>JAJJZI010000003.1:0-1245519 GCA_024321975.1 Alternaria sp. 'sect. Undifilum'
CTAACCTAACCTAACCTAACCCTAACCCCTAACCCTAACCTAACCTAACCCTAACCCTAACCCTAACCCTAACCCTAACCCTAACCCTAACCCTAACCCTAACCCTAACCCTAACCCTAACCCTAACCCTAACCCTAACCCTAACCCTAACCCTAACCCTAACCCTAACCCTAACCCTAACCCTTTCTAAATGCTGACTAGATAATTCTAGAAACCTCCTATACTAAGATTAAAAATAGGTACTTAATAATAAACCTCTAAGAACTAGAATTATCTACAAAATCTACAGTTCTAGAGCTTTAGGCTATCTAGGAAGGAATATTACTTATTAAGCTATTGTAAGAGGTTAGGGTTAGCCCTCTATTAGCAAAAGTATTAAAAGGTATATAAGGAACTGCTTAGTGTATAGAAGAATAAAACCCTAGAGAGACGGCCTACAAGGCTTACTAAAACTCTTACTTATACTTAAGCAAATATAGAAAGAAATTTCTATAGATATAATTATAGGGTTACTAGAAAGCGAAAGCTGTATAAACTTTATAGTAGTTACAGATAGGCTTAGCAAGGACGTTATCTTAATAAGCCTTAAGAATATTACTATAAAAAGTGTTACTTAAGCTTTTATTAACTCTATTATAGCTTACTATTAGTTACTAAACTATATTACTTTAGATAGAGGTATATAGTTTATTAACTATTTTTAGATTAAGCTTTGTAAGTTATTAGAAATTAAGTAACACTTATCTTCTAGATACTATCTTAAAACTAACAGTTCTACAAAGAGAATAAACTCTATAGTATAAGTTTATTTATAAGCCTTCTATAATTAGGATTAAACAAATTGAAAAAGCAACCTAAAGATAGCTAAGATTATAGTCATAGTAAGGCAAGCTTAGTCTACTAAAATGTCTCCTTTCTTCCTACAATACAGCTATAAGGTAGATCCCCTACAAATTGCACCTAGGTACAGTCCTTAACAACAACTTCTAAGGAGAATATAGGAAGATTATTAAAAGGTAGAGAATATTATTAATAAGCTACAACATAGTATGAAGCTTGCATAAGCTATAATAGGAGAAAGCTAACAAGAACAAGAAAAGTAGGCAAATAAGAGAAAGCACTAATTACCTTAGCTTAAAATAAGCAATAAGGTATAGTTAAAACTAGGCGACTACTACAAAACAAAAAGGCCTAGCAGAAAACTTAACTAGAAGAATCTTAAGTACACAGTACTTAAGGTTATTAGACTAAATGTAGTTAAATTAAATACTCTTAGCTAGATTTACCTAGTATTTAATGTTAATAACTTTAGACTAGTGTCCTTAGACTCTCTACTAAGCTAGCTAATAGACGACAATAAACCTCTACTAATTAAGATAGAGGATAGAGAAGAATACCTAGTAGAGACCCTATGAGAGGAAAGAGGAAAAGGAAGGAAAAAGCAGTACTTAGTTAAATAGTTAGGATATCTAGATCTAACTTAGGAACTAGCTATTAATCTAAAAGATACGGAAGCCCTAGATAAGTAGAACTCTAGGTAACAAGATTACTACCCCTACTATTTTTTTATTTTAGGAGAGGGGTATTGTAAAGGGCTAAAGCCTTGATGTTCTCTAGTACTCGGCCTGTAGCCTTCGTTGGCTTTTCTTACCCCAGCACTAGCACCTCAGCACTAGTAGCTAACTACTAGCCGCACTAATCACGCTAACTGTTAGCTGATCCGACAACCTCTGATAACCTCGGTTAGTCCTAACCTAGGTTAAGTCCTAATCACCCGGGTTGGATATATAAACCTACGTAGTCTCTCTCTATAGTTTAATATCTAATTCATTCACCTTCACTGTTTACTTTGCATCTTTGGTCAACCTAACGCACCCTTACAATTATAGACAATAATATTTGAAACTTCAATAAAACTAGCTATATAATAAGCAAGATGTTATTACAGTTAAATATTATAAGCTTAGAGAGATCTAGTAAAAAGAAGCGCGTCTAGCTAAGTAACTATAAGTAAGTTACTGTAATCTAAGGCGTAGGCGTGTTAAGTTACTAGTTGCCTCCTTTTATTATCTTTGTAAGCAAAGTGCTTATTAATATCTAGTTTAAAAACCTGCCTACTAATTAAGTCCTTAACGTTAGTCTTAATAGCTAGACAAATAATTAGCTTGCTCTTACTTAGTTAGAACACTTTAATACTTATATAAAAAGCTGTACTATAGATAGATACTAACTACTTATTATTAATAGCTATAAAAGCTACTACTTAGTTAGTTTCTAAAATCTTTATAAGAAGTGTCGCATATATGACGTACTATCCTTAAGGCCTAAGGCGCTCTTAGGCATTAGACCTAGGCGCCTGTCAGCTTACGCGCTAGGCTCGCGCTAGTTGACCGCATATCAGAGTTTTCACGCTGAGCTCAGGAGCTTACTCCCGAGCTCTACAAGATACGTAGCAAACTTAGAGGTAATCCCTCTAAGTTTTACAGTAGCCTTTCTAAGTTAGGACTATTTTCTTTGTATATAGTATATATAGCGCGTCTTAGACATAGGTAGAAAGGCAGAATTAACTATCTAGTTCTCCTAAACTACTGTTACTAGCTCCTTATTCTCTACAGTTATAAGCCTAGCGCTTTAAATTACAGTTTAGATTCTCTCTGCGCAACTTAGAGTACGCTAGTAGTAGTTTAGACCTTCTAATTTATTTAAACACACCCTTTAACTTACTAACTATTTACATGTACAATAATAGCGAGTAACTCTCTGCAAATTACTTACTTAGCGCGCCTCTTAGGCTACGTAAACTAGACTTACTAGTATACTTAGCTAAAGTTTAACGCTAAATCTAAAGGAGTCTAGGAATATATAAACCTAGAGGCTATTATAACTATTAATATATTAATAGGGCTGCTTCTAAGGCTCTTAACGCCTATAGAGGACTCTTCTAAGGAAAAACTTAACGCCTACGATAGAAAGCTTAATAAATATCGCGTAAGGCATGTAGACTAGGCTGTAAACACGCGTGCTTTTTAGTATATTTGAGATTAAGTCTATACAACTATTATCAAATAGTTACTAGCTCTAATTATAATTAGACTTGTAGACAGTGCTAGTTAAACTCTAAACAAGCTTATTAAATAATTAAAGATTAAACTAGCTCTAACAGACGCTGTTAACTAAATAGTAATATACTAGAATTACTATACGAGCCTTAAAAAAGCAAAGCATAGTACTATAAAACTATAAGCTTAGTACAATAATTAGTAAATAAACTAACTAAAAGCTAAAGGGCTAAAGATCTCTTAGGTAGACAGCGCGCTTGCTGTATTTAACTTTCTAGATACTGTAGGAGCTAAATATGCTCTTAAATAGGCTAGCACTACAAAGACGCTCTACTAGTAAGACTAGACGCTTAGGAAGAGTTATCTTAATCTTAACTAAACTAGTTAAGTGTTTTTAGGAATAATCTACTAGCGCTTAATTAGCTTACTAAGCTTAGCTAAATCCTTAGGAGCTTATGCTATATTAGGAAGCTTAAAACCTCGTCTAAAAGGCGCTAAAGGCATAGGCTACAAACAAAGCCTTAAGTGCCTATATTAAGATAGTAATAATAGCAAGTATTACTAGGATCTTATAGAGTGCTATACACTCTTAGCAGTAATTAAAGCCTATGTAAAGGTTAACTTTAATGTTAGTAAAGAGAAATTAAAGAAGATTTAAGAATGCTTATACACTAACTAGTATAAAGAACTTTAAGACAAACTTGTTAAAGCAAAATACAAGCTTCCTTAAAAGAAAAAGAGTAAATTAAAGCTTTTTTTAGGTAGTATAGTTGTATCCTTAATTAACTTAGCGCTTTTTAAGGAAAATAATACTAGTATATACTATACTAGCAACTTTAACGCTTATATACTATTAAGGAGCACTATACTAGATAGTAGGGCCGCAGTGCACTTAGTAAACAATAGGAAACTACTCGTACTAAGCTCCTTTGTAACCGCTACAGAGTTAGAGACAGTAGAGGCAGGCACTTAAGCCTTCTCTATTAGTAGCTAAGGCACTCGTATCTTACGCTAAGTTCTAAGTAGAATATATAGTAATAAAACTAAGGACTTTACGCTTATAGACGTAGTAGTTATTAAAGGTTTTTACTTAAATATTATCTTAAAAGCTCGCCTATATAGAAAAGGAGTCTAGTACCTAAGCCTAAATAATACTCTCTGCTTAAGTACACTAGGTAAAAACGTTGTACTAGCACAGCTTAAACTTTATTTTAACCTCTTATTCTTTAAATACAAGCCTCTATCTTCTTATCTAAAGCTTATTATAAACGTAATGCCTGCTGTTAGAAGCTTATAGACTACTTATCTAAGGAGCAACTTAGAGGACTTTTAGCATACTTATATAAGGCACTTAAGTCCTAAAGTACTAAAAGCACTTATTAATACAGCTTAAAGAGTTAGAATTAAGGAGATAGCACGTGCTAAGTGTAAGCACTACGCTCTAACTTATATAAAATAGGTTATCTTATGAAGGCTAAAGGAGCTCTCTCTTTAACTATACTAGAGGATCTTGTAGGACCTATTCAACATGCCTAAAGGACGTTTAAGAGAGCAATAGATATAGGTAATAAAAGATGCTTTTAGTAGAAAGCTCTATGTGTATACTCTATAAGCAAAATCTATCTCAGAGATTATAAGAGCCTTTTACAACCTTAAAGCACTTATTAAAGCTTATTATAAGCTCTAGATAGTTAAAATTACACAAGATAATGACCTTTTAACACTCTCTTAGTAAGAGACATCGTAGTACTAAACATAGTGTAAGGAACGTAGTATTACTATTAAGCTTTCTCTACTATATATACATAAACTAAATAGAGCTGCTATATAAGTAGGCTAGGTGCTAATAACTAAGTTAATTAAGACAAGGGCAAGCGCAAACCTCCCTAAGAAACTCTAGCTAGAAATTATTAAAGTAGCAGCCTAGCTTTATAATATAAGTCTCTCTTATATACACAGCTTGTGCTTACTAAACAAGCTCCTTAAGTAATAGAGTAAGGGGTACTTTAAGTACTATAAGCCTAAGCCTCTTAAGAGCCTTACAGCTAATATAAAACTAAATTAGAGTAGTATATATGCCTACAGCTGCCGCGCCTATCTCTTAAATAAGGATAGAGCGGCTAGGCAATATAAGAAGAGCTTTAAGACTCTTCTTAGGGGCTATATTAATTACTTAGTAGGTTATAGAGCCTCTAACATATACTATATATAGGTCCTAGCGCTTAACTAAGTTATTACAACGCGTAACGTTATATTTAACGAGACGCTATACTACTAGAGACAAGCTTATAAGCCACCTAGGTAGAACGCAGTCCTTATAGTAAATACCTTAAATAAAGACAAAATTAGTAAGGCTAGAGAAGTACTTAAATAGCTAAATAGTATTAGTTAAGTAGTAGTAATGACACAGGAGGACTTACTTTTAATTTTTAAGGTGTCAAAGGTGGTGGTTGTTGTTGTAGTCAAATGGGGTTCCAAAAAAGTGAAAAGCAGCTACCCTCTACTAATCAATCGCAAAAGTCAAAAAAAAAGATTGTGTGTAGTCAACGAGATTCGAACGGTAGGTGGATAAGTTCTAGGAGGAAAGCTTAGACCACCGAGCGATAATCAGAGTCAAAAAAATTTGCTAAGGTACCAAAAAACGACACCAGTTGAAACGTGTCCAACGGCGATTGCCAGCCTATGGCTGACAACAGGATTACAGTAGGATTGCAATAGGATTGCAACATGATGCAGGAGGACTTACAGCTAATAAGTAATTAGCTAGTAATAAAGACTATAGAAGGCCTGTTATAATCTCTAATAGGCAGTACGCTAACAGCACGTAAGGAGCGTTAAGTTAACGCTTCTTAAAGAATTTATGTAGGGCAGAAAGGTCTTTTAGGACAGCTACTAACGCCTAAGGTAACGCTAGCGCCTCTTTTACTAGGAGCGTAAATGCTAAGGCAAGGCACCCTAGCTTAAAGAGCTATAAGTAGTAGCAATAAGCTGCTTAGCTCCTAGGAATTGCAAACTACTAGTAGATTAAGCTTAACAGACGCGCTAAGACTCTTATAGTCTTAAGAGGGAGTAGAGATTACTTCTAAGGATACTTAGCGCAGTGCTAAGAATCTTACAACACTAACTAAAGCTCCTTAAAATCCTCTAGCAAAAAGACTTTATAAAAAGAAAGTATAGAGACTTCCTGCAAGGAGCTCCTTAAGGCTAAAGGATAAAGACTAATACAGTCTTAACATAGAGTGTGCAGGCGTATATTATCTATTATATAACCTCTTAAAGGCTCCTAAGCTTAAGGCACTACTCTCTTAGCCTTAAGATAATAGAGAGCTAATTACAGTTTATGCTGTAATAACAGTAGCTTTTAGAAAAGTTAATTAACTTTAAACTTATTTTAACGATCTCTTAAAGCTTCTAAATAAATAGAAGGACCTTGATAACTACTAATATAGAACTCTATTTAGACAGGCTAGCTAAAAGGAGATTAATACTCTACTTTTAAAAAGTACCTAGATAGAAGAGGAGATCTTAGAGGACTCTAAGCCTCTCTCTCTTAAATAGGTATTTACTTACAAGCTTAATAAGAATAGCTACTTTCTTAAATGCAAAGCACGTCTTGTAGTAAGAGGAGACTTTTAAGTAAAGAACTTACTATACTTAATATATATAGCAATACTAGCTGTGTAATCTTTTAAGCTTACAATTACAATTATAGCTAAGTTTAATATAAAGATACAGCAGCTTAACATAGTAGGCGTATTCTTTAATACTAATATTAGTAATAAAATAATAGTCTTATGCAACCTACTAGATAGTTATAAGTACTTAGGTAAGTGCGTTAAGCTTAAGAGAGCCTTGTATAGCTTACAAGACTTACTATTATTATAGTATAATAAGTTCTTAAGTACACTAAAGAAGCTTAGCCTGTAGGCCTTAGCTAAGGAGCTGTGCTTTTTCTTTACTAAAGATCGCGCGCTCCTCTCAATATTTTATATAGATAATATACTTCTTATGTATTATTAAACTTACTAAACTAGAGCTTATGAGCTCCTTAAATCTATTAAAGACACTTACAAAGTTAAAGATAAAGAAAAGATAAGCTAGTTTCTAGAGATAAAGATTATAAGAGATTGTAAGAAGCGCATAATATTGCTACTATATAATACTTATATTAACAAAGTTGCTAAAAAGTTTAATTTAGACGCCTTTAGTAAGTTCCTTTAAACTCTTTTACCTTTAAAGAAGCTAGTTAAAAATCTAGAAGAGGCCTTAAAGCCTTAAATTAAGGCCTACTAAGAGCGCGTTAGTAGTGCACTATACACAGCTATTATACTATGTCTTAACGCTACCTATACAGTTTCTAAGCTTTCTTACTTTTTTACTAACTCTTTAGAAGCTTATATAAAGGCTGTAGATTATTTTATATAATACCTCTACTATATAGGGCATAAAGGGATTACATATAGTAATAATAATAGTAAAGAGCTTACTATATATAGAGACATGTCTTTTATAGATGATTTAAAGACGCGTTAATCTTCTTAAGGCTATACTATTATGCTTTTTAGAGGTCTAATTATTAAGAAAGTAGCTTATTAAGCTATAGTAACAACTTTAATAATAGAAGCTAAGCTCCTCGCATTAAAGCATATAGTAAAAGTATTTATAGCACTTAAGAGGCTATTTAAAGAGCTTAAGCTTATAGTCTTAAGAGCCTAGAAGATCTTCTATAACAACTAGTAAATAATACGCCTAGTTATTAAAGAGCAAGAAAAGATTACTACTAAGCTCTAACATATTAATATATAGAATATATAGCTCTACTAGGAGCACGCTAAAAGCTCGTTTTAGATTAAGTATTTACTAACAGCTAAGATACTAGCTAATAGACTTACTAAATACTTATTAAAGCAAAAGCTTAAGTACTTTAAAGAGCTTATATAATATAAGTTATATAGCTTATAAAGATTTACAAAAGAGTATAAAAAAAGAAGAGACAAGTGTTTAATTATTAGAGTAGATTAGCTCTCTATCTCTAGAGAACTTATAAGATTCTAGAAGGACAACCCTCTCCTAATAAGTATTTAAGTAACTAGGAGGTCTACTAGCTTGTCTAACAGCTCTCTAACGCGTTAACAACGCGTAAGGAGACTGTTAGCCTTACTAAAGAAACCTTCTTAGTTATCCTTACTAGCCTCCTCTTTACTACTAAGACCCTCTCTAGACTTCTCCTCCTTAGCTACTTCTTCTAGAAGGATGTAGATAGTAGCTTATAAGCTTTTTAGCCTACTTGCCCTGCAATATGTTAGTATAAAGAACTTAAGAAAGAATAAGAGAAGAGCTTACGCTAGCAAATTCTTCTAGAGCTTAGCAAGAAGCTTCTTAGCTAAAGAGATAATAATCTAAGAGCCTTAATTATTAGTAGAAGCTTAAAATTTAAAGAAGAATTATATATAAGACCTTATAAGTCTTCTTATTAAAGCACTACTAGTAGTACGTTCTAGAGCTAGAGGCCTTGTCTTGATAAGCTCTATTAGAGCTGCTAGACAAAGCGCTCTTAACGCACCTAAGATAGGGCACGTCGTAATGCGCACTAGATGCGCCTTAGCAACTAAGAGTTACTACTAAGGTCTTACCCCTACAGGCGGTCTTAACTAGAGTTTTAACCTTGCCTACACGCCTTCTAGACGTGTAGGCTAGTGCTATACTTAAAGCAGCACTAGTTGACTTTATATAAGAAGTGCGAGGTAGAGGTAGTAGCACAGTAGCGCGCGTAGAGGCGCAGGTAGTAGCGCAGGCAGCAGTAGCTTTTTGTAGTTTTAACTTCTATATAGAGTTAGTAACTAAATAAAAAGAGTACTAAAATAGAGCTAGAAGCTGCGTAGAGGTATAGAGTAGCGCGCAATAGCCTAAAAAGCTATATAAAAGTATAGTAGAGCTTAGAAAAAGCAATTAGAATTACTTTCAAAGAATTTAGGCGAGTTTCTAAGTAATACTTATAGCAGCTATAGTAATGTTAGATACTAAGCCTAGGAGGCTTAAAAATTTATTATTATTGTTGCGCCTTGCGCTAAGCTGTACGTGCGCAGCGCGTTATGTAGTACGCTAGGACTATATAGAGCTCTGTACAGGTAACTAAAGTCTTAGTTACCTAGGGGGTGTATTGCATATATAATGTACTATCCTTAAGGCCTAAGGCGCTCTTAAGTATTAGACCTAGGCGCCTGTTAGCTTACGCGCTAGGCTCGTGCTAGTTAATTGTATATTAGAGTTTTTACGCTGAGCTTAGGAGCTTACTCCTAAGCTCTACAGGATACGTAGCAAACTTAGAGGTAATCCCTCTAAGTTCTACAGCAGCCTTTCTAGGTTAGGACTATTTCCTTTGTATATAGTATATATAGCGCGTCTTAGACACAGGTAGAAAGGCAGAATTAACTATCTAGTTCTCCTAAACTACTGTTACTAGCTCCTTGTTCTCTACAAGAAGGATATTAGTCTTCTTTATATGCCTATATACTTATTTTACTTATTATAGCCTCTTAACGTCGCCTGCTTCTCGCCCTTAAAGCGCAAGTACAGTAACATAATTTTAGGCTTAGCACGTAACTATACTAGCTATATTAGTAAGGAGACTTTATTACTAGCCTTTAAGACTGCTTTTAAGCAGTCTATTATAAAAGAGAATATATAAGCTAGCTTTAGAGGCGCTAGTCTAGTCTTATATAACTTACAAGCTATGCTATTAAAGCTTAATATTATAGTGTAGACGCTAAAATAATTACTATAATAAGTAGACACTTAAGAGGTATAGATACTATGTAATACGCGCGAAGTTAAGGCTTAAAGTACTCTTAGTAGATAGAAAGTAAAAAACTATTATAAGTCTTCTATAAATTTACTTAACATGTAGGTTCTTTTAAGCAGTCTATTATAAACGAGAATATTTAAGCTAGCTTTAGAGGCGCTAGTCTAGTCTTCTATAACTTATAGACTATGCTATTAAAGCTTAATATTGTAGTATAGACACTAAAATAATTACTACGACAAGTAGACACTTAAGAGGCGCAGATACTATATAATATACACAAAGTTAAGGCTTAAAGTACTCTTATTCAATAGAGAGTAAGAAACTATTATAATTCTTCAATATATTTCCTTAACACGCAGGTTGCGCAGTTAAGTAAAAGAGCCTAGCAAATAGCATATATAATAACACTTATAATAGAGAAAATATATAGCCTTTAAAAAGCTCTAGATAAATAAAAAAAGCGTAAGAGCTGTAAGCAGCAATATATACAGATAGAGGAGACTCTTCATGTAGACAAGGTGTAAGAAATATTAGCTAAATAGGCAGGTAGTAGTTGTAGTAACAGTAAGAGTGCTTTAAAGAGGGTGTAAGGTAAGAGGCAGTGCGGGCGTTGTAAGCAGGTTAGATACAACGCTTATACCTGCGCAGTTGAGATAGATAGTGCAGGTAATAGCGGCGATTCTGATAGTTAAATTAGTATATCGTAATAGTTTATTGACTGTAATAAAAGTGTGTTATAACGTATCAACATTAACGCGCTAGTGGGGCGTGTCTAATTCGCTTAGGTGTCCGATTCGCTTGTGAACCACGTTATACTTAGTATCAAGAACCTAAGCCTTGTATTTGCGTTAAGCAATTTTATAGTCCTCTTTTATTTGTGCGCTAGTGCTAAGTAATAGAGCAACTAGCTGCTTAATATTCTTAGGCAGTTTAGGATACTGTGGCTCCTGGTAATATGTTAAGGGTACATCCGGAAGATTAGATTAATTTAATCCTAGATGCCTTTCTCTAAGCAGTGTAGCCTTAATAAAGCAAACTAGGTTAGCTAGTCTAATTAAGCCTTAAGGATTACTTCTAAGGAGACAAGCAGTGTATTAGTAAAGTCTATCTTAGTAAGATACTATGTAGAATCACGACGTGGGTTATTGTTAAGGTGACGACGGATCAATTAGTTAGTTAGTAGGTAGCTAGGTAGCTTAGATTAAAAGGAGGTTGATCGTATAATTAATAGGTGAGAGAGGTACAGCAGCAGCAGAAATCTGCTAGCTGTACTGTAAGAGAATAGAGGAGAGTAAAGTACTAATTAAACAGTTAACCTTATAGCTTGCTAATTGCGCAGTAGGAAATGAAATTACAATTTAGCGGCCGGGCTTATAACTGTGGGAGCTAAAAAGGAGCAATTGCTTAATCAGGAGGAGTGGAATAAGTGTATTAATTAACTAAGTGCCACAACAAAGTGTCTAATAACTACTAAATAGGAATAAGACGATCTGGCCCGTATATATAGGCGCTAGCGCGATCGTCACGTATTCAGCTTACCAGGATCACCTGATCAACAGGGTGATCCGCATGTTGCGCATGTCAATACTCCAACATCTCTTCTTGTAGAAGGGATAGGTATCTGTTTTCTTATTCTCTATTTAAAGGTTGCTAAGTAGGTGCTTAGGTTCTTGCTAGTAGCTTTTTTCCTGTAATTCTCTAGAAAGCTTAACTAATTAATATTTGCTAGTTGTTTAATTCAAGAACTAACAACTGCTAGGCTTGTTTTATTCGTTGAAAGGTTTATTTCTGTAGCCTCTTTTGCTAAGGAGTCTGCTTGATCATTTCCTAGTATATCTTAGTGTCCTGGGACCCACTGTAGCGTAGGAGTAATGCCGTTTTCTTTAAGTTAGGTTACTGCCCTGATACACCTAATTTGCTACTTTTAGCTAGGGTTGTTTGAAGTGTTCCTTAATTGAAATAGAGCAGCCTAATTATCTGCGTAGATATTGACGTTTTAGCAGTTGTTTAATAGGCTAACTGCTTTCTCTAGCCCTAAGGTAATACCTTCTAGTTCACTGTTGTAAACTAGCTAGTTATTTCCTATATTTGCTCGTAGTTCTTCTGTAAGGGTAGCTCCTGTGTAGAAGGCTACGCCTACGCCAATTCTTTTGCCGTCTCTTATAGCAGAGGCATCTAAATATATAAATAGAAGGCTGTTGTTAACTAATAGCTTCTTATAGTTTTTAGCTTTAATGTCTTTTAGCTTGTTTGATATATAGACCTTGTAGAGGGTTCTAGCGTTCTATAGCGTAAAGGCGTAGTGTTGTATTTCCTCTATATTGTCTAAGAAGGCTAAGGTAATAGACTCTGTGATTTAATTAAGTTGTTCTCCTTTATTGTTGAAAATAGCGGCATTTAGAGGGTGATTTAGATCTAGTAAAGTAGATCTAAAGGCGTATCTTCTTATAGTGTTATCTAGCCTAACTTTAGGTAGAAATAGAGCGGCTTCTACCTTACTAGGCATTGCAGGAGAAGATTCAAAGGTTCTTAGGATCTTTTTACAGGCCTAGTTTTAGAGTTTTTGCCTACTGTTAAGAACATGTTGTTAGCCTTTCTAAAATAGCTAACATCTGTAATTAGCTACGCTAGTGATATACGCTAGGTATAATTGCCTTATTGCCCTTAGTGAGAGGCTTTTATTAATATCAGCTAGCCTGCTTAGGCGGAAAAAAGCTTAGTTTGCTTGTTGTATCCTTATATGGCAGTAGTCTCTAAACTTAAAAGTATTGTCAAAGAAGATGCCTAGCTATCTAACTAGTCCTTTTAGCTAGAAGGTCTCTTAAGTAGATAGCGTGAGAAATCTATTCGTATCTTTTCTAGATCTCGTCTAATTTGCTAATTCTGTTTTTAAGCTATTAAACTTAATAGCTAACTTTTTTACTTAGTTACAGAGATTTGCTAACTCCCTTTCAAGTAGTTTAATATTCTTCTTAATAGATGTTGTAAATATTAAGATTTGAACGTTGTCTATATAGGATAAAGAGTATATATTATTATTTGCTGTAATTGATTGGAATAGCAGTATCGTATAGATCAGAAATAGGATAAGAGAGGCTAGGCTCCCTTATAGTATACTAGTATTAACTTTCTGTAGATTCTTTGTTTGCCTATTAAAAGATAACTCTAAGAGCCTCTCTGTAAGGAAAGAGTTTGCCTATAATAAGAGGTAGATAGGTAGCTGTTGGTTGCTTATATAGTCTAGAAGCTTATTCTTAGATAAATAGTCAAAAGCGCATCTAATGTCTAAAAAGGCTGTTAAAGTAACTCTATTCTTCTTTCTTTGTTGTTAAGTATTATTGTAGAAGAGAATTCTAGCGTTAATAGCTAATTTTTTTAGCCTGCCTCGTATTTGCGTAGGGTAGAGCAGGTTAGTTGTTTCTGCTAAGATACCTAATCTTTTTAAGTAGAGCTTTTCTAGCGCCTCCCTAAACAGCATAAGAGGGAGATAACTCTATATGCTTTTAGGATTAAGTAGTCTAGTTTATTTAGCTTTTTAAGGATAACCCCTTGTGCTTTTTACTAGCACTTTAGTTAGTATCCTAAGTTAAACAGCGTTAAGTAAACTTTAAAGAAGATACTTAGTTAGTATTCGTATGCTTTTGAGATAACTTCTTAGCTAATTGTATCTAGACCTAGTAAGGTAGCTTTTATTTTCTAATATGCAGTGTAGAGCTCCTCTTTATATAGAATTAGCTACTCCTATTTGTGGTTTCCTTAGTAATTATTAAGTAATAGGGCTAGAGTAGAAGAAGGTAGTAGAAATAACTCCTCTCTAATAGTTTAGCACTTCTCTCTAAAAGATTTTTTTCCTCTAATAGTAGAGATTCTTGTTAAGAGGTTGTTTTTTGTATAGGCTATTGGTTTGAATATCTCTTTAGGCAATTCGTTTTAAAAGAACTATTCCTAATAGTTAAGCTTAGCTTCTTTAATAGCTCTAAGGTATTTGTTCTTAGTAAGCAAGTAATCTCTTTTCTATAAGTATAGCGTGTTGTTTTCTCTTCTTGCTACTCACTTGTATTCTTAAAAAGCTCTGTTTAGGATAGCCTTAAGGTGATCTAGATTGCTAGTCTACTAGGGTTTTGGTTTTAGTTTCTAGTTTACAATAGGGGTAGATCTTCTAAGTGTCTGTTAGATTTCTAATGTAAAGTCCTTTGCTACTTTATCTAGGCTCTCCTCTAAGGGTTTGTTAAGGCTTAAGAGAAGTTGTCTTAAGAGGTAGTTTGATGCGCGTAGTAGAGCTAGTAATTAATCCTATAGCTTTACTTAAATTATTTCCTCCTGTAAAGTAGTATTAAAAAGGTTTTAATTTGATTTTTTTGTGTTGTATTTCTTTGGCTGGCTAGGTAGCTGCCCTTGGTTAACAATACTAAATAGGATAGCGTAGTAGTCTAATCTGATTTCTAGGATAGCTTGCTAGTCTAGGATACTAGAAGCTATATTATTTTTTAAAAAGTAAAGTTAAGTACGCTTTCTTTTTGCATGTAAGCTTTAAGGAATGTACTAACTCTTATAGTATTTAATAGAGATAAGTTTTAGTTGTCAACCTACTCTACTAAATCTTCTGCTTGTTAGTTTGGGTTACATTCTTGTAGGCTCTATCTAGGGTAGTGGCAATTGAAATCCCTTAAGATAATTGAGTGCGATTCTATAGACTCTCTTAAGAGGCGTCTCTAGATTGTTGTCGAATATAGCTTTTGTTTTAGGCTCTTTTTGTTGTAAATGTTATAGATATAGATTTTCCTTGTGTTAAGGAGTATTGCAATAGCTTGAGAGTCGTTATCGTCGCTAATATGTGGAATAACTTCTACTTCTAAGTCCTTTTAAATATAGAATAGAGTTCTAGGTCGTAGGCCTTAGTAGGTTAGTAGAATTTGCGTAACGTCTGGATAGGCGATTAATCTAGTATCTTCGTAGGATCCTCTTACCAACTAAGGCTCTTGTATTGCAATAATCTTAGCGTTTACTGTAATAGCTATGTTAATCGCACTTTTTGTAGCAAGGCTACTTCTATTAACATTTATTTGTAGGACTTCAACATACTAATTAGTTTAATTAGTCCTAGCTGTCCTAGCTTATAGGATTTCGCATTCTTAGCTGTTTGCTGCATAAAGTTTACTGCAGTTAATACACTTAAATATAGTGTAAATACAGGGTTTTCTTTTACTAGCACAAGACTTGCACTAGTGTTAGCTTGTGTAGTAATTTCAGATTTAGGAGATTTGCGCGAGGTGATCAGGAGGTCGACGAGACTAAACAAAGGATCCTAGAAGGGCGATCTAGGGATGGCGCTAGGACACTAACGCGCTAGCGCCGCCAAGCGTCCCACGGATAAAAAGGGCACCCGGAATCCGCACAATGATAAGAACAGACCACCATACAATCAATTATCAATACAATCAACTTATCATCAATTATATCATCATTATCTTACCAGATTTAACCAGCTATTATTTCTGACAAGTAAGCTTCGCTGCAAATTTAGCAGGCTACTTTTAAGCATCTAACCTCTAGGTGGCCAAATCCTTGGCATTTAGTGCATTGTTTTAAGATATTAATAACTTGTAGTTTCTCTGCTTTAAGGCTTTGCCCTAGGATGTAGAGTTTCTCTTTAGTAGCCTTTTAGGCTTCTTCCTCTGTAGCAAAGGCCATGCATGCTAAACTAAAGTTTTGGTTTTTTCTTTTATCCTTAGGCATAAGCTAAAAATAATTGCCTATAACTTTTGAGCCTTTGTTAAAAGTTTCAATTTCTTCTTTTATAACTTCTAGGCTGTAGTTTGTAGGAAGCTTGTAGATAATAACCTTAAACTAGAGTGTAATAAGCTAGGCGGCCTTGAAGGTTGTAATATCTTGCTATATAACCTAATTCTCTAAGAGGTAATTTGCTTTAAAAGCTAGTGTAGTTATAACTATTTTATTTCTCTTAGAGGATATTGTGATTAAGGCAACTATAGGAGATTGTACGCCTCTTGTTGTTACAAAGGCGTTGTTAAAGGCATTTCTGAGTTTAAAGGCATTAAACGCAGCTAGGGTCTCGCTAACTAGAACTAGCTAGCAGTCTTTTAGGCTAGTAGCCCTTAGTTTTTGTGTTTTTTTAGATATTTGTTTATAGTTGATCTTTGTTGTTGCTTGCTATTGTAGCAAAAGTAGCTGCAGTAGCTTAAAGCGTGTTCTAGATAGGCATATTCTAGATAGGCGTGTTTGTTGTTGGTTTCTTAATACATTTAATTTTCTCTCTTAACTCTCTTGAGACATTTAAGAGGCTAAATATCAAGTCTGCTAAGATAGCAGTATTCTTCTTGCTTACTCTGCTATTTTCTGTATAGTCTCTAAAAACTTCTACTAAGTCTAGGAGACTTATTTGCTGGGTAGGGTTGTTTTCAGCTAAATTAGCTGCTTGGATTACTAGGTTTCTAGCAATCTCAAGTGCTTCTTCGACTAAGGTAGCTTTTGGTGTTTTATACCTAATTGGGTATCGAGGGAAAGGTCCAATAAAAGGAGAAAAGTTGCACCTAGTTCGAATGTGGATAGACCTTTGTGGTTCCTCCGGGGTTTGCCTTTCTAGGCGGGGTGTAGCGGCTTGGCCGTCGTTTATATTATCCTCGTTCATCTCCATTTGTCTTTTATTTAATCCTCCTGGGTCTCTAGAAGCGGTTCGTTTTTTTTATTGTTATTTGATGTTGTTTGGATTTCTTGGTTTAGCTGGGCTTCAATAAGCTCCTCGACATCGAACACCAACTTTTCGAGGCGAGAAAAAGGTCTGGCTTTGCCTTTTTCTCGCCTTAACTGTCTTAAACGCCTTCCCAAAATCAGTTTCCAATATCTGCTTTCCTGGTGCAGGTGTTGTAGCGTGCGCGCTGGCCGTTGTAGAGAAACAGAGTGGCAATCTGTTAAAAACTCTGCAAGTGGTCTGTGCGTAAGCTAATTTTGGAGTTTGATTAAAGGCAATTCAACTCCTACTCGATGAAGCAACGGCTTTCTACTTAGGTAGATAGATTTATTGGCGTAGTAAACTAATAAATCTATCATTCTGGCTATCTACCATCCGAAATCTCCTCGACTCGATATACTGACCTCCTATACCGAACACACAATAGAACGATAGCTAGGTCTAGCGCACCTAGCCATCTACCTATACCGAAATACCCCAAACGACTCGATATACCAACCTCCTATACCGACCTACACATTAGAATTAATAGTTAGACTAGCACCTTGCTCCTAGCTATCTACCTACACCGAATTCCCCCTATACCAACTTGATATACCGACCTACACATTAGAATTGATAGCTAGACCCCTAGCTATCTACCTACACCGAAATTCCTATACCAACTCGATATACCGACCTAATATACCGACCTACACATTAGAATCGATAGCTAGACTAGCACCTAGCTATCTACCTATACCGCAGTCCCTATACCAACTCGATATACCGACCTAATATATCGACCCTATACCGAACTGCTTAGCGTACCTATATGAGCAATACAAGAGAGCAGCTAGCATAGCCTACAACAACATACAAGAAGTAAAGGAGATAACTAGACTAGCATACTAGCTCTATATACTCCTTAATAAAGGACTGAGAGAGATACTCGTTGAAACTACCCTAGGCTACGAGCCTTACCTTCATTTAGTCGAACCCCTCCTTGTAAATAATATATTAGAAAACACCACGTAGAAACTTGCAGGTCCTAAACCTACACGTCTTATATAGCCCTTCAGGCTGAGAAAGGACGTTAAACTATAATAAAAAAAATAAGCTCCTCGATCTCAACTGGCTCTAGACGCCTTGGCATGTGGTCTGAGCTTTTGAGGAAAACGAAAAATTTTCCTCCACAAGAGAGGGGGTAGGTGGCTCTTTCACCCTCACTAGCGCGCTAGCGCCCTCGCTGCAGGCTCTGAAAAGTATCGCAATCGATTCCTTGGGGTTGCTTCCTTAGGATCCGGTTGTTTCTAATTAATTTCCAGAAAGGTCGACGTTGGTGGGTTTTTGCTAGTGTTTAGTTTATATAGGCTTAAAACTGCGCAGGAGCGTTTGTTAGGCTAAAAGGCATAACAGTATACTTAAAGTGGCTATATCTTGTACAGAAGGCTGTATTCTATTTGTCTCTTTTCTAAATACGCACTTTATAGTATGCTTCTTTAACGTTAAGCTTGGTAAAATACTTAGCTTGCGCTAGTCTATCTAATAACTCTATAATAAGCAGGAGAGGGTGCTTGTTTTTCACCGTAATCTTATTTAGACCGCAATAATCTACACATAGCCTTATTGTACTGTCTTTCTTCTTTACAAAGAGTATCGGTGCGCTAGCTAGGGACTTAGATTTTTGTATCTATCCTCTTGCTATATACTCTGTAAAATGGTTTTTTAATAGCTTTAACTCTGTTATTAACAGGTTGTACAATAGCATATGTTGTAGATTTGTACTAGGTAGTAAGTTAATTGCTAGATCCTGCAGTCTATGCTCTGCTAGGACTACAGAGTTCTTCTTTAAACACACATCTACGTATTTAGCGTATTGTAGAGGAAGTTAGCCTATTTTAGCTAATTCTTAGCTATTTTAGCCTACTAAACCTACTATACACGCATACACGTTTGCTATTAGATTACGTATGCTTCTTTCAAAGGTTTTAGCGTTTTTTATACTAACTTTTTAAAAACTGCTTAAACTTCAGAACTTTTTACTCTAAAAAAGCATGCATCTTGTTGCATAGCTTATTTTTAAGTTATAAAAGTTAATCAACTGTAACTTAAAGTAAATTATATACCTCTTTAAGTCTAATACTATAAATAAAATACGCTATGTTCTTACGCGTTCTTGTGAATTTGTAATAGTTACATCCGCCTTAGTTATGCTATAGATAGTAAGCTTGCCTTTATTTACCCCTTCTGCTAGTAGGCTAGGTAAAGGATTAATAGGCAAGTCTTGCTTCTTTGCTAGTATAGCAGACACAAGGTTTAGTTTTAAGCTTCTGTTTATTATAACTTTTATAATTTTTAATGCCTTAACTATACACTTTACAGTTAAAAAGTATACTAACTTAAGTAAGATTGCCTTACGTAGCGTACCTAAGTCCTTGATCTCTTAATAGAGAGCAATATAGGCAGCAAGGTAGAACTTAAGTTCCTCTGCTTTTAGTCTCTTCTTAACTTAGGTGTATTAGCGCCGTCTACTGTCTTTTCTAGCTTACTTAGCTTATAGTAGTTAGACTTATAGCATCTAAGTTCCATGCACTTATAACACTATAGAGTAGCTTTAGCCTTTTAAGACAACCTTTTGATGTGACCACATATTTTGTAGGCACCTGTTTGGTAAAAAAAAAGATTTATTGCTAATAACAGGTATCTAGACTTACGCCTTCTTGTTTAGCATTGCTAGCACGCAATTAGTGTGTCGCATGTTTAGACAGAAACAAAGAAAAGTAAAATAAAGACGTAAATCGCCTCCTAACTTAACGCGCTCTATCCTGCTAATACTACCTACTTATATTAAGGCTTTACTTCTAGGTACTCTTAGACGAATTAAAGAAGCAGCACTATTATTGCCTTGCTTTCAAACTTATACATGCGACGATAGAACGTCTACTCCTCCTTTCTTGCCTCTTTCTTCTTTATTACTATTTTGACGTCATACAATAGCTAGCCTAACTAGTTTATAGCTTCTTTACTTAGCCTATGCATAATTAATAAGAAGAGAGAAATGCTAAAGTAGAGTATTTTAAGTACTTTGCTAGTATTAGTAAATACCTTGTAGATCTTATATTACTTCTACAACTAGCTAAGTTGAGGCTTAATATTCTTTTTATATATAGAGATATCGCAGATTCTAGTTTTATTTATAAGGGATATAATTAGAAATTCTTAAAGAGGCTAAGTATATAGATGCTAAATAAACTTAAGTATCTGCATAATTAGCTTAAGCTAGACTAGTTTAGAGGCTAAGTATACAATAAGAAAGCTTCCTGTCTTTAAATAAGAGTTAAGGTTAAGGAGATACTTATCGCAGAAGTTATACGCTATTATAGTATATTATATACAAATTATTTATATGCAGTGCTGTTTAAAGGGTAAGAAGCAGTAGGTAAGAAGTAGTAGCTTTAGCTTTATAAAGTATTATAGGCTCCTGCTGCAGTACGTACGTGTTTTTTCCCACCTCTATTTTATTATGTTGTAATCCTATTGCAATCCTACTGTAATGTTATTATTAGCTATAGGCTAACAATCGCTGTTAGACACGTTTTAACTAGTGTTGTTTTTTAGTACCTTAGCAAATTTTTTAACCTTAATTATCACTCGGTAGTCTAAGCTTTCCTCCTAGAACTTATCTACCTACTGTTCGAATCTCGTTAACTACACACAATCTTTTTTTGACTTTTGTGATTAATTAGTAGAGGGTAGCTACTTTTCACTTTTTTAGAACCCTATTTTGACTACAAAAACAACCACCACCTTTAACACCTTAAAAAATAAAAACAAACACTATAGAGTGCGTTCTTTAGCGCTTTTCTTGCCTATTCTGCTCTGCTTTAGGCTATTATAGCCTATTTTTACACGCTTAGCATTTTTTAGAGTCTTTTTTACATTTTTTAATTTTTTCTGCTCTTAAGGTGCTCTTGCTTTCTCTTTTTTAAAGTGTTGCTGTTTAAACTCTGCTTTTTAAGTCTTTTACTAGTAAATAAAATTTGCGTGTTCTTCTACCTACGGCAATATTGCCTTTTAGTCTACTAAAAGCAAGAGAAGACCTTTCTTAATGTCTTTACGCAATGCTGCGGTATATTTTAGGACTTAAACATTAGGTGTGCGATCTAAGCCTAGTTCTTTCTAAAATAGTCTTATGTAGTCTAATAAATCTATAGAATTCTAATTTAGGCGTTAATAAACTTGTTTTAAGCGATTATAAGCCTATTGCTTGCGCTTCTAGGGTAATCTAAAGGAGTTTAACATTACTTTCTTTAGATATACTTATTTTAGTGTCTTAGAAGGCAACTTCTGTATTTCTGCAGTTCAATGCGCATGCTATAGCGTTTTTAAAAACTTTAAAATATACATTGTCTTAAAGTTAATCTTTTTAGTCTTAGTTATAAAACTTTGTAGTACATAGAAAATGTATAACTTACAATTTCTTTCTTATTAATTATATTACGTACAGCTAGTCTTTAAGAACATATATAGTAGCTTTAGATATAAAAGACTAAACAACAAAGTTAAGTTAGTTTATTTAATTAAGGCTATAGTTTTTAGATCCTTATTAAGTACTCTAAAAAATTTTAAGGTTACTTTGTTATATGTTTTCTTAAGCTTAGTTAACTTGCGTTGTTTTAGTTGTTCTTTCTTCTATGCGCGCAATTATGCCAGCTCCTAGTCTAGAGTAGCCTTTTCTAAGCTATTCTAGCTTTTTCTAGGTGTATATAGGCGTTGTGGCGCAATTAAAGATTAAGTTGTATTACTTTCTTTATCTTTGTTTATCTTCTAGTTGTTAGATGCACGTTCTTGTTCTTCTTTAAAAATAGGTGCTAGTTTTAACAATCTTGTCCCTCGGTTTCTTCGATTAGATGATTCTTCCCTGTTGTTGGCGAGGGTACGGGCGCAGCTGTCTGTATAGGTAGATTAAGCACTTATTGTGTAGCACAAGCGTATCTAAAAAAAGATTAATTTAAATGTAAGGCTTAATACTAACAAAGGATACAAGATGCTAGAGATAGAGAGGTAATAGTATATTGCCTGTAGAGGAAAGACGAATTAATACCGTCGTAACTACAATATCGTATCTCTACTTATACTAGGGTAATCTAGGATTATATAACCTATTCGGACATAACAAGGCCGAGGCCGACCTCAGCTATTCTGAACTAATCCGGCCTGGCCTAGAAGGCTATTGTCAGAAGGCTTGGGCAACCTTGACGATATATACTATCCTGCACAACATGATCAGTAGTTTACTGATCATATCTACTCTTTTGTGGTTGTTATGGCGTAGTGGTGCAGGGCTGCGTTCTGACAGCTATCTAGTTCTAACAAAATACTGTAAAGCTATATACTCCTAGAAGGATATACCTAGTATTTAATATCAACAACCTCCGACTAGCTTCTTTAGATCTTCTACCTAGCCAGCTACAAGACGATAACAAGCCTTTAATAATTAAAGTAGATAGCAAAGAAGAATACTTAGTAGAGCGTCTATTAGGAGAAAAAGACACAAGAAGAAGAAAGCAGTACTTAGTTAAATAGTTAGGGTACTTAGAACTAATTTAAGAACTAGCTTTAAACTTCAAAAATATAAAGGTACTATAAAACTAAGAAGACTCTAAAAAGAAACATTAACCTTAACTCTAACCCTAACTTCGCTAATAAAGAGGGGGGTACTATAAAGGGCTAAAGCCTTAATGTCTATAGTACTCGGCCAAAAGCCTCGTTTCGCCTACTCGGCCCTTCTTAGCAAAAACTCTGCGCTATTTTTCCTGCCACGTTAGCAGCTGCCACGTAGTTACTTTTGCTTACTAACTAGCGCTAAGCTTAGACCTAACAGAAAAGTAGATAAACTCGTTTTAGCCTTTGTAGTTCTGTATTAAATTTATCACTGTTTTCCCTGCATCTTTGGTTAACCCAACGTACCCTTACAGTGACTAAGATACCATCGAGGATTCGTCACTAGGCTCCGGCCCATCACAATTAATTTATATAATACTTTACTTATAAGTGTCTATTATAATTAAAGTATCATATAATAAGAAAAATATATTAAGTCTAGTTACTTCCCTAAGCTTGCTATTTACTTATTAAGTATACTAATTCTTTTTACTCACTTTATTCTTATAAATTAAAAATAATAATTTAAGCTAGCTAAGAAAGATTTATTGTAGAGTATTATCTATGAATGTATCTATAGGTACACGAGGAACTTTAATGTTGCTCGCGCGGATTACTTACCAGCGCGGCTCACGTGTGACGCACACATGTCCACGTGCTCGCGCGTCGGGTCGTGGGCCCGGAGCCTTCCAAGATCTTGTTCATTCCACCAACACCTGGTGAAGAATTGGAGCGCACGCTTGAAGTTGGTCCGCCAGGTCTACCTAAGCACCCAGGCTCGCACCTACAACGTCGTCTTTCTCTAGTCCAGCGTGCGCGTCGCTACTCAAACTACTTCATCTCCCGTTCTTGACTCGAGCCTTAAGCAATCGCGGCCGCTACTACAGCAAATCGCACTCACGTTCACAGCCTCCAAGTATATATAACTAGTATCTGATTTATTGAAACCTACAGATTGTTTATGTATAATTCCATGTTTTGACATATTTTCTCCCTCTTCACTCGGAATATTAGAAAAACATCTCACATATTCTAGTTTCATTCCACCAAACACAAGACCCGAATCCGAAAGTCTAGAAATCCGACGTGAACACACCAGCAAGTAGTGTGTTCTCGACCTCCAGTCATTCAGGAAACTATATTCTGTATGACCCTTTTATCACTAGCCAAAAAAAACTAGCTAAAAATAAAGATCTATTTAAAAATATAAAATACCCTGAAATATCTAAAGTATTAGACAAAAACTTTGATATTACGATGGTAAAAGATAGTTCTTATATAATTAACTATCCTCACGTCGCAACCCCAAGGTTCTTACAGCCAACGACGAAGACGGAACCCTCCACCCTTTTTGGCGCCCGCGCAGTTTCTGGGACAGATTCGAAGACAGCGACACGGATGATGAAGACAACGTCCTCCCCTCAGGTGGTGACACCAGTGACGTCGAGGACCCCAGCCCGGAGCCATACCCACGGCGCCGCAACACGCTGCGCAAGCGACTCACGAACGGCTTCCAGGGCTCCGGCGGTTTCCTCATTGGCAACTCACTCGGCGTCGAAAGGCACGGCAGACTCCCTCCACACTTCCCCTCCTCCCCAAAGACAAGCCAACACACATCCTCGCCCCCCATCCTGCTCGACTACACAAAGGCTCTCCGATCTTCCAGCAGCGGAATTCGCAAGCGTAGATCCCAGCCTAGTCTCCGCTTCTCAGCCTCCTTTGAGCGCTCCGGTACGAGTCGGCGCCAGTCTTGGTGTAAGGGTCGTGCGATTCCGGGGTTGAAGGGCTACCAGGTGCAATGCATTGGGGTTAGCGGGATCAAGGACCGGCTGAAGGAGCGCACGGCGGAGAAGCGGAGGGACAAGATATCCGTAAGAGCATTGGGAGCAGGTATTACGTCGAGCCGAATAGTGGTGGCGCCTTGGGGACCCTCGTCATGTCGGGGCCCACTGGAGTTTCGCACGCTACCACACGTCTTACCTAACGACAACACCTACCCCAGATTGAGGCTCTGCGCTACCATGCGTACCTTGCACGTTTTACCTAACGGCAATACCTGTCCCTAGATTGAAGCTCCGCACCCTCCGACTCTTTACATAACAGCAAATCTGCCCCAGGTCGCAACCGCAGCACTGGGTCTGCCCAGGCATCAGCCACGCCTCCGCCATGCTTCGCCATGCTTCCAGAGGCCGCGCTCACTAGAGCTAACTTCGTAGCTGCATGTCCTTTAACTTGGGAAGGCAGTTAAGGGTGGAGAATATCTTTTCTCCACCTGCATCCCTCCAGAGTCCTCCTCCCTCCGATACCCGCGCATCGAGCATATACGCTCGGACACCTATCTCCATGTATCGCAACTTTCTCCGCGTCTTGTACGCCCATCACAATTAATTCCTAGCGCTTTATACCACTATGTAACGACTTACGGCATTGCGGCATACCATATCATGTACTGCGCCAGCACACGATCACATTCGAATTGTTTACGATTTTGACACCATCGTGTAGCGATACTGCGTCGCATGAAAGCGCTTAAGACGCTGATTTCCGAACTACATCCTTCTGAAGCGTACTTGTATACCATTGCAACTTGTCATAACAGAGAAACAATATTACTATGATTATCACTTGATGCGCCATTTTCATGCGACTTCAACATGCTATATGTGCGCATCCTATCTCTGCTATCTCTACGCACACCCACGTATACCATCAATATTGACAAAATTCATCCGAAGACACCACAAGAATGACGTATTCGCATTATTTCGCTATCTCAGTATGCATTGTTGAACGGACCCTCGTCCCACAGCATAAGCCCAGAAATCCACAAAAGATAAGCGTCTATTTCACTTGGTCCGAACTGCTTGGTCCCTCTTCCGGTCCTGACTCTCGTGCTTATCGTCGCATGCAGTTGTGGTGGGCGGCCTTGTGGTGAAGCTTGTCCATGCCACATGGGCATGCCAAAACCTCCTGTGCTCCCCCTCTCGAACGCGCTCAACTTACAATCCTCGGGCACTTGACACTGGCGACATTCAACGATGTAAAAAAAATGGAGTTGACCTGCCGTATTGGGCCTAGTCCGGCAAAACCTCGCTGTACCTGCTCCAGAATTTTGCCGCCCAATGCGGCTCCATGCTCATTCGCCAGCGTGAGCATCAACCACCAGTGTCCACCGTCGTCCACCGTCCACCACCGCGAGGGGACCCACGTACCTGGGGAAACAATGGGCACGCCGTGGACGACCTCCACATGGTTCCTGGGTCTGTGCTAGCCGATGTCGGTCGGGCCGACGATTTCTGCATAAAGTGCGTACCATCGTCCTTCGAGGCCATACTCATTTTCGCGTGCCGTCTCTTATTGATACCCCGGATCAGACATCAAAGCGATATGGGCTTCTCCAACGACAAGACGGGCGACGACATCGAGTACGGCAGCCAGCTTAAGGCCGAGGACACCAACGCGCAGCAGGGTCAGACCGATGCCGTCTTCGGTGAGGTTGTCGAGGGAGGACCCAACTACCGCAGCGTATGTTTCCATGTTGCGATTCTCACCTAACGCATATTGACGCCCGGCAGGTCAGCTGGTGGGGGTCGTCCATCATCATGATGAAGACACAGATCGGTCTCGGTGTGCTGTCTATCCCCGCTGCGTTCGATGCCCTGGGCCTCATTCCGGGCATCATCTCGCTGCTTGCCATCGGCTTGATCACGCTGTGGTCTGGCTACATGGTCGGCACTTTCAAGATGCGTCACCCCGAGACGTACGGCATCGAGGATGTGGGGCAGAAGCTGTTTGGGCGCGCAGGCCGCGAGGTGCTCGGTCTGGCGTTCGCTTTGTGTGGGTCCTTACCTTATGGAAACATGGGTTCTCCAGAACCCCAGAGTTGAGCATGTGGACTGACGAGAACAGTGTGGACGTGCGTCGCTGGCTCCGGTATGCTGGGTATCTCCATCGGATTGAACTCGTTGTCTGAGCATGGCACGTGTACTGCTGTCTTCGTGGCTGTGGCCTGCGTTGTGGCCTTCGCACTTGCTTCGATCAAGACCTTGGGCAGGCTCTCTTGGATTGCCTGGGTTGGTCTTGCTGGTATCATGTCAGCTAGTGGGTATTCCCGCAGTTCTGCACCAAACAATGTGTCCTAACCAATACAGTCATCACCCTCACCGTCTCAGTCGGCATCCAGGATCGCCCCTCTGCGGCGCCTCAATTCGGCCCCTGGCAGTCTGACTTCGAGCTCTTCAAGTCGCCCACCTTCGCTGAGGCCACGGCTGCTCTGTCCAGCATCGTCTTCGCGTTCTGCGGTATTCCTGCGTACTTCAACGTCGTGTCCGAGATGAAGGACCACAAGGACTACTTCAAGGCCCTGTCGCTGTGCCAGTTCGTCATGACCTCGATTTACGTCGCCATCGGCGTCGTCGTGTACTACTACTGCGGATCGTACGTCGCGTCGCCTGCGCTGGGATCCGCAGGTGTCTTGATGAAGAAGGTGTGCTACGGGCTCGCGCTTCCGGGTCTGCTTGCCTCCGTCGTCCTGGTCACTCATGTAAGTTCCATCATCTCTCTTCTCTTTTCTCTTTGCGGACCATGTACTGACCTCACACAGCTCGTCGCCAAGTACTTCTTTATCCGTACCCTGCGCGGAACAAAGCACCTCAACCACCCCACCCCTAAGCACTGGATCACCTGGTTTGGCTTCACCGCCGCCGTCTCCCTGACCGCCTACGTCATTGCGTCCGCAGTTCCTGTCTTCGGTGGTCTCGTCTCGCTCGTGGGCGCACTTCTGGGCACCCTCATGAGCTTCCAGCCCATGGGCTGCATGTGGCTGTACGACAACTGGCACCGGTCCAACCGCGACTGGAGGTGGAAGGGCATGGTCGCATGGTCCATCTTCGTCATTGTGGCTGGCACGTTCCTCCTCATTGGTACTTATGGTTCGATTGTCGGCATCATCGACTCGTACAACAAGGACGGCGGCACCAAGCCTTGGACGTGCGCGGACAACTCCAACTCGAGCGGTGGTCATTAAGAGTGGCTGTTGGAGGGAGAGTCATGATTTGATGGGGCTCTGGTCCTGTTCTTTTAGCGTTAGCGTTGCATAAGCACGATTTGAATGCGAATATCTTACATTGGTCCAGTATGTGCCGTATCCTGAATGTTTGAGTGCAGCGATGAGGGAGCTATAGCGGAGACGGCTGTGTAGAAGGACAGACTGGATTGTCGACAGCTCCACGGCTCCTTTCTCCACTCAGGTAGCACATGAGGCCGGGTGGCTGTAAGGTACCCGTCCTGCCTGCTGGCCTGTGCTGCATCTGTCTGGTGCTGCATCTGCCTGGTGCTGCATCTGCCTAGTGCTGCATCCTGCTGGGCGCGCCGTATCAGAATAGCAAGGTCAACAAATGGCGAGTTGTTCCTGCAAGATTGTTGCGTTGTGTTATTCGTTGAGACGTGCGGTTTCGGATGACAGGTAAGAAGAGGCGGGCTGGTGGCTGCTTCTGGAGGAGACCGACAGCATTCGCAACGGTAGTCGCCCGAGCAATGCTTGATTGGCAACATACCGCGACCTGGAGGGCCTTGACATGTGCATCCAACGAAGGCAGTTTTGCGTTCCGTATCTACAACCTCGTGCACCAAAAGAACGCCGTCGCATCACTTATCCGAGAAATGGTCCCGCGTTCGCCGAGGCTTCGTAGGGTAAGTAGATGTATATAGTCACGTCACACGTTGTAGTTGATACGGATAACGCTGATGCGCCGGCTGCGCATGTTTGGCGTGTCTGGTAAAGCTGGAGATACCTGGACGTCACGTAGCAAATTAGGAATTTTATACACTATGGTATGCTTTGATCGATTTGCATGGCATGCTGCAATGCAATCCTCGTATGAGTTTACATGAGGAACGTTGCTGTTGCGGCTTCTTCGCTTGGTGTTGCGGCCGCTGCTGCTGACCTTCGCCTTCGCCATCAACTCAGGCATCAACCATCAGACCACCCATCCCTTTCCGCCTTCTACAAAGGATATGCCGAGAAAAAAATGAGCGCCACAGTAAGGAAAACCTGTCACTGTATCTCTTTGCAATAAATTGCATGCATACATCACTGCTGGGCAGAATCGGGTGCATATATTCCGTCCATCGCTCGAAACGTCCATCGAACATGTCAAAACATGTACCTACAATTAGACTGACGGCTCTAGGCAACTTCCGCGCCCTGTTCGACCCTCTAGATTGACCATTGTTGAGTTTCCGAAAGTCTATTGATGGCCTCAACGCTCTGGCACGCGTTGGGGAGCAGGGTTGTCCGACTCAGATAGCTCTGCGGTAAAGAGGCCGCGGGTTGCGTCAAGGTCGACGACTTTCACCGGCCAGCACACAAGCTTGTAACGCGTCTCCGTGGTCAAGATGTATTCCAGATGTCCTCACGAATGGATCCTTCCCACTGTCACCTGACGAGCCAGTCTCCTCAATTTTGGAAAAAACGCCAGGGCGATTAGATCTGGTGCTCAACTGCGTCTTCCTGCTCTGAGTCCATGGAGTCAAAGAGAGGGTATTGATACCAGGAGTTCCTCGATTTCCAAAACGGTCTTTGTGCTCCACAATGCTGACGAGTCGATTAAGGACAGAGAATTCGATTTTGAGTTTGGCGCTGTACACAGCCGTCTTGTATGTCGTCTGAATCTCGTAGTGACCGGAGAACTGGACGGCGAGGAGGGTTATGTCGAGGATCAGGACTACGACGTTGACGAAGATGAGGTGTCTCAGTAGCTTCTGTAGGGGACCGCGACCGTTTCTGCCTGTATCGTGGCCCAACAGACGTACCGTTTCGTAGATATAGATGATGGATATTATAGTCTCTTGGACGCAAATTACCACGATCTGGACCTTGTCGTATATCAAGAAGCCTGGCAGGAAACGGGCCGAGTGCTGAGAGTTTGCACCCATCGCTAGAACGAAAAGGGGAATCCCGAGAACGATAGCGTTGAAAATGATCATGTATAGTACCCAGCGTGTCTGAGATCGATCCCGGATGACGAGATGCAGACGCGAATAGAGAACGACTGATTGTCCCATGACCATGCATGCCCAGCCTACGCCCACTATTGAGCTCGACAGCAGGTCTAATGTGGTGACCTGGAAGAACTTTAGGATGAACCCAACGGCATGGGGTGCGATACCCCAAGTCGCTACGACAAAACTCCAGAAGTATAGCCCACTACGTTTTTTGAAGACGCCAAAGACGAGAAAGGTAAGTTCGATGACGTTGTACAGCGCGATGGCTAAGAATGCGGCCATGGTCATTAGGATCGGGAGAGGTGCATTCACTCCACCAACCACGCCCACATCCTCCTCTTTTGCCATGGCTGGATGCGAAGACAGCGTTGTGATTGCGCATGTGCTTGTGAGAACAACGTGAAGGGGGTCGGTGGGTATGCTCCCTCAGCGCAAGGTAGAGAAAGAATACGCACTCAGAACTGATTGATTGAAAAATGTGGTGTTTAGCAGACTACCTAAAATCTGCTGCTGAAGGCGATCAGAGTGAGATGATGAAGACGAGCTTCATATTTTGATAATCGCCTACATCTTCCACAGCATATTTAGACGCATTTGCTCGCGGCACCTGATGGGCTTCAGATGGGCTTCTAAGATTTGAGGCGGATTCTGGAGGTGTCTCCCATAGTGATGATCTTCTTCACTACGCGGGGCACGGAATGAATTCCCCGCCTTGGGTAAAGTTTGTGATTGGTACAGCAATCGTGCAAGCGCAACGAGTGCACTACTATTGGGTCTATGCAGATGTCACGCATTGGACCCGGGATTGGTGGCGCCTGTACCTGCATGGGTTTACGAGAGGCTTTCCAAGGTTCACTTCCCAACCTTGGGCCGCATGGGCCCTAACCAAGCTTACTAGCACAAATAATGACTCGCATGAACCACTCCTCGTGGTAGCTATCCGAATCCTGGGAGCAATGTCAGCTAACAGCGTGACAACGTTCACCGATCGAACGTCAGGACTGGGCGAATAAAGTTCAAACTAGTGATGAGCTGGAGCCCAAGCGATAAGATCAATCGATTGATACTTACTCGGCTTCAGCCGCATTGGGCCCTTAGCCGAATTCATCGGGTCGTACGCCAGATCAAGCCTTCCGGCCCCATGTCATCCAAGGGTCGGAAATGACAGTCCCTAGGTTTCCAGCGCACGACCAGTTCTCTAACGCTCTATTTGGTGTGATTCCTACACCTGTTTCGAGTTATTCTTGCATGGAAATGTGGTATGGAGTCATTAGAGCAGCAATTGAGTCAGATGTTCTGTCCGCCATCCAGTCACCGAAAAAGCAACATCATAGGGCCTACGCGTATTATCGACAAGGTTTTCTGGGGCATCGGCGATAGGGAGCGAATAGCTGGAGTTATCTATCGCCCGCGCTAGTGCTAGCAAGGTTTATCGCGTACCTAGGTACCGTGTCAGTGTCCGCGTCAAATGTCCGCCTTGCACGATCAACCTCATTACCCTCCATAGTCGTCCCAACATAACTCTATGGAGCGTCTTGATCACAGCATAACCGCTAACGCCATTTGCAAGCGAGCTGCGCACCTGTGCTTGCAAATGGCTCAACATTCAGCTACCCCCACCACAACTGCCACCCACTTTTGAAGCAGTACAGCTCAGTTACAATAGGATTAATAGATGCTCGTCGAGTTACTATACAAGACGCCATGCGCCATCTTGGTTTTAGTGTTCTAACGAGCCACCTGGGCAGTGGGCGTGTGGCGTATCGCGTTCAACGCTGCAGAGTCGGCTCGCTGGTCACGGTCCACACGCGATAGCCACAACAACAACTGCGATCGACTCCGGAACACGACAAGTTTCTTGTTGGCTGAATCCTTGACGAAGACCTACGCGCTCCACCATATCTAGCCACAATCGTCTACGAGAGATAGCGATCCACATCCTCCACACGAACGGCGACGACGTTCCCCTCAGGCATAAGTGGGCGACCAACTTCCTACACCGCAACCCACGTGTGCACTCTATGGCCGAGTAATCAAGGGTGGCTGGTGTGTAGGAATGGCGTATCATCTGCTTTAGAAGGGTGGTGCTCTGGGCTGATACCGTGTGTATTATAGTAGGGAGTGAGTGTGATCGGGTGAATCTCGAGATACAAAGTCCCTCTTGTCAAAGGTACTGACTGCTACACGTGGGAGGTTATTATTGAAGCTATCTTGAGTTGATCCTATTGCAGGTCGAGCCTCTTCGGAATGTGCGGTCAACTCTTGCGAGTTGTTTTCACCGCGCACTGTTTGCCTTGTAGAGGCAAAACAGGTACTTAAGTACATGAGAGAGAAACTTTTCGATTCGTTGTGCGTGGATCGGGTCGCTGATGTAAACCTAGAAGGAATTGAATTGTACGCGTAATGAGAAGGAGACAAGCGCTGGAGAGAGGCGTATAATGCGTTGCTAGGAATTGGTAGAAGATTGGAGATGGGAGTCGGAACTAGATAGAAGACGGATTGATTTGGAAGTGGGATTGAGCTGAACCATGACACGATAGCATAAGCACACTGAAGTAATGTAGAAGATGTCGAACAACCACTTTCGAGAGAGACCGACGTACACTTGTTAGGTCCTACTGTGGTATTGCCTCGGATGCTGATGCATAGTCCAGACCGCAGATCCTTTGGCGACAGCCTTTGTCTCTCCACACCAATCCAGGTATATTCCGCCATGGTGGATCGTGCTGCTGTGGCAAGTAGCGACAGTGGTTGCGACTTCCGGTACATCACCGTCGCGGGATACGTATGCTCTTGCGGTCAGCGTTCGCATTTGCGCCGTTTTGTTGAGTGGCATTCGTTGCGTTATGGATAACGCAGAACTTTGAGGATGTAGTGTGGGCGTCTCTAAATCGCGATAATCCTGGTACATGTTAGAATGGCTAAAGAGGGCTAGGGAAGCGGCTTACCTCTTCTGTCGCCGTAGCAGCGCCAGGCCAGACACAGGACTAATTGTTTCATCATAATCATCGTCATCATCACCGCCTGGAGTGAGATGAAAGTACGTGCGTCTAAGACGGGGAGACCAGGAGGCGCATTCTCTTCCCTCGCCACCTGTGACGGCGGGCCCAGCGACGAGTCTATACGCCCTCCATCTGTTCTCCATATCTCAGCTTCTACACTGCAACCCAAGGCTCTTCATTCATTGTAGTATGCGCTGTGCTCCATCTGGTATGCTGTCATCGATGTGTTGCCAGCAGGACGTCGTCTAAGGTGAAGGCTGGGCATGAACCGCTAGACTCATGAATGACTTAATGTCGAGGTCTTCAACTAGTGTTATTAGTGGCTAAGTTGCGTAAAACGGAAAACGGAATGATCACGGTCGTGCCGAGTCATAATAGCGCGGGTGCGAGGGTGGATTAGAGCACGACGTCCCATGGGGAGTACCATTATCGTAGAATCAATCTTGCCTGGGCGAAGCGGCTATGCGAACGGCACTGAATGGCACCCCGATAAACATGGCAGAGGAGACGATATGATGCTTACTGCCAGAGTTCGAAGGGCTCGGAGCTGGCTTTGGTCGGTGAAAGCGTGGAAAAGACTGAACAGCGGCACGAGGCGAATGCGTCCGTCAGCAACGACGTCACGTGACTGAACTCCGCGTTTCGCTTATCGCGATACCACGTGAACTCACCAACTCTGATATGCCGCAACTTCCAGACATGAATGCCGGGCAGAAAGCCTCCCATTCGGTTACTAACTAGTCAGAAATGCTATTGCTCATAGACTTTTAGCGTAAGATATCACTGTTTTAATTAGAGCAGGAAAGACATGGTTATGGTAGCTTGTATCCGCTCGCAAGAAAAACAAGACAAAGTGTAGACTGGGGCAAATTAGTTGCATAGCTTGCTTGGATAGTATAGTGCATCAGCAGGGTTGTGATGGGAGAAAGTGCTGCAGTGACGGAGCAACATCGATCTCGTAAGACGAGCTCCAGGATGTTGAAGGCCTCCCTGGAAGTGGTAGAACCTTTGTTGTAGACGATGTCAGGATTGCAGGATCGGGACAAGATTTCCCTAACACCAAACGAATCAGACTACCGCTTTGGGATAATAGGCTTGGGGCAAGTGATGCCCACCGTAACTTGGGCTCACAATCTTTGCGGTTGGCTGCGACCGCACCCGGGTTGCCGTTTATTTGGGCCAGGACATTTTGCTGGGCCTGGATCTCTACGTTCATCCGCTCGTTAAATTCGGCCATCGTACGCTCCGCCTTGGCCATGTGCGCTCGCGCCTGGTTCCGGCGTATCGTTCTCGCCGCTACAGTGTCGTGGCCAACGGGTGCCATCTCGAGCTTTCTGCCCTTGCGGTAGTGGTTGTGTGCGACAACTTTCACATTGTCTAACATGACCTCTGCGGTGAGCATCTGTACGAGGAACGATTTCTCGCCAGCGAGCTTGCTATTCAAGATAGGCACCTCTTGTCTCATTGCCGCCTGACGGTCTTGCCACTCTTTGTTGTTGGTGTTTGGTCCGATACATACGGCCAAGTCGAGGTAATCTCAATGGCAGAAACTCGAGCGCAGCACGCCGGCGGCACACCTTCTCATCTTGCATTTCAGCGGGTCGTTCTGTTGGCCGTCTTCCTTGGACTGAGAATGGATCATATCCTAAGCCTCGCCACTTTACCTCGGACAACCGTTTCACTGGCGCTGGTGGTAGACGGTTGGGCATAGGCGCGGAAGCGAGCTTGGCCATTAGGTTCTCGAGAGCGCGTGGTGTTGCCATGATGCAGTTGGGGATTGATGTGGAGATTTGTGAGGTTGAAAATGGTGTAGGAAACTTGGTAGTGCTGAGGTTTTTGAAGTATACAAGCTAATTGTAGGCGTACGTAGATATCTCTTACCTCTTGCTGTAGACGGCCAAACTAACTCTATGCAGTGTAAAGTCCCATGGCACCTTCCAACCAAAGCCAGATCGCTGATGCTCTCACAAGCACCATGCCACAGACCTCTGCTCGTGGACAAAGCATTCATCAGCACCACCGTGCCGCTACCGGTAATCTATTACGGGGTAGCATCGTAGATGCTTGCGCTCTGTTGTGAAATCTGAAACTCTTAATGTATCGAGTCAACCATCAATAGAAACATTAAATTAAAAGAAATCTAGGACATCTCGTAATGATACAATGGACATCTCAGCCACCTCGTTCCCACCACTCCAGTCCGCACAACCCCAAACTTCCATCTGATCTACCGAACAAGCATAAACAGCCCCAAAGCCGGATAGGTCATCTGAAACCAATCCGCATCAAACCCACCCACCGAATCCACCTGATACCCAACCTTTTGTCCAGCCTCACAAGGAAAACTAGCGACGTTGTACTGCCTTGCCGGCTGAACAAGCGGTATAACACCAACCAGACTTGAATTGCCGACGTTCTGTGCAGAGACAACGTCTGGAACTTGGTTGGCGACGCGAGACACGCTGATACCACCAGGAGAGCGAACGTGGATAGGTGCCGTGTCAGGCATGAGGAAGAGCGGTGGCATGTGCAGAGCTAAAGTACAAGTCTTGCCTGCGAACTCGGGGCGAATGTCGTAGACGAAGACAGTCGATATCGTAGGTGATAGTTGGGCGGTGTATGCATTGCCTATTACTTTGGTGGGATTTGCTTTGTCAATGGGCATGAGCTGGTGTGGATATTCGAAGGGTTCATGGAGCAGGGTGAATGTTTGTTGAGGTAGACTTTCAAGACTCTCAAGATCGATTTTGGTGAAAGAAATAGAACCTGGTGCTTGTGAAGGTAGCCAGGCTGAAGTTTGCGCAGTTGGAGTAGGCCGATCGAAGCTGATTACTGGAATGGTGACGATTGTGGGCTGGGATGTCGGAGTATTTAGTTGCGCTGGTATGTGTTAGCTCCTCGCCACCTGATGCAAGAACTCTCTCAGCCCCTCTTACAAGAAGATGCAATACTCGTCGGTCTCCCAATACGGCTGCTGGTGCTGCTCGAAGGTTGCTTCCCATGGCCATTAGTCCGTGCAGCCCGGTATTGGGCGGGAACGGAACACAGGCAATTGCAAGAAACGGACAAGAGCACAGAAGAGGTATACAAGAACGACGATAGGATGGGTGACAAGAGCATAGGAAGGTACTAGCTTACCGGCTTGGAGTTTGCAGGGCAGGAAAGGTCGAACAAAGGCGACACCTGCATAAGGTCACCCGCTGGCTTGATGCCGAACGAGGGGACGGGGTTGCCGTACTGCACATCCTGGAGGATGTAGTAGTACAGGTTGACGTTGTCCTTGACCAATTGGCAGGTAACGTCCTCCCAGTAGATGCGGGCATTACCCGCACTAGGAACGCCCTGGTTGAGTGTCTCGCCACTAACGGGCCACCCTGTCTCGGTAACCCAGACGGGCTTGCCCTGGGCGGCGGCAACGGTTTGGTGGTAGGCGTCGAAAAAGAGCTGGCTGCCGGTACCGACGTTGTTATTCATAGTGGTTTGGAAGTAAGGGTACGCATCCATGCCGATGAAGTCAACGGCTTCGATGACGGGGTTGTTGGTTGCATTGACGTAGACGGTCCAGGTGTCGACGTGGCCGATGGGCTTGCCCTCGAGAGGAGTACCACGGATGGCATCACGGGTCTGCTGGATGTAGTTGACAAGCTCCTGGGGCTGAGCACCGGCGCCGGAGTTGTTCTCAACACCGGTTGGGGTAACACGGTACAGGTCCTCGCTGCCAACGGAGATACCGACAGCGAGGTCAGTGAAAGCAGTGCCGTACTGAGCAATGGCGGCCTTGAGAGCAGCAATCTCGTTGTTGACGACGGTCTGACCGGCTGAGCACCACATGCCGAGAAGGAGCGTGGTCTTGGTGTTGATAGCAGCCTGGATAGCCTCGATGACGTTGCTCTGGGTGCCGTGCTGGATCATGGTGTACAGACGGGCGCTGGTCCATCCATCGGTGCCAGGAAGCTGCTTGGCGGCGTTGAATTCATATTCAAAGTCGACAAGCGTCTTGGCCTGGTCGTTGTTGAACTGGGCGCCGTAGTTAAAGCCCTTGATGGCAGCGTTGGCTGAGGTCAAAAGGCCTGCTGCGGCAAAGAAGGTAGAGAAGACGCGCATGGTGGTGGTGGTATTAGGAAGAAGACGATATTAAAAGTGTAAGATGAAGTCTTGACCAGGGAGGGTGTGGGAGAAGGGCGTAGACGTGGGCGAGGAGGGATGAAGGGTGGACGCAGTAGAGTATTTATTTGCCAGTGACGTCTTGGGGCTTCCCGACGTCGTTGCCGTCTGAGGGCCATTCATCGGACGTGCATTAGCCGCTTGGCCAGAGCTAGTTAGTGCCATCTTGAAGAAGCAGGAACGCGGATGCTGGCTGTGATGCCCTTCCCTGTCACCAAGTCAAGCAATCTTGGCATGGACCACGACAGCTCTTCTTTCACTTGTGTTTCCCACATCTCTCTTCTTGACTGTTGTTGCCGCTCTTGTCGCCGTGTTGAATGCTGGAGCTTAGCAGGCATTCTAGAAAGCCCGATGGTGCAAGGCAAGGAACGACCTTTTGCCCCAACCTCGCTAATCATTGGCCCCAGGTGGAGAAGCAATACTCAACGGCCTACAACGTCGTATCCGGATAAAAATAACCCACAATTGACATCGTCCCCGCTGCGGGAGATGACCTGCACATCTCGTCAAGAGCGTGCAACATGGCACACATAGCATCATCGAAAGATGTCGGCATTTTTTGAGTGGCAGTACCAATCAATAGCTCCTTCATTAGTACGAGCACAAATCTCCGATGCGAGTCTAAGGTCGACACATGTTCTCGTGTCATCAGTTGACGCTGTGCACTACCATGGTTGAGAGCTCGTTGTCGACAGCATCGGATGCATCATCCATCATGGCCGACGTGGATAGTGCTGCTGGTCCGAACTCAGGAGAAACGGTGCGGACGCCAGGGGCATTTGATCCGAGCTATGACGCGCATTATCGGCTTTCCTATCCGCGCATGTGCGCGAGGCGAAAATTCAAGTTGAGAAAGAGATGAAGAGACGTGAGGTGATGGCGGAAGGGGAACAGTAAGCACGGAGGCGCCAATGTCACGAATCGGTAGCGCTAAGCTTTACCCTGTTGATGGTAGCTTGTTTAATTGAATAGGCACTTGGACCACTTTGCGACAACTGCAAATCTATAAGACGACGGGTGGGTATTGTCCAGCTACGGGCACGGTACTGAACAAAGGATCGCTCAGCTTTATGAACGGTATGGACCTGACACTACCGGAGACATGACTCCAAATTACACGAAATGTCCTGACAGCCATTCTACCACCATACTCAACTTCACGACTGTTCGCCTAGTACACATGCTGTTATTGAATGTAACATCGCGAACAAATACATCAATCTAGGTGATGTAGTTGTAGGGCAATTCCACATCCCACGTGTAAAGCTTAATCGCAAATTGGCCAATCTCAGTAGAATCACAACATTTATTTAGACGTTCCCTTTCTATCAAGACATCTCGATTGCAACATTACTTAGTGATAAGGGACTATGATGGTGACAAGCGCGGAGTAGAGTTGTGAAATGGAAGTCTTGGCATCCCGCTCTAGCGCGAAGTCGCGGCTCATGTTGCCTGAAGCTCTAGCTATTAGAGAAACATCCAAGTCGCCAACACAACTGCCATACAGCTCCCCACCGCCTTCACATCCCTGTTCTCGAATCCCCTGTCCGAGACGTATCTCAAGACTTCACCCACGACTCTCAACTACCTCCCCGCATAAACAGCCGCCATGGTACGCTTGATTGAACCCCGCTGGAGCTCTTGTACTAACACGACCAGTTCATAGCACGAAGCGAATATGGTAAGCTTTCTAGCGGTTGAAAACAAGAGAATATATACTAATAATCCCTTCTAGACCGTGGTATCAAGTTCGTCCAACCCGCGCCTCCCAAGACAAGACCGCCCGCTCACAAACACACAGCACCTTCTCGCCCGAAGGCCGTCTCTTCCAAGTCGAATACTCACTAGAAGCCATCAAGCTCGGTTCAACAGCGATAGGCGTACGTCACCTCCCTTACCTGCCCGAGGTATGACAACAAACTCACAATCACACAACAGGTAGCCACAGGCGAAGGAGTAATCCTCGGTGTAGAGAAGCGCGTCACCTCCACCCTCCTCGAGACGAGCTCCGTCGAGAAGATTGTCGAGATCGACCGCCACATTGGGTGTGCCATGTCTGGTCTGCAAGCCGATGCCCGCAGCATGATCGAGCACGCGCGTGTCGAGAGCCAGAACCACGCTTTCAACTACGCTGAGCCCCTACGAGTCGAGAGCTGCACGCAGGCGATATGTGATTTGGCGCTGAGATTTGGTGAGGGTGCTGAGGGCGAGGAGAGCATCATGAGTCGGCCGTTTGGTGTCGCGCTGCTGATTGCGGGTTATGATGAGGATGGTCCGAGTCTGTACGTCGCACCCTCCCTTCCCGATATTACCCATACCACACACATACGAGATAAACTACAGGACACAAGAAGAGAAACTAATAAACTCCCCCGCAGCTACCACGCCGAACCCTCCGGCACATTTTACCGCTACGACGCCAAAGCCATCGGTTCCGGTTCCGAGGGCGCACAAGCAGAGCTCCAGAATGAATTCCACAAGTCGCTTACCCTGCCCGAGGCTGAGGTGCTCACACTCAAAACGCTCAAGCAGGTCATGGAAGAGAAGCTGGATAGCAAGAATGTGCAGTTGGCGAGTGTGACCAAGGACAAGGGCTTTAGAATCTACACTGACGAGGAGATGGCCGAGGTGGTAGGAAGGCTGCCAACAAACTAAGCTTTGATGTCTTGGAGAGGATAGTGCAGCTTGTGGCAGATGGATGGCATATATTAGCATCTTGAATGGTGTGTTCGAGTCACGCGAAAATGAAGCAATGACCAAATATGTTTTGGAGCTTTGAATGGCGAATTTCTGTGAGTGCAGACTGAAGCTATCAGGATGTCTGGCGTTCAAGCCCAGTGATCGATCAAGGTAAAATGAACATCTCAAGTCAACGACTTGTCAGAAGTTGGGCGTCATCACATCATCACCTTCAACTTTCAATCACGAATTGCAACCGCACCATCACTTCCAAACACCATGATGAACAAAAAGACAAAAGCGGTCTAATTTCCTGTTCGCAATGCCAATTGTCCCCATATTATACAGTTCCATGCTTCCTCCCCCAGTATCGAGTAGAGAGAGAGAGAGAGAGAGCTCAGAAAGGGTTATCCTCAGGCGGTATCTCATGCGTGAAGAACTTGTCCAGAACAGGAATCTTCTTCATAATATCGTCACGGACCTTGGGTACTTCGGCGAAGAAGAAGAGTGCGAAGAAGCCGGCTACACCGCCGAAACCGGCGGCGAGGACACCGTACTTGGCAGCCATGTTGAGGGTGATGCCGTGGTAGTTCTTGGCGATCGTGTATCTGTGAGTGGTATTGTTAGCTTTGTGAGCTTTGCGAGAGTTGCCATGTGCGTGTATCGTATGGATTGGCGGGCGGGAGCGGCGCGGGTCATGGGTTGCGGGTGGTTCTCCAATGCCTATATGCCCCCTTCTTCGCCGAGGCTTCGCAGGATATCCTCCTCTTCCCACACCTCCCTCCTGGTAACCCTCAACCCGCCCACCCTTTCTCCTACACTCGGCGCGATGTCTGAAATTACATACTGAGGACCGAAAGGACTCCTGTAAGCCTTGTACGGGCTGCGCATGCTCTATTACCATGTATCAGCTTCTTGTTTCGTCATCACCCGCAATAGTTCCAATTCGTCGCCAATTGCACCGGTATAGACTTACGACAGCAGCGGGCGTCTTGCCATGGTGACCGAAGGATGAGACAGACATCTTTGGCGGGGTTCGTTGGGGTCACGATTGGCGCGGGTGTAGAGGTCTGAGGTGGTTGTTGGTGAGGCCGCTGGCAGAGAAAGCGCGGGAAAGCTGGGGCTTGGCAGGTGGAAGTTGTGTGGACTAATCAGGTGGGCCGGGATTTTGCGGATTGGGGTGTAAGCGGAAGTTTTGGATCGGGAACACCAACATCTCTATCACGAATGGAATGCTTTTTTTCTTCTCTTGATCACATCGGTGGCATTTTTTGGTAGAAGGTACATACAATGTGGATGCCAGTGTCGACCTAGAGTATGAGCTCCATTATGCGATTCTCTGTGATGAGCGTCAGAGGTAGCTGGATGCGCTTCTGTGTCTTTGATTCATACCTGATGCATAGCTTACGGTTGAGTAATTTAGAGTAACGAATTTAGTTACTCTAGGGCTTGCGCTCAAAAGGTGCTCTTTTCTCTACATTCCAAGGATTGAGCTTCCTAGCAAAAACTCCAGGCAATCATCTGGAACCAATCCTGCCAAGGATATTTTCTTTCTCTTATGACTAAGTAGTGTGGTCGTTTCTCCTGCCATATATCAAGATGTACTATAAGGCAACGGTGAGGGTTGCAACGACCAGGTAAGGTTTGTCACCGCCCTGACTAACAAGCAATTCAGCCTTCAATTTCGGTGAAAGAGCATTTTCGCTACACGTAAGATTTTGCGTTCTTGGTATCTTCGCAAGCTTCTTTTCTACGCTTTCTTCGCGATAAGGGGACTAACAAGACTGTTTTGGAAGCGCACCGGCGCGACTGTTCCTGTGTGCCTTCTCACAAACACTCGTTTACCAATACCATGTTGACCTCGATTCTGGATTACGGATGCACGTACACGATGACGGAATTGTACGAGCTCCGAGCGTCGTTCCGCTAGCGAGGATGCAAAAGGTCTGAGAGCACTTGCTTCCATTGGAAAGCGATAAACATGAGACGTACCTACGAACACATCATTACGGAGGAATCTAGTATCAGTTAGAGGCGCTGAATCATGAGCAGAAAGCCTAGTTCATAATCTCAATCAACAAGTTAAGACCGTCCGGTTTCGTGTGAGTGGTTGAATGCGGTATGTTTAGTGACAAGGTAAAGCAAAATGGGAACAAAATACCAGCACTGCTACTTGAAGGACAAAAACGTACTTGCATACTCTTTATTTGCCTATGTCAAAGCAGAGACGGTGGTTTAGCTTCGAGAAAGCTTGCAACTGAACACACATTACGAAGAACGAAATATCAGCACTCCGATGATTGGATCTAAGCTTCCTCATACGCACCCTGTCATCTTACACCACCTTCAGCTTCATCACGATATGTTTCCCAGTCCACTCAATATCACTTCCTCTATATCCTGTTTTTTCTCTAATCTCTTAATTTCCGACATCTCCGTGTTGGGCTATGATTTGTGTGTTCAGGCTTGAGGAATCTGTTCTGCTTTCGTAATGCGTCCTATACGTTGAACCCTGGAGCCATGGTGGAAAGGCCAGGTCGCTTACACAGTGCCAGATGGTGTGAATACTGCACGTTGGTGCAGGTGTAGGAATGCTGGGCGCGGAGCATGAAACTCGCTAGGTAAGCACTCTCAACGCCTCGCTAGGTACCACATCTCGGGCTAGTCGTGACCCCTGATACAGAAGTGCTCGACGAGCTTGGCCTGATCTTGATACCTTATACGGCTTGGCTCTCTGCAGGCGTGGAGACGTGGTCGAGAGGCACGCGTGAACGTTGTGCGCAAAGTAGCGCGCGATCTTCAAACTGACCAGAACTTTTCTGGTGCTAGGACGCGCAAAAAGCTTGTCTAGAGGCGAACACTTGCCCGCATGCAGGCACGTCTTGGTTGAACATGTGGGTATGATGAAGCGGTTGATGGTGCGGCTTGATGGCTGGGTCACGTCGCAAGTTCTCCAGGGCTGGCTATTCTCTCTCCCCCTTCGGCGCTCCGGCTAAAACAGCCATGGTCGCGGAAGGATTGCATCGGCTGCACGCGTGGGTCCATAGCGGACGCCCTCTATTATATCCCCACGAAGCTTTCTTGCACGCCTCTCCAGGTTTCACACCTCACGACGTCGGACGATGCCAAGCTTCTCCCCCACGGCCCGAAACCAAGCCGAGCTTGGCCCCTACACGTCCACGCAACCGCAAGACGTCTTGCTGGACACGCCTCGTTTGTATGCTGGGTCACTTCGAACCTCAGCTGCCCCAGATGCTCGCAGTCAAGCCTCGCCCCTAGGTAAAGCTTCGCACCTCCACACTTGGCCAGCTGTCCCACTCGGCGAAAACGAGACTTCAGCCGCCTCACATCCCCACCCCCTTCGCCGATCGATCGTGCCTGCCAAGCGTCCTCCCGCATGACAGCTGTCTCCAATGAGCTTCGTAGTCTCGGCGAACAGCAATTCCAATCCCGGCCTTGCTGCCTCATAGCAATGCTTCTTTTGTTCTCGGCCCAAGGCAGGCTGGCCCCGGCACCGTCTGGACCTCCGCGTTGGTTGCGTGCAGCACCTATCAGTCGAGGCGGGCATCTGAGGCATAGGCCACTGTATCGAGGTCCCACTGTTGTCTTCAGGTATTCTGGAGACGTTCTGATCAGCATGATGCGCTTCGTGTCTCTTGTCTTACCCGCCCTCAAAGCAATACATAGTCTGCAATGCCGAGTCTGTTGCCCCATCTCTACAACATCAGCTTTGTGTATTTCGCCTTGCTGTTACTCTTTGAGAGAGTGTGTTGGGCTTCTTTCTTTCCTCTTTTCTGTTCTTCCTCTCTTTCTTCTTGTTCATCGTCGCCGGCGACGGGACTGCTGGCAAGTCTGGCATCACTCCGCACATTCCTTGAACTAGACATATGCACCTTTTGTAATCTTCGCCATGGCCGATACGGAAAAACCGCAGTGTGGCAGCGAGGCGGATGGTGCTGCTTACGACTTTCCTCTGCACGTCGCTGCAGTTTGTAAGTTAATCCAAGGCGATTCGAGAATGCCGTTAACATTCTTAGTCATTGTGTTCATTGCTTCTATCTTCGGTGCTGGTTTCCCAGTAGTGGCGAAGAAGGTCAAGTGGATGAAGATCCCGCCAAACGTCTTCTTCTTCTGCAAGCACTTTGGTACTGGTGTCTTGATTGCCACTGCTTTCGTCCATCTGCTGCCGACGGCCTTTGCGTTGCTCAACGACCCATGCCTGCCGGATCTATTCACCGAGAAGTACCCTGCTCTACCAGGTGTAATCATGATGGGTTCGCTCTTCATTCTTTTCGTTATTGAGATGTGGCTTCATGCAAAGACCGGTGGTCACAGCCATGGTGGTGCAACGGGCGAGGCGTTCAACAGTTCACAAAACTTCACCACTGGCATTCAGGCGCAGTTCAACAACCCAATCCGACGCATCGACAGCTATGATTCGCAAAAGACAATGCTAGCTATGCGAGACGACAAGCGAGGATGGGTGCAGGAGTCAACATACCCCGTCGACAATTTCCCGTTCCCCAAGAGCAGCATCGACGAGCTCGAGGCCAAGTCGGAAATGCCTCCATGGTTCATCGTCTTCTACGAACAATACGTACGCCAGCGCGACGAGATGCTTGCCACGGTCAACCGTGCTATGCCTGCTCTTCCCAACTACCAGCATCAGCAGGCACCGCAGGCACCACAGACCAACTCATACTTCGACGACGATGTTGAGAAAGCTGTCGACCCTCTCCTCCTTCAGAAGCAGTCCCTGCAGATCACACTCATTGAAGGTGGTATCCTGTTCCACTCCGTCTTCGTCGGCATGACCATTTCCATCACAGCTGATGGTTTCATTATCCTTCTTATTGCCATTGTTTTCCATCAGATGTTCGAAGGTCTCGGTCTCGGCACGCGTATCGCGGATGTTCCTTACCCTAAGAATAGCTGGAAGCCTTGGGCTCTCGTTGTCGCTTTCGGTACCACCGCACCCATTGGCCAGGCCACCGGACTCTTTACCCGTGGATCTTACGACCCGAACTCGGCATTTGGACTGATCATCGTCGGAGTTTTTAACGCCATTTCCTCTGGTCTTCTCATATACGCTGCGCTGGTCGATCTATTGGCCGAGGACTTCCTCTCCGAAGAGGCTTCGCACACAATGACTGGCAAGACCAAGACCACTGCGTTCATCTACGTCCTCCTGGGTGCGGCTGGTATGTCGATTGTTGGTGCCTTCGCTTAAGCGCGCACAGTCTGGTCTGGGTTTTTTTCCTTAGCTATACCCAGCGACCTCCAGCGTTTGTGAGCTCTGCTACACTACGCAAGCCGCTTTTTCTTCATGTCTAGACAAGATCTGCCGCAACAACCTGACAGAACGATCAATTGTATGAGTATGGGAACACACAGTAGGCGTCATCATGTATATGACGGCACACGTTAAACTGAAACAACAATTTTCTTACAATGGGGCAGCCATTTATTCTTTACGTGGTCATTTCTTTTTTTTAGTGCACAATATCATGTTCATCCGTTACCCATCATGACCATGTCTCCAATTTAATTCGCATTCTGTCCTTGTCGGTAGATGTCCATGTAGTTTTAGACTGTAGACATCACGAAATCATGACTCTAGATAACATGTCAAGCTATTCAAGATCTTGCGAACTTGTAATCAATTGTGACCTATCTCCTAGCACCATCTGAAGGATGCTTTCCATGATGAAAGTTATCGCTCGCTCATCGCAAAACCCACATGTCCGACTCCCCCGGAAGGTCTGATACCAACGACCAAGAGCCCAGCGGAATCGAAAGGCTATAGCCCGCGACGGGCAGAAGCGGCAGAGGTTCGCCTCTAAAAAAGATAAAAAGTGCCGAAGCAGAGGTTCCTTGTTCGAAATTCAACAGTCCGGCAGAGCTTCGCTGTTCGCTTCGGAAAGCAAAAGTCGGCGCTACTCTTGTTGCACTCTACTATTGTCGCAACGGTGCGACCGCTTTATATGCAATCTTACCAACTACCACGGATGTGAAATCGCCGATGGAAACATCGATGCCGATACAGCGATAAAAGAGTCGCGACCGGATGGGTTTTGGCTTGGCCGGGTTAAGACGTCGCGGTTGGGTGTGAATAGGCTTGGGCAAGTATTCTTTTTGGTGAATTCCCTTGAGTCATGTATGCTTGGCTGGATGCGATGTCAGAGTGTGTGCGTTTCCATGGGTGCTGGTGTTGACGACGCTGACGACAAGGGGGTGAAACGCGTTTCGGAAGCTTCTGGCGCGTGGCGTGGCAGGGTGAGACGGGGATGACGAAGGAGGTTTAGTTGACGTTGATGCAAGGGAAGGGGTTAGACATGTACGAAATGTTGGATATTTGTTCATCAAAGATGTGCTAAGAGTGTGAAGAAAAGGCCAAAGATTGACCCACTAGCGACCAAGATGAACGCCAGGAAATGCCACCGAACTCCAACCATCAACATCACAGCCCCTTCAAACCAAGTTCCCTCTAGCATCCTGCTCTCTCTCAATCGCCTCAAACAGGCTCTTGAAGTTCCCCGCTCCAAAGCCATCAAAGTTATTCCTCTGAATAATCTCAATAAACACCGTCGGCCGATCCATCAAATGCTTTGTAAACAGCTGCAACAAGTAACCCCCCTCATCGAAATCAATAAGAATATCCAAGCTCTTGAGTACCTCAAAGTCCTCGTTGAGCTTAAGCCCAGACTTCTTGAGCCGCAGCTTCATCGAGTCGTAGTATGTTTCGGGCACTTTGATGAATTCCACGCCGCGAGCTTTCAGGTTGGTGATGTCGCGGACAATGTTATCGGTTCGTAGCGCAATGTGCTGGACACCCGGACCGCCGTAAAAATCAACGTATTCTTCAATCTGACTTTGCTTCTTACCCTTGGCTGGCTCGTTGATGGGCATTTTGACCACGTCATTTGGAGAACTCATGACGATACTCTTGAGCGCCGAGTACTCGGTACAAATGTCCTTGTCGTCGACGCTCCAGAAGCGGTGGAAACCAAGCACTTTTTCGTAGTACTCGCATGCGTTTTCCATCTCGTCCCAGTCTTGGTTGCCAACACAGTGGTCGATTGCTTCGAGTTTGACCTGGGGTAGGAATTTCTGGAGTGGATCGACGGCTGAGGATTCAGGACAGTAGCCGGGGAGGAAGATGCCGGCGTAGTTGTTCTTTTGGATGAGGGTGTGGGTTGTGTCGCCATATGTGCGGATGGTAGCGAGCCGTACTGAGCCGTATGTGTCGGAGATGTCGTGCGGTGCGGAGATGGTATCGGCGCCTGAAGAGACGGCGGCAGAGTATATGGCATCTACGTTGTCGACTTCAAAAGCGACATCTTGGCATCTAGTCAGCAACAGTCTCTATGGTTGCAGGAGTGCTATCGCTTACCTTTGACAGCATCACCATGGCGCTCTTGGTGCTCATGAATCTCTCGTAACAGCTGCTCATCCTCTTTGCTGAATCTTGAGCCTTGCTCGAGACACCTCAAGGGCGATGTGAGGATGAAAGTCACGTTCCCGTTCCGTATGACGTGGGAGGCGGTGGTTCTTGACCCAGTCTCTAGCCCGCGATATGCGACACGCTCGAAGCCCATACGCGATACGTAGAACGAGGCTGCTTGTTTGGCGTTGCCGACATACCAGTGTACATGGTGGTAGCCCTGGTATGTCGCTACGTCTGAAGGAGACGGGGCAGATGGCCGTGGTGATGACGGTGGAGAGATGGCAGCGGGAGCCATGATAAGAGAGTAGGTATCGAAGCAGCAATATGTACGTGAGTAGCCTAAGCAGAAGCGAAAGTATTCAGACCTTTGCTTATCAAGTACTGAAGCAGTGCTGTGAAATGTAGTGGACTCAACACTAGGCACCGATGCGCAGCCATTCTTTATCTTCTACCATTCTGCATCCACTTCCCTTCTCGAACCGACATCCGACGTCTCTTGCTAGCAATTGCCATATTCAACCCAGAGAGCGTCGTAATGTTGGTTATGCCGAGCTCACGTGCAGAGGCCGCCAGAAGAAAATAAGTGTTTTGTCCGCCGCTTTCCGCCAATGGACTTTCCGCCTGCATCCGCCGCGGATGCTAGCTGTAGCGAGCCCGAGCTTCCAACAAGCACTGGGTAGAGGTTGAGAGGGCCATGGCTTATGTGATTCTGCGCACACTGGACGCAAGGCTGTGTGGTTGAAATACATGGTGGCGTGTGTAGACAGCTGGTCACCGCGTTGTTGCGCGTTCGCGGGTAGGCCGGCGATTACCGGTACCTGGCGAGGATTCGTTCCATCACACGCAACTCATAATTGTGCAACTGCATAATCATGAGCTGCAAGTCGATCCTTGCCATGTAATGCGCTTGATTAGTTTTTTTGCAATTACTTCTATAGCTTACGTAGGCATTGGGGTCCAGTGCAACAATGTACGTGGTCACGAAACGCCGTAGACCGAGACCCTATTCAGCGAAAACAGCCTTACGCTAACCCGCCTCAGCACCTACACTTTGCCGTGGAAACCCGCCTAAGCCGAGTGAATGAACGTGACCAGCACATGTCGAAATGATCGAACTAAATCCCATCGCCAAACCTACACATACATGATTTCGCAACGAATACCAAAATCTGAAACCAACTCCAACCTACCTCCAATCTTCAGCCTCCCAAACTACCCCTTCCAACACCAAACCACCCATAACCTTCACAACCATGACAAGCCTCCTCCCCAACACAACCCTCTCCACAAACGACACCCGCATCCTAAACGCCCTCTTCGACCCAGAAACCCTCCCCTCCTCCGTCGCCCAACAAAAAGATACTTCCTCCTCAGTCGACCCATCACTACCCGCTCACCCCAGCATCCCCACCCCCCAACTCACATCGCTAGAACGCCAACAATGCGAACTCATAGGCCGAATATCCAACACATCCAGCCCTACCGAGTTAAATGCCGCAATTGACGAGTTAAACAGTCTGATACAGCAATGGCCAGAGTACGCAGGCGCACGTGTAAACCGCGCGATGCTACGGCGAATCCAACTAGAAGCCGATTTAAAACAAGGGGAAAACATCTTCACATCACCTAGCGACCCATCCGAATCAACCGTCGACCTCATATTCTCCGACCTATCAACAGCAATCCACCTTTCCCTCCCCTCATCATCATCATCCTCCTCCTCCCACACAACCCCCGTATCCCCCCACGCCGCAAAAGTCCTGCGAACAGCGTACTCGCACCGCGCGTACCTGCATCTTAAAGCTGTGGAGACGGAGACGCGACTGCGGGGTTTGACGAGATCCGAGTTGGAAGAATTGGCGAGTAGGGATTTTGCGGCTGCGGCTAGGTTTGGGGATGGGGTGGCGAGGGAGATGAGCGTTAGGACGAATCCGTATAAGAAGATGTGTGGGGTTATTGTTAGGGATGCTTTAAGGGAGGAGAGGGGTGGGAATGGTTGGAGGTAGATGGGAGGGGGAGGGAGAAGATGGTAATAAGGTTGTAGGAACAGTGTAGGTGGATATTATGAATACTATAATGTGGCATCAAGTGCATCGTAAAGCATCTCCAGGTCTTCGTCTCAATATGAAGGAGTTGCCATGAATCTTCAACTTTTAGACAACAACACTCGTCTCCATTCTTACACGCTTACTCAACAACTCGTCCTCCGTCCCTGCTTCCCTCTTCCACACTATCCTACATGGGCAAATTCCAAATAAAATCCAACGTCCCGTCATCAAACCCCTGAAGCCCACCTTGTAACCCGCCATTCCCATCCAGGCCGAACGGCGCCATTGCCGGATCAAAAGGCAATGCCAGCCAATCATCATCTGGCATGTCAGGCATGAGCCCTGTTACATCCTCCGCTAGGCTCGACAAGCTAGATTGGCCTGCGTTATGGTTGTTTAGAAAAGCCATGCCTTCCGTTGCGGAGGCGGATGTGGTGTGAGAAGTAGGATGGGTGGTGTTGTGGGAGGTGGAAGTAGCGCGCGAAGGGAGGCGGGGTGGTCGAGAGGAGACGACAAAACTTTCGCGGAGGCGGGCGACGTGCAGATCAAGGAGGGTTGCGTAGCGGGAGGCTAGGTGCATGTCGTCGAGGGTACCTTTATCATCTTGTTAGTAACGTAACACAACGTAACCAATAGTTGGACGAAGGCTGGATTTCGGAGAGAGACATACTTGCACGCAGCGCCCTAATCGCCGCATCCAGAATATCCAAACAACTCTGCAACTTTGCATTCCTACTCCCCAGGCTCAAACCTTTGATCAAATAAATCGAACTCGTGGTTATCCTCAGGAAGATCCTCACAGGGGAGTACCGCAGTGCCCCCGTTTCACTCAACTGGCAGACCTTTTGTAAGATCTGACAGCTGCCATCAACGACTTCTTGGATGAAGTCGTAGTCTCGCGGTTCAAGGTTGAAAGGAAGACTATCTTCTTGAGGGACGTCTGGATCGGTTTCTGCGAGCGTGCGTTCGACGACGGCTTGCATGCCGAGCGAGTTTGTGTAGATGCGAACGTATTGGTATTCGATGTGGAGCATGTCGTGAAGGCCAACTTTGAGCTTGCAGGGGTCGAGGTACTTCTTTCGCCACGAGACTAGTAGTGGCTGGAAATGCTCGAGCAATCCTATATATCGACCGGTGCGTAACAGGCTTCGAGTCGTGGATGTGTTTGGGTAGATGGTGTCTGAGATTGAACGTGCAAGCTTGGTGAGCTCTACCCAGGCGCTCATAAAGGACTGCCACTGTTCTACCGCGCCTGTAGCAGAGTCGACGGGGATCTTCTCCATCAAAGCGTGGTTGAGACTCTGTGGGATCATCGATGTGCAACCTAATCTCCATGAGAGCTGTTCGAGAAGAACGTATAGCAGTTTCCGAGCTCGGATCCTCCGTAGGATCAGGTACTCGGTGGTGAACTTTGGGTAAGACACTTGGTCCTTGTCTATCCTGGCGTTGTCTTCGAAGAGTCCCAGCTCTTGTGCCAAGGACAGTGCACAGCCCATCAGCATCCATGACATACGGTCGGAACGCTTCGCGGGCTCGATGACATCCTCAAGCCATCGATTGGATGTTACGTCCCCTTCTAACAGCTTTGCACCTTCTTCTGTGGTGTTATTTGCGCCAATCATGAGCTCGCAATCCCAGCCATCAGCAGCAGTGGGGAAATGCAGCGCGCGAGGATGCCATTCTGACAGCAGCAGAAGAGCCTCTATAGATCCGATGGTCCGACTCTGCGCTTTGGAAGGCTTGACCTGTCCGAGCATAATCTTCATGATGAAGCGCTGGCACTGCTCCCAAAGTCTGTCATGCACAAAGTACCCTCTCGAGGCGCCGCCCACGCCAGGAAGGATATTGTACCTGGACGATATCATAAGGATAGTAGTGCACAAGAACGGGTCCAGCGCAATCAGCGTATAATGATTCTCGTGATGCGCATAAAACTCACCCAGTATCGGCGACAGTGGCGAACAGTTCTTGAAGAACAAATCAACATATGTCACCGCCTCGTGTGCGGAGAACCAGCCCATCTGCACGAACCGACACGACGTCCACGTCTTCAGCGTCTCTGGTGACGGCGTCGACATTTGCACTGGCTGCGCTCTGAAGGTGTGGAATGGCGACGACGGAACGCCGTTGTCGTAGCCAGTTGGACCTGACCTTGGAGTTTCATATGCTTGCGACCCCGACTGCTCTTGATTGTCGATAGCATCGCGATGGTGCGCAGCTTCAAACAGCAAGTTCAACGCGTCGCTTCCACTCGACACCACCGTCCGCATCACCGAATGCGCAAGATCGGGCTGCGACGACGAGATCCTGCGTAGATGTCCATGTGGAGATTGGAAATCAGAATGACTTGTACCGTTCACACGTGGACTAGTACCTGGCGTAAACCCATGCGTTGATATAGACAATCTATGACCTGGCGAAGGTTGTACGTTTGGCGCGGGATTTGACTGAGGGCGATCGCGAGCACCACCACCATTGGTAACAGACTCATCCTCCTCCTCACCACCCTCCCTCGCCACCTCGCCTGGTTTCCGTCTCTTAACCCAGCTCCTCTCAGACCGAAAAACACACTCGCGCATCTCGCGCTTGCATCGCTGACACGGCGGCTTTAGCTCACCACCATCCGGTCCCGTGCCCAGAATACATTTTGCCTTGCGTTGCCGGCAATTGATGCAAGCCTTGTATGCGCGCTTGAAGTCGTCGGGGTGGGTCCGCTTCTTGCTCGATCCGGAGGAGGAGGAATTATTCGCATCTTGTTGGCCAGTGCTTGGATTGGAGTCGTCCATTGTCAGTGCAAGCAATCAGTGGTAATTGGTAGGGTGATACCACGGATGGCGCAGGAAAACGTGGTGGGTGGAAGTGGAAGCCCGGGTACGCCTGGGGTTTTGCGTCTCGGCTATCGGCGGGCCTGTGGGTGAGAAAAATGCCCGACCGGATACTTTGCCGCCGGTTGGTACATGCCATCACACTCACCAAAAAATGTTTTCAAACACGTCACATGCGTGGTGCAAATTGACGATGCGATGCAGGTGTCGAGTGAGCTCAAGCGAAGAGCTCGCAGAACGAAACGTGTATTTGTAAGCCGTACCGTACCACTGGCCAAACGTATATTACGATGAAAGATTGTAATTCCCAAACCTGCATCTTGTCTTACAGATGCCATGTCCTGGACGCCGATGATGCAGTTGCGCTTTTCAACCAAAGTCATCTTCTCCCCAAGTCAAATGCTGAGTTTGTCTAGACTCAGGCGGTCGGCGCTTCTGTGTCGCTTGACCATGCCCAGCTTGTAGAACTTATCCTCCCCCGTTGCTGTTCGGCCGCCAATATACCACTTCTCCGCGCCCATGGCTTCGTGAAAGCCTTCTGACGAGCTGTCTGAGCCTCTTCTACCTCGTTGCGACGCGCCTGGTATTGGGAAAGCTTGGGCCTTGGGGGCTTTGGGGGCCTTGGGGGATGTGGAGCGGTTGTAGGGGGCCGTGTGTTGTCTGGTGGGCTGGAAGTGGCCTGTTGCTTGCACGGACACTGTTGTCGCACCAGGTGATTGTGAGCGAGTCTTGGGTGTGATGGTTCGTGACGCCGCTGCTGCGGTGTCGAGGGTCTGGCTCTGTTGCGAGGGGGTGTTTTGGGAATAGGATGCTACAGACGCTGCTTGTGAGGCCGACGTCTTGTGCAGGCTGGGTTGTTGGGCGCGGAAGGCGGCGAGGAAGCCGCCAAAGAAGGGCCTGTTGGTCGTCATGGTTGTTTCGGAGGGGGTTCGATCTGGTGAGGGTCGCTGTTGGTCTTGGTGCATCAGAGTGGCTTCTTTGTGTGGAGCGGCCACAAGCGGCGGTGTGGAGTTGACGTGTTGGCGGTTCCGCAGGTGCAGCGCGCAAACAACAACAGTCAAGGCTGCACTCGGACGCGCCGTGAAGCTCGGAAACTATGGCTTTTTTTATTCCATGCACCTGAGGGGGTGGCCGCGGAAGAAGGACGAGTCGCGCTGGACGGTTGGTGATTACAGACGCAAATGTGCGTGTGACGTAGGCGACTTGCAGCTCGGCGTAGGGCGTCTACTATGTCCTATGTAGTATGTAGGGGGGGACCAAGGGGATGCGGCTTGCGGTGCCGTCAAAGTCGGCGCCTCAGCGGGGTAGGCAGGACGACGAGGTTTAGGGGAGACGGCGGGGGAGAGGAAGACGTCTGGCAGGTTTGGCGCATCGGACCGGTGCTGGTGCTGGTGCCGTGAAGCGGAAGAGAGCTCTGACTTGACCTCTTTACTTCGTATACCACCGGCCAACAAACTCCCTAGGATCGATCGCTTCTGCCTCAACATCATCAATGACAACCTTGGAGGTCCTAGTCCTCAGCGCAGAATACTGCGACACCTCCACCTGCTTCTTCACCCAACCCCGCATCAGCGACAAACTCTACGGCTACCTCGACCTAACCCACTTCACTCAACTTCATACCCTAGAAGTTCCCTGGAATATTTGGAATTCAATTTCTGAGATGCATAGCGACGCTTCTCTAAAGAGCACCCTCTAGGACTGGAGCATAATTGCAATGTGTAATATTAGCGTGGAACTAAGCCTTTTTCAAAAACAACGTCTGAGAGTTACAGTACGACTTCAATCCTCCTAGGCCCCACTCACTGCCAATTTCCACTCTCCTTGTGTCCGCCAAACGGCACTCGTGGGTCTAGTTCAAAGTGCGTATTGACCCACACCGAGCCAGCCTCCAATTTCCGTGCAACACGGTTAGCTCTCGCGACATCTTTCGACCAGACCGATGCACCAAGACCCATCTTCGTGTTGTTCGCCTTTTGAATAGCGTCGGCTTCATCCTTGAACGTCAGGAAGGGCACGATGGGGCCAAATGGTTCTTCCTCGACGATGCGTGAGTTTTCCGCGGGCCTGTCCATGATGGTGGGTGTGATGAAGTAGCCCGGTCCATCAGGGTTAGGCAAAGACGAGCTAAGAAGACGCCATGTTAGCAATGTAGGATGTGAGCGTTGAGTAGCTGGCTCTTACAGGCTTGCCCTGCTCCTTGGTCAAGTGCTCGGCAAAAGCATCTCTCTCCTGCTCTATTGCATCTGCAAAGGCAAGTACACTCTTCTTGCGCTCAGCCCACGGAACCTCTGCCCACGAGGCAAACGCCTTTTGCGCAGCGGCCGCCGCGTGATCCACTTCTCTAGCCGTCGAGACAGGCACTTCCGGGCCTGGGTTTCCTGTAGCAGGATCTATGCCATGACGGGTCTGAGCAGTAGACTCTAGCTTCCCGTCGATGATGTTGTAGAAGTGGGTCCAGTCGAGCTTTTGCATTGTAGCTACTATAGATTGTGATGCGGAGATGATGAGAGATTTCAAAGTAGTTATCGGATCGCCCGAGCAGTTTTACTTTAAAAAGCGTCTTGCAAATTGGACTCCATGCTTGGGTACGACATGCTGCACCTCAGCTACTTACCGGTAGAGGACTTAGCCCCGCCACGACCCCAACCGTGCACAGGTGGGGTGAATGGATTACCCCGTTGCCAACACGTTGAGCGTAGTGCAGCCGATGCCCAATGCACCAGTTGCGCAATGTACACACCATGTCGGGAATCGTATATTGCTCTACCAATAGCTTTTCGAGGGGTGATTTTGGTGGCAATTCGATCAGCGAGCCAATAAGAGGCTTAGGACACTGGTTAGTAATCATAAAAAAATCAAATTTTCAAGCTTCTAAACCTCCCAACTAGTTATGCGCCAAAATATATAATTTAAGCTGTATATCTACGCGCTTTCAAGGACGCTGTACTTAAAGCGCAGGCTCTTATATCGCAGGAATAGACACTTGCAACAGCTGAAAGCGTCCAGCTTGCGCGCAGCTTTCCGGGCAAGCTGGCAACAGTCTACGCGCGCGACGGTGATAACAACTATTATAGGTAATAGAGCGCAATCGTAGCTATACCAACACTAGGAACTTTAGAAATAAGCCTATAAGCGGCTTTATAAAGCTTTAAAAGCTTCTAGTCTGTCGTTGTGAATGCGATAGCTGATTCTACAGCTCGACCCGCCCACAAGCGATCCGAACATCCGCAACTTTTACATTGCGATTTGATTATAGGATTGCCATTGCACTTTGAACATTTCCATGTCGCTCCCGTAGCAGAAATAGTTCCTTTTCTCGGATAATCAATTCCTGTCTAGTGAATAAACACTACAACTCCATGAACACACAGAAGAGCTCCGTTCGCATCGTGCCTAGCTAGATGTTGGACCTCGTGACTATCCAGCTATATTTCACGTGCTAGCCCAACCCCTCTAATTCTCCGTACTCCCGACGTCTTCCTTCATCGTGGCCTTGCTCTACCTCTTCATTGCACTTATCCACGCTTACTTAGAATTTCATGGGTAAGTCGGAGGCTGCGGAATAGCAGAATCAGCTTTGGGATATGAAGAAGAGTCTCTCGAGCTGTTTCGGAGCACGGGATGGGGTAAAGTCGATTTGGATTGAGTAGTGTAAAGGGGAAGTGGACTTGTGGGAGAAGGGAATAAGATGGGGTACGGGGCGTAGGAATGGGGTATGAAGGGGGTTGAGGGTCTGGCTAATAACGAAGCTGGCGGCTGTTGTGATGGGGTTGAAGTTGGACTACAGCTTGTTATGTATGTGGGCAGCATTGGATATTATAGGCTCACTTGTTCATGTTAGAGATGGTGAAATGAGAGATATTTGACGCTGTAGGCGTGTTACATTGACTTCCTGTGATGGGAATGACTTCCTGTGATGGGAATGACTTGCTTATATCTTTTTTATTCTACATAGCGCGTGGTAGCGGATGCCATTGCACAAGCACGTTCCAACAAAGAGAGTCTTTTAATTGCATAGAGATACTTAACAGAACAAGGAGAAGAAACGACTGGTGCGTTTGGACGCTATAGCACCTTCTAACTTAATTTATCTCCAATTCCTATCAAACCAGCAAACAAAGAGAGTAACGACAATAGTAACATCGCTACTGTAGTGGGTCAATCTAACTCTTCAACGCATTAACACATGATAACATGTTGTTCTTGTTTTCATACCCTGCGCACCAACTTTTCGTTCTAACAATCGTAGGCTTAACGCTAATGATACTACCATTTCCACGAACCACCAAAATTATGCTCCTCCCCGCACTCTTAACCGCCTGGTACATGAATTACGAGGTCTAAGTAAGCAACCGGGCCCTCAAATTTGCTACAAAACGAAACATCGTAAGAGAATAGCCGGAACGTCGTACTTGAGGGCTAGAAGACTTACTCTGTAAAGCTGATGGAGGCTGTGAGGAGTGAGCTAAGTGCATGTATGGTGGATAGGGATATATTGAAAGAGGCAGCGACAAGTGTTGTTTGCATTTGAAGATGTGGGAGAATGATCCCGTGAATGCGATGGTAGGTGCGACAAAATTAGTGAACAAGGCTTGTTGCCTGGGTGAATATTAGGAGAGGCAGAGGAGGAGGGACGCCGATGGTGAAGTGGAGGTTCTGAGATCGTAAGGTAAGGGGAGATCACATGTTGGTAGGTTGGCCACTTTGAGGACAGGAACAAGAAAACTATCAATGCAGGTTACTACGTTACGTAAATGAGTTGTGACGATAAAAGTGGACCCTTCGATGTTTCCACGTGCCATCGCGTGCGTCTAGCGTGATGAGCGCGTCATGGCAGCCGTCATCTCGCGTTACCTCCAAGAACACCCCGTGGACATTCGCGATGACGGACATTTGGAGCGGGGATATTCTCCTCCCAGATGGGAATGTTGTTAGAGGTACAAACAGGAATCCATAAAGAAAATGCTGCTACTGATGTCATACAGATATCGGCCTCACGTCGCAAAATGTCGCGTCTTCACCGGCCCTCCCCACAACGGCTCTGCGATTTCTTTCCACAGTCGACACCGCCAAGATACCGCTGTATCTTGCCGCTGGACCCAGTCTAGATGCATGGACAACAGAAGAATCTACTCAAGCTTGGTTCGAGTCAATACTGCTTAGCAAGCCTGCGTTGGTGGACGCGCTCGGCCATGCTGCGAAGGACTGGTGGGACATGGCGCGCTCGCAATCAGGAATTGGGGTTCTGGTACAAGTCACAAGGACCGAAGAGGAAGCGCAAAAGCCCAGAGTGACTGAGATTCTCTTCTATGGTACCATCGCGACCTCGACCACTGGTTGGTTGCCAACACCGCCGTCCTCGTCCCCGTACGTCAACAATGCGCACGCCGAAATGCTTCCTGAGCTTCGAGTACACGCACTACCGCTTTCGTCTGATCTCCTGCATACTTCCAGCATCGACTTGCCCGGCGATGCCGAACCTCAATTCCTTCCGCCGCTATTCGAGTCCCATGGGCCCCCAAAGTCACCAAAACCCAACCGAGATATCTTTGAAGAAGCTACCATTGCGAACAAGAAAGCACGGGGAAGAGGCGGAAGAGCAGTGTCGGCAGCAGCAGCTCGTGTAAGTGAGTCCCAGCAGCTATACAGCCATCGAAAGTCGTCACTCTCTATCGACACGAAGGCCCCACCCTTCCCCGACTCCAGACCACTCTCTGCTTCCGATCACCTGTCTCGTCCCACCTCGCGCAAATTCTCCCCATCACCCAGCTTATCCTCCGATGCAAGACCGCTCAGCCGTAAGGGTCAACCTGAATCCAATGCTAGGCGATCGAATCTGTCACAAGTCGCTACGGTACCCATACAGCCCGAAGAGCCAACAACAGAGTCGCGAAACAAGGATGCACTTGTGAAGGTGGTCATGGCAGCAATGCGTATGCACGGATTGCAGCAGCGCAAACAAAATAGGTCTCGCCGCGCCTCAGTGGCTGGTGCTGAAGGAAGCCAGCAATTGAGCGAAGAGGCTGCAAAAGACGACGAGTACAAGCTGATCTACCACCAAACCTACAAAGGTGCAGCACTGGCACTGGTAAGTCACACACACACACACATATATACACACATACACATATACACACATACACATATACACACATACACATATACACACACACATATACACACACACATACACACACACATACACACACACACACACACACACACACACACCTATGATCTTTGCTGACTATTGCGCAGAGAAAACACATGTCTGAGAAACCGCTACATGCCCAGCCCGATCGAATGCGCGATATTGTCGAAAAGATTCTAGTACTATTCCTATCCGATCCGCTCGCGGAACCTTCACCTGTCGAGATACCTGCAAATCCCGTTGCCACACCCGGTAGCAGACCCAGATTTGGCCTTCCAGGATCCACGCACAGTCACGCAAGTCCTTTCGATCTGCCTAGCACTTCTCGGCCGGGTATGATGAGATCTGTTACCGATAGTCACGTCTACACGGGATCGCCGGTGAGCAAGAGGAGGTTACCACTGGCGAGTCGTTAACCGCGCCTACGTGAGGCCCTGTGTGACCAGAGGGATACTAGATAAGACGAGGAGCTCATCACGGCCGGCTCTGATAATGCATACTCGCGGGGATCAGACACGAAACATGGACACGCCGCTTAAAGTCTTTCGCAGTTTTATGTCTGCATGTTTCCCATCTCGGAAGTCGATGTCACAACGCCGCAGCCGTCGTGCAGCGATGAACAACATATATTTACAGCAGAGCATTACGGATACTGCAGGGTGGTGTGGTAATCCACTGGAGATGACCTAAGTAAGTGAACAAATTCACGAATTACGACGCGAGTGGGGGTTTGCAATGTCGTAATCAGCATCACCCTTGAAACTACTGATTCATGCACTGGTCGCACTCGTTACAAAATTACACTCATCTCATCCGCTGCTAACGTTGCGTGCACGCTAAAGCGGTTTTTCCCGTTGTATCGCACATAGGATCGCCGTCATTCGAACCCGTCGCTTACAAACCAGCCAGACGGAATTGCGATGTCTCTTACCATACGTACCAAACATCTCTCCATACACTGGTGGAAGGAAAATGGTAAACATGAAATGCCTCAATTTTCTGTCTAGATATCAACGTCTACTAGTAGCAACGAAAAGTTGCACTATATTTTGGAAAATCAGTGAACGGCTCAATACTCAACATACCACGCTCGATGCCATTTCACAACGTCAAATCGGCCAGCGACCGGCCCGCAAGAAACAGTCGGATCACCCTTTCTTGGATCCGCCGCGAAAGACATCTCCAGGTAATTGCCACATTTGAGGGACCCAGGCCCATCAGCGCTCGATTCGAAGTAACAATCTTGTTCGTCATCAATTTGGAGAGGCCATTTCTTACCCGTCTGCACGTGTGGAGGATCATCGATGTTGGCTTTGTTCTGGTACATGCCCTCTTTAAAGTGCCCTTCATTATCGGCAGCATTTTTGAAGCGGTCGTCTGGGCCACAAGGAATGACTGCCACACCTTTTGGACCTTGGTAAATTCGCCACCACCTGCTAGTACCGTAGCTGCCCAGCAGAATCTGTATAGAGTGCTTAGGCTCCTCCTTTGATGGGGGAGGAGCAATTCCCGGCAGATTATCAGTATCAAGCTTCTTCTTTACCTCCAGCATGATCGCCCTCGCCATTTCATGGTAACCGTTGGCCTTGGGATGGAAAGGCCGAAGAGTCACACCAGGGAAGTTCTGCTGATAGGGACCGATCATATCGAGCCATTGCAGATTAGCCGGATCGTCTGCGGTAAATACATCATTACCTGACTGGATCGCTGCAGTCATGTTGAAGTGAATTTCGCGAGGATCGTCGGTAAACCTACCAGTCTCGAGCCAGTGCTCAAACTCAGCCTCCGTCGGCTCGCGCACTTCGACTCCGCTACCATCGTCATTGTCTCCACTCGCACCTCCATTACCCCAGGACCCGAAAATACCCGTGGGGGACATGTTCCACAGGTAGACCTTATCACCAAAGTACTGGTCATACAGATTGTGGCCAGGCTGACAGAAGCGGTGATCGCCAATATACTCGTCTGTATCGACAAAGGTGGCCCGCGTCGGGTGGAAGCTGCCCTTGACTCCGGCTTCGATAGCCGCATTGAGGCCGCGAATAAGCTCGTTGATTCGTTTTCGCAGCGCAAGACTAAGCCTTGGACGGCCCTCAGTTCGGAGAGCGAAGCTTACGTCGTTGCACCAATCGCCTTCGCCGCCTTCATCGAAGAAAAACTCGAAATAACCAACTACAAAGAGCCGGAAATTCGGGTTGTTCTTCACCTTGGAATGATCAAAGACTTGGTTTACTATCCATCGTGCGTCCTGGAAAAGCTGATTGCGTCCCTTGCCGAAGATGTATTCGGCCGTGGCCGCCAGTTCTTTGGCGCATTGACCATTCGGATCGGGATACTCGGGACCATACTCTGCTCCGGCAGGGGTGAAGATACAGGCGTAAGCAACCTTTGCAAAATTCGCATTGTTGCCACCAGCCTGCAACAGGATCATGTCAACGTTATTCGGAACTTCATCTAGCTGGATATGACCCAAATGCGGCTCAGCGTCAATCTGTCGCCAGCGAGTGCCCGAGCAGGATTGGAAGTGAAATTCCTGTTTTCTGCCTTTGGGAATCCAGTGGTCGTCGTGGCTAATCTGCGCAGCGTATGCGTGATTTAATCGTAGGCAATGATCTAAGTTGCTATCGTAATCGGTGGTTCCAAGGAGGCCGTATGAGACACCACTCTTTCAGACAGTCAATTACCACATCTGACTACGCGTTGTGGACACGATCTACTTACTGCCCAAGAATCGCCGAGACTAGACCAAATGTACTTGGAAGAAGTAGCGCTAGTTCCTGCTGTGGTATTCCCGTAGAGATCTGCGATGGTACCATTAAGGGGTGTCGCGCAGGCTATGCTAGCTATGTGGGCCGTCAATAGGAAGAGGGAGAGCCACTGCAGCATGGCGAGTATTGGGCCAGTCATGTGTATGTTTCAGGGTAGTCGAAGTCCGACGCGGGATTCTTGGTGTAGTGTGGGGTGTGGAACGAGATTAAGTAACTCAGAAATGAGCAAAAAATAGAGCAATGAGTGACTAAAAGTCATTAGTGAAGATTGGTCCAAGCGGACTTAAAAGAGCAAATCAGTGCAGTCAACCACACCACCTGCGCGAAGTCCTCTACTACACGGATTAATTTATTACTCAAAGTGAAAAACCAACTTCGATTAAATTGAAGCACTGAGCTAATCGCCACTTCTCGCCTCTCGATCAACGTCACAACACGATCCCTCGAGCACGAGATAGAGTGGAACATCAGTATTGTATTTCTCGAGAAAGTGCTTGCTAAGTATGGCTATATATCTCGGTCTCTCCCAGCTTTTCAGCTTCCAGCCGAACTCTCCATCTACTCGCTATGCGGCGGCCACATCAAGGGTCATCTCCAAGATTATATCCTTGTCAACCAACCTCTTAACCTTGGAACCATCATTAAATGCAAGAACCAAACAAGCAGTTCACCAGGGTATGTTCCACCACTACTCCTGATAAACATGTCGACTATTGATGTGAAAGCGGCCTAGCGCATCTCCGTGTCGATGACCAAGATCGAGATGAGAACATTCCTGAGGAGGCTTTGATAACTGTTCGTATCGAAAATCAAAATCAGATGTAAGGCCAAAAGTTTGAGGTACAAATGTGGGAAGTAGGTGACATGTGCAGTCCGGCGTAACGTTGCGGTTGATGATCGAGGCATCTTTCTGGGCTCTGCATTCTAAGAAGGCTTGAACTGTGGTTTCAACTTGCTCCCTGACGTTTCGTCATGGAAGAAGTTGGGGCCAATTTGAAGGGACCTAGAGAAATTAACGTGGAGATGAAGACAGTGGTACTTTGGAATGTGGAAAAGAGTAGAAGTATTGACTGTAGATTATGTTGCGCCTGACGCTTACTTTGGCTCGCGCGTAGCATCAGTGATCATCCACCTCCAATTCGCCAAATGTCTCTCGCGGCGATACATAGGTATACCGAGGTGGACGGCGTAACGCGCATAACGGCGTAACGCGCGGTTTGAACACTAAAACCACTACTAAACTTGAGGCTGTAGAGCCTCACACAATAGCCACTATCGCGAGATTTTTTAGTAGTAAGATCTATAAGGCTTAAATAATATATATAGCTATAGAAATTAAGTTAGAGTTTTAAGCGCGCGCCTTGTGCATAAAGTAGACGCTAGTTAAGCTATAACACTACTTTAAGGCTCTCTACTACTTATAGAGCTCGCGATAGGCCTCTTTTTTTAAGTAACCTTTTTAAGAGCCTTAAGGCTGCTTCTCTTACTCTTTTAAGAAGTTTTTATAGATTATTAGAGTTATTTTATAGCCCTGTGAGCAGCTACCTTAGAGGCCTGTTTAGTAGCTTTCTTAGCTTTTTCTTTCTTCCTTACTAATTAAGCTACAGCCCTTACCTATTACTTTATTTCTTTCTCTTTCGCCTTTACCTACCTTGTCTTCTTATAATATCTATTTATCTTAGCTTTTTAGTGTTATACTTACTCCTCCTTACGCTTCTAGAGTTGTTAGTAATTACGTGCCTCCTTTACCTTCTTTAGAGACTAGACTATAGCTCTACTTTAGTACTCCTTAGGCTCCTAGAGTAAGAGAGGCTTACCTCGTTTCTTACGCGTCTTTTTATTAATTAGAGCCTTGCGTAGGCTTTTAACTTTATACTTAAGAAGAGTCTTTTAAGTTAAGATTTAGTAATAAACTTAGCTTAGCGTTTAAGCTTATTTATTGCTTTAATCTTTTACTACCTTGCGTAGTAGGCGTTTAACTTGCTTTTAGTTTAAGGCACTTAAGTTTAAGAACTTACTACTACTACTTAAAGAGCTCTTAATACTAAATCTTTTTAATATAAATTTAAGATTAAAGAGTAAGAGGCCTATAGCCTTAAAGGCTTTTAAAATTATTATTTCTTTAAAGGAGGCTTACTAGGCTTAGTAGAAGAGGAGGAAGAAATCCCTCTTGCTTATTAAGGTAACGCCCTAGTTCCTCTGTAGAAATCTAGATATCTTAGCCTAGTAAGCTAATAAGAGAGGCTTAAATAAAGTAATATTAAGAGGCTATAGCGTGTAAGTTAAATAAAAAAGATAAACTATAAAGAGAATCTTATTCTAATTACAGTACTTAATAAAATCTATAGTAAAGTAAGATCTATAGCTATCTAAGATAAGTAATTAATAAGAGGCTTAATCTTTTACTTTAGTATTATAATTAAACATCTATTTAAGCTATATAGGACTAATATTATTATTTATCTAGCTAGAGAGTAATAAGTAGATTTAAACTTAATAAGTTTTAAGATTAAAGACTTATAACTAAGTATCTTGTATTAATCTTAAGGTTGATTAATATATAAGAGTAGGCGCTAGATAAGATCTATTAGCATAGATACAGGCTAGGAGTATTATCTACTCTTATAAGCTATCTTAAATAGTACTCCTCTTTTTTCCCTGCTCGTATAAAGGCTTACTAAAGATCCTCTTTAATCTTCCTAGAATACTAAAGAAGAAGCCTTTCTTATCTATATTGTATATGTAAGACACCTTAATATAATACTACTCTATTTTCTTACGTAAGAGATTAAAGTAGAGGCTGTACTTTCTTTTAGAATTAGCCTTGTAGCAATTGTTATCTATGCCTGTTATCTATCTTAAAATAAGCTTATTAGGGTACTAGTAGACAAAGTAATTAACTTAGTATACTCTAACCTCTCTCCTCGTAATCTATAAAGTAAAATTTTATATTATAGCTTATGTAGGTGCAAGGCCTCGCCTAGTAAGCTGTTTAATATATTATAAGAGCTCTAGCTCCTATTGTAGATAGAGAGCCTGTTAATTTTAAGCCTTAAGGTTGCGTAAGGTTAAAACACCTTAGTGTCTTTAAGAGAGCAAAGATTGTACTACACTATACTTTTCTACAAACTTTGTATATAAGAAAGATGCGCCTAGTGCGCGCGAATTAATTTTATTAATTGCCTCCTAAATTAGATCTATATTAGTAGAGTTATTAGGTGTTGAAAGGTAGTGTTGTTTTAGTGGGGGTGCGCGTTACGCCGTTATGCGCGTTACGCCGTCTACCTTACCGTGTCTGTGCGCGTTTTGCGGATGGTCGAGTTTTGCGCACCCTACCAAAACAACACTACCTTTTTAACACCTGATAACTCCACTAATATAGATCTAATCTAGGAAGCAATTAATAAAATTGATTCGCGCGCACTAGGCGTATCTTTCTTATATACAAAGTTTGTAGAAAAGTTGTGAAGATCGTCCGAAGATGATCTAGGTTGGTTCTCGGGAAATGAACGAGTACTAGGGACACAGGGTGTACTAGCACAATTAGAAGATTAATATAATAGTACGAGGTGTGTTAGCACGATTAAAAGATTAATATAATAACATAAGAGTTAAGAATTAAGTCTTAATCTTTAGATTAATTACTAAGGTAAAACTCTAAGTTAAACACAATATGCTATAAAGGCATATCGCCTACTGCTATATACTAATAAATGTAGCGCTTGTGTACGAGCATGCGCTTATAGATAATTATGCTTATTAATAATTAGTTACGTAGTTGCGCTTATAGATAAGCGCTTATTAGTAAGCAGTTACGTAGTTGCGCTCGTAGATAAGCGCTTATTAGTAAGCAGTTACGTGACAGCGTCGTAGTTGCCTAGCTATAATTATCTATCTATATTGCATAGTTCCTGTAGGGTTGTCTCCTTATCCCTTAGTCTAAATTATAACACTATCCTCTTTCTCCTAAGATTTATCCTTAAATTACCTAGTTATATTTTATAGTTCTGTTATTAAATAACTAAGGCTTGCTTTGTATTATAAGCTAAGTATTTATTATATTCTCTTCTTATTAACGTTGTTTACGTCTTAGTTCTAAAATTATTTATACTAACTATTTTACTAAAGCTCTTTATAATTATTGTTTTCTAAAAAGCCTTATTTATTTTATTATGCTTAATTCTTATCTAAAGTATGCTAAGTATACATAGTTAAGTTAAGCATATATAAACATGTCTTAAGAGTCTCTAGATTGTACTGATAATAAGTATTAAAAGAAAGTAGATAAAGATAAAAAATTATTTATAACTATAATTTCGCGTTTACTGTAGAATAAGAAAATTCTAAAATAGGCTAAAGAGTGTACTTATAAGAAGCGTTGTGCCTTGCTTTAAATATAGAGATTGCTAGTAAGCTTAAGATAGCGTAAGAAACTAATTGTCCTATAGCGTCTATTAGTGTAGCTCTTTCGCCTACAATATAGGCTATAATAGATTTAATTAATACTTCTATTGCTAGGCTTAGTAGTTTATAAAGTATGTTGTCTATTTTATTCTTACTACTTAATTGTCACCCTAGTAGTCTAGTAGTAATAATTAAGTAAGTTATATTTTTTAGCTAGTATGTGTGCTAACGTCTTTAGTTTAATTCTTAGTACAGTTTTTGTATTTTTGTAGTATTTATTAGTAGTTAGTTAAGTTCGTGTTAGGTTCCTATGTATTATTACTATCTAGGTAGCTTAACTATTTAACTAGATATTCTTTGCTGTTGTTGTTATCTTAGTATATAAAGATTCTCTTAACTTTAAATTTATTTTCTTCTTTTATTTTGTAATAAAAGGTTTTTTAGAGTAGCGTCTCTAAGTCTACTAGTTCTAACATGTTAATATAGAATCTTAGGTAGATCTTTACGTCTACTAGGAGGTTAAGTGTATATATAACTAGTCCCTTCTAGTCTTAAATTAAAAACAGTCTAACTTTAACATTGTTAAGTCTTTTACTTAGTTATTTAGTGCGTAGATTCTTCGTAAGTAGATATACTTTATCCTCCTTCTTTAGCCAAGGTGCTGTTTTTTATTTCTAGTTAATATATAAAAGGCTTTAGTATTAAGCCTTCTTAAGTGTCTTTTTAAGTAACTTATATATTGCTTTTAGCTTATTAGCTATTATAATAGCTACTTCTATCTTTAAACTTAGAAGTGTACATGTAAAGAGATTAAGGTGTTTCTTATAATTTGCGTAGAATAGAGTCTATTTTATAGACTCTAAAAGTTTATTGTTGTATACTATTTATGCTATAAGTAGTAATAATACCAAATTATTCTATTATTAATTAATATATATCTTAAAGTATACTTTTATTATGTAACTTATTTGTTCTATTTGTCTGTCTATCTACAGATAATATACTATTAATAGCTTTCTCTTAAGTCTAATTGCAGTAAGTAATGTTGTCTAAAAATTTAAAGTAAAGAGCTTGTCTCTATTACTAATAATTAACTTTAGTATACTATAATATCTAATAACTTAATTATTAATAATGTACGTAAGCTATACTACTATAAAATCTTTTTTAAAGGTAATGTATTTAGCTTGTTTTATAAATTAATAAACTACTATAAGAATTACGTTGTAAGATACTTTTATAATAAAGTCTCTTAAGACTAGTAGTCCTATAACAAAGTCTATAGAGATATCTAACTATAGTGCGTTAAGTAGTTCTATTATTTATATTTCTCTATAAGGTGCATGTGTACTATATTTATTCTTCTAACAGTCTATGTACTTAGTAATAAAAGTAGTAACCTTGTCTTTTATTCTTAGAAACTTATAATTCTTCTTAATAAGTTCTATAGTTCTTATAATACTAGAGTAACTGTGTACTAGGTTGTTATAGTATTGTCTAATAATTACTTCTTAAAATTCTTCTAGTACGTTATGCGTAATACGTATAAGTAGATTAAGCGTTTATACTAGTCTTAATAATCTATTGTTATTAACTTGTAGTATTATAGAGTTAGTTATCTCTTTTGTTCCTATAATATTATGTCTTTAGCTAAAAGTATCTACTCTTTTATTATCTTTTTTTAGCGTGTATATAATCTTAAACTTATATTGTCCTAGTTCTTCTAACTATCTAATTTAGCGTTAGTTAAGTCTTTTAGTAGTTATAAAATTAACTAAGTTCTTATAATCTATAAATATTATAAGTTCTAAGTAGCTTTTAGCGTATACTCTCTAATATCTTAAGTAGTTAATAATAGCTAACAGCTCTTTGTTGTAAATATTATATTATTCTTCTAGTCCTAAAAACTTACAAGATTAATAAGTAATTAAGTACTATTTTCTTTTATATAGCTAGCTAGCGTATCTTTTAAGTATAAGGTCTAAGACTTCTATTTTAAATTATAATAGTTATTCTACTTAGAATATATAAAAGCATAGTAGTTCTATGCTTATATTTTTAAACGTCTAGAAAGCGTTCTCTACTTCTCTACTCTACTTAAAGAGTATTTCCTTCCTTATAAGTCTTATTAATAGAATAGTAATCTTAGAGTAATCTTTAATAAACTATTAGTTAAAGTTTAGAAATCTTAAAAAAGATTATACTTCTTTAACTATTATTAGTTATAGCTATTCTTTAATTAGTTATATCTTCTCTTTACTTATCTGTACTCTTTGTGCCCCTTCAATATATCTTAAAAAAGTAACTTTATTTTTATAAAACTTGTATTTCTTAAGTTTTAGTTATAGGTTAAACTAGTCTAAGTATTTTAGTACTGTATAGACATGTTTAACATAATCTCTTAAGTTCTTAGAGTGAATAAAGATGTTATCTAAGTATATAATAATAAAGATATCTAAGTATACTCTTAATACGTTGTTAATAAGTTCTTAAAATGTTACTAAGGCGTTTGTTAACCTAAACAGTATAATAGTGTATTTATAATATTTATATCTTATTTAGAATACTGTCTTCTATTCTTTACCTTTTTTAATCTTAATAAAGTAGTATCTATCTTATAAGTCTAGTGCTGTAAAGACTTTAATATAAGATAATTAATCCCTAAGTTTTATAATATTAAGTAGTAGATATTAATTCTTTACTATAATATTGTTTAACTTCTAATAGTTAACATATATCTTTAGTAGCTTATTCTTCTTTAGTACAAAGAGTATAGAGAATCTTACTAGTAATATTAAAGGTCTTATATAGCCTTTTACTAAATCCTTATCTAGCTTTTTTTTAATATTTTAAGTTCTATCTCTAATAGTTAATAAATTAGTCTAAAGAGTAGAGTCTTCTCTTCTTCTAAGATAATCTTATAATCTTAGAGTTAGTATCTTAGTAAGGCTTTGCTATCTACTACTTCTATAAAGAAGTACTAAAATTCTTTATACTTTTTTAAGATATCTAAAGTTATGTATATCTCTAAAACTCTAACTTTGTAATCTAAAAGAGCTCTTCTAGTATCTATTAAGTTAAACCTTCTTGTCTTAAGGCTGTTCTTAGTTAAGGTCTACTATCCTTTAGCAATATTATTAATCTTCTTCTTATCTACTATCTTAGTTGTTAGATATATAAGCTAGCTTGTAGTTACATTAAGTCTATAGCACTTAAATAAGAACTTCTCTAACTTCTAGTTAATCTATAAGTTGTATTCTTATAACTAAGGAAGTCTTAATATAATGTTGTAGGTAGCTAGTCTAAAAATGTCTAGGTCTATCTCTTCTTAGTGTTCCTAGATACAGAGCGTTACTTAAGTAACCTTATAAGTAATTAATATCTCGCCTAGCATAAGCTAACTATTAGCTACGTATAGTAGATAGAGTTCTTATTTCTCTAATACTTGTAGACCTGCTACTAACATTGCTTAAGTAGAAACAAAGTTAGTCTATACGCTAAAATCTACTAGTGCCTATATCTAGTGTCTGTTAAGCTTTACTATAAGCTTAAGGAGGCTTAAAGGATTTATTATGTTAATCTCTCTAGTAGTTCTAGGTGTCTAGGGCGTCTATCTAAAAAAGACTATATGCTAAATCTATAGAACTTTTTTATAATAATATGTTAGTTGTATTTAATATTAAGGTATATGTGCTATAAGAGTTAATTATACTCTTATACACTAATTCTATTTTTATAATCCTTCTACTACGTTACGTGTATCTGCAAGGTCTCTTCTAAATTATTATATCTATAAAAGTATAGGCTATGTCTCTTGTCCTATATATTTATTTTTAAGGTATTAAAGGTGGTGGTTGTTGTTGTAGTCAAAATAGGTTTTCTAAAAAAGTAAAAAGCAGCTGCTCTCTACTAATTAGTCGCAAAAGTCAAAAAAAGATTATGTATAGTTAACGAAATTTAAACAGTAAGTAGATAAGGTCTACGCGCTAAGCGCTTAGAGTAGAAAAGCTTAGACTACTAAGCGAAATTAGAGTTAAAAAATTTGCTAAAGGTACTAAAAAACGATACTAATTAAAACGTGTTTAACGGCAATTGCTAGCCTATAGCTAGCAACAAGATTATAATAGAGGTGGAGGAGGTAGAGGTGGAGGAGGTAGAGGTAGAGGAGGGTAAGGACACGTACGTTACCGCAGCAGGAGCCTGCAATACTTTATAAAAGCTCTCTACCTACTGCTTCTTACCTTTAGGATTTCCTACACTATACAGTACTGTATACAAATAATATAATACTTAGACTGTTCTTCTCTCTATTTAACACGAAGACTAATAGCTTACATTAAGTAAAGTTAGACCTTACTAAGTCACTATACGAGAAGCTATAGTAGTAGATCACGAAGCCCGCGTTCACCTTCGTTGAGCGGCCTCCCCGGTCGGTCGAAGAGGAGCTGTCGGCGGTAGCTCCTATGGTAATTAGGTGGACGCAGAGGTCGAATTCTGTCATTCATCAACACCTCATCGAGTCCTATATATATACTACGCATTTGTTGTTAGAGAAATTATACTATTAGTATTTACATCTAGGCATTCTCTTTAGTCTCTTAGGAAACTATCTTAATCTACTTTTATTAGAATAATAGATTGTATAGTTACTATGTATATATATAGTTTATAAATACTTTACATATTCTAGGTTACGTAAGTCTATCTAGTAGTATATATCTTTAGTATAGCTATTATCTTAAGCCTTACGCTGTTGTTATGTTACTTTAAGTTTATTGTAAATCTCTTTTATCTCTTCGTCTAAGAGCTAGCGTGCTAGCTTATTTTAGGAAGCCTTAGCTTCTTTAGTCTATTTTTATACAAAATTATTATATATAGCTTTGTTAATAGTTACTACTAGAGTAAGTCTCTTCTTCTACAGTTCTTCTAGTAAATTAGTATACTAGCTATAGTCTAGGAATGTTCTTCTATAAAGTTCTATAAAGATTTCTTTAAGTTATCTAAGTTGCCTAAGTAGAGCGTTAATCTTCTCTACTAGATCTATAAAGCATCTAGTCTCTGTAAGTAGTAGTGCCTATATACTAACATTATATCTGTCGTCTATAGTGTAGGTAAGGAGTTTCTATATATACGTAAGAACTGTCTCTTTATTCTATACTACTAGCTCTTCCTATGTAATTAGCGTAGCTAGTTAATAGCTTTCTTTAAACTTAGCCATCTTGCTATATTTAGTTTCTTTTACTAGAGTTACTTCTATGTTTTTGTCTAGCACTATCTTAGAAATATTATTATCTAAGGTTTCTTCTAGAGTAATTATAATTAGGTTATCTAGTCTATTAATACTTACCTAGTCTTATCCTTAAATCGTGATAATAGGTTATGTAATAACATTCTACTTATTGTCTAGATTATTGTTAGGTTCTATATAGTAAATAATATTAAGTTATTAAGTTACCTTACTTTAGCTTTAGTAGTCTTATTTTATATAACCTTCCTTACTATATTTATAATAAGTAACTTTCTTATTACCTTTTTTATGCGTAAACTTCTTCCTTTCTAGCTCTTTATTAATATTATTAAAGTGCATTAGCTTATAGCTATTAGTAACATAATGCTTTAAGGTCTTAAGTATATAGTTTTACTAACGTCTTTAGTTAGAGTATAAGCATTAAAATATTTAACGTGCTTAAGCGTCTGTGTTCTTAAGTACGCAATTCCTTAGCGTAGATAGCTATTCCTCTAATATAAGCTTATATAATTTATTGTTTACTCTAATAGCTTTAGCTATAAGTTTGTTAAGTATGTTAAGGCTAGCTCTACTTCTTATAAGTTTTTATTATACAGTAGGTTTAAGGCCTTATTAGTATATCTATATTAAAGCGTTGTTATTTTATTTAATAACTGTTTTATACTATTAGAATTTGTTTATGTAGTTAGTAGTAGACTTAGTCTATTATAGTCTCTAAATCTTCTGCTCTACAACTACAGATTCTTTAAAAAGTAAGAAAACTTCTTTTATCTCAGCTTTAAAGGTATCCTAGTCTTTAACTAAAGCTATAATATTAATATCTATAATAGCACTATTTATGTAGTGTTAAAAGATTAAGTTAGCTAACTTCTCTATATCTTCTTAAAGATACATAGAGGCTAAGACTACTTTATTATTATTATTAATCTTGTCTCTTTTAATATAGAAGTATCTGTTAACTTAGAGGAGCTAAGCGTTAAGCTTACTATAATTACTATAATAAGTCTTAGGCTTATTAGCGCGGCTTGTAGTCCTCTTAGTAAGAGAATTAGTAGGTGTGTTTATAGTAGTATTACTTATCTTTAAGAGTGTTTAAAGTATAAAGATTATCTAAAGATAATCTAGGTTAGTTCTTAAGAAATAAATAAGTACTAGAGACATAAGGTGTACTAGCATAATTAGAAGATTAATATAATAGTACAAGGTATGTTAGCATAATTAGAAGATTAATGTAATAATATAAAAGTTAAAAATTAAGTCTTAATCTTTAGATTAATTACTAAGGTAAAACTCTAAGTTAAACATAATATACTATAAAGGCATATCGCCTACTACTATATACTAATAAATGTAGCGTTTATGTATGAGTATGCGCTTATAGACAATTACGCTTATTAATAATTAGTCATGTAGTCGCGCTCGTAGATAAGCGCTCGTTAGTAAGCAGTTACGTAGTTGCGCTCGTAGATAAGCGCTCGTTAGTAAGCAGTTACGTGACGGCGTTGTAGTTGCCTAGCTGTAATCATCTGTCTATGTTGCATAGTTCCTGCGGGATTGTCCCCTCGTCCCTTAGTCTAGATCGTAACAAAAGTATAGTATAGTACGCTTAACCTTAACGCGAAGGCACTAAGGGCAAAACTAACTACACTAACTCGCCTACTAACTCCTTCACCTACACTAAGAAACTAAGCTCCTACAGTATATTACTACGCTTACTAAACAACGTACACTACTTACACAAGTAATAATACGTAACTTTACTTTATCTTTAGCTAGTAGAGAGGTTTTAGAAAGCTAGGTTACTCGCTTTATTAACAGGAATCCTACCTATCTCATCTTACGCTAGTAGGCAGGAATAGATCGTAATCGCTACAAAGCTAATTTAAAAGCTAAATATAGCTTCTACTTTAAGCTACTACATGAGAAGATAAGGGAATACAATATAAGGCCTTCTTAAATCTTTAATATAGATAAGAAAGGCTTTATAATTAGAGTAACTAGAAGGTTAAAAAGAGTGTTTAACAAGAAGATATATAATTAAAAAAGAGTAATAGCTGCAAATTAAGATAGTTCTAAAGAGTAAGTAACTGTCTTAGCCTGCGTTTGTTTAGATAGTACAGCTCTATCTCTAGCTCTTATCTTTTAGTTAGCTGTTAGAGCTCTAAAATTAAGCTAAGTTAAGGATATTAATAACAAAAAGCACTGAGTATTTGTTAGCTTATCTCCTTCTAGCTAGACTAATAATAATATAGGTCTAGCCTAGCTTAAAGAGGTTTTTAAGAGAGAGACTAAACAGAAAGCTTATTTAAGATACTAATTACTCTTCTTTAACAGCTATAGATCTTACCTAACTATAGATTTTATTAATTACTATAACGACTACAAGATCCTATTAGCTATATTTCCTCTTTATTTAACTTATACGCTTTAACTACTTAATATTAGATTATTTAAGCCTCTCTTAACTACCTACTAAACTAAGCTTTTATCTTACCTTTATAAAAGCTAGAGGCTCCTACTAATAGTAAAAGGAGACTTCTTTCTCCTCTTTTAGAGGGTCTAGAGTACTACTTTTAAAGAGGAGACTATTAGAAAGTCTTTCTAGATAACTAAGGTCTACCTACCTAATCTTAAGGTTATTCTTTAAAGATTCTGCAAGGAGGCCTCTAGTTTAGATAAATTTTTAGCTTCTATACTTAGTAGAGATAATTAGCTTAAAATAAAGACTCTTATATGCTGTTTAGTGCGAGATTAGGGCACTAAAGAAGTAAAAAAGATCTGTTAAAGCCTCTACTACATCTTAGCTTAAAATAGTATCTTTTATAGAGAAATTTAAGGCTTAAAAGAGGCTTTTTTAGTTAAAAAGAGATACTTAAAGAAGAGCTATACTCTCTAACTTAACAATCTTTAAGAGTACTATAGTAGTACTGTTTTCTAGTTGCTTAAGAAGGTCTGTTAGGCTTAAGATAACGAGGTAGTTTAATAATATAAATAACAACTACTATAACTTTAAAAAGCTAAAAGGTCTTACTTAAAAGAGTAAGCTTAATTATATAAGGCTTAATGAGCTAAAGAGAGGCATGTTAAAAGGGAGAGGCTTAAGGAGGTAAGGCAGAAAGAGAAGGCTAAAAAAGTAGCTAAAAAGGAGCGTTAGAAATTAGCTCGCAACGCTTAAAAAGCTATGTAACTATCCTAAAAAGGTAAGCGCAAGGCCTTATAAGCCTTTACCTAAAAATAGAAGTATTAAAAACATGTTGTTTTTAATTTATCTTATATTAAAACTAAGGTAGCTGCACTAGCTGCCCTAGCGCGCACTACCTGCCGCAGGCGTAACGTCACCTTACTAAGCAAATATAAGTAGTATAAATTAATTGCAATACTATATATACTATAACTCTACAAAATCTTGCGATACTAGCTATTAGTAGTAGCTCTACAGCTTTATTTTTCTAAAATCTTTATGTTGTTAGGGTGCGCAAAACTCGACTATGCGCAAAACGCGTATAGACACGGTAGTACTATGTCTGTGCGCGCAATGCCTGTGTTCGCGCAATGCCTACCCTAACACAACAACTACCTACACAAATCGCGTTATAACTCTACTAATATAGATCTAATTTAGGAAGTAATTAAAGAAATTAAATTACGCGCACTAGGCGTATCTTTTTCATATACAAGATTTGTAGCAAAGTTAGTATTAATTGTTAAACGCTCGCTCGAAGACACTAGGGCTAAACTTAACTACGCTAACTCGCCCACTAACTCCTTTACCTACACTAAGAAACTAAGCTCCTACAGTATATTACTACGCTTACTAAACAACGTACACTACTTATATAAGTAATAATACGCAACTTTGCCTTATCTTTAGCTTGTAGAGAGGTTTAGAAAGCTAGGTTACTTGCTTTATTAATAGGAATCCTACCTATCTTATCTTACGCTAGTAGGTAGGAATAGATTATAATTGCTACAAAGCTAATTTAGAGGCTAAATATAGCCTTTACTTTAAGCTACTACATAAGAAGATAAGAGAATATAATATAAGGCCTTCTTAAATCTTTAATATAAATAAGAAAGGCTTTATAATTAGAGTAACTAGAAAGTTAAAGAAGGTGTTTAATAAGAGAATATATAATTAAAAAAGAGTAACAGCTGCAACTTAGGATAGTTCTAGAGAGTAAGTAACTATCCTAGCCTACGTTTGTTTAGATAATATAGCTCTATCTCTAGCTCTTATCTTTTAGTTAGCTATTAGAGCTCTAAAATTAAGCTAAGTTAAAGATATTAATAATAAAAAGCACTTAGTATTTATTAGCTTATCTCCTTCTAGCTAGACTAATAATAATATAAGTCTAGCCTAGCTTAAAGAGGTTTTTAAGAGAGAGACTAAACAGAAAGCTTATTTAAGATACTAATTACTCTTCTTCAATAGCTATATATCTTACTTAACTATAGATTTTATTAATTACTATAATAACTACAAGATCTTATTCGCTATATTTCCTCTTTATTTAACTTATACGCTTTAACTACTTAATATTAGATTATTTAAGCTTCTCTTAACTGCTTACTTAACTAAGCTTTTATCTTACTTTTATAAAAGCTAGAGGCTCATACTAATAGTAAAAGGAGACTTCTTTCTCCTCCTTTGGAGGGCCTAGGGTACTGCTTTTAAGAAAGAGACTATTAGAAAGTCTTTCTAAGTAACTAGAGTCTACCTACCTAATCTAAAGGTTATCTTTTTAAGATTCTGCAAAGAGGCCTCTAGTTTAGATAAATCCTTAGCTTATATACTTAGTAGAGATAATTAGCTTAAAATAGAGACTCTTATACGCTGTTTAGTGCGAGATTAGGGCACTAAAGAAGTAAAAAAGATTTGTTAAAGTCTCTACTACATCTTAGCTTAAATTAGTATCTTTTATAAAGAAATTTAAGGCTTAAAAGAGGCTTTTTTAGTTAAAAAGAGACACTAAAAGAAGAGCTATACTCTCTAACTTAACAATCTTTAGGAGTACTATAGTAGTGCTGTTTTCTAAGAAAGAGGTCTTATACTCTCTGGACGACAAAGTAGTTTAATAATATAAATAACAACTACTATAACTCTAAAAAGCTAAGAGGTCTCACTTAAAAGAGTAAGCTTAATTATATAAGGCTTAATAAGCTAAAGAGAGGCATGTTAAAAGGGAGAGGCTTAAGGAGGTAAGGTAGAAAGAGAAAGCTAAAAAGGCAGCTAAAAAGGAGCGCTAGAAATTAGCTTGTAACGCTTAGAAAGCTATACAACTATCTTAATTAAGTAAGCGTAAGGCCTTATAAGCCTCTACTTAGAAGCAAAAGTATTAAAAACGTGTTATTATTAATTTATCTTATGTTAAAGCTGAGGTAGCTGCACTAGCTGCCCTAGCGCACACTATCTGCCGCAGGCGTAACGTTAACTTACTAAGTAAATACAAGTAGCACAAATTAATTACAATAATATATTTACTACAACTGTACAAAATCTCGTGATACTAGCTATTAGTAGTGGCTCTACAGCCTTATTTTTCTACAATCTTTTTTTGTTAGGGTAGGCATTGCGCGAACACGGGCATTGCGCGCACAGACACGGTACTGAGGTGGACAGGCCAACGCGCAGGACGGGCTAACGCTCACCCTACTAAAATAACACTACCTTTTAACACCTAATAACTCTACTAATATATATCTAATCTAGGAAGCAATTAATGAAATTAATTCGCGCGCACTAGGCGTATCTTTTATATATACAAAGTTTGCAGAAAAGTATAGTATAGTATAATCTACGCTCTCTTAAAGACACTAAGGTGTTTTAACCTTACGCAACCTTAAGTCTTAAAATCAACAGGCCCTCTACTTATAACAGGAGCTAGAGCTCCTATAGTATATTAAATAGCTTACTAGGCAAGGCCTTCTACCTACATAAGCTATAATACGAAATTTCGCCTTACAGATTGCAAAGAGAGAGGTTAGATTATACTAAATTAATTGCTTTATCTACTAGTACCCTAATAAGCTTATTTTAAAATAGACAACAGGTATTAATAATAATTGCTATAAGGCTAATTTAAGGAGAAAGTACAGCCTCTACTTTAATCTCTTACGTAAGAAAATAGAGTAGTATTATATTAAGGTGTCTTACATATACAATATAGATAAGAAAGGCTTCTTCTTTAGTATTCTAGGAAGATTAAAGAGGATCTTTAGTAAGCCTTTATACGAGCAGGGAAAAAAGAGGAGTACTATTTAAGATAGCTTATAAGAGTAGATAATACTCTTAGCCTACATCTACGCTAATAGATCTTACCTAGCGCCTACCTTTATATATTAATCAACTTTAGGATTAATATAAAATACTTAGTTATAAGCCTTTAATCTTAAGACTTATTAAGTTTAAATCTGCTTATTACTCTCTAGCTAGATAAATAATAATATTAGTCTCGTGTAGCTTAAATAGGTATTTAATTATAATACTAAAGTAAAGGCTTAAGCCTCTAATTAATTACTTATCTTAGATAGCTATAGATCTTACTTTACTATAAATTTTATTAAGTACTATAATTAGAATAGGATTCTCCTTATAGTCTATCCTCGGCTTCGGCCTTTTGAGACAACCTTTTGATGTGACCACACATTTTGTAGACACTATTTTAATAAAAAAGATTTATTGCTAACAACAGGTATCCGGGCTCATGCTCCCTTGTTTAGCATTACCGGCACGCAATTAGTGTATCGCTCTAGCATGTTTAGACAGAAACGAAGATACGTGATATCCCTCTAACTAACCCTCTTAACTAATAACTATTTACTAATAACTATTTACTGCTAACTGTAACTTCTGTCGTCTCTGTCGCTATCTTAGCAGTGTTGCAGTCGCGGCGTTTCTAGCGCCTATACTTAGATGTAAACATACGACAATAGCGTCACTATCTAAGTATAGCTCTCCTATCCTTAGAGGCGACTTATAAAATCTTCCTACTTGTTAGTTTGTCCTAGCTGCTTAATAGCTGTTTTAACACGCTCTTGCTCCTTATAGAGCTACTATAAGGTCTCTCTACTAAGGTTATATTTACGCAGGAGGAGATTAGTAAGATAACACACTAGTACTATACTTAGACTATTAATATGCGTAATATATTTAATAGACTTGCTACTAAACAAGCCTTTTACAACCTCTATTGTAACCTTAATATCTATAATTCTAGACGCATTAATAAAGTATTAATACATAATAGAATTTAACCTCTACGTCTACTTAATTACTATAAGAGCTACTGCTAACAGCTCTTCTTTAACTAACTAAAAAGGCTACTTAAAAAAGGTAAACGCAGGCTTTGTAATCTACTACTATAGCTTTTTGTATAGTAACTTAGTAAGGTCTAACTTTACTTAATATAAGCTATTAGTCTTTGTGTTAAATAAGGAGAAGAATAGTCTAAGCATTGTATCGTTTATATACAGTACTGTATAGTATAGGAAATCCTAAAGGTAAGAAGTAGCAAGTAGAGAGCTTTTATAAAGTATTGCAGGCTCCTGCTACAGTAACGTACGTGTCCTTACCCTCCTCTACTTCTACCTCTTCTACCTCTATCGCAATCTTGTTGCTAGCTATAGGCTAGCAATTGCTGTTAAACACGTTTCAATTAGTGTCGTTCTTTAGTACCTTTAGCAAATTTTTTAACCCTAATTTTACTTAGTAGTCTAAGCTTTTCTGCTCTAAGCGCTTAGCGCGTAGACCTTATCTACTTACTATTTAAATTTCGTTAACTACACATAATCTTTTTTTAACTTTTGCGACTAATTAGTAGAGGGCAGCTGCTTTTCACTTTTTTAGAAAACCTATTTTGACTATAACAACAACCACCACCTTTAATACCTTAAAAATAAATAGTCTATTCTCTTTATTTAACTTACATGCTATAGCCTCTTAATATTACTTTATTTAAGCCTCTCTTATTAGCTTACTAGGCTAAGATATCTAGATTTCTACAGAGGAACTAGGGCGTTACCTTAATAAGCAAGAGAGATTTCTTCCTCCTCTTCTACTAAGCCTAGTAAGCCTCCTTTAAAGAAATAATAATTTTAAAAGCCTTTAAGGCTATAGGCCTCTTACTCTTTAATCTTAAAGTTATATTAAAAAGGTTTAGTATTAAGAGCTCTTTAAGTAATAATAGTAAGTTTTTAAACTTAAGTACTTTAAATTAGAAGAAAGTTAAACGCCTTTTGCGTAAAGTAGTTAAAAATTGAAGTAATAAACAAGCTTAAAAGCTAAGCTAAGTTTATTACTTAATCTTAACTTAAAAGACTCTCTTTAAGTATAAAGTTAAGGGCTACTAAGGCTCTCTTAATAAAAACGCGTAAGTAAGCCTCCTTTAAAAAAGCTAAGATAAATAGACATTGTAAGAAGACAAGGCAGGCAAAGGCAAAAGAGAAAAAAATAAGGTAATAGGCAAGAGCTGTAGCTTAATTAGTAAAGAAGAAGAAGGCTAAGAGAGCTACTAAATAAGCCTCTAGAGCAGCTGCTTACAGGACTATAAAACAACTCTAATAATCTATAAAAACTTCTTAAAAGAGTAAGAAGAGCAGCCTTAAGGCTCTTAAAAAGGCTACTTAAAAAAAGAAGCCTATTATAAGGCTTATAAGTAGTAGAGAGCCTTAAGGTAGTGTTATAGCTTAACTAGTGTCTACCTTGCGCACAGGGCGTGTAATTAAAACTCTAACTTAATTTCTATAGCTATATATATTATTTAAGCCGTCTAGATCTTACTACTAAAAAATCTCGCGATAGTAGCTATTGTGTGAGGCTCTATAGCCTCAAGTTTAGTGGTGGTTTTGGTGTTCAAACCGCGCGTTGGCCCGTCCACCTCGGTAAGTCTATGTCTTAACGCCGGTGTTTACATTATGCTTCACTAGCGATTAATATTCATGCTATCTCGAGTACTACCTTCCAAGACCTCCGTTGCCGATCTACAACTAGCTGCGATGACATTTTCTCCCGTTTTGGCCTGGTGTGTTTGAGCTCCGAAGCCTCTGCGGTTTAGTTCAGCTCCACCAGATGACATTATCCCTCTCTTCAGCCTAGCTCGCAGCACGGCACACAAGCATCCACGCAAGTGCAGGTAGCGCGCCTCACTTCAATTGACACTTCGAATGTACGGCACTTTTAGGCTAGTCCAGACCCAGATGGAGCGGCGGCGGAAGCATTTTTATTTGCCTTATTGCCATGAGAACGATGGTTTGTAAGTGGTCACTCCGACTCCGAGGTAGGCAAGTTCACTCTATATAAATTATCCCCACAAGTTTAAAATCCAATCACTCAAGATCGCATCAATCCCACATAGAAAGTTCAAGCAATTCACATCCTTCCTTTTATCTCCCCAAATACCTCGCCAACACAAGAATGTCTTCATATACTGAAGCTCACGCTAAACAAACGGTCCTGGTGATACGCGCCCAACAGCTTTGCAAATAATCAAGGATGAGAAGGTTAAAAACAAGCTCAAAGGCGAGGCCATCGTCATCACTGGTACATCCTCTGGCATCGGTATTGAAACCACTCGTGCTCTGGCAGCTACCGGCGCCACCCTCTTTCTCACAGCCCGAGACACAATGAAGGCCCAGTCCGCCCTCGCTGATATCTTCGAGCCTTCGCGCATGGAGATCGTACGAGATGGACCAGGCGAACCTCTCTTCTGTCCGTACCGCCGCCACGGCCATCCTCAGCAAGACCTCCAAGATCCATCTACTTGTTAACAACGCTGGCATTATGACCAATTCGGCACAAATAACCTCTTCCATTTTCTCTTCTTCAAGCTTCTGGAGCCTGCTCTTCTCGCAGCCGCCTCTTCTAGCCTCCCATCCCGCGTCGTCAATTTGTCCTCTTCAGCGCACAACATCTGCGGCATCAATGACTCCGACAACTACAACTTCCAGGAAGGCGGTTAAGACCCCACTTTAGCCTATGCCTAGTCCACAACTGCAATTATCTACATAGCCAGTGAGGTTGAACGCCGCTATGGCTCGCGCCACCTACACGCCACAAGCGTCCATCCCCGCATTATCATGACGGTGCTGATGCAGCATATGCCCCCCAATGCCTTCGAGGGTCAGGACCACATATATCCCATGATGAAGAGCGTCGAGCAGGGTGCTGCAACATCGGTATGGGCGGCCGTTGGCGAAACTTGGAAGCACAAGGGTGGCAAGTACCTAGTCGACTGCGCTGTGGCGGAGCCATACAAAGAAGGCGATGATAAGTACACCGCACCTGGTTATGCTCCATATGCTTACTATACGGCGAAGGCGGAGAGGTTGTGGGACGACTCACTCAAGCTTGTAGGACTGCCGAATGATGAGTAAGGGCTCGGAGAGGAACAACAGTGGAAACGATGTGTAAATTTAAGCTTATGATAGCACTTCAATAGTATACTCTCTGCATCATTGTGCCATGCTTCGTTTTACCAATTCACTCATACCCCTTATCGCGACATGGCGATATCAACAAATCAGGGTCGAATTTATCGCCGCGATCAGATTCATAATCAAGGAAGACGCAAAGCTTCTTCTCCTCTCATTTGCCTCCAGCGGTTACTAGACACAAGCAGATCATCGCATCCTTGCACGGCCCATGCCCACTTTGCCAAAAATCCGGGGGTCGCCTCCCAGTTCCTCATCTCGTGCGGCTCACCCCAGACAATAAGTCCTCTGCAGCCCGCCGTGACCTCATCCTCGTCAAGTCGTACTGCTGCGATTGGCGGTGTTGACACAGTCTTGGGGTCAGACAGAGTTATAGCTAGAGGCGAACCTCGTCGCTCCTCAACCGGTATAGTACCCATAAGCTCCCAATAAGATCTTGCAGCAGCTCTCAGTGATCAAGTAGTCCCTCGTGCCGGATAAGATTGTCAGGCAAGGAAGGAATGGAACGAGTTTGATCCAAGAGGAGTGCAAGCGCTCTTACTGGAGGCGGGTTGGAAAGAGTGAAGGAGTTATGTTAGGGTTCAGAGGGTAGATGTAGGTGTCGTCGGTGTAGGGAAAAGAAGGCATGTCGTTTGCCCAACCTTTAAGAAGTGCATTCAGAGTACGCTTGTTGGAGCTAAAGGTTCGGAAGACGTTGTACTGAACTAAGTGGAGGAGATGGTCGGTAGAGAGAGGAAATACAATGGATGAGGGTGTTAGCGTTACCGGAGCTTGAACAGGTTGAATGGAGGTGGCTTCCGGGAAACTGCAGTGTGTTCAGGAGCGGATATTGATGCATTTATAGTTACATCTCTGGTAGTGGACACCACGACCTGGGATAGGCTTTTGTCAACCTCATCCAGGCGCCAGCGCTCAACTTGAAATGGGCGCGATGTTTGAGCAGAATCTTGGTTCTGCTCCTTGTTTCGTAGTCCTTGATGGAAATGAGATCAGTAAAGGGCGAGATGATGAAGACCAGACTCACGATGCAACCTTTGATTCTTCCGGTTCTGAACTTTCCTGCGCTGCTTGTTGGCTTCGGCTTCGATGAGGTTAGGTTGAGAGCCGACAATTTTCGTCTCGCTTTCGGCTAGAGAGTGTGGGGCGACAAGGTGTGCCATGATTAACAGTTAAGAAAACCGTCTTCTGTTGATGTTTTCAAGACGTATTGCGGGGTCGAAAATGCGTCGATGATCAAGATAAATTAACCAAACGCTACAATCGGCCCTTTCTTCGTTTCTGGTTCATTACTAAGATTGCCGTGCCCTTCCCATCCGGACTAGTCACTCTCCCCACATACTACTAGTTACGTAGTATGTATGGTTGGGACAAAGGGCCTAAACTCCAAGTTGTTCCCGATCGTCATTAACGAAACGCCAGCTCACTGCCATACACAACCAGAACTCCACGCGATCATAGCAGGGAACAGTAACACAAAACATCTCAACGCGGATATCACTTCATTTCTGTGCCATCCGCCTCACCAACCTGCGCCAAAGGCCCAAAGGGATGCTGCTTGCGCTTGAAGCCAATCTTCACACGACCGACACGAGACATCTTGTCCTCAAATTGTGTCCCAATCCGCAACACGGTTTCTCTGTACATAGTCGCCGTGGTCCAGTCGTAAGAGCAACCGATGATGCGTTTCATGCCGCCTTCGGAGCCGGCCATAAGGAAGCACACGGGTGGCCGTTCAGCAAGGAAGAGAGTAGCGGTCATATTGCCTAAAGCATGTTAGTATTCTTATCGCCGTACTAATTTTGATTCTTGCGCCTACCGGTATCGACGAGCGTAAAGACGCGCTGTTCTCCCGGTCCAGCAGACTTTGTTCGTTGTACAAGAGCTGCAACATCGGGGTCAGATGTTGGATCGACGGGAACGCACTCGCCGTGAACATTACGCTGATGCCTCGACAGCGGACTGGCTGCTGCCTAAAAGCGCAAAAGTATTGTTAGTGCAATGTTATAGACAAGATGAAAGGAGACATACGGTCCACTTCATGCGCCCCAGTCTGCCACCAAAGATCTGACGCTCGATCGTGTCCAGATCCATGTAGCCTTCAAAGCCAAAGAACCAACATTGCTGCTCCCAAAACTTGCCAAGGTAGAGTAGGCGAAGCAGCCATGGCGATAAGCCTATGAGTATCAACGAGTAGATGAGCAAGATGACGCCGATAGTGAAGGTAGGTCCAGGAATAGCGAGAAGCACGATGGCAACAATTAGCACGACAACGCTGAGTCGCAACATCTTCTTTGCAATCCAACGCTTCCAAGAGTCCCGACGAACGTGGGCGACGGGTGTAAACGACTTCCACCGCACGTTTGCAGCGCGGCAGCCGTCGAGAATGATGCTGTCGTCTTCCCCTACACCAGCGATGCCGACATCTTGTGGCAGTATATCCCAGAGCTTGGCGTTGTATGCATCGTCCATAGAGTGCCAGGGCTGATCCGGTGACTTCGGCAGTACGCAAATGAGACGCTCGAGAAGCTGATCGCTACCATTCGCGAGAGAGAGACTGCAAAAGGTCAGCAATACGAAACGCGACTACACTAACTAGAATACATACCGAGCGAAAGCTTGAAAAGCAGAGTCTGTTCGGTCAATCTGTGGTCTGACCCGAAGCAAGCCCATCAAAGCATAGCTGTGATCGCCGGAAAGGTGCTCCGTGGTCTCGCGCTTGTGCAAGCATTCGAGAGCAAGCGTGACCAACTCAAGCTGGCTCAGTATCAAGTTCCCTTCATAATGGTCGATGAGCTGCGGGGTATTAGCAGTCAGGTAATCACTAACGGTGGATAGTGTCCTACCTGTCGAGCAACGTGAGCATCATCCTGCCAGACCTGGGCGGCAAACTGGTTCTTTGCTACCAGAAGTGGTTGCGACAGGTCGCTATCACGCACGTAAACACTGATGTTTTTGCCAGCGGGCGCTAGAAGAACTTCGGGGAAAGTCCAAACCCGGCGACCCCATTGCTGAAGCATGAGCTCGGGCGTGTTGGTCTCATACTTGTTGCTCGCTGGGGTTCCGACTGTGATTGCTAGAGACTGTGCGCCTCGAATCACATCGCATATGCGATACACCTGAAAGCCACGTTAGTCGAATTCAGCCCGCATCAATCGAGTAGTGTGCTTACATCCTCCTCGAGCTGGTTGTCAGGCATACAAGAGCATCCAACCCAATATGCTATGGCTCCCGCATTGCGCGCCGCGACATCAGCGATCTGATGTAGAACTTTGAAGTCATCGGGTCTATTGAACTGCTCGGCTGTGTATGCGATGAAGATGTATGGAAGGTGTTGATTGTTTTGCTGGGCCAGCCTAAAGATGTGAGAGATGTACCAGTGAGATGCGTTGTGTCGACCTACCAATCATCAACCTTCGTGATCGTCGCCGGCCTTCCTAGCTCGCGCAAAAAGCAGAGATATCGCGGACGTAAAACACGTTCAGCGACAGGGTTTGCCTGACTCGAAGCCATACCCTCTGGCTTGTGCATCTCGATTGCGTTTTTGGCGACCTTGGGATACCCAAAGTACTGGTATGGCACACCGTCATAATTACCTTGGTTGCGAGAAGCGATCTCAGCAGGGCTTGGGCTAGATATCTATACCGCTGTCAGGAATATCACCCAACTACGAACGGAACGAACTTACGAAGATGGTGATGATGCAGGATGCGACGAACCATTTGAGGCAGAGCAAAGGATAGTCTTCGTTAGTGATCTTTCCGTCGTTCCGCTGAAAATCGATGTGATTGAACGGCCAATTTGCCAGTCGCATGTACACGGGCGCGATGTTGCGGATGAACGTCCGTCTGTACGTTGATCCCGTGTTGTTTTCGTAGATGTCGTCGACTGCCTGGACAACGAGCTTAGAGACCTTTCCGTCCCAAGATGATATGTAGCGGTCATCATAGTCACCTGTCCACTCGCGATCGAAGACATCTCGATGGCGATGCTGGCCAAGTTTCTGGTATCCAAGGCCTGGCTTGCGATAGAAGTTGGGAAATCCCCATTTCGCTGTAGTCCAAGGGGAAAAGATATGTGCGTACCCCTTCGGTTCCACTGGCCCGTTGCGCTAGATCAATTTAGCTGATTTGCCAAGATAGAGTCTGGCTTCACAAACCTCTATGAGCGACTGTCCCAGGCGTTTCTCATTTGCTGTGTTGTCGCCGTGATAAATAGCGGCAGGTACATAGGGTGCAACCTCGCGGACTGACGCCTGAGCGTCACCGGCAACCACCTTGGCCATGCTGTAGATCACGCTATTTGAAACAGGCACAGAACTGTGTTATAAAACCCGGCTGATTGTTGGGGTATTGCAGATGCGGTTGTTGATACTGTTGATAAGGCTGTTGGTAATACGTCGCTGGTGCCTTTGCTTTGGTCAGGCGATAAGCGAGGAAGAGGGAGGCAGATACATACTTGAGGTAAAAATGTCGGCTGTGGTCGTGATACTGGTTGACTTTGCACAAGAACAACAGGTTTTGAGGTAGGCTGATTGGGGTCGTAATTGCCTCCACCACAGTGGTGTGACTGGGTCTAGTGAAGGCCGTCAGAAGGGCATAGGGAAGTGGAATGCTTGAGAGCTATCAGACCGGATAAGAGAGCTGATATGACGGTACTTGTACAAAAGTGCCACTATTGGGATCAAAGCCGCCGCCGTGTCTACCAGAGAGGTTGAGAGGGTAAGCCTAACGAGGATTAGAAACGATCAGGACATATGATGCAGAGGCTGTAGGTCTTTGTACCATTCAATTTCGTCTTGTCAAACCGAGCGGCGGTAATCTTGGGGCTGAAACTTTATTCTCTCTGAACAAGCGACGGTGGTATACTTTTATCATGTTCAGATACCTGAATAGACTAATGGTCAAGTGGTACGAGGATAAAGCGCCTACTCGAAGGCGCAAAGTCCCAAACTCATTGCTTTTGATCCTAGTCTTGTCTTCAGCCCGCGCTGCGGGTATCTTCAATTGGTCATCTTCAGAAATCTGATAAGGCATCGTGGCGTTGGGGGCGGACACTGCAGGCGAGGAGTGTCCAGAAAGAGTCGAGACCACACCAATGCGACATCCAGTACCACACAGCGGATACGAATGGCGGAGTCATTGTTCAGTGTAACGTCCAGGTTCTGGCTTCATTGGTACCGTGGGTGCCTTGAAAAGCTTTGCATATTCGCTTACCCTAGCCATTCGATATTCTTGGGAAATCATTCATGCATACGGCCTGCGGGATATGATACCGGGGTGAGGCAAACGACAGGCGCTACAACGGTCGCAAATTTTAATCTTGGCTTTCAAACAAGTAAAGATGAGCGTTCTTTCTACAATAACACTCGGCAAATTTTGTATCAACACTTGAAGCTGTGTATCACAGAGTATCAAGTGTGTAGGTGCGAGATCATTTTGCGACAGAAATACGGGCGATGCGCAGGTACACTTACCAGGGACCAGGGTTACTGCTAATCTGGCGCTTGATGGGTGCCACAGGTGAAATTCTCGCACACGGTACCTTTTGAGGACTCGGTTGTTTTCCAGCTGCCGTCTTGGCATTTTCAGCCTTGCGCCACTAAATGAGTGTAGCGCTACAGGCTCAACCCGATAGGCCCGCTCAGACTGCTTCCTTCAGCTCTCCAAATTGCGTTACCACTTCCGACCAAAGCTGAAAGTTGCCAAGCAAAGAACTGCTGGCCTATGGTCTCATGCTCCGAGCTTGATGCTAGCCAAATCTCCGCTTGACGCGGGATACAGCCGTTATCGAGACTCGTGGCGCTGGCTTCACCCGCGTGATCGACCAGGCCTAACGAGTCGGCGAACATCCCCCCTGTGAGTTACCCAAGCTCAGCTATGGCGTTGAAGCCCGCGACTTGCCGCTATCGATTGAGTATCGATGTAGTGTAGGTGTGCCATGACTTCCAACAATCACTTCCAACAAGCCAAATTTTCAGACGCTTGATCTTGCATCGGAACTGCATTGGTACCTGTCAGGCAAATGGGTTCGTCTCGAGGGTTGACCGTCGATCGCCAGCCTTTGGAAGCGTTCAAGGCTAGAGCTTTAGAAGTTGCGACGAACCAGCCGACCCCCGCTGGTATAGAACTGGACCTTTTCGAATGGTCCGAAACCGCCGCTCAAGGTCTCGAGAAATGTGGCATAAAGTCGTTGCAAGAGCTCGAGTCGAAAAGCGAAGGGGTCGTTCGCGTCATGTGAGCATTTCCGTAAGGTCAAGTGGAGTTACTGACGACTATAGCTTAGCACCTCGGGACATACCCACACCGGGCAAAACGGAGCAGCTAGTCGAGCTGTTCGAGACATGTAGTATTCCAAGCGCGTTTGTCGATGAGAGCTTGCGAGACGTCTCGCAATCGTTCGCAGCGCGCGAAGACGTGGATGGTACGATGTACATCTGGTTCCACCTCTTGTGCAAAACTCTGGCGATGGTAGAAAAGAAGACAGTGCACCCCCGTGAATCTGCGAAAGTTGATGACAGCGAAGCTGAGAGTCAGAATTTGGCGCAAGCTCAGAGTCAAGCAGACTTCTCTTGGATAAAGCCGGGTATCGTGATGAAGATCTGGAAGCAATCGAAGACAACACCTAAGCCAGTACGAACATCTACATCGGATAGCGATGATACCCTGACAGCTACACCGGCCACAGCCAAGGTTGAGCTGGTATGTTTTGGCGCTCCCAACACATTGCATGACCGGCTTCGAGCACTCGTAACAACGGCCACGGGCGATGACATGCTGGATGACCCGTACCTATTGCTAGAGATCATATTTGAAGAGGTGTTTAAGATCTTAGACCTAACGGCCTGGGTTGTAGCCGACAAGTTCGGTCACTTGGAGACGGTGTGTTCAGCTCGCTGTCGAATCGCGATCTTGCTAATGCAATAATTTTAGCAAACCTTAGGGATTGCGCATAAGCCGGGGAAAGCAACAAAGGAACTGCCGAAAGACCTTTTCACGGCACTGCACAATCTCGCGAAGCATGCGATGTATTTGCGCGAGAATTGTGAAGCGGCTCTGGCTACCTTGGAGGATCTTTACGATCATCACAAAGCAGCAACAGGTGAGGATCCGAGCGCGTCGCAAAGACACACTCGCCAGGCGCTCAGATATCGGAAGACACTATTTGAATCGACGCAGCGACGGCTTGCGAGTTTGAATGCGCGGATCTCGAATATCATCCAGTTGTCGTTCCACATGGTCACGCAGGGTGACAGCAAGTTGATGCAATCGGAGAACCAGAGTATGAAGACGATTGCGGTTATGACGCTTGTGTTCATGCCCCTAGGCACGGTAGCGTCTATCTTTGGTAGCCAGTTCATGAAGCTTCAGGACGAGCAACCTCATCACCTTACGGTATCGCGCGACTTCTGGCTAATGTGGGGTATGTGGAACACTCTGAACTGATGTATTTCGACAGAGACAGGCTGACCAAGTATCTCCAGTTATCGCCGTCCCTTTGACTGTTGCAGTCTTGACCAGTAAGTGTAAACCCGATGCGAGTCTCTCCGGCAGGTATGCTGACTTGGTGTGCCAACAACCAGTCTGGTGGGTATGGTACATGGACGCAAAAGCAATGCTGGTGGACGGTGTGGAGAAGAGCGGACGTGGCTACATGGGATGGAAGACTTTACCTCGAACGCTGCGCGGAGTGAAGGCGAAGAAACGGACACCAGATGTGTGACAAGCGGGCGGAAGATCGATGACGATGACGTAATGCGAGTGGAGCACTTCGGGGGCTTGTCGGCCACTCGCGGCTAGCTAGGTAGCCATCTGGGTAAACCGTACCCTGAAAGCATTCTTCCTTAGAATATGTTGAGCAACTTTAATGTAAATTTCGCTACTGATGTTCTTACTACGATGGATGAGGTGTGGACGGCGCCATGGTGCCTACCTCGACCTCAGCACTGTGCTGTAGGTACAGCTGGCTCTCTTTCCGTTCCGTTGCGACTACACTTCAACACTCCACTACACGTCGTCTGCATTATTACTCTATCTCGAGAACTGTCAGCTCCATCGCTTCCATTACTGCCACAACGCTCGTTCATCCGCCTTCGCAGTCCGTAATTGCGTCACAAGGGCAATCGCAGTTCATAGCGGCGGATTGCGTGGGGCACGAGGAGCTGTATTTGCGTGGGAATATCAGCCGGGAAAGTTGCCCAACAGTTGGAAGCCTCAGGTGTCAGGATGGCATCACGACAGGAGTCCGCTGGCTCTCTAGTGGCTGGCTCGAGCGACCAACCGTCCCAGCCTTCGAGCCCGCCATCACCTACACACGTTGATACACGCACACCTGAGGTGGAGCAACATCACCGGCGCCATGATTCCCGAGCTGTTGAGTCAGAACGACCACAAGAGTCAGATGATGCTCTTCCGCACAATTCCATGAGTACTGATACTAGCGGTGAACTCCTCCAATCCTCGGATACGAACTCGGAGTCATCTACAGCCGCTCCTCCTCACACACCTGAGACGGAACCTCAGATAGAGCCGAGCAGTCCCACGATCGCTGGATCGAGCACAACCATTCCGATAGGGTCTGCGAACCCATCCATTGCTAGACAGATCGATCAACCCAACCAGCATTTGAATCCGCAATCGACCATGTCTCCTACGAGGTCCGCGAATCCAGTAGTTGTTGTAGAGAGCTCAATTCCGCCTCGTAATCCGACCTGGAATCACCCGAATTTTGCACATCTTGATTATCCTAACAGGACTACGTATTTTGTTGCATTTTTTGGTGGACAGAACGGACGAACCCCACCGCATCCGGCTTGGAACTGCGCGAGCCTTGCCCACCTCCCCTTGGCTAGCAGGGCTATGTATCTCGCTTTGTTGTTTGATGGATCGGGTGCACAAACACCTCGTCATGCGCTCTGGAGCCACCCGAATCTTGCGCATCTTTCCGTAGCTGCCAGAGCTATGTTAATCGCTCAGCGACATCCTCTCACGCCTCTTGGCAGTTTCCCATCTCGAACAAGAGGACCAAGCCCCTTCAAATGAAGAAAGAGAATGGGAGAATCTTTATCGAAATGGAGTCGAGCACATGCGCGCTCCTTGGCCTGTCAGATACGGCGATCCCTATGATAAGCTCATCGGACCGCCCAGCTCGCTGAGGACTGACGTATCGCTGCAGCCGTACCGCGATCGCCACGAGTTCGTTCATATGACCAACCGTGTGCTTCTTCAGACGCGGCAAGCACGAGTATTAGCCGGTTTGGATACTAGAGCAATGGACGAAGAGGTCGTGTATCGCATACAGAAGCAGCCCGAGCAGTGGACCGCTCGGGGCTATGAATTGGATAGAGACGCCGGATTTTTTCATAGGCGCTTCTGCGTTTGTTCTGTCTAACGAGGGAGTAGAGGGAGAGAGAGTTGGTCAGCGAAGATGCTATCGTTGGGTTGAGTTGAGTTGAGTTGAGTTGAGTTGAGTTGAGTTGAGTTGAGAACGAGTGGGGACGCTGCTGCTGGAATCAACAATAATGCTATTGTCTTTCGTTATTTTAACAATGCTGTCGGCAAGCTCATGGCTTTCAGTAAAAGGGTCTGGTTTTCCTCACCAGATACCAGACTATAGAAGCAGAATCAAATAACCTAATGCGTACACCTTGATAGACCTTGCACACGTTCACGCAACGGATTGAGGCCAGTGTATTCTCAAGGCATGCACATGGTTCAGCGATTCATGTGATGCAAAACAGAAAATGTTGATTTCGAGGAATCTCCGTGTTATACTGGATAAACACCACACCCTACTTCATATCATCCCATGATCCATACCTATACCCAGCATCGCATCACCATCTCTTTGCACAATATCCACTGCCCCACTAACCTCAATAAAGTCCTCCAACTCCTCACTTGTAGTCTTTAATTTCTCCTTTACAGCCATAACGCCCTCTGACCCCACAATATGACGAGCAGGAGGATTATCATGACCCCCAATAGCAGTAAGCGCATGCACCGTCTCTGCAATCAAACTACTCTTGACTCCTACTGGCAACGGCGCATACAAACTCGTCACCGTATCCGAACTCAATAGGTCACCCATCGTTGGTTCCGTGTCCGGATTTGTGTCAAACACAACGCTTTCGTTTCCAGGCGACTTGGTGGCGTTCTCGTTGAACGTGGGGTGGGCGGCGGGGTTATCGATTCTCTCTAGTTTGTCGAGAAGATCGGAGAAGATTTCGCGGGCTAGGGGCGCAGGGTTTTCGCCTTGGAGGTACTCGGACATGGGGGGCACGGATGTTATCCGGTTTGTTAGGACGTTGACTTCCATGTTGGCCTGGACTATGGACATTTTAACGTTAAAGGGGCCGATTTCGTAGGCAAGGCTCTGTGTGGATGTTAGATGATGGATTTGTGGCAGTGGTAGGGGATTGTGGTTGGTTACGTCGCAGTATCCTTCGACGGCCCATTGGGATGAGCAGTACATGCCTAATCCTGGGGTTCCGAGATGACCGGCTGCGGGTGGTCAGAAGATGGCTTTCCCCACAACGCGTGGTGACGACTTACTGATACCGGTTATTACGATGACGTGTCCATTCTTTCGTTCTCGCATGATGGGAAGTACGGCTTTGATAATGTTCACGTTCGCGAAGAAGTTGATTTCGAAGATCTCGTCAACTAGGCTTCTTGTTCGGCTAGTCTGAGCGAGTTCTTCCACCGAACCGATTACAGCTGCACACAGGAAAAAGTCAGTTCACATCAGTCAAGTACGTCCCGGATCACTACCTTCGCTGGCCGCGCAGAGTAGAACGTCAATTCGCCCGAATGCCTCAACGGCCTCAGCAACCGCTGCTTGACATTCACCGACTATCCTACGTTCCGGAAGTCAGCAGCGCGCAACTCCCAACTTTAAGTTGCGATATCAAATGCTTACCTACTGTCTAGTCCGACGACTCTCAAGTGCTCCCTCCAGCGGTCAATTTGTTTCACACCCTCCAAAAACGTCCGAAAATCCTCACTTTGGACTTCTCTTTTCTCAAACTCAATTGGCATAACGCCCGCGACAACATAGTCGCCATGCTCGAGCACTTGTCGCGCCAACGCGATTGCAATAGGCGAAGCTCCTCTTGTGATGAACCAGACGCGGGGAGCATTGTGCGGCGGGAAATGCGGAGACCTAGGCCTTGGCGGCTTCGACGACACAGACGATGGCGCGTTACTCGTCATGTCCAAGGTAAGAATAAATGTGTGTACCTCATGTTGACTGGTGCGAGCATCTGTGCTTCAGCGATGGGATGCGCGGTGCATCTCAAGTGGGGAACTCCACAATGCCGCTACGAAGGAGCTCGTTTTTAGTGTGTCCCCCCACCCAAATACCGAGATGCTGATTGCCATCCCAACTATGTAGATTCTTGCTCATTTTACCACCACAACACTCTAAAATTATAAGTTTAAACTGTAGAAAGCTTTTTAAATATAAAGATACATGTACTACTTGAGTTCTTAAAACTTCTTACACCGAAATCCATCCAGAAACGCGTGCGTTCATTACTAGTGCAGCATTGCTTGGAAATGCCAGCTACTACACTATTGCTGCAGCCCTCCACCGCGACCGCTTAGGTATATTAAAGCTTCTAAAAAGGATATAACAAAGGGCAGAGAGCGGAGGCTTTAATATATAGGATTTTGTTCTATTTTAAGATAATATTAGACGTAAGAGACTTAAGGTTCTAAGCAATAATTAGAAAAATAAAATTATTTGTATTACAATACAAGATCGCGACTACTGCAAGCAGAAGCTATAGCAGGCAATAAAGTATAAGAAGCTTTATGCTATTGCGCCTAATTTATGTATTTTTACGTTTAGAGCTTTTTTTTATAATTCTTATATTGCTAATAACTACCTACAGGTGCAGAAGGTTAAGAAAATAGTATAGCTAGGTTACAGCCTAAATATAAATGCATCTAAACATGCTTAGCTATAGATACAATGTTATGTAATAAAGCAGTATACTTCCTTATGTATACTAGAAAGGTGTTAATAATAATAAGAAGCTAAGTGGGAGGCCATGCCTATTAAAGCAATGAATAAGTAGGTAATAGAGGTTTCTTAGGTGGTGCGCAGGATCTTGTAAAATAAGGGCAGAAACAGCTTTTATAAGTAAGGCGCAACTCTAAAAAATTGCTTTATTAATACATCTACATACAATTAAATAGCCTTATTTTTTTGGCTTCAAAATTAAGTGCGTTGTGCTGTTGCTTCATTGATTTTAGTAGGCGCCCAGCCAAATAAGTGAAGTGGGGACACACTAAAAACGAGCTCCTTCGTAATTACCTAGGTAGTTACCTAGTCCTTGCCTTAGGTAGCGCGCACGAAAATGGCTTCACAAACGACAACACCATCACGACGGTTTGCCAAGAACTGGTCATGTTGCGCATCATCTCTCAACATCTCAAAAACCAAAACAAACTTTGCATCTGCAACATATATCTATATTTTTTTTCCATCTCGGAGAAGCCAAACTTCAGCGCGCTTCCCGCGAACCCCCAGCAGCCGTCCTTTCACCCTCACTCTAGGTATGTTATCTCAGATCGTCACCCGCCTGCCATCTCCCAACCTCCATGATTGTCACTGGTCCCGCTTATGCCAGCCCTCTTCCGCACAGTTTCAGACTCTTGTCCCTTGGCCTCCAAATTTCTCTCCAACATACCCTCTATCCTACGCCCCAATTTCTCTTTTCCCGTTCAATTTCTTCATATCCACTTCCTCAAATCCAATCCACAAGGTTTACAGAATACAAAATGAGTCTCCTAGTCGAGAATTCCGCACACTTGGCTGACGTCGAGCGTGATCACCCAGCACACTTCTACGCTGAGCTCACGAAGCATCTTGCTGCAGTCATCTCTACAGCAAAGTTTCACCAACACCAGGAAGAACAAGATATATTAGCCCGCGAGATAGAGCTCAACGGTGCATTTGAGGACCCTCGCCCGAGGAAGGTCAAGATCCGGGCTAGAGGCTGCAAGAGCTGGATCAAGCGAGACAACGGCAACTTTTCTGGCACCCGCAAGCGTGTGCGTGAGCTTCCTCTTCCGACCACCATGAACAACAAGCCACTTTCCCTTGGGCAACACCAGCGCCATGCAGTGCACCTAATGTCCAGAGTTCTCAACGTCCGCACCAACGCATCGCCCTTTACACTCGTCCTCGACGATCTCAATCAGCGCGCTGATCTGTTAATCGCTGAAATTGCGCGCCGCGCACTCTCACGCAACGTCAATGTTGTGTTCGTCACCTTTGAGTCCAGGCCATCCGTCACACCGATCCGCACCGTCCAAGGCTTCGGTATCAGTGGCGATGAGATGATGCACGACCTGCGCAAGGCCATGAAGGATGCGAAGGAGAGCCTCGTCATCGTCGACAACCTGTACGAGCTGCTCAACAACAAGGGCGTCGACATGGTCCGCCTCTTCAACCTCGTCGCCAACAAGTTCGCTTCCACTCTCGTCGGAGTCTACCACAAAGACATGCTGGACGCCCAACCAGAGTCACCGTACGCCCCACAACCCCTAAAACTGGTCAAATATATGGCCACTTCAATCATGACCTGCAAATCCTTTGCCCACTGCCTCGCGGCCAAGGCTGCCGAAGAGCGCAGCCTGCCAGAGCCCACTTGGGGCCTACTCCAAGGAGCCGAAGGAGTCGTCCAGTGCCTTGACGCCAACGACGACGGCGGCATCGTTGTCGAGGCGGAGTTCCGACGTAAGTCTGGTCGCCCGGAAGGTGAGACGTACTTCCTCCGCGCACCTCGCCACTCCGACTACCACGCTTCTATGCCCGGTATCCCCAACGGTACCCTCAGGCAGGAGTACGTCGTCCTCCTCGACCAGGTTCCTGATTATGCCAGCGAGGTGGTCATTGGTCTTGTCAACGCTGCTGGCCAGGACGTTGAGTCTACCTTCAACCTTGGTCTCACCGACAAACAGAAGCAGGTGCGTGAGGGTGTCGTGCTGCCTTATTTTGATGCGCAGAAGGGAGAAGGTGCTGGTGAGGGTGGCCGTATCTTGTATGACATGGGTTCTGAGGATGACTTTGACGAAGAGGAGGATGAGATCTGAGTGTCCCACGTGAGGCTAAGGGTTTATGGTACTGGCGCTGGTCGCGGGTGCGAATTGAGATTCTGAGATAGCCTGCTTCGTATGGCGTTTCGGCAATGGAGAATCGAGGGGAAACGTGCGTGGTCTGCATATGAAGGCACACTAAGAAAATGCTTCATTAATTCATTTATCTTTAGACACATTTCTCACTAGCTCATGGTGTCGCGTCTTCCAAAGATGCAGTGGTCATGAATGATATGGTCAAAATGCCATGACATGCACAACTTGCCCAGTACGAATCGAGTGAGAAACTGCAGAGCCATGCTGATTTCACGACGTCTGACAAGTTTGATTTTTTTTCTTTTTCTTTTTGGAGATGTCATAGTTGGGGCGCGCTCATTTGGCAGGGCTCAGAGCGCGGGCTTGGCGCCTAAACTCACCCAACGCCCCAAATTGTTCCCTTTGCGCCATGCCCACTCACATAGCACACACCTAACTCCATACCATGGCAGACAGTGAGCGACTGCAGGACCACTACCGCGAGCGCGACAGCCGCCGCGAAGCACGCGAAGGCCGCGATGGAGACGGCACCCCCACGGATCGACACGACCGATCGCGCAGTCCCCAACAGCGCGGCGGCCGACGTGACAAGCGTCATCGTTTAAGATCACCCTTTCGCAAAGACGAACACGAAACGGGCGGACGAGGAGGAGCACACAGAGGCCGAGGGCGCGGTCAAGACCGTGGACGAGGCCGCGACGACAGGAGAGCACGAGGCAGAGACGAGCGCGCCCCCAACTTGGGCTCTCGCTCCCCCCAACCGCCAAAAGGCCCACGGAACCCCGGCGCTCCTCCAATCCACGGTGCACGACCACCAAGCGGCCCGTGTCCCTCCGCCGTCGACGCCGTCAAGAGGGAAGAAGAGGGCACGCCCGATGTCGAGATGAAGGACGAAGGCCAGAAGCCAGATGACATGGACGACGACGAGTGGGACATGGTCAAGGTCATGGGCTTTGGCGGGTTCAAGTCGACGAAGAATACCAAGGTACCGGGGAATGAAGGGAATTTTGGGGTTCGAAAGGACAAGCACTTGCAGGCTAGACAGTACATGAACCGGCAGGGTGGATTCAATAGGCCCTTGTCGCCTGGTAGGAGTTGAGTGGGTGGCATGGAGACTGAGACGAGCGGTTACATGTTCCTGCCATCTACTTTGAGCAGCACGCCCCAAAGCAGGAACTCATTCGCGCCAATGTATATGGCAGCTTACGGTATATTAGTGCCTTGTCTTTCCTTTACCTTATACACTTCTTCCATAGTCTGACAAGGACAGGCAGCCACATCAGTCCAAGATATCTTGGGCGGATTCGAGCTCAATAGATTGAGAAAACTACGATACCACACAAGTCCTACCGCTTACCGCTTTTTTTTCGTGATGCTTCTGACAAAGTTTATCTGTCTCCTCTGGCGTGCTCGAAATCAGAGACGAGCATGTCAGAAGGCGTCCCCACATCAGCCAATCAGCGGCCGGGATTCCCCAACCTCCGCGAAATGTGTCCCAAACCCCCCCCCCCGCAAAGCTCCAACTTCCTACAAACACCATGACGTACGAATCTCGGACAGGTACTCTTTGGAAGGGGCTCACATGTCTTTTCGCATTCCAATCATCCCTCGCAAGCGCACAGGTTGCAGAGGTGGAGAAAGCAACCAATGCAAGCTTGCTATGGGGACCCTACCGGCCAAACCTTTACTTTGGTGTCAGGCCACGCATACCAAAGAGCTTGATGGGAGGGCTGATGTGGACACGGGTTGAAGACTACCAAAGCGTCCAGAGTAGTAAGTTTGCATCTGAAGCTCAGCAGAGACCAATTACTGACCGACCACGTTGGCTTCCGACACACTTGCGAACAACACGAGCTCGACGGCTACGGCTGGGACGAATACGATGTACGCAGCGGCGGCAGACAGACGATCCACGACCCTGCCAACAAGATTGACATAACCACCGAGTTCGTCAAATTCCCCGGTGGAGAACACGGCGGTAGTTGGGGTGCGAGGATCAAGGGCACACCACGAGATGACGCCGGTCCGAATCTACGAACGACGGTCGTCTGGTACAACACGCTCGAGGGCTTGGGTAACTTGGAGATCAAAGGTACCGACCCAGAGGAGCCTGGCATTGAGGGTGACGTGGTTCTAGAGGGACAGACAAAAGAATTGGGCGAGTTTGAACTTAGGGTCACCGAGGGCAAGGGGGACCATCCCATCACTGGGCATCCAAGCTACGACGAGAAGCCTCTAGATCGAACACTGGCACACAGCGGCCAGGTACCCGAGGAAGCGCTATGGCAGGTCAAAGCCATCATGTTCGCACATATGAAGGGCCAAATCGACGTCTTGGTTCCCAAGTACGGCGAGCAGAACCCACCACCGCCTGCCCAGGTCTACACAATCCAACATATGCCCGGTCGCGGCAACATGCATCTAGTTCAGAAGGTCTTTGAAGGTCCCTTCGAGTTCGACGTCATCTTCTCGTCTGGGTCAGCACCAGAGAAAATCACCTCTGACCATCTCACCCAACAAATCGATTCCGTCACTTCAACCTTCTCTACTCGTTTCACAGACATCTTCAAACTTCAGCCACCTTTTATCAAGGAGCGCTACCAAGATTTTTCCAAGTCGCTCTTCTCGAACCTGATTGGTGGCATAGGCTATTTCTACGGTGACTCTCGCGTGGACCGGTCTTACGACCCTGCTTATGAGGAGGATAGCGAAGGCTTTTGGGAAGAGGCTGCCGAGGCACGAAGCAGGAACCAAGCTCAACTTGAAGGGCCGTCTGAGTTGTTTACTGCTATTCCCTCACGGCCCTTCTTCCCTCGCGGTTTTCTTTGGGATGAAGGTTTCCATCTCTTACCCGTCATTGACTGGGATGTTGACCTTACTCTCGACATCATTAAGAGCTGGTTCAAGCTCATGGATGATGATGGCTGGATTGGGCGTGAGCAGATTCTCGGCGCTGAAGCTCGCAGCAAGGTACCAGAAGAGTTCCAGGTCCAGTACCCTCACTACGCCAACCCGCCAACACTCTTCATGGTCATCACATCCTTCCTCGACAAACTCGATGCCATCAAGACTGACACTAGCAGCAAGAAGCTGCAACAAGAAAAGTCCTATTCAATGCAACTCTCGAACCGCGAAGCCGCCATAGAATACCTCCGCTCGCTCTACCCGCTCCTCAAGCGTAACTACTTCTGGTACCGCAAGACACAGGCCGGCGACATCAAGAGCTACGACCGAGAAGCCTTCTCCACCAAAGAGGGCTACCGCTGGCGTGGACGCACACCTACACACATTCTCACCTCTGGTCTCGACGATTACCCTCGTCCTCAGCCACCACACCCTGGTGAGCTCCACGTTGACCTGATTAGCTGGATGGGTATGATGACACGGGCAATCAAGCGCATCGCCATCCACCTCAACGAAGAAGACGACGCGGACGAGTTCGCCCGTTATGACGAAGCCATCGTTCGCAACATCGATGATCTCCACTGGTCGAAGAAGGACAAGGCTTACTGCGACGCCACTATCGACGATTACGAAGAGCATTCGCTGGTCTGCCACAAGGGTTATATTTCCTTGTTTCCCTTTCTGACAGGTCTTGTGGACAAGGACAGCGAGAGACTGGGCGATGTTCTGGATCTAATCGAAGACGAAGAGGAGCTGTGGAGTCCGTACGGTATCAGAAGTCTGAGTAAGAGTGACCAGTTTTATCACACAGCCGAGGACTACTGGCGCGGTCCTGTTTGGATGCCGATTAACTATCTCGCTATTTTGCAGTTACTCGTAAGTTATCAACACCTCTCTCCCTTGTCCCTTCCTCTCAACTAATCCAACACCAATCACTGCAGAACATATCAACACAACCAGGACCTCACCGCACTCGCGCAACAAAGATTTACACTGAACTTCGAAAGAATCTAGTCAATACTGTGTACGAAAGTTGGAAGGAAACAGGCTTTGCTTGGGAACAGTACAACCCTGAGACGGGAAAGGGGCAACGCACGCAGCATTTCACTGGTTGGACTAGCTTGGCTGTGAAGATCATGGCCATGCCGGGTTTAAGCGGAAATAAAGGAGGTGACTTGAAGGATGAGCTATGAATAGTGTTTGGAAAGAAATATCCGTTGTACAGTGAACGAAATGTTGAGACAAATTATCGAGAGATGTTGAATCAATTTAGGTGTGCTAAACTTTGAAAATTGACAGTACAGTTGAACCTTTGTGCCTCTTTTCCAAGTTCACTCAGTTGAGTTTGAGATCGTCAAACTCCGATGGTACTGCATTACCTTCCACCGCCAAATTCAACAATAGCGCGAGTCTTGCAGCTTCAAGGTTGAGTAAAGAATATTCGATACCCTCTATAAGGAGGAGTTCAGCATATCGTCTCTCAGTGCAGCGTGGAATATTAAGGTCAATATGAACGAGATCGTGGTCGATTTCGTTGTGCCTCTTCCCAGGCGGGGATATATCGCCATTATGAGGTTTGTCTTTTTTCTGGACCCAGCTGAATGCATTAAATCCTTCCTTGGGTACGCTCATGCATGTCTCTGCTGTCGTAGGCTTCATGTCGCCATCCAGAGTCAGCTCACGTTTAAAATTTAGTAAGGTGTAGTTGAATTTACGTACGGTTTTTGTATTCACCACATGTCCGCACTGAAGAGGGCCATCTGTGTTGTTATTCGGGCCTTGTTGCCAACCAACGAATGACAACGGTATATCATCGTCCAATTCTTTTTCATTCACTGTGTTGATGCTTAGTATATTATCATCTCGGTAAAACAGTGAGTTCTTAAACATTGTCGTTTATAAATGCAGGTATTGCCAAAACTACGGGGGAACCTCAAACTTACATTTGATCTGGCCAGAATGGACGGTAGTAAGATTACGTGCAATGGATTCCTGGATGGTGAGGTTGTCGTGTGTAGGTACCGCACAGACTCTGGGTCCAAGGTCTCTGAATACAAGGGCCGGGCCATCGCAACCCTTCTTGAGGTAGACGTGGACGTCAACACCCAAGACACAGGTAGAGAGGGCGGCAACAGACACGAAGGTGGACAGGATGGACGGCATAGTGAAAAGAGTGAGGATGTAGTTTTGAATAAACGAGTAATGGGCGTGTAGCAAGGCTTGATCGTATTGTGAGTAAACAAAGCTGTTGAAGGATGTGAGTTAGAGCGCAGCACGATGGCTTTTTATACGAGGGTAGACAGGCACAGAGGCATCGTGGTGCGGTGAGACCCGTGGATATCGTCCTCTCCGAAGTAAGCACCGGCTTACGACCTGTACTTCCGTTGAGGCCGAGTGCGCTCTTAGTGACGCGACGCAAAGACTTGAAATTGGCACTGGCTGTCGATCTACACTGTACTTATCGTCCCTTCCATGCTGAGCGTGGCCGCAATGGAGTAGGGGGTTGCTTTGTCATGTATGTCAGCTTCTGTTATTTTATATCTGTCGTTGTTCATCGCTATTAATTGTGGGCTGTGACATAACCAAGACTGCACATAACGCTACACGTAACAAACAGCGTAGCTTTATATTTCGTATATCACCTGACATAGTAAGGCACTTATAAAAGCAAATGTGTATATAATATAGGTATTTCGAATAACCTTTTTAGGCTTCTCTACTTGTAGTTAGCGTGTTACTATTATTATTTATATTGTTGCCTAACAAAATACCCTTCGGCGCTAATTATCGTCTAGTAGAATAGATGACGCTAAGACAGCAACCCTACCTTGAAGGCACTACCACATCGGCTGATAGCTTTTACATTAGCCTACGATTGGCTTACAATCTCTAAATTTGATTACGAGATATATATTGGCTTACGATAGACAAATTATATTTCTGATCGCCAACGCTGATCGCAATCTTGTTGGAGCCGGAGTTAGGCTGGTAAATATGATGACAGCTGTTTGATCCGTTTGTCACGAACGTGGTCTTAGTGAAGGAGAAGAGTGGCATTAGTACATGCTTGCGACAAATCTTAACACAACAATGTAAAAAGGACCTTAGATAAAAGAAATATACAGCTTACACTATTTGTTATTTAACAAGATACAACACTTAAGTCTATTGCAATCCTACTATAATCCTATTATAAGCCATAGGCTGGCAATCGCCGTTAGGCACATTCTAACTAGTGTTGTTTTTTTAATACCTTAGCAATTTTTATAACCCTTATTATTGCTTACTGTGTCCGTGCGCGTTTTGCGCACTCCACTAAAACAACACTACCTTTTCAACACCTGATAACTCACCTAATATAGATCTAATCTAGGAAGCAATTAATGAAATTAATTCGCGCGCACTAAGCGCATTTTTCTTATATTTATTTTTAAGGTATTAAAGGTGGTAGTTGTTGTTGTAGTCAAAATAGGGTTCCTAAATGTTACGATCTAGACCAAGGGACGAGGGGGACGACCCCGCAGGATCCATGCAACATAGACAGACGGTTACAGCTAGGCAACTGCGACGCCGTCACGTAACTGCTCACTAACGAGCGCTTATCCACAAGCGTGACTACGTGACTGCTTACTAATAAGTGCTTATCTACAAGCGCGACTACGTAACTAATTATTAATAAGCATAATTATCTACAAGCGTATGCTTATACACAAGCGCTACATTTATTAGTATATAGTAGTAGGCGATATGCTCTTATAGTATATTATATTTAACTTAGAGTTTTACCTTAGTAATTAATCTAAGGATTAAGACTTAATTCTTAACTCTTATGTTATTACATTAATCTTCTAATTATGCTAATACACCTTATACTATTACATTAATCTTCTAATTATGCTAGTACACCCGTGTATCCTTAGTACTTATTTATTCCTTAAGAACTAACTTAGATTATCTTTAGATAATCTTTATACTTTAAACACTCTTAAGATAAGCAATACTACTATAGATATACCTACTATTTCTCTTACTAGGAGGACTACAAGCTGCGCTAATAAGCCTAAGACTTATTATAGTAATTATAGTAAGCTTAACGCTTAGCTCCTCTAAGTTAATAGATACTTCTATATTAAAGGAGATAAGATAAATAATAATAATAAAGTAGTCTTAGCCTCTATGTATCTTTAAGGAGATATAGAGAAATAAGCTAACTTGATCTTTTAATGCTATATAGATAGTGCTATTATAGACGCTAATATTACAGCTCTAGTTAAAGACTAAGATGCCTTTAAAGCTAAGATAAAAGAAGTTTTCTTACTCTTTAAAGAATCTGTAGTTACAGAGCAGAGAATTTAGAGACTATAATAAACTAAGTCTACTACTATCTATATAAATAAATCCTAATAGTACAAAACAGTTATTAAATAAGATAATAATGCTTTAATATAGATGTACTAATAAGACCTTAAACCTACTATATAATAAGAATTTATAAGAAGCAGAGCTAGCCTTAACACACTTAACAAACTTATAGCTAAAGCTATTTTAGTAGATAATAAATTATATATAAGTTTAAATTAGGGGAATAGCTATCTACGCTAGAGAATTGTGCACCTAAGAACATAGACGCTTAGACACGTTAGATATTTTAACGCTTATACCTTAACTAAGGACGTTAGTGAAACTATATACCTAGGACTCTAGGGCATTACGCTACTAATAGCTATAAGCTAATGCACTTTAACAATATTAACAAAGGGCTAAAAAAAGTTTACGCATAACAAGGGTAATAAGAAAGTTACTTATTATAGATATAGCAAGGAAAGTTACATAAAATAAGACTACTAAAGCTAAAGTAAGATAACTTAATAACTTAATATTATTTACTATATAGAACTTAATAATAATTTAGACGATAGGTAGAACGTTATTACATAACCTACTATCACGATTTAAGGATAAGACTAGGTAAGTATTAATAGACTAGATAACCTAATTATAATTACTTAAGAAGAAACTTTAGACAATAACATTTCTAAAATAGTGCTAGACAAAGATATAGAAGCAACTCTAGTAGAAGAAACTAAATATAGCAAAATAGCTAAGTTTAAAGAAAGCTATTAACTAGCTACGCTAATTACATAAGAAGAGCTAGTAGTATATAATAAGAAGATAGTTCCTACGTATATACAGAAACTCCTTACCTACACTATAGATAATAAATATAATGTTAGCATATAGGCACTACTACTTATAGAGACTAGATGCTTTATAGATCTAGTAAAGAAGATTAACGCTCTACTTAAGTAACTTAGATAACTTAAAGAGATCTTTATAGAACTTTATAAAGGAATATTCTTAGACTGTAGCTAGTATGCTAATTTACTAGAGGAACTGCAGAAGAAAGGACTTACTTTAGTAACAACTATTAATAAAGCTATATATAATAATTTTGTATAGAAATAGACTAAAGAAGCTAAGGCTTCCTAGAATAAGCTAACACGCTAGCTCTTAGACGAGGAGACAAAAGAGATTTACAATAAACTTAAAGTAATATAATAATAATATAAGGCTTAAGATAATAGCTATGCTAAAGATATATACTACTAGATAGACTTACGTAACCTAGAATATGTAAAGTATTTATAAACTATATATATATATAATAACTATACAATCTATTATTCTAATAAAAGTAGATTAGGATAGTTTTCTAAGAGGCTAAAGAGAATGCCTAGATATAAATACTAATAGTATAATTACCTTAACAACAAATGCGCAGTACATATATAAGATAAGAGATATAGCTTATACTTTTATAGACATAATAATCTAGAAGAAGCTCTATAGATATATATAACGCAGTAGAAAGATTATAAGGATAGAACTAGTATATAAAAGTGTAACTAACTCTTATAGTATACATGCCTTAATATTAAATACAACTAATATATTGTTATAAAGAAGTTCTATAGATTTAGTATATAGTCTTTTTTAGATAGACGCTCTAGATACTTAGAACTACTAGAGAGATTAACGTAATAAATCTTCTAAGCCTCTTTAAGCTTATAGTAAAGCTTAACAGACACTAGATATAGGTACTAGTAGATTCTAGCGCATAAGCTAACTTTGTTTCTGCTTAAGTAATATTAGTAGCAGGTCTATAAGTATTAGAGAAATAAGAACTCTATCTACTACACGTAGCTAATAGTTAGCCTATACTAGGCAAGACGACAATTACTTATAAAGTTACCTAAGTAACGCTCCGCATCTAGGAACACTAGGAAGAGATAGACCTAGACGTTTTTAGACTAGCTACCTATAATATTATATTAAGACTTCTTTAGTTACAAGAATACAACTTATAGATTAACTAGAAGTTAAAGAAGTTCTTGTTTAAGTGCTATAGACTTAACGTAACTATAAGCTAGCCTATACATCTAATAACTAAGATAGTAGATAAGAGGAAGATTAATAATATTGCTAAAGGACAGTAAACCTCAACTAAGAACAGCCTTAAGATAAAAGAGTTTAACTTAATAGATACTAGAAGAGCTCCTCTAGATTACAAAGTTAGAGTTTTAAAGACACGCGTAACTCTAAATATCTTAAAAAGGTATAAGGAACTTTAGCACCTCTTTATAGAAGTAGTAGATAGTAAAGCCTTACTAAGATACTAACCTTAAGATTATAAGATTATCTTAGAAGAAAAGAAGACTCTACTTTTTAGACAAATTTATTAACTATTAGAGATAGAACTTAAAATATTAAGAGAAAAGCTAGATAAGGATTTAGCAAAAGGCTATATAAAACCTTTAATATTACTAGCAGGATTCTTTATACTCTTTATACTAAAGAAGAATAGGCTACTAAGGATGTGCGTTAACTATTAGAAGTTAAACAATATTACAGTAAAGAATTAATATCTACTACTTAATATTATAGAACTTAAAGATTAATTATCTTATGCTAAAGTCTTTACAGTATTAGACTTACAAGATAAATACTACCTTGTTAGAATTAAGAAAAGTAAAGAATAGAAGACAGTATTCTAAATAAGATATAGATACTATAAATATACTATTATACTATTTAAGTTAATAAACGCCTTAGCAATATTTTAGAAACTTATTAATAATGTATTAAGAGTACGCTTAGACATCTTTGTTATTACATACTTAGATAATATCTTTATCTACTTTAAGAACCTAAGGAATTATGTTAAATATATCTACATAGTACTAAGGTGCTTAGGCTAGTTTAACCTATAACTAAAACCTAAGAAATGCAAGTTTTACAAGAGCAAAATTACCTTTCTAAGATACATTATAAGGGCATAAAGAGTATAGATAAGTAAAGAAAAAATATAAGTAATTAAAGAATAGCTATAACTAATAATAGTTAAAGAAATACAATCTTTCTTAAGATTTCTAAACTTTAATTAATAGTTTATCAAAAATTACTCTAAGATTGCTATTCTATTAATAAGACTTATAAGGAAGGAAATACCTTTTAAGTAAAGTAAAGAAGTAGAGAATACTTTCTAGACACTTAAAAATATAAGTACAGAACTATTATACTTCTACATATTCTAAGTAGGACAACTATTACAATTTAAAACAGACGCATTAGACTTCGCACTTAGAAGATACGCTAGCTAGCTACACAAAGAGAAATAGTACCTAATTACCTACTATTCTTATAAGTTTTTAGGACTAGAAGAACAATATAATATTTATAATAAGAAGCTATTAGCTTTTAATAACTACTTAAGACATTAGAGAGTATACGCTAAAAGCTACTTAGAACTTACAATATTTATAAATTATAAGAACTTAGTTAACTTTACAACTACTAAAAGACTTAACTAACAATAGGTTAGATAGTTAGAAGAACTAAGACAATATAAGTTTAAGATTATATATACGCTAAGAAAAGATAATAGAAGAGTAGATGCTCTTAGCTATAAGCACGATATTATAAGAATAAAAGAGATAACTAACTCTATAATACTATAAGTTAATAACAATAGATTATTAGAACTAATACAGACGATTAATCTACTTATACATATTATACACGACGTACTAGAAGAATTATAGAAAGCAATTATTAGACAACACCACGACGACCTAGTACATAGTTATTCTAGTATTATAAGAATAATAGAACTTATTAAAAGAAATTATAAGTTTCTAAGAATAAAGAACAAGGTTACTACCTTTATTACTAAGTACATAGACTGTTAGAAGAATAAGTATAGTACACACGTACCTTACAGAGAAATATAAACAATAGAACTACTTAATATACTATAGTTAGACATCTTTATAGACTTTATTTTTAAAGTATCTTACGACGCAATTCTTATAGTAGTTAATTAATTTACAAAATAAGCTAAATATATTACTTTTAAAAAAGATTTTATAGTAGTACAACTTATACACACTATTAACAATTAAGTTATTAAATATTACAGTATACTAAAGTTAATTATTAGTAATAGAGATAAGCTCTTTACTTTAAATTTTTAGACGATATTACTTGCTGTAATTAGAACTAAGAAAAAGCTATTAATAGTATATTATCTACAGATAGACAGACAAACAGAACAAACAAATTATATAATAAAAGTATACCTTAGAATATATATTAATTAACAGCAGAAAAATTAGGTATTATTATTACTTATAGCATAAATAGCATATAGTAATAAACTTTTAGAGTTTATAAGACAAACTCTATTCTACGCAAATTATAAGAGATACTTTAATCTCTTTATATAGACACTTCTAAGATTAAAGATAGAAGTAGCTATTACAACAGCTAATAAGCTAAAAGTAGTACATAAGTTACTTAAGAAGACACTTAAGAAGGCTTAATACTAAAGCCTTTTATATATTAACTAGAAATAAAAAACAGCACCTTGGCTAAAGAAGGAGGATAAAGTATATCTACTTACGAAGAATCCACGCACTAAATAACTAAGTAAAAGACTTAACAATGTTAAAGTTAGACTGTTTTTAATTTAAGACTAGAAGGGACTAGTTATATATACACTTAACCTCCTAGTAGACGTAAAGATTTACTTAAGATTCTATATTAATATATTAGAACTAGCAGACTTAAAGACGCTACTCTAGAAAAACTTTTGTTACAAAATAGAAGAAGAAAATAAATTTAAAGTTAAGAAAATCTTTGTATACTAAAATAATAATAATAGCAAAGAATATCTAGTTAAATAGTTAAGCTACTTAGACAGCGATAATACATAGGAACTAAATACAAACCTAACTAACTGCTAATAAATACTACAAAAATACAACGACTGTACTAGAAATTAAACTAAAGATGTTAGCACATATACTAGCTAAAAAAATATAGCCTACTAAATTATTACTACTAAACTACTAAGGTAATAATCAGGTAGTAAGAACAAAAACAGACAACGTACTTTATAAACCACTAAGCTTAGTAATAGAAGTATTAATTAGATCTATCGTAGCCTATATTGTAGGCGAAAGAGCTATACTAATAGATACTGTAGGATAATTAGTTTCTTGTACTATCTTAAGCTTACTAGCAATCTCTATATTTAAAGTAAAGTATAACGCTTTTTTATAAGCACGCTCTTTAGCCTATTTTAGAATTTTCTTATTCTACAGTAAACGCGAAATTATAGTTATAAGCAACTTTTTATCTTTATCTACTTTCTTTTAATACTTATTATAAGTACAATCTAGAGACTCTTAAGATATGTTTATATATGCTTAACCTAACTACGTACACTTAGCACACTTTAGACAAGAATTAGGTATAACAAAATAAATAAAGCTTTCTAGAAAATAATAATTATAAGGAGCTTTAGTAGGATAGTTAGCACGAACGATTTTAAAACTAAAACGTAAGCGACGTTAATAAGAGGAGGACATAATAAATACTTGACTTATAACGCAGGGTAAGCCTTAGTTATTTAATAATAAAAAACTATAAAACATAACTACGTAATTTGAGAATAAATCTTAGAAGGAGGAAGATAGTGTTATAATCTAGACTAAGGGACAAGGGGACAACCCCGCAGAATCTATACAACATAGACAGATAATTACAGCTAGGCAACTGCAACACCGTCACGTGACTGCTTACTAACGAGCGCTTATCTACGAGCGCAACTACGTAACTGCTTACTAACGAACGCTTATCTACGAGCGCAACTACGTAACTGCTTACTAACGAGCGCTTATCTACGAGCGTAACCTGTGACTAATTATTAACGAGCGTGATCGTCCACGAGCGCATGCTCGTACACGAGCGCTACGTTCATTAGTATATAGCAGTAGGTGATATGCCCTTATAGCATATTATGTTTAACTTAGAGTTTTACCTTAGTAATTAATCTAAGGATTAAGACTTAATTCTTAACTCTTGTGTTATTATATAAATCTTCTAATTGTGCTAATACACCTCGTACTATTACATCAATCTACTAATCGTGCTAGTACACCCCTGTGTCCTTAGTACTCGTTCATTCCCCGAGAACCAACCTAGATCATCTTCGGACGATCTTCACAAAGTGTACGTGTAAAGAGATTTAGGTATCTTTTATAATTTGCATAAAATGAAGTTTGTTTATAGACTTTTAAAGCTTGTTGTTGTATGCTATTTGTGCTATAAGTAGTAACAATACTTGACTATTCTGTTGTTAGTTAATATTTATTTTTTAGGTATTTATTTTTTAAGGTGTTAAAGGTGTTAGTTGTTGTTATAGTTAAAATAGAGTTCCAAAAAAGTAAAAAGCAGCTACTTTTTACTAATTGATTGCAAAAGTCAGTAAAAAGATTATGTATAGTTAATAAGATTTAAACAGTAAGTAAATAAGTTCTAGAAGGAAAGCTTAGACTACTAAGCAATAATTAGGGTCAAAAAAATTTGCTAAAGTTCTTATAAACAACACTAGTCAGAACTTGTCTAACAGCGATTGCTAGCCTATAGCTAAAAACAGGATTAAAGTAGGATTGCAATAAAATTGCAATATTATACAATAGAGAATGGAAAAGATATACAGTAGGAGCCTATAATACTTTATAAAGCTGCTGCTTTTTACTTATATTTTTAAGTATACTTTTACTGTGCAATTTATTTGTTTAGTCTATTTGTCTGTCTATAGATACTAAGCTGTTAATAGTTTTTTTTGTTTTTATTGCAGCAAGCAATGTTGTCTAAAAGTTTAAAGTAAAAAGCTTCTCTTTATTACTAATCCTTAACTTTAGTATGCTATAATGTTTAATAATTTAATTTTTAATAATATGCGCAAGCTGTACTGCTGTAATTTTTTTTTTCAAAAGCTATATACTTAGCTTGTTTTATAAATTAATTGACAACAACAAAAATTGTATTGTAAAATACATTTATAACAAGGTCTCTTGTGACTAGTAATCCTGTAATAAATTTTATAAAGATGTCATACTACAGCGCTTTAGGTAGTTCTATTGCTTTGATTTCTCTGTACTATACTAGCGTACTATGCTTATTTTCTTAACAGTCTGTGTATTTAGCAATAAAAGTAGTAACTTTATTCTTTATTTCTAGAAACTTGTAATTTTGTTTAATAAGTTCTATTGTTTTTGTAATGCTAGAGTAACTATATACTAAGTTATTGTAGTAACGCTTAATAATTACTTTTTATAATTCTTTTAGTACTTTGTGTATAATGCGCATAAGTAAATTAAGCGTTTATGCTAACGTGGTTCACAAGCGAATTAGACACCTAAGCGAATTGGACACGCCCTACTAGCGCGTCGACGTTGACACTACAACGTGTTATGTCTTAACAATGCAATTATCTATCAACTTATCATAAATTAAATCTTTTGCTTACTCTTTTTAATATCTAATTATAACATGTTTAAAGCTAAAGATATACTATCTTTATCTATAACGTGCCTTAAAGTACTCTAACTAACTAACATGCTAGAAAGCCCTCCTAACGTGACTGTAAAGCGAACTTAAAGCGCCTAAATAAGCTAGAAGAAGAGGCTATAGTTAAGCATATTCTTAAAGAGTTTATATAAGAATTTATGTCTACAAAAGCTACTATTTAAGTAATAGCTAATAAACTATTGTATAAGCATAGTATCAACTTTATTAGTAAGAACTAGATTAATAACTTTATTAAGATAACTCTTAAGCTCTATACGCGCTTAAGTTATCTCTATAATTACTAGTAAGCTGCCTATAAGGACCTAGCGGCTATCTAGCGCTAGTTTAATCTAGTTAAGGCGATAAGGGAGAAGTAAGGCATTATAGATAATAATATCTATAACTTTAATAAAACTAGCTTTATAATAAGTAAAATTTCGTTATAGTTAGTTATTATAGACTTAGAGAGATCTAGCAAAAAGAAGTACGTCTAGCTAAGTAACTATAAGTAAGTTACTATAATTTAAAGCGTAGGCGTGTTAAGTTATTAACTACTATTCTTTGTTAATGTATAGACAATGTGCTTATTAACGTCTAGTTTAAGAACATGCTTACTAACTAAGTGCTTAAAGTTAGACTTAATAGCTAGACAAATAACTAGCTTATTCTTGCCTAGTTAGAGCATTTTAATACTTATACAAAGAAGTATACTGTAAGTAGGTATTAACTAATTATTATTAACAGCTATAAGAGCTACTGCTTAGTTAAATTTTAAGATTTTAATAAAAAGAAGAATATTATTCTTCTCTATATGCCTACGCACCTGTTTTACTTATTATAGCTTCTTAATATTACTTATTTCTTACTCTTAAAGCGTAAGTATAGCAACGCTGTTTTAAGCTTAGTACGTAACTACACTAATTATATTAGTATAAAGACTTTCTTACTAGCCTTTAAAGCTACTTGTAAGTAGTCTATTATAAAAAAAAATATTTAAGCTAGATTTCAAGGCGCTAGTCTAGTTCTATATAACTTATAGGCTATGCTATTAAAGCTTAATAATATAATATAAACGCTAAAATAATTACTGTCGCAACGTGTATATATATCCTCTAGCCGGAGCGCGATCCATCGATCGGTCGGTATTTTGTTTCCGACAGTTATGAGCCCGGTTCGGTCAAAACTGCGCAAGCAATCTTGTTGTGGTCGCTTACTTAGGTGGGTGACCACATGCGAGAAAGCAGCAAAAAGACAAAAGTAAGCCTAGGGGATATTACTACACAGACACGTGTTGTACAGGACTGTTCACCCTGTACGTGTAGGCCATAGTGCCTTCTCTAGGCTATCGTGCCTTATTCTAGGCTATCATGCCTTATTCTAGGCCATCGTGCCTTATTCTCCCGCTATTGTAGCGCCAAGAAGAGCCAGTGTGCTCTTAGGTAGATTACCTAGCTCGTTGCTAGTAATCTAGGGGGTGTGTCGCAACGTGTATATATATCCTCTAGCCGGAGCGCGATCTATCGATCGGTCGGTATTTTGTTTCCGACAATTACTACAATAAGTAGATACTTAGAAGGCACAGATACTACGTAATATGCGCAAAGTTAAGGCTTAAAGTACTTTTATTTAATAGAAAGTAAGAAACTATTATAAGTCTTTTATATATTTACTTAACTTGTAGGTTGTGTAGTTAAGTAAAGAGGCCTAGCAAATAGCACATATAATAATAATACTTATAATAAAGAAAATAAGTAGCTTTTAAAAGGCTCTAGATAAGTTAAATAAGTATAAAAGCTATAAGCAGCAATACGTACAGATAGAGAAAACTTTTAATATAAGTAAAGTATAAGAAGTATTTGCTAAATAGGCAAGTAGTAGTTATAGTAATAGTAAGAGTATGTTAAAGAGAGTATAAGGAGAGAGGCAGTGCAGGCGTTATAAGTAGGTTAGACACAACGCTCATACTTGCGTAGTTAAGATAGATAGTATAAGTAATAGCGGCAATTCTAATAATTAACTTAGTATATTATAATAGTTTATTAACTGTAATAAGAGTATGTTATAACGTATTAACATTAACGCGCTAGTAGGTCGTGTCTAATTTGCTTAGGTGTCTAATTCGCTTGTGAACCACGATATTTTAAAAAAGTATAAAGAATTTTAACACTTTTTTAAAGAAGTAGTAGATAGTAAAGCTTTATTAAAATACTAACTTTAAGACTATAAAATTGTCTCAAAAGAAGAGAAGAATCTACCTTTTAGACTTATTTTCTAGTTATTAAAAATAGAGCTTAAAACATCATAAGAAAAGCTAGACAAGGATTTAGTAAAAAGCTATATAAGACTTTTAAAGTTACTAGCAAGATTATCTATACTCTTTATACTAAAATAGAATAAGCTACTAAAGATATACGTTAAGTACTAAGAGTTTAATAATATTATAGTAAAGTATTAATATCTGCTACTAAATATTACAAAACTTAGAAATTAATTATCTTACGCTAAAGTCATTACAGCACTGGACCTCTAAAATGAATACAACTTTATTAGGATAAAGAAAAGTAACAAATTAAAAGACAGCGTTATTAACAAGATATAAATACTAAAAGTACACTATTATACTGTTTAGGGTAATAAACGCCCTAGCAACATTTTAAGAACTTATTAATAACGTATTAAAAGTCAACTTCAATATCTTTGTTATTATATACTTAAATAACATTTTTTTCTACTTTAAGAACTTAAAAGATTATGTTAAATATGTCTGCTCAGTACTATAGTGCCTATACTAGTTTAACTTACAACTTAAACTTAAAAGATGCAAATTTTACAAGAATAAAATTGTTATTTTTAAGATAAATTTTAAGGACAAAACGAGTATAAATAAGTAAAGAAAAGATATAAATAATCAAAGAATAGCTACAACTAAAGATAGTCAAGAAAATATAATTTTTCTTAAAATTTTTAAACTTTAACTAACAGTTTATTAAGAATTACTTGAAAATTACTATTCTACTAACAAGACTTATAAGGAAAGAAGTACTCTGTAAGTAGAGTAAAGAAGTAAAGAACACCTTCTAGATACTTAAAATTACAAGCATAAAACTACTATACTTTTGTATATTTTAAGCAGGACAGCTACTACAATTTAGAACAAACGTATTAAACCTTACACTTAAAAAACGCGCTAGCTAACTATGCAAAAGTAAATAGCACTTAAATGTTTATTTTTATTGCAAGTTTTTAGAACAAAAAAAAACAATACAACATTTATAACAAAAAGCTACTAGCTATTATTAATTATTTAAGACATTAAAGAGTATACGCTAAAAGCTGCTAAGAGCTTATGATATGTACAAATTATAAGAACTTAGTTAGCTTTACAACTACAAAGAGACTTAACTAATGCTAAAGTTAAAAGTTAAAGGAATTAGAACAGCACACGTTTAAGACTGTATGAATATTAAAAAAATAATAGAAAAGCAAATGCTCTTAGCTAAAAACACAATATTGTAGGAACTAAAGAAATAATTAACTCTACAATACTTAAGGTTAATAACAATAAATTATTAAAACTAACGTGGTTCACAAACGAATCGGACACCTAAGCGAGTTAGACACGCCTTACTAGCGCGTTAATATTGAGACGTTATAACACACTTTTATTACAGTTAATAAATTATTATAATATACTAAGTTAACTATTAGAATTGCTACTATTACTTACACTATCTATCTTAACTACGCAGGTATAAGCATTATGTCTAACTTGTTTACAACTCTTACACTGCCTCTCTTCTTACACCTTTTTTGATATACTTTTACTATTACTATAACTACTACTTGCCTATTTAGCTAATACTTCTTATACCTTGCTTATATTAAGAGTCTTCTCTGTCTATATATCGCTGCTTATAGCTCTTATACTTATTTAATTTATCTAGAGCTTTTTAAAAGCTACTTATTTCCTCTTTTATAAGTGTTATTATATATACTCTTTACTAAGCTCTTTTATTTAACTGCGCAACCTGCGTGTTAAGTAAATATATAGAAGACTTATAATAGTTTCTTACTCTCTGTTAAATAAGAGTAGTTTAAGCCTTAACTTTGTGTATATTATGTAGTATCTGCGCCTCTTAAGTGTATACTTATTATAGTAATTATTTTAGTGTCTATACTACAATATTAAGCTTTAATAGCATAGCCTATAAGTTATATAAGACTAGAATAGCACCTCTAAAGCTAGCTTAAAAATTATCTTTTATGATAGACTGCTTAAAAGTAGCTTTAAAGGCTAGCAAGAAGGTCTCCTTACTAATATAGTTAGTATAGTTACGTGCTAAGCTTAAAACAGTGTTACTATACTTACGCTTTAATAGTAAAAAGTAGGCAATATTAAAGAGCTATAATAAGTAAGATAAGTACGCAAGCATATAAAGAAGAATAATATTCTTCTTTTAACAAGAATTTTTAAATTTTACTAAGTAGTAGCTCTTATAGCTATTTATAAAAAGTAGTTAATACTTACTTACAGTATACCTCTTTATATAAGTATTAAAGTGCTCTAAATAGACAAGAACAAGCTAGTCATTTATCTAGTTATTAAGACTAACTTTAAGTACTTAGTTAATAGACAGGTTTTTAAACTAAATATTAATAAGCACCTTACTTACAAAGATGAAAATAAGTAGTTAATAATAACTTAACACGCTTACGCTTAAGATTATAGTAACTTCCTAATAGTTACTTAGCTAGACGTGCTTCTTTTTGCTAGATTCTTCTAAGCCTATAATAACTAAATATAATAAAATCTTACTTATTATAAAGCTAGTTATATTCAAGTTGTAAATATTATTATTTATAATACATTACTTCTCCTTTGTTACCTTAAATAGATTTAACTAGCGCTAGATAGCTACTAGGTCTTTGTAGATAGCTTACTAGTGATTATTAAAATAACTCTAGCGCGTATAAAGCTTAAGAGTCCTCTTAATAAAGTTATTAATCTAGTTCTTGCTAATAAGGTTACTACTATACTTATATAATAATTTATTAGCTATTACTTATATATTAGCTTTTATAGGTATAAGACTTTGTATAAACTCTTTAAGAATACGCTTGAATATAGCCTCTTCTTCTAGCTTATTTAGGCGCTTTAAGTTTGCTTTACAGTTATGTTAGGAGGGCTTTCTAGCGCGTTAGTTAGATACAGTACTTTAAGGCACGTTATAGATAAAGATAGTATATCTTCAGCTTTAAACATGTTATAATTAGACATTAAAAAGAGCAAGCTACAGACCTAATATATAATAAGTTACAGAGGGGTGACCAAAAAAAAGATGTCAAAAAAGTTGTTATTTTTAAGGCTTTATATTTCTATGATCAGAAGGGCTAGACTAAAAAGGGTTAGTGATTTGAAAAGCCAAGAACTTCTTCTTTAAGACAGGCTGCTTAGTAGGCTGCTTAGTCAGCATAATTGCGCTTGTGATCTTGTTTGAAATAAGAGAAAAAAAATAAAAAACTTAATTCTAGTATAACTTTTTTTTGGAACGTGTAAAAATTGCTAGTACGTGTCCTTTCCCTCCTCCATCGCATTATGTTGCAATCCTATTGCAATCCTACTGTAATCCTGTTGTCAGCTATAGGCTGGCAATCGCCGTTGGACACGTTTCAACTGGTGTTGTTTTTTGGTACCTTAGCAAATTTTTTTGACCCTAATTATCGCTCGGTGGTCTAAGCTTTCCTCCCAGAACTCATCTACCTACCGTTCGAATCTCGTTGACTACACACAATCTTTTTTTTTGACTTTTGCGATTGATTAGTAGAGGGAGGGTAGCTGCTTTTCACTTTTTTAGAAACCCATTTTGACTACAACAACAACTACCACCTTTGACACCTTAGAAATTAAAAGTAAAAATTGCTAATAAAAATCTTAGTTTAATAAGCTTACGTAAGCATAATGTGAGCAAAATTTAAAGACCTATATCTTATTTACTAAGAGTTTAATTGAAGGGTAAAAAAAATTGAGGTTACTTACATAATCGTTAATTACGTAATAGTTTAGTAATCTTATAAGATATAAACTCCAGTTATTTTTTTAAACTTGCATTTTTGATAGTATTATTCTTATAGGTTAAAATTCTTGTTATTTTAACAACTGAATTACTTCTTTCTATTTATAAAATAAGCCTTGTTCTTTATATAGTAATATTATAAAAAAGTTTCCTAAAAGTATGACTAAAACTCCTTATTAGGTAAAAGTTAAAAAAAAACGTTTTAAACTACTTTTAGGCCTAAAATAGGCTATCTAACTAAGGTTTTTTTAAAAGTTTTAAAAATACTTAATAAAAACCTTAATAAAAAAACTAGAAAACATAATTTCTAACTCTTAAAATAAAATAGTATTTATTTCTCTACTAAAAGCTTACAAAACTGCTTAAAAGATAATATCAATTTTATAATAATTTTTAAGAAAATGTTGCCTTTAAAATTGAAAAAAAGCTTATTAATAATATATTCATATTAAGCAAAAACATATAAAACTTTATAATATAAACTTAAACTAAGTTTTATAGTAAATTAAGTTGACTTAAAAGTAGTGTTATAGTATAAAAATAATACACTATTTAACATTATAAAATAATAGTATCACAAGACAGTTAGTTTTTACAAAAAGCAGTTAAAAGTACAACTTTTTTATAGTTAAAGTGTTATTTAGCTAATAAATAAGCTAAGGGCTAAAGTACTAAGTATTAGTAAGCTATTTTGTTTAATCATTTTTAATAAACCTAAAAACAAGCTTTTTACTATTAACTAATATTTAATACTGCTATTACTTTGAAACTTTTACACTAAATAGTGTTAATAGTGTTCTTACTATACATGTAGTTTAAAGCGATTTCTACACGTTTAAAAAAAAGTTATTATAAAATTGATTTTTTGATTTTTTTTCACCTTATTTTAAGCAAAATTGCTAGCGTAATTGTACTAACGAAGTAGCTTACTAAGTAGCCTGTCTTAAAGAGGAAGTTCTTAGCTTTTTTAATTACTTACCCTTTTTAGTCATGCTCTTCTAGTTATTTATTTTTAAGGTATCAAAGGTGGTGGTTGTTGTTGTAGTCAAAATGGGTTTTCCAAAAAAGTGAAAAGCAGCTGCCCTCTACTAATCAGTCGCAAAAGTCAAAAAAAGGTTGTGTGTAGTCGACGAAATTCGAACAGTGAGTGGATGAGTTCTGGGAGGAAAGCTCAGACTACTGAGCGATAATCAGGGTCAAAAAATTTGCTAAGGTACCAAAAAACGACACCAGTTGAAACGTGTCCAACGGCGATTGCCAGCCTATGGCTGACAACAGGATTACAGTAGGATTGCAATAGGATTGCAACATGATGCGATGGAGGAGGGAAAGGACACGTACGTACCGCAGCGGGAGCCTGCAATACTTCATACTCTTCTAGTTATAGAAAGATAAAGCTTTAAATATAATATCTTTTTTAATATCTTTTTTTTTGTTATTCCTCTGTAGTATAGCCCTTCTAGGTGTAGAAATATAAAGCTTTAAAAATAATGTATTTTATAAGCAAGTTGCCTACTTAAGTAAGTTACTTACTTTGCACTAGGGCGTTTACTTCACAATATTATTATAGCTATTTAATACAGTATATTAAAAATTTAAATAAGCTAATTTACTCTTTAAATCTATTACTATTACTAGCACTATTAATTTCTACTACATGGGTACAGGCGTTGTATCTAGTCTACTTGCAACGCCTGCGCTGCCTCTCTCCTTATACTCTCTTTAACGTACTCTTACTATTACTACAACTACTACCTGCTTATTTAGCTAATACTTCTTATACTTCGCTTATAGTAAGAGTATCTTCTATCTATATATATTATTACTTATTGCTCTTACGCTTATTTAATTTGTCTAGAGCTACTTAAAGATTAGTTATTTTCTCTATTAGAATTACTATTTTATGTACTATCTACTAAGCCTCTTTACTTAACTACGTAATCTGCTTAGTAAGTAAATTAATAAAAGACTTATAACGTTTTCTTACGCTCTTTTAAATAAGACTAATTTAAGACTTAACTTTGCGCGCGTTATATAGTGTCTACGCCTCTTAAGTAGCTACTTATTATAGTAATTATACTAGTGTCTACACTACTATATTAAGCTTTAATAGCATAGCCTGTAAGTTATATAAAACTAGACTAGCGCCTCTAAAGCCTCCCTAAATATTATTCTATATAATAGACTGCTTAAAAGTAGTCTTAAAAGCTAGTAAGAAGGTCTCTTTACTAATATAGCTAGTGCAGTTTTATACTAAGCCTAAAATTATATTACTATACTTGTACTTTAAAGGCAAAAAATAAGTAACGTTAAGAGGCTGTAATAAATAAGACAAGTATAGAGGCATATAAAGAAGAAGAATATTCTTCTTTTTATGAAGATTTTAAAATTTAATAAAGCTATAGCTCTTATAGCTATTAATAATTAGTAGTTAATACCTACTTATAGTACAGCTTTTTATATAGGTATTAAAGTACTCTAACTATATAAGAGCAAGCTAGTTATATATCTAGCTATTAAGACTAACTTGAAGAACTTAGTAAGGAGGTAAGTTCTTAAACTAGATATTAATAAGCACCTTGCCTATAAAGATAATAAAGAGGAGTAGCTAGCGACTTAACGCACTTACGCTTTAGATTATAGTAATCTACTTATAGTTGCCTAGCTGTATGCACTTCTTTTTACTACAACTCTCTAAGCTTGTAATAATTAATTATAATAAAATCTTGCTTATTATAAAGCTAGTTTTATTAAAGTTGTAGATATTTTTATTTATAATACCCTACTTCTCCTTTATATACTTAACAAGATTAAACTAGCGCTAGATAGCAGCTAGGTCCTCGCAGGCGGCTCGCTAGTAATTATAAAGAGAGCTCTAGCGCATGTAGAGTTTAAAAGTCCTCTTAATAAAGTTATTAATCTAGTTCTTATTAATAGGGTTGCTCCTATGCTTATGCAATAGTTTATTAGCTATTACTTAAATATTAGCTTTTATAGGGGTAAATCCTTGCGTAGACTCTTTAAGTATACAGTAAACTATTGCCTCTTCCTCTAGCTTATTAAGGTGCTTTAATTTTAGTACGCAGTCGCGTTAGGGAAGCTTTTTAGCACGTTAGCTAGATAAAGTTCTTTAAGGCACGTTATAGATAGAAGTAGCACGTTTTTAGCTTTCAACACGTTGCGATTAGATATTAAAAAGAGCAAGCTATAGATCTACTTTAGTATAGAGAGTTTAAGTAGTGCGTTGCTAAGGCATAACGCGTTATAGTGTTAACGTTGACGCGCTAGTGCAAAGTAGGCTACTTACTTAGGTAGGCGACTCGCTTGTGAAACATGTTAACAACTTTTTTGACATCTCTTTTTTTGTCACCCCTCTGTAATAGATAATTGCGTTGTTAAGACATAACGCGTTGTAGTATCAACGTCGACGCTCTAGTAGAGCGTGTCTAATTCGCTTAGGTGTCTAATTTGCTTATAAACCACGTTACTTAAAGTTCTGTATCTTTTTAAAACTCTAACTTTATAACTTAAATTCCTGTTTTAAGTGTTTGTTAAGTTAAACCTTTTTATATCTAGGCTGTTCTTAGTTGAGCTCTGCTGTTCTTTAGTAATATTGTTAATTTTTAAGTTTCTTTACTATTTTAGTTATTAAATACATAGGCTAGCTTGTAGTTACATCTGTTCTACAGCATTTAAATAAAAACTTTTTTAACTTTTAGGTAGTTTATAGGTTATATTTTTATAACTAAAGAGGTTTTAGTATGATATTATAAGTAGCTAGTCTAAAAATGTCTGAGTTTATCTCTTCTTGGTGTTCTTAGATATAAAGCAATACTCTAGTAACTTTGTAAGTAATTGTTGTCTTATCTAGCATAAGCTAACTACTAGCTACGTGTAGTAAATAGAGTTTTTGTTTTTTTAGTAGTTGTAGGCCTGCTACTAACACTGCTTAAGCAGAAATATAATTAGCATATGCGCTAGAATTTACTAATGCCTATATCTAATATCTGTAAAGCTTTACTATAAGCTTAAAGAGGTTTAGAAAATTCATTCCATTAATTTCTCTAGCAGTTCTTAAGTGTATAAAGCATTTATTTGAAAATGTCTCCATGCTCAACCTATAAAACCTTTATTTCACAGTATATTTGTTGCATTTGATATTAAAGCATGTATGCTATAAAGACTAGTTACACTTTTATGTACTAGTTCTGTTCTTGTAATTCTTTTGCTGTGTTATATACATCTGCAGAGTCTTTTCTAAATTGTTGTATTTATAAATGTATAAGCCATGTTTTTTGTTTTATATATATACTACGCAACTGTTATTTTTAGAATTATACTAATAGTATTTACATTTATGTATTCTTTTTAGTTTTTCAAGGAACTATCTTAATTAATACTTTTTAGCGTAGTAAATTGTACAGCTATTATATATATATAGTCTTTAAGTTATTTGCATATTCTAGGTTGCTCAGGTCTGTCTCATAGTATATATTTATAGCACAGCTGTTAAGTTAAGCTTTACACTACTAGTATATTGCTTGAAGTTTATTATAAGTTTTCTTTTTTTTTGTCTAAGAGCTAGTGCGCTAGTTTATTTTAAAATACTTTAGTACTTCGTGTTCATTTTCTTACAAAGTTGTTGTATATAGCTTTATTAATAGTTACTACTAATGTAATATCCTTCTTTTGCAGTCCTTTTAGTAAATTAGTATACTAGCTATATTTTCAGAATGTTTTTCTACAAAGCTCTGTAAAGATTTTCCTAAGTTATTTAAGCTACTTTAGTAAAGTATTTATTTTTCTTGCTAACTTTATTAAGCATCTAGTCTTTAAAAGTTGTAATACCTATATGCTAACATTATATTTATTTAGTACAATATAAGTAAGAAGTTTCTATATAGCCGCTAGAACTATCATTTTATTATAAACTACTAGTTCTTTCTATATGATTAACGTAGCAAGTTAATAGTTTCCTTAAAACTTAGCTATCTTACTGTACTTGGTTTAGTTTACTAAAGTTGCTTTTATACTCTTGTCTGGTACTATTTTAGAAATATTGTCGTCTAAGGCTTCCTCTAGGGCAATTATAATAAGATTATCTAGACTATTAGTAATTGCCTAGTCCTGTCCTTAGACATTAATTGTAAGTTTTATAATAAAGTTCTATTCTTTTTTAAGATTATTGTTAGGTTCTATATAGTAGATAATATTTAATTCTTGAGTTACTTTGCTTTAGCTTTAGCAGTTTTATTTTATGTAACTTTCTTTGCTATAACTATAACAAGTATCTTTCTTGTTACTTTTATTATGCATAAACTTATTTTGTCTTAGTCTTTTGTTAATATTTTAAAGTATATTAGCTTATAGCTATTAGTTACATATTGCTTTAGAGTTCAAAGTGCATAATTTTGCTAATGTTCTTAGTCAAAGTACTAGCGTTAAAATATTTAGCATAATTAAGTATCTGTATTTTTTAGTTTGCGATTTCTGCTTGTAAATTAATATTTTTAGTGATATAAGCTTATAGAGTTGTTATTTACTTAAATAGCTTTAGGTATAAGTTTGTTAAACATGTTAAAGCTAGATCTACTTCTTATAAGTTTTTATTGTATAGTTAGTTTAAAACTTTGTTAGTACATCTATATTAAAGCGTTGTTGTCTTATTTAATAACTGTTTTGCATAGCTAAATTTAGTTATATAGTTAGCAGTAGATTTAGTTTGTTGTAGTTTCTAAATTTTCTACCCTACAATTATAAATTTTTTAAAAGGTAGGAAGATCCCTTACATCTTTATTTTAAAGTTGTTTTAGTTTTTGACTAAGGCAGTATTGTTAGAGTTTATAATAAGATTGTCTATATAGTGTTAAAGAATTAAATTAGCTTTTTTTTCTGCATCTCTTTACAGATATGTAGAGGCGAAGACTACCTTATTATTATTTTTAATTCTGTTTCTTTTAATAAAGAAATATCTATTTACTTAGAAAAGCTAAGCTTTGAGCTTACTACAATTACTATAATAGTTGTTAGGCTTCTTAGTACGGCTTGTAGTGCCTCTAGTGTAGGAAATAGTAAGTATATTTACAGCAGTATTACTAATTTTAACAGTATTTAGAGCGTAAAGATTGTTTAAAGATAATTTAAGTTAGTTCTTAAAAAATAAGTAAGTACTAAGGACAGCAGGTGTACTAGCATAATTAGTAAATTAATTTAATAGTACATAGGTGTGTTAGCACGTTTAGTAGAACAATGTGATAATATAAAAGTTAAGAAGCAAGTTTAATCCTTAAATTAACACGTAAGATTTAATATTTTACATTAAACACACTAAGCTATAAGAGTTCAGTGTTTACACTATATACTAATAAGTGTTGCTCTACTTACAGAGGGGTGACAAAAAATGATATCAAAAAAGTTATTATATTTAAGGCTTTATATTTATAGAACTAGAAGGGCTAGACCAAGAGGGGCTAGTGATTTGAAAAGCCAAGAACCTCCTCTTCGAGATAGACTGCTTAGTAAGCTGCTTAGTCGGCACGATTGCGCCTGTAATCTTGCTTGAAATAAGAGAAATAAAAATAAAAAAATTGATTCTAGTATAACTTTTTTTGAACGTGTAAAAATTGCTAATAAGAATCTTAGTTTAATGAGCTTACGTAAGCATAATGTGAGCAATATTTAGAGGCCTATATCTTATTTACTTAGAGTCCAATTGAAAGGTGAAAAAATAGAGGTTATTTACGTAATCGTTAATCACGTAATGGCTTAGTAATCTTATCGTATATTGACTCCTTTAATTCTTTAAACTTACTTTTCTAAGAGTATTATTCTTATAGCTTGAGATTCATGTTATTCTAAATACTAAATTATTTCTTTCTAATCATAAAACAAGCTTTTTTTTTAATATAGGACTATACTTAAATATTTTCTAAAAGTATTATTAAAAATCCTTATTAAATAAAATTCAAAAAATCGAGTTTTTAACTAGTTTGAGGCCTAAACTAGGCCGTCTTACTAAGATCTTTTTGAAAGTCTTAAAAATATTCAATAAAAATCTAACTAAAAAAACTTAAAAATTGAATTTCTAACTTATGATATAAAAAAGCGTTTGTTTGATTATTTAAAGCTGACAAAACTTCTTTAAAAAAAATTATTTTAGTGTAATTTTTTGGAAAACGTTACCTTTAAACTCAAAAAATAACTTATTATTATTACATTTATATTAAGCAAGAACTTGTGAAACGTCATAATGTAAACTCAAATTGAGTTTTATAGTATAAAAATTATACACTATTTAACATAATAAAATAATTATATCACAAAAAGGTTAGTTTTTACAAAAAGCAGTTAACAGTTATACTTTTTGTAGTTAAAGTGTTATTTAGCTAAATAGGAAGCTAAGGGCTAGTCTACTAAGTATTAGTAAGCTATTTTATATGTTTATTTTCAAAAAACTCAATAACAAGAGCTTTACTATTAACTAATGAAATATAATGTTATTACTTTGAAATTTTTACACAGATAGCGTTAATAGTGATTTTTAAATATATGTAATTTGTAGCAGTATTTACACGTTCAAAAAAAGTTATTTCAAGATCAATTTTTGTATTTTTTTGATCTTAATTCAAGAAAAATTACAGGCGCGATCGTGCTGACTAAGCAGCTTAGTAAGCTATCTATCTCAAAGGGGATGTTCTTGGCTTTTCAAATCACTATCCCTTTTTGGTCTAGCCCTTCTAGAAATATAAAGCTTTAAATATCGCAACTTTTTTGATATCTCTTTTTTTGGGTCAACCCTCTGTAGTATACTTAGTTGTGCTAAGAGCACTGAGCACTAAGCAATCACGTGACTGCTAGCGGTTGTCAGGTCTTCATCTAAGTGTGCCGACGCCTCACGAAGACTACTGTTACGATCTAAACCCAGGGACGTAGGGGACGATCCTTTAGGGACCCTGCGACATGAGCAGATGATCACGGCTAGGCAACCGCGCCGCTGTCACGTGGCTGCTCACTGACGAGCACGCTTGTACACGAGCGCGACTACGTGACTAATTATTAACAAGCGCGATTATCTACAAGTAATTGTCTACGAGCGCTCGTCTACAAACGCTTATCTACGAGCGCACACTCGTACATAAGCGCTACGATTATTAGTATATAGTAGTAGGCAATATGCCCTTATAGCTTATTCTGTTCAACTTAGAGTTTTACCTTAGTAATTAATCTAAGAATTAAGACTTGTTTCTTAACTCTTATATTATTACATTAATCTGCTAATTGTGCTAACACACCTTATACTATTATATTAATCTTCTAATCATGCTAGTTCATCTATATGTCCTTAGTACTCGCTCATCCTTAAGAACTAACTTAGATTATCTTTAGATAATCTTTACACTTTAAACACCCTTAAAATAAACAATACTGCTATAGACACACCTACTAATTCCCTTACTAGGAGGACTACGAGCCGCGCTAATAAGCCTAAGACTTATTATAGTAATTATAGCAAGCTCAACGCTTAGCTCCTCTAGGTTAATAGATACTTCTACATTAAAGGAGACAGGATTAACAATAATAATAAAGTAGTTTTAGCTTCTACGTATCTTTAAGAAGATGTAGAGAAGTAAGCTAACTTAATCCTTTAACACTATATATACAGTACTATTATAGACACTAATAATACAGCTCTAGTTAAAGACTAAAATACCTTTAAAGCTAAGATAAAAGAAGTTTTCTTACTTCTCAAAGAATCTGTAGTTTTAGAGTAGAAGATTTAGAGACTAAAATAGACTAAGTCTACTACTAACTATATAACTAAATTCTAATAGTATAAGAGAGTTATTAAATACAACAATAACGCTTTAATATAGATATACTAATAGCTTTAGCCTTTTAAGACAACCTTTTGATGTAACCTCACATTTTGTAGACACCTTTTTAGTAAAAATAAAAATTTATTGCTAACAATAAGTATCTAGGCTCACGCCCTCTTATTTAATATTACTAGCACGTAATTAGTGTGGCGCATGTTTAGACAGAAACAAAGAAAAGCAAGACAAAGACGCAAATTACCTCTTAACTTAACGCGCTCTATCCTGCCTATTCTTATTACTTTATTGCTAGGCGCTCCTAGATAAAGTAAAGTAGTAATACTATTATTACCTTGCTTACTAACCTATAGACGCGACGATAGAAAGCCTACTCCTCCTTTCTTGCCTCTTTCTTCTCTATCGCTAATTTGACGTCTTGCAATAGCTATTTAAGCTAGGTTCTAGTCTCTATACTTAGCCCTTGCATAACGAATAAAAAGAGAGAGATGCTAAAGTAATAGATCTTAAGTACTACGCTAGTATTAGTAAATACTCTAGAGATTATGTATTCCTTGCATAACTAGCTAAATTAGAGCTTAACAATCTTTTTGTATATAGAAATATTATAGATAAAGGACTTATTTAAGATTTATATAAACTTAGAAGTCTAGCTAAGTAGTTAAGTTTTAAGATACCTAATAAACTTAGGTGTCTATATAAGTAGTTTAAGTTAGACTAAATAAGGTGCTAGGTAGATAGTAGCAAAGGATGCTTTTTTTAGAAGAGAGCCTAGAATAAGGAGATGCTCGCTTTAGAGGTTACACGTTATTGTAGTATATTATAAACAAATTATTTATATGCAGTGCTGTTTAAAAGGTAAGAAGCAGTAGATAAGTAGTAGTAGCTTTAGCTTTAGAAAGTATTGTAGGCTCCTGCTATAGTACGTACGTGTCCTTTCTCTCCTCTATTACATTATGTTACAATCCTATTGCAATCCTACTGTAATCCTGTTATTAGCTATAGGCTAGCAATTGCCGTTAGACACGTTTTAACTAGTATTGTTTTTTAGTACCTTAACAAATTTCTTTAACCCTAATTATTGCTTAGTAGTCTGAGCTTTCCTCCTAGAACTTATCTACCTACTGTTTGAATCTTGTTAACTACATACAATCTTTTTTTTTGACTTTTGTAATTAATTAGTAGAGGGTAGCTGCTTTTCACTCTTTTAGAACCCTATTTTAACTACAACAACAACTACCACTTTTGACACCTTAAAAAATAAATAGATGTACTAACAAAGTCTTAAACTTACTATATAACAAGAACTTATAAGAAGTAGAGCGAGCCTTAACATACTTAACAAACTTATAGCTAAAGCTATTAGAGTTAATAATAAACTTTATAAGCTTATATAAGAAGAATAGTTATTCGCGCTAAGGAATTGCGTACTTAGGAATATAGATGCTTGAGTATTTTAAACATTTTAACGCCTATACTCTCACTAAAGAACTTAGCAAAACTATGTACCTAAGATCTTAAAGTATTATATTACTAATAGCTATAAGATAATACACCTTAACAATATTAATATAGGACTAGAAAGGAAAAAGTTTACGTATAACAAGAGTAACAAGAAAGTTACTTATAATCAATATAGTAAGAATTGTTATATAAAATAAGACTACTAAAGCAAAAGTATAGTAACTTAACAACTAAATATTATTTATTATATAAAACTTAATAATAATCTTGATAAAGGTAGAATATTATTATATAACTTACTATTACGATTTAAGAATAGGACTGAGTAAGTATTAACAGACTAGATAACCTAATTATAATTACTCTAGAGGAAACTATAGATAACAACATTTCTAAGATAGTGCTAGACAAAGATATAGAAGTAACCTTAGTAGAAGAAACTAAACACAACAAGATAGCTAAGTTTTAAGAAAGCTATTAACTAGCTATACTAATTACATAAGAAGAACTAGTAGCATATAATAAAGAGATAGTTCTAACAGCTATATAGAAACTCTTTACTTATACTATAGAAGATAGACATAATATTAGCATATAAGTACTACTACTTATAGAGACTAGATACTTTATAGATCTAGTAAAGAAGATTAATACTTTACATAAACAGCTTAGATAACTTAAAGAGATCTTTATAGAACTTTATAGAAGAATATTTCTAGACTATAGCTAGTATACTAATTTACTAGAAGAACCGCAGAAGGAAGAACTTACTTTAGTAGCAACTATTAAAAAGGCTATACATAATAATTTTGTATAAAAATTAACTAAAGAAGCTAAAGCTTCTTAGAATAAACTAACACGCTAGCTCTTAGACAAAGAGAAGAAAGAGATTTATAATAAACTTAAAGTAATATAATAATAGCGTAAGGCTTAAGTTAATAGCTGCGCTAGAGATATATACTATTAGATAGACTTGCGCAACCTAGAATATGTAAAGTATTTATAGATTATATATATATATAACAACCTTATAATCTATTATTCTAATAAAAATAGATTAAGATAGTTTCTTAAGAGACTAAGAGGAATGCCTAGATGTAAATACTAATAGTATAATTACTATAATAACAAATGCGTAGTATATATATAAGATAAGAGACACAGCCTATACTTTTATAGATATAATAATCTAGAAGAAGTTTTGTAGATATATATAACATAGCAGAAAGATTGTAAAGATAGAACTAGCATATAAGAGTGTAACTAACTTTTATAACATACATGCTTTAATATTAAATGCAACTAATATATTATTATAAAGAAGTTCTATAGATTTAGTATATAGTCTTTTTTAGATAGACGCTCTAGACACCTAAGACTACTAGAGAGATTAATGCAATAAATTCTCTTAGCCTCCTTAAGCTTATAGTAAAGCTTAATAGATACTAGATACAGGCACTAATAGATTCTAGCGTATAGGCTAACTATGTTTCTACTTATGTAGTACTAGTAGTAGATCTATAACTACTAAAGAAATAAGAGTCTTATCTACTACATATAACTAATAATTAGCCTATGCTAAGTAAGATAACAATTAATTATAAGGTTACTAGAGTAATGCTCTACATATAGAAACACTAAGAAGAGATAGACCTAGATATCTTTAGACTAGCTACCTATAATATTATATTAAGACTTCCTTAGTTATAAGAATACAACTTATAAATTAACTAGAAGTTAAAGAAGTTCTTATTTAAGTACAATAGATTAGATGTAACTACAAGCTAACTTACATATCTAATAACTAAGATAGTAGATAGGAAGAAGATTAATAATATCACTAAGAGATAGTAAACTTTAACTGAGAATAGCCTTAAGACAAGAGAGTTTAACTTAATAGATACTAAAAGAGTTCTCTTAGATTATAAAGGTAAAGTTTTAGAAATATACGTAACTCTAGATATCTTAAAAAAGTATAAAGAAATATAGCACCTCTTTATAGAAGTAGTAGATAGTAAAGCTTTACTAAGATCCTAATTTTAGGATTATTAAATTATCTTAGAAGAAGAGAAGACTTTACTCTTTAGACTAATTTATTAACTATTAGAGATAGAACTTAAGATATTAAGAAAAAAGCTAGATAAAGATTTAGCAAAAAGCTATATAAGACTTTTAATATTACTAGTAAGATTCTCTATACTCTTTATACTAAAGAAGAATAAGCTACTAAAGATCTACGGTGACTATTAGAAGTTAAACAATATTATAGTAAAGAATTAATGTCTGTTACTAAATACAGAGGGGTAACAAAAAAAAAGATGTTAAAAAAATTGTTATATTTAAAACTTTATATTTCAATAACTAGAAGGGCAAGACTAAAAAGGGTTAGTGATATAAAAAGCCAAGAGCTTTCTCTTTAGCACAGGCTGCTTAGTAAGTTGCTTAGTCAGCACGATCGCGCCTGCAATTCTGCTGAAAATAAGGTGAAAAAATTAATTTTTTTTGAAAGAACTTTTTTATGAACGTGTAAAAATCGCTACAAATTATATGTATTGAAAGAACACTATTAACACTATTCAGTGTGAAAGTTACAAAGTAATAGCATTAGAAATTATTAATTTATGGTAAGAAGCGAGTTCTTAAGTTTTTACAGAATAATAATCTAAATAGCTTACTAATACTTAGTACTCTAGCACTTAGCTTCTTTATTAGCTAAAAAACACTTTAACTTTAAAAAAGTATAACTGTTAACAGCTTTTTGTATAAACTAACCTTTTGATAATACTATTATTTTATTATGTTAAATAGTGTATTATTTTTATACTATAACACTACTTTATAGTCAACTTAATTTACTATAAAACTTAATCTAAGTTTATATTTTAAAGTTTAACATGTTTTTGCTTAATATAAATATAATAAAAATAAGCTATTCTGAAATTGTAAAAGCAACATTTTGGCTTCGGCCTTTTAAGACAACCTTTTGATGTGACCACACATTTTGTAGACACCTTTTTAGTAAAAAAAAGATTTATTGCTAACAACAGGTATCTGGGCTCACGCCCTCTTGTTTAGCATTGCCGGCACGCAATTAGTGTGTCGCTCTAGCATGTTTAGACAGAAATAAAGAAAAGCAAGATAAAGACGCAAATTACTTCCTAACTTAACGCGCCTTATCCTGCCTATTCTTATTACTTTACTGCTAGGCGCTCTTAGATAAAGTAAAGTAGTAACACTATCATCGCCTTGCTTGCTAACCTATAGACACGACAATAGAAAACCTACTCCTCTTTTCCTACCTCTTTCTTCTCTATAGCTAATGTGACGTCTTATAATAGCTATTTAAGCTAAGTTCTAGTCTCTATACTTAGCCCTTGCATAACGAATAAGAAGAGAGAGATACTAAAGTAATAGATCTTAAGTACTACGCTAGTATTAGTAAATATCTTAGAGATCGTGTATTCCTTGCACAACTAGCTAAATTAGGGCTCAATAATCTTTTTATATATAGAGATATTGCAGATAAAGGACTTATTTAAGATTTTTATAAACTTAGAAGTCTAGCTAAGTAGTTAAGTTTTAAGATACTTAATAAATTTAGGTGTCTACATAAGCAGTTTAAGTTAGACTAAATTAAGTACAAGGTAGACAGTAGCAAAGAATGCTTTTTTAGAAGAGAGCCTAGAATAAGGAGATACTTGCTATAAAGGTTGTACGCTATGTTATAGTACAGTATATTATATGCAAATCGTTCGTATGCAGTGCTGTTTAAAAGGTAAGAAGTAGTAAGTAAGTAGCAGCAGCTTTATAAAGTATTGCAGGCTCCTGCTGCAGTACGTACGTGTCCTTTCTCTCCTCTATTACATTATGTTGCAATCTTATTACAATCCTACTGTAATCCTATTGTTAGCTATAGGCTAGTAATTGCTGTTAGACCCGTTTTAACTAGTGTTGTTTTTTAGTACTTTAGCAAATTTTTTTAACCCTAATTATCGCTTAGTAGTCTGAGCTTTCCTCCTAGAACTCATCTACCTACCGTTCGAATCTCGTTAACTACATATAATCTTTTTTTTGACTTTTGCGATTAATTAGTAGAGGGTAGCTGCTTTTCACTTTTTTAGAACTCTATTTTAACTACAACAACAACTACCACCTTTAACACCTTAAAAATTAAATAATAAAAATAAGCTATTTTTAAATTGTAAAGGCAACATTTGCTGAAAAATATTTATAAAATAGAATTTTTTTAAGAATTTTTGTGAGCTTTTAAAGAGAAATAAAAACTATTTTATTTTAAAAGTTAGAATTTATATTCTCTAGTTTTTTGAATAAGGTTTTTATTGAGTATATCTAAAACTTTGAAAAACATCTTAGTTAGACAGCCTATTTTAGGCCTGAAAGTAGTTTCGAACGCTTTTTTCTTACTCTTATTTAATAAGGAGTATTAGTAACACTTTGAAGAAACTTTTTTAGTACATTACTTAATAAGGAAAAAGGCTTATTTTATAAATAGAAAGAAAAATTTTAGTATTTCAAATAACAAGAATTTTAAGCTATAAGAATAATACTATTAAAAAAGCATGTTTTAAAAAGTTGAAAGAGTTAATACACTATAAGATTACTAAGCTATTACGTGATTAACGATTATGTAAGTAACCTCAATTTTTTTTACCCTTTAATTAAACTTCAAGTAAATAGGATATAGTCCTTAGCATTTTGCTTACCTTATGCTTACGTAAGCTAATTTAACTAAGATTTTTATTAGCAATTTTTACACGTTCAAAAAAAGTTTTTCTAGAATTTTTTATTATTTCTTTTTCTCTTATTTTTAACAAGATAACAAGCGCAACTGTGCTAGTTAAGCAGCTTACTAAGTGGCCTGTCTTAAAGAGGAAGTTCTTGGCTTTTCAAATCACTAACCCCCTTTAGTCTAGCTCTTCTAGTCATAGATATATAAAGCCCTAAAAATAACAACTTTTTGATAACTTTTTTTTTGTCACCCCTCTGTATTATAAAACTTAAAGATTAATTGTCTTGCGCTAAAGTCTTTACAGCACTAGACTTATAAAATTAATACCACTTTATTAAAATTTAGAAAAGTAAAGAATAGAAAACAGTGTTCTTAACAAGATATAGACACTATAAATACACTATTATTTTATTTTATTTAATAAATACCCTAGTAATATTTTAGAAACTTATTAATAATATGTTAAGAGTATACTTAGCTATCTTTTTTATTATATACTTAGATTACATCTTAATTTAATCTAAGAACTTAAGAGATTATGTTAAACATGTCTGCACTATACTAAAGTGCCTAGACTAGTTTAACTTATAACTAAAACTTAAGAAATATAAGTTTTATAAAGACCAAGTCGCCTTTTGAAGATATATGATAAAAGTATTTAATTTTTAAGGTGGTAAAGATAGTGGTTGTTGTTATAGTCAAAATACAGTTCTGAAAAAGTGACAAGCAGCTACTCTCTACTAATTAATCGCAAAAGTCAAAAAAAAGATTGTTCATAGTAAACGAGATTTAAACAGTAGGTAGATAAGTTCTAGGAGGGAAGCTTAGACTACTGAGCGATAATTAGGATTAAAAATCTGCTAAAGTACTTAAAAACGACACTAGTTAAAACGTGTCTAATAGTAATTGCTAGCCTATAGCTGACAACAAGATTATAGTAGAATTGCAATAAGATTACAACATAATGTAATAGAGGAGGGAAAGGACATGTACATACTGCAGTAGGAGCCTACAATACTTTATAAAGCTGCTGCTTCTTACTTACTACTTCTACCTTTTAAACAGCACTATATATATATAATTTGAATATAATACACTGTAATAGCGTATAACCTCTACGACAAGCATCTCCTTAACCTTAACTCTTATCTAAAGACAGGAAGCTTTCTTATTATACACCTAGCCTCTAAACTAGTCTAGCTTAAGCTAACTATATAGACACCTAAGTTTATTAAGTATCTATAAACTTAGCCTCTTTAAGACTTTATAATCATATCTCTTATAAATAACCCTAGAATCTACAATATCTCTATATATAAAAACAATATTAAGCCTTAACTTATCTAGTTATAGAAAGAATACAAGATCTATAGAGTGTTCACTAATGTTAGCAAAGTACTTAAAATGCTCTACTTTAGTATTCTTTTCTTCTTATTAATTGTACATAAGCTAAGTAAAGAAACTATTAACTAGTTAAGCTAGCTGTTGCATAACGTTCAAATAGTAATAGAGAAGAAAAAGGTAAGAAAAGAGAAGTAAACGTTCTATTGTCGCATGTATAGATTAGAAGGTAAAATAATAATAATACTGCTTCTTTAATTTGTCTAAGAGTACCTAGAAGTAAAGCCTTAATATAAGTAGGTAGTATAGGTAGGAAAAAGCATTTTAAGTAAGGAGGTGATTCGCGTCTTTGTCTTGTTTTTCTTTATTTCTGTCTAAACATGCGACACACTAATTGCGTGCTAGTAATACTAAATTAGGGGGCGTGAGCCTAGATACCTATTATTAGCAATAAATCTTTTTTTTTACTAAAAAGGTGTCTATAAAATGTGTAGTCACATCAAAAGGTTATCTTATAAGGCTGAAGCTAATTATAGAAGTATAAAGAGTACAGATAAGTAAAGAAAAGATATAAATAAGTAAAGAATAGCTACAACTAATAATAGTGAAAGATATATAATCTTTCTTAAGATTTCTAAACTTTAATTAATAGTTTATTAAAGATTACTTTAATACTACTATTCTATTAACAAGACTTACAAGGAAGAAAATACTCTTTAAGTAGAGTAAAGAAGTAGAGAACGCCTTATAAACGCTTAAGAATATATATAAAACTACTATGCTCTTACATATTCTAAGCAGGACAGCTACTCTAATTTAAAATAGATATATTAGACCTTACACTTAGAAGATGCGCTAGCTAACTGTATATAGGTAAATAGTACCTAATTACTTATTATTCTTATAAGTTTTTAGGACTAGAAGAATAATATAATATTTATAATAAGGAGCTGTTAGCTATTATTAATTACCTAAGACATTAGAGAGTATACGCAGAAAGCTGCTTAGAACTTTTAATATTTATAGACTATAAGAACTAAGTTAATTTTATAACTACTAGGAGACTTAACTAATACTAAGTTGAATAGTTAAAAGAACTAAGATTATATAAGTTTAAGATTGTATATACACTAAGAAAGGACAATAGAAGAGGAGACGCTCTTAGCTATAAATATAACATTATAGGAACAAAAGAGATAACTAACTCTGCAATATTATAGGTTAATAACAATAGATTATTAGAACTAGTACAGACATTTAATCTACTTATACGCATTATGCATAATATACTAGAAGAATTGCAAGAAGTGATTATTAGGCAACACTACAACAACCTAGTATATAGTTACCTAGGTATTACAAGAACTATAGAACTTATTAAGAGAAATTATAAGTTTCTAAAAATAAAGGACAAGGTTACTACCTTTATTGCCTAAGGTATAAACTGTTAGAAGAATAAGTATAGCATATATGCACTCTATAGAGAAATACAAGCAATAGAACTACTTAACGCACTATAGTTAGATATCTCTATACACTTTATTATAAGATTCCTAGTCTTACGAGACTCTATTACAAAATTATCTTACAACGTAATTCTTGTAGTAGTAAATTAATTTATAAAATAAGCTAAGTATATAGCCTTTAGAAAAGACTTTACAGTAGTACAGCTTATACACATTATAGGTAATAAAGTTATTAGATATTACAGCATACTAAAGTTAATTATTAGTAATAGAGACAAGCTCTTTACTTTGAATTTTTTAATAATATTACTTGCCGCAATTAGAACTAAGAGAAAGCAATTAACAGCGTATTATCTATAGACAGACAGACAGACTAAATAAATAAATTATACAATAAAAGCATACCTCTAAATTAATGTTAACTAACAATAGAACAATTAAGTATTATTACTACTTATAGCACAAGAAGCATAAAACAATAAGCTTTTAGAGTCTATAAGATAGACTCTATTCTACACAAATTACAAAAGACACTTAAATCTCTTTATATATATACTTCTAAGTTTAAAAATAGAAGTAGCTATTGTAATAGCTAATAAGCTAAAACTAGTATATAAGTTACTTAAGAAGATACTCAAGAAGGCTTAACGCTAAAGCCTTTTATTTGTAAAATAGAAATAAAAAACAGCACCTTAGCTAAAGAAGAGAGATAAAGTATATTTGCTTACAAAGAATCTTCGCACTAAACAACCTAGTAAAGAGCTTACAAACGTTAAAGTTAGACTATTTTTAATTTAAGACTAGAAGGGATTAGTTACGTATATACTTAACTTTTTACCTAATACAAAAATCTACTTAAGATTCTATATTTATATTTTAGAACTAGTAGACCTAGTAATGCTACTTTAGAAGACCTTCTATTACAAAATAGAAGAAGAAAATAAATTTAAGATTAAGATCTTTATATACTAGAATAGTAACAACAGTAAAGAATACTTAGTTAAATAGTTAAGCTACCTAGAGAGCAACAATATATAGGAACTAGACATAAACCTCATTAACTGCTAACAAATATTACAAAAATACTACAACTATACTAAGAATAAAACTAAAGACGTTAGCACGTAGACTAGCAAAAAATAACCTACTTAAGCCTTACAATGATACTAATGTATCGCAACGCTAGAACAGTAGAAACAAAATAAACAACGTACCTTAGAAACTACTAGTCTCTAGTTTAGTATTATTATTAACACCTCTAGCAGCACTAAGCTTAGCAACAGAGGCATTAATTAAATCTATAGTAGCCTACATTGTAGGCGAAAAGGCTATACTAATAGATGCCGCAGGATTATTAACTTCCTACACTATTTCTATTTTACTAGTAGACTCTATATTAGAAGCTAGACACAGCGCCTTCTTACGCGTACGCTCTTTAGCCTACTTTAAAATCTTCTTATTTTATAGTAAACGCAAAATTACTGTTGTAAGCTATTTTTTATTATTATTAACTTTCATTTAATACTTATAATAAGTACAATCCAAAAACTCTTAAGACATGTTTATATATGCCTAACTTAACTGCATATACTTAGCACACTTTAAACAAGAATTAAGTATAACATAATAGATAAGGCCTTCTAAGAAATAATAATTACAAGGAGCTTTAGCAGGATAGTTAACACAAGTAAGTTTAGAGCTAAGACGTAAGCAACGTTGATAAGAAAGAGATATAACAACTATTTTACTTATAATGCAGAGCGAATCTTAGTTATTTAACAGAAAAACTTTAAAACACAACTACGTAATTTAAAGATAAATCTAAGAAGGAGAAGGATAGTGTTACAATCTAAACCTAGAGACGTAGAGGACAATCCTTTAAAGGCCCTGCGACATAAGCAGATAATCACAGCTAGGTAACTACGCTACTATCACGTAGCTGCTCACTAACAAGCACGCTCGTACACGAGCGCGACTACGTGACTAATTATTAACAAGCGCGATTATCTACGAGCAATTGTCTATGAGCGCTCGTCTACGAACACTTATCTACGAGCGCCACGATCATTAGTACATAGTAGTAGACAATATGCCCTTATAGCTTATTATGTTTAACTTAGAGTTTTACCTTAGTAATTAATCTAAGGATTAAGACTTGTTTCTTAACTCTTGTGTTATTACATTAATCTTCTAATTGTGCTAATACACTTCGTACTATTACATCGATCTTTTAATTATGCTAGTACATCACTGTGTCCTTAGTACTCGCTCGGCCCCGAGAACTAACCTAGATCATCTTCGGACGATCTTCACAACTACTCCACGAGTCCTAGTCCTAGGTCGTAACAGGAGAATGCAAAGACATAACAAATTAGCAGCAATTTTTAAAAGGCTATTAGGCGCCTTTTTTTAAGTAGATAAAGGCGCGTTGTGCCTAGTAGATAGCTTAATAAAAGTATGTAAGCTATTGCTGTTGCTATATTGCCATTTACGCAACGCTGCTTAAGCAGTAAGCTGCTGTAACTTTTATATTAGCTCCTAAGGATCCTTGCTTTTGCGCTAGGGTGATTGCTTAGTTAGGCATTTATGTATATTAAAATTTAAACAAAAACTAAACAGCAAGCTTAATTAAGGAAGTGAGGCAATTAGCTTTTAAGTAGAGCTACTAAGAGTCTTTTAATAGGCATACAAATTAACAAGCAGCAGCAACTAACTTCTATTACTTTGAAATATAGCTGCTTGTTGAAATTTATTGATCAAACAAGCTTTAGCGCGCGCAATGTTTATGCTTAGCACTATTCTTATGCTCTCAACAACAGCTTTCTAAGCAACGTTTGCGCTTGTTGCTGCTAGAGGCGGACTACACTAGAAAGATTAGCAGCTAATTGGTAAGAGAATAATAATGCAACGCTGCTTACTATGTTAGTAATAGTATTTAAGACAGATTAACAGGGCTTAATAATTAATATTAAATAAGGCTAAGGCCAAAAGGTTTTAGAAGGGCAGTGGATGCGATCAATATTGTTGTAGTGACTGCGCACTAACTAATTACGCAATATTTAAGGTTTATCTAATGTTCTAATATTACTAAGAGCTGCTAGATTAATTAAAACATTAACAAGCAGCATTACTACAACAACAGAATATTAGGCAGAAAAGCTATAATTACAGAAGGACCTCTTGATTAATAACCTTGATTTATTACAATTCCCTAGTTGCTTACAGCTTAGATTAATAGTATCTTACTAACCTAGGGGGGGTTATAGAGTATTGACATGTGTAACATGCGGATCACCTTGTTGATTAGGTGATCCTGGTAAGCTGAACACGTGACGACCGCGCTAGCGTCTATATATACGGGCCAGATCGTCTCATTTCTCTTAGGTAGTTATTGAACACTTTGTTGTGGGCACTTAGTTGATCAATACACTCATTTCACTCCTCCTAATCAAGCAAATGCTCCTTCTCAGCTCCCACATTAATAAATATAGTAAAGTCATTTTCAAGTTATTTAAAATATTTTTAAACTTACTTCTATTAGTTGTAGAATACATACCTTTCCAAGTCGCTTATTTCAACGTTTTCGGCAATATTCTGTTCTAGCACCGTGCCCACACTCAATAGCTGACTCATCAGAAAATATAACTTTATTAAAGTTTGTATTTTCAATATTAGTAAGCTTCTCCTTAGCGTATATTAGAGGATTTTGAGTTTTTTTCTTTATTAAAGCTGTTTTTTCTTAGAAGTATTAACAGAGTAATCCTTCTCTTTTAGTAAGCGTTTTAGGCTTGTAGTAGAAAGAATTAACCTATTCTCATCTAATATACGCTTATTTGTTTTTTTAGGACTTTATGTTAAGTCTATTAATAGCTCTTTTAACTCTTTTTGTCATCTTAGTAGGGCGGCATATACTAGGCTTAAAAGTAGGTAAAAGATTGTTGTTTTCCACACCAATTGGTTGAAAAGTATTATAAATACTACTAGATTGCTTTTCTAGTATAGTACTAATAGAGGAGAGTGATTCGTTTGGTGTAAGTAAAATAAAAACGTTTTCATTAACTTTGAAAGTTGAGGAGACATTGTAAAGATAATTTAAAAAAAAGAAAATCAGGAATAGAAAGAGAATACCCAAAAAAAGATTAGTAATTTATTTTAGACTAATTGCTTACCTAAGCAACCTTCTTTTTCTTATATTGCTAATTAAACTTTAAGTAAGTAAAATACTATAGCTCAAAACTGGCTTACATAACTCTTGCATAAGCTTATTAAACTTCATTTATTTTTAGACATTTTGATACGCTCACTAATAAGAAACAGTCAGTTTAATTTTTACTATTTTTTATCTCATTTCAAGCGAGATTGCAGGCGCAAACTTGCTGACTAAGCTGCTTACTAAGTAGCCTAACTTCAAAATGAAGTTCTTGGTTTTTCAAATAACTAACTCTTCTTAGACTAGGTTATTTTGTCAATTAGTTATTAGCAATTGAAAACTATAACTTTTTTTATTTGTTTTTCCTTTTATCACCCCTTGTGAAGATCGTCCGAAGATAATCTAGGTTAGTTCTCAGGAAATGAACGAGTACTAAGGACACAGGGTGTACTAGCATAATTAGTAGATTAATATATTAGTACGAGGGTGTGTTAGCACGTTTAGTAGAATAATATAATAATATAGAGTTAAAAATTAAGTCTTGATCTTTAGATTAATTACTAAGTAAAAACTCTAAGTTTAAGTTAAACATACTAAGCTATAAGAGTTTAGTGCCTACACTATATACTAACAAGTATGTTATAATGTCTTATGCGTCTTGTATTGTCCTATGCGTAAGACAGCGTAGTACACTGTAGGACATTATAGAATACGCGTGACTTGTCCTATAAAGGCTTTCTGCTAAGGACGTAGGATTACGTGCTTGCTGTAGGGTAGCGCTATCCCTTTATACGCAAAGGCCTGTCTCTTGCATAAGTCTCTTCCTGCTACTATCCTTCCTACATAGTCAGCGTTCTCTCTCTCCCTAGTTTGTAACACTATCCTCCTCTTCTCTTGTTTATGTCCTTATAAACTAGCCTAATAGTTTCGCGTAGCACATAGTTTCCTGCAAGTATTGCGCAAAGAATAATCTAGAGTGTTAGATGTCTTTGTTAAAGAAGACGTGTAAGAATTGTTATAGAAATAGTGTGAAAGAATGTGTGCCGGCAGAGATCTCTTTGCTAGATTACTTAAAACTAGACTAGGAGTTAGCCTAATTAGAACAACAAGAGTCTAAAGTAGATGCCACCGATTTAGCAGCGCTTAAAACGTTGTTAGTAGCGCGCGCAAAGAAAGATCGTTTGCGTAAACAGCATAAAGTGTTAGCGCGTTATAAGCAACAGTTAATAGAAAAATTAGAAAAATTAGTAAACAAGATCAAGGTTCTAGAGGCTATAGAGGATATTAATCGCGAGGTTAATATCCTTAAGAGTAGGCTGATGCCTAGTACCTTAGCCTTAGATTAGGGTATTTTTTCTCTAACTTATCTTAAGGGTAATCTTACTTTTAACAACTTTTTGCTAGAGTCGCATAGTACTACGCAAGTAGCTAGCGGCAGCTTATAAGGTTTGTGTCTAGTTCCTATATATTGTTATTGTCTAGGTAACCTAACTATTCAATTAGATATTCTGTTCTATTGTTGTTGTTCTAGTGTACGAGGATTTTCTTAACTTCAAATTCGTTTTCTTCTTCTATTTTATAATAAAGGGTTGTCTAGAGTAGCGTTCTTAGGTCCGCTAGTTCTAACATGTTAACATAGAATCTTAGGTAGATTTTTGTATTAGGTAGAAAGTTAAGTATGTACGTAACTAGTCTCTTCTATTCTTACATTAGAAACAGTCTAACTTTAATGTTATTAAGCCCTTTACTAGGTCGTCTAGTACGAATATTCTTTATAAGTAAATAAACTTTATCCTTATTCTTTAGCTAAGGTGCCGTTTTTTGTTTCTAGTTAACATATAAAATACTTTAGCGTTAAGCTTTCTTAAGTGTCTTCTTAAGTAACTTATGTACTAACTTTAGCTTATTAGCTATTGCAATAACTGCTTCTGTTTTTATACTTAAGAGTGTATATATAAAGAGATTTAGGTGTCTCTTATAATTTACGTAGAATAGAGTCTGTCTTGTAGACTCTAAAAGCTTGTTGTTGTATACTATTTATGCTATAGGTAGTAACGATACTTAATTATTCTATTATTAGTTAACATATATCTTTATGTATGCTTTTATAGTATAATTTATTTATTTAGTCTATCTATCTGTCTGTAGATAATACGCTGTTAATAGCTTTTTCTTAGTTCTAAGTGCGGCGAGTAATGATGTCTAAAAGTTCAAAGTAAAGAGCTTGTCTCTATTACTAATAATTAACTTTATTATACTATAATATCTAATAATTTAATTATTAATAATGTGTATAAGCTGTACTGCTGTAAAAAATTTATGAAAGGCTATATACTTAGCTTATTTTATAAATTAATTAACTACTATAAGAATTGTGTTGTAAGATACTTTTAGAACAGGGTCTTTTAAGACTAGTAAACCTATAACAAAGTCTATAGAGATGTCTAACTATAGTGCGTTAAGTGGCTTCAGCCTTTTAAGACAACTTTTTAATGTAACTACACATTTTGTAGACACCTTTTTAGTAAAAAAAAAGAATTTATTGCTAATAATAGGTATCTAGGCTTACGCCCCCTTGTTTAGCATTGCTAGCACGTAATTAGTGTATCGCATATTTAGACAGAAATGAAGAAAAGCAAGATAAAGACGCGAATCACCTCCTAACTTAACGTGCTTTATCCTACTTATACTACTTACTTATATTAAGGCTTTACTTCTAGGTACTCTTAAACAAATTAAAGAAGCAGCACTATTATTACTTTGCTTTCTAACCTATACATGCGACGATAGAACACCTACTCTGTTTTTTCTTCTTTCTTCTCCATCGCTATTTTAACGTTATGCAACAGCTAGCCTAACTAGTTAATAGTTTCTTTACTTAGCTTATACACGATTGATAAGAAGAAAAAAATACTAAAGTAAAGCATTATAAGTACTTTGCTAGTATTAATAAATACTTTATAGATCTTGTATTCCTTCTACAACTAGCTAAGTTAAGGCTTAATATTCTTTTTATATATAGAGATATTGTAGATTCTAGAGTTATTTATAAGAGATATAATTATAAAGTCTTAAAGAGGCTAAGTTTATAGATACTTAATAAACTTAGGTGTCTATATAGTTAGCTTAAGCTAGACTAGTTTAGAGGCTAGGTGTATAATAAGAAAGCTTCCTGTCTTTAGATAAGAGTTAAGGTTAAGAAGATACTTATTATAAAAGTTGTATGCTATATTATAGTGTAGTGTATTGTATGCAAATCATTTATATACAGTGCTATTAAAAAGGTAAGAAGTAGTAGGTAAGAAGCAGTAGCTTTAGCTTTATAAAGTATTATAGGCTCTAGCTATAGTACGTATGCATCTTTTCTCTCCTCTATTATATTATGTTGCAATCCTATTGCAATCCTACTGTAATCTTGTTGTTAGCTATAAGCTAGCAATTGCTGTTAGACACGTTTTAACTAGTGTCGTTTTTTAGTACCTTAGCAAATTTTTTAACCCTAATTATTGCTTAGTAGTCTAAGCTTTCCTCCTAGAACTCATCTACCTACTATTCGAATCTTATTAACTATACACAATTTTTTTGACTTTTACGATTAATTAGTAGAGGGTAGCTGCTTTTTACTTTTTTAGAACCCTATTTTGACTACAACAACAACTACTATCTTTGACACCTTAAAAAAATAGTGCGTTAAGTAGTTCTATTGCTTGTATTTCTCTATAAAGCGCGTGTGTACTATGTTTGTTCCTCTAACAGTCTACATATTAGGTAATAAAGGTAGTAACCTTGTCTTTTATTCTTAGAAACTCATAATTCCTTTTAATAAGTTCTACTATTCTTGTAATGCTAGAGTAACTATCTACTAAGTTATTATAGTGTTGCTTAAAAATTACTTCTTATTATCTTCCAATACGTCGTATATAATGTGTATAAGTAAATTAAGTGTTTGTGCTAGTTCTAATAATCTATTTTTGATAACCTTTAGTATTGCAAAGTTAGTTATCTCTTTAGTTCTTATAATATTATGTCTATAGCTAAAAGCGTCTACTCTTTTATTATCTTTCTCTAGTATGTACATAATCTCAAACTTATGTTATCTTAATTCTTCTAACTATTAAACCTAGCATTAGTCAAGTCTTTAAGTAGTTGTAAAACTAACTAAGTTCTTTTATTTTGTAAATATTATAAGTTCTAAGCAGCTTTTAGCGTATACTCTCTCATGTCTTAAATAATTAATAATAGCTAGTAGCTGCTTATTATAAACATTATATTGTTTCTCTAGTCCTAAAAACTTGCAAGAATAGTAAGCAATTAAGTATTATTTGCCTTTATATAGTTAGCTAGCGTATCTTCTAAGTATAAGGTTTAATACGTCTATTTTAAATTGTAGTAGCTGTCCTACTAAAAATATATAAAAGTATAGGAGTTCTATGCTTACATTCTTAAGCGTCTAGAAAGCATTCTCTACTTCTCTACTCTACTTAAAGGGTACTTCTTTCTTTATTAGTCTTATTAGTAAAATAGCAATTCTAGAGTAATTTTAAATAAACTAATAGTTAAATTTAGAAATTCTAAAAAAGATTGTATCTCCTTAACTATCTTTAGTCGTAGCTATTCTCTAACTACTTATATCTTGTCTCTTCTTATCTATACTCCTTGTGCCTCTATAATATATCTTAAAAAGGCAACTTTATTCTTATAAAATTTGTATTTCTTTAGTTTTAGTTGTAAGTTAAACTAGTCTAGGTACTATAGTACTATGTAGACATGTTTAACATAATCTTTTAAGTTCTTAGAGTAAATAAAAATGTTCTCTAATTATATAATAATAAAGATGTCTAGGTATACTCTTAATATATTATTAATAAGTTCTTAAAATATTGCTAAAGCGTTTATTAACCTAAATAGCAAAAAATTGTATTTGTAGTATCTATATCCTATTTACAATGCTATCTTCTATTCTTTACTTTTCTTTATCCTAATAAGGTAGTATTTATCTTAGAGGTCTAGTGCTATAAAGACCTTAGCGTAAGATAATTAATCTCTAAGTTCTATAATATGTAGTAGTAGATATAATTTTTTTATTATAATATTAATTAACTTCTAATAGTAAACGTATATCTTTAGTAGACTATTCTTCTTTAGTACAAAGAGTATAGAGAACCTTACTAGTAATATTAAAAGTCTTACATAGCCTTTTACTAAATCCAAGTCTAGCTTTTCTCTTAGTATCTTAAGCTCTATTTCTAAATACTTGTAAATAGATCTAAAAGGTAAATTCTTTTCTTCTTCTAGGACAATCTTATAGTCTTAGAGTTAGTATCATAGTAAGGCTTTGCTATCTACTACTTCTATAAAAAAGTACTTAAGTTCTTTATACTTTTTTAGAATACTTAGAGTTACGTATTTCTTTGAAACTCTAACTTTATAACCTAGATTTCTATTTCTAGTATTTATTAAGTTAAACCCTCTTATCTTAAAGCTGTTCTTAGTTAAGGTTTACTGTCCCTTTGTAATATTATTAATCTTCTTCTTATCTACTATTATAGTTATTCGATACATAGGCTAGCTTATAGTTACGTTAGTTCTATAGCACTTAAATAAGAACTTTCTTAACTCCTAGTCAATCTGTAGATTATATTCTTGTAACTTAAGAAGTCTTAATATAATATTATAAGTAGCTAGTCAAAAAAAAGGATCTAAGTCTATCTCTTTTTAGTGTTCCTAGATACAGAGCGTTACTTTAGTAACCTTATAAGTAATTGTTATCTCGCCTAGCATAAGCTAACTATTAGCTACGTATAGTAGATAAGGTTCTTATTTCTCTAGTAGTTATAGACCTGCTACTAATACTGCTTAAGTAGAAATATAGTTAGCCTGTACGCTAAAATCTACTAGTGCCTATATCTAATATCTATTAAGCTTCACTGTAGGCTTAAAGAGGCTTAAGAGATTAATTCTATTAATCTCCTTAGCAGTTCCTAGGTGTCTTAGTTATCTGTCTAAAAAAGACTATGTACTAAACTTATAAAACTTCTTCGCGATAATATATTAGTTATATTTAATATTAAAGCACATGTGCTATAAAAGCTAGTTACACTTTTATGCAATAGTCTTATCTTTGTAATCTTTCTACTATGTTATCTACATCTATAGGGTCTCTTCTAGATTATTACGTCTATAAAAATATAAGCTATGTCTCTTATTTTATATATATACTGCGTATTTGTTGTTTAGACAATTGTACTATTAGTATTAATATCTAAGTATTCCTTTTAATCTCTTAAGAAACTATCTTAATTTACACTTAATAGAATAGTAGATTATACAGCTGTTGTATATTCATACAGTCTATAGATACTTTATATATTCTAGGTTACACAGATCTATCTAATATATATATTTATAGCGCAGCTATAATCTTAAGCCCTACAGTTTTAGCGTGTTACTTAAAGTTTATTATAAATCTCTTTCTTCTCTTTGTCTAAGAGCTAATGCGCTAGTTTATTCTAGGATGCCTTAGTATCTTTAGTCTATTTTCTATAGAAAATTGTTATATATAGCTTTATTTATAGTTACTATTAGAGTAATCCCCTTCTTCTATAGTTCTTCTAGTAAATTAGTATATTAGCTGTAATCTTAGAATGTTCTTCTACAAAGTTCTATAAAGATTTCTTTAAGTTGTCTAAGCTACTTTAGTAGAGCGTTAATCTTCTCTACTAGATTTATTAAGCATCTAGTCTTTAAAGGTAGTAATACTTATATAGTAACGTCTTGTCTATCTAGTATAGTAAAGAGCTTTTATATAGTTAATAGGACTGTCTCTTTGTTGTAAGCTACTAGTTCCTCTTATATAATTAGCGTAGCTAGTTAATAGCTTTCCTAAAACTTAGCTATCTTGCTGTGCTTAGTTTAGTCTACTAGAGTTACTTCTATACTCTTGTCTAGCACTATCTTAGAAATATTGTTATTTAAGGCTTCTTCTAGGGTACTTGTAATAAAGTTATCTAGATTATTAATAGTTGTCTAATCTTATCCTTAGACTATAATAGTAGGTTGTGTAATAACGTTCTATCTTTAATCTAGATTATTATTAGGTCCTGCATAGTAAATAATATTTAATTATTAAGTTACTTTATTTAAGCTCTAGCAGTCCTATTTTATGTACCCTTCTTTGCTATAGCTATAACAAGTAACCTTCTTATTACCTTTGTTATACGTAAACTTCTTCCTTCTTAGTTCTTTATTAACATTATTAAAGTGCATTAGCTCGTAGCTATTAATAGCGTAATGCCTTAAGATCCTAGGTACATAGTTCTACTAACGTCCTTAGTTAGGGTATAGATATTAAAATATTTAACGTAGTTAAGCGTCTATATTCTTAAGTGCGTAATTCCCTTGCCTAAATAATTATTCTTCTAATATAAGCTTATAGAGTTTGTTGTCTACTCTAATAGCTTTAGCTATAAGTTTGTTAAACGTATTAAGGCTAGATTTGCTTTTGTTAAGTTCTTATTATATAGTTAGTTTTTAAGACCTTGTTAGTATATCTATATTAAAGCGTTGTTATCCTATTTAAAAACTGTCTTGTACTGTTAGATTTTAGTTATGTAGTTAGTAGTAGACTTAGTTTATTGTAGACTCTAAATCTTCTGCTCTACAACGACAGATTCTTTAAAAAGTAAGAAACTCTCTTATATCCTTATCTCAAAGGCGTCTTAGTCTTTGATTAGAGTAGTGTTGTTAGCGTCTATAATAGAATTATCTATGTAACGTTTAAGGATTAGGTTAGTCTACTGTTACGATCTAAACCTAGGGACGTGGGGGACGATCCTTTAGGGACCCTGCGACATGAGCAGATAATTACAGAGGGGTGACAAAAAAAAAGATGTCAAAAAAGTTGTTATATTGAAAGCTTTATATTTCTAGGACAAGAAGGGCAAGACTAAAGAAAGTTAGTGATTTGAAAAGCCAAGAACTTCTTCTTTAAGACAGGGTGCTTAGTAAGCTACTTAGTTAGCATAATTGCGCCTGCAACTTTGCTTGAAATTAGGTGGAAAAAAATTAAAAAGTTAATCACGAAATTACTTTTTTTTGAACGTGTAAAAATCGCTACAATTTATATATTTTGAAAGAACACTATGAACACTATTTAGTGTGAAAGTTTCAAAGTTATAGCATTAGAAATTATTAGTTAATGGTAAAAAGCTTGTTTTTGAGTTTTTTTAAAATAATTATACAAAATAGCTTACTAATACTTAGTACTCAAGCTATTAGCTTATTGAGTAGCTAGGCAACACTTTAACTACAAAAAAGTATTACTGTTAACTGCTTTTTGCAAAACCTAACCTTTTTGTAATACTATTATTTTATTATGTTAAATTGTGTATTATTTTTATACTATAACACTACTTTTTAGTCAACTTCATTTACTATAAAACTTAATTCAAGTTTATATTATAAAGTTTTACAAGTTTTTGCTTGATATAAATATAATAATAATAAGCTTTTTTTAGATTTTAAAGGCAATATTTTCATGAAAATTATTATAAAAAAAAATTTTTTTCAGTAGTATTGTAAGCTTCAAATAGAGAAATTAATATTATTTTATTGTAAAAGTTAGAGATTATATTTTCTATTTTTTTTAGTAAGGTTTTTATTAAGTATTTTTAAAACTTTTAAAAAAACCTTAGTTAAACAGCCTATTTTAGGCCTAATAGTAGTTTAAAACGTTTTTTTCTAACTTCCACCTCATAAGGAGTATTAGTATTACTTTTAGGAAACTTTTTTACTATATTACTATATAAGAAAAAAGGCTTATTTTAAAAATAGAAAGACATAATTTATATTTGGAATAATAAGAATTTTAAGCTACAAGAATAATACTATTAAAAAAGCGAGTCTGAAAAAATGAAAAAAGTTTATAGGCTATAAGATTACTAAGCTATTACGTAATTAACGATTATGTAAATAACCTCAATTTTTTTCACTCTTTAATTGAAATCTGAGTGAATAAGATATAGGCCTCTAAATTTTGCTCACATTATGCTTACGTAAGCTTATTAAACCAAGATTTCTATTAGCAATTTTTACATGTTCAAAAAAAATTTCTACTAGAATTAAGTTTTTTATTTTTTTTACTTTTATTTCAAACAAGATTACAAGCGCATTATTGCTGACTAAGCAGCTTACTAGGCAGCCTGTCTTAAAGAGGAAGTTCTTGGCTTTTCAAATCACTAACCTCTTTTAGTCTAGCCCTTCTAGTCATAGAAATATAAAGCCTTAAAAATAACAACTTTTTTGATAACTTTTTTTTGTCACCCCTCTGTATAGCTAGACAGCTGCGACGCCGTCACGTGACTGCTTACTAAAGAGCAGGCTCGTACACGAGCGCGACCACGTGACTAATTATCTACGAGCGGTCATACACGAGCGCCACGATTATTAGTATATAGTAGTAGGCAATATGCCCTTATAGCTTATTGTATTCAACTTAAGTTTTACCTTAGTAATTAATCTAAGGATTAAGACTTGTTTCTCAACCCTTGTGTTATTACATTAATCTTCTAATCATGCTAACACACCTCTGTGTCCTTAGTACTCGCTTATCCCTAAGAACTAACCTAGAATATCTTTAGATAATCTTCACACTTTGAACACTCTTAAAATAAGCGATATTGCTATAGACACACCTGCTAATTCCCTCACTAGGAGGAATACGAGCCGCGCTAATAAGCCTAAGACTTATTATAGTAATTGTAGTAAGCGTAACGCTTAGCTTCTCTAAGTTAATAGATACTTCTATATTAAAGGAGATAAGATTAACAACGATGACAAGGTAGTCTTAGCCTCTACATATCTTTAAAGAGATGCAGAGAAGTAGGCTAATCTAATCTTTTAACACTATATAGACAGTGCTATTTTAGACGCTAACAACACAGCTTGAGTTAAAGACTAAGATACTTTTAAAGCTAAGATAAAAGAAGTATTCTTACTCTTTAGAGATTCTATAGTTATAGAGTAGAAGATTTAGAGACTACGACAGACTAAGTCTACTACTAACTACATAACTAAATTCTAAAAGTATAAGATAGTTATTAAATAAGATAACAACGCTTTAATGTAGATGTACTAATAAGGTCTTAAACTTACTATATAATAAAAACTTATAAGAAGTAGAGCTAGTCTTAATACACTTAATAAACTTATAGCTAAAGCTATTAGAGTTAATAATAAACTTTATAAGCTTATGTTAGAGAAAAAGTTATCTACGCTAAGGAATTACGTACTTAAGAACATAGACGCTTAAGCACGTTAAACATTTTAACGCCTGTACTCTAACTAAGAACGTTAGTAAAACTATATACCTAGGATCTTAATGCATTATACTACCTATAGCTATAAGCTAATGTACTTTTATAATATTAATAAGAGACTAAGAAAAAAGAAGTTTACGCATAATAAGAGTAATAAGAAAGTTACTTATTATAGATATAGTAAAGAAGGTTACATAAAACAGGACTACTAAAGCTAAAGTAAAGTAACTGTGGGTGCTGAAAAGGAGAAATTGCTTGATCAGGAGGAGTGGAATGAGTGTATTGAACAACTAAGTGCTACAACAAAGTGGTCAATAACTACTTAAGAGGAATAAGACGATCTAGCCTGTATATATAGGCGCTAGCGCGATCGTCACGTGTTCAACTTACTAGAATCATCTGCTCAACAGGGTGACCTGCATGTTGCGCATGTTAATACTCTAACACACCCCCTAGGTTAGTGAGATACTATTAATCTAAGCTGTGAGCAACTAGGCAATTATAATTAATTGAGGTTATTAATTAAGAGGTCCCTCTGTAATTATAGCTTTTCCTACCTAATCCTCTGTTGTCGTAGTGATGCTGCTTATTAATGTTTTAATTAATCTTAGCAGTCCTGATATTAAAACATTAGATAGACCCTAAATATCGCGTAATTAGTTAGTGTATAGCCTCTACAACAATATTAATCGCGTCTACTATCTCTCTAAAAACTTTTGTCCTTAACCTTACTCTAATATTAATTACTAAGCTTTTTAGGACTGTCTTGACTACTATTACTAATATAGTAAGTGTTGCCCTATTGTACTCTTACTAATTAGCTGTTAATCTTTCTAGTATAGTCTGCCTTAAGTAATACTAAGCGCAGCTTAGAGAGCTGCTGTCAACGTAATTGTCGCTTAGAAAGCCTTTACTAACAACGCAAGAATAATGCTAAGCATAAGCGTTGCGCGCGCTAAACCCTATTTAATAAAAAGATTTAGTAAGTAGCTAGTCTCTAAGATAATAAGAGTTAGTTACCTCTACTTATTAATCTTTTTACTTACTGTAAGACATCGAGTAGCTCTACTTAGAAGCTAATTGCTTTACTTGCTAAATTAAGCCTGCTGTTAAGTTCTTATTTAAATTTTAATCTACAGAGGAGCTTAACTAAGTAATTAAGCTAGCGCAAAAGCAAGGCTCTTTAAGATCTAAAGTAAAAGTTATAGTAGATAACTACTTAAGTAGTAACGCGTAAACAGCAATATAGTAACAGTAATAAGCTAAAAATGCCTGCTAATCTGTCTACTAAGCGCATAGCGCCCCTCTTAACTTAGAAAAAGGCGCCTACTAGCTCTTTAAAGATTGCTGCTAATCTATTACGCTCTTGTGTTCTGCTATATAAGCGCTATATAAAAAAGATACTAGATAGTTTGTACGCTAAACACTACTTTAATCACGTTTAGACTAGTAGTTAGAGTAGCTTACGCTATAGCAGTTGCTCGTCTTATACCTATTATATAGTTAATATTAATCTCGCTAATTAATTTATAGCTATATATAGAGATAAAGAGGTAAGTCTCTAACTTGTTAACCTTCTTACTTAGCTTACTAACTAGTTTTTAGAGTTAGAATAATAATAAGATATACTAAGCTTTAAAAACTTAACTACTTAAAGACATTATTGCTTGCTGTAAAGAGATTAAGAGTAGTATTACGTCTACTAGAAAGCCTTCTTTACAGAAGCCTCTTGTCTATAATTATCACGCTTAAGAAATGTTATATTGTAGTTTTACTGCTTAACTTCCTGCTCCTGCTCTTACTTCTATACCTGCGTTCGCTCCTGCTCCTGCGTAGCAACCTGTACACTAGCTGCAACAGTTAGCTTATTATCTTTAGCAGCAACAGTAGTAACATAAATAGCTTTAGTAGTAACTTGCTTAAAAGTTGCTGCTTTATAAGCAAGCTGCCTGTAGAATATTACTCTCTACTACTCTATACAATTGTCTTTCTGTTCGTCGTCCTAATTACTATACAACTTATTTATATAAGCGCAATTATTATGCTAGAGTAAGAAAGTAATTATCTAATAACTCTATGTATAGAAGTAATAAGTTAGAATTACGCTATAATACTGTTTACTTCTAGACTCTTGCTGTTTAGGCTTAGATAGCTTAAATTGCCTTTAAGCTAGCTAAAGCTAAGCAGGCTAAGCGTAATATAATAATAGAGTCTAGCAAGTATAATAAGTCTAATACTAATTAGTAATAAGGTTCTTAGTCTTAGTTTAATAGTCTAGCTTATATTCTCCTACTTACTGTAAGTAATTAAGAGGAGACTTAGCCTAGTATATAGATGTTGCTACTTAACATAAATCTTTTGCTTATTAATTATTGCTTTTTTTAATTAAATGCTTATCTTGCTAAAAGTTAAGTAACTACTTAAACTTCTTAAACTGTTGTTAAGTAAGCAACTTAGTTAGTCTATTAGCTAGCATAATTGCTGTTTCTAGGTATTTAACTTAAAATAATCTTTTAGTAAATTCTTACTATAGCTATATATTTTGTATATTTATATGCCTTAATTAAGTGCTAATCTACTTATTCTTCTTAACTATAAGCTTAATTATTTGTTAATTATTATACTAAACTGTCTAAATATCTCTTAAATTAAGAGATAGCTTACAAAAAAAGCGCTTAAAGGCTATAGCTTCTTTAGTAGTATACTAAGGGTGAACAGCTTAGCTTTAGTAGTTAACGTAGTTACTATAGTCTGCTAAGTTGCCTTCTAAAATATTAGACTACTATATAAGATAGCTATATATTTATAAGATAATTAATAAGTTTCCTAATTATCTGCAAAGGAAGTATTGCCTATAATTATTAAGTCTGGGCTATTGTAGTTCTTATATTAGATTGCATCCTATCTTGTTTAATAGAGGTATATAATTACCTATTTAACAGCTTTTATATACTAATTACTAGAGTTTATAAAGAAGTGTACAAGCTTTAAGATTAAGTAAGTAATATCTAGTTACAGTATAATAGCTGTATATAGCACTAATCTAACTCTTTCTTAGTAGGCCTTAATCTCTTACTTAGTTACTTCGCTAGTGTTCTTAATTAGCTCTTCTAACAGTAATAGAGTCTTTAGAAAGCTACTATCTTCTAGCTTAAACTTCTTCGTGATTTTATTAATATACGTTTTATAAATAAGCGTAATTATCTACTTCTTGTAATCTCTAATTATCTAGATACTTAAAAACTATTTGACTAATTTTTGTTCTTTTATTTTGTACTTATCTATAATCTTTAACTAAAGATTTATTGCTCTCTACTTATAATTTTTTGTAAAGAGTAGTAGGATATTATCTATATAAAATAATACTAAGATCCTCTTTTCTTAATTAAAGAAAAGGTAGAGCTCCTCTAGTAAAGTAATTAGTCTAATCTCTCTTAGTAACCCTAAGAACTCCTTATACTATAACAGTAGCGAGTCTTATAATCTATATAGTGCGCAGTTAAGCTGTACGCACTTATCTAGCTTCTTATAGCTATCTAGTATCTTATAGATTACTAGGTTGTCTACTATAATTAATATATTAAGAAATGCTCTTATAATATTACATTGCTTAATCTCTAAATTATTTTTAGCAGTAATAGCTATTACTACTTAGAAAGACTTAGCTGCGAATATAGCAGCGTATATTAAGTTAATTAAGTTCTTTTTCTAGAGTTTATCTCTTATAATAATCTGCGCCTTTTATTTAAGAAAGAAGCTATCTTAATTAAACTTATAGGTCTAAACCTACTTTATAAGTATTAAGCAATTATTTACTTCTTTTAAAAGCTCAACTGCTTAAGGATATTATTGCTCGCCGCAAAGAGATTAATAGCAGCGTTATAACTACTAAGCCTCCTACGCAGAAAGCTCTTGCAAATAATTATTAAGCTTAAGAAATATTATATCGCAGTTTTGCTACTTAACCTCCTACTCTTACTCTTGCTCCTACGTTCGCTCCTACTTAGCAATCCGCATACTAGCCGCTCTAGTTAGCTTATTATCCTTAGCAGCAACTGCAGCAACAACATCAGCAACAGCAACAGCCGCAATAGTAGTAAGCTGCTTAAAGGTTACTACTACAAGAGTAGGCTGCCTATAGAATATTACTGCCCTTTGTTCTATATAATCGTCCCTACATGCACTGTCCTAATTAATATATAGATTAATTATATAATAGCAATTTTTACGCTAGTGTAAGAAGACGATTATTAAATAACTCTATATATCGAAGTAATAGATTAGAATTAAGACGCAACGCTACTTACCTCTAGACTCTTACTACTTAGGCTTAGATAGCCTAAGCTGCTCTTAAGCTTGCTGAAGCTAAGCAAGCTAAGCGTGACGCAATAATAGAGTCTAGTAAGTATAATAAGTCTAATGCTAATTAGTAATAAGGTTCCTAGTCCTAGTTTAATAGTCTAGCTTACGTTCTCCCGCTCACTGTAAGCAATTAAGAGGAGACTTAGCCTAGTATATAGATGTTGTTACTTAATATAAATCCTTTACTTATTAATTATTACTTTCTTAAATTAAATGCTTAACTTACTAAAAGTTAAGCAACTGCTTAAACTTCTTAAACTATTGTTAAATAAGCGACTTAGTTAGTCTATTAACTAGCATAATTGCTATTTCTAGGTATTTAACCTAAAATAATCCTTTAGTAAATTCTTACTACAGCTACATATTTTGTATATTTACATATCTTAATTAAGTGCTAATCTACTTATTCTTTTCTACTATAAGCCTAATTATTTATTAATTATTACACTAAACTATCTAAACGTCTCCTAGATTAAGAGATAGCTTACAAAAAAAGCGCTTAAGAGCTATAGCCTCCTTAGTAGTATACTTAAGGGCGAGTAGCTTAGCCTTAGTAGTAGATGTAGTTACTGTAGTCTACTAAGTTGCCTTTTAAAATATTAGACTACTATATAAGATAGCTATAAATCTATAAGATAATTAACAAGTTTCTTAATTATCTATAAAGGAAGCATTACCTACGATTATTAAGTCTAGGCTATTATAGTTCTTATATTAAATCGCATCTTATCTTGTTTAATAGCTCTTATATACTAATTACTAGAGTTCGTAAGAAAGTGTAAGAGCTTTAAGATTAAGTAAGTAATATTTAGTTGTAACATAATAGCTATATATAGCACTAATTTAACTCTTTCTTAGTAGGCCTTAATCTCCTGCTTAGTTGCTTCGCTAGTGTTCTTAATTAGCTCCTCTAACAGTAATAGAGTCTTTAGAAAGCTGCTATCCTCTAGCTTAAACTTCTTCGTAATCTTATTAATATATATATTATAAACAAGCGTAATTATCTACTTCTTATAATCTCTAATTATCTAGATACTAAAGAACTATTTAACTAATCTTTGTTTCTTTATCTTGTATTTGTCTATAATCTTTAACTAAAGATCTATTGCTCTCTGCTTATAACCTTTCGCGAAGAGCAGTAGGATATTATCTATATAAAATAGCACTAAGATCCTCCTTTCTTAATTAAAGAATAAGCAAGGCTCTTCTAGTAAAGTAATTAGTCTAATCTCTTTTAGTAACCTTAAGAACTCTTTATACTACAACAGTAGTAAGTCTTATAATCTATATAGTATATAGTTAAGCTATACACACTTACCTAGCTTCTTAAAGCTATCTAGTATCTTACAGATTACTAAGCTGTCTACTATAATTAATATATTAAGGAATACTCTTACAATATTATATTACTTAATCTCTAGATTATTTTTAGCAGCAATAGCTATTGCTGCTTAGAAAGACTTAGCTGCTAATATAGCAGCATAAGTTAAATTAATTAAATCTTTTTTTAGAGATTACTTTTTATAATAATCTGCGCCTTGCACTTAAGAAAAAAGCTATCTTAATTAAACTTATAGGTCTAAACCTACTTTATAAGTATTAGGCGATTAATTGCTTCTTCTCTCAATATCTTAGTCTAAGTATTTATCTTACTTAACTAATTAATCTCCCTCTTGCAGGCATCCTTAAACAAGGCCCTTATAAGATGCTAGAGTAACTACTTCTATAATCCTAGCAGTTTAGGTAGATTAACGCGATATAGTTAAGCATTTCTCTTTAGCTTATACTTAGTAAGCGAAGCTACTATAACTATATAGTTAAGAGTTTTATAGCTTGCTTAGTCTTCTTAAGTTGCTTGCAAACCTAGCAGGTAGGTATTATAAAAGTTGTTCTATAATAGATTCTTATAATCTGCAATTAATGCATTAATACTACCTATGCTTCTACTTCTTAGTTAATTATTAAGATCTTAAGTTACGTCCTCACGTTTACGCCTGCTACCTAGCTTACGTAGTAGAAGATATTAATTTATAAGCTAATCTAGGCTTTTGCTAGTAATTTAAGCACTATACCTCGTAAGTAAAGGTTTAGCTTATAATTACTTACACTATTTACTGTTTGTTGCCTAAGATCTTAACTCGTAAGATAATTTACGCCCTGCTATCCTGCTTATATAAGTAAGTGTTCTATTACAATTAGCTAGCGCGTTAGAGTATATAGGCACAGACTATTAGACTAGTAAATAAGGTATTCTACTTATAAGTCTTAATAGATTAGCTTCTTTAAGTAGTTATACTACTGTTTAATTATCAATCCCTCTGCAATTAATTACATAGTCGCTCCCTAGAGTCTCTAGTTTAGGAGTAAGTTCAAGAGTAGCAAGACTAGTAATCTGCTACTAATCTAAGCGAATTCCTAATAGCGCACTAGCCTCGTGCTCTATCTACCTAGCGTCTTCTAATCTACTCTTATCTTTAGTAGGCAGGCCTTCCTTACTACTTAAGATAGTAGATAGATTACTTTTAAGGTTTTTAGTAGTTAGCTATGTATCCTAATCTACTCTTTCTTAAACAGGCGAGAGGACTTCTAAGTTGTCTTTAAGATTAACTAGCTTGCTATTATAAAAGATCTCTATAATCTTAATTACTTAATCTCTTAGTAGCTCTTCCTTGCAATTTCCTTTGTAGAATAACTGTTTATTAAAGGTTATATTATAGGTAGTAATTACCTAATTAAGTATTAGTACTTATATATAATATATGTTAGAAGCTTAATAACTAACCAAATAACTAATATAGCTGTGAGGATTAACTTTAAATCCTTAATAATTGCGCCTAGCTGCCTTATCCTTATTTAAAGGATATGCTTAACAGCTATAGGCATATATTCTACTCTAGTCTAGGCGTAGATTAGTAGTCTAGTGTCTAGGCGTAGATTAGTAGTCTAGTGTCTAGGCGTAGATTAGTAGTCTAGTGTCTAATCTTAAGTAGATAATAGTATTAGAAATACTTCCTAAACTATTCTATAAGCACCTAGTTAAGAGATTAGTAGCTATAGATCTTAGTAGAGTATATGCTATGCAGGTAAGCTGCTGTATCTATAATTACTAGCTAAAGCTTAGCTAGTAGATTAGCGCTTATGCGCATCTTAATAGCTTTTATAATTAGCTCTTAGCTAGCTCTCTCTACTAAGCTATTTAGCTTATAAGTGTATAGTAGTGGCGTTTTAATTATAATCTCTTTTTCTATTACTTATTCCTTATATCTAGATTGCCTTCTCTAAGGCAGTGTAGCAGTATTATTATCTTAATAGATTTCTATAATCTTCTACTAATATTTCCTCTTAATCTTTTTAGCAAAACCTTTAATTACTAGTATAATATTATTTAGTGTCTTTAATTAGATATTGTAATTATAAAGCTTGCCTAAGTAGTCTTCTTTAATAATTAATGCCTATTTCTTAAGTAGCTAACTAGTTAGGAAATTAAATAGATCTTATAAGATCTTATAGAAAGGTTATAGTAATCGTTCTCTTAGTTGCTATAAGATTACTTACAAGGCATAAGCTGTTGCGTAGTAATTATATTCTAATAGCTTTTTGCTAGTAATCTTAACGTTCTGCGCTAAGTAGACTAAGGCTTTAAGAGCTTGTTGTCTTTAGTAACTTAATTATTAGTGCTAAAGGTCCTTATTACTAGTGCGTAACTTAGGTATCTTTAATTATACTATAGTGTTCACGAGCAGTGTTAGTCAAGTAAGGTAATAAGAAACTTGCTTATATTTAATAAATAAAAGATTAAAATAACACTTAAGGTTAATTAAGACAATATTCTTCTATAGCGCACTAAATTACATAGTATAATTATATCTTAAATACTATATGCCTAACTAGTTAAGCTGCTCTTCTAACATAATATTAGTATAGAAACCTAGTACAAGCTTAACGTTATTAAGTAGTAGATTAGCTGTCTTAAGGCCTACCTCGCTATGTAGGACGTTCTTAAGCAGCCTGTTTCCTACCCTAGTAACTAGGATAGATTAAGTACCTACTAATACGGTCTCGTCCTAAGTGCATTCGCTAAAGGTGCCTAGTACTAGGTAATCTATAGTATTAACTAAGTAGACTGCTACTCTACTATCTAGGATCGTATAAAGGGATAAAGTATAAGGGGTAAAGGCTATACTAAAGATATTTAGCCTAATCTTATTAATAAGGTTATTTAGGTTAATTAGTGCTAAAACTAGGAAGCTGAAGTAAGATCTACTTAGTTTATTAGTAGCTAATCTACTAGTGCTAGCCTTCTAGCCTTCCTTCTTAATCTAAGTACGTAGAGATGCCTAAGTGTTACTATTCTATTACTTAAAAATCTTCTTCTTCTTATTATCTAACAGTTTAATTAGTATATTGCTAGCAGGACATAATCTAGTAACTGCAGTTTAAAGTTAATAGTAGTTGCGCAGTGTCTAGGTATGCTTGCCTATAGGCCGTTTACTAGCCTTATAGAGACAAAAGTAAAGTTACTTACTACTCTTATTTAACTTTAAGTTATTAGCGCTAGTAGACTATTAAGCTAACGCTAATCTAGATCTAGTTTAAAACACTACGTGTCTTTTTCTCTTTAAGGAAGTAATTAACTAATCTTGTAATAGAATACTAAAGCTCTTTCTTAGATTATTAAAGGTTAATTAAGCTTTTCTAAGTACTATTACTTAGGCTAGCTTATTGCGCCTCTTACGCGACTAGTCTAGTGCGATTTTAGTACTTAAGGCATCTAAAAAATTAGTAATTACTAACAGCCTAACAACCTTAGAGAGCGAGTAGATTGTCGCTTGTTGATATAAGTGCTGCTACTTAGTAAACTATTGCTTAGGTCCTATTCTTCTCTAGCGAGCCTTTTCTAGGTGTGATTAATACTGCGCCCTAATTAAATACTAAGTATTCTAATTAGTAAGTGCAAGATCTTCCTTTAAGATCTTTACTAAGGCTTAAAGGCTAGTAAGGTTTTAAGTAATTATGCTTATTAAGGCGTTTAAGAGTAGGTCTAGATAGAGAGTCTTGCTAATCTAGTCTTTGACATTAGTAATCTTAGCAACCTTCCTTTTCTATTAAGCTGATTGTACTTTGTACCTATTAACTAGCTTGCTGTAATTATCTTTCTTATATTTAGCATTAAGGAGTTAAGCCTTGTATTTACGCTAAGTAATCTTATAATTTTCTTATTCTTGCGCGCTTGCGTTAGGTAGAGGAGCAATTAGCTTCTTAATATCTTTAAGCAGTTCAAGATACTGTAGCTCCTAGTAATCTATTAAGTGCACGTCTAGGAGATTAGGATTAACCTAATCCTAGATACCCTTCTCTAAGCAGTGCAGTCTTAACAGAGCAAACTAGGTTAGCTAGTCTAATTAGGCCTTTAAGATCACCCCTAAGGCAACAAGCAGTGTGTTAGTAAGGTCTATATTAGTAAGATGCTTTTGTAGGATTACAACGTAGGTTATCATTAAAGTGCAATAAGTCGATTAGTTAATTAGTAGGTAGGTAGGTAGCTGTGTCAACAATAACAGTAGCCTGCAGGTTAGGTAGGTAAGTAAGAGGTTGATCGTATAATCAATAAGTAAGAGAGGTACAGCAACAGCGGCAATCTGCTAGCTAGTGCTGTAAGAGATAAAAAGAGGAGAGTAAAATCTAATCAAACAAATAATCTTCTAGCTTGCTAATTACGCAGTAGGAATAAATACTATAATTAAGCGGCTAGGCTCATAACTGTAGGAGCTAAGAAGGAGTAATCAAATAATTAGTAGAGGGGAATAAGTATATTAATTAACTAAATGCCACAACTAAGTGTCCAATAACTACTGAAAAGACTTCAGATGATCTAGCTCGTTTATATGCGCGCTACTAGCGCTATCACGTGATATCCCACTAGGATCACCTGATAATCCGGGTGATCCGGATGTCAAAGGAGTGATCCGTACTGATCCGCAGGTCAGTACTCCAACAATATATTATATAGGCACAAAGAGTATAGATAAGTTAAAAAAATATAAGTAATTAAAGAATTGCTACAACTAATAATAGTTAAAGAAATATAATCTTTCTTAAAATTTCTAAACTTTAACTAATAGTTTATTAAAGATTACTCTAAGATTACTATTCTACTTATAAGACTTATAAGGAAGGAAGTACTCTTTAAGTATAGTAGAGAAGTAAAGAACGCCTTCTAGACACTTAAGAATGTAAGTATAGAACTACTATACTTTTATATATTCTAAGCAAGATAGCTACTATAATTTGAAATTAACGTATTAGACCTTGTACTTAGAGAATACGCTAGCTAACTATACAGAGGCAAATAGTACTTAATTACTTATTATTCTCACAAGTTTTTAAGACTAGAAGAAGAATAGAATATTTATAATAAGGAGCTGTTAGCTATTATTAAATACTTAAGATATTAGAGAGTATATACAGAAAGCTACTTAGAACTTACAATATTTATAGACTATAAGATCTTAGTTAATTTTACAACTACTAAGAGACTTAACTAATACTAAGTTTAATAGTTAGAAGAACTAGAATACTATAAGTTTAAGATTATGTATACACTAAAAAAAGATAATAAAAAAATAGATGCTCTTAGCTTTAGATATAACATTGCAGGAATAAAAGAGATAACTAACTCTATAATATTATAAGTTAATATCAATAGATTTTTAAGACTAGTATAGACACTTAATCTATTTATACACATTACACATAACATACTAGAAGAATAAAGAGAGTAATTATTAAGTAATACTACGACAACTTAGTACATAGTTACCTAGATATTACAAGAACTATAGAACTTATTAAGAGAAATTATAAGTTTCTAAGAATAAAGGACAAGGTTACTATCTTTATTACCTAATATATAGACTGTTAGAAGAATAAGCATAGCACATACGCACTCTATAGAGAAATACAAGTAATAGAACTACTTAACATACTATAGTTAGATATCTCTATAAACTTTATTATAAGATTACTAGTCTTAAGAGACCTAGTTATAAAAGTGTCTTATAACGCAATTCTTATAGTAGTTAATTAATATATACAACAAGCAGAGTATATTACTTTTAAAAAAGATTTTATAGCAGTACAGCTTACATACATTATTATTAATTAAGTTATTAGATATTACAGCATACTAAAGTTAATTATTAGTAATAGAGACAAGCTCTTTACTTTAAATTTTTAGACAACATTACTTGCTGTAATTAGAACTAAGAGAAAGCTATTAACAGCGTATTATCTGTAGATAGATAGATAGATAGACAGAACGAACAAATTGCACTATCAAAGCATACCTAAAGATATATATTATTTAATAATAGAACAATTAGGTATTGTTACTACCTATAGCATAAATAGTATACAACAACAAGCTTTTAGAGTTAATAAGACAAACTCTATTCTACGCAAATTATAAGAGATACTTAAATCTCTTTACACGTACACTTCTAAGTTTAAAAATAAAAGCAGCTATTATAACAGCTAATAAGCTAAAGTTAGTATACAAGTTACTTAAGAAGATACTTAAGAAGGCCTAATACTAAAGCTTTTTATATGTTAACTAGAAACAAAAAACAACACCTTAGCTAAAGAAAGAAGATAAAGTATATTTGCTTACAAAGAATCTTCGTACTAAACAACCTAGTAAAAAACATAATAATGTTAAAGTTAGACTATTTTTAATTTAAGACTAGAGAGACTAGTTACGTATACACTTAACTTTCTACCTGATATAAAAATCTACCTAAGATTCTATGTTAACATGTTAGAACTAGCAGACCTAAATATACTACTTTAGAAGACCTTCTATTACAAAATAGAAAAAGAAAATACATTTAAAGTGAAGAGAATCTTTACACACTAGAACAGTAACAACAGCATAGAATACTTAGTTAAATAGTTAAGCTACCTAGATAGTAACAACACATAGGAACTAGACATGAACTTTACTAACTGCTAACAAGTATTACAAAAATACAACAACTATATTAAGAATTAAACTAAAGATGTTAGTTTACATATTAGCTAAAAAACATTACTAGCCTAAATGTTACGACTACACTACTGTATCACAACAATTAAGTAGTAATAATAAAATTAACAACGTACCTTATAAACTACTAGTCTCTAGCATAGTATTATTAACACCTTTAGCAACACTAAGCTTAGCGGCAGAGGCATTAATTAAACCTATAATAGCCTATATTATAGCCAAAAAGGCTATACTAATAGATGCTGTAAGACAATTAACTTCCTACACTATTTCTATTTTACTAGCAGACTCTATATTAGAAGCTAGACACAGCGCCTTCTTACGTGCACGCTCTTTAGCTAACTTTAAAATCTTCTTATTCTACAGTAAACGCGAAATTACTATTGTAAGTAATTTTTAATTATCATTAACTTTCTTTTTATACTTATCGTTGTAAGGGCGCGTTAGGTTAACCAAAGATGCAAGGTAACGGTGAAGGTAAATGAATTAGATATTGAACTACAGAGAGAGACTACGTAGGTTTATATATCTAACCTGGATGATTAGACATAACCTAGGTTAGGACTAAACGAGGTTATCGGAGGTTGTCGGATCAGCTTAACAGTTAGCGTGATTAGTGCGGCTAGTAGTATAGTTACTAGCAGGAGCTACTAGATCAGCTAGAAGCTAGCGCAAATAGTGCGGCCGATAGTTAGCTACTAGTGCTGAGGTAAGAAAAGCTAACGAAGGCTACAGGTCGAGTACTAAGGAACATTAAGGCTCTAGCCTTTTACAATACCCCCTTAAAAAAATAGTAGGAGTAGTAATCTTGTTACCTAGAGTTCTACTCTTATAGGGCCTCTGTATCCTCTAGATTAATAGCTAATTCCTAGGTTAGATCTAGATATCCTAACTATTTAACTAAGTACTGCTTTTTTCTTCCTTTTCCTTTTTCTTCTAATAGGGTCTCTACTAGGTATTCTTCTCTATCTTCTGTTTTAATCAGTAGAGGTTTATTGTCGTCTATTAGTTAGCTTAGTAGAGGGTCTAAGGACGCTAGTCTAAGGTTATTAACGTTAAATACTAGGTGTATCTAGCTAGGAGTATTTAATTTTACTGCGTTTAGTCTAATAACCTTAAGTACTGTGTACTTAGGATTTTTCTAGTTAAGTTTTCTGCTAGGCCATTTTGTTTTGTAGTAGTCGCCTAGTTTTAACTATACTCTATCGCCTATTTTAAGCTAAGGTAATTAGTGCATTTTCTTATTTGCCTACTTTTCTTAGTCTTGTTAGCTTTCTCTTATTATAGCTTATGCAAGCTTAATACTCTATCGTAGCTTATTGATAATATTTTCTACTTTTTAATAGTCCTCCTGTATTCTCCTTAGAAGTTGTTGTTAAGGACCGTGCTTAGGTGCAATTTATAGGGGATCTACCTTATAGCTGTGTTGTAAGAAGAAAGGAGACATCTTAGTAGACTAAGCTTGCCTTGCTATAACTATAATCTTAGCTATCCTTAGGTTGCTTTTCTAATTTGTTTAATCTTAATTGCAGAAGGCTTATAAATAAGCCTGTACTATAAAGTTTATTCTTTCTATAAACCTGTTAGCTTTAGGATATTGTCTTAAAGATAAGTATTACTTAATTTCTAATAACCTGTAAAGCTTAATCTAAAAATAGTTAATAAACTGAAACTTCTATCTTAAGAAATATAATTTAGTAATTAATAGTAAGCTATAACAGAGTTAATAAAAGCTTTAGTAACACTTTCTTTAATAATATCTTTGAAGCCTATTAGGACAATATCCTTACTAAGCTTATCTATAATTATAAAAAGGTTTGTACAGCCTTCGCTTTCTAGTAACCTTATTATAAAACCTATAGAAATTTCTTTCTTTATTTGCTTAGGTATAAGCAAGGGTTTTAGTAAGCCTTATAGGCTGTCTCTTTAAAGTTTTATTCTTTTACACACTAATTAGTTCTTTATATATCTTCTAATACTTTTGCTAATAGAGAGCTAAAAGTATTCTCTTGCAATAGCTTAATAGGTAATATTCCTTCTTAGATTACCTAAAACTTTAGAACTATAGATTTTGTAGATAATTCTAGTCCTTAGAGGTTTATTATTTAGTACCTATTTTTAATCTTAGTATAGGAGGTTTCTAGAATTGTCTAATTAGCATTTAGAAATAGAAAGTTTGAGATCTAAAGCTGTAGGAAATCGTTGTTCACTATCTCTTACAGCTTTCTAGGCTATTTAGTAAGTTTTATCCTCTTTTTTAGCTTTATCTTATAGATCTTCTAGATCTAATTGCTCTTAAAGTAATTCTAGTACTACTGCTAGATAGCTGTTACAGCTAAAAGTTCTAAGCATCTCTTCTTCTTCTAGTTCCTTATTAGTAGCTGTAGTTATAGGTTTAAATACTTATAGAAACCTCTTAGAAATCCTAGTATCTTAGTCATTTACTAGCATATCTTGTTGTCCCTTAGATAAGGCATTAGCTCTAGAGTTATTAACTCTAGGCCTATAGGAGATTTCTATGTTAAGAAACTTCTTTAGAAATTAAGCCTATCTTATTTATCTCTTACTAAGCTGTCTAGGCGTACTAAAATATTTAAAGTTTTTATAGTTTGTAATAACTATAAACTTCTTTAAAGATTATAGCATAGCATCTTACTTAGATAAGTAGGAGATAACTGCTAGTAATTCCTTATTATATATCTTGTAATTGCTTTACGTGCTAGTTATCTTTTTTAAATAATAAGCTACTAGGTGTAAGCTTCCTTTATTATTGTATTATAAGAGGACTCTTACTACTACATATCTAGAAGAGTCTATTTCTAAGATTGTTTCTCTATTAGGATTCTATTAAGCTAGTACTAGCTTAGTAATAAATAACTCTTTTACCTTAACAAAAGCCTTTTGCTTAGTTTTTCCCTATTAAAAAGAGATATTACTAGTAAGCCTTAAAAGAGGAGCTACTATTTCTAAGTAGTTCTTTATAAATTGTTAATAGAAGTTTACAAAACTAAGAAAGCTATGTATACTTTTAACGTTTGTAAGTGCCTGCTAATCTCTAATTACTTTTACTTTCTTAGAGTCTATCTTAAGTCCTTTTTTAGCCTTAATAATAAATCTAAGGTATTTTATACTCTATACGTTAAATTTGCATTTTTAGATATCTAAAGCTAATCTAGCCTTACTTATAGCTTCTAAAACTTTATTTATATTACGTTAGTGTTCTTTAAGCGTGCTATTAGTATAAATTAATACGTTGTCTAGGTAGGCTAAGTAAAAATTATTAATATACTCGCAAAGAATCTAATTAATATAATATTAAAAGGTACTAAAAGCGTTTGCTATACTAAATAGAGTAACTAGCTACTTATATAACCTAAATCTAGTACAAAAAGCTGTTTTTTACTTATCTCTTATATTAATCTTAATCTTGTAGAAAGCTGTAGAAACGTTAATCTTTATAAACTATTTAGCTTTTATAATATTATTAAGAGTTTCCTAAATTAAAAGTAAAAGATAATAATCTTTCTTTGTAATAGCATTTAGAGCTTAGTAATTAATGTAGAAACGTGATCTTCCTCTAGATTTCTTAGCAAAAAAGACAGGGGAGGAGGTAAGAGAGCTACTAGCTCTAATCTAACCTTTATTAAGTAGAGAAATAAGCTCCTTTTATAATACTAGGAGTTCTAGGCAGCTTATACTATATAGAGGTCCCTAAAGAGCCTCTTTTTCCTTACCTTTATTATCTTTCTCTAGTTTAATTTAGTGATCTACTTTAGATCTGCGTAAAGGAGGTAGTATAGAAGCAGTTTTTAGATTAAAAATCTAAGCTAGGTGTTAATAAGTATTAAAGAGTAAAGGTAGGACCTCTACTTTCTTCTTAGGAGCTAGGGCTTTTTAATATCTTTAAGAGAAGCAGTAAAAGTCTAAATAGACTTATCTTTTTTTGCTTACTTAATATTAGAGTAATAAGCTGTTACGCTTATTTGTTTTAATTTCTAGTCTCTTTTAATAAGGCGATCCTTAGTGCTAAGTAAATTAATCCTTTAGCTAGAAGAATAGATTAAATTGTTTTTCTAGAAGGAGTAATAGTAACCTCTCTTCTATTCATCTAGGGCCGTCTAAGTATTAAATCGTAACTAGGGTGTGTAGGGGCCACATAACCCTAAATAGTATCCTTATAGCCTTTAATATTAATGTCTAATCTAGCAACTTTGTTGATAGTTCTAAGTTTATCTGTAACTCCTTCTAATCTCCTAGGAGAAATAGAAATGCACTGTAAGTTAGTATTCTTAATAAGTAAAGAGCTAATAAGCGAGTATACAAGGTTTCCTGTATTAATTAAAGTAGAGACGAAAGTATAACAATTAACTAGCGCCTCTGAAGTAATTCTATTGCTACTTATATTCTTTTTAAAGTTTGCCTACTCCTTAACTAAATCATTCTAACTTATTAGAAGCTCCTGCTAGTAACTTTAAACAGGAGCTACTCTTTTTCTAAATCTAAGTCTGTATTTAAGCTTCTCTTGCTAAGCTTATTATCCTTTTCTTTAAGTTAGAGGACTTAACTAAAGTCTTTTTCTCTTTTTTAGAAGATCTCTTATCCTCTGTATAATATGTAGATAGATAGCTTTTTTATTTATAGTTAAAACAGCGTCTTTTTTATACAACTATTCTAACTCCTAGTTACTAAACTATTAAGGTTTAGCAGTTCTTCCTGTGTATTCTATCTCTTCTATCTAGTCTCTTTTTAAAGGAGAAAGAGGAGGAGAAGTTCTCCTAGATTTATACTCTTTTAGCTTATTGTCTCTACCTTTAGAGTACTCCTCTATTCTGTAGCGATAATTAGTAATCTCTATTACTTTGTTTTGCAGGCTATCTAAATCTTTATAAGTAATACTTATAAGTCTATCTTAAAGTTTCTAAATAAGACTTTTTTAGAAAAGCATTATCCTTATATCCTCGTCTAAACTACTATTAAATAATAGTAGTTGTTCTTAGAATTCTATAATGTATTTGCGTATACTTTTCTTGCCTTAGCTTATAGACTAGAGCTTGTTCTTAGCTTTCTCTACACTATAAGGATCTCTAAACATTTAGGTAAAGAAGTTTAATAGCTTTTTAAAGTTCTATAAATTAGAAATCCCTATTTAGTTAAGGAAAAGTAGAGTAAGAGTTGTAGCTAAGCCTTTTAGTTAACTAAAGGCGTAATTATAAGTCCTTTTATCTATATTAAAATCTTCTTTATTGTTTTCTACTTTAGCAGTAAGTTGTTATTAAAAGATTTAACACATCTTTCTGTTTTTATTAAAAGTATTAAGATCTAGTTGTTTAAAACGCCTAGGCGTTTAAGCTTATTAATTTCTTAAGGCAGCTAATAGGGTAGGTAACTAAGGTAGAGGTTGTTATTCTACCTTAGGCTCCCTTTGTTGTAGCGTGCCTATAGCCTCCTAAGCTTAGAAGGCTTCCTGTATCCTCGTAGAAGAAGCTATCTTATCTAGGCTACCTACTCTACAAAGACCTTCTAAAGTAGTTTCTACTTTAGGTCTACTAACACTATCTTAGTGTAGTTCCACTATCTTTACAGCTAAAAGAGCTGCTAAGGGTTCTACTATCGTATTTATAGGTACTCGCTAGTACTCTATTATTGTTGGCAAGAATCGTTATAAGTGCTACTACGCTTAGTAGGCTTACCTAACGAATTATACGCCCTAGGGACTTATACAACTAAGTATCCCTTAGCACTTTTAATCTAGTGCTTCTTCTATTAATCCTTTAGTAGATTTTAACATTTAACTAATTAACTAGCAGTCTAATTAATTAGATTCTCGCGCGTAGATATAGCTCTAGCTAGCTTCTTATCTAGATATAGCTCTAGAAGGCGACTAAGTACAACGTAGCTACGTAAGTAGCTAACGAAAGATTTTATTTAATTGTAAAGATGCGTTAGGTTAACTAAAGATGCAAGGTAACAGTAGAAGGTAAATAAATTAGATATCAAACTATAGAGAGAGACTACGTAGGTTTATATATCTAACCTAGATAATTAGGACTTAACCTAAGTTAGGACTAACTGAGGTTATTAGAGGTTGTCAGATCAGCTTAACAGTTAGCGTGATTAGTGCGGCTAGTAGTATAGTTACTAGCAGGAGCTACTAGATCAGCTAGAAGCTAGCGCAAATAGTGCGGCCGATAGTTAGCTACTAGTGCTGAGGTAAGAAAAGCTAACGAAGGCTACAGGTCGAGTACTAGGGAACATTAAGGCTCTAGCCCTTTACACGTAGGTCATTGTTAAAGTAATAACAGATTAATTAGTTAGTTAGTAGATAGCTGTGTTAACAATAACAGTAGCCTGTAGGTTATAGGATAAGTCAGTAAGAGGTTAATCGTATTATTAAAGGTAAGAGAGAGGTACAGCAGCCGCAGCAATCTGCTAGCTGTGCTGTAGGAGAATAGAGTAGAGTAAAGTAATTAATAATTAAATAGTTAACCTTCTAGCTTGCTAATTGCGCAGTAGGAATTGAAACTATAATTAAGCAGCTGGGCTCATAACTGTAGGAGCTAGGAAGAAGCAATTGCTTAATTAGGAAGAGTGGAATGAGTGTATTAATTAACTAAGTGCTACAATAAAGTGACTAATAACTACTAAAGAAGAATAAGACGATCTAGCCCGTATATATAGGCGCTAGCGCGGTCGTCACGTGTTTAGCTTACTAGGATCACCTAGTCAACATGGTGATCCGCATGTTGCGCATGTTAATACTCTAACAGTAAGGATTACAGAAGAGTCTTATAGAAGTAGTGTAGACATCCTGTTAATTGCTTGCAAAGTTTTTCTTAATTATTAGTTGTTAATCCTTGTTTAGTTAAGGCAGTAAGACCCTTTATTGTCAGAAATAATAGGTTGTTAAAACTAATAGGATAATAATAATATAAGTAATAATAAGTGTATAGTATTAATAGTTGTAGTGTTAGTCTTCTCTTGATCGATTGTGCCGATCCTAGGTGCTCCTTTTAATACCCGGATTCTGTGTGGGCCTTGGCGGCGCTAGCGCGTTTAGCGTCCTTTAGCGCCACCCCCTGATCACCCTCGCAGGACTCCTGATCAACCTCGCCGACCTCCTGATCAATCGCGCAAATCTCCCAAATCTGACAACACCTTTAAACAAGAGTAAATGCGCAGCACCTTACACGGCCTTCACTTTTATACCGCAGTTATTAAAGCGGACCACAATCATCAAAAAGAAAACGTGCCTAGCACCAGTGAAAGCATTAAGAGTATTGAACCATGATGGAAATTGCATAAATAGCCAAATGGAGAAGATACTAAACTCTAGTGCAGTCCTTACACTCAGAAGACACCCAAAACGCCTAACCTCTCAAAGAAAGAAAAGAAAAACTAAAGATATACGTGCAGTACGATACCAATCCAAACCGCACTCTGAGCAAAACATTGAGAAGAAGAAGGAAAGAAGAAAATTCCTAGCCAACAATCAACAATCACCCCTCCCCACACCTATGCACCACCAGCCCTTCCGGTAGTAGTAGCCGAAGACGGCTGATCATTATTCCAGGTAAGGTAAGTATGATCACCAAGTTTCCTGGGCTTGATCAAATGTGTTGCGAGGAAGACAGCGCCCAAAACGATGCAAATCCCGCCTACGACAAGGTACGCGATACCCAAAAAGGGGTTCTTGCCTCCCATGACGGTGCGCGTGGAGATGAGAATGGATTTTGTGCCGCTGTATTTGTCGACGGGGAAGCCTGGTTACATATATTAGCAACCTCTCTACTGACAAAAAGATGGAAAGGAAGGAATGGAGGGTTATCATACGGTCATAGATTTTGAGGCGGTAGGTACCAGCGCTCAAAACATCATTGTCATTACGCTGGTACAATTTACTGAATGTAGGCAAACCCGCCGTTCTCATCCAAACCTGGAATTGCTCCCAGGTGTGCAAGTTGGGTAGTGAACCGTTATAACGGCCGTTGGGGTATTGTTCCTGCCAGTTTGGCGGTGGGACGACGTCTTCAGGCCTGTATTTTGTTTCACCATAGAGATCGCCTTCATGGCTCCACGAAGTACCCGCCACAGTCATGGTATAGTTGTGGCCGCCATCATCCGAACCACCCGCGGGGTTAGCCAGAGTGAGGTTGCTAAAGGTGTCATTGAACATGGAGTTGGCGATGAGGCCACATGGGTAGTAAGGTAGGCCGGTCTCAGGGTCATTGTCAAGGGGAGAGCAATCGCCCGAGCTGAGATCGCTGGCACTGCGGGCATTGCCTTTTAGTTGGTCAATGTCGACAGACTTGACGTATCGGCGATGGTTCTGGTAGAAGTTGGTGAGGCGGTAGTAGAAGAGAATGGGCGGTTTGATTTCCTCCGGAATGGTGAAGCTGAGGATGCAAACGTTTGTTTCTAATTCGACGCCGGATTCAAATGTGTAGTTCTCTCGTCCCCAACCCCACATGGCCGCAGGGTCCTCACTTGATTTGAACGTCGCTGATACTCTGTCAGAGGGAATCGGTTCGAATGGGTTGTCTGCTGTTGGGTCGAAGTCTACTGGGACTTGGGGCGCGGTGGAGTTGCAATTGGTGTAGTCGATTGAGATCTCCTGGACCTGGTAGGAGAGTCAGCCTGCCGCCCTCACGTATACCGCATAGGCTTCTTACCTTGGCACTAGCGTATAGAAGCAGCCCACCGATGGGCGCAAAGATGATTCCGACAATGAAGAAGAGAGGAAGGACGGTCTTGGGCGTTAAGATGGGTCTGTTGCGCGGTTAGTCTAGTCGTCGCTGTTGCCAGCCATGCTTCCACCTACTGCCATGCTTTCAAGCGCTGCTGCCTGAATGCAGTATCTAATATCCCATCAGCATTGCCCTTGTTCGCGCATATGTGTGCATCGCCAGGCGTGGCTTACTCGGCGGCCTCCTGCTCTTCGTCTTCTTCGGCTCTTCGCGGCTTGGGTCCTGGCTGCTTATCGAGTCGGTATGCTCGACCTGCTCTGTTCGCGACATAATGCTGGTTCCGCGCGACTCGGCGAGTCGATTAGTGAAGTGAATGTGCAGTCGTTAGTCGCCTGGGGAGAGAGAGGGTGAGAATGGGCGGGTTGGAGATCGGCCAAGCCGTTGTCCCAAATTAGTGACAGAGCGGCCGCGCCACGCCTGCACGCCTGCACGCCTGTGGAGCTTACACATGCATTCCCCCTCCCGAACATATCATGGGCTCCATCGCGCACTACTATGATGAGTTACTCTATTTACGCGGAGGTCCGAGTAATCACGTACAATGCATCGCGCAGATTGTTCCATATGATGTCAAGATGATTGTATTCTGGTCTAGTGCTACCATTATCGTAAGAAAGCCTGCATTTGCGGCGACAATGTCCATATGGGACAGGAACATCCATTGGTGTGAGCTGAGGGGTATCGCATGCCGTGAGATGAGAGAAATGAAAAGTCGAATAAAACCCAAACGCCATAAGAGAGGACAGTGCCCAGTCCCAAACACCTGTTCATGCCAACAGTAATATCCATAATCGATATATATATATATAAAAAACGCCCGTCGTAAATCATGCAGAGGAAGACAACCGTCCCTCGAAGTGTCCATGTCAGTCTTATCCAAAGAAGGCGAGCCTGTTCAGTTAGGCAGCCAAATGCGATGTGCAAATTGATCCATCGTAACCAGAAAAACAACAAAGATGATGGTAAAAATGAAAGCTCCGCGTGCTATACGACGCGGGTGGCTCAGAGGTACTGGCGGAAGTAGTCTGGATTGAACCAGCCAACACGATCGTACGACTGCCACAGTTTGCTAGCCTTGTTGACGTCGATCTTGCAAGCCTGTTGGGCATCCGTCTTGCGGAACTCCTTGCCAATCTTCAGTGCATCGATGCGGGCCTGGAAGATGCGTCGCTTGCTTGTGAGATAGGTGGCGCAGTTGAGGCGGAGTGTGCCAGCGAGGTTCAACTCAGCCTCGTGCAGCAGGTCGCGATCGGGATCGTCGGCAAGCGACAGCGCTTGCCCTTTCCATTCAGCCTTGAGAGCCTTGGTATTGCCCTTGGGCAGTGTGTCTAGGGGTGGCGAGTAGTCTGGAATCGCATTGTAATCGGAGTCGTCGCGATTGGTGGCTGGTCGAGAAGGCTTAGGAGAGGCTGGCTTGGGCGTCATGTCAAATGAGTCGTGGATCTGAGTAAGAGGCGTGGGCTTAGCCTTGGGTGGGCGAGGAGTGCGAGGAGGCAGCCGTGCAACAGCGACCTTGGGCTGGCGGGGTCTGGACGATGGCGCGGGAGCGAGCTTCTTCAAGGCTGTTCGCTTTTGCACACCGGTTGACCGGCCGTAGTAGTCATCGAAGCGCCGCTCCTGAGCCCACCATTTCCGTGGGTCCTTGGTGGCCGACGCGAAGACATTGGAGCGGAATGTGATGGCCAACTCGTAGTCGGCACGACTCGGCTTGCTCTCTAGCTGCGCATAGTCCTGGGAATTCATGTGGGCGGTGATGGCATCTTGCGAGGCTGACTCGGGTGACTCGTCGGGGAACAGCGGCATGTGGGCGATGGGGGCCGCTGCATCGACCGAGACGAACAGCTGGGGATCGCGCGTGCATTGTTCGTCGGAGCTCTCCATGTTCTCCTTCTGTGATTGTGGATCGTATGGCGAGATTGGTGGAGAGGCGTAGGCGATGCGGTGCACGGCTGCTGCCTGGAAGGCCGCCGCCATGTCGGGGTTGATGGCGGACTTTGAGGGTGCTGAACTGAACGAGGAACAGGGCGATTGAGCAAAGGCAGGCGGAATTGAAGTGCCAAACGACTCTGATGGCTTCAATTCAGGGGGCGAGAGGAGTGAGGAAACGGTGAGCCGATTGCTCGGGGGCGTCTTGTAGGACGAGTTTGCCATTGCGTAGTGTGTGTGTGTGTGTGTGCGGAAAGTTTGCCCTTGGTAAAAGCGCAAGGTTGGGGCGGTAGCGATGTTTGAATGCGTGGATGTGTCGAGGCAGCGGGATGGGTGTGCTGCGTTGGTATTGCTGTCAATGGCAGGGGCTGGAGTGGAAGCTGTGGTGGGTAGTCGGCCTTTGGTTGAGAAAACGGCTTCGCCACAGTTATATCGTCAGGTGCGACCAGGCGCAAACGTGACGGTGGAATGCGGCAGAATGGACCGACCGACGGCTTGGACCAGTCCGGATGGCAGTCAATTACTAAGACAGTCTTTTGGGCGGGGGATTGGACGAGTTGAATGGGGGTGGTGGCAGGTTGGTCGTCCCGAAACAGACGGGGTGGGCAGGCGAGTTATAAGAAGCACTACGACAGCTCGTCGGGGGTTTCAGCAGGCTACAGGATAGCGAACAAGGCCAGTGTGAGTCTCGACTCTTGGTTGGAGACACTGCGGCCCCATGTGCTAGCGAACCAGACAAGGCAGACAAAGAGGGTGTGCGCGTGCCAGGCTCTCGTCCTCGCAGGCCAGGCATGGTCCATAGACTCGATATGAGGAGCGCCCGTTGCGCGCGGCCGGCAGCTGACGAATGCGCGCGGCCAAGAAGTGAATAGAAGGAAGACGAAGGGGGCTCCCAGGAGAGAGGCCAATTGGAAGCGGGCGAGCAATGGGCTCGTCGCAGTCAGAGAGAAGGGGAGTCACTGCACAATGCAAGGCGACTTGTCGCTTCGCCCATGCAAACCCGGCTAGCCCGTCGGGGCCGAACCATGGTCCAATGCTTCCCTCGCGCCAGCCCCATTGACGATTGCCATTGTCTCGTCACCACTCGTAGACGCAGAGAGGCCAATTCACTGCAGCTGCCTGGCATGGCCCGGTGGCCGACTGCGTGGGTGTGGGTGTGTGTGTGTGTGGGTGTGTGTGTGCCTCTGCATGCATCTGACCGCCCCTCGTCGCCAGCGGCGGCTGCCCAAGCCTTGCTCATCGAGTTCTGTGGAATGGCGGTGCCCGTTCATGGTCTTGTGACTTGGCCTGGATCAAGCGGCTGTAGGTGTACTACTACTATGTATGTAGTCGACGCCACTGGCGGGGAGCTGCAGAAGGTTCGCTCAGGGCAAGCCAATGTCTCGCAGCGGGTAGCAGGCCCTGTCTGCAGCGCGCTCCATGGCTGCAGCGTTAGCCTGCTGCGGTACGTTGCCGCCATGTTATCGACTATCAGTCTACACACCGTCTCCTGTCGGGCCAAGGTCATGCTCCAACAACCCGGGCCTGTCTTATCATCCTTCTCGTGCTGTCGGGGAGGGAGGGGCATGCCAAACGGCCCAAACCCCATTAGCCCGAATTGACATCTGACCTCAGCCGCCTGATGCCGTCTCTTGCCCTGCCATGACCATTCACCATTGACAGACGCTGACTCAATGCACCTTGGACCGCGCGATGCAAAGCCATCGATTGCCATGTCCAGACTCCAGAGGGCCTGGCCATGGGTACATGTGTGCATCCCACGACTGCCGCCAAATCTGGTCAGCCGATAGGACAATGCGAGCACATGACTTGCTGCCCCATCTTCCAGACTCCAGTGCCCACTACGCCAGCGCCTCGGGGGGTCCCTGCATCATGATCTGCCCATACATTTTTCTTGATTCCTGGCTTTGCCAAAAAAGACATGTTGCGTGGTCCTTTGATTACCACGTCGTCTCATGGCGTCATCATCGCCCTGCGTGACAATGGAGGCGACTGTCAGCGGCGATACGTGCAAGGGAATTGGCCCACATCTTCAGCCTAGAGAGTCGAACAGTACCGGTAGTGACGCCGGCTATGTATGATTATATCATGCCCAGCCGGATAGCACTACTACTTCGCACTGTTCGCACCCAACATTGTAACGATGCTGTTATTTCACGTGCTTTCGTGGACCAAGCGCCGCGCCTTCCCGCGCTCCCGTCGCGACTACCCCCAATCTCAACCCAATTCCCCACATTCGTCATCCCCCCAAATCAACATACACAGCCATGCCCTCACGCCATCCACATTACAATGCATGCCGTATTGCCAGCATTGCCCCGTAACCGCCACTTCTTAACTCAACTCTTTGATTCGCTATCCTCAGTTCGCGATGCGTCAATTGACCGAATTGCTATTGTTGACCAGGCCAACACCAACACCAACCCGCTTCACAACGTACCCGACGCAACGAAGAAGCAATTACTCTCCTTGCAAGTCCTGTTCCCCAATGAATTCGTGCCCGCATTAGATTTGCTCGACCGGCGCCTCATAACCAGATTCCATATTCGCGACGAAGAAGAAACGCCTACCCTGCTGAAAACAGTTCAGGGGGAGACAAATGCAGGAGCGGGCCAGGACATACAGATGCAAGACGCAGAGGACGCATTACCATCACCATTACAGCACCAAGACGCCCAGATAAACGGGACAAGAACTACGTATACACACACAATCCCCAACCCCCCAACAACATACCACGTCCGCTCCGCCCAGCAACGCCCCTCCCGCTACAGCACCTCCTACGACACCACGACGTCCTACCAAGTCCGCCTCCAAAGCTGGAATTGCTCCTGTCCCGCTTTCGCATTTGCTGCTTTCCCCGCCGTACATCCTGAACCACCTACTCCGCTACACAACCCAATACAGCAGCAGCAGCAGGAGGAGGAGGAGGAGGACCAAAGAGGGATATCCTGGATATTCGGTGGAATAACTCTAGGTGATGATATGCCACCTGTATGTAAACACCTCCTAGCATGCGTCTTGGTAGCGAGATGTAGCGGGCTGTTTGCGGCGTTTGTAGAAGACAAGCATGTTAGTGTTGAGGAGGCGGCGGGGTGGGCTGCTGGGTGGGGGGATTGAAGTCGTACCGCTATGCTTCGATACTTTGATACCTCGGTGCCCTCTCGGGGTTGGCCATAGGGGTGAATGTGGACATGGACATGCTGGTACATGGTTTGATACCCAATAGCCGCTGCAGCACGGCGTCAGACGAGAAAAGGAAAAGAAACAAAATGATACCATGATCAGTTTGACCTCATATCATGTCTCTTGAGTCGTGTCATTTCTATCATGCCATCATGTCGTAACATGCCCAAGTCCAAAAAAAAAGACAGGCTGCTTTTTGACCATGGTTTCGTCCATCGGCTCCGAGTAGTATAATACACTTTTCTTTGCCCTCACACTCACTCAAGCATGTTTCGACCGCTGCACTCATTTCTTCTTCTGCTCCTCCTTGCCCTTCTCTTTACCCTTCTCCCCTTCCTTGACCTCACCATTCATCTTCTCCCCCTCCTTCTTCTCTCCCTCTTTGCCCTCTTCCTTCTTCGCCTCCTTTTCCTCCGCCTGTTGCTTATTCTGTATTTTATTGTCGATCAAGTCGTGGAATGCCGTAATCGCACGGATCAAACTAGACAAGTAGATGGCCATGAGCTGGTCATTCGTCTTGACGCTCATTGCGCGGGCAAGCTCGCCGTTGTCGACTGCGCCAGCCTGGCCAGCTGACGACCCGATGCCGTTTGTTGCGCCACCCACAGGTGTGGCTTTGGGTGTGGAGAGGTTGGGGAGCAGGTTGAAGACGTCTTGTAGGTTGCCGAGGATAGCGTGGTTGACGGGGAGGTCTTCGTCGATGACTTTTTGCAGGTATTGGCCAATGTCTCGTAACCGTAGGTGTAGGCCTTGCAGTGATTGAAGTTGCGACGTGATGCGTGTGGAGAGGGTGCCGACGGCGACATCGCGGATATCGCGGAGAAGGTGTTCGACTCCAATCTCCTCAGCCTCTTCTGCTTCGATTATTGAGGGCGTGTGAACAAAGGTCTTGGAGGTGGTTGTGCCGTCCTAGATGTGTCAGCATTGAGCCAGGAAAATGAGAGATTGGTGATTGTGGTGTTGCTGTCGCCGCCACAGAGCCTATGCTATGCACTTACATCCTTGATCTCCTCTACCGCGAAGTAGGCGTCTGTTGGTACGCCCACCTCCTTTGGCTGTACATCAATGATGACGAGTAGTGGGTTTGGTGTGTATCGCTTAAACAGCTCGTTGACCTCTAGATCCGACGCCCGCAGCTTAGGCCCTGTGTGATACCAGCCGATGAGCTTCTCCCGCGCGTTGACCTTCTTGAACATGTCGTTCATCGACTCGACGTAGTTATGGTCTAAGAACCATACTGAAGGGTCCTTCTCGTCTTCCTCGAATGGCACTGCAAGTGTGTCAGCTTGCGGACAGGTCTCCTGCCTTGTTTACTGTGCAGGCGGCAAACTGGACCATGGAGGGGCTACACACCCGCGAAGCTGTTGGAGACGCGCACGTTCTTGCCATCATTCTGTCCGAGAAGCACGCCGACTACTCTCCTCTTGGTTCCCTTTGCTTGCCGGCCGTAATGGTCTGCTGCGGAGAGGAGCACGAGAGGCGCGACAGAGACGTTGCGGGTCACGAGCGACAGCGTCTCAGCTGTAGTGGCGGGCATCTTGGTGATGTGGACTCAGTATCGCCGACAAAGATGTTGAGAGACTGGCGGCGATGTTCGCGGGGTTTGTTGGGAGGGTCGATGGTGGTGGTGGTGGTGGTGGTGGTAGTGGTGGTTGTCGATGCGGCTCTGCGGTGTATCGAAGCCTTCAGCGCTGCGAGATGGTGAGAGTGGGTCAGAGCTCGCGCGCTAGTTCGTCCAGCAGTGCGTCAGTGAGCGACGTGGATGGAATCACGAGAATTTAGCACATTCGAATACAAAAAATGATACAAGTCGATTGAAACATGCGAGCTACGAGGAAGCCCACTACTTGGTATCTAACGAAGGGATACTATACTGTACACCAAAAATTCAATGATAGTAAGACAGAACCCCCTCCAGATCAATCCAGCGATCTTAGAACAACCCATAATGAAGGTCAAGCATTATCGCAGGAGCCCAAAAAACTGCGTGACTGGAAAAGAATCACAGCGTGGCGGTTGGGAAGTAGTATTGATCCCACAGGAAGTCATAGTCCTCAATGACACCGCCGACCATGTCGAGAAGAGGCTTGCCCTTCAGTTTTTCGATGATGCTGTGAATGTAGGCCCTGTTCAATGTTAGTCACGGGCCAAGATATATCAGCATAGCCACACTTACTTGGTAATGTTCTCGTAGAAAGCGCCGCGCATCGCCCACCATCCGAGGGACCAGCCTCGCTTGCGCAACTCTTCCTTCTCCAGTCCAGTCAAGCCTCGAAGGCCTCCAGCTAGTCGCTCTTGGAAGTCTTTCTTTGCTATTTGTCTTGCACCGTATTCCATGCTAACACCAATCAACCACGGCCTCCAGCTCTTCCTGTCTCCACTGAAGTGTTGCATCGCCAGCGCGTAGACAACCGGTCGGAGGATGTACAATGCTTCAGCCAGCTCGCCCTTCCTGCTCACTCGGTGCAGCAGTGCCTTCGGGGGCTTGATGTCGTCCGCAGTCAGCACCTTGGATAGAAGGTAGCTTGAGATATCCGAAGAGTCCGGCAGGCTCGGCATGGACAAGCCAGTCCTAGGCATTGCCCAGTTCTCTGCCTCGAGCGAGCGTTCACTCGGTGGTGTATCCATACCATCGGCCGATGCTGAAGACTCTTCCAGCGAGCTTGGATCGATCTCTCGTTGTGGGAGCGGCGGCGACAGGAGTGGCCTTGAGTTGGTCAATCGAAGCAGCAGTAACCGGCATAGTGCTTTAACAATCTCCAACAAAACCACCACGCGCCATCGCACCTTCTCGCCCTTCCGCTTTGCTGCCATCTCCCATAACAGTTCTGTGTACTGGATCATCTGGAGCACTAGCGCGATCCGCTTGTACGTCGGCGAGTTCTGCGTCCAGAACTTGGTATATCGATGATGGGGGGTGAGGGGCTGCCGTCGCGTTCCAGGCATTTGTGCCATGGCTTTGGAGAGGAGAGAGTCATGGTATAGGGAGAGCACTTGGACGCCACTGTGTACTGTGTCTTTGTTAGTCGCGACAAATGCGCGATAGCCGGGCGCAACCTACGAGATTCGGATGCGATCTCAGACTCTCGGAAGCGGCCTGTTGGCGATTAGTAAGATATCTGCATGTACATGTCGAACTGGCATACCAGGGATGATGTACATCAGCGACCGCAGTGCGGATTCAATCTGCGTCACGGCGCTGCTGTTCTTGGTGATGAAGTCGGAGTACATGCCCAGCCACTGCGAGGGCATGGACAGCACCTCGCCCGTCTTCTGCGTCGCTTGTTTGTACATATCTGCAGTCGCCTCAGCCAAGGCGCCGAGATGGAGCGGTTGCGCGACGTCGATGTGGTGGTGCTGAGATATGCACGTGTAGATAGGAGTCATGGGCGAGGGTGAAGTCATGGGCCCATTCTCGACGTGCGCTACTGAGTACCGAGGCAGGTGCGGCTCAGCTACCCCGGATGTTCGTCTCCACTCACGAGTCAACCCGTATTTTATCCTTTTCCGGACGCCAACCAATGTTTGCATTTCCCCCTAAATTCACGATTTACCAGTGCCATTCAGCATGACTAGAATGGCGTGGTCAAGGGCGACAGCTGGTCGGCATAGGCAGAAAAACGCGTTACACACCCACCTACGGCCTCTTCTGGGGTACACGGGCATCCGTCGCTGTGGTATTACAAAGCCAATCTTGTCTCTGACTCTTTATCCATCCTAACTTCACTTTTGAAAGTCATCGTCCGGCCTACGTGTGCAAGCAAAGCACTCTAAGATCTTGTCCAAAGACATATCCATAAAGCTTCGCACCATGGCAAACAACCTCCTAGACCGTCTTCCTGTCCCCCAAGTTCCCATCACTGACGGGGATAAACCCCTCTTCGCGTCCATCAATGCCTTCGTCCACGCTTACATGTCAAAGTACGACAACTCCCACGACTACCAACACATTCTCCGCGTCCTCTCCAATGCAAACCGACTCCTACACATTGAACGCCATGCCAACCCTTGGGTCAAGTACGACACTACAGCCCTTTTCCTCGCCGCCCTCCTGCACGACGTAGGCGACCACAAATACGCAAAACCAGGTGAAGACATTGAAAATATAATCTCGCAAACCCTCGTGTCTCGCGGCGCGGGCTTAGAACTCGCTCAGAAAGTCGAAACCATCGTCAGGCATGTCTCCTACACCCGCGAAGTCCGCAATCCCTTGGCCGTTGACGAGGTTCTGCAGCGGAACCCCGAATTAGCTATTGTGCAGGATGCAGATCGGCTTGATGCTATTGGCGCAGTGGGGATAGCGCGATGTTTCTCCTTTGGGGCTGCCAAGATGCCGGAACAGGCTATGGATAGGGCGGTGGGGCATTTTGAAGAGAAACTGTACAAGTTGGCGGGCATGATGAAGACAGCGGCCGGGAAGGAGATGGCGGGGAAGAGACATGAAGTACTGGAGGAGTTTGCGAGACAGTGGGGGGAGGAGTTGGAGCTGAGTTTTGAAACCCGGTAATTGGTAGTCATCAAGACTTTGTGCATTGATGTTGTATATTCATTTCGTTCTTGGGATAGGGTGGGTACCTGGGATGAACGTGTTGATGCGGATTTTAAATGGGCTATGGGACAGGGTTGCAAGAATCTCGTGGGGAGAGGTTTTTCGCTGTTTAGGCATATTCAGCTGACCGTGGAAGGTCTCGTTTGAGGGTATAACATCAAGTGTTACGGCAGTACAGGTACCATAGCCGAATTTCATCGATACAATAGACAATGGTGTTTTCTCAGCATCTTTGGTTATCGGTCTTGGTAGCATGAATGACGAGGACATAGTGTGGGGATGAAGAAAGATCAGAAGGCTGGATCCATCAAATATGGTTTACATCTGAGAGATCTACCAGTATCCCGTGGTGTACTTTGTGGATGGCCGCATTCACCGATGAGCGAACACGGGCCGAATAGTCTCGCGGCCACAAGTCGCACACGATGTGACGAGTTCACCCTTCTGGCTTCATCATTGGCTGTTTTGTGGGTTCGCCGTGCTGCTAGTATCGACATAGCGGGGCGTCATCAGTGAACAGGTGCTATAGAGCGAGGCTACGGAAACATGATGACGGTATAATTAGTAAATTTGTAGGTGGATGGAGCCTAGGTAGGTCGTCAGGACCTCCGGGAGCACATCCCAGCCAATGGCGGGCGCGAATCGTTGCATTTACTAGCCTACCACCCTCTTTTGCAGCGCATGTGCCTCTGTCCTAAACTTATCCTAATATCTGCCGCACGCTCCATCCGCCGCACGCTTGTTCAACCATGGCCAACTGTGTGAGAATGGTATTCTAGTGCAACCATTTCCTCATCGGTAGCATACCTGCGTCAACTACATGTCCGACATACACTAGCATCCAGTAACACAAACTCCGTCCAAACGTTGGAGTCCGGATTGCCCAGAGTAGGTAGTCCGCCGGAGCCATGTTCATACAATCAACAGAGTACGACCGAGAATTCGCTGATACTACATGAGACCGTTTCGGTAGTGGGGACAGATTTATAATCTGCCATTGTAGATTTGGCCGCAAAAACCTCGATGCGGCTAACCGGGGCAATGCCATGCTAAAGAGAATGCAAGTGGACCGTGAGCAAAACAGGTGGGGGATAACCATCTGGCATTTGATACGCCAACCGAATATTCTAGTCGTATGAATTTTCCATTTCGTGCCGTGCCCCCATTACCATTAAGGATGCTGCAAAAGAAAGCAATAATGTGCAAGTAATGCCAGATCAGCGGCGACCATATTATGCGGACAGTACCAAGGCACATATCAACCATGACAAAGCTTACAATATGCAAGGACAAGTTTTTGTGTCATATTGCAAACAACACACAGCCCTGGAGAAAAAAGCACAGCAAAGAATGAAGTCTGGCCCCTGAACCTCGTGTAGACACCCGATTGGCGGGCAAACTTGCCGCGTTCCAATAACATCGAGATCCTCCATAGCACATCTTTCCAGCATCGATATCACAGAATCCCATCTTAAAAGATCGATGAGCACCTTCGAGATTCGAGAATTGAAATTCCATATCCAAAATTTCCCCTCGTAACGGTTTCTTGTGTAACAACCTTAAAATCCGTGCTTTTTGGCTTTTTTTTTCTCATCTCGGCCATGCGTCCCCTAAGACCAATCCTCCCTTCTGACATTCGCCCACGCAACGAACCACACACCCCTCAACCCCGTGATCGCGTCGCATCCGCCTGCGACCATTGTCGCACTCGGAAGATAAAATGCAACGGCGAACGACCAGTATGCGTCGAATGCACCAAGCGCTCAACATCCTGCCACTACGCCACGCAATCAACAGAAACCCAAAGCCAAGCCCTGAAACGCAAATTCAAATCATTGCAAGCCGAGAACGAAGCTTACGCCGAATTATTCGAACTGATAAAAACGAGTCCAGACAGCGAGTCTCATGAGTTGGTGAGGAGGGTCAAGATGGGAACCGGTGTTGAGGATGTGTTGAAGCGAATCAAAGAGGCGGATCTACTTATCCAGCTTAACCGGAGACCAGAAGAAACTAGACTGCAGTATACATTGCCGAGATTGGCTTCCACGATTCCAAAGCGCATGTTTATGCCTGATAACCCTTATTTCGCTGTGTCGGCGGGTTCTCAGGTGCCGTCTAATGGCGTCAAGGGTTCGCCGCCTGGTAACCCGGCGGCTCAGTATCCGAGTCCGCCTGTGTAGTCATGGTTCGGTACCATCTAGATCGAAACCATGCTAGGAAATTTGGAATGTTCCTTCAGATGTACTCCCGCTACCTCCTACTCAACCCAATGTTGCCGACAACGGGCCATCCGACATCGTGGTGTCGAAAGGGCATTACGCAACGTCTCTACTGCAGGATAATAGGAGAGCTTTTCGCTTCGCAGGTCTTGTGATATCTAGCTTTGGGTTGACTAACACATTTAGTGTGTTCACATAAAGCAACATCTCCCTGCAAACTTTTGCTGGTGCGTTATAATCTCCGCGGGCGGAATATCTTGGGCATACAGGGCATACGTCCAGCTCATGTCCCGGGGCACTCTACGACCCTCAGCCTTACACCTTCAAACTTCGAGTTTGGGTCTCGAATTCTGCCCTACTCTTGGTGCATTCGAACAGCAACAAGCTACCGCACTCTGTACAGAAAGTCAGAAAGAGGGGCCCGCTCCTATGCTGTTTCATTTCTAGCTGTTGCAGATATTCCTGGAAGGGCAATCCAAAACACGGGAAACACAACCCACCCGGCCACAATTTCAAAGACTAAAGCGTCAGGTATCACTACACCGAGATCGGTTTTAGCACCTAAAGAGAAACTGTCTAATGAGGTTTCTTGGTTGGAGAGTTTTGGTGCGCCTGTCACATCGCTGGTTGAAACGCTCACTAGCACTGGGCTTTCTTCGGCAATTGGCGCGGTCGAGCCTGCCGGTATTGAGGTCGGTGCTGCAGTAGATGCTTCGTTCATGTCGTTGTGGAGGAGCTCATTGAACATGATGTTTGGCTAGCTTCTTCAACGCGGTTTTCCTCCATGCAGAAGTAGTAGCTGTTCGAGTCCGACAAGCCTTTGTTTTCTTGGAAGACGCTGAGATAGAATAGGCTCCATAATGTAAGGTCCTTCTTCGTTCCGACAAACCAGTGATATCTTGTGATCTCCAGGTCGTTTCCTGTTTTCATAAGTCGGCTTATTTTCTGGCAACCCTAACCAGAATGGAGACTTGTCTTACGCCTGAGGTACTCCAGATCTCCAAACCACATCACATCTGTTTCATTTTGTTGGCAAAGACGTAACGAGACCAGGGTATGCAGGCTATCCTTTTTTTCAATGTGGAATGGCAACGTTTACATGACCCAAGAATTCTTTGAACAAATATAGCAGGCGAAGGGGTCCCTAAAAGTAGCCTTGGTTGCTGAATACCTGTCTCCCGAAGAAATACGCGTCTGCGCCTAAAAACTGCCTAGCGTGACATTGGGGTAAGCAGTTCGGCTTCGCAATCAACGAGTAAAAGAGGCAGCGAGAGAGCGCACGAGGCAGGTGACGGATGTCTTGGGGCGCTTTGCTATCGGTTTAATACGGATCATCGTTTGATGAGCCCGCGGCGGAATACCGGTAGGTAAGATAAGTAAGCAATGTGCTCTGCGCGCTCTTTCTCTCTGTCTTTCATGGAATCTTCCACAATGCTGTTACTACCAAGAAAGTTATCTAGAATTGTCAACTACCACTCGTCTATTGCACTATGTGTGGTAGCGTTGTTCTATCATTTCTTTTCCATCCAAGGTGGATTCGTCGCCCGTGCGACGGGAGCTTCCGCTGTCACGCAGCGTACGGTAGCGGCATCCCCAAACATATTTGGTTCAAGCTGGGTCCCAACGGTCTTTCTGAAGACATGCGAAACTGGACCAACAGCTGTATCAAGAATAACCGGAATACTAAGCACGCTTTTTAACGGACGAGACTAGCGACGATTATGTTCGCAAAACCTTCGCAAAATCCTGCCTAAACATCGTCGATAGCTACCTCGCGCTACCCATCCCCATCTACAAAGCCGACGTTCTATGCTGTCTATTGCCTTGGGACCAATGAGGGATCTGGTCGGACCTAGATGTCTCTTGCGAAGAAAGCGTATCCATGGATGGTTGGGTGCCAGCCGAATACCGGGACGATGCAACACTTGTAGTGGGGTTGGAGTTCGATAAAGGTTGGTCGATCAATTATCATTGCCAATTTGCTACCTGGGTTATAATGGTCAAACCACGGTCGACGCACATGATGCAGGTCATCGACGATATCCTTTAGACATTGCGAGAAAAGACAGCCGAGTACAACATTCCGCTCGAGAAAGCTACATTGGACATCATGGGAGATGTTGATTTTACGGGTCCATGACGTTTTACGCGCAGTGTACGGCCAGAGCTAATTGGAGACGTCTTGGTAATGCCGGGTCGTTCGTTTGCAGTGTCTGCCGACGAATAACAACCGGAGGAAGAGGCACTTCTACCGCCGTAGTTGATGACTCACCATTACGTTGGAACTTGGAAGAACAGCAATGGAGATGAATAGTAGATGAAGACCGTGCTTTGAGGCGTTTATCGTGTCCCGATTCCCTGTAGCTTCGAGGCTTATCTACAGCCTTCGAAGTCTCGAAGTCGGTTATGGCCAACAACGAATTGAAAATGCGACTTTGTAACCTTTTCAAAGTTTGTCCGCTGAACTCATGCTCGTCGTGGCGAGATAGTAAGATCGCGGAAAGAGCTGCGGCCCTTGGGCATTAACAGCCTCAAGGTCTACGCGAACGTTGAAAAAGATGTGATTTGGACTCGTGACTGTTGTGCAAGTTTCCATGATTTCAGGTGGTGGCCAGTTGCGCAGTTTTAGCTTGACACAGGCGAACTGTATAACACAATTGCACACACCTCGAGGGCTCGCTACGTTTGGCTCCGACGACGACCAAGCCGAGCATACTCGATTTGAAGAGTTTAGGCTCAGATAAAAGAGCCCCGAGATTTAATATTGTTCAGTACAACCACTGGCCCACAGCATGCGGCAGACAGCTGTAGTACAACCTGTGCATCTGCCTATTTTTGCTTATAATAGACGATTCCATGATGCAAACTTGGACCAATCTGGCCTACCGCTCGCAATGCTAGCGTTGATACAGAGGGGTGACAAAAAGAAAAACGAATCAAAAATGTTATAGTTTTTAATTGCTAATAACTAATTAACGAAATAAGCTAGTTAGTCTAAAAAGGTTTAGTGATTTGAAAAGCCAAGAACTTCTTTTTGAAGTCAGGCTACTTAGTACGCAGCTTAATTAGCATCTTTCTGGCGGTTTATTGCATTGAAACTAAGTACTCAAGAAATAATAGTTATAATCAATAATAGCATTTTATTGACAGTGTTAAAATAGCTACAAGTCTCTAATATTACAATAGTAATTTAAAGACTTGATTTCTATTAGTTTAGTAACTTTTGTATTATTAGATAAAAAGTTATAAAGTAAAGCATTTTTTGGGTTTTTTTAAAATTAAAAAGCTAATATTGATTTCTAATACTTAGTATACTAGCTTTTAGCCTTTTTAACGTCTTTAAAACGCCTAAGTAAGAATAAAACTCAACTATCTATTGCTTGTTGTAGTATTAAATTCTACTTTTTGAATATAGTCTTTATAAACTTTACTATACTTTTTTTGTTTTCACCTACGCCTAATAAGGAAGTAGGCCTTTTAGTTAAAGCGTTTTTTAATAAGGCCTAAACGTTTTCAATAGAATTTAAATCTGGACTATATAGAGGATGCTTAAAAAGAGCCATCTTTTTTCTAGAAAACTAAGATAAAACCTCTAGTGTTTTATGAATCTTGGCATTATCCTGCTGAAACTTTTACCCTTTATAATAGTTAGTAAAGCGTGTAAAAGTATAAAAAAAGACATTAAATATATTAATAAAGTATTTATTTTTAAGGTGTCAAAGGTGGTGGTTGTTGTTGTAGTCAAAATGGGGGTTCTAAAAAAGTGATAAGCAGCTACCCTCTACTATTCAGTCGCAAAATTCAAAAAAAAGATTGTGTGTAGTTAACAAGATTTAAACAGTAGGTGGATAGGTTTTAAGAGAAAAGCTTAGACTACTAAGCAATAATTAGAGGGGAAAAAAATTGCTAAGGTACTAAAAACAATACTAGTTAAAACGTGTCTAACAGTAATTGCTAGCCTATAGCTAGCAATAGAATTACAGTAGGATTGCAATAGAATTGCAACATAATGTAATAAAGAAGAAAAAAACACGTATGTACTGCAGCAGGAGCCTGTAATACTTTATAAAGCTGCTGCTTCTTACTTACTGCTTTTTATCTTTTAAACAGCACTGCATACAAACAATTTACATAACGTAGTTCACAAGCGAATGGCTCACCTAAGCGAATGGCTTACGCCCTACCGTCGCGTCGACGTCGACACTACAACGCGTTATGTCTTAATAACGTAACTATCTATTAACTTATTATAAATTAGATCTTTAGCTTGCTCTTTTTAACGTCTAATTGCAATATGTTTAAAGCTAAAGACGTGCTGCCTCTATCTATAACGTGCCTTAAAGAACTTTTTCTTACTAACGTGCTAGAAAGCGCTCCTAACGCAATATTAAACTAAACTTAAAACGCCTTTTAAAACTAAAAGAGGAGGCTATAGTTAAGCGTGTTCTTAATAAGTCTTTAAGAGGATTTGCGCCTATAAAGGCTAACATTTAAGTAATAGCTAATAAACTATTACAGGAGTAGGAGAGTAACTGTGTTAACAAGAACTAGGTTAACAACTTTATTAAGTAAACTCTAGAGCTCTATACGCGCTAGAACTGTCTTTATAATTACTAGCAAGCTAGCTGTAAGGACCTAGCAATTATTTAGCGCTAGTTGAATCTAGTTAAGAGGACAAAGGAGAAGTAGGGTATTATAAATAATAATATCTATAATTTTAATATGACAGGCTTTATAATAAGCAAGATTTTATTACAGTTAGTTGTTACATTATTAGAGGGCTTTAGTAAAATTAAGTAGGTTTAGCTAGGTAATTATGAGTAGGTTACTATAATCTAAGGTATAAGCGCGTTAAGTTGCTAGCTACCCTCTTTTATTATTTTTGTAAGCAAGGTGCTAATTAATATCTAGTTTAAGAATTTACTTGCTAACTAAGTTCTTAAAGTTAGTCTTAATAGCTAGACTAATAATTAGCTTACTCTTATATAGTTAAAGCACTTTAATACTTATATAAAGAGCTACACTATAAGTAGGTATTAACTACTTATTATTAATAGCTATAAGAGCTACTACTCTATTAACTTTTAAGATCTTTGCAAGAAGAAGAATATTATTTTTCTTTATATACTTACGCACTTATCTTACCTACTATAGCCTCTTAATATAGGCTATTTCGCGCTATTAAATTGTAGGTATAGTAATATTGTTTTAGGCTTAGTACACAACTACACCTACTACGTTAGTAAAGAAGCTTTTCTACTAGCTTTTAAGACTGCTTTTAAGTAGTCTATTATAAAAGAGAATATCCTAGCTAGCTTTAATGGCGCTAGTCTAGTCCTATTTAACTTATAGGCTGTGCTATTAAAGCTTAATATAGTATTGTAGACGCTAGTACAATTACTACAATAGGTAGCTACTTAAGAGTTATAAACACTACGTAATATGCGCAAAGTTAAAGCTTAAATTTTTCTTATTTATTAAAGTATAAGAAAACGCTGTAGGTCTTCTACTAATTTACTTACTAATTAGATTACGTAGTTAAGTAAGGGGGCTTAGTAAATAGCATATAAAATAGTACTTTTAATAGAGAAAATTACTACTCTTTAAGAGGCTTTAGATAAATTAAATAAGCATAAGAGCTATAAGCAGTAATATATATAGATAGAAAAGACTTTTAATATAGGCAAGGTATAAGAGGTATTAGCTAAGCAGGTAAGTAGTAGTTATAGTAATAGTAAGAGCGCGTTAAAGAGAGTGCAAGGAGAAAAGCAGTGCAGGCGTTATAAGTAGACTAGACATAACGCTTATACCTATGCAGTTAAAATTAATAATGCTAGTGATAGTAATAGATCTAAGGAGTAAATTAGCTTATTACGATTTTTAAGTTATTATAATTAAGAGCTGTAATGATGTTACGAAGTCGCCGCGCTAGTGGGGCGTGAGCTATTCGCTTGTGAACCACGTTATAATACACTATACTATTTATTTTTAAGGTGTCAAAGGTAGTGGTTGTTGTTGTAGTCAATATAGGGTTTCCAAAAAAGTGAAAAGCAGCTACCCTCTACTAATCAGTCACAAAAGTCAAAAAAAAGATTGTGTGTAGTCAACGAGATTCGAACGATGGGTGTCTTTAGTAGCTATATAACGCTTTAGCTTTAAAAAAGTATAATTATTAATAGCTTTTTGTGAAAACCAACTTTTTTGTAATACTATTATTTTATTATATTAAACAGTATATTAATTTAATACTATAACACTACTTTATAGTAAACTTATTTTACCATTAAACTTAATTTAAATCTATATTTTAAAGTTTTACAAGTTCTTGCTTAATATAAATATAATTTTTATAAGCTTTTCTTAGAGTTTAGGGGCAACTTTTTCTTGGAAATTTCTATAAAAGAGATTTCTTTTTTTAGTAAGTTTTGTAAGCTTTTCATCAAGAAATATAAAAAAAATCATTTTCCTAGTTCTTATTATATTTTTTAGACATTTTAGTAAGGTTTTTATTAAGTATTTTATTTATCTTGATAAGTATATTTGTAGAACAGCCTAGTTGAGGCCTAAAAGTAGATAAAAAAGCTATTTTTTCTATTTAATTAAATTAAAAGTATTAACCAATACTATTAGAAAGCTTTTTTCAAATATTACTACTTAAGGAAATAGGCTTATGTTATATATATAAAGTATTAACTTATTATTTTAACTAAGATAAATTACAAGCTATAAAGAAAATACCCAAATAAAGGAAATCAAAATAAATAAAAAGAGATAATATACTATAAGCTTACTAAGTCATTACGTAATTAGCGCTTACATTAACAAACTCTGTTTTTTTACCCTTTAATCAAACTCTAAGTGAATAAGATACTACTCTCTGAAATCTGTGTACATATTGCTTACATAAGCTCATTTGATATAGTTTTTTATTTGCGATTTTTATGTGTTCAAAAAAAAGATATACTAAATTTAATTTTGACTTTTTTTTATCTTATTTCAAGCAAGATTGCGGGCGCGACCGTGCTGACTAAGCAGCTTACTAAGCAGCCTTTCTTAAAGAGGAAGTTCTTGGCTTTTCAAATCACTAATTATTTTTTTAGTATAACGTGTTTCACTAGTAAGCGGGCTACCCTAGTAAGCGGGCCACTTCCCCGCGCTATCGTACCTTCGCAATAATAACGCTTAATGTCTTAACTACGCAACGTGTTAAAAGCCTATACTAAAGTAGATGTATTTATTGCTATCTCTAATATTAATTCTAAGAGAATTTAGAGTAAATAACGCGCTGCTGTAACCTATAGTGTGCTACAAACAATAATCTAGCAACAACGCGCTAGACAACGCCCTTAAAGCAATTAGGAGCTACTAGCAAAGCGTCTAACAAAACTAAAAGAGGAGGCTATTACTTAACGTGTAATAGTTAAGGCTAAGCAAGGACTACCCTATAGGAGAGACAACGTATAAGATATAGCTAATAGACTACTCTAAGAGCGTAGTAGGGAGGAGGTTAGCAAGAACTAGGTTAATAGGTTTATCTAGCGCAATTCTAAGCTACGTATACGCTTGAGCTGTTTATATAATTACTAGCAAGTTCTCTACGAAAACCTAGCGCTTATTAAGGGCTAGTTTAAGCTAGTTTAGAATACAAAAGCAAAGTTTAGTATTATAAATAAAGATAGCTTCAGCCTTTTAAGACAACCTTTTCATGTAACCACACATTTTATAGACACCTTTTTAGTAAAAAAAAAGATTTATTGCTAATAACAGGTATTAGGGCTTATGCCCCCTTATTTAGCATTGCTAGCACGCAATTAGTATGTCGCATGTTTAGACAGAAATAAAGAAAAGCAAAATAAAGACGTAAATTGCCTCCTAACTTAACGCGCTCTATTCCGCTTATACTACCTACTTATATTAAGGCTTTACTTCTAGGTACTCTTAGACAAATTGAAGAAGTAGCATTATTATTGCCTTGCTTTCTAACTTATACATACAATAATAGAACGTCTACTCCTCCTTTCTTACCTCTTTCTTCTCTATTACTATTTTAACGTTATATAATAGCTAGCCTAACTAGTTAATAGTTTCTTTACTTAGCTTATGCATAATTAACAAGAAGAAAGAGATACTAAAGTAGAGCATTTTAAGTACTTTACTAGTATTAGTAAACACTTTATAGATCCTATATTCCTTTTACAACTAGCTAAGTTAAGGCTTAATATTCTTTTTATATATAGAGATATTACAGATTCTAAAGTTATTTATAAAATATATAATTATAAAGTCTCAAAGGAGCTAAGTTTATAAATACTTAATAAACTTAGATGTCTGTATAATTAGCTTAAGCTAGACTAGTTTAAGGGCTAGGTGTATAACAAGAAAGCTTCTTGTCTTTAAATAAAAGTTAAGGTTAAGGAGATACTTATTATAGAAGTTGTACGCTATATTATAGTACAGCGTATTATATATAAATTATTTGTATATAGTGCTATTTAAAAGGTAAGAAGTAGTAGGTAAGAAGTAGCAGCTTTAGCTTTATAAAGTATTACAGGCTCCTGCTACAGTACGTACGTGTCCTTTCCCTTCTCTATTACATTATGTTACAATCTTATTACAATCCTATTATAATCCTGTTGTTAGCTATAGGCTAGCAATCGCTGTTAGACACGTTTTAACTAGTGTCGTTTTTTAGTACCTTAGCAAATTTTTTAACCCTAATTATCGCTTAGTAGTCTAAGCTTTCCTCCTAGAACTTATCTACCCACCGTTCGAATCTTGTTAACTACACACAATCTTTTTTTGACTTTTGCGATTAATTAGTAGAGGGTAGCTGCTTTTCACTTTTTTAGAACCCTATTTTGACTACAACAACAACCACCACCCTTAACACCTTAAAAAAATAAATAAATAAAGATATCTTTAACTTTAATAAGACTAGCTTTATTATAGGCAAGATTTTATTACAGTTAGTTATTACAGGCATAGATAAACTAGAAAGAACAAAGAAGATCTAGCTAGGCAATTATAAGTAGGTTCTGCTAATACAAGGCGTTAGTGTAATAAGAAAGCATATTTTAGTGTTTTTTATTTTTACAGGCAAGGTTCTAATCTTTACTTAGTTTATAGAGGATCTGCTACGTAACTAGGTAATCTAAGTTAGTCTTACTAGCTAGATAAATAATAATCTAGCGCTTAACTAGCTTTATTACTTTAATTCTTATGCGCGACTTGTGAGGACGTATAAGCTGCTTATTATTAATAGCTATAAGAGCTACTACTTAGTAGATTTTTAAGATTTCTATAAAAAGAAGAAGATAATTCTCTTCTATATGCCCTTACACTCCTTACACCTCTTATAGCCTCTTAATATAGGCTGCTTCTTGCTATTAAAGCGCGTGTATAGTAATATTATCTTAGTCTTAGCACGCAATTACATTTACTATATTAGTAAAGAAACCTTCCTACTAGCATTTAAAAAGGCTTATTACAAGGCTATTACACTAGAGAATATCTATAGAGGATTTTAAGGTGCTAGGCTTACGCTACACAATTATTATGTTATTTTATTACAGCTTAACGTTGTACTACGTATACTAACTATACTAGCGCAAGATAGTAGCACTTAAGAGCTAAAAACGCCGCGTAATACGCGCAAGATAGAGGCGTAAGCTATACTTATTTAAATCTATATATAAATCTAGTAAGAGTCTCTTACAACTTCTTTTAAGGAGTAAATGTAGTAGTTAAGTAAGAGAGCTTAGCAGATTACTTATTATATAGTGTTAATATAGGAGGAAATAAGTCGCCTATAAGACGCTGTTAAAGCGTTAACAAAGTGAAAAACTTATAAGCAGCGCTATATACAGATAGAGGGGTTATAGACATTTAGCTAGATAGCTAATTAAATTACTAAGGTAGAGGGTAGTAGCTGTAATAATAGTGTAACGCCTGCAAAGAGAGTACGTAGTAAACAGCGCTGCAGGTGTTGTAGCTAAATTAGATATAACTCCTGCACGTGCTAAGTAGAATTAGAGGATATAGAGGATAGCAACGCGTCTAAAGAATAATATCTTATTTTACTTAATTAGAAAAATTATAGTAGTATTGCGTAATATTGTTATAAAGGTAGGATAGTGCGGGGAAGTAGCCCGCTTACTGGGGTGGCCCGCTTACTAGTGAAACACGTTAGCTCTTTTAGTTGTAAAAAAAATAAAGCTTTAAGAATAATAACACTTTTGAAGACTTTTTCTTTTTGTTACCCCTCTGTAGTTAAGTTACCTTTTTTAATAGTAGGTTTCAACTACAGGTATTAGTATTTTACTAATATAGTTTGTATTCCTAAAGCATGTAGTAGTTTTAGGCGTCTTAATAACTACTAATTTTAATCTTCTTTTTATCCAAATTGCTCCCCAAACTCAGATAGGAATATCTCGGCCTATAGATTCATTAGTAAGGTTTCTAAAAATGATAATAAATATAATAAATATAATAAATATAATAAATATAATAAATATAATAAATATAATAAATATAATAAATATAATAAATATAATAAATATAATAAATATAATAAATATAATAAATATAATAGATATAATAAATACAATAAATATAATAAATATAGTAAAGGGATTTTTAAGTTATTTAAATATTTTTAAACTTACTTTTATTAGTTGTAGAATGTCGCAACGTGTATATGTATCCTCTAGCCGGAGTGCGATTTATCGATCGGTCGATATTTTGCCTCCGACATAGAAATATATTCCTTTCTAAGTTGCTTATTTTAACGTTTTCGGCAATATTCTTTTCTAGCACCGTGCCCACGCTCAAAAACCGGCTTATTAGAAGATATAACTTTATTAAAGTTAATATTTTTAATATTAGTAAGCCTCTCCTTGGCGTATATGAGACTATTTTAAGCTTTTTTCTTATTTAAAACCTATTTTTTCTTAAAAGTATTAACAAAGTCATCCTCTACTCTTAGTAAGCGTTATAGGCTTGTAGGCTTCAGACTTTTAAGACAACCTTTTGATGTAACCACATATTTTGTAGACACTTTTTTAGTTAAAAAAAATTTATTGCTAATAACAGGTATCCGGGCTCACGCCCCCTTGTTCGGCATTGCCGGCACGCAATTGGTGTGTCGTATGTTTAGACGGAAACAGTAATCCTGTTGTCAGCTATAGGCTGGCAATAGCCGTTGGACATGTTTCAACTAGTGTTGTTTTTTAGTACCTTAGCAAATTTTTTAACCCTAATTATTGCTCGGTAGTCTGAGCTTTCCTCCTAGAACTTATCCACCCACTGTTCGAATCTTGTTAACTATATACAATCTTTTTTTTAAACTTTTGCGATTAATTAGTAGAGAGTAGCTACTTTTTACTTTTTTAGAACCCTATTTTGACTACAACAGCAACCACCACCTTTGACACCTTTAAAATAAATAGGCTTGTAGTAGAAAGAATTAAACTATTCTCGTCTAATATACGCTTATTTGTTTTTTTAGGACTTCTAGTTAAGTCTTTATTAATAGCTCTTTTCAACTCTTTTTGTAATCTTAGTAGGGCGGCCTATAGTAGGCTTAAAAGTAAGTAAAAGAGTAGTGTTTTTCTTTTTAATTTGTTGATTTGTATTATAAATACTACTAAAAGGCTTTTTTAGTATAGTACTTATAGAGGAGAGTAATTAGTTTTGTGTAAGTAAAATATAAACGTTTTTTTCTAACTTTAAAAGTAAAGAAGCCATTGTAAAGATAATCCAAAAAAAGAAAATTAGAAATAAAAAGAAAAAACTATATAGAAAAGGATTAGTAATCTTTTTTAAACTAAATGCTTACCTAAGCAACCTCTTTTTTTTATATTGCTACTTAAACTTTAAGTAAGAAAGATGCTATAGCTTAAAATTAGCTTACATAATTGGTGCATAAGCTAATGGAACTTATTTTATTTTTAGACATTTTGGTACGCTCACTGATAAGAAACAGTTAGTTCTATTTTTACTTTTTTTCCATCTCATTTCAAGCGAGATTGCAGGCGCAAGCGTGCTATCTAAGCTGCTTACTACAGAGGGGTGACAAAAAAAAAGATGTCAAAAAAGTTATAGTTTTTGAAGCTTTATATTTCGACAACTAGAAGTACTATACCCAAAAGAATTAGTGATTTGGAAAGCTAATATCTTCCTTTTTGAGTTAGGTGGCTTAGTAAGCTGCTTAGTCAGCACGGTTGTCCCTGTAATCTTGCTTAAAAATGAGATGGAAAAAAAAGTGAAAATATATTTCAGTATAACTTTTTTATAATTGTATAAAAACACGCTAAGAAAAAAATAAGTTTAATAAGCTTACATAAGTATAACGTAAGCGTATTTTGGAGGCTTACATCTTAATTTCTTAGAGTTTAATAAAAGGGTGAAAAAAGGGTTGCTTACGTAAGCGCTAATTACGTAATAGCTTAGTAAGCTTTTAGTATATTAACTCCTCTTGTTTGTCCTAACTTGCTTTTTTTATAATACCTCCTCTATGTCTTGCAATCTTTCTCAATTTAAGCAAGAAGTTTATACTTTATATTCACAAAACAAGCCTATTTCTTTAATTAGTAATTTACTAGAAAAGTCCTCTAGAAGTATTACTAATACTCTTTATCAAATAAAACAAAAAAAAAGGCTCCTTTATCTACTTTTAGGCCTTAAAAAGGTCGTCCTACAAAGATCTTAAATAAAGCAAAAAGAGTGCTTAATAGAGACCTTACTAAAAGCCCTAAAAAGACAAATTGACGTCTTTTAAAAGAAAATAGTCTAGATCTTTCTATTAGAAGCTTACAACACTTTTTGAAAAAAGAGAACTATTCTATTAACATTTCTCGAAAAAAGACGCCTTTAGACGCTGAAAAGGCTTATAATTGTTATATTTACGCCAAGCAATTACTGAAAAACCTTAAAAATATTAACTTTAATAAAGTTATATTTTTAGACGAGTCTGCTATTAAGCGAGGGCACGGTGCTAGGACAGAATACTATTGAACACGGCAAAATAATAGGGTTGGAAGGAAAATAGTTTCTACAACTAACACAAGTAAGTTCAAAAAAACTCTATTTAACTAAAAAATAACTTTAATATATCTATTATCTTTCTATTATTGTAATCTATTTTTAGCACGCTTACTAATTAAGTTATAGGTCAAGATATTTCTATCTAAGTTTGGGGAGCGATTTAGATAAGTGGTAGATCCAAATTAGTAGTAATTTAAAGCTCTTTAATTACTACTCCTTTTAGGAGTTTAGACTATATTAAAAAGATCCTTATTCCTATAGTAAAACATGCGATAAAAAAAGGTAAGTTACATATACTCCTTTTTCCTACTTAGAGAGTGTTTACTCTATATTTAAATTATAAAGTAGCAATCTTTTTTTAAATAATTAAAGGACTTACTAACCTCTATATAGGCTGGAAGTTTTAACAGGATAACGCTAAGATTTATAAAACTCTAGAAGTTTTATCTTGGTTTTCTAGGAATAGGATATTGCCTTTTAAACATCCTGCTTATAGTCCTAATCTAAATCCTATAGAAAACATGTGGGCCTTGCTAAAAAACGCTTTAGCTAAAAGGCCTATTACTTCTTTAGGTATAGGAAAGAGTAAAAAAAGTATAGCAGCCTTTAAGGCTGCTATAAGGGAGGAATAGGATCAATTACCTCAAAAGGCGATTAATAATTGTATTCTATCTTTACTAAGGCGTTATTTGGACGTTAAGGAAGCTAAAGGCTGGTACACTAAGTATTAGTAAGCTTTCTTCGTTATTTATTTAGAAAAAACCCTAAAAACAAGCTCTTAATTACTACTTAATAGTTTTTTTTACAATTACCTTCAAACTTACACACAGATGAGTTTAACTAGTATTATTTAATATATATACTTTATAGCGATTTTTACATCTTCAAAAAACAGTTATTTTGTTATTTATTCTTGAGTTTTTTTATCTTTATTTTCACTGCTGAAGTTGAGCGCAAAAGTGCTTACTAAGCAGCTTACTAAGTAGCCTAATTTAAAGAAGAAGATCTTGGCTTTCTAAATCACTAACCATTTTGGAAATAGCCCTTCTGGTTGTAGTAATATAAAGCTTTGAAAACTATAACTTTTTTGACATCTTTTTTTTTGTCACCTCTCTGTAAGTAGCCTAACTTCAAAAGAAAGTTCTTGGCTTTCCAAATCACTAACTCTCTTTAGACTAGCTCATTTCGTTAATTAGTTATTAGCAATTAAAAACTATAACTTTTTTGATTCGTTTTTCTTTTTGTTACCCCTCTGTATGATTATTTCATTATTTCAAAGTGTACTAAAACTCGTAAAAATTATGTAACATATACATGAGGAGCTCTTCCACCAATGTTATACACCTTTAACACCAAAGTTTTCCCATATCCCTAATCAACCCACACCTATGCGCCGATAGCTTGAGGATTCCAAAACACACTGCTGGGATCAACCTTTTGCTTCAACGCCGCCAACCTGCTGTACACAGTATCGCCATAGTACAACTTATGCGCCATCGCCGCATCATAACTCGGATCAACATAGTTCAAATACGCACCAAATGATGTCTGCGGCTGCGCATTGATGATGGCACTGTTGATGCCGTTGACAAAGTTCATCGACGCGCCTCCGTACCCATAGTTCTGCAGCACCCACAGACTATCACGGTCAACGTAGGCCGCGAAATCAGTGTCTTTGCTATTGATGGCAGAACCAGGTCCACCGTACAGGTTGATGATGATGTAGTATTGTGTGGACCCAGCCGTCTTGAGGTAGTCGTAAAGAGCGTTGAGGGCGTTTGAGGTAAGACCGCTGGATTCAGGGACTGTGACTGATTTGGCGAAGAAATCTTCGTGCTCGTCGTAGCCGGTTAGAGGCTCTTTGATGCTGGTTTTGCCGGACACTTTCACCATGTAGTCATACCAGGCCATGGACTGGACGGTGGCTTGTGCGGTGGGTAGGGTGCGGAGAATCTCGGGCTTGACTTTAGTGTTGAATTCAGAGACGGTGCCGAAGAAGGCGCCGCTTAAGCTGTAGGAGCCGTAGTTGTCCAGGTAGATGCCGAAGGAGATGCGGTTGTCGACTACGGAAGCGTTCTTCGCGACGTCCTGGATGTGCATAAAGGTATTAGTCCAGACGGTCTTAGAGTCGTGGATGCCGGTGAAAGCAAACTCAAAGTACGTGATGCTAGCTGGTGCGGCGCGCGTCTGGAGATAAAACTTTGTGACGACACCGAAAGACTCAGCTGCGCCCTTGATAGCCCAGAAGATTTCGGGGGATTGCGTTGACGAGGTCTTGATGAGGGTTCCGTTGGCGAGGACGATGTCCGCTCCGATGACTTGATCCATAGCCAATCCCCAGTTGCGCGAGGTGTGGCCGTAACCTCCGTGTGTATAGTGGCCACCAATACCAACACCAGGGCAAGTACCATGAGAGACGGCAGCATTGCCTTGAGTGTAGATTGCATCACCTAGATTACCCAGACGGACACCTCCTCCAACAGTAGCAACGCCAGAGATCTTGTCGAGTTGGATGGTTTGGAAAGACTGGAGGTTGATCTGCATAGCGCCATCCTTGCCACCAGAGCTGAAGCTTGCATAGGAATGACCACCTGACTTAGCCTGGACCTTGAGGCCCGCTTGAGCAGCGCACACTACTGCATCTTGAACATGCTGGTTAGTAGTAGGAAGGACAATGACAGCCGGCTTGAAGGGAACGCGCAAGTTGTACGGCTCTGAAAGCTCAGAGTACTCAGCATCCGAGGTCATCTTATAAGGCACATTCTTTCCGTTCAAGCATCGAAGAGCAGATCCAGATGCTGTTGATGATGGAGTGGTGGAGGAAGTCCTGCTAGTGCTGCTTCTGATGGTGCTGGATCCCGAGCCGGCGTTGCTACCACAGTTTCCGAAGCCTGTCTGGCATCCACTTCCACACTGTCAAAGTCAGTATGTGTTTACTCGAGGTATACAATTTGAATACCCACGTATGCCGATTCTGAACCACACCACCCACTAGCGCTGCAGCAGTTGCCAAATGTACTACCCAGACATGTGTAACCGCTTGTGCCACCACATGTCGCGTCTGGTGATACATTTTTCGTCGGTGTTGAAGCAGGTGGGGCAACACGAGTTGTCGAGGGCTGAACCGTTGCTGAAGTTGCTTTTGAGGTAGTAAGGCTGCCAGTGCATGTGCCAAATGCTGAGTTGCAGCTGGCTCCGCAGTGATCCATGAAACTTCCGCACCATCCGTACTGCGAGCAACAGTCTCCATATGAGGAACCCTTGCAAGTGAAGGCCTTTGTTCCTCCGCAGCTTCCGTCGGTTGAGACAGCTCTCTTGTTTAGCGGCGCAGCTGGTGAAGCGGAGGCCAAGCCTATTGACAGCACACCTGCCGTGAGCGAAATGAGGAACTTCATGATAGCTTTGAAGATGAAAATCCGAGTTGCTTCTCAAGTTGACCGGGAAAGATGGTCGTATTAAATACCCCTAATAAATAGCGCCTGGTAAATGACAGTCGAGAGTAATCAGCCATGCAACTGAAGAAAAGCAAATATTAGCCAGGCAAATTGTCTTCTTGAGGCCACCACCAATACGAGACATTCCGTCCTCTCGTACCTGCATCAGCCGCATTACCTTTACACAACGTTCCATCGATCCACTTGACACGAACGAAAACTCATCTGCCCTAAGACCCACCCGGGATTCCAGACAGGGTACTGTGTAGCGATCTCTTTGTTGGTGTGCCGCTTTGGTCCTAACACAAGCCTACCATGCAGAGGCCGGTTACCTCGCGCTCATGGCGAAAAAGCAAGTGTCGCCTCCCAACGTGCCGTCAATTCTCAGACGAGACCCTAATGCACGGTAGCGTTACATTGGGAGGGCTGACGATGATGGAAGGCCTAGGTGGGAAGAAACAGTGTTTTTGGTGGCGTCGAAAGGGAAGCCTGAAGTGCTTTCTGGTCGGAGTGGGAAATGACGTCTGTGTGCGTGCCACTTTCGTGTTTCGCGCATCTCCATCGCTAGCTTCAGAGGCAGTCGTTAGCTACCAAGGATACGAGCATGTTCCCGGCAACAATGCGTCGTGCGTCGCTGTGTGTAGGTTAGGCCTTCCAAGCATGAATCTGCTGTCATTTGATGTGGAGTAGGGTAGGCCTAGATATGTTACCTTGGCGGCGCTAGCGGCCGGAAGCGATGCAGGCTTGCATGCTATTTTTGGCTATTATTGGCAACACAAAGATTCGAGTAAGGGAAATGCGAGGAATCCGACCGCCCTGACACGTCGCTGACAACGCCGCAATATACCGGAAGCCACCTAACGCCTTGTTTTATAGGAATGTGGGGTGTGGACAGGTCTGGTCACTGAGCTTGACTCCGCTGACCAAGAGTAGAGTTTAGAACGTAGCTTGATCGTCCTGTAGCAGTTGACAAGCCACAGGCAAAGTCCTGCTAACATGGAGTTCTTCGTCTTTGGTCGGAAAGGCAATGGTTTGATACTATACATTGTTCATCCGGATTTAGACTCCCGACCAAGAATACCGACAACACGAAAGCAATGTCCTTGGGACTAAAACAACGAAAATTCCCAAACGGTATGTACAGCTGCACTGTCACGCTGAAGGTTAGCGCATCTCCTTGATATCATCTACTAAACCAAGACAATCTGATCCCATGTGCCTATCAACATCACACTAAATTCAGCTTTCCACCGTACGTTGGGGCAGAAGACGTACCAGATACCAAAACATCCGGTATGTTGAAATCTCTAACAGCCCTCACCACGCTTGGTTCAATAATAGTCTGAGCGGTCAGCTTCGGTTTTGTCGCACCATGTAGCCTAAGCAACCTCACCACCCCCTTCTTATTCCCCGGTATCCTGGTATCCTTCGTACGCTCAACAAAATCCAACACCTCAAGAAACTGTCAGCACGTTTACGCATACACACATGTGTGTATATATTTGTTTTTAAGGTGTCAAAGGTGGTGGTTGTTGTTGTTGTTGTTGTTGTTGTCAAAGTAGGGTTTCCAAAAAATGGAAAAGCAGGTACCCTCTACTAATGAATCGCAAAAGTAAAATAAAAAAATTGTCTGTAGTTAACGAGATTTGAACAGTGGATAAGTTTCAGGAGGAAAGCTCAGACCACTAAGCGAAAATTAGGAAGAAAAAAAATTGCTCAAGGTACTAAAAACGACACTAATTAAAACGTGTTTAACGGCGATTGCCAGCCATAGGCTGGCAATAGGATTATAGTAGGATTGCAATAGGATTGCAACATGCTGCGATAGAGAAGGTAAATAATACGTACGTACTGCAGCGGGAGCCTGCAATACTTGATAAAGCTGCTGCTTCTCACCTTTCGAACAGCACCGCATACGATACACTGCACTGCAATGGCGTGCAGCCTCCGCGGCGAGCATCTCATCAACCTGGACTCTCATCCAAAGACAGGAAGCTTTCCTGTCGTACAGCTAGCCCCTGAAACAGTCCAGCTCGAGCTGGTGTGTATATATAGAGAGTTGAAATGTCATTATGTGTGGCTTCTGTTGAGGGTAGGTGTGGGCGGGTGGGTAGTGGAGTAGTGGCGAGTTTTGGTGGTAACAGTGCAAGATTACAGGCCTTGATGTGGGGAATGAAAAGATGAGTATGCGTGGCGGTGATGTTGCATTAGTAGCATGTTTTAGCCGCCTTGTATGTCTCACAGACAAGGTCTGTCGCTGCACGGATTGGTCTCAGACATTTTACATATCAAGTCACTATGTGCAAGTGTAGGATTTCGAGAGGGAGAAATGCAGATCTTTTCGCACTTACTTTAGAAAAGAAAGTAGTAGTGATAACGTTGACCTCCTACGAGGCTGGATAAAATTCGGCTTGCAAGAAAAGCGCCATGTCATCAGCATCAGCAGCCTCCAGCACAGAAAGTGTTACTCGCCCCTCCAACCACTGTCTTAATTTTCAGTCTCTTCATTCTATCTCTCACATTACGAACGCTCACCCATTTCTCCGAAGCTAAACATTCTCCGTCCCAGCCTCAACAACCTACCTCCTCACAAACCTCTTCGCCATCCACTTGTACCGCTCCTCGGCAGCCTCCCTCCCTGTCCTCGTCTTCATCAACTTTACACACTGCTCCAGTCTCCCCTTCAATAAGTTCAATCCCACTATCAATCAACCCCTCCCTCCTTACGTTATCAATATCCCCACAAACGACCAGGCAACTCACGCCCACATTTCCAAGCCCATCAAGCCCATATGCGTCATGCACGATACGCAGAGCAGGATATTCATCCGCGAAAAGTTTTCACACCCACTTCATCGGCCATCTCAGCGGAGAAAGAAGCGCGCGGAGCAAGCAACGCAGCCTGGCGACAGATACCTCACGGACAGCCGAGTGGTTCCAAGAACTCGTTCACGAGATCAATATGACTGCGTTGTTCACCTTTGCCTTTGTACCTTGCGTCACCAATGTCAAGCGTCATACATGTGACCCGAACAACCGCAGAATCAACATCACGAACCCACTGATGCTGTGTCTTCTCTTGCTTGAGGATATTGGTTGCGTTTTAGACGATGTGGCGGGTGTGCTGGTAGTTGGGTGAGGCGTCGAGGGTGTTCAGGTAGGTGCGGACGGCGATGTTGACGGCGGTGGACCAGGGGCGGTCTGAACGTGGGATGTTGAGAAGGGCCATGTTGAAGTGGGTAGTTGGTTTCGAGGGTGTTGGGTATCGTGGGGATGGGTTGGGATGATGGAGGTGGCTCTGGGAGAGCTTTGTTGATGGGGGCTTGTCTGGACATAGCGAGGACTCGACTCGAGGGTGTCGGCGATGGGTGTGGTTCTTGGTGTTGTGATTGGTGTTGCTGGGCGGGCTTGGCAGGTGCTTTTGAATTTTCTTGTCTTTGTGAGACGAGACAAGCGGCGGGTGAAGGTGTTGCTGAATGACTTCATGGTTGGATTCGAGAAGTGGAGAAGTGGGTGTTCGAGGATGCCTGGTTGGACGTCGAAGTAAGTTCAAGTCGTGCGTGTAAAGTAGCAGTAAAGTGGATCGGGACAAAGGTAAGATGGACCCAGAGTGAAAACGAGATCAAATGAGTGTAGAGGCCCTTGCGTCATCCTAGGCGCAGTTTTCAACGTGAATGTGAATAACTCTCATCACCAATCTTGCCCTCACCTAGGTGATTCCTAGATCTTTTGTTTCTTGGCCAGCAAGGTGACCGCGACGAACGATTCCACCGCGTACAATGCATATCGTGTTAACTACGAATGCAACCCTCTTGATGGCAAGCGTGTATATGCGGCTTTGGAGCGAACTCGACACGTCCACTGACATTGCAGACTGAACGTCCTCGGTACACCCTACGACAATTTGTGGACATGGACAGATGGTTGACAGACAACAGTTTTTGGATCCGCTCGTTGTGCTGAGCCATGCCGCGACATCTCCACAACGATCAGGCGTCTTGTCGCGCAGAATCTGCCTAAGACCTGTCCTGCTCCACATCAACATGCTTGCCGCCATCGGAGCTTGTAGCACAGCGTCGTGCTCTTCGTGATTCGTATAACACATGGTGAATCAACTGCATCATCACGCACCCACCGTTTTACTCCTGTCTCCAACCTCCAACTTCTCTTCCTCCCCATGCAACCCTTCCTTTTCATCAGCACCACCCGTCCCCTGCACATCCCCCTCTACCCCACTCTTCTCCTCCTCAAGCCTCCTATACTTCCTCCTCGCCTTCTTCCCCACACTAGCCTTCTTCTTGCTTTTCTCCCTCGCCTGAACCCTCGTCCTAGCATCCTCACCCAACTCCCTCTCCTCAATCCTATCCTGCAAGATCCTTCTCGCCATCTTACGATTGATCTCTCGCGACCGCGTGTCCTGGTACTTGACTACGATACCAGTAGGTATATGCTTGAGTTGGACAGCAGAAGACGTCTTGTTGATCTTCTGGCCGCCGGGTCCGGAGCCTTTAAGGAAGTTTTCTATTATGTCGGAGTGGAGGAGGGGGGTGCGTGGGGGGAGGGATTTAGACAGGAGGATAGTGGTGGTGGAGAGGTGGGCGGCGTGGATGTGGATGCGCAGGGAAGGTGAGAAACAAAGGCGGTGGATGGAAGTCAAGAGGCGCATTATTGGTGGTAGATGATGAAGGTTGTAGGCGATATGGCGGCGGCATTGCTATGGCATTGATATGTTCGTTGGAAACTTCGGGTGTTATCCATGATAATCCATCGCGCATCATTAAATTACTCGGGAGCGGGCGCATTGCGACCCTGCTCCAGATCCTTGAACCCGCAATCGTCCCCCATCGTCCACCGCCTTGCGCGCCCCAAACCCTCCAATCCGCGATTCCGTACCTGCGACACCCTTTTTGCGCGCGCAAAAACCACGCAACCCACAGTTGCAAGCCTATGCTCGACACGACGACCCTATCCATCCTCCTCCTCCTCCTAGCCATCGCAACTACGCTCTTACTCGCTGCAATGCTCTACCCATCCGCCCTCCTCCGCTGGTTCCAGCGCAAGCGCTATCAATATGAAGTCACTTTCTCGCTGTACATGTTGACGTCGACCGAGAAGTTTATTTTCAGTATGTTTGACCCGGCTCCGTCATGTCGCATCCCATCAATTGGGCAATTCACCGCCCCTATCCTATCCTCCATACACCCCATACAGTCCCCACACATCTCCACACACACACACACACACACAGCCACCCACCAAGCCCTCACTAACCAACCCTCCTCACAGACTCCGTCCTCTTCCTCCTCCTCTCCCTCCTCATAATCGCCGCATCGCTCTACCTCCCCGAACACCTAACCATCATCGCGAAACGCATGTCTTACTACTTATCCGGTAACCGCGACGCACTTGCGGGTAGTAATACGGTACCGAAAGTTGGAGGGGTTGACACGGGGATTACGCCGAACGGTCCGCTGGGTGCAGGTGCTATGGGTAACGAACAGGGGAAAATGGAGTTATAGGGGATGAGTATGAGGATATGCGCTAGGATGAAGGCGTGGGGTCCGGTATCGGACATCAGGATAACATGGTGAATTTCAGGCCTTGATAGTACGAAATACACCTGCATAGGGAAAGGCGTACATAGGCGTTAGATTTCTTCCTTGGACAACTAACAAATAGCACGAACCTATAGAAGTACGACAACTACAATAATGTTAACAACTGTACTATAATAGTCTTCCTCTTTTCCTCACTTTTATGTATGGCTTACTCTCTAGACAGTCCACCTCCATTCTTACTGGCTCATTTATCCATAAACACACTGCTAACGGGAGTTGGACGTGCGTGCAACACGCATCTCACGTGAGCGACACGGTATGCGCTGTGATGTGCACAATGCATCATGCACGGCATGTCTACCAGCATATATCACATTCACATTCCAACTGCATGATACATGGGCGGTTAGTGCTCGAACAGCAAAATCGGAGGATTCCTCCGTACATACTGACTCATGATTTCCTTGCGTTGTGCTTAGGAGTGTGTTGCTGAGGGTTTTACGTGAAGGTAAGTTAGGATTTCGTGGGCGCGGCAATGTCTGAAATCGACGATCCATTAGGAGCAGACAGATAAATACAGGGTTATGGTAGTATACTACGGTATATAGAGAAGTAGTATTCGTGAGCGGAACAAGATCCGTTGAAGAAACTGTACACCGTCCCGACTGGAATACAGATATGGTCTGTAACAAAGGAAAAATCCCACCGGAAAGGAAGAATGCTGAGATGACGAAATCGTGACTGAGGAGTGAGGGCTTTCAGGTGCCAAACAAAACGCGTACTGTATTGACGAGTGCTGCAGTCACATAATCGTAGATCGCGACAACTGCTGGGAAATCGTGTACCGCATTGACGTAGCCTTGCCTAGTGGCGTTGTTGTCGACTAGAAGCAGGATGACTGGAATACCAGCCACAGTGTCGCTTTGTAATATCTTCTTCGAGATGTCTCGTGCAAACTTCAGTTGCCGTTCAAAGGCTTGCGCGTGATGGTTAATAACGTTTGTAGTAGCGCAAACGATAATCACTACTGCTCCGCTAGCTGGCAGAAAGTCGGTGTGCATCTCTGTCATGCCGGTGTCCAAGCGGTATGGGACGTGTCGTACTTGCCGTGGTAAGGCTCGGCCGAGAGGCTCGAAAGGGTCCATGTCTTTCGCCAGTGTTGTTAATGGCGGATGGGGTACGAACGGGGTAATTAGCGTGATTATCTCTGCCTCGTTCAGGTGCCGCAGTCGCTCGAGAGTCTCCGTTGGGCAGTGTACGATCTTGGCGGCGTCGGCGGATGAGGTATGGGGAGGTAGGCGCGCTGATGTCGACTTTCCAGAGGCTGGTGAGGTCATCTGAGAGCGGTGTGTTCTGTTTTTCGAAGAGGCTTGAGTCCTGCGTTCACCCATGACTATGCGGCTGTTGATGTTTCGGTGGAGACGAGAGGAGGATACCGACAATTGTGAGTAAGCCGGACGAAACAGAGGATTGGATTTCATGTGGGCATTCTCTGCAAGACTCCAGTCTGAAAACAAGCTCCTGGAAGTGTATTTCAATACTATCGACATTAATGGTTGGGGTGGGACAAAATGGAAGACGAAGAATGTAGTATAGGGCCTCGGCCATGCAGCCTCCGCATGCAGATAAAACAGTGCATTTACCACCGTGATAGGCGGAGATGTTGCCGATTAGATGATATTCTTCCCTTCGTAGCCGTGAACAACACGACAGGAGCGTTGCCGTAGCGTGTTGGTGCATGTCGATAAGAAGCAAAACAGGCGTCAGATTGCATGGCGACTGTTGCATCGGGTGGTAGCAGGATCGTGTGTCAAGAATAGAAGACACCACATCTGGACGCAGATCCAAGATGCGGCAATGGTCACCTTGTCGGCTTCGATGTGTGTCTGTGTGTGTGTGTGTGTGTGTGTGTACCGGCCTAAGTTGGACCAAGGGCAGTCCTAGACGCCAGTCGGCCGGATAGAGGAAGATGTGAATTCAAGGGAAGTCTAAACTCAGAACGGAGTAAGAGAGAATAGCCAGGTCGACAACGTCCGTCGATACCCGTCGCATCTAAGCCATCGTTCGAGGGGTACAAGGCGAGAGGGCAGTATACTTCGAGTCAAGTGGCAGAAGGCGTGCTTGGGTTGATCGCTGACCTACAAGGCTACCATGCACTCAGGGCCAGTAGGGACCGCGTTAGCCGCAATCATTACATCTGAATACTTGTTGTGTTACGCCAAGGATTGGGTTCAATGTGGCGACGGGCGACAGCTGCGATGCATGCTCCAGTGAGGGTTCGGCCATGCAGGTGACATTTGCACGATTGATTGAATCAAGCACGAGTAGCGTGAAGGCCGACAGCCGCACTGCTGTGTGCCCACATGGAAGTGTTGGCGATGAACATCAGGTTGGTGATACATTGGACGAAGCTTCGAGGCAACGTTGGCGGAAGCGAGGTGGGTGAAGGAGGGGTGAGGGCGCGATGCTGGCTAGTTAATTGGGCTTGATCGAAAGGGGAAAGGCGCGGCCAGGGTGCCACCAACCATCACGACGACGCGCCCACGTAATCATCCGCGACTCAACTCGCGGCTGACCACTGGCTTGCTCCATGCATGTTGCACTGACAGCGTGATGCCATCTGTCGCCGGTAACCCCACTTCGACGTCGCCTCAGGCCAGCTACTGATGGACTCGGCAGGAGAGCGGCCTACGCTGCAGGAGACGCTAAACTTGTTGCATCAAGGTCAGTGTCCATGTGCGGCTATGGACTCCAGTCAGAAACAGTGCTTACACTGGCCTGCAGCATCTAGAACAACAGCAAAGCAACGCACCGTCAAGGTCTCCAGTATAGTCCATGTCATCTGCCGCTACGCCTTGGAAGATGGCCTTGACCAGGATGCTCTTCGAGACATTGTACAGCTCGCGTCGGTCACGACTTTACTGGACCAAACTACCATCACGACTTTGATCAAGAACTTGTACCCCTCTCAAAAAATCCCAAGCCATGTTGTCGTTACTATTGTTGGTGCTCTCGGGCAGGGCAAGGGCAAGCCTTCACCTGGGACACAAGACAGCCTTGTGAAATGGCTCATCACCATCCATGAGATCATCCAAGGCCCAAACGTTCTGTCTCGCCTATATGGTGTGTTGTTCAGTATGCTTGATATGATCAGTATTAGGTGCGCCGCTCCACTCCGATGCTGAAACTATCCATCCTAAGTCTAGCAGGACTTCTTTGTGTCATCTGCTGTCCCTCATTACTCGCAGAAAACACGTCAAACCATTCCGAATACAGCAGCTGTACGTACCGGATCGCTAACATAAAGGAAGCCTCGATGCCGATAACTAACGCCACTATAGGCTCGAGCTATCTCGCGGTCTCGGCAACGAGCCTGCGCTTCAAGGTCTCCTCCGTGTCTACAAGGATTACTATCCCGATATAATACTCGGAAGCACCTCCACGAGCCGCAAGTCGTTTGCTCCGGTAAGTACCCGTATCCCGTGCCACCACAAATGCAACCTCAGATACTCGACGCTCCTTCCCCGCAATCTATTGTCACACTGATGGATGCAGGCTAACTGGATAGCGACCGGATGCCGAATGGCAATCCAAGATCCTCGCAATCCAAGAGGCTAGTGTGGCGGAGGATGACTCGAACGCGGACGGGCAGAACGGGTTTAAGGTGCTACGAAGGAGACTTAAAGGTAGCAAAGGATCGGCAATCCCGGACGTGCACACCTACCATGCGACCGAGGTACGCGGGGATCTCTCCTCGGCACCTCGACAGGCATTGACGTTGTATGACAGAGCTCGGCAACCCTTGAGGGTATTGATAGTGTGGACAATTTTGTGGAAAAACTCGACAGGATAGAGCCACCAGGTCAGCTGATAGCGCTCCTCGCAGACCCACTACTGCAAAAGTACATCGACCTCAAGCCATCACCTATCACAGCCGCTCGATTAGGAGCCTGGCTCGCGACATGTCTAGAAGAGCAATATGAAGAGAGCCGGCGAGGCATCAGAAATGATCAATATCTAACTGAGGTCCTCGACGGGCTTCTGAGGTACGCTCAGTATACGAAGGTAAAAGCACCGTCCATCTCTTCATGTCGTTTGCTAATCTATGGAAGTCACTGCATCCTACAGTAGTGGCGTTTCTTCGCGAGTACCTGCAAATATGGGATGGACGGCAAGATCTTGCTACGATGCTAGGCCTCGTATCTTACATTACGATTGAGGCGTTCGAAGATGCCTACGCAGCCTACCTCTCCGCGATCGAACGAGCCATAGCAATTTACGGCATCCCTGCATATACAAAGCTCGTGGATTTCTATACAGCTCTGCTGCAGCATCAGATATCACGGACATCATCGGCAGCTGCTGACCAACAAGCAACGGGTCAGGAAGTAGTGCGAGACCTAGTCGAGCATGTCGCTACACTGTTTACCTCAGCTCTTCTGTCAGTCCCACCTGGTTCGAGCATCGATCTCACATCATCCACCCTATCATTCTACGAACTCCTCAGTGCCTCCACGAAGCCGCACATCATCCCGATCCATCTCCCGCCTATGCATCTCATCTACCTGCTCGCTCAAGACGCCTCCCCAACAACGCTCTCCCGCATCTGCGGCATCATCGGCTCCTACAAGTCCGCCTTCGACGCACACCCGAAGCCAGTCAAGACCTGTTACCTGGCAGAAATTACAGACGCGTTCAACTACTGTCTGCGCGATATGTACAACCTCGTATGGGCGTCTCGTGGCCTTCTCGTCCAAGACCAGAAATCAAAGGGTTTGTACTGCGATCCGATACTGAGGTCTACCCTCAACGAGTATCTACGTACTGTGGATCGTGGATATAACATTGCGACTGCGTTTACCTTGTCGTATAATGCGTGGCTGGCTTCGCTGTCTGCTGCGGCGTGGCGTGCGATCGAGAAGCAGGAGGTTGAGAAAGCGGGCGAGGAAAAGATTACTAGGTATCACTCAGGGCCGGTTAGTGAGAAAAGCTTGGAGATGCTCAAAAACAGAGGCGGTGTGGTCGTAGATTGGGAGGGTTCGGATGGGTACAAGGTTATGGTGTTGCAGTGGCTGACTGAAAGGGGGCTGGGTGGGATCAGAGATTTGATGTTCGCTACCGTTATCAACCTAAAGGGTACAACTTGAAGCATTCCTCAGCAAGTTTGAGAGAATAACAAGATATTGGTAGAAAAGTCGGCTATCAGTTGGTTGCGCGTTTTCTGGCAATAAGCCTTTTCAGATCCGGCCAAGACTTCTCTCTAGGTGTATCGTGACTTGACACCGTAAAGCACAGCGAATAACTATTAGCTGTTTGTGCTTATCCCTGATGATGAGCAGTGGTTTCTTGATGGATTCGATGTTCGTTGTGCGTTTGCGAGTCAAAAGTCACAACACAATTACGCATGTTGCGCTTCTAAGTATTAGCGGAACTAATTAAGAATCCATGAAGAATCAATTCCAGTTGATAGGATTAACAGACACTTCTGGCCTGCACTGTTGAACCCAGGGAACAATCTGGTGGCGAACCCGTGGTCTGTTGGTGTGGCTGAGGGTATGGGCGAGGAGCCGGAGATGCAGAAGACGTTGCAGTGTTACAATGCTTGCGTAGAGACTGAATGGGCTGTTGTGAACTCGCTAATGACGCTGATCGTAGGTTGGGTGCCATGAGTGACAGTGAGTGCTAACATATACTTTGGAGATGTACAATGTATGATGTTGTATTTGCATGTGGATGTAGCGTTAGAGGGCAGAATTTCAGAGGTTTGCGAGTAGAGGTAGTATGTATCTTTGGCATGCTTCATAAAGTCAAGATGTTGACGAAGGTCGAAGTCATCATGTCTGGCGTGGGAGGAATCGGATGGCGGCCAGCGTGAACGGACTTCCCAGACAAAATCATCATGGGTGTTAACACGATCAATTTAAGTATCCAATCCATTTGCAGTGTGACAAACAGTGGTATGAGAACATGACAGCTCTTGGTATTCGATCCAATGACGACTGGGATCTGGACATCGAAAGTCGTCGGACAGAAACTTGCATCAAAGACCACTATCAATCACCCCGGATACCAAGGCCATTTCTTGGAAAGATTACAAAGTGCCGCAAATTTCACCGAGCTCTGGAGTCGCGCAAAGGCAGGGCCAGACTTTGACTCGGAAACTAATGTCGGGACGATGCAGTGGCAGTGACTTACGTGAGTCTTCCTAGCGGGAATGACTCGCGCCGGCAGACATTGTTGTGAAGTTAAATGACGAAAAATATCTCCATCGCTCTCGGAGAGAGACAGAAAGCTGGCCTGGGGCCATATCATGTTACACGGGATGCGACAATGTTTTGTAGTGAGAACGATGGTCGTTTTTCCCATCGGAAGAGAGCAGGGGTGAAAGTAAAGTTGCGCACGCGGAACACGTGCGCCCAGCATTCCTGGGCATTGGCTGCACGAAGCTCCCCACCAGCTAAACCCAGCTCCATTGCTTCATTCCTCCATGCAGAGCTTTCCGGCGCCGGCACTTCTTAAGTCCTAGCCATTGCTAGCTGCAAGTCGAGATTGTTGCACTTTCCTGCCACTCCCGAAATCCATCACATTCGCTAAGCCATGAAGTTCGGTACGACACTGCGCAAAAGCGTGTATGCGCCATGGAAGGACAAATACATCGACTATGACAAGCTCAAGAAGCTGTTGAAGGACAACGAGGAAGACGAGTCCTGGACTGCCGACGATGAGAGCGCGTTTGTTGACGAGCTTGCAAATGTGCAATTGGAGAAGGTGCACAACTTCATCACCGACATCTCGCAGAAGCTGCGCGACCGAACCACGGCGTGCGAGAAGAAGCTTGAACCACTGGCCATAGGGATCCAGGCGGGCGACAAGGAGGATGGCAAGGACGACAAGGAGAACAAGGAGAACAAGGAGAACAAGGAGAAGGAGGGCAAGGGTGAGGGTCTGTTGTCCGACGCGTCGGACGATGCGTCCAAGAAGCCAGAGCCCAGCCAGCAGGAGAAGGAGAAGATCCTGAAGGAAGTCTTGCGCGAGCTGGACAACATCACAAAGGAGACCAGGGAGCTGGAGAGCTTTAGTAGGATCAACTTCACGGCCGTCATCAAGGCGACCAAGAAGCACGACAAGCTCCGCGGCGCCTCCTACCGCCTGCGACCCTTCATCGATGCGCGCATTGCCCGTCACCCACTCCACACCGAAGACGCCTCGCCACTGCTGTACAGGCTATCAGCGCTGTACTCTTTCGTCAGACAGAGCTTGGAGGGTAGGTCCAAGGAGGCTCTGTCTTTTGCCGAGAGCAGCACGGGCGGCGAGGGCTTCACCTCGTACAAGTGTAAGGCATATCCTATATTATTGACATGCGCAAGCTAACATAGCACAGTCTGGGTCCACATGGACAACCTCTTCGAAGTCAAGACCGTCATCCTCCGCCGTCTCCCCGTCCTCGTGTACAATCCACAGTCGTCCAAGGTTGCTGAAGGCACCCAGCGCGACCCTACAATCACGTCCATTTACTTTGACAACCCCAACTTCTCCCTCTACTCGGCCAAGGTCAACGGCGACCCTGATGCCGCTTCGCTACGCCTCAGATGGTACGGGCAACTCGGCGAGAAGCCCGAGATCATGTTTGAGAAGAAGGTCATCAAGGAGGGCAACGCTGCCGAAGAGATCCGCTTCCCGATCAAGGCCAAATACGTGCAGTCTTTCCTCGAGGACAAGTACCACATGGAGAAGACCATCGAGAAGATGACCTACCGCCCCAACAAGAACCAGGAGGAGATTGACAACTTCAAGCAGGCTGTTGGGGATATTCAGGGCTTTGTAAAGGAACAGAAGCTGCAGCCCATGTTGCGCGCCAACTACACCCGTACTGCTTTCCAGATCCCCGGCGATGACCGCGTTCGCATCTCTCTCGACACTAACCTCGCCCTCATCCGCGAAGACGCGCTCGACGACGACAGACCCTGCCGCGATCCCGAAGACTGGCACAGGCGCGACATCGACAATGGGCAGATGGAGTTCCCCTTCAAGGCACTCAAAAAGGGCGAGCTGCACAAGTTCCCCTACGCTCTCCTCGAGATCAAGGTCAAAGGCATGAAGAAGTACGAGTGGATCGAAGACTTGATGCACTCGCATCTTGTCAAGGAGTCGCCTCGCTTCTCCAAGTTCGTCCACGGCGTAGCCAAGCTTTTCGAAGATAACGTAAACACGTTTCCATTTTGGCTCAGCGAGGTCGACAACGACATCCGCAAGGAGCCAGAAAAGGCCTTTGATGAGGAACAGGAAAAGAAGCGCAAAGCAGCCGAAGATGAATTCGCAGTCGGCTCCCTCTTCGGCGCGCGCGCCAGTCCCAGCTATCGCCCCTCCATCGCTTCCCCCGTTGGCTCACCAGCCGCGACCCGCTCCGTACCCAAGAGCGCCAGCGCAGCAGCGCATTCCATGCCTGTTGTCAACCCCCCGTTTCCAACTATTGGTTCGCACCTCTCTCAGCGCGACAATCAAGACTCGGGCAACGGTAACAAGACCACTACCACCGCACGCATAGACGAAGAAGCCGACGAAGACGACGAAGACACACTCGTCCTTGGCGGAAACGGAAAACAGCCAAAGTCAAGTGGTCTCGCTTCCCTCTTCCCCTCCTTCTCCACCTCCAAATACGCTCGGAAACAACAGCGTAAAATCCAACTGCCCCCTGGTATCCGCGACCCGGGTGTCTGGATCAAAGATCAAGGTCCCGTCCGCGTGGAAGCCAAAGTATGGCTCGCCAACCAACGCACTTTTCTCAAGTGGCAGCACGTTAGTGTTTTGCTTGCCTCTTTGTCGCTTGGTTTGTACAATGCGGCGGGTGAGGGCAACGATATTGCTAGAGCGCTGGCAGTGGTTTACACGTGCGTTGCGGCGTTTACCTTGGCTTGGGGCTATGCAATGTACATGTATCGGGCTAGGTTGATTAGAGAGAGGTCGGGGAAAGATTTCGATGCTGTTACGGGGCCGTTGGTGGTTTGTGTTGGGTTGGCGGTTGCGCTGTGTTTGAATTTTGGGTTCAAGGTATGTTGATTTTGTTGTTGTTGTTGTTGTTGTTGTTGTTGTTGCTACTGCTGGCTCTTCTTTTTGGTGCTGAATGCTGACTTTTGTTCAAAACAGTATAATGCTTTGGTCAAGGAGAGACAACATCATCTTCATCATCATCACGATGCTGCTGTGAATGCTAGTTTTGGAACTGAACAGATGGAACTTCGAGTTTGAGAAGAATCTTGTCTTGTTGACATCATGGAGAGGTGGAATTGGAATTGGGCTGTCATCGCACAGGTTCAACATGGCGGATTAACTGTAGAACGGCGTACATGTCAGCGGTATTGCAGTTGGGGGTTGTATTGGGTTGGGTTGTAGGAAGAGAATAGTAAGTAGCTCAGGGGCAGTGTGCTGTTGTAACGGTGTACGGATGAACGTGTAAGAAAGAAAGAAATTAATGGTTGGTAACGTTGTAACGTCGCATTAGGAGTCAATGTTGCGGTTTGTGTAATAATATTTGTTAGAGATTGTATTCGGTTATTGTCCCTGGTGTGTTTGGTGGGTCTTGTTAAGTCTATTGGTTGTACTGTAGACGTGTTGGCGATGCGACAGACTGTCGGCGTTTTCTTGTTACTTTGTGCAACAGGTGCTGTCTTGTTTTGCCTCGCGAATGATGGCGCTTGGCGAGAATCGATAAAACAGGCGCTCAACGACGACATGGTGCTGTAACTGAACCAAGAATGCGAAGTGGTTGGTAAATACTAGTTGCACGATTAGCCGAAGATGGATAATGTGATGGCTTGATTTGGCCTAGCACTGGCCTCGTGCGAGGTGGAAAAGGCAAAGTTGCTGAGGCTACCCAAGCAGACGTGAAACGTGCCACACGCCATCTCGCAGGCACTGAGGCCCACAGACCGGGCGCCGAACGGTTTTTGTTGCTTCTAGTTTTCGTACGCCGCTGTCTTTGCTGTTGCCAATCCCCAGTTTGTTACCAAAGCGTGCAAATCCAGCGGTGTAGGCCATATGGTCCCCCAAGTCCCGCGCGAGAGACACATTTCTGAATGCAGTTCTACCGGCAGACACGGTTTGGAGCGGAAAGTGGTGAGGTAGAAACAAGGGGCCCATGAATTTGGTACTATTACCGTGTAAGCTGGACAAATGGCGAGCCGGTCCCAATCTACCAAAGGACGCGTACAGCCTCAATCTCTAGAGGAACCACGTAACACGGCAACGGCTGTCGTCTAGGTTGTGGAGATGGACCAATGCTGTCATGAGTGGTCTTGATAGCGTCGGACAGCAGCGCGCCGTTGAGCGGACGATGCGGTGGTCAGGTGAAGGAGAGAGCGAGTGGCTAGGATGCGCATTGACCATCTGTACCGGTACCGGGACCTCGGCATACTATGGTTGTGCGCTAGTCGAGCCAGGTCGCTAGTCGAGCCACCCCAACATGAATCCATTGTGAATCGTCCCAACTTCAACGCGTTATAACTCTACCACCACTATGCTGATTCAAGAAGCAATTTAATATTTAGAATTATAAAACTTAGAAGAAATTTTTTTATACTGCAAAGTTGCATAAATATTTAATATTAACTAAATAATACTATTGCGGTGGCACTAAGAGAAACAGCTTAATAATGCAGCCTCCTAAGTTAACAGACAACTACTTAACTTATAATAAAAGTATAAACTTAAACTATACATAAAAATATGTACAATAAAAAGCTTACTACTAACGCGTAAGACAGTACAAATTTTTACTTTAACAATAGCAGACTAGAAGGTATCCTAAACCTAGGTTACTTAGTTTCTCTATTGATACGGTAACAAGCTTACTATTAGGTAGAGCTTTAAAATTAATTATAATAGGCACAAAGCTAATTTACTATATAAGTACAAGCTCTACTTTAAACTTTTACATTTAAAAATGTATAAACACGCTTTTAATACACGTAATATATATAAGATAAATAAAAAAAGCTTTTTTATTAGTATCTCTAGCTTTAGCCTTTTAAGACAACCTTTTAATGTAACTACACATTTTGTAGACACCGTTTTGGTAATAAAAAAATTATTGCTAATAACAGGTATTAGGGCTTATGCCCCCTTATTTAGTATTGCCGGCACGCAATTAGTGTGTCGCTCTAGCATGTTTAGACAGAAATAAAGAAAAGCAAGACAAAAATGCAAATCGCCTTCTAACTTAACACGCCTTATCCTGCCTATACTGCCTACTTATATTAAGACTTTACTTCTAGGTACTCTTAGATAAATTAAAGAAGCAGTATTATTATTACTTTGCTTTCTAACCTATACATACAATAATAGAACGTATACTCCTTCTTTTTTACCTCTTTTTTCTCTATTGCTATTTTAACGTTATGCAACAGCTAGCCTAACTAGTTAATAGTCTCTTTACTTAGCCTATGCACAATTAATAAGAAGAAAAGGATACTAAAGTAGAGCATTTTAAGTACTTTGCTAGTATTAGCAAACACTGTGTAGATATTATATTCCTTCTACAACTAGCTAAGTTAAGGCTTAATATTCTTTATATATATAGAGATATTGCAGATTCTAGAGTTATTTATAAAGAATATAATTATAAAGTCCTAAAGAGGCTAAGTTTATAGATACTAAATAAACTTAGGTGTCTGCATAATTAGCTTAAGCTAGACTAGTTTAGGGGCTAAGTATATAACAAGAAAGCTTCCTATCTTTAGATAAGAGTTAAGGTTAAGAAGATACTTGTTGTAAAGGTTATACGCTATTACAGCGTATTATATACAAATTATTTGTATACAGTGCTGTTTAAAAGGTAAGAAGTAGTAGGTAAGAAGTAGTAGCTTTAGCTTTATAAAGTATTGCAGGCTCCTGCTACAGTACGTACATGTCCTTTCCCTCCTCTATTGCATTATATTGTAATCCTATTGTAATCCTACTATAATCTTGTTGTTAGCTATAGGCTGGCAATTGCTGTTAGACATGTTTCAACTAGTGTTGTTTTTTAGTACCTTAGCAAATTTTTTGACCCTAATTATTGCTTAGTAGTCTAAGCTTTCCTTCTAGAACTTATCTACCCACTGTTTAAATCTTGTTAACTACACACAATTTTTTTTGGACTTTTGCGATTGATTAGTAGAGGGTAGCTGCTTTTCACTTTTTTAGAACCCTATTTTGACTACAACAACAACCACCACCCTTGACACCTTAAAAAATAAATTAGTATCTTGAAATATAGGAAAAGATTTTTTACTAAAGCTTTATTAAGCTTAAAACAGTTAGTAACTGCTGTATAAAAAAGCAACTATAAATTAATAATACTGCTAGCTTACGTATGCACTTTTAGAGAGGTATTGCTGTTAACGCTTGTGTACTAGAGCTTAGCTAAACTTTAATTAAGCTAGCTTAATGCTGTTAAGGCTAAGAAATATAAAATTATCTTTTAAAACTTACCTACAGAATAAAGCAATAATAAAATAAAATTAGCTTAGCTTATTTAGGTATTTGATTACTATACAAAGCAGAAAGTGCGTTACAATTACTCACTTCTTATTTTTAATAGCAACAGCAGCTACGTTACTACTAAATTTATTAATTTTTGCGACAGTAATTAAATCTCTTTAGCTATATTTCTACTATGTGCTACTTATAGTCTCTAGCTGCTTGATATAGTAATTTTTAAGCTTTTATTGCAATACTATACTTAAGAACTTAATTACTATATTTACTATAAGCAGAACTTTACAAGGACTATAAAATGTGATTTTTTAGCCTCTTTCAGCCTGTGTAGAGATCTATAATAATGCCTAAGCTTATTTTAAAGAGTTTTTAAGCTACAAGTGTCTAGCTAATAAATGCAGATATTGTACTAAAACACTTTAATAACTACGAATAATAACAAGCTAAAGCTTTAGAACTTACGCAGCCTAGTAATAGTAATAGCTAGAAAAAGCTGCGAGAATTTCTAGACTTTGTGCTACAGTATACCTTAAAAGTTAACTAAAATTAAATTAAGTCTTTATTTTATTCTTTATAAGTACAAAACCGCCTCTTTCTTCTCTATCGCCAATTTGACGTCTGCAATAGCTGTTTGAGCCAGGTTCTAGTCTCTGTACTCAGCCCTTGCACGACAAACAAGAAGAAGGGGATGCTAAAGCAATAGATCTTAAGTACCGCGCTAGTATCGGCGAATACCCTAGAGATTGTGTATTCCTTCTACAACTAGTTGAATTAGAGCTTAATAATCTTTTTGTACATATATAGAAATATCGCGGATAAAGGACTTGTTTAAGATTTTTATAAACTTAGAAGTCTAGCTAAGATACTTAATAAATTTAAGTGTCTGCATAAGCAGTTTAAGTTAGACTAGATTAGGTGCTAAGTAGATAGTAGCAAAAGATGCTTTTTTTTAGAAGAAAGCCTAGAATAAAGAGATGCTTGCTGCAAAGGTTACACGCTATTGTAGTGTATTGTATGTTAATTGTTTATATGTAGTGCTGTTTAAAAAGTAAGAAGCAGTAAGTAAGAAGTATTAGCTTTAACTTTATAAAGTATTGCAAGCCCCTGCTGCAGTACGTATGTGTTCTTTTCTTTCTTTATTATATTATGTTGCAATTCTATTGCAATCCTACTGTAATTTTATTGCTAGCTATAGGCTAGCAATCGCTGTTAGACACGTTTTAACTAGTGTTGTTTTTTGGTACTTTAGCAATTTTTTTTAACCCTAATTATTACTTAGTAGTCTAAGCTTTTCTCCTAGAACTTATCCACTTACTGTTTAAATTTCATTAACTACACACAATCTTTTATTTTGACTTTTCCGACTAATTAGTAAAGGCCCTAAAGGGTAGCTACTTTTACTTTTTTGGAACCCCATTTTGACTACAACAACAACCACCACCTCTGACACCTTTAAAGTAAATAAGTACAAAACAAATATCTTATATTGTTTAGCTAAAAGAGCGTTAACCTAGCTTAATTAAATTTTAGCAGTGCTTTAGTACACAAAAGCAGGCAGTAATAGCTCTCTAGAAGTATATACGCAAGCTAGAAGCATTACTTATTTACTGTTGCTATGTTAAACTGCTGCTGTACGCTCTTTTCAAGCTAAAGAAGCCTTGCTAAAGACTCTTTTAAAGTAGATAGTATAACTAATAGTGAAGCTTTTTATTTATTTATATTATATATATTGCGCTTGTTAACACTATGCTTTTATATCTTTAAATAAAGTAAATTAAAGTATGCTTTATACTTAATATTGTTGTTAGCTTTATACCTGTCACAATCAATTGCAGCAGTTTATTTAGCAATAAGTTTATTAGCATAGTAATATAAAAACTAAGTAACTAAAGTGTAGAAAACTTCAAACTACGTTACCGCACTAGCAAAAGTTTGTACTATTTTTTTAATTAGTAACAAGCCTCGCTTTATTAATCTTTTTATATAATTAATAAACTTTAGCTTTAATTATAGGTTAGGTAACTATTAAGCTTCTATAGCTGCTTTATTTAAGCGTCTAACACTCTGCGTGCGCCGCGACAGCATTGTTTTATTAATACTAAACTTTTCTGCAACTGTGTAGTATAACAAATTATTTTTAGCTTTATGTAATTCTAAATATTTAATTGCTTCTTAAATTAGGTCTATGGTAGTGGAGTTATGACGCGTTGAAGTTTGCAGTATTTCAATGTTGTGATGTTCGGGTGGCTCACCTAGCGCACTGGCTCACCTAGCGCACTTCGACGGTAGCGCACAACCATGGTAGACTGCCAAGATTCCGCATTCAACCTCAACCACCTGTCAGTCGGGCTTACCATGACATTGAATCAAACGCAGCGTTGCCGGGGATGCTTAACGACAGCGAAATCGGTCTTGCATATCTTCCATATCTTCCATGTCTTCCAAGTCTTCCAAGTCTTCCAAGTCTTCCATGTCTTGCGTGTCCTCGAGATGGCTCGAAGATGCGGACTGTTCCCTGGGCAGGCCTGTGTCCATAATGGTATTCTTTTGCCTGCATATAGGCTGTGGCCCTAGCCCAACTGCGGCTCTCTGCTGCACACCATGTAACCATGGTTGCCCTATGGATCCTGAGAAAAGCACGGCGCATTGAAGCATGCAATCTGTCCAGGTGGTTGGTTTCACGGCGTCGAGAGCACGTCTGTGCTCGGTTTGTGGTTTAGTGCACGCTCAAACGACGTGGGCCGGCATGTCAGTGTTTGGACGCGGGCGTGATGATGCTTGGTGCGTCACTTCAGGATATCACCAACCTCATGGTGGCGCGTATAGATTTTTGCTTTCTTAAGAGAGGGCTGTTCCGTTTCCTGTCAGCCAATTCCTCCTAGGGCTCATTCCAATCGACCATAGGAGCATTTCGCCCACTGGAGGCGAGCCCAAGTGAGAGCCTGCAACCCTTTGTCCGTCGTTTGCATCTGCACGCTCCAGGACTAGGAGCACTGCTGCACGTGACTCTCTGCCCTCACCTCCCTGCGGATAGAGCAGGCGCGCTCGACCACCCCCACCTGCCCGCCAAACAACCCTCGCTCGACCCCTCCTTCCATTCGCTCTCTCTCTCTTCAACCACACTCGTTCTCGCTGGCCTAGCAATTACAATATACATTCGTTTCAACCTCCTCACTCTCCATTCTACCCCGGCAGTGGAGCTACTCAACCCTACCTAGCCATGAAGACATCCGCCCTGCTCGCCGCCATCGGCGCTGCATCACTGGCCGTCGCCTCCCCTGTTCTGACCTCGCCGACTCTACCCATCCAGGTGGCTGCTCGCCAGGCCAATGGCACTACTCCGCCCTGTGCCCAAGTCTCCGACTACGTCTATGGCAACGGTATGCAACCCGCCCAACTGACTGTTCCTGCCCAAATGGCCTGGGACTGCATCAACGACGTCCCCTTCAATGCTTCATCGGGAAAGCAGCTGCTTCAAGCACTCCGACCCTATATTCAGTGGCAGAGCACGCTCGCTGAGCTGAAGAACCCGCCTGCCGAGTACGTCGAGAAAGTACAGCCTCCCGTCGACATCTTGGGTGGTCTGGACCAGATGGATGCCGACATCGACGCCGGTAACTTCAAGAACGAGTACGACTTTGGCTGGACACTGTACACTCTAATCCAATCTGCCCACGATGGTCACTTCGCCTACATTCCAGACTCTGTCGGTTCCGTCTTCACCTGGGGCCGCCCTGTTCCCCTAGTCTCCGTCTCTGAAGATGGAGACCAGTTGCCTGCTGTCTTCGTCTTTGCTGATATTCTTGGCATGCAATACAAGAACATCTCCTACACACCCTCTCCTGTTGTTCAGATTGACGGCAAGGACGCGACCGAGTTTCTCGAGACCCTCAGCCAGTTCGGCTCCCTCCAGGATCGCGACGCTCTTTACAACAACGTCTTTTACGAGCTCGCCCAAGTCAGTCTTGGTACTGAAGGTAGCGGAACCGGCTTCTTTACTGGAGGTGGCCGTGGACGCTGGGTTTACCCTGGCGCCACCACAACCTTGACCTTTGCCAACGGCTCCAGCTACACAATGGAGAACTACGCCCACCCTAACATTCCATTCCGCGAGATCGCCACTGGCAAAGATTTGGCCGAGAAGTGGTTCAGCTACGGCTCCGCAGATTCTTCCTTCGCCAATACACAGTCTCAGGCAGATGAAGACGAGGCCCCTACCTCTGCTTCTGGTGCCGCGTCTCCTGGTTTCCCCGCTCCCGTCGCCGCTGGCCCTATGAACCTTATCAATGGCTTCTACATCGACGCCCCTGGCTATGAAGACGTTGCGGTACTACAAGTACCCAACTTTGTCGGATCCAGCGGCGCTGAGGTCCCTTTCCAGCAGCTTACTCAGAACTTCATTCCCAAGGCTCTCGCAGACGGAAAGACTAAGCTCATCATCGACCTACAAGCCAACGGTGGTGGTACTATCCTCCAAGGTTACGACATGTTCAAGCAGCTGTTCCCCGACATGGATCCCATCGGTACTAACCGTTGGAGGGCGCATGAAGCCATGGACCTTGTCGGGCAGGCTACCAGCGCATTCTCGAGCCAATTCCCAAGAGAGTTCGGCAACAACAAGACCATTAACTTTGCCCAGTCCTCGTACTTCGATTTTCACTCGGATAAGAAGGCTGATGGAACACCGTTTTCATCCTGGGATGAGAAAATTGGTCCTCAAGAGGTGAATGGAGAGCTTTACACCACGCCCGCTCGATGGAATCTATCCGATGTACACGTGCCTTACATTTCTGGCGGTATTTATGTTACTGGTTACGGTGTCTTGGCCAATGTTACAGGACCTCCAAAGTTCGCTGCTGAGAATATCGTCATCGTAACAGATGGATACTGTGCCTCGACCTGTACCATCTTCGGCGAGTTGATGAAGCATCAGGCGGGAGTCAGGACAATTGCCATGGGTGGCCGCAGTAACAAGAACCCCATCCAAGCCATCGGTGGTGTCAAGGGCGTCAACGTCTTGACGTTGGGTTTCATACAGCAAACTGTACAGTATGCTGTCAAATTCAACTCATCGCTGAATACCTCCATCTTGATGGACGATTACTACAACGATATCGTGTTTTCTCGTGCCGCCAGAGGAGCCGCAGCCGTCAACAACCGAGATGGACTTCGTGCAAATGACACATCCGGCGTCGCCCTTCAGTTCAAATACGAAGAGGCTGACTGCCGTCTCTATTACACACCGGAGATGACCGTCGACATCACTGCACTGTGGAAATCAGCCGCAGATGCTCAATGGGGCAATAATGGCAAGTGCGTCGCCGGTAGTGGCTATGGTGGAGAGAAGCGTGCCGTCCCAAAGATCTCCAAGGTCACAACCAAGCTGAGCCCACCAGTAGCGCGGGTACGCGTTGCTGATGCCGAGGACCATGTCAAGGCGTTTGTGAAGAGTTTCAAGCTGGAGACTGAGTGCAAGCTCAAGGGCAACGGATTCATGGCGCCGTAAGCGTGGTACACAACTGCCTCTTCAAGCTTTCCTGTCGAAATCGATTCGATTGTTTCTCAATCAAGCGTGGAGTTAATGGCGCCAAAAAAAGGACATATTGTTTTGATAAGGATTAATGTAAATTATTTTTGAGTGAGTGAGATAGCTAGTATGGTACATCACAGGTCAGACACTACGGTGCGAATGGAATGCCCCTATGATCCGATGATATTCTGCATCTTCGCTCGCACGGTGAATTAACCTCTCTGGAGTTTTACTTCAAGGTGTCTGTACTCTATGTGGGTTTATCGCTTTGGCTGGCAAAAGCAAGATAGGAGCCGCAATGGTTAACTCCATGGATGTGATCATCACACTTTACCGTGCCTCCTTGCTTGGGCATCTTCCGCTACAATATGCATGTGATAACCGACGACATAAATGACCTTCAAGCCGAAATCAACCTAGCAATAGAGGAAGGAGAAGGGTACCTGTCAAGGTAGAAGAAGGATACAGAACAGGGTAGAAGACTTGTAGGTGCTGGTTCAAGAGGCAAACAAGCGGTCTCAGCAATACCTTGGGCAACTTGGAGCAGGAAAATGGTTTTACATACTTGAATGCGCCGACTCTCATTCGCACTACGACTAACAGTATACACTTGTACACACCAATGCGATAAGCTACCCAGGTGCGGTACATTGTTACCGACTCCCGAGGGTGCGAATTTTTCACGGGAAGGAAGGAAGTCGCCAAGCCTCCTAGTTACTAAGCTAGTCGAAGCCCCGGCTGTCGAAATCTCTACCACCCGCTTATAATCCACCAACCTCCTCGTCTCTCTGCCACCCAACTTCACCTACCACTACTCAACTCCCAACACCTCACAACACCCAGCCGTCATCATGGCAGCTCAATCCGACAAGTCGATAATGGGAATGCCGGTATGTTATCCATCCTCCAACTCCGCCCACTGTCCCGTACACCACCACCTCCGTGCTTCGCCAGCTGTCAAGTTCTATCTCAATTGCATCAATGGGGCTTTCTCCAGCAAGTTGGCAATGCATTGAGATGGACTCAACTTTGCTGGCAATGCGCGCGTTGGCTGGCTGTATTGTCGAGAGCGCGTCAATTACTTGGAACAGGAGCTAACGATGAAATCAGGGCTTCGTGGTGGACTTCTTGAGTACGTCCCAACTTCATCGATAATTCCATCAATCCATGTGCCATTGGCACCCGGATGTGTTGCGATCATCACCAGCGAATTATTGTGTATAGCACAGATACTAACAGCTTGCTAGTGGGTGGTGTTTCCGCCGCCGTCTCGAAGACCGCTGCCGCCCCCATCGAGCGTGTCAAGCTCCTTATCCAGAACCAGGTAAGCCCTTACCAACTACACCCCGCACACCAACAAGCCCTAACACACCCCGCAGGATGAGATGCTCAAGTCCGGTCGTCTCGACCGCAAGTACGACGGCATTGTCGAGTGCTTCAGCCGTACCGCCAAGAACGAGGGTGTCCTCTCCCTCTGGCGTGGTAACACTGCCAACGTCATCCGTTACTTCCCCACCCAGGCGCTCAACTTCGCTTTCCGCGACACGTACAAGTCCATGTTCGCCTACAAGAAGGAGCGTGACGGTTACGCCAAGTGGATGGCTGGTAACTTGGCCTCTGGTGGTGTAAGTGCATTCGCACAATACCTACCCTCTCACAATCTAACAACAACAGGCTGCCGGTGCCACTTCCCTCCTCTTCGTCTACTCCCTCGACTACGCCCGTACCCGTCTCGCCAACGACGCCAAGTCGGCCAAGAAGGGTGGTGAGCGCCAGTTCAACGGTCTCGTAGACGTCTACAAGAAGACGCTTGCCTCTGACGGTATCGGTGGTCTCTACCGTGGTTTCATGCCCTCCGTTGCTGGTATCGTTGTCTACCGTGGTCTGTACTTCGGTATGTACGACTCGATCAAGCCTGTCCTCCTCACCGGTTCCCTCGAGGGTAACTTCTTGGCCTCATTCGCTCTTGGTTGGGCCGTCACCACTGGTGCTGGTATCGCCTCTTACCCTCTTGACACCATCCGCCGTCGTATGATGATGACCTCTGGTGAGGCCGTCAAGTACAAGGGTACCATGGATGCCGCCCGCCAGATCGTCGCTGCTGAGGGTATCAAGTCTCTCTTCAAGGGTGCTGGTGCCAACATTCTCCGTGGTGTTGCTGGTGCCGGTGTCCTGTCCATCTACGACCAGGCCCAGCTCATCCTCTTCGGCAAGAAGTTCAAGGGTGGATCTGGTTAAGCGCCTTCCTTGCCTCTTCGATACCCCCCCCCCCAACCTGCGTTTATGTGGTGGAAGCAGCTAATCGCGACGTGAGAGATGGGGATGAGGTGTACGTGTATGAGAACGACGAGAAGCCCTGCGGGCGGAAGGTTGTTCTTGGTAACGAAAAGCACGATCCCGGGGTGGTAAAACACTCTTGTACTTTATACATTCACACGTCATATCCGGCTTGCATTGCTTTTGTCTGTCCCTGGCTGTACTTCCTCTTTTCATCGCTTGGTGCAATGGGGAAAATAGCGGTCTATAGAAAGTCATGGGTTTCTTTGTACGCAATAACCAGCTTCCACTGCTGAGTGATGTATTCCATTGTGAACTTTAATGCTTCGTTTGAAATGAAAACACGGCACTGCTCTGTAGGCTGCCTTTTGCTTCTACCGCCACCTACCAAGCGAAGCACACGCTCAGAATCCGCTGCCATTCTTGCCCTTGACGGCTTTCCACACACTCTCCTCGCCCTTCTTCAGCGCCTCACCCGCTTTGTTCAGCATACTCCACGCCTGTGCGCCAACGCCCTCACCCTCTGCGTCTCCCACTCCACTATGTCCACCAATGCCTCCTCCAGCAGTATATGGCGCATTATCCGGTGCCTGAACATAACCCGGTGGATGTTCCAAGCTCGTCCTCGTAGGCTGCGCTTGTTGTGCTCCTCCCGCATCAGCCGTCTGGAACGGCGATGCTGCTGGGCCGTAGTCGAGGGTTGTAGGACCGGGTCTGCTGGCTGCTGCTGTAGCTGCCGATGAAAGCGTTGTAGACGTCGTTGTTGAGCGGCCTGCTAGCATGGAGTCGGAGGGTGGGGGGTGGCTGAACTGTGGCGGCGGCGGCGGCGGTGGTGGTGCTTGTTGTCTTGTTTCCGTTGTTATGATCGTTGCTGTTGGGAAGGCACCGGGTTGGGGTGGTGCTGGTGATGGTGTGTCATTGTTGTAGTTCCCTGCTGCTGTGCCCGTTGGTGCGGCAGGTCGTGCTCCCGGCTGTGGAGCTGGAGGGTTCGAGGCTTCTTGTGTTGTTGTGGCTGGGACGTAGACGGGCGTTGTGCGTGTGGGTGGGGGGTTGTTGTTCGAGGCGTGGGTTGGATCTGAGGGGGCGGTTGAAGGGGTGATGCCGTCGGCTTTTGCGGCGGTGGTGGGCGCGATTGGGGCGTTTTTGTGGATGGGGATTGGTGGCATGGTGAAGGAGTTTGGTTAAGTTATATTTTCCTTTGGAGGAGTTGGCGTGGGCTTCTATGAGTCGGTTGTAGTTCGTGCTGCTGGGGAGTATGGCAGGGTGGCGTAGTGGTAGAAGAGCAGGCAATTGTCTTTCCAAGTAGTCGTTCAGAAGAGAGACTCGTCTTGTAGTCGGTTTGGAGGTATGAACACGGTGTAGAATCCGGTTGCTGCTGCCTGCGCCTTCTTTGGTTCAGCTGGAGGTCGTTGGTGCTGCTTTGGGCGATGATGTCACATTGGCACGTGAAACCTTCTTTCGACCTTGAAACCTTCTTTGCACGTCTGCAGCCACGCAGTCGATGTCACTGAACAATTTTATACTCAATGTCACATACTCGGAACTAGACTGGCTGGTGGACTCGCACACTCTTCGCGCTCGTCTTGCAGCATTGTCTCGATGTGAGTTTGAATTTGGAAAATGCCTCTTTGCTCACGTTCAGCTTCAGTATGCCTCGCACAACGGATATGAAGCGCCCATATCGGTACGACTACAATCGGATTACTCCTTCTCTCTCGTCCATTGTCTCGTTTACATTGACATGTGGCTGTGCCGCGCTCCTGAGAAAGGTCGTTCCGCGCAGTCGAAACATTGCCAAGAAAAGCTCCGCATTCGTCTCGTCTCTTCCTCAGTTCTCCTTTTCCATGTCTACAAGTACCCTTCAAGTTATCGTTATCCATATTCAATAAAGAATACGACAACGGGCATGGACTCCGTGCTCTGCTGCGCTCTGCTCAAGAGATGGATCGTGCAAAAGGTCCTAGCGCTATAAGATCAAACAATTCAGACGCTTCTGTAATGGCAAAGATTTCCTACACTCTCAAGAAAAGAAAAGTTTATGCGCGCGCATCGATGCCTCGACGAACCGACGCAACATTGTTACGTCTGAAAGGAATGCACATTGTCAGGCGCCTGTCAGTCACGTCAGTCACGTCAGTCAGCCCTGCATCAACATTCGGCATCCCACACCCCAAATGGTGTGTTACAACAGATCCACATTTTCAAGATTGAATGAATGCATTAGGACTATCTCCGTACATTTGATACACGTCGCTTATTGATAGTTCACGACTCAAGCCGCCCACTACAACAGCGGGTTAGTGTCGATACCAGCAAACGCCCGCCATGTCTCCACAGGCCCTATAGCCGAGACGTCCCTGCCTATGTGCAATTGTGATGCCTGCGAACGAGCTTGTTTCAAACGACTCCCTTTGCAATTTAAACATCTTGAGAAGTGGGTTCACCCGCGCCCATTTCGGTTAGTCGTTTCAAACAGAATCCTTCCGCATGGTTGCCCAAACCGTCTCCTAAGTTACGATGTTTGCCCGCCATACGGCACCTGGCTAGGAAAGAGTGTTCACCCGAGATCGTGAGAGAAAGCCCCTGGTCTTCCGCTGTGGTGGGTCATTCGGTGATGCGTATTGGTGCAAAAAGCTGGAAACTTGTGCCCCCCAGCGCGTACAACGTCGACGCGAGTCGTTACCAGATTGTATATAACGGCATGTATCACCGTCCTGTCTGTTTTTCGGCAGCAAAGCTCTTCCATTCTTTTCTACATCAACCACTCCCGTCCTTCGCTTCTTCCCTTCACCTTCATTTTGCCAACTTCACCAACATACTTCTTTCGACAATGAAGTTCTCAATCATGTCTCTCGGCCTCATGGCCGTCTCTGCTCTGGCAGCACCCATGCCATCTCAGATCGCACCCAAGCGTGACGGTCTCGCCAAGCGCGCTGCGTCTCTGGAAGATGTTGCAACTACCGGTTTCGCTACGCAGAACGGAGGTACTTCTGGAGGAAAGGGAGGCAAGACCATCGAGGTTTCCTCTCTTAGCGACTTCCAGGCTGCCGTCAAGGGTGACGAGGCCGCCATTGTTCTCATCACTAGCCCCATCAAGGGAAGCGGCGAGAACGTCAAGGTCGGCAGCAACAAGTCCGTCATCGGCAAGGACTCGTCCGTTGTCCTCACCGACTTCACCATCACCGTCAAGGCAGTCAAGAACGTCATCCTCCGCAACTTCGCCATGGAGAAGGTTGTAGGCGGCGATGCCATCGCCATCCAGGAAGCCCAGAACGTCTGGGTTGACCACGTCGATCTCTCCTCCGACCTCGACCACGACAAGGACTACTACGACGGTCTCCTCGACGTCACCCACGCTGCAGACTTCGTCACCATCTCCAACAGCTTCATGCACGACCACTGGAAGTGCTCTCTCGTCGGCCACTCCGACAGCAACGCCGACGAAGACAAGGGCCACTTGACCGTCACCTACAACAACAACTACTGGCTCAACATCAACTCGCGCGGCCCCTCTTTCCGCTTTGGAACCGGCCACCTCTACAACAACTACTACGAGAACGTCAATGACGGCATCAACACCCGCCAGGGTGCCCAGCTCCTCGTCCAGAACAACGTCTGGGTCAATGCTAAAAAGGCGATTTACAGCACCGACGGTGGTAACGCTGTTGCCGAGGGTAACGACTTTGGTGGCAGCGACAACACTGCTCCCAAGGGCTCGCTTTCCAAGGCTCCTTATGAGGTTCCTGAGCTCCTTGCGGCTAGCGCCGTCAAGGCTGCTGTTGTTGGCACCGCCGGTGCTACGCTCAAGTTCTAAACATCTATAGATGGTTATATATGCTAGAAAAAACATGAATACCACTAGGGATTTAGAAATGATTCAGGGATGGAAAAAACCGAAGAAGAAGAAGAAGGGTGGTTCCTAAAGGCTTCTGCTTGTAAATATTTTTGATAGCCGATTCTGTCTTCTATATATGGACGCTGTGCGGACAGATTGTTTTTTTTTAATGAAAAGAACCCTTTTTGTTGCAAACTTCCTCGGTGTTCTTTTGCTCCTGAGTGACTACTATGGCTCCATATCTTTTCCACTCCAGTGAGATTCGAACAACTCAGGTTAACACCTCCGTTACTAATCCTTTGTTCCGGGTTTTCCTATTTGCGCTTTCCAACTCGTTGTAATATTGTCTCCAGACTCTTCCTGTCAGGTCGGTTTGCACCATTTCATCTTTCCGCCCCTCCTAATCAGCCCTGATTTAAAGCAAACATCTGCTTGACCACCGCATTAATCTACCTGTCCCCCCAAGGTCCGCAGGGGATGACCACACAGGCCGTGTACGTGAAATCTAACCGCATTTTCTGGGACCCAACATGATCTCTAGGGGGGGGGCGGGTAGTACATGGGTTAGCCATTGCGGGCTAGCGAGGTGGTTAGGGTAACTTGAGTGTGATGACATGGACTGTTATATTCGCATAGCTTGGATAGGTAAGTAGAGGTCCATGTGCTTTATTAGATTTAAAATTTTGTTGATAGTAGGACGGCAGGTCTGTAAGGCGTGTTACGACTATGTTTTGCTACGTGTGTGGGGATAACACGGTACGCTACTCGCTACTCTCCAACCTGAAGAGTAGTCACATGGGACTGCTCACATCTAGGTTGCCATGTATTCTATCATCTTTCTTCACAAACTTTATTAAGAAGGCAAAACAACGACAAGCCACTCACGACTTTTGTAATATAAACGATACTCAAGCGAGAAGATATTCTTGGATGAGGGAAAAAGCAGGTAGAATATACGTCACAGATCGTCGGTGGTGGTGCACAGAAGGACTAAACAGGAAGCCGTAGAGAAGAAGTGAAGAAGTACGTTAAAGTAAGTGTAACTAAAAGAATCTGTTTAGAGAAACAAAAGCGGAATGTATAATGCAGTCTGCTGCTAGCACAACGTTACTTTGCTGAAGTCGGAGATGTCCTTCAATCTGGTGAGTAATCAGCTCTTTGTTCCTGTTCTTCTACGCCTGACTAGCTCACTTGTCGCATCGCCTTGTCTTCCCTTCCTCCTGTGTACATCTGTTTGAGGATGGCAACACTCCGTCTCTCTTTGTGCAATAATGACGCGGTCGAACGCGACTACACGTCTCTTCATCTCATCACCCTGGTGATATCAGGGATTGCTTACACTTGCACGGTACTTCTCTTCCTGTTGTCATGGTACATGCACCCCCACCCCATGCCTTAGTGCGCTTTGGCACTATAGCGTTATTCTGGGGTACCCTGGATTATCTTGGGCCTCGCAAGAATGTTCGTCTCGTTTTGCAATAGTTTGTAACCCGTATAACTTTGTTTGAACAAGATCCAAAAGTTTTTGGTTACAAATCCAAATGTTCTCCAAAGGGTGACGCTGGCATTGGGTCTAAGCCATCGCTACTCTCGTGCGTGTCGGCTTTGTGTGGTACTTCACTTGGTTTCCTTGGCCTTGGATGGGCTCCTGTCCGCTCGTGGCTTGGCCGGTGATTTTGTTCATGGGGCAGTTGGGGCTTTCCCATCCTTTTGCGGCGATGCCGCACGGTTACTTAAATCCTTCTCGTTGAGAGAAACAGTGGGCTTGCTCGCGTTGCGTGTGCTCCTACGAGGAGTTGTTGAAGGCCTGGGTAATTGGGACTTGCGGTTGCGGTTGCGGTTGCGGCCAGCCTGGGTGTCAGTGGGCTGTGTGACTCTGGATAGAAGTCTCTCGTTCTCGGCAGTAGCAGTAGTCTCCCTGCTATAGTCGTCGTCGTCGTCCGTGAGGATGTCGCTAGGGGAGTCTGTCTCTTCTTTCACTGTCACTTGATTGGAAAGCATAGATGGGTGTGCATCGTCTGGTTCAGCCGCCTCGTTCGCGTTGATAACGATACCGTTATTTGTTTGAGCGAGTGGCCTTTGCGCTGGAAACTTAACACCTGGTCCACCACCCGGGGAGGATATGCTCACGGTCGGACGGGTTGTGTCGGTGACGGGCTTGGGAGTGAGCTCATCCAAATTGAGAGTTTGCTCGTCACCAAGGTTTTCCCTGGTGCGCCACACCTGAGACGGCTTAGGTGACACCTCACCGTCGTCAGCACTGAACTTCCGCTTGGTAGCCGGGGTTAATTCGATAGCGAGCACATCGCCTAGTAGGTCTGTCTCTGCTTTTCCTGCCTCAGACTCAGGTAGCACCGGTAAGTTTGCGTCGTTCAACCTAGTTTCGGAAGTCTTGATCTTATCGGCATCAAGGGGTTCTGGAGTCTCGTTTTTGTCGAACAAAACACTGTCGTCTGCTTGCCCGACCGATCCTGGCCTGCGAAGCTTGAAGACTGGACCACCGCCGGGCGTAAGTACGTTGGCGATTGGCTGTTCTGCTCTGTCCTCACCAGATTTGTGCTTCTTGATTGGCCCGGGTGTCTCTCCCTCATCAAGCTTTCGCTTGAGAGTGTTGGTTTTGCCTATCAATGCATTCATCCCTTTCAAGTATTTTGGGAGCCCAATATGTCTAGTGTTGTATAACTGGGTGAGAGCTATGCGATCAGGGGTGTTGTCTGATGTTGAGGTTGAGGTCGTCAACGGGGTGTTTGGAGTCGCCTGTAAGTCGCCGGATCGAGGTGTTGATGGAATTGTGCCTCCAGCAACTGAGAGAAGATGCGGGCGAATTTTGGGAGGAGGGTCAATTCCAAGTGACGATGAGTTCTGGGACGAGGTTGCAATCAGTGACGTCTGAGTCGAGCCTGTGGTGAACGACTTCACCACAGGTGCAGCCATATCTTTGAATTTCGCTGTATCAATCTCCGACTTTAACTTCTTCACCTCTAACTCAAGTGCCCCGTAACGAACAGCCTGATTTTGAAGCTGTTCTTTAAGGTCTGCACTCTTACCGTTGAGCGCAGTCTGCAAGCCATTGTTGACTTCCCTCTCCTCTGCAGCAAGCCGATCTCGCTGATCGACCTGATGCTTTGACGCCTGCAGCTGCTGCTGCTGCGGTAAGAGCAAGGGCCAATGCGTATTTGGCAGCGTAGGTCTCAGCGGCAGCAGCTTCCTTGTCTATGACAGTGTAGGCGGCAGTCACGTTCTCGAGCAAACTTGGTGGGACGACAGCGCGAAGATGTGTGGCCTTATACTTGGCAGCGGTGGAAATTGTAACCGTCGGAGTCGTATATGCCGTCTGAACGATGGTATCGGTCACGGTAGTTGTCGCAGTGGTGGTTGTGGTCTTGGTGACAGTCGCGAAGCTAGTACTGACGGCGCCTTGCATGAGGTGGGATGTATCTGGCCCGGTATGAAAGGGGGCGGTGGACATGATGTTTACTACTTGTCGCAGTACTGGGGCTTATGTTAGCGATTTGCAGGTAGGAGGATGAGCAATTTTTTGATTTCGCACTTGTACTGATAGCTTGACCGTGCGCGAGGACTGGTTATGGAAGTGTGTGCTTATTCGGTCACTGTAAACTCTTTCCATGTCTGTGTCCTCAATCTGACCGTAGTCGTGGTTTGATGCGCGGGCGTGCGTTGTTGTGTAATCGCGATGGGTTTGAGGACGTTCGATGTAGGAGGGGTAGCAATACTGTAAGACGAAGGAATGAAACTCAAACTAGAAGGATTTCTTAATTGCACTCGCTGCGTTGCGCTAGCGGTGCGCTGACGTATCTGAATACTCACGTTGTGTGGGGAATTTCTGGTATTTCACTGTTGCGATTGAGAGCGCAACAAAACGACAAAGGGAATGTTACGGGCGGACTTGAACAAAAGCACACATGACGCCGCATTGTATTGGTTCGTTCAGTGCTCCAAATAGCGGCTGATGAAGCGCATAGGCCGAAAGTCTTGTTGTCTTCACAAGAATAGGTCACTGGCACCGCATCTCACGACACCAGACTAGATCCACCATATGCAACAACCTCTAACCCATTATCTTACGCTTCACACTTGCCTTGGACGATCTCATTTGCTCTTCTGGCCCCACCACGACTCCGCCTCCGCCGCCTTCCACTCGTCGTACTCTCCCGCCGCACGTTCAATGACGGCCTGTTTAGCAGCAGCCTGCCACGTCTTCGCCAAGTGGCCGTTCTTCAGGTCTTCCTGGAATTTGGCGACATCGGTTCGGAAGCAGTTGTTTGCTAGTGTGAAGGCCGATGGTCGCGTCTCTTCTGTTTCCCCAGCGCTGATTTTGGCGAGGAGAGCTTGGTTTGCGGTATCCTGGGGAAGCATGGAGATGAGGGTGCTTTGTTGCTCTACGCTGAGACTGGTCCAGGCTGGTCCTTCGAGAAGCATATGCTGGGATGTGTTAGCTCAATGACTTACCAACAGGCTATTGAGTAGAAGACACACGTAGATATCGGCTTTGACCAACCGGCTGGAGGAGTTGGTAGTGACGTAGTCTGGGTCAAAGACTTTGCTGGGAGCCTTTTTGGTGGGGAGAGCTTGGGGAGTAGGCTTCTCTTCAAGGTCCCCGAAGCGCTCTGGTGCTTTGCGGTTTCGTAAAGGGCGCGAGCTGGGCGGTGGCGGTACAGTCGCAGTCTTCTTTGCAGGGGTTTTCTCTGGCATTGCCTTCTTAGGTGCAGACTTCTTGGGAGCAGCTACCCTCTTTGGAGCAGTCTTACCGTTTCCTGCTTTACTTGCCTTTTTGGCTGTCCTCTTAGGAGGTGGTGTACCGAAAGCTTCTTCTTCTTCATCATCCTCTTCCTCGTGATCTCTCTTTGGACTCAGCCTGGGCACGCGTTTAGCGGCCATGTTGAATGTTGGTGCAGTCATAGAAACAGATGCAGGCACCTGCGGCTGCGGCTGCTGAGTCTGTGATAGCGATTCGCTGGATGCCATGATGGACAAGTCGTTCTGTGTGGTCCGAGTGGCAGAATCTGGAACCTGGCTTGGCAGGCTGGATGCGGCAGGAAAGAACTGCTCAGGAGAAGATGGGGGAGGCGAAGAGAGGGTTGAGGAGTTTAGTCCAGAACGAGACATGTTTGCTCTTTTGTTTGGTGTTGTGGGAGGTGGAGTCGTGATTTGCTTTCCGTCTTTTGTAGGCGAGATAATTGCTGGTTGAGAGTCGTGTAAAGAGGAGCGGATGAAGGTCTGTGTCTGTTAATCGGGGCCGGGAGAAACGATATGGAGGCTGCCAGGCAACAGCTATCGCGTTCCACAGATTTGATCTAGCAATGACCGAGGATGCAGCTCATTGCAAAGCCTACAATAGCGAACGGCTTGAATCAGGGCTGGAAGCGCGTCCGCCACTCGGTGACCAAGGTGAAGAAGTGGGAAAGGTACGCGGGAACAGGAGCGCGATTCCGCATGGTAGCTGGGGCGTCAAGTTGAGGTTGTGCCAAATGACGCGGAGCAGAGATGCCGACATCAACTTACGCCGTCTATCTGGCCTTGTTGCCTCGATTGAAGAGTCGGTCAGCAGAGTCGGGAACGGTGGCTCTTTGAATGGTCGTGATGCTCGGGGATGGCCGTTGGCAGGTCCGTGCGCGCTCCCGCAACCTTTCCGCATTGTCGTGTTTGCGATGTGGTATCATCAACACCAACACATAGCCTCTACTGCGCCATCCCTTGCCCTCAGGCCTAGTCCTGCGCTTTCAGTCGTCCTAGAGATTGTGTAGAGCCAGTAGCCCTAAATCGGCAACTGCACCGCCGCCATGATCAAGCACACGATGATATCCCGGCTTGATGGTCAGCAACTTTGCCATATCGAAGGTTGCACGAGTACTGACACATGCCCAGGCCTCCTGTTAACAGCCTCTGTTGACGACGAACAGGTAGCGCCACCTCCAAATCTGCGCGTATAGCTCTTGCATGAAACTCACTCTTGTCAGACAGACGCCGAGTTCAATGAGGTCAAGTCCAAAGTGAAGCTCGTACAGCGCCGCTTAAACCGTAACGCGGAGCAACAAGCCAGCATAGAGAGCGGAAGCTACACCTACCAGTATGCACATCCTTTGCCCTGGTCTCTACCTTGCCACACGGCAGAGTATCTCGAACACGTACTAACCCATCACCACCAGCTACATAATCGAAGGCGACCTCTGCTTCCTCTGCATCTGCGAACGTTCCTACCCGCGCAAACTAGCCTTCACATATCTCTCAGATCTCCACCGCGAATTCACCACCACATACCAACCGCAACAATACCTCTCGCCAACATGCCGACCGTACGCCTTTGTCGAGTTCGATACCTTCATCCAGCGCACAAAGAAGACGTACCAAGATTCCAGGGCGACACAGAATTTGGACAAGCTGAACGATGAGCTCAAGGATGTTACCAAGGTCATGACAAAGAACATTGAGGATCTGCTGTACCGTGGAGATAGTCTGGAGAGGATGGGCGACATCTCGAGTCGGCTACGCGAGGACAGTAGGAAGTACAAGAAGGCTGCTGTGCGCATCAACTGGGAGCTATTGCTGAAACAGGTGAGTACTAGACCAAGTCTATACACATGAGGGCGATGAATTGTTAACAACACGCAGTATGGACCTATCGGTGGACTGGCATTCATAATCATCGTCTTCATCTGGTGGAGATTCTTCTAAAAGTATACATGCAGTTAGTTGGTGCTTCCTACTTGTACCCGGGTTGGAAAATCTGGGGCTGTCGGCGTTTGAGGCGTAACTGCATCGTCTACAGACGGTGGCGCACATGCAACAATACCCAAGCTTCAGCTTTTCGTATACTATTCTAAACACAAGGCTTGCTTCTGCGATGTGACTGATGCCCGCATTTGAGAGGACAAGGATACCCTTCCAAGTGCTATCGGCAGTCCAGAGTCCTGATTGGCTGTAACCGCATCGTGACTACCACACCTCGCTAACGCTCCAGTGCACTTCCGCCCCACTCCACACTATCAATTTCATTTTGCACTTGGAGCATTGCAGCATATTTCAACATCGACAGCAGCGGAACGAAACCTCTTGGAATACACGCGAACACGCTCTTCCTACCGAACGAATCGGCTTACACAATGTGACGAACCGTACCTTGCTTGGACGCACGTGCCGATATCAACGCCGTTACGATCCGAGCAGACAACTTCATCACATCCTATGGGAGGATTGGGAGGACCTATGGACCTACGGAGATGTATCAGGACTTTTGACCAGAGCATCGGATCTGCCAAACCCGCCTTTCGTCCATCGAAACCGGAGTCAGTTTGTCTGATATCATCGAGCTATCCAACCCGCATTGCAGCGGGCGATACCCGGGTCATGAAGACATGGAAGACCCATGGATTTCAACAACGTGATTCAAAGTGGCATTTCCGGAAACGTATGTGCTCAATCTTTGAGAAAGAGACTAGGGAGAATGCTTTATTACTAGGCAGTCACCTGGGCGACGGGTTCAACCGTCATCACATTCGCGAATAGGTCTTACGACCGCTTACTCCGGCCAGGCTGTGGCTCAAAACTGCTTGAACACTTGCTACGAGGTAGCGCACATAAGGATGTCAGCCCGGGCGTATCTAGGCGCCCAGCATGATGACCAGAGTTACGCGGATTGGCTCCCATACTCGTGACCCACAACACCATCTCCGTAACCACCAACCACCATATAAGACGATGAACGCTCACACCAATCACCACAGCGCAGCCTTCGTGCTTTACGATATCAAAGATCATTTTACGAAGAAAGCTCGATCGACACCTTCCACGTCCTCATCTCCACTTCCACTCCACCAATCCCAACTACGAGCCTTGCCGAATTCCTTCCAATCCCAGCATGACTAAGCCTCAGCTCGTCGTCATCCCTGGTGCCTGGCACACACCATCATGTATGGAACCTCTAATGTCCAAGCTACAGGCCCTGGGCTACACGACGCATTGCCATCAACTCGCTTCCGTCGGGAATCCCCATCCACCCAGCGACCTCTCACAAGACATTGCAATCGTACGCGCACTAGTCGAAACCGCCATCGGACCCGAGGGAAACGACGTCGTCGTCCTACCGCACAGTTGGGGCGGTGTCGTAACCGGATGTGCACTAGTTGGTTTGAGCAAGAAAGAGAGGGTAGCGCAGGGAAAGAGTGGGGGTGTGGTCAGGACGGGGTACATGGCTAGTTATATTCTGGACGAAGGGATTTGTTTGCAAGATGCTATTCAGCATCATATTCCGCCGTGGGTTAACGTACAGGTACGTGGGCCCTGCTGTCCAGAGTGACGTGTTTACGTGTTTTCGGATCACGTGCTTATCGTGCCATATGACAGGGCCCTTTTGTCTACGCTACCAATCCGAAAGTCTTTTACAACGACCTACCCGAGGACCAACAGCAGTACTGGTTTGAGAAAATTGAATCGCAGGCTGTAGCCTCGTTTTACGCAAAGGCTACCGGTGCAAGCTGGAAAGTGATACCGACTCGCTATCTCCTCTGCGAAGATGATGAATGTGTCCCGCCGCAGGTTCAGGATGCGATGGTGAATGCAGTGAAAGAAGCGGGAGGTAAAATTGAGGTCACGAGGCTGAAGAGTGGACATAGTCCTTTTCTTAGCAGGGTTGATGAGACGGTGGATTGGGTGAGGAAGGTTGCGGGGAAGGTGGTTTAGATGGGATGTGGAAAGCGAAATGGGCTGTATGGGGGAGATGTGGCGTCAAGTGACACCATACAGACAACTCTCGCATCCGGTTCCCGTCCACCAAAACCCGACCGCTGCATTCCGATTGGTACGAAACAATCTCGTATATACTCCCCGACGTTTTGCCGATACGACGATGAGAACGCGAATGCGATGATCGAAACGAATTTGATAATGCTATACAACACCTCTACACGAAACTACTCATCCCACCTCTACCCCCCTTTGTTTAGGCCTAATATTTACATAAAATCACATCGCCCACACCCAACTCAAATAACGCAACCTCACGCATTACCACTCATAGATGGCGTACTTGACGATCACCCAGCCCACCTTACTTACCCCACAGCACGTCATTTCTACCCAAAACGTTTTAATGTCATCATCCAATCGATACTCCTTCATCGCAATCAAGAGCACGATTTTTTTTGTCGAGACGAAGAGTTGAAGATGATCCGTCCCATTTCAGACAAAAGCAGATGTTCGATAATTTCACGACGTAGAAACCCGAGAATAGGGGTTTTCAATGTTTGACATGAGAGGACAGGAACTTGACAAAGTGGGAAATTTAATTCAAGGGATAAAGGATATTGAATTTGCACTGTGTAGCCAAGTAAATGTATTTAGAGGTATGCTCTAAAGTCCCCAATACGCAGCACGATGGCAAAGCCTCTAGTGACACAACCCATTACCAAAATATCGCGCTCACGATTAATAAGCTCACGGCAAATCAGTCAACCGCTCAATAACAGCGAACTTGGCCTTTGACTCATCAGACAATGGCGCGTTACCCGCACGGTCAACAACGACAGCATAGACATTTGCTTCCGTCGCGGCCTCGGCCTCTATTCCCATCACAGACGTGTTAGTTACTGTACTGGAGCTAGCCACGTGCAACTGATAATGAAACATGGTGGGGTCGCGTGACGGGAAGATCTGTGGAACAAGACTACCGACGTGAACAACGCAGTCAGGAGGGAGGGATTACGAGACGAGATATGCGGCATGACGAATGATATGTGTGGGGCATGTGTAGTCAGGTTATAGTGGTATGTGTTGGTAGGTAGATGGGAATGCGAGACAAAAAGGTGGGGGGCGGATGCAAGGGCGGTGAGAAGCGGTGGTGTGTTGTTTCACAGTAAAGGCGTGACAGCTGGACCAACTTACCTTTTACGTTGTCAGTCAAGAAAGCGACTTTGGATACGTCCTTTCCCAACTCAGAGCATATCTTTTCGTAGGACGTCTTGTTCGACTTTGGACCCGCATTTACGGTGTCGTAGTGGGCGGAGAACAGGGGCTTGATATCCCTAGTAGTCGGACCGTCTCTGACGTAGGAAAAGAATTGGAGCTGTGCCTGCACGCTGCCGGAGGAGAAGATGGCCAATGTTTTGCCAGCGGCCTTCCACGCTTCGAGTGTTGGGACTACATCGTCGAAGAGCGGGGTCTTGAGATCACCGTTGCGGAAGCCGGTTGTCCATAGATGGCCTGCATTGGAGAGTTAGTTTCGGCGGAGTAATGCCAGTGATGTGATTAAAGCCAGTGTGCATGTGTTGTGATATTCTAGCACGTAAGCAGCGTTTGGAATGAGCTGATCGCACGCTTGCAGTGCGATGGACAGAATGGGTCTTGGAGCGGCGTCGAGCTGACAAGAAGATGGTTTGGCACCACCATGGATTGCTGCAACAGGCGGCGACTATCGCGATAATGCTCCCGGTGGTGACTGGCCGATCGAATCATTCGCCTGTTTCGATCGAGCTAGCCACTTTAGAGCGGCGCGGTGTCGGCGCTTGGGTTTGGCAGTGATTTGACAGGAGATGGAGACCGGGATATAACATTTGTTGAAACAGGCTCATTTCTCACCCACCTTGTAGTTGCTTCAAGTACACAGCCTTGATATCGCGACGCGTAAGGTCTTGTACGTGGGCGATAAGCACATGGGCGCTTCGTTTGGCGTCTTCTGGGAACGACGCAATGAGGTTTTGGAAGCCGGCATCTGTCCACGAAGTGTGTGCTAGTCGTGTGAGACTGTCTAGTGCATACGGGTACTGCGGCTATTGTGAGCGGACAGCGAAAAGGGGAACCCCCCCCCACCAGCAAGCGTCGCGTGACAGATGACGGAGGTTGGAAGCGCAACATGATCGTTGGAGTGGCAGGTGCAGGTCGGAAAAGCACCTAGAGCAGGGAGGCGGGAAAGAGGCGACAAGCGGCCCTCAGAATGGCATGGGAGCGCGGGGCCGGCGTGATTCTCGACAGACGTTTGGTGGTGTTGATCACCCTTCCGAATGCGGGGAAGATGCGCCTCGAGACGAACAGCAAAGGAAAGGTGAAGCGCGAGGGAAATGAGATTCAGGGATGGAAAAGCTTACCATGACATGTTTGACGAATGAGATGCTGGAAATGGTGCCCTCTGGACAATGGTGTCAGCACATGCATGGGAGGAGGACGACAAGGTGGCTGAAGTTGCAGTGGCGCAGGCGAAACCTGGGGTAGCGGCTGGGAACGCGCAGCAACACAGACATGGCAGGCGAGCGCTAGTTTCTTTGTCGCTGGTTTGCATCGCCATGGGAAAGTTGCTTGGCTAGATGCATGCCGCGCGAGGTTGGTCGAGGCTGGCTGCAGTCGTTCGTGACGAGAAATGCGCGACTCGAGAACAGCGAAGCGACTTACCGATATCGAGCAGCACTACCTCTGCTTGCGTCCAGCGCGCGTCGTCGAGGGATGCGGTGGACATTGTGTCCTTGTTGTTGTTGTTGTAGTTGTTGTTGAGTGCAGGGCGGTGAATAGCGGTGAGGGGGGAAATCTCTGCTATAGCGCCTCTATTCTGCGAACTGCGAGGCTTGAGACTGGGAACGTCAAAACATGGCGGTGAGGTGTCGAGAAGAAAATTTTCAAGAAGCATCAGGAGTCATCGGGCATCGGTTGCTTGCAACGACGGTGAGCCCCCAAAAAACCCACACCTTGACGCGTTTCTACCGTCGACTATGGTGAATTGGACGGGTGTTCCTGGCTAAAAAAGAACAAGTTGGTGCTCCATGTCGCAAGATTTGCAGGTAGCTTCCGCTGGCCGCACTTGCACTACGCCTGTCAAGGGAAGCAGATCCGCCTCAACGGAACAAAGTTGGATAAGCTGCAGGCTGGTTTAGAGTGTCTTGTCTTTATTGCTCTACTATGATATACCGCCCAAGGGCAATCCAGGGACAGGTACATCGAGCGGGTACAAACAAACAGCCCGGTGCATGTTACCTGCAGTAGCCTATTGTCCGATACGCTCTCTGCAGGACGCTGCAAGTTACTGCAAGCCACTGCGTGTCCGTCCTCCTTTAGAGTGCAGTGGGAAGCTTAGTCGGGAAATCTGGGCAGCCAGCGACCCGAAGACAAACAAACAGAAAGATTGAGAGATGAGCCCGCGAGCGCATGCACGGGCTTGTCTCGTCTGAAGCGCGTGTTGTACTGACGAGAAGAATTGAAGCTGCGCGATACTGCAGCACACAAGGGTCGCAGGTGGCGGGCATTTGCAATCGCACCGCAGGTGAGCTTTCCCCGGATTCTAATTTATGCCGCGGCCCTCCCGACGGTGCTGAGGCCGAAGTCTAATCGCACCAAATGGCTGACGAGCTAGCACACGAAACACTTGTCATGCTCTATTGGGGCAGCCCCTGAGTCGACCAGTTGGATAATACACTGCAAGACGACGAGGGCACACTGCAACAACAGTACGTCGGTAGCGGAGCGCCAGGCCCATGCAAGACAACTACTACCGATAAAGTGGCAAGCATCACGAAACCAAAGACAACGGCCTTGCTGGAGCAGCAGCTCGTGGAGGATGGGAGGCGGCCGCTACAGGCCAGGTGGCAGTTGTGTCCTACAGTGCAACGGGCGACGATCAGCAGCGGCCTGGGAGGCGGCGCTTGGCTGGTCAGGCTGGTCGTGGTCTGGACGCGCGCCTTGTCGGCCCATCTTTGTGAAGCAAGAGACGGTGTTTCAGCGCTCGTCATAGCTAATCTCTGAGCATTCGTCCGCCAGAAGTAGGCCAGCATGGAGACTCCCGCAAGGGCCGATGTACATAGTACGTGGTAAAGGAGAGAGGGCGATGCCGAGAGACCCGCTGGAGTGCCAGAGCCAGAGCAGAGCAGGGACAAAGGGGGGTGAAGGGCGTGACGAGTATGGTCGAAGGCCGTGGAAGGGCATGGAAAGTCGGGCAGGCGAGTGGCGGGTGCGGTTGGTCTGCTGGCCGCGCTGCTTTAGCACCTGGAGCTGCAAGCCACGTAGCTAGTCGGGCGGCGCTAGGCCTGATGCACGACCCCTGCGTGGTGTCACGGCCGCTTTGCTGGAAGCGGGTCGCCCGAGGGCTCAGCTCCTGGCGCAGTGCCCTCTAATACCCAAGCATCGCCGCCGTCTTTTACCCGCCGGCACCCATCACCTCACCACCGTCTCCCGATGCCTCCATAACACGTACCCACCCATCTTTGCTCTCGTCGTTGTTCGCAAGCTCTAGCGTTGCTTCCTCACCACCATCCCACCTGGCCGCTGCTGCCTTAATAACCACCGCTACCACTCGTTCCTTCTTCCGCAGCCGCAGCCGCTCGCAGCTCAGACGTCAACAGCATCAATAACGCCTTCCCTTCCGCCCTCCTCTTCCTCCTCTTCCTCCTCCTCCTCTTCCACCACCACCACCACACGACACCACGCTATACACGCATATACTCGACCATATAGCTGCCACCGCCGGGCCTTGATTTGATGTGATAGTGACAGTTCGCTGCTGGCCATCCCCGACACCCGCCCGACAGCTAGCCCGAGTGCCCACTCGATCCGCGTCTCTCACCTCACCTCACCTCACCTCAGCCCGACTACCTCCCCAAACAGACGTTTGATGCTCCATCGATCGAATCCGTCTTAGCGAACGCCCAAAACTGCCATCTTCTCGACCCTCCTTGACGGCTTGCTAGCTCCCTTCCGCGTGAGCTCGTGCCACCTGACTCACGCCGTCAATCGCGTCATCCAGACAGCCCCCTTCCCACTGTCTGCCTACCGACGACACCCTCCACTTCCACGTGTTACGACTCTTTTCTCTTTTACGCAGCGATACCTCTTCCTTTCCCGACGCCGACTCCCCCCCATTCACCCTCTCTCACCCACCCGATTGCTCGTTGACTCGAGCTATCCATACGCAATTAATACCAACAAATGAGAACCACACTCTCTTGACCATTTCCTTGCTGTTTCCGTCGACGGACTCGTGTGCCCAGCACCGACGGCTTTGCTTTCCGTTTCTTCGACAGCCAACGCTGTTGCCTTTACGACATTTTACGTCCGGACTATCCCACTCCCATCGGACACCATTACAACCATTTATTGATATCTTCCCGAGACTTCGTCGTCACCTAAAAGTCGGATAGAGCATCGCTTTTGGGCTTTCGGCTGTCTGCCCATTGTTTGATTCGCACATCGAGCTTCACCTTTTCCTTGTACTTTTTGTTTGTTCGGCTTCTACCGCGATAGCCACCCTCCGCCCACAGTTCCACTACACACCGTCCCAATGGAGTGCATGCGCGATCAGCTTCACGACGGCGTTGTGCTCAATGGACGATATGAGACCATCTCCCCTCTTAACAATGGCTCCTTCGGCATGGTCTTCCAGGCCAAGGACCTTGTCACTGGTGACAACGTTGCCATCAAGGTCATCACCAAGAGCTCCGCTGTCGTCAACTGCCCTTCGGCTTTCGCAGTCGATGAGCGCTCCGAGGAGCTTGGCGTTCACCTCCACCTTGGCGATCACCCCAACGTTGTCAACCTGCTTCAGTCCTTCGAGACCCAGAACCACATCTACCTGGTCCTTGAGTTCTGCTCCAATGGTGACCTGTACGAGGCCATCCGTGTTGGCAAGGGTCCTCTTGAGACTGAGCACGTGCGCGACTTCATGATGCAGCTCGTCGGTGCTGTAGAGTTTATCCACTCAATGGGCATCTACCACCGCGACATCAAGCCCGAGAACATCTTCCTTACTCAAGATGGCTCGATGAAGCTTGGTGACTTTGGTCTCGCCACTTCTGATACTTGGTCTTACGAGATTGCTGTAGGCAGCGACCGCTACATGGCTCCCGAGCAGTACGACCCTGGCAGCACTGGCTACTCTACTGCCAAGGCAGACATCTGGGCCATTGGCATCGTCCTTCTCAACATTCTCTTCCAGCGCAACCCCTTTGCTGTCCCGTCTTCTTCGGACCCTCTGTACGCCGACTTCGCACTTGACCGTCAGAGTCTCTTTGATGTCTTCCCCAACATGTCGCAGGATACCTTTGAGGTTATTCGACAGTGCTTGGCCATCGACCCGGAGAAGCGCGACCTCAACGCCGTCAAGGATGCTTTGGCACGCGTCATCAGCTTCACCACCGATGATGAGAGCCTCGATGATTTCTGCACTGAGGAGCGTGACGTCGTCGCTGTCGGCGCCAACCGTGAGCCCCTCCGCACACCCTCCATCTCCACACCGCAGCTCGACAACGGCGGTTCGTTCCCTTGGGCGAAGGCCCTGGCAATGTCTCCACCTCAGCAATTCCGTCAGCTCTCCGCTATTCCTGACGACGAGATCTACGAGGATGACATGTTCCCGGGCCCTCCCTATGACGTCAAGCCAGATACCGCTTCCGCCGTATCTTTTGTGGATTCCGGTTTAGGTTTATCTTTCAAGTCAGTTGCCGTCAGCGAACCAAAGTCGATGAGCTTTATCCGTTCTCGGCCCGTTCCTATCTCTGGCTCGCTTCCTGCCAAGACTTTCAACAGCATGTCTTCCGTCTTTGGTAAGAAGCGTGACGTGTTCTCCAAGAGCTGGAGCGATCTTTGGGATGAGGAGGACGATGATGCGCAGTTCCTTGCCGAACTTGAGAACAACTGCCATTCCTTTAATGCTGAGAAGCCATCCCAGGCCAAGGCTGTCGTGTCTGAAGCCGGATCAGGTGTGTCGACCCCTCGCGGCGGCTTGTCGGAGGTCAAGAACCCTTCCACCGTCCACAACAGCAGGGACCGCTCGCCCAAGAACACTCGCACTGCGGTCGATCACGTTAGCGCAGCGACTGGATTCGTCTTCGAGGAGCATCGCACGCCGGCGCCAGCCTCGAAGCGTTCAGCTGCCGACAAATGGGCTGCCCTTGGCGACCGCCGACGCAGCCCTGCCGTGCAGGCTCACCAGCAGGTCCAGCAGCAGACTCCATCAAAGCCTATGAAGTCGCCCAAGTCAGCCCATCCTGCCCCGACCTCCGCCCGGAAGCGGAGCCGTACTGGAACTGGCCGACGACAGATTCACTGGGGCTCCAGCCACAATGAAAACAACAACACCGTTGGGTCCTGGGAGCAAAAGGTGGACAACTGGTACAAGAGCAAAGATTGGCGCTCTCATGTCGATCACGCCCAGGTCACTGACGATCTGGGCGACCTGGAGTGGGTGTGGTAAGGCAATATGACCTGCCACTTGTAGTCTTGACAACTTTACTTATCCCCTTTTTGTCTTTGCTTTGTTTATGAGGAATACGTTGTTCCTAGGAAGCAAGAGTCCTACGACCCCCACCCCTCAACCCTTCACGTTCAAATTGTAGCCTTAAGAGATACCATCTCCTATCTCTCTCTCTCTCCTCTTTACCTTATACCTGTACACTCTCAACTTCACCGACGACCTCATCATTTCGAGCTTTCTACCTTGTCGCTTGGTATCTCTCCTTTGTTACTTCATGGCGTGTTTGGGCTGACCTTGTGGGACTCTTGCATTGTTGGCGGACTGAAACAAACTTTTCTGATGAAGACTTTTGTCAAAACATGCAAAAGCTCAAATACGAAATGGAAAGCAAGCAGCATATGGGATGGAGTTTATGTTTTTATTTTCTCTTTTGCATCAGGGATATCTCTTCTTCACAATTCGCTTCTTTAGGGATGATTAGTTAGTCAAGACTCGTATCCGTCGGAGATTCCTTCGCAAGGCAACCGTTCGCAAAAAGACGTTCGGGAGCCTGAAGGGATCCGGGATTTACCCACTCATTACTGCACGTCTTTTGCTTACATCAGTGACGCATCTCATCTTTCCTTGTATCAATCAATTACATGGCAACCACAGCCACCGTTGTAAATAAGTACTTTTTCGAAATGTATATATATGCACCTAAAGATTTAATTCCCTACGTAAATTGTAATTAAGTTCATTAACATGTAAAATGTGTACCACTTGATGTGCGTGCGAAGACTTGTATTGAATTATTTTTTGGAGTAACACAACTGTTCACCCCATAATCCATTTCCCTCCACTTCTTCTTGTTCTTCTTCTACTCGAAGTGCATCTTACTGACCCTCCCATCTTACTGACTCTCCCATCTCCCATTCCCTCCAAAAGCCCAAAATTGTCTTTCACATGATTGAATTTTATATCCTGTTTTCCACCGTTTGGGTCTCTGATGATTGGATAGTGGGCTTCTTGGTGGCTGGGGTTGAGGGTGTGGGCTTGGCGTGACGACTTTTCTAAGAAGCATGTTGTGGTCTATGTCTTATGATGCGATGTCTGGAAGAGAGGAGGCGTTAGATACCGTATACACTTTCCATTCTACGGTTGGCTGCCACATGGGCCTGTCAGAATTCATAGGCGTCGAGTTTACATGTATAAGCATATAGGAAATTGGGATAAATACCACTTTTGAAGGTGATTAAAATTTAGACTTGGGTACAGTCGGGGGGTATCATAGAAAGAAAAGGCCACATAAAGATTCCAAGACGAGCAGCTTACGGCACACTTGGTGTTGTCGGACTCGTCAGTCCACCTTGACTCTTCCTCCTATCCTTCTTCCTCTTAGGCACGGGAGCGATGGTGCCCTTTTTACCCTGCACTTCTAGCGTAGTTGGTGTTCCTATCGCCTTTGGTGTGCCCGCAGCAGATGGTGCTACGCTCGGGGGCTGTGTGTCGATCTTCAGTCCTACAGCTGGTGCGGATTGAGTTGCTTGTGCCGCCTGCTCTTGTGCTTTGTTCCTCGCACTTACGGCGGTCTTGGTACCCTCGAAGACGAAGGCGCCTGGCTCGCCTTTCAGTGGGTTCTCGTCCAAGTATTCGTCTCCATACGCGTTTGTGAGATTTAGCGAATGCATGAATAGTGCGTCGGAGAACTCGGTAGTAGATGCTAGGGGATCTGTCGCCTGTGATGTTGCACCCGCTCCTGTTCCTTGTGACTGCGAGCCCGCGACATCAGGATCAGTTGGCGCCAGCGTTGGAGTACCGATTCGGCTTGCCAGAGTCGTTGCTTTTGTAGCTTCGTGTGAAGGAGGAAAGTATGAATATCCGGTCGCAGGAGTCCAATGTGTCATGTTCTTGGATATTTCAGCCATTTGCTGCATGCGCGTCGCAACTGTAAGCAGTCTGCTCTGCACAACGTCCAGCAAGCTCGGCGCCATGAAAACCTTTGTCCCATGCGTGTACCAGTTACCCTCGACAAATGTGCCAATCTCCTTATTGTCATCGTCCTTTGTGATTTCGACCTTGTGTTGGCGCTGAAGAAGCCATGGATGGCCTTCGCCCTGCCCTTCGCCCGCTATGACATATTGTATTCCCGTTGGAGTATCTTTGAGCCTTTGGTTCCATAGTGTCGGATCGTTCATAACATGTTGGGCAGTAGTCGGATCATGGAGGTTGAGGTTGTTGAAGACAGCTATGTTGATGCACTCCTCGGCATCGAACCATGGCGACGAGGTGAAGTAAAAGAAGAGGTTGTTTCCAGCGTTCAGGTCGCGCATGGGTAGATCAGCGATTGTCGAGGGCTGATCGTACTCTTGCTCGTCGGGAGGTGGAAGTATCGGAGGCATGCTGGCGGTGGGAGTTTTGTGATTGAAGAGTGATTGTGTCTGGACTATCTGGAAGCTCTTTGAGTGCGCGCAATCCCCGTGTATTAGGGTGGCGCATTGCGCGCACGGACATGGTACCGGTAACCTAGACTCAACTACTGCCTGTCGCTCAACTACCGCCCGTCGCACCGCCCGTCGTCCCGCATGTCTCTCAACTTAGATACGAAGAGCCTGCCATGCACCCCTACATATCACATCGATGATGTCGACCGCCCTTAGCATGCAATCAACTGCGCTTATCTATTCCACCTTCGACTTTGATGTCAAGACCCCGACGCCGAAACTGAACATGGCATTACTCAATGTTCCAACCGAAATTCTGGAGGAGGTTGTCGTGCTTGTTATCCAGGATGTAGGATTGGACGAGGCTATGAAGCTTCGACTTATATGTCGTAAAGCTAAACCATCTGGACTTGAAATTCAACCTAACTACAAACAGAGCGATTCGATGCGCTTGTTCAGCAGTGCATATTTCGTCTACCTAGAGTCCTTCTAGCCTCTAAAAGGATGAGTGAGAGCATGAGGGTCAAGCTCATTCAGTCGAGAATGCTGATCGGACGTTCCAACAAGCTCTGCGATACAATCAGCTGCACAGCCGACTTCCTTGCCAGGCACACCTCTCCTCAGTTTCATGAGGGATATGTTGAATCCTTAGTGCGACTAGCAGCGAAATCAATGATCTACTGGCACCTCATCGATTGCCTGAGCACGACGCAAGACACGCATATCTCAACCCAGGAGATTCGAGAAAACGCGCTCGTAGCGGCTGCTGAAGGGAATCGGCTTCAGCTTGTTAAGGAGCTACTTGCGGAGAACGTTAGTGTCGCATCTAATACGCGGTATTTTGGAGAAGTTTTCGCTGCTGCAGCATCATCAGGTTCTCTGAGCATAGTATTAATTCTCCTCCACCATCAGAGTTGGAATGACCGCGAGCATCTGTTAAACACTCGCTACATTCATGCTTTGCAAGCTGCAGCTGTAGCTGGCCACAAGGACATTGTCCTCACGTTACTAGACCGGGGAATCCCCTTCACAAAGTCTTCTTACGACGATGCCATCATTCGTACAGTCAAAACCAGCCAAGCCTCTATGGCGGAGTTGTTGTTGAGTCGTAGACGACAGCACTCGGATTCCCATGTAGAGAGAGCATTCTGGGCAACTCTCATCCGGTCAACAGTAGAGTGGAACAATCAAGAGCTCTTATGCCATATTGTGCCAGAAGGCCTGTCAAAAGCTGGAGAGTCATCAATTGGGCTGGCAGTCGAGGACGGCTGCAGAAAAGGCCACTATGAGACTGTCCAGATGCTATTATCAGCTCTCCCAAATTATCGAGCTCGCGAAACAGCACTGTACACTGGTGCTCTTTTCTGGGTTGCACGGTCTGGCACGCTAGCGAGCCTAGGATGTTTTATGGAGCCTTTCCAGCAAGAAATGCGACACATTACTCGAGCCCTGGCCGGCGCTATTTCAGGACAGAGACGCTCAACTATCACCTACCTTCTCCGCCGTGCAGGTGTTGATATGAAAAATCAGGATCCTCCCACACGGTTCACCAATGCCATCCGTCTAATATTGCCAGAGGCCTTTTCGGGTGGTCTGGAGTACCCCTCTGTCACTGTAGATGTAGAAGAGTTGACCGAATACCTCCGAAAAGCCAGCAGCTCCGACGACTTGGTTGAGGTCATCAAAATCATCCAGACAGCTAAGACGGAATACCCAAGCCATCCTTTACCGTCTTTCGGGAGCGCGTGTAGCGTAGCAGCAGAGAATAACCATTCAGATATCCTCCTGTATCTTTGCGAAAACCACACTCCACACTTGATAACACATTGTGCGCGCTCAGCCGCGGTACTCCAGATCTTTATAGATTTTGGATGGGATTTCAATCAGGGAGACCCCAGCTCCAAGTATGGCCGCCTCGGGTAGGTATGTTGTACAACGCACAGTTACTACAATTCACATTTACCAGGAGCTTTGTCCATGACGAACACTTATGCCGTTGGCTTATTGACAACGGAGCTTCCGTTGATGCTAAAGGTGAATGGGATCTCTCACCCCTACAACAGTGGCTGTTCGTCAAGCACCAATGTCAACTATCAGGCTATTCTTTGAGCACTGCAATGGGGTACAAGGCGGTCAGCTCCTTCACTTCGCTATCCAACGAAACAGAGAAGATGTTCTTGAGGTTATCGAACTGTTGATCAACTTAGGATGTCCTGTCAATAGCATTATGTTCCAAGATGATCCCCGGGCTTGGATGGAATGGAAACTAGGAGGTTCTAGCACAGCTTTGTTCTCTGCTGTAGAACATGGCAAGACCGATATCGTAGCGTATCTGCTACATAGAGGAGCTGACCCTACTATTCCTTCGACTAAGGAACGCACGCCTTTACAGGTTGCAGAGAATAACAGATACACGAGCATCATAGGTCTACTTAAGCAGTATTCTAAATGGTACCTAGAAGCTCGCTGTCCAATCGGCTCATTTGCAATCTTTACATGCCAAATTATTGCAACCACCATTTACATCCATCGCACATGGACCATTTGTTGTTGATGTATATCCATGTATTGAGTGGAGGGTTGCCTATCTCTTCCAAGATAGCAATACACAGTTTACACTGATAAGGTCCGTTGTAGCTCCACGTCGGCGCACTCCCAGGAGCGTCTGTAAGATCTTGATCCTCCACGTACACTCGCGGAATACCATGCCGTCCATCGACGAAGACGGTTCCCAAATGCGTTCTGTCGTCGATAAATGCCGCGGTGGTTCTTTCGTAGTGGTGCCATTGCACGTTGCTGTGAGGCAACGCCTTAACACCTTCGTACATAGCTTTTAATTGCTCAGGTGCAGTAATGATGCCGTTATTAACTGTAGCACAAACGATGTGTGTTTTGCTTTCTAGTGGGAAACATTTGCTGATTTGCCTCACACGTGGAAACGACGGCTCTCGTCAATCTTTGTGCGAGCTCGATGAAGGAGTTAGGATCGGAAGAGCCGTACCTGTTGTTACCGCCAGCATGGAGCCCAATACGAAGAAGCGCGAGAGAAGATACAGGCGACTAAACTGCGCTAGGATAAGGGACTGTCACTGAATTACCGGGGTTGGCTCTAACACTATTACTTAGAAAGTTAGTAGCGTAAGCTATCTACTCGTGTAAGAAATCTACCTTTTTATAATAATGTAGCTTGAGTCGCGCAAGGGCACGGCAGTGGCACGGACCTCTCACCTCCGCGTGTTGGCCGCAATTCACTTGCGCAATCCTCCATTGTACAACGGCACATCAACACTATGGATCTTGTACAAACAGTACGCAAAGAAGGCAGCCGGTAAGATTACTCTGGTTTCTAACAAATTCATCATCTAATCATCCATAGCGGCGGTCGCGCCGACTTTAAATGGGAGGACGTCAAGAACGATGCGCAACGCGAAAACTACCTGGGCCACTCGCTCATGGCCCCAGTCGGTCGCTGGCAACAAGGACGCGACCTGAACTGGTACGCGAAGGGCGACGATGAATCGAAAGAAGCCGAGGCAGCGCGCATCAAGGAAGAGAAGCGCAAACTGAAGGAGGCTGAAGAAGACGCCATGCTAGCGGCCATGGGCCTACCGGTTCCAGAGCGCAACAACGCAAATTTGACGCCACTAGGCCAGAAGGCACACGAGGCAGATGTCAAGGATACGCTAGACGAGAAGGTTAAAGCGGAAGAGGATGACGACAAGGCGAAGAGGAGAGAGAAGAAGGAGCGTTCACGGAGACACAGAGATGACGACGGGGAGCGAAGAAGACGTCATCGATCACGGAGTCGTTCGCGTGACAGAGAGCGACGGCACAGACACCAACATCGTTCACGCTCGCGCGACAGGCGTAGGGACGATGGTCGCGATGACAGACGCAGACACCCATCACGAAGCCGCGACCACAAGCGACGAGAAGATCATACAGAGCGCAGGCGCGAACGCGACATCGATGCGAAGCGATCACGGTCACTCTCGAGAGATCGCAGACGTCCAAAGGACACAAGGAGTAGGTCACCACATGAGAGGAGCGAGAGGAGGAGGGAGTGGAGCCTTGGCCGTATTTAAACAGCCTATCTTGAGGACAGGTTTCGTCATCAAGCTGTGGGCATTGTTGAGCCTTAGCTGAGTATAACAAGGCCAAAGCCAAGTGTAAATTGGAGCTCATGTAGGTCTAGTAACATTCTCTTTGGACATCAGAGTATTAATGGAATCAAGTTATTGTCTCTATCCAAGTAAGAGTCTACTCTCCATGCCGGAAGAAACCACCTCGCATACCCGCTGCACTACCCCAGTCCATACCCACATTCCCCACGCTGGGCTTCTGAGTCGGGAACCTCGGCCGGCTTCCCGAAGCCCCTCATCTACAGCGTGTAACAATCACAGTTATATCTTGGACATTACATCGGTACTGCTGCTTCTTGCTTTTTCTTAACTCAAACGTCTTTTCGTATACTTGTCATCCATTGCCTGATATTTCACACTCTAACAAACTTGATACCATACATAACCCCAGACTGCGCATCGCTACCAACATGGCGACCATACCGCCCATAGCCGATTGGCGCACCCTCGCAACTTCCAAACGCGAATCCGTCTTTTCCAAAATCCCCAAAAAATGGCTCCTCTCCCCGGCCCAAACGTCCCAATACACAGAAACCTCGACCATCTCCGTGCTAGACGTACCGCGAACATGCGGCATCCTGACAGAAAAAGATTTGGATATCACTGAGAGTTATGATGCTACGGATTTGGTCAAGATGATGGCGGAGGGTCAGTTGACGAGTACGGAAGTGGTGACGGCGTTTTGTAAGAGGGCGGCTGTAGCGCAGCAGTGTGTGAGTTGTCTGACGGAGATTATGTTTGACGAGGCGAGGGCGAGGGCGAAGGAGTGTGATGAGTTTTTGAAGAGAGAGGGGAGGGTTATGGGACCGTTGCATGGGCTGCCGATTAGTTTGAAGGTACGTTGTGGCATGCCACATAAACAGCCAACAGTCTAGTCACGAGATGCTCGTAGACATCCACCCCAGTATGGTACACATTTAAATATGCCTAACGACACTTCCAGGACTCTTTCAATGTCAAAGGCGTCCAAGCAACCCTCGGCTACGTATCATTCATCCCGCGCCCCCCTTCCTCCACAAACTCCGCCCTGGTCTCCCTCCTCCACTCCCTAGGCGCAGTCTTCTATGTCAAGACAAACCTCTCCCAAACCATGATGACAGCAGACAGCCATAACAACATCTTCGGCCGCACCTTAAACCCGCTCAACCTCTCTCACACAGCCGGCGGTTCTACCGGCGGCGAAGGCGCCCTCCTCGCCATGAAAGGTAGCGTCCTGGGCGTCGCAACCGACATCGGAGGCTCCAGCCGTATCCCCGCCATATGCTGCGGAGGATCCTCTTTCAAACCAACCGCAGGCCGCGTCCCCTTCGCAGGTGGCGCAGCAGTTGGTCGGGTTGGCAGTCCATGCTCTATCCCCGCAGTAATAGGCCCCTGTGGCCGCTCAACACGCGACTACGAACTCTTTCTTAAAAGCGTGGTAAACGCTCACCCATACCGCTACGACGAAAACAGCCTCAACGTCCCCTGGCGCAGCGTCCAACCCGCCACCAACCGCCTCCGTTTCGGCCTCATACGCGGCTGTAAAGAACGCCCGCTTCATCCGCCTATCGCCCGCGCTCTCCACAGCACCGCTGTGAAAATAAAGGCCGCGGGTCATGAAATCGTTCTGCTGGATGATCAGACACCTGATATTTACCAAACCGCGATGCTAGCGTCGAAGTTCTTCTCGTTGGATCCGAAGAAGACGGCGTTGCAATTCATCAAGGATGGGGGTGAGCCGCCTATTCCTTCGCTGGCGACGTGTTCGTTTCCCGAGTTGAAGGATTGGACGCCGAGTTTGGATGAGCTGTGGGATATGAATGTTGAGAAGGCGGGGGTTGTGAAGAGGTTTCATCGGTTGATGGTTGGTGGTGTTGGTCATGGGGAAATTGGGATGGAAGAAGAAGAAGAGAGGGGGTTGGATGCGATTCTTATGTGTGGATACCAAGGTGTGGCGCCGAAGCATGATAAGTATGGTTTGCCGATTTATACGATGTTGGTTAATTTGTTGAATTGGCCGAGTGGGATACTGCAGGTGGGGAGGGCGGAGAGGGAACGTGATAGGGAGTTTTTGAAGGAGGGGGTCGTGTATGAACCGCCTTGTAAGTGTCGTTAACGGTTAAGGAGAGGAAGTGGGCTAACGGATGTACCCTAGATGATGCTGATGATTGCGAGGGTCTGCCGACGCATGTCCAGGTTGTGGGGAAGAGCATGATGGATGAAGAGCTGGTGGAGATTATGAAGGTTGTTGAAAATTTGTTGAAAGACTAGCCTTACGATAGTCTCCAGGGTATCGCCTTTTTCTTGATTGCGTGTTAGACTAGCAACCGCAAGGTACTGATATCTGGAAACGCCGAAAAGATATGTCGGTGACAAGGAGCTTGAGCCTGAGGGTCTTATGCCCGTTTTTGATGCTGTGTATGGTTCCTGATGAAATTCAGTTCGTCCGTTCTCGCATGTAAGAGATTTGATATGCAGAATTGTTTGTTAGAAAAGTAGTGCTTTGTGATAAGCATAGCATTAGGGAAGAAACGATGAGATTGAAAGTCACAGTGACATTTCAATCCAAGTAGGAGAAGTTCAATCGTCCTTTTCCAGCATATTGTCTTCTCACATCTCCCCATCAAGATGACATAACCGAAAGGAAGCGCGTCCTGATCGCTGTGGTCGTTCTGTTGTTTACCAATGGTACTGCACCTGAGGAACAGCCTCCGACGCAGAGGCATTCCTGGACGAGTCTGAACGACCCCGGCCGCGACCAAGTCCTTGAACCAGACTACGCGCTCGTCCACGAGATCTACCTCCGCCCGACTGACCACGGCCGTCTACCTGACCACGTCTACGAGAGGCTCCTTGTTCATTGCTACCACGATGTCCACGACCACGTTGGCTATCACCAGAAACGAAAGACCCACGACCACGAGGTGGACCCATACTCAACTCCGAAGTGCCGTCGTACTGCGGGATAGTGTTTGCCTTGAACTGCGCTGGCTTTGGTGCGATGACAGACGCGAGAGGTACAGGTACACCGCCATCTCCTGCTGCTTCATAATCGCTCCAGCCCTCAGCGTCATCTTTCGCTTTCTGCTCGGCCTCATCGAGAGCAGCCTGGAGTCTAGTTGCCTTTTCTTTCTCGCGTAGATCGTCCAATTCCAGGGAGCCGCGTATAGTAGCCTCCTTGACACAGATGCCTAGCATGGCCTGCACGGTGTAGACGGCGTCATTGCCTGCGTTGTGAAGTTTCCACCCGATGATATCGAATTTCTCCAGAACCTTGCCCAGGTTGGTAGGCTGCTGGTCCCGATTCCAGACTCGGTACATAGTCGCAGTATCCATGGCCTCGAGTATGTTTTCTACTTTCATTGGATCGTAGCCCAGCTGTTGGAGATAGCGGACATCGCCAAGGGTATCGTGACCGAGAAAGATGATGTTGCGCTTCTCAGTCGGGTCATAGTGACTGAGAAAGTCATCGCCGTCCTGGGCTCCGAAAGGTGCGCGGAAGCAGGCCGCGACATGGTTCGCAGCTTCTTTGAGTGGTACGAAAGTCGATGTGCCGAAATCGAAACCGTCAGGATATCCGGTGACGAAGTCGGAGTTGACTAGATGGCGGTATTCGTTGATGCGAAAGTGACGGGCATGGATCTTTCCCCTCCAGGCCTCGCCATTCTCTCCAGGCGGGACATCGACTAGTTCGCGAGTGTCCAAGGTGGCGACCCCGACTTCGGTGATCTTGTGATGAGCCCTCTCATACGACTCAACATCGACACAGACAAAGACGACGGACTGATCAAAGGGGAATGGAGCTGGTGCGGAGGGATCGATAGCTGGAGATGGGAAAGACGTCATCGGATCCTGGGCGGAATCGCGAAGACCAAGATGCCTCTGAGCGCGTTTGAACTGGTCGACCATCGACTTATTTTTGCCCAACCGCTCCTGTTGCTTGTTTGCCTTGTTTGCCTTGTTCTTCGCCTTCTGTGCTTCTGCCAAGTTCTCCATCAGCTGCTTGAACTCCTCCAGAGTGGGCCGCTCAAGCGGTGGATGTGCGGCCTCTCCTGCTGCACGGAAATCTTGGTTGGGAGCGTTCTCAGCCATTGTGTCAACGTCTTCGCGTGAGTGAGAGCGACCGAGGTATCGAGGTAGGCAGCGAGGATGATCGGGAAAGCGCACGACTAGGCCCTGAAGATAGGAGTTAGTGTGGTTCCTCAAGTAGTACGTACAGGAATACATTCTTACCTCCTCCCGCTGTTGATCGGTGATCTTTAGGTTGAGCTTGAGATGCTTGTTGACTTCACCGAGTAAGGCTTGAACCTGACTCTCACGGACGAGGAGGAAAGGTCTGGAGGTCTCTTCGATATCCCAGATGTAGTACCTGGTAAGATTAGTGAATGTTGGTCATTGCGATGATTTGTCGTGCTCCTTCTCCAGGCTAAGCTGGTGATGAATGGTGAACTTACAGATCCCACTGTCGCTGCCAGAATTTCCCTTGGTCGAAGAAAGCAGAAGCAATGTCTTGCATGTGACTCTTGCTGCAGTACTTGTAGGGGTACTTTGATAGTGCCTGGATGGGGGTGAAGTGATGGCGAGGTGAGGCTAGGTCGCCACGTCGGAGATCGGTGACCGGAAGACCAGTGGCGTCAGCACGAGGAACTGTGGCCGGGGCTATGGACAGTCGCATCGAATCGAGGTTCGGGTTGAAGGAGCTGTCGGCGTCTTTGACCCAAACGAACCGGCGGTCTATGTTCTCGACGGCACGTGGTGTCTTTATAGGTGCATCAATATCAGTGGATGAGGTTTGTTTGCTCGCGGGGAAATCTGGAGCTGTGTTCTCGAGAGACACACCGCCAGAGGAATCGTTGCTGGCATGGTCAGGTTTGGGCTCAGGTTGCGGGGAGATAGAACGATCAGGCAGGGCATCGAGGTCTTGCTGGACGGAACTTCGAAGGCGCTGCAAGCGCGCTGAAGCCATGATGGGTGGATGGGTGGATGGGATTTGTTTGCGATAGGAAGCACGGTGGAAGGTATACAGGGGATTGCGCTTCGGCAGGTGGGTGAGGGACGAGCAAACAGGAAGCGACAGTGAGTGAGAGCCTCACGGCGAATCCAAGAGAGAGACAAGAAGAGAACACGCCGCGCGACATAGAAATGGAAAGGAAATTCGAGTTTTACTTTATTTGCAGTTTTACGGCTGGAATGGGATCAAATGGAGGACGTGGTGTAAGACACCAGAGCTTGTTGAGACGTATGTTCCTCGTTCCATCATCATATCATAGCAAGTCTTGTACTCGTGGAATCCACATACCCGGTAATGGTAATACAGGTCTATGATGCAGCTAGTTCGTCCATGCCAGAATCGTTCTAATGGGATGGCACGTGATTGCGCGAAGATATTGAGGGTTCAAGGGCGGTGTACGGCTGTCTCAGGCACAGAATCAGTGACGAACATGGTGCAGCAGACAGAAGGTGCCGCACTTGGTCCAGCCATGGATGCACCATGTACTGTAGTGGTCGTGGTCGTGGTCGTGGTCGTGGTCGTGGTAGTGGTAGTAGTAGTGGTGTGAATAGAGTTGCGCGGCGACGGCGTTCCTGAGTGATGGCCGAGATGCACACCAAAGCGGCCTAGCGCGAGCTTCACGGCATCCAACGCTGCGACGAGCTCCCAGCTGCAGCCCCCCTCCCCCCCCATCGCTGTCAGCCCATGTCGCAACTCGCGCCCTCACGATCGCGCTGATTCTCCTCAACAATCTAGTTGACGCGTGGCTGGAGAGTCTGACGCGTGCGTCGCAAGCCTCCATCTACTCTGCCTCCCCGCGATGCGCCATGTCTGAAGCCGACGATGCGCCTGAAATGGCCCAACCCGCCCCGAATCCCGACGCCCAGACGACTGTGAACGACTTCCTCGACTATACCGAATTCTTCCCCTCGGATCTGGTGCGCTCGCTGACGCTGATTGCTGATCTCGACTCGACCTACTCCGATGCCGTCCAGCAGGTCCACGAGCTGACAGTGCAGTATGGCAAGCTGCCTACCCTCCCCGAGCAGGAGCGCCCCGATCCGGTATTACTACGCAAGCAAATCGCCCAGCATCTTCAAAAAGCCATCAGTCAGAGGGAGTTTGCGTACACTGAGGCCTCGCGGCTATACGAGGTTACAGTGCGCCACTGCCAGCGCTCGTCGGTTATCAAGAGGAAACTCCAGGCCCAACCGCAGCCGCCGTCACGCGATCCTACACCCCCGCCAGTCTCTCCGAGCGCCCACAGACCCATAAACCGCAACTACGAACGAGCCCCTCATCTGCGCTTGACCTTTGATGGCGGCCGGCATGGCGCCAACACGTCACGACCCCGAGACCGACACAAGAAAATCACAGCCCCTCTTCCACGAGGGCGCGGACGATTGCGCCATGCGTCAGAGTCGTCAGATTCCGACGGTCGCTCAGGCATCGATGTGGCGTCGCCCAGGAAGCGCAAGGATAACCGCGACAGGCAGTCAAGGGCAACTGGGGGCAGATCGCGCGCTGCTGGCGTACTGGGCACAAACGTACACAGTTCGATTGCGGGCATCTCAACCAGCAATGCACTCGCACAACTCGCCCCACCACCAGTCGACGCGAAACCCGGCAGCAAATGGGCGCCCTGGAAGAAGCTGACCGAATACGAAATGGCCGTGTTGCGCAAGCAGATGAAGAAGAATGCAGTATGGACTCCTAGTCAGACCATGATGATTCGCGAGCTCGAGAAAAAGCATCGTACAGAGGCCGACTACGAGAGGGAGAAGGCCCGTTGCGAGGCGACAGGCGAGGACTTCCTTGACGAGGAGCCCGAGACGCTACAGCAGATCATGACAGCCTCCGGCCTTGGCCTGCTGGCACCGCATGGCCCACAGGCCGCAAATCCACTCCCGCCGACCGAGCCTGTAGAGGAAGACCCCAAAGAGGAGACTGGTACAGTTAGCATCCGCCTCAAGCCTGTCGCAACCAAGGAAGGCCGGAAGCTCGATCGCACATCGCAGCGCCAAAAGGCTATGCAGGACGCCCAGGAGCTCATAGGTGCTTCCGAGAGGATCAGAGAAGCCGCCAACGGTCTTAAAGAGCTCAACTTCAGCGCTAGTGTTGCGACACCCCCGAGTCAAAAGAAGAAAGCCGTGGTTAAGCCGTCGAACAAGCGGAAGCGCGATACGTCCCCCCTACCTACCACCGACGGCGCCGCTGAAGCCACAAGAGAAGCATCGGTAGCAACCCAAGCCAGCACGTCAAGGCCGCCAGAGTCCAAGCGCGCACGATTGCAGCTCATTGCTCCTGCACCAAATGCCGCCTCCTCCCCGATACCGACCCCTGTCTCCACCGTCTCCACCCCTCGAGATCTCCCTGCCTCTGTCGTGCCCTCACCAGCAGCAAACACACCCGTGCCACTTCCAGAGCCTACGAAGCCATCGATGAATGAGAATACTATCCATGGGCCGCTCGCTCCAGCAGGTCCAAGCACACCAAAAGCCAACAAGGCTGACTCGAAAGAGCAGAGCCCCGAGCTCACACCCATCACAACGTCACCTATACCGCCAGAAGCATCACCTGTTGTTCCAGAGGCGCCGCAATCTTCGGTACCTGTTCAAACTTTAACTCCAGCCCCAGCTCCAGCCCCAGCTCCAGCCCCAGACCCAGCCCCAGCGGCACCAACAGCAGCTTCGACTAGGTCTAGACGTGAGTCTGTAGCTCCAAAAGCTCCCACTCCACCTGTGGCTTCTCTCCTGCTTATGAAGTCCTCAAAGACACCTACACCAGTGCCTGAGCCCGCTCCAGAGACGCCTGCAGCACCAGCATTGCGTCCTCGCTCTGCACGCGGGCACGTACCCACGCCCAAAGCCCAAAGCGAAGAGCCCAAGCCAAACGAACTAGGTAGGATTACTCGAGAAACTCGTCGTCATAGTGTCTTTAGCCAACCCGCAACCACGCTCACAGTACCCGCACAACCACCAGCACCCACCCGTACGAGTTCCCGTAGGAAGCCCCCTCCGAAAGGTGAAGTCACCGTGGCAGAAGATGGGCAGAAGACAGTTACGAACGTCAAACGCGCCCAAGGCAGCAAAAACAAGAGGAAGAAAAAGGCCGAAGAGGAGATGGAGGGGGCCGACGACATCGATCCCAACGAGCCCAAATACTGCATCTGCGACGACGTTAGCTATGGGCAGATGATATCCTGTGACAATAACGTGAGTTTTGCTCTTTGCTTTTTTGAGAATTCTGACAGTGAGACTGACCATGTTGCAGTGCGATAAGGAATGGTTCCATCTTCCTTGCATGAACATGACGGAAGACGATATACCTTCTCGCCGCGCGAAATGGTATTGTCCTGATTGTCGCGCTGTATTGAGCACTGATGCATATGGCAACCCATTGGTCCCGCCTCCGCTGCCGGGGCGCCGCGGAAATCGGTAGGTCTCATCCTTTTTCTACATGGGCCCGAGTGCGTATTAATGCTTTTCGAGGGGATGGAGTACTTAAGGGTTTTTCTAGGTCTGCCTAAGCGAATGGTTGCTACTCGGATATGAATACCACCTGGAGAGTTTATACGTCACAGTTGGTGCTGGTGTCGGAGTAAGGGGGGTTTTATGGCTTTTTACTTTTGCCCTTGGTCGGAATGGGGGCATGTAACTTTTATGCAAGATATGGGTAGCTGGTAATGCTCCTTGAGGTCTCTTTCTGGGCTCGCTACGGCATGTACTTGTTTCGGGGTTCTTTTGATACTGGCATGGTGTCTGGAGTTGGCAGCGTTTTGTCTACGGACAGCTGCTTTGGGGTAGAGAGAGACGTGCCCGCGGTCAGTTTCAAATGCAAGTGGCTCCTTGGGCCCATCACCAATATTCAACCTCTGGCTTCTGAGATGCACCGTCTTGAGATGTGCGTACGCCGAGCACTGATTCTCCACCTGTGGCAAGTCTTTTACACATTAGATATCTTTTATATTGCGCAGAAAATACCACGTAGCACTTGTTGTGCTAGGAAAGAATAGGTAAATATAGCGCGACATTCCACCATTCACATCAGTTGCTGTTCTTCATTTGTGAGCCGCAGTTCTCACTGCCTAGAGAAATACTGTCAGTGCACACTTGCCTCGTACCGCCTTACTTCTGCCCCTACTTAAATCCTCGGACCGCGATATTACCCTGATGTTCAACACAGTCTCATTATGAAGAACGATCAAGTTTCTATCTCACTGTGCTGTAATGTTACCATGGGCAGATGTTTTGGCCGGATAAGGAGACATTACCACATGGGACGCCGCGACATAACGAAGTAACATAAAGCCTTAACTCAAGGTAGTTCCAATCCGATAATTACGCAACACGCGCGAACACAAGAAGAAGAGATGAACAAGGCGTGGTTAGCTGAAGATGACAATGTCCAATCTCGCAATCTCACATTCCGCTTCTCTATTAGCGCCCGCCCACGACGGGTCTCATTGGTGCATCCGTCATTGCCATCCGGTCCGCGGGCTCGTGTTACGGACACCTCACTCAACGCCCTGATGCTCATCCTGTATCTGCCGCGCCGCCGTTGTTCCGACGCACCATGGATTGCGACAATTGGCACGCAGCTCTCCCGTGCCTGGACACCGGTTGATGACGGATGCACGGAGAACGTCAGCTCCTGTTCCCACGTTTGCGCATTCGCGCAGTGGGTCGGAATGCTTGTGACAGCCGTTCAGGCATCCTCCAAGACCACAACGATGGCTTCGACACCGTTGCCATCTTCTTCTGTTTATAAATCGTCTTGTTGTTTGGACTACGAGCACGAGCAATCGTCTCAAACGCCTTTTCCAACTTTGCGCAATGTTCGCCATGGCATCAAGTAGCCATGCGCAAGCCGGCCTACCACAACTGAGCACTACCAAGCGAATATGTAGAAGGGATTCGCTGTCTTCTTCCAGGACCCGTGATTCGGGCTACAACAGCGATCCTGATTCTCTCTCACCCTTGGAAGCGGGAACGTTGGATCAGGGTACATCCTACTACAAGTCCTAGCGGAAGCTCAGATCAGATCGCTAACGGCGCAGCAGACATTCTTTTCGCACCCCTTCCATGTGTGCCGAGCATTCTTGTCAACAACAAAGCTGCCTTTCTCAAGAAATGCAACGTCGATAGGCCATGGTTGGCTGGACAGGACAGCATCACCAGTAACCCTGCAGAAGTCGTCACCAGTCAGGCATTCCTCCAAACCACGCCTCTAGAGACTCCAAAAATAGCATCTGTCAAGAAGTTGCTTGAATGTCCGCGTAAGGATATCCCCAAGGACAGGCCCGTGTCAGAAGATGAAGATATAGAGAGGTGGATCAACGACAATCTTCCATCGAGCAAGCGCCCCAGAGAACGAGTAACATCTATCGTCTCGATTTCATCCAGCAGCAGCTGCGACATGTATACCAACACCGACGTTAGCGATGACGAAATGGAGCACGATATCCAAAATACACAGCGACTCCCGACATCCACCCAGAAGATTATTGATCTCATCCTGCACAAGGTCGAGATCAACCTCCGCAACGCAGCTTACAAGCAGTGTACGGGGCACAAGGCCACGTACACTCAAGGCAGAGCCATACCCGTCTCGGGCCAGAGCAGTTGCAAGATGTCAGTAAGCTCAGGAGCCAAACGCAAGTCCCGTCTAGAAGGCAGTCCGCCGCCAGAGGAAGAGGATGACGACGGCCCAAACAAGCGACGTCGTGGGTCAACGACGACTACTACCGATGACTCCGAGACTGGTGCAAGGTTTGCTTGCCCCTTCTACAAACACGACCCGGATCGGTATCGCCATAGGCGCACTTGTCCCGGGCCTGGCTGGCCATCCGTCCACCGAATGAAAGAGCACCTTTATCGATCGCATTCCCAACCAATATTTTGTCCAAGCTGCTACAAGACCTTCAATTCGGACAAGGAGCAATCGAGCCATGTGCGCCTGCGACAGTGCGAGAGGTCCCCTCCTCAACAGATCGAAGGAATCGATCGCGCGACTGTCTCGACCCTGAAGAAGCGCACTCCTGCGTTTAGGCTAGAGGAAGACAAATGGAGAGACGTATATCAGGTTCTCTTCCCAGATGTGTCTGATGCCGAGATACCCAGTCCATGTATGTCGTCTTGTTATACCAAATCTTCGAAACTACTAACATAATTCAGTCTACGATTGTGACTCACCTAGCGAAACATCGCGGCGCTTTCGCAGAGATCTTCTGCGTCGTGTGCACGAGGAACTGCTCGTGGAGGCTGGGCATGTCTCAAATCCTGTCGAGGAACAGCTTATGCAGCGCGTGGCCCAGATTGTGCGCCGTTGCGAGCACGATCTACTAAATCAAGCGCAAACGACATCCACGGCTACCTCCAACGTGGACCGACGTGCTAGTGCCAACTCTATAATTAGTTCGTACGACGCCACACCTCTACCTGAGCCCACTCGGACCATTCAGAGACCGTCTCTAGTGGTGCCAGCGAATGTGTCTGGACCAAACCAGGAGTATGTTGCGACTGCCGAGGCAGGCACATCGCCATTCATTCCTGAACCCCCAGTCGATTGGAGTCAGGTTTGGATCGACCCGTCATACAATCCTTTCGGCTTAGGCATCCCCTGGGAATCTGTCTTCCCATCTGGGCCTGAGAGGCAGTACACAGGTAGCGATGAGTCGGCTACAAGCATTTCGGTGCCAATGTGGACGTAGGCGGATGGTATCATCGAGCAGGATTGTGGGCAAAGAGACTTGATTAGAGAGCGGATGGTAGACATGCTTGGGTGCGTCTGAGAGAGCGTCTAGTGTATTGTGTTAGATGTGGCCCCACAATATACACGGAACTCCCTGTACAACAATCTTGCAACTACTTTGAAAGTCACAATGGAGCAGCCAAGTCTTTAGTGCAGAAGTCCTGCTTTCCCTGCAAGGCAAGGAAAATAATTGTTGCGGGTGATCTGTTTCGCTACGCGACGTCGGAAGTGTGAAGATCACCACGTGACCTGAGTCAGGCACCACACTTTTCCATCCTGCACAGGGTCCACGCATTCTTGCATCGCGCCACCATGCCACCTACGATGCGCATACCGACTGTCGAGTTTCGCTCGTTCCTTCTACCACCCGTAACAATTCCGATACGCGCTTTCCGAACATTGTACCGCCCGGCATGCGCCTCCCGCGTTCCGCGCCCTGTTTGTCCTGCCCAACGGCTCGAGCAACGCCGCGCGTTGAACCTGTACAAAACGGCCAAGTCCAAGACAGTGCTCGGGCAGCACAAGGTCCTGAACTTTACTTCGTATAAATGGCCGCCGCTGGAAAACCTACAACACCGTGTCAACCTTTGGGAGACGACCAAGAAGGGCACAAAGAAGAGCTTGATAGCGGACAACATTTCTTTGCAAGACCTCTACGAAAACCACGTCAAACCTGGACAAATGCTCTGGTGCATGGATATGCTGAAGAAGGGGTTAGCACAGGCTTATTTGGACGCAGAAGACAAGGAGCTACCCGAAGAGTTGAAGAACTTCTCCCTCACCAGTCCTCATACGTTCAGTGTCCCAGCGAACATCAACAACCAGAAGGGCAAACAAATCGGAGGGCTGAAAAACATCATTTTCAACGAGTCGAGTCCAACTACATACTACAGGCTGTCACTGGATCGCGCATATCAATTTATTAACGCGGGCTGCGCTGTTGAGTTTCGCCTCCGATTACAAGGCAAGACACTGTCCAAAGAGGAAAAGATCAAGCCTGCAGATCCTCGCCGTTGGGAATGGATGCATTCGCATTTCCCCCATTTGCGGCCAGACTTCATCATGAAGGCCATGCCTAAAAACACGTCTTATCTGATCTTGCCTGTGAGCGACGGACGCATGGTGCAGTGGGTGGCGGCAAAAGCAGCCCAAATCGACCCCACGGTCGATCTCACAAAACGACTATTCAACATCAAGAAATCGGTCAGCCACTCCATCAGCGAAGGCAAACAAGCCATGCTGCCAAAGCAGTTGCGCAAGGAGTTGAGAGAATCTGGTGTGGACCACTACTCGCCCCACACTGGGTTGCCAAAAGAACAGGCTCGGGCCAAGTTTGGCAGAGGTGGCAAGGTCACGTACAGCGGCGAGGAGAGGAAGAACCTGGGGAAGGATCTGGAGGCGGACGGGTTCATGATGCCGGTTGAACAGGGCGAGGGGCCTAGGATCGTCGAGGTGGATGATGCATTTGACCGCGAAATGCGGCAAGGGAAGCATCGCTGGGAGCAGCGTGGGTACATAGGCAGCCAGAAAAGGAAAGAGTTCTAGGGCGTATGGCGCGCGTACAGAAAGAGAAGGAGAGAGCGTGTTGCAGTGTATGTAGACACAAGCAATATATGGCCGTCTCAACGATGCACATCTGGCTCGTTTCACCAAGCCGTGACTCCACTATAGTATGTTTTGGTCTTGGCCAGGGCTTGGCGGGCAACGCTGGGTTGCATCTCTGCGTCGGACATGGATGCGGCCGAGCATGTTTTGCCCACACCCAGACCCTCGACGAACCTACTCTCCTTTCTCCGCGACCGTCCGTTTGCACGTGCGTGCACTTGTGCTGGTGAAGGACTGAAGCCCGAATAATGCAGCGACCCTGAATTCCTCCCGGCAGCTCCATCTCTCTGCTGTCCTGATCACCCACGACCACCCTCTCCCCCCCGCTGTTCGTCATCGCCGCCGCGTCCGTATCCCAGTCAATCGCTACAACGCTTACCTCTTTTTGAATCCGCAACGTCACCACTCTGAGCTTCAATGAACGCAGCGCGACAGGCGTGTCGCCCCAAGCACCAGGTCCTGGTCCTAAAATGCTACCCAAAAGTCCAGAAGAGCGATGCCGAAGCCAAGGCCAATTCGAGCGAGTTGAGCTACTTGCTCTTCTATGCGAACACGCGCCGCAGCAAGCTGCAAAAGGTCGTCGACTTTCTGGATAAGAGGGCGACCAAGGATGTGTGGAAAGTCAGGACGGGCAATGTGCAGGTCACGCTGCAGATAGTCAAGGCGCTGATTGAGAAGTGTCCGCGCCATCTCCCGCTCTATGCCAGCGCCGTGCTGCGTATCCTGCGAACCATTCTCAACTCGAACGATGTTACCATGGTCGAGGAGTCTGTGCCGACCTTCGAAGCACTATGCGCGCATCAGGATCCCGCCGCCCTTGCAGCCGACCAGGACTACATCAAGAAGTACGAGGAGATTGTGCAGTTGTATGCTCAATTCGCATCCAAGGAGACAGTCAAGGCGGGCAAGGCAGTAGCCAGCTGGCCTGTCGCAGTCAGATACCGGAAGGCTGGACTACAGGCGCTCAAGGCCATTGCCTCATCGGAGTCATTGGGATCCGAGACGGGGCGTCAATTGGGGGCCGTTATACCAGTCATACTCCTCAACGTACACTCAGAGAGCGGCGCATACCTCAAGCGTTTGGAAACTCGGGAAGCCGCAAAGGGCGAACATGAGAAGGACCTGGCACTGCGACGGCGACAAAGTGTGTCAACTGCGCGGACCGACGACCAAGACGGCGACCCAATCGCGGCATCTGGCACAACTGAGGACGCGGACAAGCTTGCAGAGGAGGAGGTCGGAGTACTTGCGCTTCAAGCGTTGAGGAGCATATTCCAGGGGGTAAACCGAGGGCAACTCCGACTTGCGACCTCAGCTGTGCTCAAGTTCATTGGATCACGTGTCGAGAGCTTAGAAGAGGCTGCACCAAGCGAAAGCAGCCATTGGGCGACTACACTCATGGCCATGATCTGCGCATGGGTCCCTGTACAGGACCGATACACAATCCTGGTAGGCGCAGTGGAGGCCCTGGTTCGCAGTCCAATTGTGGAAGACGATCTAGAACGGCAGCTGGTTTTGGCAACAATCATCGACTATCTTTTGGCCTCGACCATCAATTTCATCGGACTCAGCGTCATGGATGTCCTGGTTGGGCTCATTTCTCACTCATTGCTACTCCTCCAGCTCGGTGGGCCAGGGTCGAACATTGCACCACATCGTCAGCAGACAACATCTGTCATGTCAGAAAAGGACGCTAGCAATCAATCATTCACGACTAACCTGGACGGTTTAGTTACGGAGATTGTCAAGAAGCCCTCCGACGCGAGGCTGCGACTACTAGACACCGTGCAGAGATGCATGGCGGATCTCGCGACACATGTATACTACACAGACCAGATTTCCGACATGGTGGAAGCGATACTGAGCAGACTCAAGCCATCACGTCTCTCGAGCGTTACATCCACCGCCGAAGCGATACAGAACCCAGAAGGCGCGATAGATGCCGTTGTAGAATCCATCAGCATGCAAGAAAAGACGCATGTAGACCGGTTCTTCTCTTTCGAAACAGCGCGTATCACTGCCCTTGACGCTGTCAAATCCATCATTAAGACGGCTAATGCACGGAGACCAGACGGTTCAACTGCTTCTGTGTCACGGAGTAAAGTGGGTGTAAGTGTTTGGGAAGGCACTCAATGGCTCTTACGGGACCCAAGCGGTTCAGTCAGGAAAGCTTACGTCGATGCACTGATTACCTGGCTGAACACAGAGAAAGATAGGAAAGACTTGAAAATTGTGGACAACTATAGGCGGAAAGAGAAAGAGAACGATAAGAATGCGTTGGCTAGACGTGCGGTCTCGAATGCTTCAGCGAGAGAAAAAGTGTCGAAACGAGGCAGAGACACATTCTTGCCTTTGCTTCACCTGGCTGTTTACGAGAATGCGCTTCACTATGTCGACTCCGAGGCTGATTACCTACTCCTTCATTTGTTGCTCACTACCCTGGTAAACAGACTCGGAGTGAACGCAGTCAGGAGCGGGCTGCCAATGATCATGCGGCTACAAGAGGACATCGTAACCGTCAAAGACCCGAGTGCTAAGCTGCGTCTGGGAAGTTTGGTGCATGGTTACCTCTGGGCACTCAGCATGACCTTTGACTTTGAGGTCTCTTCCGTCGGGCGCGCCCTTCACAACGAGATTACGCGCAGAAACAGCAAGGGTCTGTGGATGAAGAGCATACGCGTCCCACCCATGCCAATCGAGCTCATAGAAACACCACACCCCACGCCTGTCGCAGTCCCTTCGGAAATTGTTGAAAACGAGGCCCTCAGACCCTTTGACAACCTGGAGGCATTGGTCGAAAAGATATCGGAAGGTTATTCGACTTCCCTATACTCGCCGCCTTCTTCGCCACCTGGATCACCTGGCCGCTCAGCGTCTGCATCTATTCCTACCATACATCAACCTATGCAGCCTACAGACCACCAAAGCGCACCTGAACTTCCATTCAAGGTCCGAGAAGATTTTTTGTCGAACTGGACTCGTGACGACTGCCTAACTTCCCACACAAAAGACTCGTCATCTGCCTCAATTTCTGGTTCAAAGACAGGTACTCACTACACCGCCGCAACACAGAAGAACAACTTTCTCGGCGTCAACATACCAAACGGCAACCTAGACAGTAGTGGAGGTTCCTCACCAACCCAAAGCCCCCGCCACGCACACAGCAGACCCCCCTCCACAGCCTATGGTCTCGTAGGCCGCCTCTCACCAAACCGTAGTCGCAGTCCTGGTGGTACCACACCCAACAGTTCCTCCTCCCTCCGCTCAACAGTCCGCGTCGATGATCTACGACGCGCACTATCCACATCCGGCGGCGGAGCCCCAAGGACAGGATATTCGCACCACGCGCCATCGCACCGGCACCGCAAATCATCGTCTGACCACGACGATTCTTCAACTTCAGATTCGATGATTAGCGTACATTCGCTTTCAGATGCTTCCTTCATCACAACAAACCCAGCACCAGATTCCCAGCAGCTCACCAACAACCCCGATTCCCCTACTACACCTGCTGCTACACTCACACCCAGACCGCAAACAGCTACTCCCATGAACTTCAACATCGCCACCGCACCCGGTCAGTCAAACGCTCGGGAAAGTACATACACGATGGACAATTTACCGCCTGTACCACCTATTCCCGAGGATCTGCTTAATGGCCAGAGCGAAACACGAGACTTTGCGGCGAGACCCAAGACGGCGCCCAACGATAATACGGCGAAGAAGTCGAGAAGTGTGAAGAGTGGGGTTGGTAGGGGGAGGAGTGGGGAGAGGAGGAGGAGGGGGACGGGCTTGTCCGGGAGTAAACCGGACTTTTCGGGGTTTTTGGATAGTATTAGTGTTGGGGATGAGGGGGAGGAGGATTATGTTGAGAGTTTGGGGGGTGGTGGGGTTGGGAAGGCGCCTTATTGATGTGTATGTGTATGTGTGTTTGTGTGTTTGAAGGGTGGGGGGGGGAAGGGGTTAGTCTTGCTTTCTTATTAGTGCTGTTGAAAGTCATTTTTGTTTACTCTTTCTTGTCTATGGTTCGATTTGTTGGGGCTGTAGCTGTGGCTGTGGCTGAGGGATTTTACTATATTCAAGGGAAAGCCCCTTCAATAATATGAATGTTTTTGTATTTAAGTGTGGTAGCATTTTCAGGAACTGGATCATATGCACTTAATTTATTTGGTGGTTGTACATGGACGCAGCGAATTGAATGTGGCGGCTATTGAAATCGGAGTGTATAGAGCTCGTGTTGGTTGTGTAATGCTTTGTATCATAGTTTCTGTATTTACTCACTAGTTACCACTACCTTTTTTCTTTTTTCTTCCTTTATTGCAGCTTTAGCTACATGTTATGGTTAGTCTTCTAGGGGCGTTGAATGTTGGGAGAAATCAGTGTGGATTTGTTGATAAAATTTAACGCTAAAAAGTTAGTCGTATTTCTTTATAACTAGCGTTGGTTACGAAACTAGTAAGGAGAAGTGTAGTAGCGTAGGAAGAAAGCAATAACACTACAGCACAGTAGGTAGGCGTAAGTACTATGTAGAGGGAGTACAGGGGAAGTACAAGTAATGCACTGAAACTACACCTCTTTTAACTTAGTTTACAGGTTGTATGGACAGTTTTTCTTTCTCTGCTCATATTCATCCATCTATATAGCTATTAAGAGTTCACTGTTTCCAGGTCAGTGAAGTAGGCCGATTAACGCTAACCCCTCCTCCATCATTACATGTTCTCACATTCAAGGTAGCTGTGCTTAAACGATACGAAGAATCAAAATTACTACATCCCACAAACGTCACTTCAATCCGCTGAGCCAAGTCAATATCTCCTTGCAGTAAATTACGTATCCAAAATGGCTGTGCAGTGCAAACGACTTCATGCGTACAAAAAGCCAGCTCCACGGTCGTTCCTTCTTTCTCCCTTCCAACATGACTTCTCACCCATGAAGACGAATAGTTAAACCCCATAAATAAACAACACAGAACTAGCCTAACTCTAAGGCTTGATCACTAGCAACTACTACAAGAAACTCAACTCCCATTCTTCCCTGCCAGATCATCCACCACACAATGCGCCTCCACGCCATCCCCACGCTCTTCACCAGTCTAGTCTCCGCCATCCCCTTCTCCGCAAGCCCCCACCTCCCTCTATCAAACTGCAACGAGAAATCCCCCAAAGGCGGTGTCTTCTACTGCCTCGGCCAAGAATTCACCGGCAACTGCAACTGGCGCGCCTACACCGACACAGACACAAACTGGTGCCTCGACTTCTCCGAGATCACGCATCGGCCCCGCTCCATCGGCCCGGATTCAGGCGGCTACTGCGAATTGTTTAACGCTCCAAACTGCCAGGGAGAGCCCGTCAATATCTGGAAGGATATGGAGCTCGCTCGTTTGGAGTGCCCTGGTATGTCGGAGTCAGGGGGTGGGAATATGTGGTTTGTGAGTATGAGGTGTCAGAAGATGGGGAATTCAGGTGGGGGTAATGGTAAGGGGGCGATGGGGGAGGAGTGGAGGGGGACAGAGGGGCTGGGGATTCCGGGGAGGGTTGATTAGGTGGGGTGAGTGGATGGCGGTGTCGTGGGTTGTTATATACGCCGTGGCATCGGGGATGTGAAAGGTACTATCAACGGAGCGGATGTAAGGGCTTTAAGGATTACCGTGTTTTTTTAATCTTTCATAATGCAGGAATACTTATTCATCTGTGTTGACAGCTTTGTACGTATGGGTGTTGATACTAGTTGTAGTTCAGGCTCGCTTGGGACGTCGTGATCTTAAATAACTGATACAGTGACCGTAGCCTTTCCACTTTACAAGTATTGCATGCACTTTAATACATATACATCACTAAATGGTGTCACTTTCCAAGGAAGATTGTCGACTTTGTAGTCTACAGTGATTAATATGCTGGATGATTGTGAATTGCTACATTTCAACTTGCATGGACCGACCTTCTGTGTAACTTGATCTGAACACTTAGATTATCTTACGTTTATCCCTATATGACTACTCTTTGCTTTGCTTCTCTTAGGACGTGACTAGATCATAGCTATAGCTGATTCAATTTGTGAAAGTTAAAAATCTAGCACGCAAACGAATTTGTTTCTCAAACTATTCAAGTGTTGAGCATGTCACACACAGAGGTATGCAGATGTTCAAGCTTTTGTTTTTACCAAAGGTTATATATACATATCAGTCTGCTCTATACCTCCTTCTAAATTACAAATACGACAAGTACGATAACAACTACGGTTCACATATACTTTATCAAGACTTCGCCAATCTACTGCTAGTCAGTCTCCATACAAATCTGTCCATTGTCGACACCCTAACACGGGAATACGAAGAATACTCGACAGTTGTACCTGTACGTTGTCTGATTCTCCCTGCCAATAAAGACATTACTTAAGACGTTCGTGTCTCCCAACATGACCGGGACCAAGGCCGCAGTGCAAGGTGTAAGGTATCACTGTTTGGAACAAGCCAAGGAGATTGCCGAGGTGATCGTATGGTAATGCGAGCAGGAGAAGGAATTGTTCATCGACGAGTATAAGAGACAGGCATATGCAGAGCGGACTTCTAGGGATGCTGCAGACCTAGGAGCCACGAGGGTGCCAATATCACGCAGGCCGGATTGGATAAAATCCTTCTGGAGACGGCGAAAGTTGCTTGTGCAGGAAAATTTCCCAAAGATTTATGCGATTGAAGTTCAGAGGTTCAGGTGGTCGTTAACGCAAGCCAGTTGAACCATCAGTTCAGCGTCAAGGCGAATCCGGAACCACTTGGGCTCCAACTCAGTATTAAGGTGGAGAAAGTAGTCGTTCTGGAACCCAGCGTTTCGGCAAGAAGAGCAGCTCTACTGCTGGCCAACAGCGCAGCCTGCCTCCAAAGCGCGTCCAAAATCCAAATTGGGACAATGAGGAGTTGACGTAGCTAAGCCAAGGGACAATTCTCCTCTAGGAAACCCGAACAGCCAAACTGGAAATCAAGCTGCTATGTCGCGTCCAGCCATTCAGGCTGGTTCTCATACAGCTCCCAAGCTCGCAGTCAATGTGGTTCCCCAGATCCAGATTGGTACAGTGAGTTTACCCAATCACCAAAGGAGCCAACTAGCTCTGGAAGTGTATCTTACGCAGCTTCTCAAGATAGTTTAAAGTCACCTACCCCGATTCGTGCACAAGGCTTATTGCATATTCCCAACTCAAGGACTGGCGCCAAACGTGGGGCTAGTGCGATTTCGCTCTATGGAGTTTAAACCAAAATCTACAGGGTCATCTTCAAGCCCTACAAGTAGTCCCGCCGCGAAGCTATCCCCAGCAGCACACCCGGTACCGAAGAAGGTAAAAGCCATATCTTCAGTAAGCCATATTGGTACGACACTTCATAGAGCGATTAGTATATCGTCAAGTTCTCCAGCACCAGGATCATCCCCTCCTCCGGTGTACCAGGGCAAGGGTAAAGGGAAGTCACCGGTCAAACGAAAGTGAGTGAATCTGTGAGTGGCTTGAAAGGACTAGGGCTGGTACCTAGCAATTTGCAAACTCTGAGTTGCTATCTATGCTCTGGGTGGGTTTCAAGTTTTGGGAGGTTTTATACGAGCAGAAATGGTTAATTGCCCTCTTGTTTTGTTATTGCTGTCATGATGTAAGCAGACCTTCTAGTGAAGCTTTTTTTGAATTTAGAAATTCGGTATAGTCTTGTTAAATCTGTAGGATAAATTTTGAGGAAGAGAAGTGGCTGGTCACAGCAGGTTTAGGAGAATAAGATGATAGATTCTGTTGTCTCATTTTGCGTAAGGCGCGCCAATTATACGAAGAAAATGAAACTAGTCTAGTACGAGAAGAGTGGCGCTCGGGGTCTTTGACGGGCGCGACAATAAGTATTTCGTAAATGAGTAGAGTCGGAACCTGCGCAAATTGCACAGGCTATTATAGACTATAGGGATTACGTATTTCTAGTAAGATGCTTCGGTTTCAAGTCTGTGTTGTGTGACAGTCATACTTGCGAGTCTTATACGAGAAGCAGGCCCTCACGTGCAATGTAGTGTTTAAGCATTAGTAACGTGAAGCGTTGAATAGGGCTTGGTTTTCTGTGTCATACGGGTTTTATTCGCTCTTCAATGATATGAAAGCGATTGTACATCTTCTAGAAAAGATTGATGGCTTTGCCGACAATGGTAATTGATCTGCTAGCTCATTGTGATTTGTTAGACCTTCAAGCGCAGACCTTGTTACTCGTAGAGTCACATGCAGAGAAAGTCACATCTAGAGTCACATATATAGATCGACGAACAGAAGAGTCGTTTGAAACTGTAGGGTATATATACTTCGTCCTACTGTACCCTTCTGTAGAAAAACAACTACAACAACAAGCTTCCTAGTCAGTAATTACATAAGTATTTCAACAATAACTGCTGGTCAGTACCTTAATCAAACAACTCTATCCTACTCAACGACTCGGATACTCGAAGGCGATTGAAGGCTTTCGAAACCCACACCTCTTCCCACAGACTACCCAGATCTTCTCGAAGATTACTTAAATATTACCTCCTCTTCAAATTCCTTCACCTCTGCAGATTACACATCTGAACAACTAAGATGTGCTATACCCAGAAGTATTATTGCGCAAAGGGCCACCAGTGGAGTGGTGTAAAGTGTGATGTGATAATACCTGGAAGCTGCCCTAATCAAGGAAACCCTGCAGGCAAATTGGGGCTTCTACCAAAGGAACTGTCAAGAGATAGTTGTCCCTCTTGTAAAAGGAAAAAGGATCAGGACGCAGCGAGCAGTATAAAGCATAACTACAAGAAGATGGCCTTAGAGATCGCTGAGAAAAATGAATGGGACTCCCAAAAAGACAAGGACGACTTTGTCGCAGAGTAGACGAAACAAGCCGTCGCAAATTGGAAGACTAGGGAGGCTGCAAACCCAGAAGAGAAGAATAGAACGTCCCATATCACGCAGAATGATTATAAAGAAATATTGAAAAACACCAAGGCAGAGTTTGGGGTAGAAAGACTCCCCAAAGATTTCAATAGCAATAGGATCGATAAGCGTCAACTTCCGGTTAAGCGTCATCTTCCGGTTCAGCGTCATCTTCCGGTTGAGAGACCAAAAAACCCTAGAAAACTGTTACCGAGAGATCATATATCTTCTGGAATTCAGCACCCAGCCGGGGAAAGCAGCTCCTCTGCAATGCAGCGTGGAACCAGGGGTCCACATCCTGCTGGCCAAAGTACAAACGTTGGAGGACGAGTTCGAGCAGACATCAACCCCAACAATTACCCAGTATCAGATGTTTACAAGGCAGGCCACAATGACCCAGGCGGCTCCGGTATCGAGGGCATGTCCAGTTCTTCCAGTTCGAAAAGTCCGCCACCATCGAACTCAAAGACTGGAAATGTACCATACAAGGGCAAGGGCAAGGCACCAGTATGGGGACCAACTCAGGAGGAAGTGGAAAGAGAAGAACGGGTGAATCGAGAGGACTTTTCTATATACAGGTGGCCAGCAGGTTATGATGACGATTCTGATCATGATGATCTGTACGCCAACCCTAGCTCTAGGGGCCAATCCCCGGCGCCCGCCGCTGGTGGCAGTTCACCCCCTGTTGCAGGTATATCCTCTGCCAGCCGCGGTACAGGAAGCCAAGCCCGTAGTCGTGCCACATCGAAGGCTAGCTCCAAGGGGTCAGAGGAGAGTTGGATGAAGCTTGTGGACCTGTCACCATCACCGCCTGCTACAGGCAACGTCGGTCATCAGAAAAGCAACTCTCCTGCTCAGAAGCAGAAAACTGGAAAAGCACCTGCAAGTGGCCTCAGTAAAGTTCTCTCAAGCCCAGCAGTTGGAAGAAGAGTTCAAAGACAGCCACCACAGCCTCAAACAGCGTCGCCTCGTCAAAAAACACCCCTTGGCGCTCTGCAACCCGGATCTTCTCCAGCGACAACGCATTCATCATCTCCTGCAGCCGCTGCACCTCATCTGCGCCCCCAACTTTTGCATGCTCAACATACAGGACCACCTAGCTCATCTGCGCAGACTGCTACAGGACGTCCGGCTGCCGGGCACGTTACTGCAGGAAGTGTTTCAGGTACCGCGACAGGACGTCGAATCGGTGGTACATCTTCAAGTTCGAAATCAAAGGACGACAAGATGAAAAAAGTAGTCAAGAAGAAGTAAAGCTAATAAGAGGACGTCTGGTATCCGGCATGAGGAGTCGGATATGGCCTCGACGTGCTGATAGCAACCTTTTCTTTTACTTCCAGCGGCAGAGAGTTTCCAGGGCTTTCCAGAGACATTAGTCTTACCTGTTTATGAAGCGGTGTTACACGAGCGGATAAGGTAGTGCGTTCTCTCTTCGTTTTTCTGTAGGCGGCAAACTGGACCGGCTTTCTGGCAAGGCCTTCTAATTGTGGGATTATAAATTTACAGCGTAGGCGGACTGGTTTTGAGTCTGCGTTTTGCGCAGGTCAGATTTGCGAGTCATTTCAGAACAGAACAAGTTGTCGTGGAAGTGTAAATAAGAAATAACAGTCTAAAAATAAAGCATATAAAAAAAGCTGATGGTGTTGTGTTCGGCAGTTACTTGGGAAGCGCTGGTGTACACAATGTCTTCCAGGTGGAACGCGTGCCTGGTGCCATCAAGATCAACACGAACATGGGCGGTACCAATTGGTGATATAATGCGCACGATGGTGGAGCTATAGGTACCAAATCTGTCACAAGAGGTCCATCGGAGCTTTATCATGTGTGCCGGAAAAAAAAGAAGCCCCTAAGAAAGAACCTGACTTCGGGATGATTCGAGGAAACAACACTGACACGTCACGTCCACGCTAAGAAGTAACCAGTACCTTACATCGTCAAGCGCCAACCCATCTTCTTCTCAAATATCTCATCCTACCATCGCGCTTGGATCCGTCAACTCATGACATGGAGAGCGGCCAGCGCGCACGAAGACCAAATCTTCGGAATAGCTTCACATTTCGAACACGGCACCGGTACTCTGTAGTTTCAGCAACATCTAACTGCCAATCATGGCGATCATCTATCTCTCTTCCCACAGGCACACACTGTGTTCGTCATGTATCCAGCCCTGTGCTACTTTGACCAAGAGCAAGGAAGGTAGAGAGCGCGCATGCACATATGAGTTCTTGCGCTACTTTCAAAACCCGACCATGCATCGACATGGAAACGATGTCGGTCACCCGCTGCTAAAAGAGGAGTTTAGAAAGCGAGGAACGTGTTACCGCATCGCTCCAACTCCCCTCATCTTTCTTCCATCATTGGACTTGGATGCAGTGCAGCCAAGACGCGCATGAACACAGCAGCTGTAGCTTTCAGTTTTCAGTGTTAGTTTCCGTGGTTTCCTACATGATTTCATTACATGTTCGTGTTCATGTTTCTAACGTCGGTTTAACGTAGAGGAAGAAGATGTCTTTTCCTCACAGCGCCGAAACTACTAGCCGTTTTGAAGGTTTTGGAAAATAGAGAGAAAGGCGGAGAAGAAATCATCAGTCGCCATGCAGTAACCTTTGACAGTCTCCATGTCTTTAATCCGACGGTTTTTGTTTTTGGACAAGATGCTCGGTACGTCTATTTGTGATGGAGAAGACTGTATGGCAAGGAACGGGTGGAGGTTATATATGCGTTTGTCGGCTTAGGTATCACGTGTGCCAGAGTATCCTGGGAAATGGCGATGAAATGTAGGTGGGAGATGCACATCTAGGAGGAAGAGGGGGTGGGTACCAAAAGACATGCTCGGCCCAGCCATGGGTATTGTATAAGGCAAGAATATGTCGAAAAAACCCGGTTTTCCAGACTCACTGCAGCACATACTTTGACGGATATATTTTGCTTTTTTTTAAAAAAAAAAGATTTTCCAAGTACTTCGCTCGCTCTTCCCAATGCAAATTTGACTTTTCGGAAAAGATTAAGATGTAAAATCATGGATCTCGCCCAAAACTCGAAACCCAAAGCCCCACAAGATATGCCATAAACGATTTTAGGTGAGTATCCGATCCCCGCAAATCACCGCATATAGCCCCCAAATACTCCGAAAGGCAAAAAAAAACACACCACCGACACCCAAAGCCGATGGAACAGACGCAGTCACCCGACGTCTTCTGCTGGCAGTGCCGTAGGAACAAGGAATGCTTCAAGCCCATTCACCGAAAGATCATCAAGGTCGATCCCCAGGCTAGGCTGGACGCGCCATCAAACTCCGCAGCACTTGCCTGCAGCTCAACTACAACTTAAGTTTCTTCTTGTAAAAGGGACCACGGTATGCCTCCAGACCGGCCTCGCCATCCAGTCCAAGAAACGGCGATCCATAATCGTTGTTCAGAAAGCGCCTATCCTTCATGTCGATATGCAGTCCTTCGCGCACCGCCGTCTCGAATAGCCGACCGTGTATACAGGCGAGGTGTAAGGTCTCTGGGCCCATCTTCTGTAGCGCGCAGGCGTACATGTTCTTGAGCCGCAGGACTTCTTCGCGCTGGCGACAGTATTTAAATCCGTAGTCACGCTGGAGGCAAGCGGGCGGCTCGTCGTCGGTGGCGTCTTCGAGGAATTGCTTTAGGCGCCAGACTGTCCAGCGCTCGGTGGGTGGTGTTGTAAGGAAGGTGTTGAGATGGGGGAACAGTTCGCGGAAGTGGCTGTAACCGTATGTGTCGAATAGTGTGACGATGGTGTTGTTTTCTAGAGCGGTCTGGAGTTCGTGGAAGATAGCCTTGGGATCTTTGGATTCCTTCAGCAGCGCGGCGTAGAGACCTGCTAGACGCCTCTCCGCTTCCTCGTTTGTTGTTGTTACGAATCCGAATGTGTACCAAGCGTTCGTCTGCACAGGTAATATATTTCCTTTCGAGACCGTGTTTATTAGTTCGGTGACTGTTTGCGTGGCAGACGTCCATGGAAGAGTGAGTGCGATGTTTCGATCTTTTGGAGTGTCGGGTTGAGCAGAGGCTGGAAGTGAGGTGAGAATAGTAGTGGCTGGTCGAGGAAGACGAGGGGGAAGAGGGACTACTGTCGGTGCATTGGCTGAAGCCCCAAATCTTCGATTACGTGTCGGTTTTTCTTCCTTTTGAGATGGTGAGGAGGGCTTGGTGGGGTTTGGTTGCATCATATCTCTCACCGGAGTCTTGAACAAGACTTTCTTTGCCGGTGATACAGGTCTCAGATGGAACGATACCCTTCCCAATACTTGCGACTCTTTAGCATACCTAATAAGCGTTCTGTAAACTTGCTCAGGAAAACCCAATGTGCAGATAAGCCTATATAGCTTATCTGCAAATCGGGTCTTCTCGAGGAGGAACTTTAGGCGATCCTGCAAACTTTCCACTTTTCTTATCATCTCAGACGCAGACTCAATAAGTTGGTTGAGATCCCTTATTGAACCATTATACGCCTTGACGGCTTGAGCAAGTGAGATGATCTGGTCACCAAGCTCTCGGTCCAACTTTGTGCCTTTGTGATCGAGGTCATTAATCCCGAGTAGTCTCGTTACAAGATTATCAAAAGTGCTCCGATATTCCTCAAAACTCTTTCGTAGACTCTGGATGCCTTTATCGACCTTGCTGTAGTTGTAGATGAGAATTCTGTCCCATAAGTTGCCGCAAGCAAAATCGAGCTGGGGACCTGAGGGTGTTAACGAAGGAAACAAACAGTTGGGTAATAGATACCAGTAAGATGTCTCCCCACCGATGCTAGTTCGACTTCCAAAGCGCGCACAAACTGACGTAATTTATCGTCCAGTCCAGCGCTCGGCTGAGGGGAGTGTTTTCCTCGGGTGATGAATATATCGATCGTATTACCGTCACATGTCTCTCGGATGTCCACCTCTACGCCCAGCATCTTTGACAGCCGCCTCACAAAGCGACTCTCAAGGCTGAGCGGTGTTGACAATCCCACCATTGGATTAATGCCGGTCGAGTCGTCGATGAGATCTTCTTCTGTGATGGTACCATAGGGACTCTCTTCGATAGGTTGATAATGCGTAGTCATTATGTCTAAAAGTACTCGTTGTTTGGCTGGCCGCGTAATAGTCGAGTGTTCTCTTCTCCGGGAGGTGGACTGGAGTAAAGATAAGCACACTTCACCCCTAAAACCCCCCACACTCCACCGCCAACCCACAACCTCACACTCACCAGCTTAACTTGCTAAATCGTGCAATGCACAACCCCTCAATCAAACAGCTTTAACTGCAGAGGGTATTCCCCATAAAACCTTCCTTTAAGAACCCGGCAATAAACAACTTGCTTTTGCAGAAAAGATTGGAGGAACAAAGAAGTCTCAGCACGGAAAAAGTGTTTTATATAGACTAGATAGCTAGTTGCTTGGAGGCTGCTTTACCTTTACCTTTCCCTTTACCTTTCCCTTTACCTTTACCTGCACTACTGCCACGAGGTACGACGTAACATCTTTACAGCAGTACAGCTTTACAATAGTGACAAGTGAGACAACAACGCCATCTAGTGCAGGGGAGCGGACGTTCTGGACCGTGAGTTGAGGAAAGCACGTATAGTGGGATAGTTTAACGCAGGACAAAAGAAATGGAAGGGAAGACGATAGGAAAGGATAACTGAAAATCAGGGTTGTAGTGCGACTACGGCATGAAGGCAGACGATGAAGTGGGGGAGACGGTATGAGATGAAGAAATTGGAGAAGTAAGTCACGTATCTGGACTTTGAGAAGATACTTTTGGAACTTGCAATACAAGGAAAATAAATGTCTAAATCCGCGCATACAGATGCAAACCCCAACTTTTACTACATCACCTTCTTACATAATCTCCTAAACCCCTACCCACCAAACCCAAAAACCTCGGCCGAACTCAACATACTCATCCTCGTCCCCCAAAGCGCAATCGCAATACACACAACATCCACCGTAACCAGCACAACAGCGCCAACCATGAACCTGGGGCAAAAAATCCTATAAAGCATAAGATGCCTCCTCAAATGACCCGCCCACATAGTCGTCGCGAGATTAACAGTCGCATAGAACAGAATATGCGTAGCCACAGCCTTCGTAACAACACTCAAAAGCCCCTTCTTCTGGGGTTTAACTTTCCAAAGGACACAGGCGGGGACGGCGATGGCGCAGAGTATCTGTGCACCGAAAGTGTTGAGGAGGACGATGATGGGCGTCCAGGGATAACGGATTTTGGCGAGGGGGATAAAGGCGGATTCCCATTGGATGCTAGAAAGCGTGGCTTGGTGACCTGTTTTGAAGAAGTGGAAGGAGCCTAGAAGACCCAGAACAACGGGGCCAATAGCCGATTGACGCAGGTTGTTCGTGTCGATGATTTCAAACAGGGAGAAGAGTTGCCAGACGAGGATGCCGATTGCACCTGCTCCCATGGGCTTCTGGAGTACGGCGACGGCGAGGTACCAGATGGTGATTAGGAGGGCATAACGTGAGCCATGGACGTTTGCGAAACCGAGGATTGTGACGGCTTCTTTTGGGGCGCCGTTTTCGTCTACGCCGTCTTTGTTGATGATGACGTTGAGGAGGGGTTTGGACCAGTTGTAGATTGAGTAGCCAAAAGCTAAGCTGATGGCGAGGACGATTTGGGCGAGGAAGCGCTTGGTGATTCGGATGATGTTTTCCCAGCCCGGTGCCCATTCGCCATCGTCGGCGGCATCTAGCGTCCAGTATGCTGCAGAGAGCATCAAACCAAAGCGCAGTGCAAGACCTATCCAAAGGGTGGCGTTGTGCTGGTAGCTCTTGGTGCCGTCGTAGTAGCTCTTGATAAACGTCGGGATGAGAATAGCGGCAGCGGCAGGAATGACGAGCTGCCATGGTGCGGATGTTGTTGACAGAGCAGAGCCGTAGTATGTGGACCTGCAGTACGGCATCTGCTCCTCTCTGCATAGTCTCGAGAAGCTCGCAACCCTGAGTAAGACCGTGAACAAGATGGAGTGGTAAGCACCCAGAGTGCGGTCTGCGATGCGCTTTTGACGAAAAGACGAAACAAGTGCAAGGACACCGAATGTGGTTAGGAAATGCAAAAGGATCTCATCTTCCCAGATGGTGAAGGAGTTGGCTGCAAAACCTCCGGAGAGCCCAAGGGTGAAGATGGCACTCGTCCAGCCCCAGATATTGTTTGGCATTGGAGGCATCATACGGTAGCTCAGAGAGGAGAAAGTAGAGGCGCAGCCGATGATTCCCGAGAGTGCATAGGAGAATACGAGCACATGCGATCTGGAGTCCTCCGGCATAAAGATGGTAAAGGCGACACCAACGATGCCTCCGAGGACCAACCCAATGGCGCCTCTGGTGAAGAAGACAGGAGTGACGTCGGCACGGTCTCCGTGGAGAATTCTAGCGTACAGTGCGACTACAACCAGACTGGCGGCGAGAATTGTAACACCACTAACCATCCTAGGGATGTCAAAACGAGCCCAAAGGTCGCGGCAGAGGCGGAGCGTGTCGCGCTGATAGGCACCAAAAGCCTCGTATGCCTGACGCATCTCGTCGCTGTAGGGTTTGGACTTTCCTAGCGAGTTCCACGCGTCGTTTGCACTGTTCCAGAGCGAGAGTGAAGAAGCCCTGGCGCTGTCCGCGATACCACGAACCTTGGCATATTCGTGTTGGTAGTTGTGGATCTGCGCAGCTGTCAGACGGTTGACGGTCGCCAGATTCTTGTAATCAGCGCCATCCTTGCCAATGAAAGCTTCTTCGATGGGCTTTCCGAGATTGTTGAAGGGTATTGGCATGCCTAAGAGAAGCGATAGTGTTGGGACTAGGTCGATCTGCCCAACCGGTCGGGTCCTTGCGTTGGCTGGAGGCGTGACATGAGCGGGGTTGCTGCGCCCGAACACACCCTTCTTCGAGTACATCCACAGGGCAGCCTGGATCTCGTCGTCGGATTCTCCTCCATGATCGCCCTTTCCGTCCATGCCGTGATCGCCCATGACCACTAGCAGTGTATCGTCATCAATCTCGTCCATCATGCGGCGGAAGACGCCATCCATCTGGTTGAGCTTCGCAGTCATGGCAGGGTGATGGGGCCCGTAGCGATGTCCAGCATGGTCCACGCCCAGGTAGTGGCCAAAGATGACATCCCACTTGCTGGCATTCTCAGGCTTTAGAAGTGGGAAGATGTGCTCCGTGACGCCATTGTCAACCGTGTGTAGATCCCAGACATTGAAAGAATCGTATGCGTGCGTAAGGTTTGGCTCGAAGTAATTGGGGAAAAGAGCGTGCCATGTGTCGTCACCGAGATGAACCATTCTCTTGCTCGCGTTCTTGAGTTGCCCAACCAAGTTATCCTCGTCAATCTGCTGTCCTGCAAAGTTGCTGCCCACATCGATAAAGGTAGGCAATGTGCCCGTTGTGAGTCCCTTCAGCCTCTGCATTGTGGCCGTTGGCGGGTCGGCGATGAAAGGTAGAAGGAACGCATTCTGGGGCTGGTTTTTTGCCGTCTCGTACAGGATAGGGAATGCATTATGGAAATGGCGCGGAGCGACTGGAGGGGCTTGGGACGGGTTCTCGGCGGCGGCGACAGCGATGTCGATGGGCTCGAATTGTTCTGGGAAGGGTACGGTAAAGTCATATCGCAGCGCATCAACGATGATGACGACGGCTTTGTTGAATGTCTTGGGGTGCCAGCAGCCCTTTTCAGCATCGCCCGCTGTATACACATTCGCAGAGTCGATTGGGGGCAGGGCGCATTCTGACTTGTGGTCGAGGACCAGTCGGGTGAGAAGGAAGCCGCTTGTGAAGAGGTAGATACCAAGGATATGAAGTATTCTGGTGCATGTTAGCTATGCGCATCTGTAGGGGAGAAGCCTGAGGGATGAGCTGGAAATGAGAGAGCCTACAGTATAAAGGTAAAGAAAGCGACGATAATGCCATGAGCTGCCTTGAAGTGTACCTGTCCAAGCCTCTTTGCTTTGTCGGGGTCATGGACAGCAGTCCGCGGACCTTGGGCTGTGTGCTGTTGCGCAGGTTGTTGCGCAGGCTGTTGCGCAGGCTTCTGAGCTTTGGGTGCGCTGCTCTGACGGGTCATGTCGGACAGCGGCGTGAAGACCTCGCCGTTCTCCATGGCGAACAGAGAAAGGTAGCCAATTGGCGTTTAGTAGATGCCAATCCAAGTATCAATGGTGTTCAAATGGCTTAAAGGGCCTCAAGGCGCGACGGGATCCATGGGAACAAAGTTGATGCGGCGGTTTACCAAGGTGAGGATGTGTCGCAAGCATCCACTGTGGATCTCCGATTTCGCCGAAGCCGCCGATGTCATGCATGCCGCCATCCAGGTACGCGTCGTATTCACTTAAATCTGCGATACGAAGCTTGGCATCGCAGTCTTCTGCTCTCTCGACTAGGGAGGTTATGCAACAATGTATCACGCGCAGTTCCTTCGCTTTGCACTGTCACCCAATTTCTAGTCTTGACAAAAGGATTGTATTGGCTCTCGTGCTGGTCTGCACAGTCGCTAGAGAGGGAGTTGGATGTCATACATTAGTGAATAAGAGTTATACAAGAGGTGTAAAAGCCTCGTTGAAGACATGGCCAATCATCAGGGGGGGGGGGGGGGTAATACAGCAAAATGGCCAGTCAACTCGGAGAATGTACGTAAATGGGTTTGCCCTGCCGGCTATTCCACAGCTTCGGCAGGGGGGCGGAGAGAAGCTGACAAGCAGTGCGGTATAGCTGTCATCAAGTGTAAAGTTGGTCGTAGCCAAATGGCTGGCATGCCCGAGCTGCTAGACTTTTGCGTAACAGCAGTCTAGCCGGGTATTGGCGTGTGGTGTCGTAAGATTTTATGAGTAGTATTTGTCGTCCTTCTCCTTCAGCCCCCCCATGCGATCCAGGTCGAGCGAGTCGAAGCGGTCGGAAGCGTCGTGCTGGTAGGGCGGGAGGTCCTCGTGCACAGGCTCCAGTCCAACACTGTGGTCTCCAACGCGGACAACCACAACGCGACCTGATTGTTGCTTGCCCGATTCGTCAATCTCGTCGGGGAACGTGATGCGGATCTCGGGTACCGGGCTGGCGGGTGGGCTGTCCATGAGCGTCTCCTTTTCCGAGTAGGTGATGACAGATTCGCGGCCCTTGTACGGCATCGCAGTGATGGTCAGGCGGTTGAGATTTGATTCGCGCTTCTCGTAGGCTGGTAGTTCTGGGTCCGTCTCGGCGTGTTTCCTGGCTCTGCGGATGCTGCGGAGGAACACGAGTCCTCCTATGCAGAGCATGCCGAGGAGAAGCAGCATCATGAGGGTAACGAGGAGTGCGAGGTGAGTAGAGCTGAGGCTGCCATGCTCGCTGCGCTTGATAATGTTCATCATTATGGTGTAGGTAGTATTGTAGTGTCGTTAGGGCGTGTCGAGGGCGTGCCGACGACTCTGGGGTGGATAGTAGTGATTAAAGAGGGTAATTGCTGTTCGCAAGTTAGTTTCCATTGCATAGCGCTCATGTTGCTTCCGTATGATGTTGTGGTTGCTGGTCCCCGGAAGCTTGGCGGAACGTGACGGACGCGAACGGGGAGTATCGGATACGTACCTGGTAGAGCACCTTCGCGTGGCAAGCGGGTGCGTGGGTAGATAACGAGAGACACAGATTCGGAAAGAGCGTAGGGCGAGATATCGCTGAAAGAGTGAAGCGATAAGTCGGCGAGAGAAGAATGAGAGAAGGGAGGTAGGACGGTGGAAGAGGTGGGCAAGGAGGTCGAGGAGGTCGAGGTTTGAGGGATCCAAGGTTATTTTGATGGCGCAGAAAACCGCCTTGCAGTCGCAGCAGGCGCAGACGGCGGCGGCGGGACTGATAGGCCAGCGATGGACGCTATAGCAGATGGCAGGAGCGGACCTTGGCTAGTCTAGGAGAGGACGCCGCGTGCGCTAAGCCGAGTTGGTGCGTCGCAATAAGACGACGGCAGCAAGCAGCAAGCTCATGCTATCGGTTTTATTTTTGGACTGGTTGGCGCCAGCCCTCTGCTCAACACTACCGCACCGTCCGCACGAGACCAGGACAAACCAAGCCGTTCGTCTGTGATGGTTCCCAAGACGGAGAGAAGGAAAGCACAAAACATACAAACAAACAAACAAACAACGGAGATCAAGTAGCGCAGTGTGGAGTAGCCTCGCAAGCACGCAGGGGCGGGATTTAGCCAACAGGTCGAGACTCTGCTGTGAGTGGATCGTGGGTGGATCGTGGGTGGATCGTGGGCCAGCACGTACTCGTCCTGATGCTCGGTTGAGGCGACGGCGCCAGGTCATGTATACACTGTCTTCTTCGGTACGCCAGTCTGCATGTTGGGTTAAGCTTATCGAGCACGAGACGGGCAGCGTTTGAGAAGGGTGGTGACAAGGGCGTTGGAGATAAGCTGACAGCGAGGGCTGAGACGAACGTCTTGCCAGGCTTGTGGATGCACAGCAACGCGCGTAATGAACGATGGATTAGTGGGCCCTGGACGCAGGGAGCGCCGTGTGGTGATGGTCTCTCGCAGTCGTCAAGTCACTCGTTGATTCTGGGGCTGTCACATGTGGCATTCCAGAAGCGCCAAGCCGTCTGCATCTCAGGCAGTCTGGGTCTAGGTACCTTTTGCTGCACGAGGCGAGGCCATGATAGCGGTGTGCATGTGAAGCATTTTTCCCATGACGAAACACGGCCAAAGGCTGCTGCGGGTGAATAGCCTAGTTAACATGGCATAAGTACTCGGCAGTCGCACCCGGTCTGCTCAGCTTCCCAGAGCGCCAGCGCAGCACAGCTACGAGCACAGAGAGTACTGCCAGCGAGGGCGATGCATGCATGACGCACGTCACGAGCCTGCGAAGGCTTTTCTTTGTCCATTGAGCCCGCAGCGAGTGCGACCGTGGTTTCCGTGCATCTTCTGCTGTGCTTCCAGACAATCACGCTGCGCAGGTTCGGCCTGTCCTAGCAGAGACTGAGCTTGGGGCATGCCGCGAGGGTGGTGAAACACGGCGGCGCTGTAGATGATGCTGAGAGCCTCCCATCCATGCCCTGGAGTGTCTCAGGCTGCCACAGCCGCACCGCGACACCTCGCATCACAGAGGATCGACGGGGTTCCGCTGCCGCATCGTCCCTGGCGCGTGCTTGGCCCACGCGAGCGCATTGCAGCCCGTCGCCGCAGAGAGAGAGAGGGAGAGGGAGAGAGGGAGCGAGAGAAGAAAGCAGCGAGCGCCTTTGTTCGTGGGGGCATGCGTCCACTCCGCCGTCCTCGCCTCGCCTCGCCTGCACCAAGCTCCCGACGACGTCTAGGCGACGCTTTGGGTGTGACCTTGAGCCCTAGCGCGCCTTTCCCCAGCGGACGCCAAACTTAGCTGCCGATCCTATCTTCGCCAGGGCCCAGCTGTCGCATCTCCATTGCCAAAAACACATCTCGCGAACCCACCACTGGCGCAACCCTCTCCCTCTTGAAGCTGCGCCCCCGTCCCCTCAGAGCCCGCTACCAAACTTGCTCTCCCAACTGCCCACACGCCCACACGCCCGCACGCCCGCCAGCAGCTATATTTCCCTCCAGTCGCCGTTCCTGCCCTGCTGCTTCATCGTCCCGCCTCCCGCGCCCTTTGCATCCCCCCGCCGCTGCATTCGGTCATCGAACCCTTATGCGTTCCCCGCCTGGTGCGCGACATAATTGCCTCGAGATTAGCATGCACTGTGGTTAGAACGAGTCCACTGCCTCTCTCTCCCTCTCTCTCTCTCTCTCTCACACACACACACACACACACACACCCAAGCGCGCTCGCCGGCCTGCACTTGCCAACCCGCACTCCTCACGCGGACCTCCGCCCGCCCTCTCTCTTTGTCCGCCGCCGCGTTCGTGTTTCGCGCATCCTTCGCACATTATTCCCATTGTCCCTCACTACATCAGCTGTCACAGAGCGTTGGGATTCCCTGCCCCCCGCACCTGCCCTACCTAAGCTGACGCCTGAGCTTAGCCCGACCCTCGCACACGCATAAGCCGCCCTGTGCAGCATCTGCCCGTGTCCTGAATTCTCCGAATACTAATCCCCTCACGAGAGGCCTGTGTAAATGAACACCACTCCCGGCGATCCAAGTCATAATATGGCAGTCATGGCGGGTAATGTGGGTAGCGACTTCCCTATGCATGCGGCATGGCGTGCTTACACACTCCAGCCTCGATCGCGCGACTACTCCAACCGTGTCGCGCTCAACAACGCCAGCGACGCCGAGCTTACGCGCCCATCTCCATGGGCAAACAACATATGGAACGCCCCAATCGGCTCCTCGTTTGGCCTTGGCTCCAGGGGCAGAGACAAGTCGCGTCCTCGAGGTATGCGCAACTACTCGGAACATGACAAGTGCCTTGAACGCTAACATGCACATAGACACCAGCGCAGCCGTAGGCTCTCCCCCAGACCTCGTTCAGGGCAAGACCGGCTCTGGTTCCCTCCTAACCAACTCGGAGACCGAATGGACCACTGCCTCCCGACCAGCTTGGGGCGAGACTTCATCTGGAGGCATATCACAAGCAAGAAGCTCCCGTGTGTCACCAGCGCGGAAGCGGTCTGCTGCTCAAGCGCAACCCGTCCAGCAGTACAACGACAACTCTCCCTCTGCCTTCTTCTCTTCTGCAAGAGCGTCGCTAGCAGGCCACGGCTCACACGCAAAGCCAGGGAAGCCGTTCCTTGACCCCACCACATCCAACTTCACATCGCGCCAGATCGAATCACTCAACACCGGCTTCACCCACTTTGGATTCGGCCAAGCAGATGTCAGCTCCCAGCACCCTGATACCGGCGTCACTTCATGGCCAGACACGGGCTCGGTGCACTCCCCCAACGATGACCGCCGGAGCGTAGCAAATTCAGAGTACTTTGCCTCCTCGAGTGGAGCTCCCTCACAAAACGGAAGCCTGCCTCCATCCCGGCATGGTGCTGAACCAGCGCAGTTCAGCCAGGCGACGGATGCGTTTTCGAGGTTCACTCAGCCTTCCCGTCACGCATCATCCTTCTCCATGGCCAGTGGTCGCGGCTTTCAAGAACGAAGCGGTTCAATACAGAGCGAATCCTTCTTCACGCTCGGAAGGCTGAACAGCGAACAAGAGCAAGATGCGCGCATGGCACCCAACAGGCCCTTTAGTATCAACGCTTTCACGCCAGCACATACACCCGGGCAAGACGTCAGCGATGTGCCCGCGGGCTCGTACACGCCAGATGGATATCCCAGCGCCCAGCTCAGCAACCAAAATCCTCAGCTGCGATCCTACCAGCTTGACAACAGTCGAAGTGCACCAAACGGCACTGGACTTCGTCAAAGTCCATTCTACTCCCACATCAACACACCGCCTGTGTACGATCGCCTCAACCCTTACACCAGTGAGCAAACGCTTGCTCATCCCAACAGCGTCACCCAGCTACAAAACAAACTGGCCGGATTCCAGATGGCACAACAGGAAAAGCGTAACTTCATCTCCCCGGGTCAGCTTCATCAGCAACAGTATCAGCACCTTTTCCCCGCAGCCCAACTGCAGAATCCATACCAGTACCAGTATGGTCTCGCCAACGTCTTGCCTCTGTCCGCGATACCGCAACACATGAACATGGCTTCCATGCCACCAATGATGCCTGTTCAGCAACAGCCACCCAGAGGTCCCCGCGAGCAGCAGGTCGGTAATGGCCTCGGTGCGATGAGTCTTGAGCTAGCCAACTTTAAGAGAGAGCAGAAGCAGAGCAAGCGATGGGAGCTTATCGACATCAAGGGGCATGTGGTCGAGTTTGCCGGAGACCAACATGGCTCCCGCTTTATCCAACAGAAGCTTGAATCAGCCAACAGCGAGGTCAAGGAGAGCGTCTTCAGGGAGCTTGAAGAGAATGCGTTGCAGTTGATGCAAGATGTCTTTGGCAACTACGTGATCCAGAAGTTCTTCGAGCATGGCGACCAAATTCAGAAGAAGATCCTTGTTGGAAAGATGAAGGGTCATGTGCTTGAGCTTGCGAACCAGATGTACGCGTGTCGAGTTGTTCAAAAGGTGTGTGTTTCTCTTTCCCTCCCAAGTTGAACATGTAATGCTAACCCGCACCAGGCACTTGAGCATGCACTTACTGAGCAGCAAGCCGAGATGGTCAAGGAGCTCGAAAAGGACGTACTAAAGACGGTCAAAGACCAGAACGGTAACCACGTCATCCAAAAGGTTATCGACCGCGTTCCGATACAGTACATCCAGAGAGTGGTAGAGGCCTTCAGAGGCAACGTGGGCGTGCTGTCGGTGAACTCTTACGGATGCCGTGTAATCCAGCGACTACTTGAGAAGGTGCCGGAGCCGCAACGGAGGTTCATCCTTACCGAACTCCACGCCGAAGGGCCCAAACTCATCACCGACCAATACGGCAACTACGTCACTCAGCATGTCATTGAGCACGGTTTGCCTGAAGACAGAGCCAAGATCGTGGCCCTGATCAAGGGCCAGTTCCTCATGTTCTCAAAGCACAAGTTCGCCAGCAACGTCGTTGAGCAGTGCTTGAAATGCAGTGACGATGCGCAACGTCGTGAGCTCGTAGCGGTAATCCTTGCGAAGAACGAGCGTGGCGAGTCAAACGTCATGAACCTGCTGAGGGATGGTTACGGCAACTACGTCATCCAGAAGATGCTGGACACCCTGAATCGCGACGACTACGATAAGTTCGTGCAAGCCCTGAAACCTGAACTCGAGCAGGCCAAGAAGATCATCCCTGGCAAGCAATGTGTTTCGGTAAGTGGTCGCGTGACTCAACATTGACTTCAACACAGCCGACTAACAAAACATTCAGGTCGAGAAGAAGATGTTCCGCTACGATCGCATCGACTCTCCGACGATGCTCACACCAGCTCTCAGCAGCTCCGCACAGTCGCCACAGAGCAGCTCCCACCCAAGCACGAACAACGCCACCATCGAGGAACCCGTACATAGCGCGCTTGTCAATGGCAAGCACAACGCCGTCAACAGCACTGGTGGTATCAGCATCGAAGACACCCTTTCCTAGAGCAACCACTAAACCCGAGTTACCCCCGCTCATGGGGCCACTTCATTCGTGAACGATACCCGTCACACGCCACACGTTTCGTTTTGTCCAACCGTACATTACTACATGGGGTCGACGGTATACCTGCATTCTATTGTTCATATACTATTACTTATTATTCTCCTTCATGTTTACATATCACTACAATTCCGGCTACGAGGATTAACGTATCGCTTTCATACACTTTTACAAAAAAGAGCTTGGAGTCTGAATTGGTAGTTGTGCCTTTTTTTATTGCTATCAATTTGGTATTTGCTTAGACATGTATGGTTATCATTGTATTACCTCTTGAACAATGGGCGCATTGCTGGATTGAGGTTTCTGCAGGGCGTATCCTGGAGAATCGCTGGTTGGGATACTATGGGATGAGGGATACGTAGATGGATGAGATAGGGTATGCAAGATGGTAGTGTAGTGAAATACACATTACTAAATGTTCGATATACTTGACTTGCCGTCTTTTTCTTTTCTTTTCTTTTGGTCCATATGCAGCGCGAAGTGTACCTACCCATGTGTTGATCTTCGGGGGAATACAGTGGCCGAGAGACATGGTTGTACGTTGACCCACACACACACACACACACATACACACTATTTTTGAACCACCCCTTCTAGCTCCCGCAACTCTTATGCAGGTGTACTTGACTAGTTCCCTGCTAGCCTGAGCTCTGTCTATATTAAGCACTTTCCTTCTTGTTTCGTTCTTGTACGAAACTTCCCTTATTTCTTTTTTCATTGCCCATCCAAAAAGAAAAACTTAAAAAAAAATTAGGTCTGCAATAGTGTGTTCCAAAATCTCTATTGAATGGCGTCGTGTTTCTCTCCGTTTAGGCATCTTCTAATCCACTTCGCTGACATGCAAGCTCCTCTATCACAGAGTCTAAGAGTAAATCAGCAATCCCAAGCATCGAGCGCCCACGGTTGTAAGTAATTCTTGACGTTGTCGAGAAAGCCATTTGGTGGAGACAAGAGTAGCGCCTGAATATCGTCACGTTACGACTTCGAGGTTAGACTCGAAAGTGTTCCATAGCACGGACGAACTAGCCTTTTGCCACTTTTTTTTTTTTTTTACTAATCCGAGGCTCTTGAGCGTTGGAAATCGCAACTGTGTGTACATTAATGCTGCAAAAGTAACAAGTCTAACGCATGACTTACCAGAAGACAGTATAGAAATGTTCGTACTACTAACCTAAAAGGGGTTATATACAACACCTCAAGAGTAGACAAGAGTATGTCTGCCTAGAACCTTGTTTGGGACACGAAATTGTAACAAACACATCAGGCAGAGTGATGGATTATCTTGCAGGTTGTAAATATATTGACATAGCACACTGCGGACACCTTAGGGTAATGGATACCCAGTTGCTTACTTCCAGAAAAGTGTCTCCTTGTGTTCGGCCTCTTAGTCCACGGGAAAAGCAGCACAGCGAGCGACCTGTCTTCCTCCCCGCATTGCCATTGTCATTGTTCCGCGACGGCAGTAGGAATTGGGATATCTGTGCCGATTGACGCTATATTATCGTCGCCCTTAAAATTACATAAGACGTGGCAAGTATCCTAAGTCGGAAGCAAGGAGTTCGACAAGCGATGTAAGGTCATTAAGAAACTGCATGATAGCCTCAGCCACATACTGATAGTGAGACTAGTGTTTGATAGTAAACTGAAACTGTCTTTCCGTCATGTACATATTCGGTCTTAGGTTTACGTGTGAGGGTCCTGAGAGCCGTTGAGAAAGCTAAGCAATTGCTTTTATCTAAGGTCTTCGAAGGAAAGACGAGCTTCAATAAATGTGCCCAATACTTGAAAATGAAACCAAACACGCGTTCGTCAAGGTACAACGTAGTCGAGAACGATTGGAGACTATCTCGAGGTAGCGCACACAGAGGCTGTACGAAGCGGTTCCGAAGTTTTCGACATTACTAGGACACGGCGCCCCCTTGCATTGTATCCGTGGAAATCTGATTTCTTAATTATGTCTAGAACATTAGTAGACCGAAGTAGCGTATCCATCGTACGGCTGTTGCTCTCCTTAAGATTGGTGCTGAAAGTTTCCTAGAGTACTGCATCATTTGGTCGAGCAAATCAGGCACTGGCATCTCTACCAAACAGGATAGGGTCGGTCCACTGCATGGCAACTTCTTTTCCCTTGCTTCTGCAACAACGAAGACAACATTCGGATCGCTGATGCTGATATCGAGGAAGAAAGCCTCGTGGCTTAGTGGCAAACCATTCCACAAACTCACATTTCCTCACGCATCACACATACTTGAACACCACGACTTGAGCCACGATCCTTCGACGTAAGTTATGTCTAAAGCTACATCGATGCCCCTTACATGCCAGTATGTCCAGCGACATACACCCGCCGAAACCTTTAGCACCTGGCTGTTCGAAAGCAGGTAAATGTAAGCGCAAGGTAGAAACCATGCCATGATGAGAAAGTCGAGTGAAGGTCTGCCCCATGCCTACAGCGAACCCAAACTGCCGAACAATTTCTGTATAACTACAGGCAGCAATAGACCATATCATTTTAAAGACCGCGAAAGCAGGGTATGTCAGCTGGAGTGACGACTAGTCTGCCCAGCCGACGAGGTTGGCAGAAGAGACGGGAGACTCGACGTTTGCCGCATACTGTCCGCCGACGTTACCCGCTGGGGCATAATTGCAGACAGTGTACTTGTTCATGGCCGAACCCTTTCCGTTGACAGTCATGGCCCCACCACAGTCAAGAGAGACACATCCAACCTTGGTAGTGCCCTTCCACACCATCTGTGTGAGATGACCAACCCGCTCGAAGACCTCGTGAGGTAGGTTGCTCGCGCCAAACCAAGGTATCATTGGGTTAAGTTCGCCACGGTACCAGCTCTCTGAAATACCTGCCGTAGCATTGAAAGCATCACCAGAGACGACAAATAGGTTTTGGCCTTGGCCGGCGCCTTTTGGAATGAAGTGCTCGAAGCTACATCTGCTAGCAGCGATACGAGCATTGGCCTCGCATTCGGAGTCCCAAATCAGAGGAGCAGCATCGTGGTTGGCACGGGCGGCGTTGTGATGGAACAGCACGGCAGCCTGATAGTCGGGCCCGGCGGAGAGATAGGCCTGATCGGTACCCGAGGGATGATCGTGAACCGGAGCGACGGGCTTAGGTACAGGGTTGTAGCTGGGGATAGGCGCTTGGGATATAGCAGGAGCATCAGGGACCTTGGAAGTCGAGGATGACGAGGACTTGGGCTTCGGCTCCGGTGTTGGAGTAGCCTCAGGATGAGTAATAGAAGAGAGTGCTGAAGAGGTAGATGTTGGTGGAGTATAGCCCTGGGTGAGAGTGACCACGATTGTTTGAATAACCATCTTAGTCTCATAGACGATCTTCGGCTGCCTTCCATGGAGCTGTGGTCGTGCAAGGACGCTCGCAACCAGAGATGCCGCGAAGAGAACGTAGTAACGCATCCTCGACAAGATCAAAAAACTCGGATGTGTAGTGCTAGAGATTGGCAGGGAGACCGGGTCACCGTAGGAATGGATAGGATCGAAAACTGTTTGCCGGGTCAGGCATAATCAAAGTGAAGATTATGTTAATAGCTTCTGCCGTATTTCCACTTGCTAGAATCATGATGAGAAGTTTAGAGAACTGGACCTACCTAGTTGCTAACTTTCTCGGAGCTGTGAGATGTTGAAGTGCGATCGTGGCGCAACTGGGACGAAGGGAGTGAGTGTAGTTGCACGAAAAGTAAAGAGAGTGTTTCCTGTCAGACAATCCGCACAAGGAGAGGTAGAAGAGAGCGACCGATGAAGGAATGTGGGGTAGGCGAGTGAAGCTGTGGAGGGAAGTGAGGGAAGCTGGTGGTTGTTTATCAAGTCCAAATTAGGCTAGACGCAGCCAGGAGGAGGCAGGAGCGACTGCTACGAGGCGAGTGCAGCCCAAAAGCAGTCGCTTTCACCATGATTGCGAAAGACTCGCCCATGCTGCTGCCTATCGATGAGGTAGTCACGGGTGGGTGACAGTGCAGAGCAGTGTACTTGTTCGCACTTGGCTGTTTTGTGAATGGACTATTCGTTTGCAAGAGCTGGGATGGGGCGACCCGGTTAGTCATTGAGCAAGGGGACATTAGACCGCCTTACCAGAACCACCATCACTTTTCACCTGCTGCACTGCTACATAGCCTGGCCAGTAGCTTCAGCAGACGTCCAATGTCCAAGTTATTCGTACTACAAGCCTCAATGTGTCAATCTCGACCTATTACGCAGGAACAATCAACGTACTTCGGTTCTGGGGCCATGCTGTGAGCAACAAAGCTTACGGACCTTTCAGTCTCCAGCAGCTAGTGCCGTCGTGTACTACCCTCAAGCTCCGGCTATCTGAACGTGGAGAAACACCAAGGACGACTACGACGAGCAGGAAGGCATAAATATGAATTATTCCTTATCCGTGCTCTGGAGATAGCTCTTAGGCAGGAAAACACTGCGTTTTGGTCCTCGACATTCTGTCGCTGCTTCGACATGTCCCTTACAAATACTTATCGCCATCTAGGGCTCTCCCAATAGTTTCATGTGCCGACCATGGGAGCCCTCAAGATCTATCCCTCCTGCAACTGCTCTTTCGTCTATACTACACTTTGCGCGCGACACCAGAACGTCATGTGCTAATCCTGTGAAACGCCACGTCTCGAAATGGAAAAGATATGCGTCAACGCATTGCGGGAGGGGGGGGGGAAATTGAGCAGTCCGTTTCTCAAGCAGATGTGGCTGTCTTTAGATCATGGGACCGTCCATGCCGGATCTTGGTGCCGTGTTGATCGTTGCTGGCAAGCCTTTTGCAAAGCGCTTCGCTACCGTAGAAATGCTGATTATGAAAAGTTAAGAAATGGCGTATCACGCACGTCATGGCACTGGACCCTATGCTGGCGTGATGTACGACTTTGCAAAATCGATGCGGAGACAAAGAGCCAAACCCCCCCGCGCAGTTCCCCAGCCACTCAGGCTTCTGAGATTACGTCGTTGGTGGGGTTGCCATTCGGTAGGGCTGCCGGAGTTATGGACTGATAACGTCCAATGCCTCGGAACTGCCCGCCACCATATGCCACGATAACTTTTTTTTTCGCTGTATGCCTCCCGTGAGATACAATTTTCGAGGTTCCTGTCGACCTGCACGCACACCCGTTGCGACTGCGCCATCCCGCCGTATACCAGCTCCAGCTGCTGTGACCCCACCATCCACTCGAGCGCAACAGCGCAACTTCCGTACCTCCACCCTGAAAATGGACGCACATAATTCTTCCGGTGCATCCGCCACCTCAAGCGACGAGCTGAAGCTTAAGAATCGCCTGAGCGAGAGCCGAAGCCCCTATGTTCGGGGCCACATGAACAACCCGGTCGCATGGCAGATGTGGGGACCAGAAGCAATTGAGCTCGCGAAGAAGTCGAACCGACTGATTTTCATCAGTATAGGCTATGCAGCATGCCATTGGTGTCATGTCATGGAGCGCGAGTCTTTCGAGAACGACGAGGTCGCGAAGCTGCTAAACGAGAACTTCATACCGATAAAGATCGATCGCGAAGAGCGTCCGGATGTTGATCGTATATACATGAACTATGTTCAGGCAACAACAGGCTCAGGGGGGTGGCCTTTGAATGCCTTCATCACACCAGATCTGGAACCGATATTCGGTGGGACATACTGGCCTGGTCCGGGGTCCACAATGGCTATAGGCGAGCATATTGGCTTCGTCGGCATCCTCAAGAAGATTCGTGATGTGTGGAGAGATCAGCGTCAGAGGTGTCTAGACTCGGCCAAGGAGATTACGGCGCAACTGCGAGACTTCGCTGAGGACGGCAACATCAGCAGGAAAGACGGCGCAGCTCATGAAGGTCTGGATCTGGACCTGCTGGATGAAGCATATGAAGTGAGTAAATCATGTCTTGGCGTAGATTCCGTTACTAAGTAATTACAGCATTTCAAGAAGCGGTACGACAAGATACACGCAGGCTTCGGAAGTGCGCCTAAGTTTCCCACTCCCTCAAACCTCCAATTCCTCCTCAAGCTTTCACAATATCCCAACGCGGTGAGAGAAGTGATCGGAGCAAGAGACTGCACACAAGCGAAGGAAATGGTATTGGCGACGCTGGTCGCAATGAATAAGGGTGGCATACACGATCAGATCGGAAATGGCTTTGCGCGTTACTCGGTCACCAAAGATTGGAGCCTACCGCATTTCGAGAAGATGCTCTACGATCAGACGCAACTTCTTCCTGTATACCTGGACGCGTATCTCTTGAAGAAGAGCCCTGAACATCTCTCGGCAGTCCACGACATCGCGACGTATCTTACCAGCCCGCCGATGCACGCTGAGAGTGGAGGCTTCTTCTCATCTGAAGATGCCGATTCACTCTACCGACCAAATGACAAGGAGAAGCGAGAAGGTGCCTTCTACGTGTGGACATTGAAGGAGTTCCAAGACATACTGGGCGATCGAGACGCTGAAATCCTTGCACAATACTACAACGTCAAAGACGAGGGCAATGTCGCGCCCGAACATGATGCGCACGACGAACTGATCAACCAGAACGTGCTAGCCATCATCTCAACACCAGCAAATCTCGCAAAACAGTTTGGCCTGTCAGAAGATGAGGTCAACAAGATACTGACTGAGGGCCGGCAAAAGCTGCTGGAGCACCGCAACAAAGAGCGCCCACGACCAGGCCTTGACGACAAGATCGTGGTATCCTGGAACGGACTCGCCATCGGCGCCCTAGCACGAACATCAGCCGCCCTCTCGTCACAAGACCCAACAAGCTCAAAAAAATATCTAGCAGCAGCCGAAAAAGCAGCCGCCTTCCTCCAAAAAGAGCTCTACAACCCCGACACCAAGACACTCATACGCGTCTACCGAGAAGGCCGCGGCGACGCACCCGGTTTCGCAGACGACTACGCCTACCTCATCTCCGGCCTCATCTCCCTCTACGAAGCCACTTTCAACGACACCTATCTGCAATGGGCTGACGACCTCCAACAAACCCAACTAAAAATGTTCTGGGATAAACAACATCTCGGTTTCTTCTCCACACCCGAAGACCAGAAAGATCTCATCCTGCGACTAAAAGACGGCATGGACAACGCCGAACCAGGTACAAACGGCGTTTCAGCCCAGAACCTAGACCGTCTAGGTGCGCTCCTAGAAGACGAGAATTACACAAGCAAGGCACGGGACACGGCTTCTGCTTTCGAAGCTGAAATCATGCAACACCCTTTTCTCTTCCCTAGCATGATGGACGCAGTCGTTGTGGGTAAACTCGGTATCAGACATAGCGTCATCACGGGTCAAGGCCAGAGAGTAGATGAGTGGCTGCAGAGGTACCGCGAGCGTCCAGCTGGTCTTGGTACTGTTAGTAGAGTGGGTAGAGGTGTGGGCGAGTGGTTGAGTAAGAGGAATGAGTTGGTCAGGAGTATGGATGCAGCGAGGGAAGGCGTCATGGTTTGCGAGAATGGCGCGTGTAGAGATGCGTTGAGTATGGATATGGGGAGTGTAGGGGATGCTATACCGAAAGTGTAGAACTGCCTCTACAGCTCTAGCTGAGGGTTTGATATCACGATGGCATGATTGTACGGCTTATGCAAGGAATGAATGGTCAGAGACGACTATTTCTTATCAAAGGGCATGTACGAAATAACTATGACGAATACAATGAATACAAATCATGATTCATTCAAAAGTCACAGTTTCCCTTCTTTTCTCATACACTCACTTGATGCAGATTCTCTGTCCTTTCCACACTACCTTTCTTTGCCTTGTAAAGATTTTAGTGTTTCAGCCTGTGTGCGCTTTGCTTCTCACAATTTAAGCTACATGACAGCACACAAGAAAAGGACAGCAAGCTCTTTCCGTAACGTCTCCAGCATTTTGTCTTACTTTGAAGACAATAAAAGATTCAGTCCGAAATGAATGAGAGAACAAAAAGAGGGTGATATATAATGGTCACTACGAGGGTCGAACTCGCGACCTTGGCGTTATTAGCACCACGCTCTAACCAACTGAGCTAAGCGACCTGTTCTTGTTCGATGAAGAATTACGGAATAATGCATAATATATAGGCAAGATAATGGTGAGGAAGACAAGGGTCAAAGAACGCTGGTAAGCTGACCCATGGAATTGCGCCCAAAGTAGCTGAGGAGATGTCACAGCAAAGGTTTCTACTTTGCAATGTGGGGTAGAGTCAGAAGTGCGGGGCACAACAGGAGTTCCGTTCTGATTGTGGATATTTGACGAGGACAGCGGTAGATACCAGAATGCGTCGTAGAATCTTTTGTGACACTATCTATCGAGAGAATTGTAGGAGGATGGTGTAGACTGTGGAATGTTCCCTCTCACGAACGATCAGGCATTCATAGACGCAGTTGATTTGGACAATGCAGACTACATTTAACAGTTTAGTATTGAAATTTTCCGCTCAAGGCTGTACATTATGTTCGTCCAGCAAGTCCCATGTCGTTGGTAAACATACAATATCCGCTAAACTCAAGCTACCTATGCAACGACTCAATCTCGCTTGGCAAACCGCACCTTCAGGTGAGAAATAGCCCGTTGGCCCTCTCTTCTTATGCCGCCTGTCGAATAGCTACTGTCTTTACGCTTGCTGCTGCTGCTGTTGTTGCTGCTGCTGCGCGGGTGCGGCTAGTGACACCGATGCTAGGGTATCAATGGTCTGGCTCAAAGGTGTGTTAGTTATACTTGCTGCAACTGCTGCGGCATTGGCCTGCTTCTTCTTGTTCTTCTTCTTACTCGTAGTAGCAGCCCCACCAGCAGAAACCTTGCTGGTCAATTCGCCACCCCCAGCGACATTATCGGGCCAATTGAATGTCCACCGTCCGCCTGAGACAAACGGCTCCTTCTGAATGAACCTCGATACATCGGCTTGCGTTCTCAATGCCTCCAAGTAGCCTGCTACCTCGCGCAGTACGTCGCCTTGCATTTGCTCCGGCGTAGCTGAAAACTCTGGGATCTCCAAGAGATTGTGTGGCTGAGCGCTCGCTTTGAGTGAAGAGTCATCGATCAGTACCGTGTTATGCTGGCCAAAGCGACTGCCGGCCTCGTAGTCCGGATGATACGATTGAATCTGGCTTCGGCTCCATACCAGCTTCAGGTTCTTGTAAACTTGTACGTTTTGCTGATAGTTGGTTGGCGAAAGTCCGAAACTGTCGCGGGCCCATTGAGCCACTAGCTTTGACCGGAGGTCATTGTCCAATGCTTGACTGACCAGGGACTTGACGTTGTCGGGCCGCGCACTAGACCACACCATGACCTTGAAGTTCTCGAAGAGGTAGCGCAGGAAAGGTTTCAGGAAAGGGCGTTCAATCATGGTCTTAGCGTTTCGGTTTGGGCGGAACAGAACAGTGCCGTTGAGATCCAGGATGACCAACATCTGACCCGGTGTCTCGTTGGTGGTAGGTTCTCCACCGGCCTGATCCAGATACTCTTGTGTAGGCAGTGGCGCAGGGAGCATGATCTTCTCGTCGCCATAGCGTCCCTTCTTTTCGACGGCCGACCTTGGTGCCTTAGGAGTACTGCAAAGCTTGTTAATCCGAGAGCATGTGGCTTCAAAAGAAGCAATGCGGTGGAGGGTACCATACTCTTTCTGCTTAGCATGCCCATTGGCAGTAAGCCCAGACTTTGACTTCTTGCCTGGAGGAGTTGGTGCCCTGTTGTGAGTATTAGCGGCGCGATTCTTAGACTTTAGACCCTTCCACAAGGTATCGAAAGCGTACTGTATGTCCTCATTCCTAGCTCCATGCGGGAAATTTGCCTGCTGCTGCATCATGTGATAAGGTGGTCGGTTCGGGAACATTGTGTGTTGCTGGTAAGGCATAGGCGGGGGCCCACCGTGATGTGACTGATGTGCGTATGGTTGCTGGCCAAATGGCGGTCCACCAAACGGCGGCTGGCCATGGGGCGGCATGTGTGGGTGTGCACGTCCGGCAAAGGCCTCTGGACCTAGCGGAAAGCTCGGCGGAGGAGGCGGCGGTGGGTGATGGGGGTGACCATTCTGCAACATCCAGTGGTGGTATGCCAGCGCTTGTTGGTGAACTGCGAAGTCATTGTGCGCCTGTTGGTTGGTGAACATGTGCGGAGGCTGCTGGGCCGACGGTGGAGGCGGCGCATAGTTCTGGTTGAAGAAGCCATTCAGTGGACCGTATGGTCCTGGAGGTCCCTGGAAAGGAGGAGGTGGTGGAAGCTGGTTCTCGAAGGCGCCGAAATTCTGCTCGCGACGGTCATAGCCGCCTGGGCGGAAGGGCATCGCATTCGGGTTCCAGGGTTCGCTCATACTGGCGCTTGCGGAGGCAGAGAGCGGCCGCTCGGAGGAAGTGCTGTCTCGACCTGTCTTGGTCTTGAAGTTGGCGGTGTTAGTGGAAGAAGTTGCGACTGGAGCGCAGTGGGGGATGCTGTACCGAGCTGATGCGACTGCGGCCATGGAGCACGTGCGGTAGCGACAAACGCTCGGCGACAAGGGAGGTGTGAGTGGTGAAAGCTTTAGTGAGGTGAAGACGCAGAGCACGAAGCATGAAGCCAGCCGGTGTAAGACATACTCAAAATTTGGGCGCAGTTGCCTGTTTGTCGGCCCTGTCGGCGAATCAAGCCCCCGGCCCGGCAGGCGGGATCCATAAAAAAGCTACTAGACCGCGGCAACCTTTACGACGCTGCAGAACTGCCAACTGCGACACTAAATACACCGCAATAGGCGCTTCTATTGCGATACCCCCCGATACGTTTTCGCAATGGTGCTGGCAAGCAAGCTTGACCGCACTCTGCGTGCGGCCGAAGACAGTTCAGATGGCGAAAGCTACTACGAGGTCACTGACCGATCGTCTTCTGCATCTGTCATCGAAGTGGATGAAGGCGGGAACGTCATTAGTTCAGGTGACGAGCAAGAAGAGGGTTCTGGAGACGAGGACATGGTGGGTATTCAATATGCCTACTAGGTCTGCGAACATGACTAACATCCCCCAGTCGGACGCTTGCGATGACGACCAAGTAAAAGCGCAAATGAGTATAGTCTCCTTCGGAGCACTCGCCAAAGCACAAGACACCCTCTCAAAACAACAAGCAGCGGATCGAAAGCGTAAACGAGGGGACGACACGTCAAAATCGCAAGAGGACAAACTGGAGGCATTGAGGCAGAGGTTGCGGCAGATCAAGGCCGAAAAGCTTGCAAACGGCCCACAACCTAGCAAGAAAGCGAAGACGACCAAGAGCAAGAGCAAGAGCAAAAGCGAAAACAAAAGAGACACACAAGAAGTCGGCGGTGATGAAAACTCCGATTCTGATGCAGCCCCGCATGCGCGCTCGAGCAAACACGCACCTGCCGTTCAGTCGAGCAAGCGCATGGTCTCACGTAAGCGAAACGTCGTCGAAGTGAAGAAGCCAGTCTTCCGAGACCCACGATTCGACAATGCCTCAGGACCGCAGCCCGATGAGTTCGTGGTTGGAAAGCGTTACTCTTTCCTCAACGACTACCGAACATCTGAAATCTCCGAGCTACGCCAGAGTATCAAAAAGACGAAAAACGAGGACGAGAAGGAGCGGTTGAAGAAGAAGTTACTTTCTATGGAGTCGCAGCAGAAGGCTCGAGAGAACAAGGAGAAGCTACAAGAAGTGACGCGCGAGCATAAGAAGAAGGAGAAGGAGCTCGTCAAGGAGGGAAAGAAGCCCTTCTTCCTGAAAAAATCCGAGCAAAAGAAGATTGCATTGGTCGACCGCTTCCAGAACATGAAATCGAAACAGCGCGACAAGGTCATAGAACGCCGTCGCAAGAAGGTGACGGCGAAAGAACGGAGGAACATGCCCGACGAGCGCCGGACTGCTCGATAATTGTTTGCAATCAATGATACCCCTTCATCTTCTCGCCAAACTTGATTGTCATCATCTTCACATCCGTTTCTGTGCTTTCTCTTTGACGATGCTCCGTTACTGTGCGTCGAGTGACTGGTGAGTATGCGATTCAATTATCGTAAGATGCGGCGTCAATTATCGCCGTGTCCGTACTCAAGCACAGACAGGGAGTAAAGGTCCAGGACGGCCTTGAAGCTTTCCCCAGGTCAGCACAAGTTTCTGTCCACTACATAGTACTCCCGCAAGAAGCTTACACCTTTGCGGGCCTAGATCAAGGGTCAATTCGCTTCAGTGGTCGTTAGGGGCCCTCTACTCGAAGAGATGGGAGTGAATCAGCCATCAAAACCTCCGAGTGACTTCGTCTGCCCTTGCATCGCTTCAGCCATGTCCGGCGCCACCGAGATGATTTTGCAGCTAAACATCTTCGAGGATGTATATATACTAGCGTTGTCTTATAGCTAAGTCTTCACTCAAGTCTACTACTCAATCAATGGCCGAAACAAAAGTCCACAGTCGATCCAGAATCGGAAGCCTTGTTCAAAATGCGTACATCCATCACTTCGCTCCTACTCTCTATAGCGCTTACTAGCTCGGCTCAAGACGAGCTTCCCAGTCTCAGTGAACTTGAAGATTCGGAGTGCAAACTCGTTTCTCCTATCATCGATGAGCTGCGTATCGTACCGTGCGCCACCGAATTCTGCTCGTCGCTACTCAGCATCCGTACCATTACTGTCACTTCAACCGCCGTGAGCACATCGACTCTGATTTTCGATCTTTGAGACCCTCGAGACAACCACAGTCACAGCTATTATTACGAACACGGACGAGACCGCTGACGCAGTCACCGTGACTAGTACTACGTAGGTCACTTCGCATTCATGCTAGATCTGCATGTGCTAATATCTCCAGAACCACCCAAGTCGATCTATGCCCAACAATAAGAACGATAACAGTCGAAGCACCCGTAGAACGAGACCAGATGCAAACGATTAGTTCCAGTAGCAAGCCGTGTTCTGCGAGCAAGAAGTCTTCGAGCACTCTGACCCCTTCGTCCACATCCACCAAATGCTCAAGCACTACGAGTTTGTCATTCGTCAAACCCTCCAGCACGGTGTTTCCCGTATCGACAGAACCGTTGAGCACAGTGCAAGTAGCTTCTCTGGGATACCCGACCGCATTGCAGGTATCGGACACCGCGCCTTCGAGTGTAGTAGAGTCGGCTTCCTCAGGGCCTTGGAGCATTGTGGAATCATCTTTTACGGCGACTTGAAGCCCTACAGAGCTCTCCCCCATGACCTCTTCCACTACCATCGAGCTATCTTCTGTCATTACTTGAAGCACTACCAACGATGCTTCCAAGCACAACAGAGTTCTCGTCAACACTACCTCCCACTACCATCGGGCTGCCTCTGTGGGTGCGCCGAGTGGAGGCGGCGGGCTGTGCGTCCCTGGTACTACTCCCTGCAGCAGTCCTGCTTGTGCTGTGAATGAGGATTGTGGGCCTGGCCAGCTGTGTCTTGTAACGACGACTTGCTGTAGGGGTGGGGGTGGGATTTGTGTCAAGGCTGCGAGTAGTTGTGCGAACGGGACGAGTGCGAGGGCGTTGTTTGTTAGGAGGCCGGGGGGCTGGGGAGACGGTTGTCGTTTTTTTTTTTCTATTTCCTTTCGAATAGGGTATCGAGGGGGGTTTCTTGTAGATTTTCGTTTTAGAGTGGTTTTCTTGAATGGTGAAGACAAGTAAACAGGTATATTGTCAGCTAGCACAAAGCACAATCAATGTCTTGGAACATGTTGATAATGTCGATGTTGCAATGTGAATTGACTACCAAACGTAAGAATCTCTAGGGTACTAAGACATTATCTTCTCTTTTTGAAGCTGAATAGAAGAGAGGGAAAAAGTCGTGCCCAAAATCCCAAACGCCGGATATAATTTCCCCCAACCTACAGACGTGCAACGAAACTATGCAAATTGAATCCAAAAGGTAAAACCGTGACGGCGAAAGTAAGACTACCGAGCTTACGCGCGAAGAGTGCCGTAGTCGGCATTGGTAATCTCATTTGGCATCTCCTGCAGACTGAACTTTTGAAAGTCCTTGACCAGACCATTATCCTTGCTCTTGACACCAGCATCCACACCAACATCCTTCCCACTGTTCTGCGTCTGAGGCTTCGGGCGCTTCGACTCGCTCGTCGGACTCTCGACAACGGTATCCTCGGAGTCATCCGCGTCCTCGGCCCTCTCGGCCCTCACTTCATCATCAATCTCCTGCTCAGCCTCCTCATCCAACTTGTGCGTCTCCTGCTCCACATCGACGAGGTCCTCAGCCTCGACCGGTTCCTCACGCGCATCAGGCACGACTTCCTCTTCGAGACGCCAGTCCTGAATCGCCTTGATGATGTCGACGGCGAGCTGCCCGTTCTTGCGCAGCGCCTTGTCCCAATGCGCTGGAATGCCCTTTTCAATCACCATCATGCGGGCGACGGCGTGCACGAGCATGTGCCGCATGGGACTTCCTTCCTCGGTGTTGGCGTAGATGTATTGCACGCGACGGAGTCCCGGGTAGCTGTCGCTGTACTTGTACCATTCTCGGACTACCTGCAGCACGTCGGCGACGAGGCCCGGGATTTCAAACTTCTCGGCCATGAGGTACAGGTCGAAGCATACGCCTAGGTCGGCTTCCTCGCGCGGCACGGGGAGAGAGGAGGAGTAGAGCCAGCCGACGAAGGTCTTGAAGGGCGCATCTTCTTCCTCGGGAAGGCCGAAGGATTGCGTGCGCGACGACGAGTTGGACTTGTTGTAGAAGATTTTGCGGAAAAAGGGCGAGTGGTGGCAGAGGAGTTTCTCGTGGAGGATCCAGTGCGTGTTTTCGGGGCCGACGTAGATGTCGACCATGGAGCGGGAGAGGAGCCTGTGGAGGATCGTGTTAGTCGATGCGCCATGCAATGCGCTCCCGTCCCATCGCTAATGCGACTATGCGCTGCGCTGCGCCTTGGAAGTCATCACGTACTCATTGAGCGGTTTTTCCTGTGCACCAGACATGATTTCGGTGGTTCTCCTCGGTGATCAGCGACCGTTATGATCGGCTATCCGTTCCCGTCGGGTATATATTTTTTGCGTAAAAGCGTAGACGATGAACTTTCCAACGTCGCAACGTCGAAAATGGCAACAACAACAACAACAACAACAACAAACTAGTATAGGTAGGCAGAGCGATGATGCAAGTAAAGTAGAGAAGAAGCGATGCAAGACATAAATGTGGCAGTGGCAACTTTAAGACCAAACCTGCAGTGGTGCCATGTCCCCCAACCTCCTTGGCTCACCATATGACGTAGATACTTTTTCCCTCCACCATGGAAAAGAGAGACCTATGATGGCACGTCTGCGGCACCCGCTTCCTTGATACTGCACCCCTGTTGCATTTTCCCGCCCGCCCCTTCCCCACTTGGTTTTACCCGCTAGGCAGGCATCTGCGCGCATCGAGGACACGCGCAATGCCATTTCCCAGAGCGCCAATGCAGGTTTTGGATCGAAATGGCGTGCATGGGAAGCTTGGAAAAGGCTGTGTTGGGAAAAGGGTTGGGGGTTGGGGGATGGGGGATGGGGTGAGTGGTTGATTTCGGATGTGTAGCTATGGGAAAGTGGATTAGGTAATAGGTCAGTGTGACGTTGACTTGTGGGCCAGGTGCTTGCCAGGCTTGTCAGACCTGCGGTAGGCAATAGATTGATGAACCGTAGTTCTGTGAGTCTTTTGGACGGGCTGATTCAAGTCTTCTACATCTTTTGGAGTTTGTTACTAAAGGAGGATTTTGCGCGGCTCAATGCCCGTCATCTCCTTCAGATTCCCCAACTTGCACCTGCTCCAATGCAGGGCAACCATGGTATTGCTTTTGCACGACGCTTGATACTTCAGCCTCACCGCTGTAAAGGCCTCTGCGTGCCTCTGCGTCCCATCCCGTGCTTTTCCTGCACCTTGACAGGCACTCCCTTATCAAGATTGAACATCGTAGTCACCCAAACACACGACATCACTCAATTAGTTTCAACACACGAGCTCACCGCAACTGCCAGCACATCGCTGTAGCTCTGCCAACCTTCTTGTTTTTTGCCTCGCCTAGCACCTCTGCTCAGGCCGCTCGTCGCAGCCTCATCGCCTTCCCAGCTGTAACCGCCAGGAAGATGGCCGCGCCACACACTTGATTGAAGCAGTCGTATTGGTAGGAAGATTGAGTCTCTTGTGTCTTGGTTCTCATCCGAGGCGCAGAGCCTTTAAGGGGAATGGCTAACTTCGCATTCAGGATGCCAAGAACGAACTACTCTACCAACCACCCTTGCCGTCTCATCTCTCTGCGCGATGTGTAGCCTGGACTGCTTACCCTTGCGTCAACATATCGACATCAACCAACTGCGTTGAGGGTGTTGGAGACTAATTACTATTAGTACCTAGATCCTCACCTTGCGTGTTTCTAATCCCACTGAACAACAGACTTGGATTAGTCGTCTACTAATTTCCATTGAGTAACAGTGCGATTAACAACCACTCTTCGAGGTCAATATGCCAACCCGCATCCACAAAATCCAAATGCACTTAACTTCTTGCCTCCTTACCTCCCCTCTCCCACTCTATACCACTACCATCCCTCCCTCAGGTCCCACAAAAGCGGGTGCCAGCCTACCCCAGCACCCTTCCAAAGCGCACAACGCGGCACAAACAGGCTCACCAGCACGCGAAACGAGTAACTCGTCCGAAGCATGTCATGTCGTAGCGCATAGCCACGGTTACGATGATGATATACAGTAGCAGATTGGGCGGATGAGAGATGATACATGATACATGTTGCACGGTCTCGAGGCGGAAGAAGTGGGTGACATGGAGGAGTATATGTATGCTAGAGTGTTACTCGAAGATGATGACGATGATGACGACGATGACAATACCAACTACTCATGTTGAGCCATCGCAGTCGCTTGCGCGCTAATCTCCCGAGGCCGGCTTACTTTTATCAACGGCAGACGGCTTGTTGGATTGACCGTAGTGTTGAGGGCACTTGGGTCGGCTTTGTCGGGTGCCGCGATTCTTTATCGCCCACGATGCTCGTTCCACAGTGGCGTCCATGTCGTGAGTCGGAACTGTAATGTGGGACACGACACCGTGACGACGGGCGATCCTGCAGGCGACCTGCTGTGTATCGTATAATGTATGCTAATCCGTTCGGAATGCAACACTGGGTAGTCGTGGTGGTACTGCAGATATGGTACCGTCGCACTAAAACCGTTCAGAGTGAAATCTCCGAAGTCGTGTTTTGTCTTGTCGTGCGTGCATGGCATAGAGAGGGTCATGTTAGTTCTTCTCGGGATCCTGCCTCGTGTGAAACTTTTTTTTTTAATTTAGATGTAGAGTCAGCACAAACGCAATTTTAAACCCTGATGACATGCTTACGATAGTCATTGGCAAAGCCTTGACCGCTTTGCTTTTGTACAAGGCGCACAACAGAACATGATCTACGCCGCAGATCAAACACATGTCTGTTCAGCCACAGCCACCCGTAGGTACAGCGGTTGCTTCTGCAGTTGGGTCCGAAACAGTCGAGCTGCATAGCGCTGCACATCTTGGGTACAACAGCGGAAAGCCGGGAAAAGTATGGGTCACAATAGTTAGATGCTCGCTGCAACGTGCGCAGTCGGCTGGATACGGGTGCTTGAAGGCGAACTGGCAAACGTGGGACGGCAGATGTGCGTTGACGCAATGGCCTAGTGGAGAAGGTCGCACGCGGGTATTGTCGTAGGGGCTGCATCTGTGGAAGCTGTAGTTAGGGGTGTATGTAAGCTTAGAGATGGGGAGACCTTTATCCTTGCTTGCGACGTGTTATTTGGCCGAGGGTACTGACTGCCACTTGAATCTGACCGGCTCGTTGCTCTACGCGACAAGACATGACGGGAGGTCGTGAGCCTGAATGATTTACCGTTGGGCAGCGTGTCAAGCGGCATCTACTTGAGACTTGACCCAACAGACGGCAGTAATGGCTCATTCCCAGAAACAGGGTAATGGCAGGCGTGCAGCGAGTAGAGTGCACCATGGCTAGAGGTGATTCGATGACTTCCTAAAATAGAAGCTAGAAGCACGGGGCGACCTGTTTCTGGATTGGAGGGTGGTGGGAAGACAGCGCTATCCCGGTCGCTCGGCTGGATGCAAGAGCGTGTCGAGCCCCACTGGTTCCATGGAGGAGAAGCGGTGGTGTGATTGCCGTTTTTGGATCAAGTGCCTGGAATTATCCTGGAGACATGTCGAGTCGGTGGCTGAAGGATGTATCGACGGGGGAGGTGGAAGAATTGTCAAAGGGTCGGCGGCGGCTGAGCGGAGGCGGCCGAGACGGGCAGTAGCGAGTTGGGCGGATGAGATGATGAGAAGGAGGGTTGAAATGAGCGTGCCGTGGGCTTGGCGGCAGTCGCAGTGCTGAGTAACGCTGCAGCCAAGCGTTCAAGCGTTCAGGCGTTCAAGGTGATTCTGGTGTGGGACTACTACCATAGTATGTAAGAGACAGTGGCAGGCCGCATGGAAGTGGCTCACGCCCAAGAGATGAGGGTGGATGTGGCAAGCAAAAGCGACGGACAGGTGCTAGCCAAAGCATATCGCTGGTAGTATGACGCAGCCGCGGCAGTTTGGCTACAGGATCTAGCATCTCGGATCTAGGGCCTGGGTCCGATGAACAATACACGGCATTGAACAGTGTCTGCGCAACGGTCGGAGGCTACAGTGTAGCATGTGAGTCGGGTGGCGGTGTCGGGTGGCGGTGTCGGGTGGCGGTGTCGGGGCTGGGGCTGGGGCTGGGGCTGGGGCTGGGGCTGGGGCTGGGGCTGGGGCTGGGGCTGGGGGTGTGGCGACGGCGAGAGCGGGTGCGTGTTTCAAGAGGTTGTGGTTGAGGAAGGCGCGATGCTGGCAAGGATGACTGAGCAGACATGTGACAGCAGGCAGGCAAAGGACCGGGCCAGCGACAAAGGGACCCTGTGACCAAGGGCGGCCGATGACCACGACGACGACGGCGACGAGAGAATAGAGATTGTGAGAAACAACCGTCGTCTAGCGCTATGGGAGTGTCGGGCCCTGCTGAAACACGAGAGACCAAGAACGGCGTCGGTGGCCAATGAAGCGTCGCCCGCTCCGTGTCGATGCCCTCTGCTTCGGGCGTGGTCAAACCGCTGATGCGCTGGCGTGAAACAGTCGACGGCTCGTCTAGGGCCGGCCGGCAGGCATTCGCTGGCGGCTGTGCGATTGGACCGCGGGCGAGTATTGGCAATGGGGCCTGTAACGCGCTGCCTGCTCGCGACGGCCACTCACGGTCGACGCAGCAGTGAAGACGCAGCTACAGCGGGCGGCGTGGTGGGCGCGGGTTAGCAGCGCAGATTCTGTCCAGCTCGCTCCATGCATGCCCGGCCGTGGATGCGAAACAGTGGGTTGCGCCGTGGCGTCTGTCTGGTGCAGCGGCCTCCCGCAGAGGGCGCGCCCATCTATCTGCTCGCCCTAGGCATCCCCAACTCACACTGCGCATGGGCGGCCTGGCTCACTCGCTCGCTATACGGCCGCCCATGTCAAACGCCCCCCCGGCCTGGCGTCTGGACGCACGTCGTCTACTGCCATGCCAGCCGCTGCATCGCTCCACCATTCCCTGCCCGTCGTGTGCAAACTCAAGTCTGTGCGAGCCATTTTTATCCCCTCCACACCCGCACTCCCCCCCCCCCCCAAAAAGACAACGACGTGTGCTGCTCTTCACTTGTCGCATCTGCTTCTTTTCCACCCTCCGCCGCCAGTGCATATTCTGGCTTAATTCCTCGCCCAGACGCCTCCCCCCCTCCCCCGGTTTAGTGTTTGCACCAGCCTCTAACCTGCCCTGGCTGCCCATCCCTCGACACTTGGTGTAGCGGACTTCCTACAAGACCCTGCCACACTTCACTCCTACAATCTACCTGCCCCTCCCACCGAGTCCTCACACGGACGCCCATACGCGACCATGACCACCGTTGTCGCCAATCCCCCGGCCCCTGCTCAGCATGCGGCACCAGCGTCGGTAGACGGAGTGGGCTCGCCGAGGACATATGCTCCCATTGCGCCCTCGACTCTCTCTCCCCACCAAGTGACGCCCGCCTCTCGCTCCAAGCTGCCACCTAGAGAAGATGCTTCACCTACCTCCTCCAGTCCAGGTGCACAGCACAGAGCCGAGACAAAGCCCTCACCTCTTTCGTACGTCCTTTAGTCTTTCTTCCACATCTTCTTCTTCCTCATCATGCCGTCCTCCTTCGGTCTCCTCTCCCACCTGCACCTCCATGTCTCCTCCTCACAGAGACATCATGTCACTCATGTCTAACCGTCCCTCCTCTCGCAGGTCTCGCGGCCCAGTACCCAAGGTCGTAGTCAAGAAAGAACCCACGTCGCCGCACATGCCAACCACCACCACCACCACCACCCGCCATCGGCCCCAGCGCCTCAACCTAGCCAACCACAACATCGTCCACTCCTCCGGTGCCCTCACTGCACGACCTTCGGGCCAAGGCAGTGCAAACCTCCATGACGTTGGCCTAGCCTGCCTTTCGCCTGGCTTCCACACCCAGGACCCCGGCATGCGCGAGCAGCTGCAAAGAAGCTTGGATGTAAGAGAACGTCAAAGGCAAATCATCGAAGCACGCCAAAAGGGCGGCAAGGGAGGTCCACCGGACACGGAAGACACACGGAACACCGAAATGGGTGCTTTTGGACGAACTATCAAGACACCCCAGACCTCTCGCCGAAAGGGCCCACCGCCTGGTCTCTCCATTGCGCCTCCCTCACACCAGCACTTCTCCAGCGACCGCGTAATCCAGTCAGCCCCGATCAACCAAACCTTCACCGGTCTGCGCGGCAACGCAGCGCCCTCGCGACAGCTTGCCAATGGCCCCTCGAACCTATCGCAGTCGTCCCACATCCACCATGTACCAGCACAGCAAACGAGCAACCGGTTACCGCCCATCTCAGACGTCTTTCCAGAGCCCCTCGGAACAGTGCGAAACCCATACCACCAGAGCAGTCCAGGACACTCGTCGCATTCCAACGTGCAGCCCCCAATGCCATCACCAAGCTTCCCGCCCCCACAGTTTTCACAGCCGCCCCCAACATCAAGGCCCCGAGAATACAAATCCGCAGAGGAGGCTGTTCAACAACTGTCCGGAGGCCGCGAGGATCTCCTGCCCCGTCTGGTCCACTACGGTGGCCACCAACCCCCAACACCCCCATCGCCAATGCCTAAGAACGGATCATCAGCATATCCATCAAGGCCCGAACTGCACAGCAGTGGCAGCGCTCGGAGACGCGGCCGCGACGAATACGAACAAGACAACGGCAGCCCGCCCCTCGGTCGCCAACAACCACGTCTCGGACCCTTTGGTGCCGGTCATGACTCACCAGAAACTCAACTAAAAAAGAAGGAAGAATTCATTGGACTGTGTGCAAGAGCATGGGATCTATTTCACTCATGATACCCACCCTCGGCTTTGATTCGATAATTTACTATTATTCAGCGACAACTTGATGTATTTCTCACTTTACGGCGCATCATCACTTTCGATTCACCCTGTTTCTCTCTCTCTCTCTCTCTCTCTCTCTCTCCCCATTCTTCCGAGCAGGTCGCTTGAACACTGCAATTTACTACCATTTCGAATCTGCGCGTTGTTGATTTCAGAAACTTTTTTTATTTTATTTTTGGTAAAAATCGCCAGCGATCTATTTATCAAGACACGCAGGGTTATACCCAGGCGCACGCACCACATTCTCATATGTTGTTTCTTATTACTCCTAAAGCTTTGAATGTTCATACGAGTTCTAGGGATGAGGGCATTATTCGGCAACGTGTGTTTTGCTATACGTGGCTGAGGCTGTCTTGAAACATACCAACCATGTCTCATGACTATTTCCTCATTATTATTTTCTTCCTTTTTCCTCCTCTTACTTTTCTTCTGAAACCCCGCCCCTTTTTAGGCGTGTGAGCAGCTTGTGGGTCGTCCTTTTATGTTGAACGTGGAGGAAATACCTTTTTCGCTTTGTTGAGGGATTGATTGTGGTTGAGGGTGTTGGTCTGGTTCGAGCAACGCAATGTTTAGTGGATCGGCGCACAAAGGCAGGACAAGCAACATCAAAGTAGCGCTCACGCACAGTGACGCACTTTTCCCTAGCCGCACTCAATAAGAATGTTCATTTTCACACTATCTTGTCTTTCGCGACTGTACTTTTGCTACGTGTTCGCGTGCGTTGACTAAGATCTACAGAACAGCACAGCAGTGACGTAGCGTCGTTAACTAGACTACTGAAATTCATTCGACTACAGCACTGTAGAGTCGATCTGCTTTGAAATCCAACCAACTACGCGCACAAAAAAGCAACGTGAAGACCCTAGTTTACTACATGGCAGCCCGCCAAGAGAGCAAGCAGAACACATACTTAGCCTTAAAGTCCAGACGTGAGACTACGCGTACCATCCATTCCCCCTTCTCCACAACAGTATCGACAACATCAGCAATGACGCGCGCGCGAGTAAGCAAACCAAAACCCCCACCGCATTATCCCCGAACTGCTATAATTGCGATATTCACCATAACCATGCCTATCCCAATCTACACAATCCCATACCTCCCCTTTCACAGCAACTCCTTCCGCTTGCTCCTTGGACGTACCGATGATCTCTCTGATCCTTTCTCTACAACCGTGCAATGCGACGCAGACAATGCTCCAAACCCGCAGATCTTGTTTCGCCCATCGCTGATCGCTCGTAGATCGCAAAACGCAGCCCTACGTAGCAGATTGATTAAATTGATGAGCGGGATGAGCAAAGATCGAGGTCACACGACCACCACAAATAACCCAGGTACCGGTACAAACACAAAAAGTCCAAGCACGGCAATACTTCGGTTGAGAAACGGCGATCCGGTCTTGTTTCCTCGGTGAGATGGAGATCACAACACCCACTTTAACGAAAACCAAACCCAAGACCAACAATACGGAGAAAAACATGCGCACAACATGGACTTGTCTTCATTTCCTCAATTTCCCCATTCAATAGTTTGCTATACCCATCCATTCATCCATCCACCCGTCTCCCTGTTCATACTAGACGAACTGCCCCCAAGAACCTTGTCCAAATTAACAAGGGCCAGCAAGCAAAAGGGATCGCATGCGCAGGATCTTACACCTAGATAGACAACTACCTGCAATTTTTCTCTCCCTACCACCCCATAGTTCGCCCCCAGGGTATCCATCCCATACCTTTCCAATCCGTCCATCTATCCTAGTCGACCACTTTTTTTTTACTTTTTTTTTCCTTGCATCACTTTCGCTAGACCCTGCCCTTCACATCCCCCCTAGTCGGTTTCGAAACAAAAATGTTCGTTTACTTTAGTTGAAAACTTAGCAACGTTAGTCCCGGGCCCCGGCCAGCACACAATAGTCCCTGCGTCATGAAAATGTGAAACAGCCGCTGCTTAGCTTCGCAGGGTGGGCTTGAAATGAAGGTTTTTTTTTGGAGGGGGGGACATGGGAGGGGGATCATATGTGCTTGCGGGAGACAGCGAGATGAGAAGGTGAACGCCATGCCATGCCGTGTGTGTGTGTGTTCCGCGAAGCGAAGGCTGGAGAGGGAAGGTAGAGGAACGAAATGGAGATGCCGCGTGTATGCCGTCGTGTCGTGGCTAATGGGGAGAGAAAGGATGGCGTGGGCGGCGCGGTAGTGCCGTAAAAGGCTTATCTTTGCTCCTTGGTAGTAATGGTAGAAGCGCGTGATGCGCGATTGGGAAAGAAAAAACACCCCGTTGATTAAAACATTCCAATGGCAGGGGTGGGTTTGTAAATATTAATAAAAGAGTTTGAAGCTTTTTTTGAAGGGAAGGGATATGTCGTCCTGTCATCACTATGTATTTATTGATCGGGCCTTATGACCAACGTTGTTTTAGTACTAAGACTGGAAGTCTGGGACAATGCGATTCACGGGGTTTGAACAAGGGTTACCTTCCCCCACACCTTTCGCTGTTTCTGCGGTGGCTGATTGACAGCGTGTGTGCATTTCCATCGGTTCCTTACTCGGTTCCTTGTCGGTGCTACATACTTGTCAGATCTGACGATGCAGATGCGCGCGTGGAAGCCACGTGTCGCTCAGTGCGCGAGTTTCGAAAGTTTGGAAAGCTACAATGTTGAAATAGTTCTTGTGATGCGCTGCTGCTGTGCGCGGACTTGATTGCGCGACGCGTCGTTTGTTGGTGTTGAGTCGTGCGACGGTCTGCAGCATGTTCGGGGGCCGATGTAGGTCCTTTGCGCGTGCGGAATTTCCCTGGCGTAAGAGCTTGCCTGGTTGACCGCCGATGAGGTCGAGCGCGTTTGGAATCTGGGATGGGGGTGAGGAGTGCAGATCTAGATTTTGAAGGACGAATAGCATCAGTTACCGGTACCATCGCTGTGCACTTACAGCTTGTGTTACTTCCGAATGACCTAAATGCTTCGCGTTTTCGATGATATCTTCTGTATTGTCGGCCCCCTAATTCAAGTAGAAGCTGGACAATTGACGTCAGTGACCTATCGACAGCCGTCTTCAAGGCACTGTCGTGGAGAGCCACAACCTCGAGGAAATGGCGACATAGACTTCGCAGTTAGTGCTATTTATCATTCATGGCAGTGTCGCACCATAAAGAGACACGACGCAGTCAACGTGCTAGTGCGTCACGAATGTACTCAATTCTTTTGCTTCCATTCATCTACATTGCCACTATACACAGTACGTATATGAACATGAGTGTCGCTGCACTGTTCACAGTCAAGGGCTCTTGACTCTTCTCATCAGCTCATAGATCACCCGGTATGGTCGCCTCCGGATCCTCCGTCCTCCAGTCTCTCACCGGTCTTGCGATCGAGATTTCCGCCCCTCGATTTCCCTTCATTCTCTCGCAATGGTAGAAGTAGTTGGACCAAATATGACCGTTTTTGTCCGCCGAAGTGGCTTTCGTCAGCTGATCCATGGGCGAAAATGCAAGAAGCCTGATGTTTGAGTCCCGATCGCCTAGATATCGCATGATGCTATCTGCTCGCGCCTTGAAAGCGTAGCGCTGCTCTCCGTTTTCGAGTGATCGGCGGAATGAGGGCATGAACTCTCCAGGTCGATGATAGGATTTGCGGTAGTTGGGCGGATTCGTCAAACGTAACGACTTTAGGCTGCGTATGTTGGCGATAGCGCTTAGGGCGCTCTCAAATTGTGTCGGTTGAGAGAGTATAGCGGGGTGTGGGCCAAGGAAGTCGCCCTCTGGAAGATCTGGATCGAGCTCGTACGGATTGAGGCACAGATACTTTAGACTTGGACATGCGATAGCGACTTTCTCTAGATCTCCCGCGTTCATGCATCTCGTACTAGCTTGACGATGGGTATCTCCATTGACAACGAGGAGATCTGTGAGGGTTTCCCCATAGTTGGCGATGCCGTCGACATCAACCTTGGTGCAATCGCTGGACTGGATATGGAGCTGATGCAGACCGTGGAACGAGAGCAGAAACGACTGTAGATGGACTGTGAATTGAAATGAGTTACGTTCGCTCATCTTCAGAAGTCGTAACTTCCGTAGTGAGGGCCGCTGCTTCTGGAAGTCGGAGCACATGGCTTCCAAAAGCTCAGCAACTCGTGTGGTGCCATCAAGGACGAGCTCGTTTAGTGCAACAATGTCTATCCGCTTGAACGTTGTGTTAAATGTCGGAGGGAGAACAAAATTGCCAATGTATAGGCTGACTAGCCGAAGTCTGATCGGATCCATTGTGCTCGTTTGTAGTGCTCCGAACCGCAAGTTTGCGAGATTTTCATCTGACCCGAAATGACCTCCCTGCAAGTTCGTTGGCGTGAACGCACTGGTAGAAGTCCGCATCAGACGGATGTGATTGAGCCTAGGGAAATGCGCCCACAGCTTCTGGGCATCATCTGGTGTAAGAGTGTCCAGCACGATGTCCATACGAGTTAGGCCTGATAGGGAATTCCTGGTCCATGGCGATTGCAGTACTTGCAGGATCCTGGCTCCAAAGATATCAAACTCGTCAAGTTTTGTTTGCATCTGCACGAGAAGCTGAAAGGTATCGATGGCGACGCCATTCCTGCTCTTGAACCCAGAGAGTTGATCGCGAGGAATGGCCGCCAGTAGCCGTGGAAGCTGGTCTTCTTCTTTGGCAGAGTTCAATCTATCGAGCAGGTGAATTCTGCGGACGTGCTTTACGATGTTTGAATCGGGGTGAGCTAGACCGAGCACATTACGTGGGCCTTTTTTGACTAGTAGGTCCGTGGTAAAGGTCTCCCACATGATGGGCATAACCGCGATTGCCCAGTCTTTGTTGAGGAGCGAGAGCGTTTGGCGGTCTTTGAGCGCGGGTAGATATCGTACGACTGCGCATTTAAGCTCTACAGGTAGGCGACTGAGGCAGTCGCGCTGAACTGAGGCGTCCGCCATGTTGGTGTGGGCCGATGATCTGGGAAAATCGGGAGTTGCTGGGAATTGGTACTCCCAGACAAATCGATTGAGTGCATTCAAGGCTCAGTAGCGCGATGTCACCGTGAGAGCGGCGTTGTGGTTTTCACTGTCCAGATGTGGGTAAACCTGACGCGTCGCGCTACAAAGAGAAACGCGATCCAAGAGGCACCACAATGAGAAACATCATCACCTGGCCCTAATACAAGAATGTCTCACCTTACACATTCTTCAGAACGCTCACCGTGCCAGAAAAAAAGGACGCTGATGCATATTGCTGCGTCTTGTTGTGCCTCAGGCCTATGTGCCTAGAGAGAGAAAAAGAGATACAAAAGAGATAAAAAGTCAAAACAAATTCAAAAATAGAAAGCTCTCCAACTGGGAATTGAACCCAGGTCTCCCGCGCGTTTGTCAATAGCTGCAAGGCTGACATGACAAGCGGAAATACTGACCACTATACTATTGAAGATTGGTGATTGATGGAAAAATGGCTTTTTCGTTTCACTATAACGTATTCATTTAAGACAAACACGACATCAGTCCCTGCTGTTATGAAGACATGCGTGGAATGTGGTGGCTGGCGATGAGCTAAAATGAAAATTTTCTTACCGTATAGTGGACATGGTGGCGCGATGGGTCATTGGTGGGGCTTTCCTACTCTTCCAACAATTTCCTGCCTAGGTAAGCTGCGATTGATAAAACACTACGCATGACTCGCTAATGACAGTGCTTCTTAATCTAGAAAGGGTACAAAGCACATTGTCGGTCACATCCTGGCAGGTAGTCTTTCGCATAATTCTCTTCACCACGACCTTTCGGGTCATCAACAGAAGAGAAGACGTGATCCATGATAACCAAACACAGCACTCAGACCACTAGGTCTCATCATTAACCTAAATACATGGCTTTCGTGTGCATGCTCGCGATTTCAATGACTATAAGGATCCCGCGCGGACGTTCGCAGAGTTGTTCGGTTCAAGATATCCAATTTTAGCACATGTTGTGTTCTGTGATACAACCTTAGGAGATTCAAATATATGTTACTTTATTGAGCATCGAGGCTTTGAAGCACCTCTATGCAGCCATCATTTGGAGAACTTTATTGAAGAAGTGAGGTTGTGCGTCGGCGATCTTTCCGACGAGATCTTACGTAATCCGATCGATCTTTATATCCCGGTAGCTCGCCTACCACCAACTCCATGAAATCTCGCATTAATAGTTATTTTTGGTAGCTGGACAGCCTTATTTTCTAAATATCCATGTTGTTGGGGTGATCATTACTCACACGGACACGATACATATCCAGCGACGTCACGCTTTGCCATTCACCCAGTGTGAGCTCTCTCTACTTTTAGGCATCATTTGATTGACTTGGGTGATTTTTTTTTAGAAAGCCTCCGGCGGACTTGCAAGGCGGCTTGCTTATTGCCATTTATAAATACCCAACAGACTGACTATGTCACCTTCACGCTGTGAGCAGAGTTGATTTCAGGAACTGTGCATTGAGTCTGTGGAAAGGAAAGAACATAACCACAAAATGACCCTAGAGGACTTTGACCAACAGGGATTGCCAAAACAAGGCAGAACAGAAACAAACGCAAAAAAAAACAAAGGAAAACCTCAAGGGCCGCACACAATTTAGTTGCCGTACGGTACCCCTTGTTACGCCATCACCCCACTCGGGCAGTTTCCTCCCACCACTACATCAGACTACGACATATCCATTAGACCGGAGGTACCAGAAGCGCCGGGAGTATCAGGATTATCGTCATCATCCTCTTGATCTTTCGTCTTTTTGGTCGCTGGCTGCGCACCGGAGAAGTCCCTCTTATGCTTCTCTGCCTTAGACTCTGCCTGAGATGATGAACCAGTTTGAGTGGTTCCGCCTAGCTGAGCTGCTTTACCAGACTGGAGGCCAGTTCCAGGCTGCGAAGCCGGGTTCGGTGGAGCGGGCGCTGCGCTGGCCGGTGGCGGGACAGGAGGTCCAGTCGACGGTCCTGCTGTCAGAGGGGTCGGCTTTGTGAACTTCCAGTCTTTCAGATGGCTTGGAAAATCGAGTTTACCGAATTCCGGAAAGTCTTCTCCCCAGGATTCGAGATCATCAATACTTGAATGAATATAGGAAGTATCCGCACTGTCTGATCTTGGCCTATTGTAATTATCGAGAGATTCCTGCATAAGCTCGTCGATGACTTTGAATCGCTCCTGCAGTTTTTTCCTGGCAGTTTCGATCACTCTGAGACCCGCGTCCTTTCTCAGGTAAGGAGGCAATGTCGACTGACTCCATGCAACGTGGCTACCCGGAAACAGGATATCGATATGGTATTTTTCTTTGATGAAGGCGATCAAGGCACTGCAAGGAGGGCAACATCTCTTCGACACCGGAAGGACTAGGAGCGTCTTTTTGAACTTGTCGGTTACACTTGCCGGTGGTAGGCGTAGGTGCGAGTACTCGTTCTTCGGGTCGTTAGAATCAGCGGTCTTGTCAACTAGCTCCGCTCGCTCCTGTGCTAGCAAGTATAAGCTCATAATTGTTGTTTCGCAATGGAATGTGCCCTTGAACCCTGCAGTCATTGCCTTCCACTTGGGTGGGAAGCCTCTCTGTCTCTTCAGCCACGCCGTGATATTGTCTCGCTGGAGTTCCTCTATCTCTTTGTCGGAGAGTGGGTTCTTTTCGTTTCCGGACGCATCTGTCTTGTCTTTGGCCAAATCATCCGGGTTGTTGTGTGGGTTTCGTTTGAGCAGCTCGAATTCGTCAAAGTACTTACACAAAGGGTTCAGATTGTCCTTTAGTGTTGATCTGAGTATGACTTCCTCAAAAGTCACATCCAGAATGATTCGGCTAAACTCAACATCCCTGGGAGATGGATTTTTCTTCCTGGCAAGATGCCGCAAAGCGACATGATGGAGTGTGATGAGGTCAAGCCACTTCACAGCAGCATCTTCCCAACGCGTCTGCTCAGCAATCTCGTCAATCTCTTCGAATTCTCGTTTCCCAGCGTCATCTAGTCGCGTCCGCTCGAACTCGGAAGTCAGGCTCCTGTCTGCTTCCACGGCATCAGAAAGGCGAGAACTCTCTGAGACCATTATGGTGGGATCCGTAAACTCTGCAGGGTCTGTAGCTGCCTTGATTGTGTTCGTCAAGCCGTATGCCACTCGTACTGCTTTCAGATTGATTACCAAGTACGTGCGAAGACTTTTTTTCAGGACTATGAGCAAGTCCAGCCATATTGCTGCGTTGCTTAAAGACACATCTAGCCCCCGGGCAGATTTTTCGAGCAAACTTTGCTTAACATGTGCCGGCTTTTCTCGGGTTTGAGGATCTCTGATGTGTAGTTGTGCCAGCTTCTTCAGTGTTACCAATTCGGTGAAAGATGATTGAAGACCCTTTGCAACATAACTTAACAAAGTCTGGAATTGGAAAAGGCCATCGTTGTTGTCGTAGATTAGGGGTTTCTTATCCTTCAGTGCCTGCGCCCAGATCGAGACACCAGAATTTGCTACGGGTATGTTCTGCTGCTCCATAGTCTTGATGATAGATCCTACAGCTTCTGCTTGACGGGTAGTAAGCTGCAGAGGTTGAATTGTGAAAATATCTCCAGTATTCTCGATTGTGTTCCGTAGTTGTGCTTCCGTAACGGACGTGTATCTAAAAAGGTTCCGTGTGTCGGTTCCCCGCAGGATACGGCGTTGGATTTTGGCGCAAGATGAAGCAAGCACATAACTGGTGAGCTTATGCATTGCTTTAGTATACCCTTCTCGGTCTTCAACTTTTACCCTGTGGGTGGATTTGATCAACTCGATCGTCGTTGCAGCATGCTCCCCAAATGATACGTTGGTCATGGGCCATTCTTCGTTTTTGACCGTGTCCTCGGTTCTGGACAACAACCAAGCGGCAGTAGAGTCACCGATGTCCAAAGCTGGAGGTAGGCCTAGACTGGTCTCTAGAGGTGAGCATTGCTTGCCCTCAGCCCGTAGTGTTGATGGTGGTGGCGCGTTACCCCTTTGATCGTCTTTCCTCGGATTTGCGGCGAAAATTACCCCAGTTTCTTCTTGCTCCTCACAATCAGATGGTTGATCGTCAAGGTCTGGTTCTTGGAGTTCCAGACCCTGCAGTTGTTTGCCTTTGGCATCAGTCGATGTGACTGCAACTACTTCGTGATGTCGAACGAGCAAATCCGTTAAATCCGCCGTGACTCGATAAATGTCGTAATTAGGGTGGGATGTCGGGTATGTGTTGGTCTCTCCGCTCGACGGTCCATCGATAACATTAGTGGCTTCCAGCAAGGTTGTCAGGAACCGGTATTCCAAAAGGTTGTCTTCTGTAAGAAATTTATCGTGAAGCCCGATGTCCACTTTCTTATCGGAAGCCATTTCTGCTGTGGATAGGTTGTGATGAGAAGCTCCAGGAGGGCATTTAGACTGCTTTTTATCAGTTCAAAGTACGGTAGCGATTGCTGACTGTGGAAGCGCTAACCCAATTTGTCGCATGGTTGACCAACAAACCATGGACGCGCCTGCCGGTCCCACGGATCATCGATCACAAGCGCCTGAAAACCATATGACTCTCTTCAAGATGCCACGAAAATGGCCAAACATCAGTTCTGCCGTTCCTGGTTTGGTCCCATCAACGTACTCAACAAAGAAACGCAGGCCTAAAATGGCACCAAGCTGCAGGTGCGCAAAAGATGATTAACAAAGAACTGGTAGTTGTGATGAATTCTGACGTTATACATACCGTGCCGTGACTGATTGAACACGCGTGCGTCATCATTCGACTAGACGTATAATTGATGCGACAAACCCTATCTTGTAGCAATTAGCAGTTACGAAAGAGCGGAAATCCAAGCCCCAAAAATTACCTAGTACTGGAGAGAGATAGAAACATTGCTGCGCAATATGGATCTCCGCTTGATGACTCATGCAAAGTGGAAATTCACCGTTACAATTAATGTATTAAATGAGGCATCCATTTATATTAGCTACCAGTGTCAGTGATTCGGACTGAAAGGTTGACTACCTTACTCTCTCACCGTCTCTCTCACCTACCCAATCACCACACCACTATCTAATCACCAAATCAACCCGTGCCATCATAGTAATCATCATCAACAACAACAGCATGTACGAACGGATAATAAATCGGGACTTCATAATTCTTCATTGTACTTCATATCGCATATGCCTTCAGGCCTCTCATACATATACCGCATTCCCAAGTATTCCCCAATTTTCAGCTTTTGAGTCCCGCCTCACATCATCCGTCATATATATAGTACATAGCGGAGCCAGATACACCGCCTAGAAGATCAAAAGGTCATACCCATAGGGCTGTGAGAGAGAAGGAGACACAAAAGACACGCTCGCAGTGCTGAAACTAAACACAAAGTCGCAGAGATGGACGCAATGAAATGCTGGGGAGAGCGAGAAGCCATCAAGGCTACACCGCTACGAAGTTTGGATTTGCAGGTCCTCCCGCCCACTAAGCGGCAGGTTGGGCACCAAACTCAGCGCCGCCACGACCTCTGGGTGCGCCACGGCCACGGTAGCCGAAGCCTCGTCCGCGTCCACGACCGCGGCCACGTCCCCGACCACCCCTGTAGCCATCAACGCTGCCCTGGCCAAAGGTCTCCATGTTCTTCTGGCGCTCTTGGCTCCTAAACTCTTGGCCACGCATGGCCGCTTCCTCTCTATCCTTCAACTCGCTCGAGATGTTGTCAAAGAATGAGCTTTTGTCGTACATGGATCCACTAGGGATGACGACCTCTTCCTTCTCAGCAGACGCCGCCTCATCAGCAGGGGCTGCTGCGGCATCGCCAAGCGGCGATCCGGAGGCAATGGCTTCCTTGACCAAGTCCTGCTTGTTGAACTTCGCGTTCGAGGACTCAAAGTCAAAGTCGGTTGTCGGCACTTCCATTTTGGGGTGTTGTGGATGAGCGCCACCTCGTCCTCCCCTTCCGCCCCTACCGCGGAACTCTCCTGTTCCTCGTTGACGAGGCTGATGCTGACGGCTCTGTTGCTCGCGCATGCCCTGCACCTGTTGTGCGAGGTTGTTCATAGGATCTGAGACAGGCGCCTGACCGTGTGGTTGACTTTGAGCCTGACCCTTGTTCTGGAGGTTGAGCTTGGCCATAGCCTCGGCGACAGCGGCAGTTGCTAGTTGAGTAGCGTTCTGCTGCTGAGCAGCGGTGGGCATTTGCACAGGACCGGCGGAAGTGGAGGCACCTTGTTGCGCATGAGGCGCCGTCCTTGTCGCTCTTGGGCTTGGGATCGGTACAGCGGGGATGATTCGCCCACCCTTGGACCCGCTGGGCGCACCCTTTGATGGTGGTTGAGTCGTTTGGGGATGGGGCGGTGCCAGCGCAGCCGAGACATCGGGCTTCGAGTCGACTGGTGGTGGAGGAGCTTGCTTGCCTGCAGCAACCGGTGTTGGAGTTGACCCAGATGCCTTCGCGCCGTTCTTGGGCTGTGGCTTGGCTGTGGCGCCGTCCGCCTCAGCGACCTTCGGCTGCTGGACCTGACCTGGCTTCTCATCCTTGCCTGCTTGGGGACCTGAGGGGCCCCGTGGGCCTTGCGGAGGTTGATTTTGGTTCAACCCAGGAGGGCCAATGGGCATATTAGGCGAGAATGGGCCAGGAGGCTGGTGGAAGCCTTGACCCGGAGGAAACCAGCCTGGGGGCGCTCCGAATGGAGGCGGCGGCATGCCAAATGCGCCTGGTGGGCCTCCAGGACCTGGGAAAGGACCTGGACCACCAGGGAAACCACCAGGGGGACCGAAACGGTTGCCATATGCACCACCAGGTCCGCCAGGTCCGCCGAACGGAGGGTATCCACCAGGTGGAAATTGACCTGGTTGAGGAAAGTTCGGCGGCGGTTGTTGACGACCGGTGATGTCCTGTGGGCTACCCTCTTGTCGCGACTGAGATTGTTGTACCTGTGGCGCATGCGTCGCGTCAGCTTTGGCTTCGTACGATATGGTAAAGAAGTAGGTTGGGTATAAGGATCTCAGAAGGAAGGCAACGGAAGATATCCACACGGTTTTGCGCTCTCGGAGGTTTAAATGATTTACATCCGAAAATTTTACATCATCGAAAAAGAAAAGAAGAACGGTGATTTAGACTTACTCCGATGATGGCGGGATCCTGCGGCATTGCAGGCTGAGCCTTCTCCTTGACAGGCTCTTCAATGCGCAGATCCTTCACATCGCTGCCTCGGAAGACAATCTGCTCGTATACAACGTCTGATGGCGGGTATTCGTCTTTGCCGCCTTTGCGACCCTCTGTGCCGAACGAGCGCACATTGTCTAATGAGACTGTGGAGGCTTCTGAGTTGATCTCAACGAGAGTACCGACATAGCTGGCGGATGTTAATCGCGTCGCACAATACATCTACGCCATGGACAACTAACCGGATGTCACTCTTGGAGATGAGAGAAATGCGGCATCTACGCGTCCGACGTCAGCTGGAGCTCCAGCTCGAATAGGTGAGCTGCGACTAACCCGATGAACTCGGACATGGCTGTGTAACGTGGGTATCAAAACGGGTATCGAAGGAAATTGAAGCTCAATGAACAAGGAAAGAAGGCCGGAAGGTGGTTGTGAAGGGGTAGAGTTGTTGGTGGAAGAGTGAGGGGGGGGAGAAGGTTGGAGAGCTCCGTGGTCGTGGGTTGAAGCTGAGAAACTTGGCGCACGGTTAGCGAGGCGTAGTCTAGAAGCTTGAGCCTCATTCATCCACCTCGGGCTACCTTTACCCCACATGTACCACCTGTGCAGTATCCATCGATTTGAGCGGCTGCACCCATGCTTTGTCATAGCCGATGAACCTGCTGAATTGTTAGACCGCAGTGGTCGCGAAGTATTGCTTCTAATCACCAACTGTGACGAATCCTTTGCACTTCACCATGAGCGTAACCGACGATGGGCTAAACGACATCTACGAAAGCTTAGACCGCTACAACTGGGACGATGACATCGAGTTCCAAGCCGGCCTTCAGGCCATCATCGGCAGCAACAGTACGCCAGAACAGACGACGGAGCTAGCATTACGCGCGCGATGTTTCTACTACGCAAGGTGCGAGAACAAACCACCCGTGCAATGAACTGCATGCTAAGACTCTACAGAAAGTACAACAAGACCATAGACTTCAACGCCTACAAAGCCTACCGCAACGCGCACAACCGTCCCCCACCAACGCCACCAACACCCCACAATGTCCTGGCCTCCTCGGTCGTAGACGACATGCTTCCACCCGGTACTTCTACACCCAATGCGTCCACGACCAGTCTACCCGTGACTAGCCATCTGCCTCCGAGCACGGAGCCAGGAGGCATCATGCCGCCGCCAACAACTGCCAGTGAACCACCTGCACCCTATCCAACTTCCTTCGCGCACATTGTCGAACTAATCACGAGTGGGAAACCAGTACCGGGTATCAAGGAGATCCCGCCTACGGTGCTGGAGGGGCAGGGTACGCAGCCGAGTAAGCCCAAGAGGAAGAAGCCGTGGGAGAAGGATGAAGCTTGAGATGGTGGGCGTAATCTAAACATAAGATAAGAATACTCCGTAACTAGGGGGGCAGAACGTACCGAATCGCAACAACAAGCAAGGAACTATAAGGAAAGATGGATGTTTGGGCTTATATACACAGTTATGAGTTTAGTTGTGATGAAGACAGATAGACAGCAAAGGTAGATGCAACGACTCAAGTGTTTACGGACGCTTGTGTTGCTATTCGAGAACCCGATGATTGGAGAAACAATATCATGCATTCAAGTCATCAAACACATGGCGGCAAGTTAGGGGAAAATGAAGTGCGCATACCTTGGTATTTGCATTAACACCATACACATACAAAAGACAACCTGCACACGTTATGCTATCTACAAATCCACCCTTTCACATTCATCCCAAATCCCAAATCCCACCCTATACCAAAAATACCAAACAACAACTGGGGTATATAGCAAAACCAACCTCCCAAGCCGACCCATGCATGCGCCCAATACACAAAAAACTAACTAACACACACATCAATCCTCCCTATTCAACAAACGAAACGAAACAAAACCTCCTTTTCCCAAAACCACCTCGTACCACCACCCCATTACAAGACAGCCTCAAGAATCCTGTCCTTGAGGCTCTTAACCTCCTCCTCTTTCTCCCACAACCTGCGTTGCGCGTCCAGAAACTTGGTCTTCCACGCCGCCGGCGTTTCACCCCTCTCCCTCTCCCTCTCTCTCTCCGAAACTCCAGCTTCTTCATTCGCCCCTTCACCCACACCACCAATCTCCAGCCCTTTAACAACCCACTCCCCACTCAACCCCCCAAATCCCACCCCAAAGAAAACATCAAATGTCTCCTTTACCCTCCCGCTACTACCGCGACTAGAAGATTGCAAACTATCTCCCACATCCCCGCCATCTTCATCCTCATCATCGTCAACAGGACTCTCATACCCATCGCCTCCAACCCTGAACCTAATACATTCTACTCTCTTCACCCCACCCGTCGGTCCCCCACTACCCACACCAACAGCACTTGTCAGACCCAGACAACTAGCTATGGCGACACCGAGAACTTGGTCGGATATGACTTTTGCGTTTGTGGGGGAGGATCCATTTGCGGGTTTTGAGTACAAGGGTTGGAGGATAGCAGCAGCAAGCGTTTTCGCTTCGTTGCCCCTCAGGCGTTTTCTTCGGCTGGTTAGAGGGGCGCGGATGAGTTCTGCGGCTAGGGCGCGGTTTAACGTTTCTGGGGGGATTGACGGCAACGGTAAAGATGCTGAGGAAGAGGAGGAGGAGGAGGAGGAGGTCATTAAGAGGTCAGGGCTGGTTTGTGAGCGGGATGGTGGTGGAGGGCGAGGTTGGGCGGGTGTTTCGGAGGGGGTGAGTGCGCCATGGTATGTTTGATGTGTGGGTCTGTCGTGTTGTTTTTGGTACATGGAGTGTTGTTCGTAAGAATGGGCATGTGAAACTTGTGTTGAGGCGGCGCTTATTGGGGAGGGGCCTAGACCAGTGCCTGGGGATAAGTTCTCCTCTCCGTTTACTAGGACTGTTGGTGTGACTAGTCGGACTACTGGGTTGCCGACATTTGGAGGGACTTGGAGACTTAGTCGTTGCTTTTGCGGGATATCGCCCATAAGCTGACCTTCCATTTTGGAGGGCGAGATGGCGGATGCTGGTGTTGGTGGGAATCGGAAGGAGTTCTCTGGTGCTGGAGGGTCAGAGTGCGCGCGCTCGACAATAGGTGTTAGATTGCCTGGAGTTCGATCGATAGGTGGGCCTTCTTTGGTTTTTGGGTTAGCTGGAAAGGTGGTGTATGGTCCGTCTCGTATTGAACGATTACTTGGAGGTCGGCCACGTAGCTTGCCAGTAGACGAGGTGTTGTTGGTAGACCATGCTGATGACACAGCAGGGCCGTGACGTCGTCGAGAGCGTGACCTTGCACTGGATGGTGTGACAGCGGACTGTGGCTCATCGAAGAATGGATATACAGACTGTGGTGTTACAGCAGAAAGTGGATGTGGTGTCTGGGGCGTGTCTTGCGTGTTCAGTCGCCACCGTATATGCTGTCCAGACATTGGTGAGTCTGAGTAAGGGGTCAGGTTGCTTTGGCCTAGACGACTTGGTGCTGAAGCTGCTGTCATAGCTGAAGAAGGGGTGACAGTTGAGACCGCAGTCCATGGATCTTGTGGTGTGAGGAAGCCTCCGTGGATGTTGCTAGGATGGGCACTAGTAGGGTAGGCTGATTGAGGCTGCAACACGTTCCCAAACGGTATTGAAGTATCCAACTGGGGCCGCTTACGAGCCGGTGTGCCTTCATCAAAGTCAATGTCATCCTCTCCGTCATCGGCTTTCCGCCGTCCGCGCTTGGGCTTAAACTTGGGGTCGAGAGCACGGATAGCCAGATCTTCCTCCAAAGGCACACCATCGCGTCCTTCACTTGGGAAGGGGTTGTGGGGAGGCGGTATTTGCAGGAAGTAGGGGTGTTGCTTGCCCAGCAGATACTCGAAAAAGGCGTCGATGTGCATGGCGCGCATCCATCTCTGTTGGTAATTAGCGAGGTTCGAGTAGATGATTGTTATGGAAGTGGTATAGAAGGAGCCAGTCGAAAGTGGCTATGTCGCGACAAAGAAAGATTGCGCGCCCCTCTGACTTTGCAGAGGCCATGGTCTGGGCCAAGTCGTGAAGTACAGTCCATCTCAGATATCTCGCACACTGTGAGTGGCTCGGTTCGCATATTGCGCCGGATACCAGCTAGGTGGACCCGATCACGATGAGGCGTTGGAGGCTTATATCGACTGCGCCGCACGACCCGGACGACATGCATGAAAACACTGTTGAGACAAACTGCGCCAGAACATGGAAAGACAGGTGAAGCAGTGTATTGGTAGGAAAACGACTCGGCGATTGCCCGACATGAGAAGTGTGACTGAATTGAAGAGCTCTTACCTTGAGCCTGACTGAATACTGCTGCACTTTCTGCGTGCTCTGCCCCTCGTCTGTGTTTGGCGGCTTAACCCCCAGGTCTAGTGCCAGTTGTGTCCATGTCTTGATTTCTTTGGCGTCAAACTTGCGTATCAGCTCGAAGAGAGCCCATGTGCTGAATGCGTTTCCATCGCTCCTTGGTGGTGTCCGGAACAGCTTCACTAGTTCGCTCGTGTCGACGGTGGTGGGGAAGTTGGGGTTGCAGTAGAGGATAAAGGTGGCGTAGGCATGGTCGATGGTGGCGTCGGATACATCGCGCGAGGGAGTGTCACGGTCGGCGGGCTCGTAATGGGATGCTGCTACCTGGCGCGGCTGGCTGGTGGGGGATATGGCGGCGAAGCGCGGTGAGGCATTCGCAGACGCTGGGGGAGTCTGGGAGCTGCGCATGTCGCCATAGAAGCTGTGGGCAAGGTGGCCGGCATTGTCAGGCTGAAGTAGATGACTGGACTGGGCCTGATGGGGGACCGCCGACATGGGCGTGTGCACATTGCGGCTGGCACCTGTGCTCTGGTCCAGTCCCGGATCAATTGCTGGTACACCACCACCGCCGCCTGGGTGCCGAAGGGGTGAGTAGGCCGACGCGCTGCCAGGCCCGGCGTGTTCGTAGTGTTGGTGGGCGTTGGCTGTGAGGTGCAGACTGTGCTCCGTCTCTCCTTGGTCGCCAAAATCGACTTGCATGGTTCTCCGCGATGTGACGCTTCTCTGCTGCTTCGTGGCCCGTCAGCATGCCATGAGAGTCTGAGGATGAGTCGCGAGCGCGCTAATGCCAGTAGCAGGCCATGGATATAGCGCGTGGTAGCCTGTAGTAGCCCGTAGCCCGCAGCCCGTAGCCCGTAGCCCGCAGCCCGTAGCCCGTAGCCCGTAGCCCGTAGCCCGTAGCCCGTAGCCCGTAGCCCGTAGAGAGTGCGCGACAGCCTGTCCGAATCGTGCGCTGTAGCACGTCCCGCGGTTTACTTCTTCTGGCCCCAAAGGAGACTTTCTCGCAGCGGCTGCTGGCGCAACGGGGCCTGCGAGTCCAGCGCGAAGAGGGCCAACGACAGGCTGATGCGATGCGCCCAGCGCCGTCGCTCGATTACGCTCGTCGCGAGATGGGTCTTGGGTCGTTTGCGATGGCAGCGCGCGCTCCGGTTGCGTCGTCGGGGGTTCAGCGGGTGGGAATTTGCGGTCGTTCAGGTGTTATGGCGGGTCGGGCCTGCCTGCTTCGGGGCCTTTTGGTCACTTATGGCAGCTGCGCGGGTACACCCCAGCATCGTCGCTTCTATTTTGGGATCATCCAAACGCACCGCTTCTGACGACACCCCATGTCGCTGCACCATCGTCACGCCTGCGACCTTTGTCCTGCACGCCGACTGGCTGCCTATTCACCCTCTACCATGAATGTGCGGCGGATGTGCGTCGAGTGGCAATCACCCCAAGCCTCGCTCGTCCTACGCACCACCGCAACCGGCATGCGCCGACCCAAACCTCGCTCTAGCTGCATTGCCACTACATCCGACGACGACGCTCTCTGGGGCGAACATTCGTATTGAGACTGCATAGAGTCTAATCTGGTATCATGGTGCGAGGAAGAGGCAAAACAAGCAATAGGCATAGCGCTTTTACTCCAAGCGAGAATCAGTCAGCTCAGAGATAACAGCTCGTAGAGTTGAACTGTTCATGTCATGCTCTTTATCAATGTTTATCCCAGGTTATGTCGGAAACACAAGATAACGACAGCCTTCTCCCAAATGCTTACGTGGAATACACAGAACAGGAGGACCGCATGTTCCACCGCATAGGTGTCCTTCGGTCAATGACAAAGCTGTAGACTCTACGCGCCTTTCGATTTCCAGAACTCCCGACGATCAACTTGGACGACGAGTCTGCGGAAACAGTACAATGAGAAGACAAGCTGGCCAAGTATACAAGTAGTCATCCATGGCCAGAGTACAACTCAATCATCAACCAACTAAAAACCACACCCCCACTCCTTCACAGCCCAAACCCCTCAAGCGGCCACTCCAAACTCTCAATCCTCTCCGGATACACCACACCACCCTGCCCCCTAACCTGATCCATAACCCTCATCAGCGCCTCCGTCTCCTCCAGCCCACAAACCTCGCTCTCCATCTTCCCATCCCTCACACACCTCGCACACTCATCCGCTTCCCAAAACATGCCATGTCCACCCCCCGGAATCTCCTTATACCGATCCACAACCTCATACTCAAAATCCGCAAGCTTCCCACGTTTCTCATTAGCAGCGGGTATAAGCGTATACCTCCTAGGCTGAGGCGCATAATCCACCACAAGATCCCCAAGCGTCCCCTGAATCCTCACTGCACCACCGCCACCACCCACATTCCCCACCCCCGCATTAACCGTCGTCCCAACCCTAATCCCCGTCGCCGCCACGCCATGCGCCCGCGAGCCTGGAAAAAACAACAACACAGTCGTCGTCTCATCAACACTCGTCTCCCTATACTTACTTACCACCGAACAAACAACCGGCTCCTCCCTCTTCCCCTCGCCGTCTTTAACCTGCGTATGATACAACGCCATAAACACCCACGTCAAACTATACACACCCAAATCCAGCAACGCACCCCCCGCAAGCTCAGGATTCACCATGCGATGGTCCCGTCCAAACTCAACGTCTACATCGTTCCAGAAGCTGAAGTCGGCGAAGACGCGGGTTAGGGTGCCAAGGCGCCCGGATTGCAGAAACGAAACGACGGAGAGGGAGAGGGGGAAGAAGCGTGTCCAGACTGCTTCCATCATGAACTTCCCTTTTTTGCCTCTGCCAATCTCCGCAACTCCTTACACTGCTGCGCGTTCACCGTCATGGGCTTCTCGATCAAGACGTGTTTTTTGGCTTCCAGAGCGAGGCGCGCGTGTTGGTAATGGTGCGAGTGCGGGGTGGCTATGTAGATGATATCTACGTCTTCATCTTCCACGAGCTCTTTATAGGAACCGTAGGCTTTTGCGGTGGGGGGTGCGCCGACGGAAGCAAGGAACTCGGTGGCGCGGGACGTTGATGTGGAGGAGGCTGCTGCTGCGATGACATGGTGGATGTCGGTTGCGTTGCGGGTCTCAGGGGGGATAAGGAGGTCTTTTGTGAAGGCTGGTGGTGTGCTGGTTAGGAAGGGTGGCGTGGGGGCAGGGCGGATGAGGGGGAGACTGGGAGGAGAGGTGCACTTGTTGCTATGCCTCCGGTTGCTATTTACTTCGGTTAGCCTTGTCTGTCTTGGGGGTTGGACTTGCTAATGCGCACCCAAGATACCCCACCTCAGTGTGAATGGTTCAGAAGTCATCTTCACAAGATTTGACTACATGAAACCCAAGACACCAGAAAACGATGATGCAAAAGTGACAGGCACTCCATTTATATTCTGGTCGCTTTAAAGACATAGCGAACCGATGCAATGTCTACACCCTGGCTTATGTAGATGCTGCAGGTACATGTAGTAGTGGGAAACTGTCAACCTCTCGATTAAAGCACCCCGCAGCGGATGGGTAGACAAGCCGAGCATGATAGAGGCGACTAGCGGAGAAACGGGATGCTATCCGCCCCAGGTTTCAAAAGCACAGCCGCTTCTTCGCTGAAGGTAAAAATCCTGACATGTGAAGCAAGCAAGCCTGACCAAGGTAGATGACGCGTGAGATTCTGGGTATTTACATTGTAAAGGGCCCGTGTCCTTTGCACAGACGGCGAGTACAGTACTTGTGTGTGCAAGCTCAAAGCTCGACTGCCATTTTGTCGTCCTGCATAGTGTCGCTCTTCTTTTACGGGTCGTGACTTGACCCGATATATGACTGTGACCGCAGCCACCTGGAAGAAGTACTCTAGGCCCGGCGCATGGCGAGCTTCTTGCGTGCCTGAATTGTGTATGCGTACAAAGCATCCTTGAAAGCAAAGAGGAAGGCGGCAGTAATGACACTCTGAGTGACCTTGGGCCCGATGCCTATCAACAGTTAGCACACATGCTCTTCGCCTCTGAATCGTGTCCCACATACCTCCATACAGCCCCAGGTATCCCTCCTCCCTGATGATGCGCCTGAAGGTGGTCAACATGTTCTCACTCGGTCCATCTCTGCCCGCAACGTGCATCCTGCTCTTCACAGTGATGTAGGGGTACGTGATGCTCGTCGCCAACAACTTGCCCAGGGCACCCAGGTAGAAGGCATCCTTGGGCGTAACGCGCCTCCTCTTCTCCAGCATCTGCTTGAGCTGCTCGAACACGGTGTATTGGAGGATGGGGTTGATGACCAAGACCAGCGCCGGCATGACACCGGCGAACAAGCGCGCAGGGCCCTCATCACGCACAAGGGCGAAGAGCGTGCCCAGAGTCGACGGCGCCTTCTGTGCGGGTGTAGATACGCCTGGGAGCGACTCGTCGGAGGCCTCGGACTTGCGCGTCGTCATGCGCGTGTTGACGACCCAGATGGGGTTTGTCATGAGGACGGTTGCGCTGCCGGCGAGGGCGCCTGCCATGATGGATTCAACTGTGGTGAGCTTGGAGGAGGCGCGGCCGGCTTTGAGCGCGGCCTTCTCGAAGAAGGAGCGCGTCCATTCATACCCTGGGTGCTATTAGTATACCATCCCAGCGCACCTGCAGCGTACGAGTCGCACAGTAGTAGTATACAAAGTTTGTGACGCTGATGCCGAAGAGGGCCGAATCGAGTCCTGCGTAGAGTCCTGCGACGCCCTCGCGCTTGATGATGCGTCGCGCTGCATTGAGCGTCGACAACTGGGCGCGCTTGGATTCGACTTGGGCACGGGTAGAGAGGGTGATGAGCGGGTAGCTGGCGGTGGTTAGCAGCCCGCATCGAATTGTCTCCATGGCGCATACGTCAGGGCCATGGACAGCAGCCCCCCACCAGCGCCAGCAAGCGCATGCGCGACATTGTCGCCCTGCTGGGCCGCCGTGCTCTGCGGCACCGACGACGTCGACTCGGCAAGCTTCTCCTGTGCCTTTTCCTGTGTCTGAGACATGATCTAGGGCAGCGTCTGGTCGCACGGTTGATGAAGAGGGGAAGCGCAGGCGGGTGTCGCAAGCAGAGGCCAGAGCAGCCGTCGAGCGGATGATGTTGTAGAAGGATAGGGTAGACGGCCAAAGAGGACATGTGAAAGGGGGAGCGTCTTCCTAGGCTCCTCTGCTGGCATGGGCATGTGTCTCCGCATGTGTCTCCGCATTTGCGCTGCGGCTCCGGCTGGCTTGTGAACGTCGCCCAGCATTTCCGGGGTAAGAGGGCACAACCGAGGCTAGGACCCCGAACTAGCCGGATGCGGTAATTCTTCGCCAAGCTCCAATTGTCCAACACAGTACACAACAAACACGATGGCTTCAGCTGTGATTGGTTTCTGCTACTTCAAGACTACCTCCCGCATATCCTCCTTTCTATTGCCCTAGATGGCACATAGAGCCACGCCGACAGCACGACGGCTACCTCCAACCCGATGTCGCCCGTAGTCTCGGCGACGGGTCCTGTCCACCAAATCTGTCCCATGCAGGGGATGATGAGGCCAAAGGACAGCAGAAAGGCGCTGGTTGCCGCGAAACCAAGCGGAAGCTTGCTCGGCTCGTCCCACGCCTCTTCATCCTCGGTGTAAGCTAGGAAGCTGCTCCGTCGGAACAGCACGTGTTCAGTAAGGGCTATGCCGATGAAGGCAGCACTCCAGTACCCAATGACTCCAATCAAGTTCTCGAGGTTGACGAAGAAGCTGTTTGATGCCTCGACAGCGACGCCAATCACGATGCCAATGATGACGATGCTGAAGAAGATGCGCGGGATGCGGAAGAGCCAGGGAACGAGCATCTGCAGGTTTAGCGTTACGCTGTACATTGTTGCCGACAAGTTTCCCAACATGCTGAATGCCAGCACAACGGTGACGAATCGACCAAAGCCACCGGCTGGGTAAAGCATGGCTGCAAGGACACCACTCGCTGCGTTGACATCGTATCCGGCCTGCCACGAGGGGATGTTTGGCGTCGCACTGCCCATTGCTGCACCTAGAGTCATCAAGAGAATTGTTGGGAGAGCGAGGCCAGTGTAGGTGTAGAGCGCGATCCGGAATGGAGGAGCCTTGGGATGCATGTACGTCGAAAAATCACTCGCAAGTGCAGCCCATGGAAGCATGAAGCTTGCTACTAAACCGCCGAATGAGAGCACTTGCGATGCTGTAGCAGCCGGCGCTGCGACCTGGTGGCTGAGGCTCTTACCCCCACATCCTGCAGCAATGATGAGTGCCGCTAATGCTGGAATCCACGCCCAGCGTTCATAGTGATGCAGCACTCGGAAGCCACAGAAGGATATGACCAGCGACAACACAGCAATGACAACAATACCAACCGTTGCGTTGATAGTCGCTCCATCCTGCACTGCCGACAATGCCATACCACCAATGACACTATCGACAACGCAAAACCCCGTCAGAGTAGCGAGGTTGAGCAGTATCAGAAGAGAGACAAAGTACTTCCCAAAGTAAAACCGCGCCTGGACAAGCTGTCGCATACCTGTCTTGGGGCCCCATGTACACATGTACGCCACCGGCACAGTTGACGCGAGAGTGAAGAAAAGGATAACCAATGCCGCGTCCCGAAGGCCAAGGGCAAAAGACATTGTGCCCACCATGCCAAAGGTCACACTGCATACCCGTTAGCTGTCATGTCATGCAAAGTCCAACACATTCCAATCTGACCACTTACGGCAGGGGATTGCAACTCATGCAAAACCAAAGCGTGAAGATCTTCGAATACTGCGTCTCTCTTCTATCCTCATACGGCACAGGCGTACACCCTCTTAGCTCAACATCTCCTTTCTTTTCCAGAAAAACCAGCACCCCTCTCCACCCTCCTACTCTTTCTTGCTTGCCCACTGTGACATCGCTGCTATCCACTCCCCCTACTCCCACTTCCCCAACCGAGAGATTCGGCCGCTTGATGTCTTCCTGCTGCAAAGGAGCCCTGCTGACCCTGCTACTACTACTCCTCCTCCCTACACCAGGCAAGTCCACCATCTCTTTTCCGTGTCCTTGGCTCTGTAAGGCTGTTCGCCGCTCCACCCCGAGATGTTGCGCACGCAAAGTTTGTCAGGTCTTGGTAAGATTTTCCGAGGCGACGGTAACAGCGCCGTTGACGACCCACTCGGTTGTTCAGCTACTCCGGCTCTGGCTTGCAGTGCGAAATATTGCGTGTCAGACGGATCGGTTGTGTGATACGATGATACCTAAGCCAGCCCGGCGTCTCCTCCTGAAAGCGGCCTATATACCTGAATCATTTGCTCCACTCTCGACCTGGTTGTTATGACTCCATCACGGTGGCGTTTTGGTGCTATTGTGAAATTTTTCCTTTCCTCTACTTCTGGTTCGCTTTTTGTGCCCGCTGCCCGCAAAGGCTGGGCAAAATCGAACAACCCGCAGACGGGCCCATGCCGATCTGGCCCCCCTCGCCCTCTGCTAAGCCGACAACCGCATGTTAGCCGTCTCAGAACCGCGTCTTAACTCTCCTGCAGCCGGTAGCTCGAGAATCCTACTCCGACATGACGGAAGTGGATTGTCCATGTGTTCCTCGGCTGCACGCTCGCAGCGTCATGGCCTGATTACAGACGTGTTTGCCGACTTCTCGCCGGTCTGCTGGTCCTTCCCATGATATCGACCCGAAATGGGTGGTCATTGTCCAACCACACAGCGTGCGGTGCTTGATACTCCGACGGTGATTGTAGCGTGTCCGGGAGAGTAGACTTCTTTATCATGGACCATGGGCGCTGCGGCGTAGCCTTGCACGAGGCTGTCTCTCGTCGCTTCCTTCCATCTTGCTTGATTGGGAATTCTAGTCTTTGGTTATGCCTACGGACGACAAGCCGGAACCTATACCGGTAGATGAGGCTGCTATAGCACCTGAGCTGCCGGTAGAAGGTGAAGTCGAAGTGCCGTATAGCATATATACGAGCAAGGAGAAATGGCTCATCGTGGCCATGGTAGCGTTGGCCGGGTTCTATAGGTACGATCTTTCCTTTCATCCCAAGTCACATAGAATAGCAGCTGACATCATCACAGCCCTCTACCAGCGAACATCTATTTCCCAGCTATACCAACACTCGCCCGCGCATTCGGCAAGTCAATAGACGACATCAACCAGACCGTTACCGTGTACCTGGTGTTCCAAGGAATCAGTCCGATGCTCTGGGGACCGATCAGTGACCGCTACGGACGACGGCTCGTCTACCTGGTCTGTCTAGGCATCCTCGTCGCATCGAGCATCGGCCTAGCACTCTGTCCGACGAATCACTTCTGGTTCCTACTTTTCCTGCGGTGTTTCCAGTCCGGAGGTAGCGCCAGCACCATCGCCCTTGGCGCAGGAGTCATCGGAGACATATCGACCAGCAGAGAAAGAGGAGGCTACTTTGGCATGTTCAACCTTGGACCCATGCTAGCACCCTGCATCGCCCCAGCCATCGGAGGCGCGCTGTCACAGGGACTGGGCTGGCGATCCATCTTCTGGTCCATCGTCATCATGGTAGCCGTCTGCCTACTATGCATCGCTCTCTTTCTCCCGGAAACCCTGCGCTCCATTGCCGGTAACGGCAGTATCCCCGTGCCCCGCTTACAACGCGCCATCCTACCCATTGTAGGCCAAAAAGCAACGAAAAAAGCTTTCGACCCGGATTCCCGCGCTAAGCCTAAACACTCTGTTAACCCATTCGTCCTCTTTACGTATCCTGATGTCATCGTCCTTCTCACTTTTACCGGCATCATTTACGCGGTCAATTACACCATCACCGCCACCATCTCCTCCGCTTTCGCAAAGATCTACCCGGAGCTGTCTGAGACGGTGCTGGGACTGTGCTACTTGCCCGTCGGGGCGGGTATGATTCTGGGTTCTACAATGACAGGCAAGATGCTCGACTGGCAGTACTCGAGCATGAAAGAGCGGTGTGGCGACAAGTTCACCATTGAGCATGCTCGTTTGCGTATCATGCCTTTTTACCTCTCCCTCTTCATCGTCTGCGTCTTGGGCTGGGGTTGGACCATCCAAGCTAAGGCACATATCGCCGTTCCACTCATCCTCGGCGTCATGCTCGGATGGACGTCCATCGGTATCCTCAACACTACCATGACACTGAATATTGATATTCTGCAATCCCGTAGCTCGGGCGCTACGGCTTGTACGAATCTTGTCCGCTGCTCGCTAGCCGCCATTTTGGTGTCTATTATCGACCGTATGACGGCTACGTGGGGTGACGGCTGGACATATACGTTTTGGGGCGGAATATGTTGCTTGTTGCTGCCGCTTATGTTGCTGGAGATCAACATGGGTCCGGTGTGGCGGAAGAAGCGAGAAGCGCAAGAAATTGAGCCTGAGAAGGCTTGATCTGGTCTTTGTGGAGGGGATTTACGAGGTGATGACCAACGCTCGATGGTTGGATAAAAGCATTATACCCTTTTTTGTTGTTGGTTTAGCGTAGCGTTGCAGTAGTATCGCATCGTCTTGTTTATTCTTGGATGTCTTGCTTTTTTCATGATCAAGAAGATAAGTGCCGACGATATGTGGGAAGCAGCAAGATCAGAGAGGTTGTTGTGAATAATATGTATCGCAAGATACCACTTTTTCCATTTCATACTAGAGAGAAGACAGCTAGCTGATCCCTCAAAGGACCTCTGTCCTCTACACACCACCATGTCCCAACTTTTTATACCCGCCATCTCAATCGTCTCACACCCTAACCCCTCAACATAAGAAGCGTACTCCTCGTCTCTCCCGCCACCTCCGTAGCCTCAGCCTCCCTAGCAACTCCCCGCTGACTACTTCCCCCGCCAAAGCCCCCAAAAGCAACCCGTCCAAACTGTTTATTGCAGTACAGACCTTGACGACAAGCCGGACGACAAATGCCCGCGGGGCAGCGAAAGACAGAGGTAGTACTCGCAGTAGAAGCAGGGACAGGAGTCTCATCGGCTTCTTGAACTCGCGTGATAGTCACGTCGGCTGAGTTGGATAGAGTAACCGGACAGCCAGCTCCGAACCAGCCTGGAGCACAGGGACGCGTAGGCTGGGGTGGTGAAACAGAAGTACTACAGTCTGTACCTACATGACAGGATGCAGGCTGAGACCTTCCACCATCAAAATCTTGCGATGTAGCTCTAGCGGCGACTGGTGGTGTCTTAGGCCTTGTCCACGTCTGCTTCGGCGCATGTGTCTCCTTTGCTTGACGAGCGACCCAGCGCTGAGACCGGCCGCCGCCATAGTCTGGAGGGAATAGCGGAGCTGTTGGCTCAGGGTTAGGCCAGCAGAGATGTGCCTCGGGGTCTTGTGTCCAGGTGGAGGCAGAGGAGTGGCAACCGCATTCGTGGGACGTGGAGCAGGGGTTGGAATTGTTGGGTCCGCAGTGGATGTGCGTGGAGATGGGGGTTGCGTAGGTGCTACCCTTGCTGGTGATGTCGGTGCATGGTGTGGGCAGCTGGTGACGGTGCTGGGTGATGGTGCGGGTGAGGTCTGTTGAGTCGGTGGTTTTGGTAGTGTAGGCGTTGGTGCGGGTGGGTGTACCAGCGCCGGAACAGTAGTTTGAGTTGACGCAAGTTACTGTTGTGAGAGTCGTTGCGAGTTGGCTTGCGGTGAGGCTGGTGAACCAGAGCACGATCGTGGAGAGAATGGTAAACTTCATGATTGCTATGTCGAGTCAGTTTCAACTCAGTGGGATGGATAAGGTCTTTTTGTGTTACTTGAAGTCAAAGGTGTTTGTGAGAGAAAAGAGCAGGTAGAGAGTGGAATGTGAAAGCCTCGGAGTAGTAGCAAAAAAGGTTATTTATGCATACCACTGCTGCATGCTAGTGAAATTGAAGTGCTACCTAAGAGGTGCTCACCTGTGTTTATGGGGTAGTATGTCTGGAGATAAAGTTGCGGTAAGAGAGAACGGAAGACGTCTATAGACACAAATGGGACTGGAGGTGACGAAGCTCGAGTTAACCGTTTGCTGGGAGGTTAGAGTAAACGCAAACGCAAAAGTTGCGGTGTAGTAACGTAGTGAGCATGTTCTAAGGGCAGCCATTTCATCGCGTGTACAAACAGCAAAAGAAGAAAAACGAGGGACAAAAGTTTGACCAGACGGATCGAAAGATAGTAATAGATTGAACCAGGACTCTAAAGATGATGATAATGCGATGCTACTCAGACGCCGATCTCTACCACTATACCCACATAGCTGCCTCACTGAATACACCCCGCCTATATCAAAAGACCATGCGTGAAGTTCTCCAATGCGGCTCGATACTGCTGACTATACTCGATGATGATCTGCTGCTGGTACCAACTATGCCGCGCATTGTGGTCGGCTACAAGGTTATGTGCGAGCTCGTGGCAGTACGTGCAGAACCAACTGTCCAAAGCTCTAAGTTTCCCTTCTTTAGTCTGACACCCATCGCTATGTAGAGCAATGAACCAAGCCAGGTTGAAGAACAGACTACCATTCATGTTGAACGCTACCGTGTTGGACTTCTTATCAAGGAAGATATTTACCGCGGCGGGGTTGACGTTGAAGATCGATGTGAGGCCGAATATGAGTGGTAAGAATGCTTGCAGGTGAGATTGCAAGTCGGTGAGCGGCGCAGTCTCGTCGCGGCCGTAGTAGATGTCTACATGTCGACCAGCAAAGGGCACGGAAAATGCCTTTTGAAGGTTCTCCCATTGTTCTCCGTTACAATAACCTCCTCGGTCAAGCTCTGTTGGGTCTTGGTGATGCTTTGTGTTGATGTTCGACATTCCAGTAGGTCGACATTCCTTGATTGCGTTTTGAATGTTCGACTTCGTAGCTTGGATATCGCGACTGATCTGAGGCCCATCTGTACCACGCGAAGGTGCGTTTGGTGTGCTTGGAGCGTTCTTGAAACCGAGCTTTTTCGCCCAATTGTTGATGAGACCTTCGTCCTCCGGTTGGCGGCCATGATTGGCGATTTCCATGCCAGTATCTGGACTACCAAATGCACCTGGCATGTGTTTGCCCTTCTCAGGCTTCTCTGGCGTCTCAGGTGGAAAGTTTTCTTTGTCCTCGGACTTCACATGACCAGACTTAGCTTGTTCGGCAACTCGCTGCTGCTCATCTTCTTCACGTTCTTGTTCAGCCTGTTTGGCGATACGTGCCTCATGCTCTTTCCTTCGTAAGATACGCTCTACATTGATGCCCTTTTGCTGTAGTCGGCGTAGTGGTTCAGTCAAGATGCGCTCAAGCGCGATGGCATCGTTGCGCTTCGGTCGCGATACCAGCAGCCTGACTAGTTCACTCGACACCTCGTAGAGATCGTATTTTGGTGTGATGCTCAACACGTAGCCGGTGCCACGCACCTTGGTGATTACGGCGGATTTCCGCGAAGATGTAGCGACATTGCGTTCCGCCAGTGAGTAGCGAATGGAGATGTCCGACACGCATTGAACTGTTAAATTAGAACCTAGCCACTTGGCATCGTGTCTGATAGCCTTGGACGAAGCATCACGCTCATACTCGTGAAGGAAGAGACGCACGCGTTCTAGGATATCTCGTCGGAGATCCTGGGCAGGTGCCTGGTCGCGTGCTACTGTACCGATACGTTGGTCAGTCTTGACGAGCTCTGAGACCTTCTGAACACCAAAGCGGGCGTATAACTCCTCGAGAAGCTCCTCTTGCAGGGCTGCGATGATGAAGTCGCGGAACCTTGTCATGTAGTTGACGTTGTCGATGATAACAATCTCGCCAGCTTTGTTGAGGGACCATTCGCGATGGACGTTATCCTCATCAAGGTCATCCATTTCTTCATCACCTGCCTCGACCTTTTTGCTATCTTCTTTGATGTCGCGGTAACCAAGAAGTAGCCTTGACGCAACGAGTGCTTTGACCAGATCCTTGTCCTTCCACAGATTCGGCGCGTGCTCGGCCAGCTTCCTAAGCAAATCGAGATACTTCTCTTGGCCAATGGTATTGAGGAACCGAGCAGGGTTCTTAGCGAGGAGATACGCGAGGTCATGTGTGGTAGGCTCGTGCTTCGCGCCAACCTTGAGGAGAAAGACTGTGGCTTCCGCGCCATAGTGAACGTAATCGAGGATGCCACGATACTCTTGATCACGACCAACAAAGACATGCTCGGGTGCATCGTAATGGTGAATGCGCATCTCAGCCTTGCCAGTCTGATGCTTCGACCTATCCTCGAATCCGCTGCAGGCCGGATCGAGGTAGTACTTCCGGAAGATTGGTACGATGTTGGAGGCCGCGAGGTTCTGTATAAGTCCTTTGTATTGGTCTAAGTCAGATCCACGCGAAGCAAGGTAAGCAAACTGCATTTCAGCATCAAGCTTGGTCTTAGGTGGTGTCTTCATTAGATACTGGACACACGGGCCTATGCTCGGATCACGCTGAACCCCAAGCTTCTCGGCATGACCACGAAGATCACTTCTTAGAATGGGAAATCCTAGGCAAGCTGCCTGCTCATTGGTGTAGCATTGAAAGGGGCCGACCAATGCCGGGAAAGGAGCCTGTTCTGTCGGTAAGATCGGAAGGGTAAGGGCGGCAAACTTCTGTGCCTCTACAGCGTAGTTATTCTTGTAGTATTTTGCCAGAAGATAATCCATAGCACGCATATAAAGCTGAAGATCTTTGGCTTGACCGGCGCGATGGAGTATGTTTGCGATGGTGATGGAATCCGGGCATTGTCGAAGTCCAAGACGGAGAAGTAGTACACCTTCCCGCGTAGTAGGCTTCAATTCGAAAGGCAACTTGATCTGTGTAAGACCTAGAGCTACTATAGCCGGATCCGGAGCGTAGAGGTCTGAAGCTTTGAACTGTTCGCCGGGCTTTACTGAAGCACCTTCTCCCGGCAAGAATGCTGTCTGCTGTAGACGATTAAGGTCTTTCGCGGGGATCTCGTTGATGACGGATGCGAAGTAGCGAATAAGGTCAACGTGGTTCCAGGCCAGCTTTTCGGATTTCTCCGACTGTTGCGCGTCGCGACTGCGCATTCGATCAAACACCATTGGTAGATCGATAGTCTTTCGTACCCCGAGCGCTAAGAGGAATTTCTCCTTTGAGCCTGGAAATGGTGTCACAGTCGGCAGATCGTCGAAAAGCTTCACAGTGGGGAAGTATGACTCAGCTGGTCGCCGCATGCCCATCTTGGTCGGCAAGATCGAGTGAGGGGTCAATATCTTGACAACCGTCTCCTTCGAGGTTCCATCGAGTTGTTCCCAGCACTTGGATGTCAGTGTTAGTACGGAGAGGGCTAGGTTCTCGTCCTTGGTGAAATCGTCCAGCTGTGGCCGTGTGGTCATGTGTCGAAGCCAACGAACCATTGACAATTCCACCCAGCCGAAGAGTTGCAGTTGCTTGATCGTGATGCCTCTAGTGAAAGCGAAGGGTATCGTATCTTGTGGAAGAGGTAGATGCGCACCAATGCGTGCTGGGTTAACGAACGTGCTGATGTCACCCAGAGCGAGTATTCTACCAGAGTTCTTCTCTGGTTGAACGTCGATATTGGCGACCGTGTTTTCGAACAGACTACGTGAGCCGGGAACATCGATCTCGCCGCTTTCCAACTTAGATCCGCACCACTTGAGAAACTCGCAAAGCTCATCCTCGTTGAGTGCGCGGGATTCCAGGCCTTGACGGATGTCCTGCATTGTCAGCTCGGTGATAAATCCGCGATTGTGTAAGTTTAGCATGAAGTCGACAGCTCCATTTGCGAGTTCCTGTGGAACCATAGGTACTTCTCCTAGGAAACTCAGAGTTTCTGCCGGCATACGCACGCGGTTACTGGACATGACACCCTTGGTCGAAAGGATGTCAATGGATCGCTCTTTGGAACAGTTCCAGAACGCCTCATCAATCTTATCGCCGAGGGCTGTGGAAGGATGTGAGGATTTGGCGGTATATTGTTTGAAAACGTATGCAGTCTTCGTTATCAAGGTCTCCAAAGGTTCCTTGCCAAACTGGTTTTGTAAAGTTGCCAACTCTGCTGCGTAGGTGATGCGGCACGCTAACCCTGCGACGCGCAGAAGCTCGATATTCCAGGTCGAAATGTAGCGAGCATTCATATCCACGTTCTCACGCTCTACTGTCGGGATAAGGGATGGTGCAGATATGTGCGCGAGATAACCCGTCGTCTGAGCAGTGGGAAATCCGATGAAGATTCGCCCAGATTTAGTTGGAAGAACTTCTGCAAAGATCTTGTTGGCAAGCGCAGCTGAGCTGCCCGAACCTGTTGTCAGGGTGGCTGATGGGTCTTGATATGGACACGTTAAAAGAGCGATCTTGGTCGTCTTTGGTGGTGATTTCTTAGTTGCTCTCTCAATCTCCGCGGCGAAGTTTCGCGAAACCTTCGTGGCTGCCACCACAGTACATACTTGCAGGAAGATTGTTCCGGTTGAATCGCCTGCTATCTCTTCAGTGGTGTTGGTCTTCTCCGGCGCAGGTTTGACACTTTTGGTGGGTGGTGGAGGAGGCGCGGATGCGAACTTTGAGAAAAAGCTTCGGAGCGAAGTACCCGCGTTGCGGACCTCTTGATGTACGAGGTCTGCTGCTTTCTTTGGGGGTAGCTGAGCAGTGGCGATGACGTTCATCCAGCCTGCGTCGATCTGAGAGTGCTGTTGCGTAACATCAGTCACGCGCATCAATCCGCCTTCGGTCTCGGTTTTCAGTCCATTGGGCACGCGGACATTTTCCGGAGGTGATATCTTCTTGGTAAATGACGCAACGACGTAATCATCAACATGGAGCTCGATGCTTTGTAATCCAACAAACGTGAGACTGGTTGCCAGGAATTGACAAAGAGTGGGTAAATTCGGAAGCTTCGAAGGATTGTACGACGGAGATGCAGGGTTTGCTTGCCGGTATTCAAGCATGAAGATAGTGTCCCTTGTATCGTGTTCAACGGGAACAGGGGCGGCTTTGGTGGAAAGCATGTTACCCTTCCAGTAAAACGCCATAGTCCTGTCTCCTGAGATGACGAAAGGTTCATCGCAGTCGGCGAAAACGCTGTAGAATCCGACACCGAAAGCACCAATCTTCGTTTCGTCTGGGTTGCCGTCCGCGATGCTTTTTAAACGACTCCAATCCGCGGTCGTAAATGGCTGACCATTGTTGCTAACAACGAGCCGCTTGAGCGTATGATGTTGGATGATATGCTTCAGTAGAACAGGGTCATCGGCGCCCTGTGGTGTAGGAACAGTAAGAGATGGATCCGTCTCGAATTTAATGATGACTTGGTCTGCTTTTGCATCTGCCGCATTTTGAATCAATTCTCGTAACGTTGTATGTTCGCTGGAGTAACGCGCTAGGACCTTGTCTATCAACGCCCGAGTATTGACCGTAACCTCGCTATCGAAGCCATCGGCCATGGTCTGATTGCGCAGCCGCGCAAAATCAATCGCAGCCATTTTAGCTAGACCGTTTGTTGTCGCCTAATAGAGTGACGTTCGATATTTGAAGCCACAGTGGCGACAGTTTTGCTACAATCTCGGGGCTGAGCGCAGTAAGGCTGTATTGAACAGAGTGAATTCTTCAAGTGCGAAAAGATCTTCTTTATCTAACCTGCTGACGATGACTCGCAAGCTAAGTGCGATCTGTGGTTGAGGCTGTAATGTGAATGCGCTGGTTGGATCAAGTGTTCTGGTAAGAAGTGGGCGGCGGTGGCGAAGCCAGTAGGGGGAGCCAGAACGTGGGAGAATCCCTGTATAACAAAAGACAAACTCCTGAATATGCTCACGCTATGCAAGACGTAGGAAACATATCAAAGAGAACAGCGCAGCCTGGTGAGAGGTGAAGAGTCGTCGGTGACATGTCATGTTCGTGTGGCACTTGATGTTGCAGGCGCTGGCGCAGGGGCCAATCAATACCAGAATTGGCTTAGTCTGGTCTGGGCCACCGCCACGAGGCCGAAGCTTGGAGGATCGCCAACCAATTTCACCGTCCGACTGTATTCGGCGCATCATGCAAGCACCCGTCAGCACAACGTTATCTTCTTGATCCAGTATTTTGTTTTTGGCCTTCAAGTCTCCAGTCTTCAGATGTTGCGATGGCAGTCGACCCTCTGTCCCCGATTGCGCCTGCGCGCATTAGGGCCCTGCTTCTCCCCGTGGGTCGCATCAAGCGTTCGCGCTTCATAGCCTTTGTCGACCTCTTGCAGCAAGAGTCACTGGTTCGATTGGGCGATATTAGCCCTGATCCTCGACCTGACCGGAGTACGAGCCCTCGTGAGCCAATACCTCTGATGTTTACTGATCTTGGCGACGTATAGATATGTTTTCTCCTTTAGTGTGGCCTGAAGGAACCCTCCTTTATGACTTGTCAACTTCTATGCCATCGGCCTCTCATCTATCATTGTCACCGTTCGAACTGTTCAGAGAGCCCCTACTTGTCATCGGAATCGGAGATGCGTCCGAATATGCCTGGCTACAGCCATCACGTGCGACTGATGGGACCTCAAGTACGACGTTTGAAGAGCCCCCAGTCGGCGATGATGAAGCCAATGCTATTCAGTTCGGTATCGACGATCTCAGAGATCAATTTCCGAGGGCGTATCTTCACAGCATTATGATGTTTGATTCATCAACCCAATCTCGACATCCGCGCTTGCCTCAAGAGACGCTCTTGATCCCGCCCAAATCACATCTAAAGACTACAACGATGAAAACTTTCATGTGCGATCTTACTGCAACCTTGTTAGCGGAGATGACAACCTTGGCAAAATCCATACAAGCCCTTCCTACTTTGGTCTCCCCTGCTTCTCAGAATGGCATAGCGGAGGTCACACCAAGCTGGGCCGCATCTGACTCTACTTCGCAATCTGCACGTCGCAATTCGCAAACACCAAGCACCAGTAGGCCGGGGTCGCCCGTGGGAAATGCACCGAAGGATGGTCATCGAATGTCAATACCCGTATTGCCATCCACTTCGGGAGGACCGTTGTCCACCGAGGATCCAAGAACCACTTCTTCGAGTGCACAAGGCACACATACGCCTCCAACAACGTTTGATGAGATATCCGGCATCAATGCAGCTAATACGCTCCATCAAGCGAACAGCAATCCCACCAGACCCAGCACTGCAACCAAGAACGCCGCAGCGGACCGCGTTTCAACCCACGGATTTGGTTCTGGTGGGGTCGGTGAAAGGGCTAGAAACAAGGGGCGTGGTCGTATCGGAATCGTGGTCGGCACATTATACATGTGCGCGGGGCAGTGGGTTGAGGCAGTACGAGAACTTACGGAGGGTGCCACAAGAGCACGAGCCTTGAGCGACCATCTATGGCATGCCAAAGCTCTCGAACACATCATGGTCTGCATGCTTCTATTTGCTTGGTCAGGCATGGAGTTTCAGGTTAGTCTCGTTTTTGCATAATTACGCCCTTATTTGCTCACTGATCCTAAAGATACCCCAAATCTGCTATCCAGCATTCGACAAGTCTGCAGGAAGTAAGTCACCGACGCATACGCCGACTAATAGCGTCTCGGACGTTTCAGCTACAACCAAGCCCCACAAACACGACAATTCACTGGACACTCTAAACTCGCTGCTACCAGACCTGGTCCATATGATCCTGAACCTGTATACCCGTGCGGCCAATTTCGCTGGTGAATCGTTGCCGCCTCTTGCATTTTCGGAATGCGTAATACGGTTTTCCAAGTTACTAGCTGCAATAAACTTATCCGCAGGATTTCTTGACGATGATGCGTTGCGGCACCTTGTGCAGAACATACCGTATAAGCAAAAGGCACGGATTTCGGTTCTGAGGCTTAGTGTACACCCCACGCGTAACGACATTGCTTCTATGCTATTCCGTGCATTACCTGGGCCCCTGGAAAGCTCCGGAATGAACCCCACAGACCATGTTGTAGTACTCGCTGGTGTTGCCTCCATCTTGTCGTCATTAGGATTGCAACGGAAAAAAGCCATCGTCATGAAGGAGTTCATCACGTCTTTAATTCCTGGCTTAATTCAAGCCCGTAAAGTAGGTGCAGCGGAGATGGGAGTCCACCCGGCTGCTGGTCTTGCCGCACTCAACATCGCAAATGGTGGCACCTCCGGAAGCGGTGCCCTCAATCTGGGAGAAGGTGAAGCCGAGAATGGTATCGATGAATTATTGGGTTCACTCGGTCGGATTTTCGGAATTCCAAATTCGAAGGGGAACATGCCCGACATAGCCGTACCTAGCCAAAGAGACGAGATCGCGGAAAGTGCCTCGGACAGCATTGCTAGCCAGCGCGTGGTCGACGCTATTCTAGCAGTCTCTTCTTTACGGTCTTTTGGAAGTCTTAGCCTCAAGCTGGAAATACTGCGAACGTGCCTGAGTTTCTGCGAAGCATTGCCAGATTTCAATGGCGTTCTCCATTTCACTGCCCTCTTGCTGCGGGTTGCGGGCCCAGGTACGGCACCAAGGCCTAATAGCACCGACGTGTTCGTGTCTCTTCCCCGAGATGAACAGATCCGACTCTACTCGAACATTTCAAGAACAGTTACTGCCACGAAGAAGCTTGGGCTACAGCATGCTGAAACAGAATACTGGGATGACTTCCTGGTCCGCGGGTTATTTTTCCTTGAGGAAATGGAACATTTAAGATTAACTCAAAGGCAAGGGACGGAACTAAAGTCAGATAGCCAAGGAAAGGATGGCCCGTTTCTTCACAATGCCTGGTTGAAGAAGCCGCAGACAAACGCTGCAAATACAGTGTTGGTTGCTAATGAACACTATCGCTTCGTCATCGCCATGCAGAACCCATATGAGTTCGAGCTTGGGGTAGAGTCATTGAAGATAGCTACTGAAGGTGTTGAGTTTGTTGCGCTAGAAGAGCACTTCCTGCTAGGTCCTTACAGGACTCAAAAGTTCCAAATCACAGGAACAGCGCGGTCATCAGGGTCACTGAAAATTATCGGATGCTATGTTAAGCTTATTGGGTGCCGAGAACGGCTTTTCCCTATATTTCCTGAACCATGGAAGCCCAAGAGAGGAGCCAAAATGAAGCGCATGGGTCTCAAGGCATGTCTAGGTGCCCCAACATCACGGCCCTCCTCAGCTGTTGCGATCGACCGCAGAGCAACTTTCCAGCCGAAGCCTGAGTCACTGATCTTCTCTGTAATACCAGATCAGCCAGTTATTGTCATCACCAACGTGTCTTTACCACAGTCAGCGGTCATGGTGCTTGAAGGCGAAAGAAAACGGTTTACAATTACCGTCAAGAATACATCAGCTGAAACAACCGTTGACTTTGTCCACATCTCTTTCCAGGATACCGCGACTGCCGCGATACAGGCGGCGACATCCAACAAAGAGCTGCCCGCAGCTGAGTTACATGAATTGGAGGTCCAGCTCGCCCATCATTCATCCTTGCGTTGGTGCAAGAGCGAGGCTGAGGAATCGTCGAGCATCAAACCAGGCGCAGAAGCGGAGTTTACCATTGAGGCCATCGGCCGCACAAGACTGACGGATGCTACCATTCAAATCGATTATGCCAACCTTGGAAAGCGAAGATCGGAGGTTGAGGAGCACTTCTTTACCCGCCAGGTGTCCGTGCCCATCTCAATCACCGTGAATGCAAGTGTGCAGCTTCAGCGCCCGGACATTGTACCCTTATCCGGCAATATCAGCTGGTCTAACACTAGATATTTGAGCTCGAAAGCTCATTCTGACCATGAGACATTATCTACTCCGTCGTCTGGGAAAGCTGATGGTCATCTTCGGTCTTTTATCAGCCAAAGGCAGAGCAATGAAAATGATGAAGAGCACTGCATGCTCCTTTTAGATCTGAGAAACTCGTGGCCAAACCCACTGTCGATATCACTCCAAGCTCGAAGGCCTATGGCTGACAGCAACTACAGCGATGAGTCGTGGAACGAAGCGTATGGCGTCAATGAGGTCATACAGCCAGGGCATGTCAGCAGGGTCGTTATGATACTTCCAAAGGTCTATCTGCAAGCTCCACACGCCGCTGTGCCATCTCTGAACCCTGCCAATCAACGCCAGTTTATCGTTAGCACGAGCAAGATCTCTCCTGAAACCGAACGAGTGAGCCGGGAGGCTTTCTGGTACCGCGAAGAGTTGCTCAAGATTGTGCGAGGAACATGGACAGAAGACAGTAATGGACGTCATGGGGAACTGGAATTGCGCAGCATCCGTTTCTCGCCGCGCATGGTCGAGGCCATCAAACTTGAGGATCTCGCGATCAACACGACCATCATTTCCGACTACCCTACAGCCGAGGGCGAGGATACAGTACGGCAAGTCGGTCGCGCTAAGTTTGAGGTGCCGATAGATAAATTCCTCACCATGAACACATCTGTCCGTAACCGAAGTCCGCGTCCCATTTCGCCTATACTAAGATTACAACCTCACCTCGCTGGCCTTCCTCACAATGTTGCTCTGGACCTTGACAAGCGATTCTCATGGACAGGAGTACTACAGCGAAAGCTACCGATCGTACAGCCCGGAGAGATTGTAGAGTCGGAGCTTGGTATCGTTGCGCTATGCAGCGGCACATACGAGATCGGTGCAACGGTCGACGAAGCAGAGTATATCAATAGTGGTGGTGGGGATGAGGATCACAAAGTGAACGACGACGCCCTAACTTTGCTGCAGGGTGGCAATATTTTAGGTGAACGGAAGCTACGAACTTGGTACATGAAAGAGCCTTGTACGATTGTTGCGAGGAGATGAGACATGAAAATAAGCAAAATAGTTGGATGATATAATGTTATGAAGCGTTTGTCATATATATTCCATCGAATGGTAGTAGTGGCCTTATGATGGATATTCGCTTGCACTTCCCTAGAACTAACTGTGCAAGCTTCATGAGCAGGTAACGGTGAGCAGCAAACGCAGAGCACAGTATATCAGGACATTGCCTTCGGCTGCTTCTAAGATAATACCGCAACAACCTTGGACTAATCGATCTATCAAACAAGCTCATCTCAATCATTGGTTCGTCCTTCAAATCCAGCGATATATGCTCCTTCCGCCTAACCAACGAGGAGATTTGTGTGAAGATGTCATACACCTTCTAACCTCTTTTCGAAACGGTCAAGGTATCACTGATACGCCTTAACATAGAAGCATTGAGCGATGCTACGCGCTGCCCGGATATCTCGAATAAAGCTAAACACTTGATCGTCGGCACTTAAACGCTGGAGCAATACCGTAGGCGTATCGATGTCGCATCCTAGTACTTTCCGTTCTATGCTAGCTCGTGACAAGGATGGAAGCAGTTTGCGCATTAATCTGCAGCACATTATCATCCGCCGGTTACAAAAACCTGTAGATGATTACAATCGAAGACCGACCTGGAAAACAGTCTGTTGCGTATCACTCAGGCTTGGGAAGCTCCAGATTGAAAAGAATTACTGGAATCGATTTGCGTTGGAACGGCCCATACACGCCGATAGTTCCGTCTCTCCAGTTGTCTCGGTCAGTAGTATACGCCACTTCTATTTTTTTTTTGATATATTGCGTCATTTAGACACACGTGGCATGGTTTTAGACATCAAAATTATAATGAGAGGTTTTCGGTTAGAGCATTTTCTTTTTGGAGGTTTCATCATGAAGGCTTTTGAACTTACGGATACGTCAGTGCGGAGCGTGCTGGACTCTCACCTTATACATTTGGAATTTGGACAAGAAAGATTCTCGTATTACAATAGTCATCGTAATCTCCAGGGACTTCAGGATTATGCGCTGAGTAGGGGTAATATCTTTGATACGATGATGTGGTGATGGGACACGGTGTCGAGTGTGGGCAAGAGGTGGACAAGAAAACATGTCTGATGTAGGTAAAGGCAATGGCGATCATAAGTATCCATATTCAACCTTAAGAAGATGACCTTGCGAGATTATTAATAGATGGCCTGGATGTAGATCGACTATGCATACATCCAAACAAAACGCCAATAGTGCTTGCTGGAAGCTGGGGTAAATCTGCCACAACACACAGTTTTGCCAAAGTGATATGCTGCACCGTACTTACGAACCCCCGAAATTTGGAAAATTTACACAGATGATAAAAGGAACCCAGTAGCAAAGGAGGATGTGTCTCGTTTTCCACATTGTCATTCAAAATCCAGCACCACGCATGACGATCATAAACCTCATGCATGTGCTTCTTCAACGTCCACGAAAGAATAAGTACCCTCCTGCTAACCAAGCAAAGCCATTGATCAAGTGCCAGCTGTACTATCACAGTCACTGGCGCTCTCCGTTGGCGCCAACCCTTGATTCGTCGTTGTTATTAGGCGAGAAAGTTCTTCGATTTGGAGTTTTAAATGGGCCTGCTGTACTAGTAGTCGGTGTAGTACATCGTTACTCTTCCTAGCTGAACTGCTATAGGATTAATCAGGTGGGCTAAAAGCAACTCGTTCACACTTACGAATTCGCCATCGAGACCTGGTGAGAAAGAAGGCGCGATCGCAAATATTCTCTCTCACGAGTCTTCTCAAGTCCTCTCTTTCGCACTTGATACCAACGCACTAGTCGTGGTGTTGTACCCAACCTCAGTGTGACCTTGACCGCACGTGTCACAAGATTTGAGCGCACTGGAATGGAGTCCAGTGCCGCGACAAATGACCGCAACGGTCTCAGATATTTCTTTTCCAGGACCTCCATTAGCCGTTTGGTGTGCGAATCCCAGGGACCAAGCTCCATGCTAGCTTTTTTGGCTTCCCGAATGGAATCGATCCACGTCGTAGGCGTAACCCCAACAAGCTGCAGATCTGCCGCGCTTTGTATGATATAAGATGTTTCACGGCCTCCAACGCGTATCACGTATACTGCGATAACAATCTCCACAGCATATATGGAGGCGAAGAGCTTCTTCAGCCAGATAGTATCGACATCGTCGCCTTGCTCGATCAAGAGCTGGTCAAGACCAACCGATTGCATATCACCGAGTTTGGCCATGACAGAATCATGAATTGCTTGCATTTCCATTTGGCCGTTGCTTAGAGTTTTATAGCGCACATATATGAACGCCAAAATGGCGGCAGCGAAGGTGAGGATGCCGGTGACGTTGGCGGTGATGGAAAGCGGACTATCCTCCATCGGGGAGGAAGCGAGGGCAAGCGTTCCGGATTCAAAGCTATCTCGATGAGGCCGTAAGTCGACTGTATGTGTCCAAAGCTTTTCTTCGTCGTTTAGAGTGGCACTACAAGCGAAAAAGACGACGAAGAAGACCGCTCTTCTCAAGGCTGGCGCCGCAAGAGGTCTCAGCTGCGCTGTTCGCTGAAGTAAGCGGCGGTTGCATGGTGGCGTCATGCGAGGCCAATTTTACGCCTACAACTTCCAGCCTCGCGTCTTGTGTCCACTAAATTCCTTGTTGCAGGTTCGCGGCTACTATCGTTTACTTGTCGCATCACTGGAGCTATTGGCCGTTCTAGAATTTCCCGAGAAATCAGCAGCTCGCGAGCACCTCGACAGCACACATCTCAGCCCGCCTCTCGAGCGCAGCAGTTTGCATCATCGATGCTCTTGTGAAGCACTTTGGAGAACTGGAAAAGACCCCCAAACGAACAGGACCGAAATTGAGATTATTTGGGGTTAAAAGTGCTTAGCTAGAAGCCTTCTTCCGCCGACTTTTGCTTTGCAACGCCTTTTACAAAGATTTTGACCATTTTGTTTTCTTTTCGAAACGAAAAAAAACGTCGGCGCAAACATGAGCTCAGTACTGGGACAGATTTTGGAGAAGAGAGTAAAAGAGACGTGGTGTCGAGGCGGAAGAAAAGAAAGGGCGCAAAACACCAGAATTTGAGAGAAGTAAAAAAACAAAGAAAAAAAGAAAAAAAAACAACACATCAAGGTGTCATCATCATTGCATCATTCATCTATCCGTCCATCCACCAATCTATCATATGCCATACCAACACGGCCCCCATGCAAGAAAAAAAAAGGAATGATGATGGAAAGAGAGACAGACGCCTGTAAATGCCCAACAAACATCAATCGTAGTCATGAAAGGCCGCACCAAAACAATCCAGGGCATCATCAGGGACCGTTGCAGGGGAAAAGGAGGACATTAGGAGGGTGTAAGCCGAGCGACCCCAACACACAAAAAGCCTTGAAAAGTCATGGTAACCCCCAACCCCCCAACTCATCTCGAAACTCAAACTTGGTAGCAGGGGAGAACCATAATAATACACGCGTCACAACTTTCTAATCCCAATCAAACGACAATCGCTCCTAGTTATTTGCCAGCGTAGGCGCCCTCCTGAGCTTGTAATCTGGTAGATGGTCAAAGTCGTCCGTCTCGGAGTTGTACCGCCAAGCCTTGAATTCTACGCCGTAGGGCTTGGGTTCGAGCTGGTACAGCATACCTAATGGGCAGTCCAGATCAGCCACGTCCTCGCGCTTGAGGCCCTGGAAGTATGCCAATAGCACGCGGGCTACGCTTCGGTGTGTGATGAGCAGGCAGTGATCTGTCATGCGCTCTAGCTCTACAATCACAGGGCGGATACGGTTGATGACGTCGAGGTAGCCTTCGCCGCCTGGGCCGGGGTATCGGTATGCGAGCTTGTCGCGTCGCCGTTGGAGGTACTCATCTGCGTACTTTGTGCGGATCTCTTCGTATGTTAGGCCCTCCATGAGTCCTGCGTTGAGCTCGTCCAGCATGCGCATTTGCTTGACTTCAAACTCTTCGTCGCAAAAGTACTGCCCGGTCTGGATGCCACGCTTGAGCATGGACGTCCAGACACAAAAGTTGCGTTGTTCGAGCTCGTGGCTGTAGTACGGGTTCGGCGGGGTGTGATCGCCTGCTACTGGAGGGAAGTGCGTGTTGGCCAACTTGTCTGCTTGCCGGACTGCCCAGTCCTTGCGCTGTGCAGCAATGAAGCGTGTCATGGCCTTTGCGTACTTTTGTCCGTTCTCGCTGAGGTCGGAGTCACCACCAATCTTTCCAGCGACGTTGTCTAGCGACTCGCCGTGTCTTGTTATCCAGATCATGCGCGGCGCAAGATTGAAGTTGAGAAGGTAGTAGACGGCCTGGCCAGCAAGGAAACCCTTGATCTGATGCGAAATCATCTTTCGGCCCACATCCACCATCTTGACGTAGGGCATGTTGTTGTCCTCCTCGTAGTCGCCGATGGGAACGTAGTTTTTTTCGTAAATGGCCACGCGCTTCTTGAAGTCGGCCAATGCTGCAACTGGATCCTTGTCTGCGTAGTCTGGTCCTGAGAGCTTCAATCGCATGTTGGACTCGAGCAAGTTCTGGTCCCGGCATACGCTCTCGACAAACAAGACGTTGAGCTCTGGTCCCGCGCGATTCCGTATCCGCTCCATGATCTGCTTGCGCCGTGCGAGCGTACTGTTGGTAGCATCGAATATGCCCACAGAGCCACTGCCCTTCAGGATGTAGTCCAATAGGTCGTCCAGAGTCTCCATGGCGCATTGCTCTCGCAGTGCTGCTGCCCGTTGGTTTTGTGGGTCGAAAAAGTCTGCCGATTGGTCCATGGACTCATTTTCCTCTTCCGCTGCCGCCTCATGGTTAGGTGTAGGCGCCTTGGGACCTGGCGAAGTGACTTCAACTCGCGGTGGTGGTAGCGGTGGTGGTAGCGGTGGTCCGTCTTCATCCTCCGCAATGGCCGTGCTACCCCGGCGTGGGTCCGGCAGGTTCTGTGGGTCTACGGGCCCATGGTGCGCGGGGTCGCCGTTGATGAGAATTTTCGCAGCGATTTGCGGCAGTGTGTCTTGATGGTCTTCAATGGCCTGTTTGACGTGTGAAGAGACGCGCTCGAGGTTCGCTTGTGACAGCCGAAAGCCACTGTGACTCGCAGCTACTCTCCGCTTCTCTCCCACGTTGAAAATCCTGGTGTCGTGCTGCAGCCAGTTCAAGTAGCGTGCCATCTTTTTGGTAATGTATGACTTGCCTCGCGCAGGCAGTCCGACCATGACGATGACGAGTTTGGAGCCGACATCTCGCTGTGCGATCTTGCCGTCGGGGGAGACCTTGGACTTGGTCAGGCCGGGGATATCGAGCGTAGTAGGCCGTAATCGCGGGGTGGACGTGGCGGAGCTATTGCGGGTTATAGCGCTGTTACGGTCAGCGAAGTAGGATGCGTTCTGTGACGGCGGTTCTCCATACTCGCGCGGACTTCCGGGGACGGATGGCAGTGGGGTGTCACTCAAGGCAGCGCCCACGCCGTCCTTTGCGACCAAATGGCCATTGTGGTGTTGCTGGTTGACTGGATTCGGCACAGCCTTCAGTTCGCCATTTTGGAGGGCGCGCTCCTTGAGGGCCTGCACGTTCTTTGCAGGCACAACGGCAGGAAACCATGGTTCGGCGGGCACGGCGCGGGGAGTGAGGTCGGTGTCGGCGTCGGTGTCGGTGTCGGTGTCGGTGTTTGGCTGCTGTGCGTTGTCGAGGGGCAGGGTGAGTTTGCTCATCACCGATCGGGCGTAGACGGAGTGGGTGCTGAAGCGGCGGTTTGGCGGAGTCGAGGTGGTTGAGGAAGCTGAGGATGGGCGACGGTGCGGCTGCTGCGTGTGATGCACAAGCTCGGTCACCATCGGCGTCGGGACTGCTTCCATGTTGGGCGCCATGCCAAGATGTCCAGATACCATGTACGGGCGTGAAGCTAGCCGGGCCGCTGCACCAAGGCTGCACCCAGCGCCGTGGTTGCGAGTTGCGGTGCAGTTGCCGATAGACGAGGGGGTTGAGCTGAGGAGGTGGTGAAGCAGTCGAGTGTGGTGGGAGAAGGGTTCTTGTCAAAGTAGTCGCGTCGACTGTAAATGCAGGCTGGTCGGGCCGGTGGCCTGGTCCAAGGCTCTCGATATGACTGTTCCGCGTTGGCCTCTGGGTGAGAGGGGCTAGGAACCACCCACGGGTGCGCCGCTGGGGCTAGGCCGTTGGCGGCAGCGGAGGGCGAGTTTCCAGGAACGCGCGCAAACGCGTCGAGCAGCGCAGCGCATGGTGGGCAGATTATATCCTCGGGCCTGGACGGTGAGATTGGGACATGACAAGGCGGCGCGACTTGTCTGCGCGTCGCTCTCCGAGTTAATTACCAAACCGCCTGGCGCGTCTTGATGCTCGAAGCGGCCAACCCCCACAGTCCGGATCCCGAACGCCAATCAATCATTCGCACACGCCCCCCCCCATTGCCGCTCGAGACGAGGGGGCAGCGCACACGGGTGCCCTCCCTGGGGTTGGTCGAGTAGCTCGGGATGGGGTCATGGCTCTGCTCTGTGTAGCGTGTTCCATTCATTTCGTACTCTCTTGGGCGGGTGCAGCGACGTCAGTGTGCAGCTGGTTACTCCACTGTTGCTTGCACAGGCCAAAAAGCCCCTGGCACTCTTATACATGCACACCATACCATGTGTTTCTCCATCTTCCCAGACGTCGCCCAAGAAGTCTTTCCAGACGAGCCTTCCGTCTTGCGGGCATCTTTGATTATCTGCCATGCGTTCGGAATGGTGGTACCAGGGCAACGTTGTCACCTGTGATGACCTGTCTCGTCGACAAGTGCCCAAATGCTATGTCGCAAGCTTCAGCGTCAGTACCAGCAGACAGATGTACGCTGAGACGCTCAACGCAGTCAGCACAGTGACGACATTGCCAGAGGTTCGGAACTTCTTTCTGTGCAGGCCATCCTCGCCGACTTCTGAGAAGAACTGCTTGTTTCCTGTTCCTTGTCAGCGCCCACACCTCTGTCGCCATCCATTTACACCATCGCCCTCGCGCTCACCTTGCTCGCGTCGGAACACACTGATGAACAGGATGCCAGCGCCATAGACTGCGAACAGCGCACCCATGGAGTAGAACTCGGCGGTGAAGATCTTGAGTACGACCAGAGCAAAGGAAAACTGCCCCATTGCTGTACGGACGTAGGCGCCTTCAAACGTTCGCTGTGCAGCGCGTATCTCAACCAGCTCCGCACCCGTCAACACGACTGAGTGTGCTCGGTGTTGATGGAGACGGTATCTGTCTGATGTCTGACGGCCCTGGACATTGTGAGCGTCGAGTGTTGCTAGAGAAACTTGACCAGGCTCCTACTTCGAACATGATGGTTATCGCGTGGTTATCGAGATGCAGATTGGAAGTGTGCATGTGGTTAGTGGTCATGTCTCATGTCGCTCACCCGCACCACCCCGTATTACCTCGGGACGTAGGTAGTCGGGAACGCCATCAACGACGAATCAACGACGACATGCGTGACGAACAGCTCGCTAAATGCGCGTTTTCGCAGCCACAACGTGTCCGAGGGGACCGATAACCCGGACATGGTGTTTATGATGATGCCATCTCAGACTCGCCCGAATGCTCCATCCATGCCGTTGGGCCCAGTGGCTCCTTGCCAAGACGAGGCTCGAGCCGACTTGGGCTGCTTGCAGCGTCCAACCACCTCCGAACATGTCCTCCGCAACCGTCTCCGCAACCGTCCCCGCAACCGTCCCCGCAACCGCCATGCCGTGCCATAAAAAGTCCAATTGACTACTCAGCCTTGCCACGACGCCCCGTTCTCGGCTGCACCCGTGATTTCCTCCCTGAGGCAGCGCTGCATGCTGCTCAGCGCTAGGCAAAGCTTCACCCGCGCACGCTATGTCCTCTCACTGGAACAAGTACTTCGACGACAAGTACACTCCATCCTCTGCTACTGCCTACATGCAATTGACACGACTAGGCACACAAACAACCGCCACAACCACCTTGCCCATCTCTCTGCTCGATCCTCCACGACCTTCTGTCGCCCTTTTGCGCCCTGGGAAGATTACCCTGATACCTACGTGACCGAGGAGGGCATCATGGCAGGCGGAGGAAAGTGGCGTTTCTATGGAGTAGCTGCAGGACGCAAACCGGGAGTCTACACAGATTGGCCAAGTGTGCAAGCCCAGGTTAGCGGATTTAGTGGCGCGAGACACAAGGGATTCAAGACGCAAGAGGAGGCTCAGGCTTTCGTTGACGGTGCCACTAGAGCCTTCAGCACACCCATCAGCACACCCATCAGCTTACGCGGAGACGCCTCTGAGTCTGCCTCTCCGTCAGCAACACGCCACGTGGACACAAGTACGGAGACATTAGAAAGTGCACCCAAGCGGCAAAAGAAGGAGAACACGTCGCCCGCCCTGGTCGTAGACAATTCACTTTTCAAATTCGAGCCCGGCCTCGGCCCCCTCCCGCCAGACGCAGTAGACGGTTTCGACCACAACATCAAGCTCGACGAGCAGACAGGCCATATCAGGGTCAAGACAGAGGAGGAACTTGGCAAGAGGAAAAGGCAGCCGACAGGAGACTTCAAGGGTCCAGTGGTAGTATACACGGATGGTGGTTCACGTGGCAATGGCCAGAAAGGCGCCTATGCAGGCTGTGGTGTTTACTTTGGTCCAAAGGATCCCAGGTTCGTGTCCGCTGGCATACATTGTGTTTTTGTAGTCTGCAATTCTCTCTAACACCAGGTACAGAAACGTTCAAGAACCCCTAAGGGGTGACGGTCAGACCAACAACCGAGCCGAACTAGTCGCAATGGCCCGAGCCATCGACCACGTTCCCATCGATCGCGACCTTCACATCATCAGCGACTCTGAATATTCCAAAAACTGTCTTACCGAATGGTTTCGCAAATGGGAAAAGAATGGTTGGAAGATTAATGGCAAAGAAGTGGCGAATAAAGAAATCATCCAACCCATTCTGGCAACAATACGGGAACGGGAGAAGAGCGGGGCCAAGACCAAAATCACCTGGATAAAGGCACACGCCAAGGACCAGGGTAACATTGCAGCCGATTCCTTGGCTAACCAGGGCATGGACAAGTGGACCGCTGATCTTGCGTCAGGAGAGGTCTTTGACATGTCAGAAACCTTGAGGACAAAGTACAGAAACCCAAACGATCCACCGTCCCCAAAGCAGGAGCCCGAATTCGGCGACACGGATAGTATGGATGAATACTTCCGCGAGTTGGCATATGAGAACCTAAACGGTTTCCAAGGGGATCCGTTGGCTCAAGACGTGCTTCAGTCCTCTGCTGATGCTGAACGAGGTGATGCGAGTGCAGGGCAGGACATTGACGACGCGTGGGCTGACGATGCGCATGTTTTAGCGACGGTCAATGGCGAGGAGAAGAAGGAAACTGGGCTGGATCTCACATACTAGATACCCATCAAAATGATATGGAGGCGCGCGCGATCAAGTTCCCCTCACAAGACGACAAAACTCGAACAGTAGCAGCAGACCCAAAGAGTCGTGGTAGCTAAACCAACCCCATCACTGTTATGGGAGTTGGCTGGAACCAAAACGACGAACCACGATACGATTATGAGGAACAAAATGTACTCAACATACTTTTACAGTACTTCCCAATTCTACAACATTCCCTCGCCACATATACACAGTCTCCCTTCAACACCACTGCAGCACACTTTCTAGATACAAATTCTTTGCGCCAATGGTGACTACCGAGGAACACTCACCACAATTCAAAACAATGCAAAGAAAAGAGTTTGCAGTCACAAAAATTCCGGGGACAGAGAAGCAAATAACCTCCATGTCGACTTCAAACAGTCTTTTCTAACGCATATTGCATCTGCTACCGTGTACAACAAGGTTGCTTCGCATTTATGCAGGAGATTGTTGGTAACCCTGGATCAAGAGTTCTGTACTTTGGTAGCAAAGGCACGTGAAAGTGAGGGTTCTGCTGTGCGCGAATGAGCGAGATCATGTACCGTGGTTTGGGCTTCGGGAAAGTGGGTCGCCTTTTTTGATCGCTGGACCTTGAATAAATATCTCGAGGTTCTGTTCAAGTTTCTCTAATACTCTCTCATCACTGTTCAAAATGATCTTGTCATCGAAAAGCTCCGGAAAGTTCACCATGGTCTTGGCCTTTCTCATGGGCAGCAGGTAGTGTTGCGGCAACTCCTTCGCCTCGAGTAACCACTCACGCGATCGCCTCGAAATCAACTGCCACTTTCGTTTAGATCCACCTCAACTCATTTCAAAATACCGTTCAGAACTGGCCACGGTCCGGTAATAGTATCACGAACAACTAGTGCATTCGCACCCCCCATCTACGCCAATGCTCGGGAAAGCCATTTTCAACGACCTGGTATCGCATGACGCTGAGCAGCAGTGCAAGAGCGGCCACTGCTTGAGCAAGGTGCTACCAAGAGTCCTTTACAACGATGAACCCCATCAGACTCAAGCGAGTCCTTCACCCGAAACTACTGAGGACTGGCTGGGGCGGCGCCATGTGTCAGTACGACGACCAAGTATGCAGCATTGGGAAGATGGGCGTGCATCTTGGTAGTATCGAGTACTTTATTCATGGCGCCAATATACCACCTGCTATTATTGATTGGGTCGAAGAAAGAGTCAGGACTACGTACCCGAATTTGGAAATTATCCTCATTGTTTGGTTGACCGTTGGCGCGATACCGACACTCGTAATCGTCGTAGTGCTTATCGCCATGATGGTGTCTCTGGCTCACTGGCTGTATACTGGGCTGCCGGGGCTCTGTGCTTCCATCGCATAGGGATGTAGTGCTTCGAGGGAAGCGGTAATACAGGCGCCAGGTAAAGCATGGAGCAAGGCGAAAGATGGCTGGAAGCATGGGTCAAAACGTGGTTCAAATGATGTTGAGACGGCCAAGGACGAACAGCCGCCTACGTATGAACAACAGGCGACGTATGAGCTTCCAGACCGGCCTTTGGCGCCGCCAAGCTACCGCACGTATGATAGTCGGCAGGACTCCAACGCTATCTAAATGTATTAGAAAATGTGGAAAGAGGACCATGGACATACAAGGGAGAACAAAGGGGGAAACAAATTGCAAATAATGGGAGCACGCAGAAAGCAAGCACATTCTTTACTTTCAAGTACTATTCCTACTCCACCACTCACCCACCCACCCTCCCTCAATCATCCTCCCACCCTCCCTCAATCATCCTCCCACCCTCCCTCAATCATCCTCCCACCCTCCCTCAATCATCCTCCCACCTCCGCAACAACCCTAACCTTGATCCCGTCACTCGCCAAATCTGTCATCCCCGTAAAACAATCATGACTCGTCAACACATCCCTCCTCTCCACCGTATCCCAAATCTCAAACTGGAACCTCCGCCACACCATCGCAAGCCCAATATACAGCTCAGACGTAGCCAGATTCATACCCAAGCAATTCCGACTCCAGCGTCCGAAAGCGAAGAGATAGTGTGTAAGTTTGGGGTTCTCGAGCCACCGCTCTGGACGGAAGGCAAAGGGGTCTGGGTCGATGGTTGGGTCGGTGTGCAGGAGGTAGGCGGATTGCATGACGGGGGTCCCGCGGGGAAGTGTATATTGGGCGTATTGGAGGTCTCCTTCCGTGGCGATGCGGGGTTGGCAGGAGCTTACGCCGTGGGCTATGCGGAGGCCCTCGTGTACTACTGCGGTCTGAGGGTTGGTCAGCGCGATTTTTTTTTTTGGTTATGTAGGATTATTTCACAGGATGCTTACTAGGTATGGCAGAGCTTCCAGTTGCGGTAGTGGGACCTGGTGATGCACCGTTGGCATCACCGTTTCCAACTCTTCTCTAAGCTTCTCCCCAGCCTCTGTGTTCTTGACCCCCAACATCATCCCTAATGTCGTGAAAAATCGTTCGTTTCAGGTTTCTCGAGCTGTCTTCGTCGTCATTTTCGCTGAATATGCGCTCGACTTTTCTTAACGTGAGCTCGTTGAAGGATTTCATCTTCGCCGCCCCGGCATCCATTTTCGCAACAATGTGCGGCGGGAGGTCTAGCATGAAGCTGCAGAACGCGGGGAATTGGCGGGCCAATGGGCGAATCGAATCTGTACTCCTTGATGGAAGATGTCGAGCCATTCTTTGCCGTATTCTCTATTCTCTAGGCTCTTCATTGACTCGCCCAAACAGTATTCAGAAACAATGTCCATGGTGAAGGCGGCATAGGCGTTGTTGAGGTTCACGACGCCTGCTTCGGGGCCTTCCTTCGCTAGCTCGCCTTGCAAACGACCTAAAAGCTTCTTCGTAGTGTTTACGACGAGGCCTTCGAGAGCTTGGACGGAGCGCTTGCTGAAGAAAGGGGATACAGCATTTCGTCGCATCTTGTGCATGTCGTGATCCATTGTCTCCAGCATGGCGCCCGCCCAGGTCTTCGAGCCAGTGTGATGCGCCCAACTGCATCGGTTGCGTTTGTGATTCGCGCCTGATGCGTATATAGTCTCAAAGTAATCTGCATCGTAGATGTGGACGTGGATGGGATTGATTCGAATAATGGGCCCTGTTGATATGGTCAGAATCATCAAGGAAAATGGCCGTAGTAATAACTTACCGTATTGCTCATGCAGTTGCTTGATCTTCCAGAGATACTGAAATTTATGTGGGTAAACGTCATAATAGAACTCGTACCAGAAGATCAATGCTGCCAGCTACATGGTGTCAACCGTGAACCACAAACTTCCCATCGAAGTCGAACCTTTGGCCCTGGTATTGCCGCTATAGGATGAAAATACACCCTGTATATTCCTACGGCCACCCAGTAAAGTAGCCATATCCCAAACAATGATGCGATGATTTCTTTCGTTCCACTGTTCCGCATCCGTTCCGAAAGGTACTCCATAATTAAGATGGCGATCGATTCGTTGTGATTGCATCCTCAGCATTAATTGATTAGCGGACTTTTGTAAGCTATATGTACACACGTCGGGGAAATTCTGGAAGTAAGCGGAGACAATGTTATCATGGCCATCGAGCACCAACTTTTCAAGGCGAGAAAAAGGTCTAGCTTTGCCTTTTTCTCGCCTTAACTATCTTAAACGCCTTCCCAAAATCAGTTTCCAATACTTGTTTTCCTAGTGCAGATGTTGTAGCGTGCGCGCTAGCCGTTGTAAAGAAATAGAGTAGTAATTTGTTAAAAACTCTGCAACTAGTCTGTGCGTAAGCTAATTTTAGAGTTTAATTAAAGGCAATTCGACTTCTACTTGACAAAGCAACTGCTTTCTACTTAGGTAGATAGATTTATTGGCGTAGTAAACTAATAAATCTATCTTTCTAGCTATCTACTATCCGAAATCTCCTTGACTTGATATACTAACCTAATATATCGACCTACACATTAGAATTGATAGCTAGACCCCTGGCTATCTACCTATACCGCAATCCCTATACTAACTCGATATACTAACCTCCTATACCAACCTACACATCTGAAATCTATCCTGACTTGATATACCGACCTCCTATACTGACCTACACATCTGAAATCTATCCTGACTCGATATACTGACCTACACATTAGAATTGATAGCTAGACTAGCACCTTGCTCCTAGCTATCTACCTATACCGCAATCCCTATACCAACTTGATATACTGACCTAATATATTAACTCTATACTGAACTGCTTAGCGTACTTATATAAGCAATACAAGAGAGCAGCTAGCATAGCCTACAACAACACATAAGAAGTAAAGGAGATAACTAGACTAGCATACTAGCTCTACATACTTCCTAACAAAGGACTAAGAGAGATACTTGTTAAAACTACTCTAGGCTACGAGCCTTACCTTTATCTAGACGAACCCCTCCTTGTAAATAATAAAAATTAGAAAACACTACGTAGATACTTGTAGGTCCTAAACCTACACGTCTTATATAGCTCTTTAGGCTGAGAAAGGACGTTAAACTACAATAAAAAAATGTTATCATGGCGTTGTGCAACCAGGACGTTCATTGGATCAGCATCGTGGACGGGGCAAGGTACCTCAGTGCGTAAACAAGCCGCAGGCCGCTAGCGCTTATCGTCATGTTGGCGCCCAATAAAACACTTGCAAGTCGACGGCACGGTGTGTTCCGAAAATGACCAAAGAATTCCCACGATCATGGACTGAGCGAGGTAAATCATCAAGCCTAAATGATGGCTAAGCCAGTTGGCAATGTGATCAAAAGTGATATACATACCAATGAAGGTGTCAAGAATGTTCGCTTCCACCGAGCGTCAGGCCTACAACATACGTCCAACAACGATGAAGATATATCTCAATGCCAGTTGTTCCAAAGAGACACTCCTTTCATTTGCTTGTACAATTCAATACGTGATCGTACCATTTGTGCGCCGAGAGATTTGTCAGATTCCAGTTGTCTTCGTACAGATGTTCGACCAAAACCACGGCATCGATGTCTTGTCGTTGATCTTCGGCAATGGTTGGACTATTGGACTAGTCCACAGGAAGCCTGAACGAAGAATGATGTGCGCATTGGTGTCGTACTCGCCTAAGCCATCAAATTTGCTGGGGGTGAATCAAAGATCAGATGAGATCTCTGCCGCGTTTTGTGCGAAGCAATGGAGGTATGCCACTGCACTGGCCATGAGACCCATCGTTTGTCTGAGGAAGACTATAGCCGAGTCATGAGTCGAAACAGGCTGGTTTGAGGTTGAAATTCCGAGTGCTTGGAGCCTTGCTTCCAGGTTGATTTCATGTTTTATCCAGTTCTACTCCGTCTTCCAATAGAACTCTTCTACCGCCAGTCCATGTATTCGAGAAGACTGGCTAGATCGTAGGGCTGCGACAGCCCACAACATTAGCCCATTTCTTAAGCTATATGTGAACGTCTCCATTGACTGTATGAGGTGTCGATGCGAGAATGTTCTTGACGGTTTCGTTCCCGTGTCTTTCCTTTGCTAATTCTGCGTCGACATTTCTGCTTTAGAACGAGCTTGACAGCATTACAGCTAGTCTTATATATCTCGCCCTAACTAAGGAGTTTACCCCGTGCGAAAGAAAGTTCCTTAGACTTGTTAAAATAAATAAGACGTCCTGCGGCTACACTAGTTACTAGTAAATTTTTGACACACTCGCAAAGTAGCAGTTTAGTAATGCTTAGTCTACTAGATAATAAAAACAGATGATGCGTAGAGCGTTTAAGGCTAATAAGGGTTATATAATGTTAAGACTGTAAGTGTAAGTAAGATGTTAATGCGAAAACTAGTTAAGCTGTAAGCGCTCTTAATGTAATAACGTGTACTAACCTTTAACTACAGAAACATCCAATACGCAGACCTAGGTGGCAGCATTAATCAGTCACTAACCCTTAGGTGATTGCGCCTAACGTTCTTACGTGAGTATCACGTTTAGACTAGGGCAGGGTGATTCTTTGCATCCATGGACACAAATCATAATGTGTGGTGACCATGGCAGAAAGGAATATTAAAAAAACAACACTTACAGCTCAAACCCAGGATCGAACTGGGGATCTTCGCATACCATAGAAGATACGAGTGCGACGCCTTACCACTTGGCCATTTGAGCCGAATTATTACTGAAGGCTGATTGATGGAACATATACAGAGTCCTTCAGATTGAGGAGATCAGAGAAGCGCCAGCTTCACCGACATTTCCGGGAAGTGAATGTCCACACGCTATGTGAACAGCAAACGAAGTCGCTCTTATGCGAGAGGTTCATCCCGCTTAGGGATACTGGCTCTATCCACAGTACTGATCAACGCGTCCCTCCATTCTTGGTCTTGCAATATACTCCGCACCCTGGCCTCCAACCATTCGGTGTTTCCCCAGAAGCCCCAGCTGGCTTGGAAGCGAAGCCAGTCGACAAGGGCCGTCTCCCAATGTCGCACGAAGATGGACCAATTGTACTCTTGTTTGCCAATTTCTGTGAGACTTTTCCAGTATCGTTGCAGCAACTGCTTTTCGCCCTCTTGCATAGTTAGCTCCCGCGGGATATGTCGGTCGGCAACGAGCATGCTCAGCGGAACGGAGCATGTAAAGAACTTTGCTAGATCGCAGACTCCAAGACCAAGACCAGTGTATTGAAAATCGTAGAACGCGACCTCTCCACCAGAGCTGCTGGTGAACATGTTCTCAGACTTCACATCACCATGTATAAGAGTTTGATAACCTTCGATCGGAGTCCAACCGGAAGATTTCGGGGAAAGAAACGCCGCTGCCACCTCGGATATTGAAAAATCCTCGCCATTGACCCAACCGGTTAGTGGCTCGTTCCACTCAGCATCGTAATCAGTCGCCAGAGTATGGTATTCCTTTCGACGCGTTGCAAGGTAGGTATATCCGCCATTGAGCCAAACCGATTTGTTTGACACGTCCTGTCCATCGCGCTGCACTTCCTCGAGTGGTGGTAATACGAGCGAAGAAGGATCTAGAGACTTAACGCGAGGCCACCAGAAGCCGTGAAACCCAGAAAGCCAGTCCAGCGCAGCATGAGCCTGGGTCGTCGTAAGCACTTCGCGCTTCTCTCCGGCCACTGGGTATTGCTGTCGAAGATCGCTCAACAACATGGCTGTCATCAAAGTTCCCTCCAAATTGTGTTTATTGATGCCAGCAAGATAATCGGCGACAGGTAACGTTGCTGGCAGCTGGGGTGCAAGGTAGCTGTAGAAGTATTGTTCAACTTGGTAGCTCAAGATCTTCCGAGTATGGCCTTCGTCGTCTGCCTTTGTTGGTGGGGGGTTGACGAGCTTAAGAATGTAAGATTTCGTCGGATCTTGCGAGCCTACTATATTGGCGAACAAGCGACATATCTCGCCGAAGCCGGCCCACAGCGACTGAATGGTTTGTAGGGATTGTAGCTGTAGTCCCCTCTCAGCAAGAAGTGCTGATGCTACTTCATCCGGCGATATTCGCGTAGGCATTGGATTTGATGACGGTTGCAGACGAGTGTATAGGAGCGACAATACGAAAACGGAGAGGCAAGGGATTATTAAGTAGGCGAAGACCCGCTGTGAACGTGTAACCATCCGAACGGCGCTGAGTCGAAGGTAGAGAACTTGCAGGGTATGTCAAAAGGTTCCGCCGAAAGTCAATATTGAGATGACGCAACGCGCCGTGCTAGTCATGTTCAGATGACATAAGCAAACATTATGAATCATAGTCTCCGTCGACGTGTCTCACGTGTCTCTCACCCTTCTAATATCAACACTGCTCAGGTGGCCTTCGAACTTCTCGCAAGACTAGAACGGACTGACACTGATATATAAGTTTTGTACATCGTCGCCAGATCAAAATGGTGAGCTGTGCCAGCCTGAAGGACAATCTCACACGCTTGAATAGGGTATCCTAATAGATCAAAACAGTGAGATTGGTATCTACTACAGAGGCGTGAAAAAAAGAAAGAGTAATTTTGAAAGTTATCTTTTTTAAAGATATAAATAAATGACTAGAAGAGTTAGGACTATAATTCTTAGTGTTTTGAAAAGCGCAAAACTTCCGCTCTAGGTTGGGCTACTAGGAAGTCTGCTTAGTAAGCATGTAGAAGGTGATAAAAGGCACTAAAAACAGGTAAAAAAAGCCTAGGTAAATCTAGTTACATCTTTTATTAAATGTATGAAAATGTCTAAAAAAGATTATATAATACTAGCTTATATAAGTATTACGTAACCGTGTTTTTAAGATTAGTTAACAATAAAATTGTATTTTTTGAAACAAAAAAGAACGATAAAATACGGCGCGAAAATTACGTAAGCTTTCTTCAGCGTTAGTTTAGATAACAATCTTTTTCTAATCGAAGATTCTTTTTATCTATATGTCGGTTAAACTTTCAAGGTTTAAAAAAAAGTTCATTCTCTATCTTTACAACAAAACTCTATTAGTGCTATTAGTACTATACTAGGAAAGCCTTCTAAATTTTTATTTTTTTTTAAGGTGTCAAGGGTGGTGGTTGTTGTTGTAGTCAAAATGGGTTTCCAAAAAAGTGAAAAGCAGCTACCCTTTAGTAATCAATCGCAAAGTCAAAAAAAAAGAATATGTGTAGTCAACGAGATTCGAACGGTAGGTGGATGAGTTCTGGGAGGAAAGCTCGGACCACCGAGCGATAATCAGGGTCAAAAAATTTGCTCAGGTACCGAAAAACGACACCAGTTGAAACGTGTCCAACGGCGATTGCCAGCCTATAGCTGCTGCTAACTATATAACTAAAATTTTGCAGTATAAAACAGTCATTAAATAAAATAACAATGCTTTAATATAGATGTACTAATAAAGTCTTGAACTAACTATACGCTAGAAGTTTATAAAAAGTAGATTTTGCATTCACCCGCTTAACGAACTTATAACTAAAGCTATTTAAGTAGACAACAATCTTTATAAGCTTATATTAGAGAAAGAATTACTTACATAAGAAACCTGTATACCTAAAAACACAGACGCTTAACTATGTTAGACATTTTAACGCCTGTACTCTAACTAAAGACGTTAGCAAAACTATGTACTTAGAACCTTACAACATCATGCAACCAATAGCTATAAGCTAATACATCTTAACAACATTAATAAGAAAACTAAAAAGAAAGACGTTTGCGCATAATAAGAATAATAAGAAGGTTATTTATTATATAGCTGTAGCAAAAAATATTATATAAAACAAGACTACTAAAGCTAAGGCAAAGTAACTTGATAACTAAATGTTATTTACAGTGTGGAACCTAACAACAATCTAGAAGAAAAGTATAATATTATTATACAACTTACTATTACAGTCTAAGGATAGGACTTAGTAAGTATTAAAAGTCTAGTTAACTTTATTAAAATTACTCTAGAGAAAACCTTAGATAATAATACTTCTAAAATAATGCTAGATAGAAATATGAAAGCCATTTAGTAGCTTAAACTATGTGTAGCAAAATAGCTAAGTTTTAAGAAAGCTATCAGCTCTTTATGCTAATTTTATAGGAAAAACTAACAGAATTAACTTTACAGAAACCCTTTACTATAATAAACAGACAAAATGTCTACATATGGTACTACAACTCTTAAAAACTTAATACTATAAAAATTTAGCAGGAAAAATTAACGCTCTGCTAAAGTAGCTTAAACAACTTAAGGAAATCTTTATAGGACCCTGCAAGAGAACATTTTAAGAATATAGTTAGTATGCTAATATACTAAAGGTGTTGCGGATTCGATCTCCAGGTATAGTTGCTTGTTCTACTATCAACTTAGAGGTAGAGGTCTCTGCCTTCTACTTGTTTGTAGTAGACTCAGAGGCAGCCTAATCTAGGCTTATAACCTGTTGGAGATTGAGGAGGAGGTGCGCAGGGTAAAGGATAAGGATAAGAGAATAAAATAATAGAGACTAGGGGAAGACAGTGTTGTAGAAGATAGCAATTGTAGGCTTATCTTAATGTCTTGATTGTCTTGCTGTCTTATTGTCTTATTAACTACAGTCTATATATACTTGTAACTTGCATTCTAGAAAGTTCTGTGTTACGCAATAGCTTGCGTAGTAGATTGCGTAATCTTGAACGTTATTGATGATAACAATCAATTAATAACAATGATAAGTAATACTAGTAGCGTAATAGCTTCTAGTAATCAATCGATTATAGATTTTAGGTGTGATTTTGAGCACCTGAATTCTGTGGAGAAACAGCTGAGTAGCTTAATCTCCAACACGCCCCCTTAAGCTAGGAAGCTGTATTGCTAGTAATTTGAGACATATCAACTAGATTTGCACCTAGTAAAAAATCTCTAATTTTATTAGAACTTGTAGCCTTTGTAAGACTATCTGCTAGTAAGCAGCTTGTATTCTGATATGCTAGCTTAATTTGTCCTGCTTCTACCTTCTCGCGTATAAAGTAGTATTGTATATCAATGTGCTTTGTTCTAGCGTAGTAGGCAGGATTTTTTGATAGTTGTATTGCGCTTTGGCTGTTAGAGTAAATTGTAGCAGCTTCTGTTAATTCAATTTAGAATAGCTGCTTTATCTCATTAATAAATTAAGATAAATAAATACTTTGTTTAGTTGCTTCTTTGTAGGCTATAAACTCAGCCTCTGCGCTTGATAAAGCTACTGTTAGTTGCAACTTTGATAGCCAAGAAATAGCGCTAAAAGATTTGTTAATTTGGAGCAGAAATATATATCCTAAAGTAGATCTCCTGCTATCATTATCACCCCCACAATCTGCATCACTAGAGCCTATTAAATTAATTTTAGGCTCTGTTTTTGATAATGCAGATTGTGCAGAATTATATAGCAAGCCTATTTGTTTAGTTTAAGCTATATAGCCCCATAGATAATCTAGGCTGCTAAAATGCTTAGTACTTAGATTGGCCAAAAATCTTGTGTTACGACCCAAGGCCTAGAGTGGGGCACCACCACCTTAAGTACCGACAACTGATGGCACGGACCTAGGGATTAGGTGATAAGAAGATCACGTGGCTAGTCCTAGAGTCCTAGAATCCTAAAAGGTCCTAACTAGGCTTTAAGATCCTTAAGACTATAGACATCCTAAAATCTTAGAAAGTCTTAGATAGACTTTGGGATTGTTAGGACTATAGTATACTGTAGGATCTCTAGAACTCCTTATATATATAGTAGTAAGCAATATGCCTTTATAGCATATTGTGTTTAACTTAGAGTATTATCTTAGTAATTAATCTAAGGATTAAGACTTGTTTCTTAACCCTTGTGTTATTATATTAATCTTCTAATTGTGCTAACACACCTTGTACTATTACATTAATTTTCTAATTATGCTAGTACACCCTATGTCCCTAGTACTTGTTTATTCCCTAAGAACTAACCTAAATTATCTTTAGACAATCTTTATACTTTAAATACCCTTAAGATAAGTAATACTGCTATAGACACACCTACTAATTCTCTTACTAGGAGGACTACGAGCTGCGCTAATAAGCCTATGACTTATTATAGTAATTGTAGCAAGCTTAACGCTTAGCTCCTCTAAGTTAACAGATACTTTTATATTAAAGAAGACAAGATTAATAATAATAACAAAGTAGTCTTAGCCTCTATATATTTTTAAGAAGATACAGAGAAGTAGGCTTACTTAATTTTTTTAACACTATATAAATAGTGCTATTATAAACGCTAACAACACAGCCTTAGTTAAAGACTAAAATGCTTTTAAAGCTAAGATAAAAGAAGTTTTCTTACTCCTTAAAAAATCTGTAGTTGCAGAATAAAAGATTTAAAGACTATAATAAACTAAGTCTACTACTAACTACATAACTAAATTCTAATAGTACAAGACAGTTATTAAATAAGACAACAACGCTTTAATATAGATATACTAATAAAGTCTTAAACTTACTATAAAATTGGAACTTATGCAAAGTAGAGCTAGCCTTAATACACTTAACAAACTTATAGCTAAAGCTATTAGGATTAATAATAAATTATATAAGCTTATATTAGAGGAAAGGCTATCTACGCTAGGGAATTGTGTACCTAAGAATACAGACGCTTAAACACGTTAACACCTATACCTTAACTAAAAATATTAACAAAACTATATACTTAGGACTCTAAGGCATTACACTACTAATAGCTATAAGCTAATACACCTTAACAATATTAATAAGAGACTAGGAAGAAAGAAGTTTACGCATAATAAAGGTAACAAGAAGGTTACTTGTTATAAATATAGTAAGGAAGGTTACATTAAACAGGACTGCTAAAACTAAGGTAAAGTAACTTAATAACTTAATGTTATTTACTGTGTAGAACCTAATAACAATCTAGATAATAAATAAAATGTTATTATACAACCTACTATTATAGTTTAAAGATAGGACTTAGTAAGTATTAACAGTCTAGATAACATAGTTATAATTACGCTAGAGGAAACCTTAGACAACAACATTTCTAAGATAGTACTAGATAAAGATATAGAAGCAAACCTAGTAGAAAAAACAAAATACGGCAAGATAGCTAAGTTTTAGGAAAGCTATTAACTAGCCACACTAGTTATATAGGAAGAGCTAGTAGTATATAATAAAGAGAAAGTTCCTACATATATATAAAAACTCCTTACCTATATTATAAAAGACAGACATAATATTAGCACATAAGTACTACTACTTACAGAGACTAGATGCCTTACAGATCTAGTAGAAAAGACTAATACTCTACTTAGGTAACTTAGACAACTTAAAGAAGTCTTTATAGAACCTTGTAGAGGAATATTCCTAGACTATAGCTAGTATACTAATTTACTAGAGGAACTGCAAAAGAAGGGACTTACTCTAGTAGCAACTATTAATAAGGCTATATATAATAATTTTGTATAGAAATAGACTAAAGAAGCTAAGGCTTTTTAGAATAAGCTAGCACGCTAGCTCTTAGACAAAGAGACAAAGGAGATTTATAATAAACTTAAAGTAACATAATAATAGCGTAAAGCTTAAGATAATAGCTACGCTAAGGATATATACTACTAGATAGACCTGCGTAACCTAGAATATACAAAGTATTTATAAACTGTATATGTATATAATAACTGTACAATCTATTATTCTAACAAATATAGATTAGGATAGTTTCCTAAGAAGTTTAAGAGAATGCCTAGATATAAATACTAATAGTATAATTGCTTTAACAATAAATGCACAGTATATATATAGGATAAGAGACATAGCCTATACTTTTATAGATATAATAATCTAGAAGAGACTCTGTAGATGCATATAACGCAGTAGAAGAATAACAAGGATAGAACTAGTATATAAGAGTGTTACTAACCTTTATAGCATATATGCCTTAATATTAAATGCAATAAATACCTTATTGCAAAGAAGTTTTACAAATTTAGTACATAGTCTTTTTTAGATAAACACCCTAAACACCTAGAACTACTAAGGAGATTAACGTAATAAACCCCTTAAGCCTTCTTAAGCTTATAGTAAAGCTTAATAAATATAGAATATAGGCACTAGTAGATTCTAGCGCATAGGCTAACTTTATTTCTACTTAAGTAGTGCTAGTAGTAGGTCTACAACTACTAAGGAAACAAGAACTCTATCTACTACACGTAGCTATTAGTTAGCCTATGCTAGGCAAGACAACAATTACTTATAAAGTTACTAGAGTAACGCTCTGCATCTAGGAACACTAGGAAGAGATAGACCTAAACGTCTTTAGACTAGCTACTTACAACATTATATTAGGACTTTCTTAGTTACAAGAATACAACCTATAGATTAACTAAAAGTTAAAGAAGTTCATATTTAAGTGCTGTAGACTTAATATAACTATAAGCTAGCCTACGCATCTAATAACTAAGATAGTAAATAAGAAAAAGATTAACAATATTGCTAAGGGATAGTAAACTTTAACTAAGAACAACCTTAAGACAAGAAGGTTTAACTTAATAGATACTAGAAAGGCTCCTCTAGATTATAAAGTTAGAGTTTTAAAAACACGCATAACTCTAGATATCTTAAAAGAGTATAAAGAATTTTGGTACCTCTTTATAAAAGTAGTAGATAGTAAAGCTTTACTAAGACACTGACCCTAGGATTATAAGAAAATTCTAGAAGAAAGGAAGACTCTACTCTTTAAACTAATTTATTAACTATTAAAGATAGAACTTAAGATATAAGAGAAAAGCTGGATAAGAATTTAGTAAAAGGCTATATAAGACTTTTAACATTACTAGCAGGATTCTCTATACTCTTTATACTAAAGAAGAATAGGCTACTAAGGATATACGGTAACTATTAGAAGTTAAACAATATTATAGTAAAGAATTAATATCTACTACCTAATATTATAAAACTTAAAAATTAATTGTCTTCTGCTAAGGTCTTTACAGCACTAGACTTATAAGATAAATACTATCTTATTAAGATTAAGAACAGTAAAAAATAGAAGATAGTATTTTAAACAAGATATAGACACTACAAATACACTATTATGCTGTTTAGGTTAATAAACGCCCTAGCAACATTTTAGGAACTTATTAATAATATATTAAGAGTATACCTAGATATCTTTGTTATTATATACTTAGATTAGCTTCGGCCTTTTAAGACAACCTTTTGATGTGACCATATATTTTGTAGACACTATTTTAGTAAAAAAGATTTATTGCTAACAATAGGTATCTAGGCTTATGCCCCCTTGTTTAGCATTGCTGGCACGCAATTAGTGTGTTATATGTTTAGATAGAAACGAAGATGCGCAATATCCCTCTAACTAACCCTCTTAACTAATAACTATTTACTAATAACTATTTACTGCTAACTGCAACTTCTATTGTCTCTGTTGCTATCCTAGCAGTGTTGCAGTCGCGGCGTTTCTAGCGCCTATACTTAGATGTAAACATACAACAATAGCGTTACTATCTAAGCACAGCTCTCCTATCCCTAAAAGCAACTTACAAAATCCTCCTACTTATTAGTTTGTTCTAGCTACTTAATAGCTATTTTAACACGCTTTTACTCCTTATAGAGCTACTATAAGGTCTCTCTACTAAGGTTGCATTCGCGCAGGAGGAGATTAGTAAGATAACATACTATTACTATACTTAGACTATTAGCATACGCAATGTATTTAATAGACTTACTGCTAAATAAGCCTTTTATAACCTCTATTATAACTTTAACAGTTATAATACTAAACGCATTAATAAGGTATTAATAAATAACAGAATTTAACCTCTGCGTCTACCTATTTATTATAAGAGCTACCGCTGACAGCTCCTCTTTCACTAACTAGGGAGGCTACTTAACAAAGGTAAACGCGGGCTTTGTAATCTACTACTATAACTTCTTATATAGTAATTTAGTAAGGTCTAACTTTACTTAATATAAGCTATTAGTCTTTATATTAAACAGGGAGAAGAATAGTCTAAGTATTATATTGTTTATATGCAGTACTATATAGTGTGGGAAATCCTAAAGGTAAGAAGTAGTAGGTAGAGAGCTTTTATAAAGTATTATAGGCTCCTGCTGCAGTAACGTACGTGTCCTTACTCTCCTCTACTTCTACCTCCTCCACCTCTATCGCAATCTTGTTGCCAGCTATAGGCTAGCAATCGCTATTAAACACATTTTAATTAGTGTCGTTTTTTAGTACCTTTAGCAAATTTTTTAACCCTAATTTTGCTTAGTAGTCTAAGCTTTTCTACTCTAAGCGCTTAGCGCATAGACCTTATCTACTTACTGTTTAAATTTTGTTAACTACACATAATCTTTTTTTGACTTTTGCAACTAATTAGTAGAGGGCAGCTGCTTTTCACTTTTTTAGAAAACCCATTTTAACTACAACAACAACAACCACCACCTTTAATACCTTAAAAATAAATATACTTAGATAACATCCTTATCTACTCTAAAAACCTAAGGGATTATGTTAAACATGTCTGCACAGTACTAAGGTGCCTAGACTAGTTTAACTTATAACTTAAACCTAAGAAATGTAAGTTTTATAAAAACAAAGTCGCCTTTTTAGAATATATTATAGGGGCATAAAGAGTATAGATAAGTAAAGAAAAGATACAAGTAATTAAAGAATAGCTACAACTAATAATAGTTAAAGAAATATAATTCTTCTTAAGATTTCTAAACTTTAATTAACAGTTTATTAAGGATTACTCTAGAATTGCTATTCTACTAACAAGACTTACAAGGAAGAAAGTACCCTTTAAGTAGGGTAGAGAAGTAGAGAACGCCTTCTAAATGCTTAAGAATATAAGCATAAAACTACTATACTTTTGTATATTCTAAGTAGGACAACTACTACAGTTTAAAATAGACGCATTAGACCTTGCACTTAGAAGATACACTAGCTAACTACATAAAGAGAAATAGTACCTAATAGCTTATTATTCTTGTAAGTTTTTAAGACTAAAAGAACAATATAATGTTTCTAATAAGGAGCTATTAGCTATTATTAATTATCTAAGATATTAGAGAGTATACGCTAAAAATTACTTAAAACTTACAATATTTATAAATTACAAAAACTTAGTTAACTTTACAACTACTAAAAGACTTAACTAATAATAAGTTTAATAGTTAGAGGAACTAGGACAACACAAGTTTAAGATTGTGTACACGCTAAGAAAAGATAATAAGAGAGCAGACGCTCTTAGCTGTAAACACAATATAATAGGAATAAAAGAGATAACTAACTCTGTAATACTACAGGTTAATAACAACAAATTATTAGAACTAGCATAGACACTTAATCTACTAATACGCATTACGCATAACGTACTAAAAGAATTGCAAGAAGTAATTATTTAATAACACTACAACAACCTAGTACATAGTTATCTAGGTATTACAAGAACTATAGAACTTATTAAAGAAATTACAAGTTTTTAGAAATAAAGGATAAAATTACTACTTTTATTACTAAGTGCACAGACTGTTAGAAGAATAAGTATAGTACACACGCACTTTATAGAGAAATATAAGTAATAGAACTACTTAACGCACTATAGTTAGACATCTCTATAGACTTTATTATAGGTCTACTAGTCTTAAGAGACCCTATTACTAAAGTATTATATAACGCAATTCTTGTAGTAGTTAACTAATTTATAAAATAAGTAGAGTATATTACCTTTAAAAAAGACTTTACAGCCGTATAGCTTACGTACATTGTTAATAATTAAATTATTAGATATTACAGCATACTAAAGTTAATTATTAGTAACAAAGACAAGCCCTTTACCTTAAATTTTTAGACAACATTACTTGCCGCAATTAAAACTAAAAGAAAGCTATTAATAGTGTACTATTTATAGATAGAAGGATAAATAGAGTAAATAAACTGCATAATAAAAGCATACTTTAAGATATATGTTAACTAACAATAGAATAATTAGGTATTGTTACTACCTATAGCATAAATAGCATACAACAACAAGCTTTTAGAGTCTACTAGATAAACTTTATTTTACGTAAATTATAAGAGACACCTAAATCTCTTTATACGTTTACTTCTAAGCTTAAAAACAAAAGTAGCTATTACAATAGCTAATAAGCTAAAAAAAGTACATAAGTTACTTAAAATAACACTTAAGAAGGCCTAACGCTAAAGCCTTTTATATATTAACTAGAAACAAAAAACTGCACCTTAGCTAAAGAAAAGGGATAGAGTATACTTGCTTACGAAGAATCTTTGCACTAAACAACCTAGCAAAGGACTTAACAATGTTAAAGTTAAACTATTTTTAATTCTTAACTAAAAGGGACTAGTTATATATATACTTAACCTCCTAGCAGACGCAAAGATCTACCTAAGATTCTATATTAACATGTTAGAACTAGTAGACCTAGGAATACTAGTATAGAAAACATTTTACTATAAAACAGAGAAAGACAATATCTTTAAAGTAGAAAGAACTCTTACATACTAGAATAACAACAACAGTAAAGAATACCTAGTTAAAAAGTTAGGCTACCTAGACAGCATAAATACATAGGAACCTAACACAAACTTAACTAACTACTAATAAATATTATAAAAATACAACAACTATACTAGGAATTAAACTATAGACGTTAGCACACACACATAGAAACAAAAATAACTTACTTAAGCTTTATAACTAAACTACTATGTTAGAACACTTAAGCAGCAAGAATAAAACAAACAATGTACTTTATAAACTACTGCTAGCTTTAGGCATAGTATTATTAACACCCTAGAATAGAGACTAGTCTACAACAGCAGTACCTAATGCAGCCTTAGGATTTGCTAAAAGAACTATAGAATTTAGTTCTTTATAAGCCTTAAAAGCTTCTAACTCCTTAACAGAACTTATTCCTTTATTAAATAACTTTTATTCTTTCTAATATAGAAGTTTATTTTATTTTTAAAGCCTGACTAGCTTCTTACGCGCTAGACGCGCACGCAATAAAGCTGCCTTAGCAACATCTTCTTCTACACGTAGACGTGCTTCTTCTTTATCCTTTATCTTTTTTAAATAATTTGTTTCTCTATTAATGCAGGAATAGTTAGGTAACAGAACTACCTCTAGCTTATAAGACTAAACGCTAAAATAAATATAATTTCTATACTTCTTATATAGAGAGAATAGCTTATAAAGTAACTATTGCTTTGCGTATTAAGCATAAGCAACTATTATAAAAATACTTACAGCTTCTATGCAATTAGCTTAATAATAACAGAACGTAGTAGAATAAAATAACAGTAGACAGCTTATAAAGATATTAAGCATAGAGAGGGGAAATAGTATTACGACCTAAGGCCTAGAGTAGGGCACTACTACCTTAAGTACTAACAACTAATAGCACGGACCTAGAGATTAGGTAATAAGAAGATTACGTAGCTAGTCCTAGAGTCTTAGAATCCTAAAAAGTCCTAACTAGGCTTTAAGATCCTTAAGACTGTAGATATCCTAGAATCCTAGAAAGTCCTAGATAGACTTTAGGATTGTTAGGACTATAGTACACTATAGGATCTCTAGAACTTCTTATGTATATAGTAGTAGGCAATATACCTATATAGCATATTATGTTTAACTTAGAGTTTTATCTTAGTAATTAATCTAAGGATTAAGACTTGTTTCTTAACCCTTGTGTTATTATATTAATCTTCTAATTGTGCTAACACACCTTGTACTATTACATTAATCTTCTAATCGTGCTAGTACACCCCGTGTCCCTAGTACTCGTTCATTCCCTGAGAACCAACCTAGATCATCTTCGGACGATCTTCACATCTTGATAGTAGATTTACTGCATAAGTTATATTAGGCCTAGTAAAGAGCAACAAATAAATCAGAGAGCCAATTTGTTGTTGAAATATCTTAATGTCTTTTAGCGTAGCTTTCTAATTATTTTTTTTAGCTTTATATTCCGCTGGAGTGGTAATTTTCTAGGCTTAATTTCTAGCTTATTGTATTTAGCTAGTAGTCTCTGAGTGTAATTCTTCTAAGTAATAAAGGTTGATTGATTTGATCTAATCACCTGTACTCCTAGAAACTCAGAAACGTCGCCTAGGTCTTTAATTTCAAGGTCTGATATATTTAAAAGATCCTTGAATAATTGAGCTATTTTATGCTTATTTGCTCCAAATATGAGCAGATCGTCCACGTGGGTTGCAATTATAATCTTCTGTTTAGTATTGATATGTGTAGCTGTATCAATAGACAGAGATTTGAATTGTAGTTGGCCTAGTAGGCTAGCTAATAGCTTTTGCCATTGTCTACTGGCTTGATTTAAACTATATAAAGCCTTATTAAGTAAGCAGACGTGCTGAGGATATTTTTAATCTTAAAAACCTTCTAGTTGTTTAATATAAATGGTTGTATCAAATAAAGCGTTTGGAAACGCCTGTTTGATATCCTAGCTTTTAATTAGCTAGCTAAGCGTAGTGGCTAGTAAGATTAGTAGCCTTATTAAATCAGGCCTTGTGGTATTGGCGAAAGTTTCTTTGTAATTAACGCCAAACTCTTGTTGAAAGCCTTTCGCTACCCAACGTGCTTTAAATATATAGTCGTTGTTTTGTTAGTACTTTTTATTTAGGACCTAACAACCTTTTAGAAATAATTAATCTGCAGGCCTTAGTACTAGCGACTAAGTGTTTTTTTTCTGCAATTAATCTAGTTCCTATTTTATTGCTGCTAAATAGTGCTCCTTATCTCTGTGTTTGAGCACTTGATAGTAATTTTTAGGATTATCAATATCCTTAGAAGTAAAGTAAATATCTTCTAGGATTAAATCCTCAAAACTAGCAGCTTCTGTAGTTAGAGCTGATCTTGATAATCTAGCTCTGTTTTTTATTAGAATAATTAGATTTTTTTCTATTACTCTTATTAAGTTAGAGGGCTTTTAGTTTGTGTTCTAATTATTATTTAATTGTTTATCCTAATTAGCTTGATTAGGATTTTGATCGTCTTCTAACTGCAGTTTAGAATTAGAGGAGATTTAATTATTAAATACTTTTTCTTATATCTGAACGTCTCTTGCAGTTGTAATCCTGTTTAATTTAAGATGAATAAGGCAATATAAATTATCGCTATGGTAGCTAATAATAAAATACGGCTGAACTCTAAAATTAAGTTTGCTAGGAGATTCTTTTGGCTCCTTTTTGTATGCTAGAGATCCCTAGATTCTGATATTGCTAATATTTGGTTTATAGCAATACTTGGCTTTAATAGGCGTTTAGTAATTTATAGAACTATGAGGAGTCCTATTATATAGGTACACTGCTGCAAGTAGAGCTTCTGCTGATAACTTTGTAGGCATATTTGACTCAAAAAGTAGAGCTCTTATTTTGTTAAACAGTGTCCTATTAATTCTTTTAGCACCGCCTTTGCCTTCTAGATTAAAAGGAGGAGTAAATTGTAATTGAAATCCCTTTCTATTTGAGAGCTTATGCAGATCTAGAGTATTAAGCTTATTGTCTGATTAGATAAGCTTAATCTGCTTTTTATCCTGTACTTCAGCTCTTTTAATAAAGGCCTTAACAGGATTTACAAGCTCTGATCTAGAAGTAAGAAGATTAACTTCTAGATATTTAGTTTTGTAGTCTAGAAAGGTGATGTAATACCTATAGCCTTTATTGGTTCTAGGCTTAATAGGTCCTCCTAGGTTGCAGTAAATTAGATCGCCAAATTTATTTATAGGCGTCGTAAGGCTTCGGCCTTTTGAGACAACCTTTTGATGTGACCACACATTTTGTAGACACCATTTTGGTAAAAAAGATTTATTGCTAACAACAGGTATCCGGGCTCATGCCCCCTTGTTCGGCATTGCCGGCACGCAATTGGTGTGTCGCATGTTCGGACGGAAACGAAGATGCGCGATATCCCTCCAACTAACCCTCTTAACTGATGACCATTTACCGATGACCATTTACTGCTGACCGCAACTTCTGTTGTCTCTGTCGCCATCCCGGCGGTGTTGCAGTCGCGGCGTTTCTAGCATGCGCCTATACTCGGATGTGAACATACGACAACAGCGTCACTATCTAAGCACGGCTCTCCTATCCCTAGAGGCGACTTACAAAATCCTCCTGCTCGTCGGTTTGTCCTAGCTGCTTAATAGCTGTTTTAACACGCTCTTGCTCTTCGTAGAGCTACTGCAAGGTCTCTCTACTAAGGTTGCATTCGCGCAGGAGGAGATTTGTAAGATAACACACCGTCACCGCACCTAGACTATTAACATGCGTAACGTATTTAATAGACTCGCCGCCAAATAAGCCTTTCACAACCTCCATTGTGACCTTAACATCTATAATACTAGACGCATCAATGAGGTGTTAATAAATAACAGAATTCGACCTCTGCGTCCACCTGATTACCATAGGAGCTACCGCCGACAGCTCCTCTTTGACCAACCAGGGAGGCCGCTCAACAAAGGTAAACGCAGGCTTCGTGATCTACTACTATAGCTTCTTGTATGGTGACCTGGTAAGGTCTAACTTCACTTAATGTAAGCTATCAGTCTTCGTGTCAAACAGGGAGAAGAACAGTCTAAGCATTGTATTGTTCGTATGCGGTACCGTGTGGCGTAGGAAATCCTAAAGGTAAGAAGTAGCAGGCAGGGAGCTTTTATAAAGTATTGCAGGCTCCCGCTGCGGTAACGTACGTGTCCTTACCCTCCTCCACCTCTACCTCCTCTACCTCCATCGCAATCTTGTTGCTAGCCATAGGCTAGCAATCGCTGTTAAACACGTTTCAATTAGTGTCGTTTTTTGGTACCTTCAGCAAATTTTTTAACCCTGATTTTGCTTAGTAGTCTAAGCTTTTCTGCTCTAAGCGCTTAGCGCGTGGACCTCATCTACTCACCGTTCGAATTTCGTCAACTACACACAATCTTTTTTTGACTTTTGCGACTAATTAGTAGAGGGCAGCTGCTTTTCACTTTTTTGGAAAACCCATTTTGACTACAACAACAACCACCACCTTTGATACCCTAAAAATAAATAGGCGTCGTAATTGGATCTCTGCTGATTTTGCTACCAAATTTGCTTTTTAAGCAAACTTCGCAGTTGCTAAAAGCTTTACTAGTCTTTATTTCTAATCTAATGCTATAGGTATTATTACTAAGCTTATTTAAGCTTGTTTTACTAATATGGCTAAAGCGTCTGTGCAGGAGAGATATTTGATCTTTTTAATCTTTTTAATCAATTTCTTCTGAGTTGTTGATTTCTGTACAGGTTTAATCGCTTTTAATACTGCTAGTTGCAGTAAATATTACGATTTTTCTAGTGTACTGTCCCTTGGCTAGTATTTTACTAGATCGAATAATTAGGCTATTAGCCTTGGTAAATTGATATTCAGCTCCTTTTTGAACAAATTGGTACAGACTAAGTAAATTTACTTTAAAGTCTAGTACTAGGAGTACGTCCTTTAGCACTACTGTTGTATTTGTGCTAGTAAAGGTAATAGGTACGTCTCCTTTTGCAATTGCTGGTAGTAGTGTAGCTGTATTTCCCTATTAAATATAGGTATTGCTTACACTATTGAGGTTTTAAAATAGATCCTTATTGTAGCAAATGTGTACGCTTGCTCTACTATCTAGTATCCACTCAATTACTTCTGTGGAGCTAGTAGTACTAATACTAGCAATCTTCTAATCTACTAATACTATAGTTGTAAGAGCTTGTTCAGATGTATCTGTAACAGATATCTAATTAACTTGATTTTTTAGAGCTTTGCTAGGTGTAAAGGGCTGAAGCCTTGATGTTCTCTAGTACTCGACCTGTGGCCTTCGTTGGCTTTTCTTACCTCAGCACTAGCAGCTGACTATTAGCCGCACTATTGACCTCAGCACTAGCAGCTGACTATCAGCCGCACTAGTTACGCTAACTGTTAGCTGACCCGGCGACCTCTAATAACCTTAGTTAGTCCTAACTATCTAGATTAGATATAAAAAACCCACGTAGTCTCTCTATAGTTCTATATCTAATTTATTTACCTTCTACTGTTACCTTGCATCTTTAGTTAACCCAACGCACCCTTACAATTGAATTAGATCCTTCTTTAGCTACTTGCGTAGCTACGTCGTACTTAGGAGCCCTCTAGAGCTATATCTAGACAAGAAGCCAGCTAGAGCTATATCTACGCGCGAGAATCTAATTAATTAGACTGCTAGTTAATTAGGTAACTGTTTAAATCTACTAAAGAATTAAAAGAAGAAGCGCTAGATTAAAAGTGCTAAGAGATACTTAGTTGTATAAGTCCCTAAGGCGTTTAAATTTGTTAGATAAGCCTACTAAGCGTAGTAGCCCCTACACGAAAAGGATAAGCCTACTAAGCGTAGTAGCACCTATAACAATTCCTGTTAATAATATAGAGTACTAGCAAGTACCTACTAATATAATAGCAGAACCCTTAACAGCTTTTCTAGTTGTAAGGTTAGCAGAATTATACTAAAATAGTGTTAGTAAACCTAAAGTAGAGACTACTTTAGAGGGACTTTGTAGAGCAGGGGGCCTAGACGAGATGGCTACCTCTACAAAAGTACAGGAAGCTTTCTAAGCTTAGGAAGCTATAGGCACAACATTGCAACAAGAAAGGGAGCCTAAGGTAGAACAATAACTTATACCTTAGTTACCTACTTTATTAGCTGCCTTAGGAAATTAATAAGCTTAAACGCCTAGGCGTTTTAAATAACTAGATCCTAATACCTTTAATAGAAACAGAAAGATGTACTAAATCTTTTAACAACAACTTACTGCTAAGGTAGAAAATAATAAAGGAGATTTTAACACAGATAAAAGGACTTGTAATTACGCTTTTAATTAACTAAAAGGCTTAGCTGTAACTGTTAATCTGCCTTTCCTTAACTTGATAGGGATTTCTAATGTATAGAACTTTAATAAGCTATTAAACTTCTTTAACTAAATGTTTAGAGATCCCTATAGTGTAGAGAGAGCTAAGAATAAGCTCTAGTCTATAAGCTAAGGCAAGAAAAGCATACGCAAATACATTATAGAATTCTAGGAACAACTACTATTATCTAATAGTAGTTTAGACGAGGATATAAGGATAATGCTTTTCTAAAAAAGCCTTATTTAGAAACTTTAAGACAAACTTGTAAGTATTACTTATAAGAATTTAGATAGCCTGCAAAACAAAGTAATAGAGATTGCTAATTACCTTTATAGAATAGAGGAGTACTCAAAAGGCAGAGACAACAAGCCTAAGGAGTATAAATCTAGAAGAACTTCTCCTCCTCCTTCTCCTTTAAAAGGAGACTAGATAGAAGGGATAGAATACACAGGAAGAACTGCTAAACCTTAACAGTTTAGTAACTAGGAGTTAGAATAGTTGTATAAAGAAAGACGCTGTTTTAACTATAAACAGAAGGGCTATCTGTCTGTATATTGTACAGAGAATAAAAGATCTTCTAAAAAGGAGAAAAAGACTTTAGTTAAGTCCCCTAACTCTAAGAAAGATAATAAGCTTAGCGAGGGAAGCTTAAATAAGAACTTAGATTTAGAAAAAGAGTAGCTCCTGTTTAAAGTTACTAACAGGAGCCTTTAATAAGTTAGGATAATTTATTTAAGGAGTAGGCAAACTTTTAAAAAAAATATAAGCAGCAATAGAATTACTTTAGAGGCGCTAGCCAATTGTTACACTTTTGCCTTTACTTTAATCAATACAGAAAACCTTGTATACTTGCTTATTAGCCCGTAACTTATTAAGAACGCTAAATTATAGTGCATTTCTATTTCTCCTAGGAGAATATTAATTTAGGAAACTCTTAACAATATTGCAAAAGCTAAATAATTTACAAAAATTAATGTTTCTGCAGCTTTTTACAAGATTAGGATTAATACAGGAGATAACTAGAAAACAGCTTTTTATACTAAATTTAGGTTATATAAGTGGCTAGTTACTCTATTTAGTATAGCAAACGCTCCTAGTACCTTTTAATGCTATATTAATTGGACCCTCTGCAAGTATATTAAGGATTTTTGCTTAGCCTACCTAGAAAATGTATTAATTTACACTAATGGCACGCTTAAAGAACACTAACGCAATACAAATAAGGTTTTAGAAGCTATAGGTAAGGCTAGATTACCTTTAGATATCTAGAAATGCAAATTTAATGTATAGAGTACAAAATACCTTAGATTTATTATTAAGGCTAGAAAAGGACTTTAGATGGACCTTAAGAAAGTAAAAGCAATTAGAGATTAGCAGGCACTTACAAACATTAAAGTAGTACACAGCTTTCTTAGTTTTGCAAACTTCTATTTATAATTCATTAAGAACTACTTAGAAATAGTAGCTCCTCTTTTAAGGCTTACTAGTAACATCTCCTTTTAATAGGGAAAAACTAAGCAAAAGGCTTTTAATAAGCTAAAGGAGTTATTTATTACTAAGCTAGTACTAGCTTAATAGGATCGTGACAGAGAAACAATCCTAGATACAGACTCTTCTAGATATATAGTAGCAGGAGTCCTCTTATAATATAATAATAAAGGAAGCTTACGCCTAGTAGCTTATTATTTAAAAAAGATAACTAGTGCGCAAAGTGATTATAAGATACATAATAAGGAATTACTAGCAGTCATCTCCTGTTTATCTAAGTAGGATGCTATGCTACAGTCTTTAAAGAAGTTTATAGTTATTATAAACTATAAAAACCTTAAATATTTTAGTAAGCCTAGACAGCTTAGTAAGAGACAAATAAGATAGGCTTAATTTCTAGAAAAGTTTCCTAATATAGAAATATCCTACAGGCCTAGAGTTAATAACTCTAGAGCTAATGCCTTATCTAGGAGACAACAAGATATGCTAGCAAACAACTAGGATACTAGGATTTCTAGGAGGTTTTTACAAGTATTTAAACCTATAACTATAGCTACTAACAAGGAACTAGAAGAAGAAGAGGTGCTTAGAACCTTTAGCTGCAACAGCTATCTAGTAGCAGTACTAGAATTACTCTAGGAGCAATTAGATCTAGAAGATTTATAAGATAAAGCTAAAAAAGAGAACAAAACCTACTAAATAGCCTAGAAAGCTATAAGGGATAGTAAATAATAATTTCTTACAGCTTTAGATCTTAAACTTTCTATTTCTAAATGCTAACTAAATAATTCTAGAAACCTTCTATACTAAGATTAAAAATAGGTACCTAATAATAAACTTCTAAGAACTAGAATTATCTACAAAATCTACAGTTCTAGAGCTTTAGGCTATCTAGGAAGGAATCTTACCTATTAAGCTATTACAAGAGAATACTTTTAGCCCTCTATTAGCAAAAGTATTAAAAGGTACATAAGGAACTGCTTAGTATGTAGAAGAATAAAACTTTAAAGAGATAGCCTATAAGGTTTACTAAAACCCTTACCTATACCTAAGCAAATATAGAAAGAAATTTTTATAGATTTTATTACAGGGTTACTAGAAAGCAAAAGCTGTACAAACCTTATAGTAGTTATAAATAGGCTTAGCAAGGACGTTGTCCTAATAGGCCTTAAGAACATTACTCTAAAAAGTGTTACTAAAGCTTTTATTAACTCTATTATAGCTTACTATTAGTTACTAAATTATATTACTTTAGACAAAGGTATATAGTTTGTTAACTATTTTTAGATTAAGCTTTACGAGTTATTAGAAATTAAGTAACGCTTATCTTCTAGATACTATCCTAAAACTAATAGGTCTACAGAAAGAATAAACTCTATAGTATAGGCTTATTTATAAGCCTTCTGCAATTAGGATTAAACAAACTAGAAGAGTAACCTAAGGATAGCTAAAATTGTAGTTATAGTAAGGCAAGCTTAGTCTACTAAAATGTCTCCTTTCTTTCTATAACATGGCTATAAGGTAGATCCTTTATAAATTGTAACTAAGCACAGCCCTTAACAACAACCTTTAAGGAGAATACAAGAGAACTATTAAAAAGTAGAAAATATTATTAATAAACTATAACAAAGTATTAAGCTTGCATAAGCTATAATAGGAGAAAGTTAACAAGAACAAGAAAAGCAGGCAAATAAGAAAAGGCACTAATTACCTTAGCTTAAAATAGGCGATAGGGTATAGTTAAAACTAGGTAACTACTACAAAACAAAAAGGCCTAGCAGAAAACCTAACTAGAAAAATCTAAAGTACACAGTACCTAAGGTTATTAGACTAAACGCAGTTAAATTAAATACTCTTAGCTAGATTTACCTAGTATTTAATGTTAATAACCTTAGACTAGCGTCCTTAGACCCTCTACTAAGCTAGCCTATAGACGACAATAAACCTCTACTAATTAAGACAGAGGATAGAGAAGAATACCTAGTAGAGACCCTATTAGAGGAAAGAGAGAGAGGAAGAAAAAAGCAGTACTTAGTTAAATAGTTAGGATATCTAGATCTAACCTAGGAACTAGCTATTAATCTAAAAGATACAGAAGCCCTAGAAGAGTAGAACTCTGAGTAACAGGATTACTACTCCTACTATTTTTTTTAGGAGGAGGGTATTGTAAAGGGCTAAAGCCTTAATGTCCTCTAGTACTCGGCCTGTAGCCTTTGTTGGCTTTTCTTACCTAAGTATCAGCACCTCAGCACTAGCTGCTGACTATCGGCCGTACTAGTTACGCTAACTGTCAGCTAACCCGGCGACCTCTAATAACCTTAGTTAGTCCTAACCTTGGTTAGTCCTAACTATCCGGATTGGATATAAAAAACCTACGTAGTCTCTCTATAGTTCTGTATCTAATTTATTCACCTTCTACTGTTACCTTGCATCTTTGGTTAACCCAACGCACCCTTACACTAGGATCTTTTTTCTAGTATTTATCTTCTAGGTGTCCTAGTTCTCTGCAGTAATTGCAAGTTTTTGGACCCTTTTTGTTTAATTTTTGAGTTAATAAGGACATTTCTACGTCCTGAGACTGAGGAGCTAGTAAGCTATGATTGCTCTTTTGTGTATATAGCCTTTCTGATCTATATTAATCAGACTTATAGTAGCTCTTATAATTAGAGCTATTCTTTGAGGCTTTTAGACGTCTAGACACGTCTAATAATTAGCTGCACATTGCTTCTAGATCAATTGTTTCATTTGATCTAAAGCTTTAAGTAATCGCAGTAACTAGGTAGTTAAATTCTAAACTTAAATTATTAAGTATTAGAGCTGCGACGAATTTGGTAGGCAATTCAATTTTTCTAGTCTCTAGGCTTAGAACAAGCCTATTAACCTTCTGTAGATAAGTCTCTACATTGTTCTAACATTAAGATAGTGTAGTATTAATGAGATCTCTACACATTAAAAACTCAGAACTAAATCACTTTTGTGAATACAATATCTCTAGGTGATTCCAGAGATGAAAGGGATTAACAATATCTTTTGACTGTAATATAGGTCCATCCTCAAGGCTAAGACGTAATATTAATAAGGCTTTTGCCTCTTGATTTTTGAGCGTCTGAAGAGCCTCTTCTAAGTAATCCTTTTTAGTCAATTTAGTAGGATTAATCATCATTATTTCCTTGCAGTCTTGTTGAACAAGGATTAATTGAATCCTAAGTGCCCATATATCGTAGTTAGAGCTGCCTTTAAGCTTAGGCACTCTGAAAATACTACTATTAGCTATTTTAATCTACTAGCCTAAGCCTAGAATGATTAGCTAAGTAGATAATAATAATAAACCGTCTAGTACAGTTGCAGTTACTGTCCTTACTATAAAGAACTCTAGCTGCTAATCAATAATAGTTGATTTCTGTAACTAGCGTATTGGAGTTTCTTAGCTTGTAGCCTTAGCTTACTCCTAACCTTCAAAAGCCTTTTATAGCAGAATCCTCCTTGCTACAAATTAATTGTTTGCCTAGTTAGATCCCCTAACTAGCGTTGTTGAGTTGAGTTGGTGTTGTTACTCTAGCTCTTACAAAGAAACTAGCCTAAAATAGTACTAGTTCTTACGTGTGCTCGCGATCTAGGCTAATAGAAATTTCTCGAATCCTTTCGTCCTATCGCGTGATCTTTATTAATTCGCCAGGCTTTAAATCTATTAAAGATTTGCTATTCCGGGCTCATAACCTGTAGCGATTTAATCTCCAGGTATAGTTGCTTGTTCTACAATCAACTCAGAGGTAGAGGTCTCTGCCTTCTACTTGTTTGTAGTAGACTCAGAGGCAGCCTAATCTAGGCTTATAACCTGTTGGAGATTGAGGAGGAGGTGCACAGGGTAAAGGATAAGGATAAGAGAATAAAATAATAGAGACTAGGGGAAGACAGTGTTGTAGAAGATAGTAATTGTAGGCTTATCTTAATGTCTTGATTGTCTTGCTGTCTTATTGTCTTATTAACTACAGTCTATATATACTTGTAACTTGCATTCTAGAAAGTTCTGTGTTACGCAATAGCTTGCGTAGTAGATTGCGTAATCTTGAACGTTATTAATAATAACAATCAATTGATAACAATGATAAGTAATACTAGTAGCGTGATAGCTTCTAGTAATCAATTGATTGTAGATTTTAGGTGTGATTTTGAGCACCTGAATTCTGTGGAGAAACAGCTGAGTAGCTTAATCTTCAACAAAAGGAACTGCAGAAGAAAGAGATTACTCTAGTAGCAACTATTAATAAAATTATGCATAACAACTTTGTATAGAAACAAACTAAAGATACTAAAGCATCCTAGAATAAATTAACGCACTAGCTCTCAGATAAAGAGAAGAAAGAAGTTTATAACAAACTCTAAGTAATACACTAGAAGTGCAAGGCTTAAGATAGTAGCTATACTACAGATACATCTTATTAGATAGACCTGCGCAACTTAGAATATGCATAATATTTATAACTATATATATATACAACAGCTGTACAAGTTACTATGCTAATAAGTATAAATTAGAATAGTTTCTTACAGAGGGGTGACAAAAAAAAGATGTCAAAAAAGTTATAGTTGTTAAAGCTTTATATTTCTACAAACAAAAGGACTATACCCAAAAGAGTAAGTGATTTGGAAAGCCAATATCTTCCTCTTTGAGTTGGGGGGCTTAGTAAGCTGCTTAGTCAGCATGATTGTCCCTTTAATCTTGCTTGAAATAAGATAAAAAAATAGATTTAAGTATAACTTTTTTATAAATGTATAAAAAATCGCTAAGAAAAAATAAGGTTTAATAAACTTACATAAGTATAACATGAGCAAATTTTGGAGGCTTATATCTTAATTTCTTAGAGTTTAATTAAAGGGTGGAAAGATAGGGGTTGCTTACGTAAGCGCTAATTACCTAATAGCTTAGTAAGCTTTTAGTATATTAACTCCTCTTGTTTGTTTCAACTTGCTTTTTTTATAATACCATCTCTATGTCTCGCAATCTTTCTTAATTTATGTAGAAAGTTTATACTTTATATTTACAAAACTAGCCTATTTCCTTGATTAGTAGTATACTAGAAAAGTCTTCTAGAAGTATTACTAATACTCTTTATTGAATAAAACAAAAATAGGCTCCTTTATCTACTTTTAGGCCTCAAAAAGGTCGTCCTACAAAGATCTCAAATAAAGCAAAAAGAGTGCTTAATAGAGACCTTACTAAAAGCCCTAAAAAGACAAATCGACGTCTTTTCAAAGAAAATAGTCTAGATCTGTCTATTAGAAGCTTGCAACGCTTTTTAAAAAAGGAGAACTATTCTGTTAACATTTCTTGGAAACAGACGCCTTTAGACACTAAAATAGCTTATAATCGTCATATTTACGCTAAGCAATTACTTAAAAATATCAAAAATATCAACTTTAATGAAGTTATATTTTCAGAAGAGTCTGCTATTAAGCGAGGGCACGGTGCTAGAACAGAGTACTATCGAACACGGCAAAATAATAGGGTTAGAAGAAAAATAGTTTCTACAACTAACACAGGTAAGTTTAAAAGAACTCTATTTAACTAAGAAAATCCTTTAATATATCTATTAGTTTTCTATTACTTTGATCTATTTTTAGCACGCTTACTCATCAATCTAGTTATAGGTCAAGATATTTCCATCTAAGTTTGGGGAGCGATTTAGATAGGTGGTAGATCTAAACTAGTAGTAATTAAAAGCCCTTTGATTACTACTTCTTTGAGGAATTTAGACTAAATTAAAAAGGTCTTTATTTCTATAGTAAAACCTGCGATAAAAACAGGTAGGTTACATATTATCCTTTTTCCTACTTAGAGACTGTTCGCTCTATATTTAAATTACAAAGTAGCAATCTTTTTTCAAATATCTTAAGGACTTACTAAACTTAATACAGACTAGAAGTTTTAGCAGGATAACGCTAAGATTTATAAAACTCTAGAAGTTTTATCTTGGTTTTCTAGGAATAGGATATCGCTTTATAAGCATCCTGCCTATAGTCCTAATCTAAATCCTATAGAAAACGTGTAGGCCTTGCTAAAAAACGCTTTAGCTAAAAGGCCTATTACCTCTTTAGGTATAGGAAAGAGTAAAAAAAGTATAGCAACCTTTAAGGCTGCTAAAAGGGAGGAATAGGATCAATTACCTCAAAATGCAACTAATAATTGTATTCTATCTTTACCAAGGCGTTATTTTGACGTTAAGGAAGCTGAAGGCTAGTACACTAAGTGTTAGTAAGCTATTTTTCGTTATTTATTTAGAAAACCCCCTAAAAACAAGCTTTTTATCACTTCTTAATAGTTTTCTTTACAATTATCTTCAAACTTACACACAAAAGAGTTCAACTAGTATATCTTAATATATATACTTTATAACGATTTTTACTCCTTCCAAAAAAAGTTATTTTGTTATTTATTCTTGAGTTTTTTTATCTCTATTTTCACTGCAGAAGTTGAGCGCAAAATTGCTGATTAAGCAGCTTACTAAATGGCCTTACTTAAAGAAGAAGATCTTGGCTTTCCAAATCACTAACCTTTTTAGGTATAGCTCTTCTAGTTGTAGAAATATAAAGCTTTAAAATCTATAACTTTTTTAACATCTTTTTTCTTGTCACCCCTCTGTAAAAAACGAGAAAAAAATGCTTTAACGTAGTTCACAAGCGAATCGGACACCTAAGCGAATTAGACACGCCCTACTAGCGCGTCGACGTCAACACTACAATACGTTATGTCTTAACAACGCAATTATCTATTAACTTATTATAAATTTGATTTTTAGCTTGTTCTATTTAATATCTAATTGCAACGTGTTTAAAGCTAAAGACGTGCTGTCTCTATTTATAACGTGGCTTAAAGTACTCTTTCTAACTAACACGCTAAAAAGCCCTTCTAACATAACTATAAAGTAAACTTAAAGCGCTAAAATAAGCTAAAAGAAAAAGCTATAGTTAAGCGTATTTTCAAAGAGTTTACGCAAGGATTTATGCCTATAAAAGTAAATATTTAAGTAATAGCTAATAAACTATTACATAAACATAGTAGCAACTTTATTAGTAAGAACTAGATTAACAACTTTATTAAGAAGACTTTTAAGCTCTATACACGCTAATGTTATTTCTATAATTACTAGCAAGTTGCCTGCAAGGACTTAGCAGCTATCTAGCGCTAGTTTAATCTAGTTAAGGTAATAAAAGAGAAGAAGGGGATTATAAATAATAATATTTATAACTTTGATAAGACTAGCTTTATAATAAGCAAGATTTTATTTTAGTTAGTTATTATAGGCTTAAAAGGATCTAGCAAAAAAAGGATGTCTAGCTAGGTAATTATAAGTAAGTTACTATTATTGAAAGCATAAGCGCGTTAAGTTACTATCTACTACATTTTATTATTTTTGTAAGTAAAGTGCTTATTAATGTCTAGCTTAAGAACCTGCTTACTAACTAAGTACTTAAAGTTAGTCTTAATAGCTAAATAAATAACTAGCTTACTCTTACCTAGTTAAAGCACTTTAATACTTATATAAAGAGGTACGTACTCAGCCCTTGCACGACGAACAAGAAGAGGGGGATACCAAAGCAATAGATCTTGAGTACCGCGCTAGTATCAGCGAATACCCTAGAGATCGTGTATTCCTTGCACAACTAGCTAAATTAGGGCTTAACAATCTTTTCGTATATAGGGCTATCGCGGATAAAGGACTTTTTTAAGATTTTTATAAACTTAGAAGTCAAGCTAAGTAGTTAAGTTTTAAGATACTTAATAAATTTAGGTGTCTGTATAAGTAGTTTAAGTTAGACTAAATTAGGTGCTGGGTAGACAGTAGCAAAAGATACTTTTTTTAGAAGAGAGCCTAGAATAAGGAGATGCTTGCTGCGGAGGTTACACACTATTGCAGTGTATTGTATGCAAATTGTTTGTATACAGTGCTATTTAAAAGGTAAGAAGTAGTAGGTAAGTAGTAGCAGCTTTAGCTTTATAAAGTATTGCAGGCTCCCGCTGCGTGTTCTTTCCCTCCTTTATCGCATTGTGTTGCAATCTTATTACAATCCTACTGTAATCCTGTTGTTAGCTATAGGCTGGCAATCGCCGTTGGACACGTTTTAACTAGTGTCGTTTTTCAGTACCTTAGCAATTTTTTTTAACCCTGATTATTGCTTAGTAGTCTAAGCTTTCCTCTAAGCACTCATCTACCCACTGTTTAAATCTTGTTAACTATACACAATCTTTTTTTTGACTTTTGCGATTAATTAGTAGAGGGTAGCTACTCTTTACTTTTTAAGAACCCTATTTTGACTACAACAACAACCACCACCTTTGACACTTTAAAAAAATAAAAAAAGAGGTATACTGTAAGTAGGTATTAACTACTTATTATTAATAGCTATAAGAGCTACTACTTGGTTAAATTTCTCAAATTTTTTGTAAAAAAAGGGTTATTATTTTTTTCTACATGCCTGCGCACTTATCTTACTTATTATAGCTCTTTAATATTGCCTGCTTCTTGCTGTTAAAGTGTAAGTATAGTAACGCTATTTTAGGCTTAGTACGTAACTACACTAACTATATTAGTAAGAAGACCTTCCTACTAGCCTTTAAGGCTACATTTAAGCAGTCTATTATAAAAGAGAATATTTAAGCTAGCTTTAAAGGCGCTAGTCTAGTCTTATATAACTTATAAACTATACTATTAAAGCTTAATATTATAGTATAAACGCTATAACAATTACTATAATAAGTAGACACTTATAAGGCGTAGACACTACGTAACACGCGCGAAGTTAAGGCTTAAAGTACTTTTATTTAATAGAGAGTAAAAAATTGTTGTGAGTCTTCTATGAATTTACTTAATACGCAGGTTACGTAGTTAAGTAAAAGGGCTTAGCAAATAGGACATATAATAACACTTATAATAAAGAAAATAAGTAGCTTTTAAAAGGCTCTAGATAAATTAAATAAGCATAAGAGCTATAAGCAGCAATATATAAAAATAAAGGAAACTCCTAATAAAAGTAAGGTATAAGAAGTATTAGCTAAATAGGTAGGTAGTAGTTATAGTAATAGTAAAAGTATGTTAAAGAGAGTGTAAAGAGAAAGGCAGTATAAGCGTTGTAAGTAGGTTAGACATAACGCTTATACTTACGTAGTTAAAATAGATAGTGCAAGTAATAGTGTAAAGGGCTGAAGCCTTGATGTTCCCTAGTACTCGGCCTGTGGCCTTCGTTGGCTTTCCTTACCTCAGCACTAGCAGCTGACTATCGGCCGCACTATTTGCGCTAGCTTCTAGCTAATCTAGTAGCCTTTGCTAAGTAACTCCACTACTAGCTGCACTAGTTACGCTAACTATTAGCTAACCCGGCAAACCTCCGATAAACCTCGGTTAGTCCTAACTATCTAGGTTAGATATAAAACCTTTACGTAGTCTCTCCATAGTTCTTTATCTAATTTATTCACCGTTTACCTTGCATCTTTAGTCAACCTAACGCACCCTTACAATTAAATTAGATCCTTCTTTAGCTACTTGCGTAGCTACGTCGTACTTAGGAGCCCTCTAGAGCTATATCTAGACGAGAAGCCAGCTAGAGCTATATCTACGCGCGAGAATCTAATGAATTAGACTACTAGTTAATTAGTTAACTGTTTAAATCTTCCAAAGGATTAACAGAAGAAGCACTAGATTAAAAGTGCTAAGGGATACTTAGTTGTATAAGTCCTTAAGGCGTTTAAATTCGTTAGATAAGCCTACTAAGCGTAGTAGCCCTAGAAAACAGACGAAGGATAAGCCTACTAAGCATAGTAGCCCCTACACAAAAAGGATAAGCCTACTAAGCATAGTAGCACCTATAACAATTCCTGCTAACTATAATAGAGTACTAGCGAGTACCTATAAATACAATAGCAGAACCCTTAGCAGCTCTTTTAGCTGTAAGGATAGCAGAACTACACTAAGATAATATTAGCAAACTTAAAGTAGAAACTACTTTAGAAGGACTTTGCAGAGTAAGGGGCCTAGATAAGATAGCCATCTCTACAAGAATACAAGAGGCTTTTTAAACCTAGGAAGCTATAGGCACAACAGAACAACAACCTCTACCTTAGTTACCTACTCTATTAGCTGCCCTAGGAAATTAATAATCTTAAACGCCTAGGCGTTTTAAACAACTAGATCCTAAAACCTTTAATAGAAATAGAAAGATTTACTAAATCTTTTAACAACAGCTTACTGCTAAAGTAGAAAATAATAAGGAAGATTTTAACATAAATAAAGGAACTTGCAATTACGCTTTTAGTTAACTAAAAAGGCTTAGCTGCAACCCTTACCCTGCCTTTTCTTAACTAAATAGGGATTTGTAATTTATAGAACTTTAATAAGCTATTAAACTTCTTTAACTAAATGTTTAGAGATCTCTATAGTGTAGAGAGAGCTAAGAACAAGCTCTAGTTTATAAGCTAAGGCAAGAAAAGCATACGCAAATACATTATAGAATTCTAGGAACAACTACTATTATCTAATAGTAGTTTAGACGAGGATACAAGAATAATGCTTTTCTAAAAAAGTCTTATTTAGAAACTTTAAGATAAACTTGTAGGTATTACTTATAAGAATTTAGATAGCCTGCAAAACAAAGTAATAGAGATTGCTAATTACCTCTATAGAATAGAGGAGTACTCTAAAGGCAGAGACAACAAGCCTAAGGAGTATAAATCTAGGAGAACTTCTCCTCCTCCTTCTCCTTTAAAAGGAGACTAGATAGAAGAGATAGAATACATAGGAAGAACTGCTAAACCTTAACAGTTTAGTAACTAGAAGTTAGAATAGTTGTACAAAGAAAGACGCTGTTTTAACTATAAATAAAAAAGCTATTTATCTATATATTATATAGAGAATAAGAAATCTTTTTAAAAGAAGAAAAAGACTTTAGTTAAGTCCTCTAATTCTAAGAAAAAGAAAAAGAATAAGCTTAGCAAGGGAAGCTTAAATAAAACTTAAATTTAGAAAAAAAGTAGCTCTAATTTAAAGTTACTAGTAGGAGCCTCTAATAAGTTAAGATAACTTAGTTAAGGAGTAGGCTAAATTTAAAAAAAACATAAGCAGCAACAGAATTACTTTAGAAGCGCTAGTAATTATTACACTTTCGCCTCTACTTTAATTAATATAGGAAACTTTGTATACTTGCTTATTAGCCCTTAACTTTTTAGGAACGCTAACTTATAGTGCATTTCTATTTCTCCTAGAAGATTAGAAGAAGTTATAGATAAACTTAGAACTATTAACAAAGTTGCTAGATTAGACATTATTATTATAGGTTATAAAGATAATATTTAGAGTTATATAGCGTCTACACACTTTAGTTATAATTTAATACTTAGACAGCCTTAGATAAATAGAAGAGAGGTTACTATTACTCCTTCTAGAAAAACAATTTACATCTATTCTCTTAGCTAAAGGATTAAGTTACTTAGTACTAAGGATTACCCTATTAAAGGAGACTAGAGATTAAAACAAATAAGCGCAACAGCTTATTACTTCTATATTAGGCAGGCAAAAAAAGATAAGTTTATTTAGACTTTTGCTACTTCTCTTAAAGATATTAAAAAAGCTTTAGCACTTAAAAAGAAAGTAGAGGTCCTACTTTTACTCTTTAAAGCTTATTAACACCTAGCTTAGATTTTTAATCTAAAAATTGTCTCTATACTACCTCTTTTATGCGGATTTAAAGTAGATTACTAAATTAAACTAGAGAAAAATAATAAAGGTAAAGAAAAGGAGGCTCCCTAGAGACCTCTATATAGTATAAGCTGCCTAGAACTTCTAGTATTACAAAAGGAGCTTATTTCTTTACTTAATAAAGAATAGAATAGAGCTAGTAGCTCTCTTACCTCTTACCTTGTCCTTTTTACTAAGAAACCTAGAGGAGGATAATGTTTCTGCGTTAATTACTAAGCCCTAAACGCTATTACAAAAAAAGATTATTATCTTTTACTTTTAATTTAAGAAACTCTTAATAATATTACAAAAGCTAGATAGTTTATAAAGATTAACTTTTTTATAGCGTTTTATAAGATTAGGATTAATGCAGGAGATAAGTAGAAAACAGCTTTTTATACGAGATTTAGGTTATATAAATAGCTAGTTACTCTATTTAGTATAGCAAAAGCTCCTAGTACCTTTTAACGCTATATTAATTAGACCCTCTACAAGTACATTAACAATTTTTGCTTAGCCTACCTAGACAACGTATTAATTTATATAAATAGTACGCTTAAAGAACACTAACGCAATATAAATAAGGTTTTAGAAGCTATAGGCAAGGCTAAATTACTTTTAGATATTTAAAAATACAAATTTAACGTACAAAGTACAAAATACCTAAGTTTCATAATTAAAGTAGGAAAAGGACTTTAAATAGATCTTAACAAAGTAAAAGCAATTAGAGATTAGTAGATACCTACAAATATTAAAGGAGTACACAGTTTTCTTAGTTTTATAAACTTTTACTAATAATTTATTAGAAACTACTTAGAGATAGTAGCTTCTCTTTTAAGATTTACTAGAAACGTCTTCTTCCTATAGAAAAAAACAAAGCAAGATGCTTTTAATAAGCTAAAGGAGTTATTTATTACTAAACTAGTACTAGCTTAATAAGATCCTGACATAGAAATAATCCTAGAAATAGACTTTTCTAGATACGTAGTAGTAAGAGTCCTCTTACAATATAATTATAAAGGAAGCTTACGCCTAGTAGCTTATTATTTAAAAAAAAATAACTAGCACGTAAAGCAATTACAAGATATACAACAAAAAATTACTAGTAGTTATCTTCTGCTTATTAAAGTAGGATACTATACTACAGTCTTTAAGGAAGTTTATAGTTATTATAAACTATAAAAACTTAAAATATTTTAGTAAGCCTAGATAGCTTAGCGAGAGATAAATAAGATAGGCTTAATTTCTAAGAAAGTTTCCTTACATAGAAATTTCCTATAGGCCTAGAGTTAATAACTCTAGGGCTAATGCCTTATCTAGAAGACAATAAGATTTGCTAGTAAACAACTAGAATACTAGGATTTCTAGAAGGTTTTTACAAGTATTTAAACTTATAACTACAGCTACTAACAAAGAACTAAAGGAAGAAGAAGTGCTTAGAACCTTTGAATGCAACAGCTATCTAGCAGCAGTATAAGAGTAGTTAGATCTAGAGGATCTATAAGATAAAGCTAAAAAAGAGGACAAAACCTACTAAATAGCCTAAAAAGCTGTAAGGGATAGTAAATGACAATTTCCTACAGCTTTAAATCTTAAACTTTCTATTTCTAAATGCTAACTAGATAATTCTAGAAACCTCTTATACTAGGATTAAAAATAGGTACCTAACAATAAACCTCTAAGAACTAGAATTGTTTATAAAATCTACAGTTCTAGAGCTTTAAGCTATCTAGGAAGAAATATTACTTATTAAGCTATTGCAAGAGAATACTTTTATAAAAGCCTTCTATTAGTAAAAGTATTGGAAAATATATAAGGAACTACTTAATGTGTAGAAGAACAAAACTCTAGTGAGATAGCCTATAAGGCTTACTAAAACCCTTACTTATACCTAAGCAAATATAAAAAGAAATTTCTATAGATTTTATTATAGGGTTACTAGAAAGCAAAGGCTGTACAAACCTTATAGTAGTTATATATAAGCTTAGCAAGGACGTTGTCCTAATAAGCCTTAAAGATATTACTATAGAAAGTATTACTAAAGCTTTTATTAACTCTGTTGTAGCTTACTATTAGGAACTAAACTATATTACTTTAGATAGAGGTATATAGTTTATTAACTATTTTTAGATTAAGCTTTGTAAGTTATTAGAAATTAAGTAACACTTATCTTCTAGATACTATCCTAAAACTTATAAGTCTACAGAAAGAATAAACTCTATAGTACAGGCTTATTTATAAGCCTTCTATAATTAGGATTAAACAAATTAGAAAAGCAACCTAAGGATAGCTAAGATTGCAGTTATAGCAAGGCAAGCTTAGTCTACTAAAATATCTTTTTTTTCCTATAACACAGCTATAAGGTAGATCGTCTATAAATTACAACTAAGCACAGCCCTTAATAACAATTTTAAAGGAAAATACAAGAGAACTATTAAAAAGTAGAAAATATTTTTAATAAACTACAGCAAAGTATTAAGCTTACGTAAGCTATAATAAGAGAAAGTTAATAAAAATAAGAAAAGTAGGTAAATTAGAAAAGGCACTAATTACTTTAGCTTAAAATAGGCAATAGGGTATAGTTAAAACTAGGTAATTACTATAAAACAAAAAGGCCTAGCAGGAAACTTAACTAGAAAAACTGTAAGTATTTAGTACTTAAGGTTATTAGACTAAACACAGTTAAATTAAATACTCCTAGCTAGATTTACTTAGTATTTAATGTTAATAACCTTAGACTAGCGTCCTTAGACCCTCTACTAAGCTAGCTAATAGACAACAATAACCCTCTACTAATTAAGATAGAGGATAGAGAAGAATACCTAGTAGAGACCCTATTAGAAGAAAAAGGAAAAGGAAGAAAAAAACAGTACTTAGTTAAATAGTTAGGATATCTAAATCTAACCTAGGAACTAGCTATTAATCTAGAGGATACAGAAACCCTAGAAGAGTAGAACTCTAGGTAACAAGATTACTACTCTTACCGTATTTTTTTAGGAGGAGGGTATTATAAAGGGCTAAAGCTTTAATGTTCCCTAGTACTTAGCCTGTGGCCTTTGTTAGCTTTCCTTACCTTGACACTAGCAGCTAACTATCAGCCGCACTATTTGCGCTAGCTTCTAGCTAATCTAGTAGCCTTTGCTAAGTAACTCTACTACTAGCTGCACTAGTTACGCTAACTGTTAGCTGACTTAGCAAACCTCTGATAAACCTTAGTTAGTCCTAACCTTAGTTAGTCCTAACTATCCGGGTTGGATATAAAACCTTTACGTAGTCTCTCTATAGTTCTTTATCTAATTCATTCACCATTTACCTTGCATCTTGGGTCAACCCAACGCACCCTTACAAATAGTAGTAATTTTAATAGTTCACTTATTATTTGTAATAGTTTATTAACTATAATAAAAGTATATTATAACGTATTAGTATTAACGCGCTAGTAGAGCGTGTCTAATTTACTTAGGTATCTAATTCGCTTGTAAACTATGTTAATACAAGTACCTATAGTATAATTATAATAACAAATGCATAGTAATTATTTAAAATAGACAACATATCTTATACTTGTATTTATTTTTAAGGTGTTAAAAATAGTAGTTGTTATTATAGTTAATATAGGGTTTCTAAAAAAGTGGAAGGTAGCTACTCTCTACTAATTAGTTGTAAAAGTTAAAAAAAATTGTGTGTAGTTAACAAGATTTAAATAGTAGGTAGATAAGGTCTATGAAGAAAGCTTAAATTACAAAGCAATAATTAGAGTTAAGAAAATCTGCTAAGGTACTATAAAACAACACTAGTTAAAACATGTTTAACAGCAATTGCTAGCTTATAGCTAGCAATAGAATTATAGTAAGATTGTAATAGAATTATAATATAATGTAATAGAGGAAAGAAAGAATACGCAGTAGGAGCCTATAATACTTTATAAAGCTGCTACTTCTTACTTACTACTTCTTACCTTTTAAACAGCACTATATACAAACAATTTATATATAATTTGCTATAATAGCGTGTAATCTCTACAGCGAGTATCTCCTTATTCTAGACTCTCTTCTGAAAAAAGCATCTTTTGCTACTATCTACTTAGCACCTAATTTGGTCTAACTTAAACTACTTATATAGACACTTAAATTTATTAAGTATCTCAAAACTTAACTACTTAGCTAGACTTCTAAGTTTAGAAAATTTTTAAATAACTTTTTCATCCATAATACTTTTATATATAAAATTTTTTTTAACCCTTAATTTAGCTAGTTATACAAAGAATATACAACCTCTAAAGTATTTACTAATACTAGCATAGTACTTAAAATTTGTTACTTTAATATTTTCTTTTTTCTATTTATTATGTAAAAGCTAAGTATAAAGACTAGAACTTAGCTTGAACAGCTATTATAAGACGTTTAATCAAAAATAAAAATAAAAAAAGTAGAAAAAGAGAAGTAGGCTTTCTGTTTTTTCGTTTATAAGTTAGGAAGCAAGGTAATAATAGTGTTACTACTTTAATTTATTTAAGAGCGCCTAGTAGTAAAGTAATAAAAATAAGTAGAATAAAGCGCGTTTAGTTAAGAAGTAATTTATATTTTTCTTTTACTTTTTTTGGTTTCTATTTAAACATGCGACATATAAATTGCGTGCTAGTAATACTAAATAAGAGGGCGTAAGCCTAAATACTTATTATTAGTAATAAATCTTTTTTTCTACTAAAAAGGTGTCTATAAAATATATAGTTACATTAAAAGGTTGTCTTCAAAAGTTAAAGCTGCCTATACTTTTATAAATGTAATAATACAGAAATAACCCTATAAACATATATAGCACAGTAAAAAGATTATAAAGGTGAAACTAGTGTATAAAAGTGTAACTAGCTCTTATAGTACATGTACCTTAATATTAAATGTAACCTATATATGATTGCTAAGAAGTTTTATTTATTTAGCATATAGTCTTTTTTGGACAAATACCTTAAATACTTAAAACATATAAAAAAATTAATGTGATAAATCTTGTAAGCATTTTTAAGCTTATAATAATGCTTAAGAAAAATTAAATATATGTATTAGTAAACTCTAGCGCATAGACTAATTATGTTTCTGCTAAAGTAGTATTAGTAGTAAGCCTATAACTACTAAAGAAATAAGAATTCTATTTACTATATATAGCTAATAGTTAGCTAATACTAAATAAGACAACTATTACTCATAAGGTTATTAGAGTAATACTCTATATTTAGAAACACAAAAAAATAAAAAAAATAAACATTTTGAAACTAGCTACTTATAATATGATATTAAGACTTCCTTAGTAAAGTAAATTTTACTTACAAATCAATTAGAAGTTAAAGAAGTTCTTATTAAAGTACTATAAATTAGATACAACTATAAGCTAGCCTACGTATGTAATAACTAAAATAATAAATAAAAGAAAATTTAATATTACTAAAAAATAGTAAACCTTAACTAAGAATAGGCTTAAGACAAGAAGGTTTAACTTGACTATAACTAAATAAAAACTAAATTATCAAATTAGAATTGCAAAAAAGCGTATAATTTTAGAAATTTTGAAAAATTAAAAAGAATTTTAGTATTACTTTATAAACGTACTAGATAGTAAAGCTATACTAAGACATTAACTTTAAAACTATAAGATTATCTTAAAAGAAGAGAAAAATCTATCTTTTAGACTAATTTACTAGTTATTAGAAATAAAACTTAAGATACTAAGAGAAAAGCTAAGTAAGAATCTAGCAAAAAGCTATATAAAACATTTGATATTTCTAATAGGATTTTTTTCATACTTTTCAAACTATAAAAAATAAGCTATTTAAGAAGCGTATTAACTATTAAAAACTAAACAACAATATAGTAAAAAACTAATACTTACTACTAAATATTATAGAACTATAGAATTATTAATTTTATTCTAAAGTTTTTACAGCACTAGACCTCTAAGATTAATACTACTTTGTTAGAATTAAGAAAAGTAAAGAATAGAAGATAGCGTTCTAAACAAGATATAAATACTATAAATATACTATTTACTATTTAAGTTAATAAATGCTATAGCAATATCATAAGAACATAATAATAATGTATTAAAAGCTTACTTAATCGTCTTTGTGATTATTACTTATATATTATTTTTATTTACTTTAACAACTTGAAGAATTATATAAAACATATCTATACAGTACTAAGGTGCTTAAGCTAGTTTAATTAATAACTTAAACTTAAGAAATATAAGTTTTACAAAATTAAAGTTATTTATCTAAAATATATTATAGAGGCGCAAGAAGTATAAATAAGTAAAGGAAAAATAAAATTAAGTAAAAAATAGCTATAACGAAAAATAGTTAAAAAGACATAAGTATTTTAGAATTCTAAAACTTTAACTAGTACTTTATAAATAATTACTCTAAGATTACTGTTTCTGTTAACAGGACTTATAAAGAAAGCAGAGAATGCTTTTTAAACGCTTAGAAGATTAGTAGTAATTAGGTTATGCAAGAATAAAGTTAGTACAATAATAATCTTATTATAAGTAACAACTCTAATAAGACTAGCTTTATAATAAGCAAGATTTTATTATAGTTGGTTATTACAGGCTTAGAAAGATTAAGCAAAAAAAAGTATATTTAGCTAGGCAACTATAGATAGGTTACTATAATCTAAGGCGTAAGCGCGTTAGGTTGCTAATTACTTCCTTTTATTGTCTTTGTAGGCAAGGTGCTTATTAATATCTAGTTTAAAAACCTGCCTGCTAACTAAGTGCTTAAAGTTAGTTCTAATAGTTAGACAAATAACTAGCTTGCTTTTGCCTAGTCAGAGTACTTTAATACTTATACAAAGAGGCATACTATAAGTAAGTATTAACTACTTATTATTAATAGCTATAAGAGCTACTACTTAGTTAAAATTTTAGATTTTTGTAGAAAAAAGAATTTTATTCTTTTTTATATGCCTGCGCACTTGTTTTACCTATTATAGCCCTTTAATGTCGCCTGCTTCTTGCTGTTAAAGCGCAAGTATAGCAACGCTGTTTTATGCTTAGTACATAACTGTACTAACTATATAAGCAAAGAGACCTTCCTGCTAGCTTTTAAGGCTGCTTTTAAACAGTCTATTACAAAGGAGAATATTTAAGCTAGCTTTAAAGGCGCTAGTCTAGTCTTATATAACCTACAAACTGTGCTATTAAAGCTTAATATTATAATGTAAATGCTAAAATAATTACTATAATAAGTAGATACTTAGGAGGCGCAGAGACTACGCAACACGCGCAAAGTAAAAGCTTAAAGTACTCTTATTTAATAGAGAGTAAAAAACTGTTGTCAGTCTTCTATAAATTTCTTTAACGCGTAAGTTATGCAGTTAAGTAAAGGGGCCTAGCAAGTAGCATATATAATAACGCTTATAACAGAGAAAATAAGTAGCTTTTAAAAGGCTCTAGATAAATTAAATAAGTATAAGAGCTGTAAGTAGCAATACGTACAGACAGAGAAGTCTCTTAATGTAAGCAAGGTGTAAGAAGTATTAGCTAAATAGGCAGGTAGTAGTTGTAGTAATAGTAGGAGTGCGTTAAAGAGGGTGCAAGGATAGAGGCAGTGCGGGCGTTACAAGCAGGTTAAACACAACGCTTGTACCTGCGCAGTTAAGATAGATAGTGCAAGTAATAGCGGCGATTCTAATAGTTAACTTAGTATATTATAATAGTTTATTAACTATAATAAAAGTGCGTTATATCGTATCAACATTAACGCGCTAGTGGGACGTGTCTAATTCGCTTAGGTGCCCGATTCGCTTGTGAACCACGTTAGCACCAGCTTTCAAAGATAAATACAACTTTATTGAAATTAAGAAAAGTAAAATATAAAAATAACTATTTTGAACAAAATACATATACTATAAATGCACTATTAAAGTGTCTAGGCTAGCAAACGCCTAAGCAACATTTTAGAAACTTTTAACAACGTGTTAAAAGCACATTAAGATATCTTTGTTATTATACATTGAAATAACACTCTTATTTACTCTAAAAACTAAAAGATTGTATTAAGAATATTTACATAGTAGTAGAGTGCCTAAACTATTTCCACCTATAACTTGAACTTAAAAATTCAAGTTTCATAAAAACAAAGTTGCTTTTGTAAAATCGATAGTAAATGCACAAGAAGTACAAAAAATATTAGAAGAAATAAAGGTTGAAAATAACCAAAACTCAAAATTGTTAAATATTCAATATTTTTCATAAATTCTTAAGCTTAAATTAACAGTTTAATAATTATTAGATTAAGATTGCTATTATTTAGAAAGACTTATAAGAGAAAAAGTTCTTTTTATGTAAAGCGAAAAAGCAGAAAAACGTTTTTAAGATGCTCAATAACGCGTGTATAAAACTACCTTACTTTTATATATTTCATGTACGACAACTACTATACTTTAAAACTAACGCGTTAGATATTTCATTAAAAACATACGCCAGCTAACTACAGAAAAGCAAATAGCACTTTGTTACTTATAATTTTTGTTAGCTTTTAGATCTAGAGAAATAATATAACATTTACAACAAAAAGCTTCCAGCTATGATTATTTATTTTAGACATCAGAAATCATACGCTAAAAGCTACTTAGAACTAAAGAAAAATTGAAATTATATAAATTTAAGATTGTGTACACACGAAATAAAGATAACAGTAGATCAGATACTCTTAGCTAAAAACACAATATTCTAAGAACTATTAAAGTAACCAACACTACAATACTTAAGTCTAACAAAAAGAGATTATTACAACTAGTCAAAACGCTAAATACAGTCCCACAAATTGAATATAACGAACCAAATATATTGCAGGAAGTAATCATCAAATAATGTTACAACAACTTAGTACATAGTTCAGTATTACAAGTACAATAGAACTTATTTAAAGAAATTTTAAGTTTCTAAGAATAAAAAACGAAGTTACCACTTGTATTGCTAAATGCATGGAATATAGGAGAAATAAGTACGGTATTTATGCACCTTATTAAAAAATGCAAGTAAAAAAATTACCAAACGAACTATAGTTAGATATCTCTATTATATATATTACAAGTTTACCAGCGTTAAGAGACCTTATTATCAAGGTATTTTACGAAAGAATTCTTGTAGTATTATACAAAACATATATTACAAGTTTACCAGCGTTAAGAGACCTTATTATCAAGGTATTTTACGAAAGAATTCTTGTAGTAATTATTTTTTACGAAATGAATTCTTGTACCTTCTTGAAAGAATTGACAGCATTTGATTTACAAAACATGCTTACACACATTTTTAGCAATTAAATCGCAGGACTCATGGAAAAGTCTTCACGAGACGTCGACACATTTAGACGATGATCCGACGACCAACAGCAGTTACGTAATTGCTTAGTGCTTAGTACTCTCGGCACAACTAAGCAACACTAAGCAGAACATACACTTGTTAGTATATAGCTTAGGCACTAAATCCTTATAGCTTAGTGTGTTCAACTTAACAAATCTTATGTGTTAATTTAAGGATTAAACTTTATTTCTTAAACTATTATATTATTACATAAATCAGCTAATTGTGTTAACACACCTTGTACTATTACATGGATCTTCTAATTATGCTAGTACACCACCGTCTATCGCACTCGCTATTTCTCTAAGAACTAACTTAGCATATCTTTAGACAATCTTTACACTTGAAACACTCTTAAAGATAAGTAATACTGCTATAGACACCCCTACTGATTCCTACTCTAGAGGAACTACAAGCTGCGCTAATAAGCCTTAGACCTATTATAGTAACTGCAGTAAGCTTAAAATATAGCTACTCTAGGTAGGCTGCTACTTTCACCATAAAAGAAGTAAGATTAAGGACAACAACATAGTTGTTTAGGCTACTACCTTTCTCTGCAGCGATGCTGAGAAATAGGCCACCCTAATTATATATCGCTACATAGACAACACTGTTAACAGTAATAAAAATAAGAACCTTGTCTCCCACTAGAATACTTTAAGAATAAAAATATAAGAGAGCTTTTTACAATTTAAGGTATCTATAGTTGCAGAGCAGAAGATTTAGAAACTATAACAAACTAAACCTGCTGCTAACTACATAAATAAATTCTAACAGTATGAAACAGTTATGAAATAAAATAATAAGGCTTTAATGTAAATATATTAATAAGGGCTTAAACTAACTGTACGCTTGAAACTTATAAGAAGTAAATTTAAACTTAACACACCTAACAAACTTATAAGCAAAGTTATTAGAGTAAATAACAAACTTTATAAGCCTATATTAAAGGAATAATTATTTGCACAAGGAAATTGTGCACTAAAAAATATAGACGCTTAACTATGTTAGACATTTTAACGCCAGTACTTTATGTAAAGATGTTAACAAAACTCTGTACTAAGAATCTTAGGGCATTATGTAACTTACAGCCATAATCTAATATACCTTAATAATATTAATAAAGAACTAGGAAGAAAAAACTTTACGCATAACAAGTGTAACAAAAAGTTACTTGTTACAGCTGTAGTAAAAAAGGTTACATAAATAAGACTGCTAAAGCTAAAGCAAGTTAACTTGATAATTTAACGTTATTTACTATGCAGGACCTAATAACAATTTTTATGAAAAATAAAATGCTATTACACAACCTACTATTACAGTTTAAAGACAGGACTAAGTAAGTATTAACAAACTAAAGAATCTAATCATAATTACCTCAAAAGAAATCTTAGATAATAATATTTCTAACATAGTGCTAAACAAAAGTATAAAAGCAACCCTAGTAAACTGAACTAAACACAGCAAGCTAGCTAAGTTTAAGAAAAGCTATCAACTCGCTACACTAATTATATAGGTAGAACTAGTAGCTTATAACAAGGAAATAGTTCTATTAGCTATTTCAAAACGCCTTACTTATACTATATTAAACAGACACAATGTTAGCATATAATTATTACTACATTTAAATACTAAATGCTAAAAAGATTCAGCAGAGAAAATTAACGCTCTGCTAAGGTAGCGTAGATTAAAAAAGGATTTTTAACTAGACCCTGCAGAAAAACATTTTGAAAATATAGCTAGTATATTGATATACTAGAAGAACTATACAAAAAGATTGCTTTAGTAGCAATTATTGATAAAGCTATACATAAGAACTTTACGTAGAAATAAACTAAAAATACTGAGGCATTTTAAAATAAACTAGTACAATAGCTCTTAGACAAAGAAAAGAAGGAAATTTTTTATTAAACTTTAGGCAACACGCTAAAAGCGTAAGGCTTAAGACAGCAGCCGCGTTATAAATATGTACTATTAAATAGACCTGCGCAACTAAAAATATGCAAAGTATATAAAAACTGTATATGTTTATAACAGCTGTACAGTCTATTACACTAATTAATATACATTGGGATAGTTTCTTGAGAAGATAAAGAAAATGCCTAAATACAAGTACCTATAGTATTATTGTTTAAACAACAAATGCGCAGTATATACAGAGGTGTGACAAAAAAAAGATGTCAAAAAAGTTATATTTTTAAAGCTTTATATTTCGACAACTAGAATTACTATAACCAAAAGAATTAGTAATTTAGAAAGCTAATATCTTCTTTTTTAAGTTGGATGGCTTAGTAAGATGCTTAGTTAGCACGGTTGTCCATGTAATCTTGCTGAAAATAAGATGAAAAAAAAGTGAAAATAAAATTTAGTATAACTTTCTCATAATTGTATTTATTTTTTAAGGTGTCAAGGGTGGTGGTTGTTGTTGTAGTCAAAATGGGGTTCTCATAATTGTATAACAACACGCTAAGAAAAAAATAAGTTTAATAAGCTTACATAAGTATAACGTAAGCGTATTTTAGAGGCTTACATCTTAATTTCTTAGAATTTAATAAAAGTGTAAAAAAATAGGGGTTGCTTACGTAAGCGCTGATTACGTAATAGCGTAGTAAGCTTTAAGTATATTAACTCCTCTTGTTTATCCCAACTTGCTTTTTTTATAATACCTCCTCTATGTCTCGCAATCTTTCTTAATTTAAGCAAGAAGTTTATACTTTATATTTACAAAATAAGCTTATTTCTTTAATTAGTAATTCACTAGAAAAGTCCTCTAGAAGTATTACTAATACTCTTAATTAAATTAAACAAAAAAAAGGCTCCTTTATCTACTTATAGGCCCTGAAAAGGTTGTTCTATAAATATCTTAAATAAAGTAAAAAGAGTGCTTAATAAAGACTTTACTAAAAGCCCTAAAAGAACAAATTAACGTCTTTTAAAAGAAAATAGTCTAGATCTCTTTATTAGAAGCTAACAACGCTTTTTAAAAAAGAAGAATTATTCTATTTATATTTCTTAAAAAAAGACGCCATTAGACGCTAAAAAGGCTTATAATTATTACATTACGCTAAGCAATTACTCAAAAACCTTAAAAATATTAACTTTAATAAATTTATATTTATAGACAAGTCTGCTAAAAAGCGAAGGCACAGAGCTAGGACAGAATACTATTACAGAGGGGTGACAAAAAAAAGATGTCAAAAAAGTGATAGTTTGCAAAGCTTTATATTACTACAACCAGAAGGGCCATTTTCAAAATAGTAAGTAATTTAGAAAGCCAAGATCTTCTTCTTTCAATTAGGCTACTTAGTAAGCTGCTTAGTAAGCACTTTTGCGCTCAACTTTAGTAGTAAAAATAAAGATAAAAAAATTTAAAAATAAATAATAAAATAATTTTTTTTTAAAAGTGTAAAAATTGCTATAAAGTATATATCTTAAATAATACTAGTTCAACTTATCTGTGTATAAGTTTAAAGGTAATTATAAGAAAAACAATTAAGTAGTAATAAAGAGCTTATTTTAAGAGTTTTTTCTAAATAAATAACAAAGAAAGCTTACTAATAGTTAGTATACTAGCCTTTAGCTTCCTTAACGTCTAGATAACGCCTTAGTTAAGATGGAATATAATTATTAATTACCTTTTACAGTAGTTAATCCTATTCCTTCTTTATAGTAGCCTTAAAGCCTGCTATACTTTTTTTACTCTTTCTTATACCTAAAGAAGTAAAAGGCCTTTTAGCTAAAGTATTTTTTAGTAAGGCCTACACGTTTTCTATAAGATTTAAATTAGGACTATAAGTAGGATACTTAAAAAATAATATCCTATTCCTAGGAAACTAAAAAATCAACTTCTAGAGTTTTATAAATCTCAGCGTTATCTTGTTAAAACTTCTAGTCTATATAGAGGTTAGTAAGTCCTTTAATTATATAAAAAAAGATTGCTACTTTATAACTTAAATATAGAGTAAACACTCTCTGAGTAGGAAAAAGAAGTATATATAACTTACCTTTTTTTATTGCAGGTTTTACTATAAGAATAAAGATCTTTTTAATAGAGTCTAAACTCCTGAAAGAAGTAGTAATTAAAGGGCTTTTAATTACTACTAATTTAGATCTACTATTTATCTAAATTACTCTCTAAACTTAATTAGTAAGCGTGCTAAAAATAGATTACAATAATTAAAATATAATAAATATATAAAAGTTTTTTTTTGAGTTAAATATAGTTTTTTAAACTTACTTGTTTTGGTTGTAGAAACTATTTTCCATCTAACCCTATTATTTTGCTGTGTTTACACAGGGGTGACAAAAAAAAGATGTTAAAAAAGTTATAGTTTTTAAAGCTTTATATTTCGACAACTAGAAGTACTATACCCAAAAGAATTTGTGATTTTGCAAGCTACTATCTTCCTTTTTAAGTTTTGTGGCTTAGTAAGCTGCTTAGTCAGCACAGTTGTCCCTGTAATCTTGCTTTAAATAAGATAAAAAAAAAGTGAAAATTTATTTTAGTATAACTTTTTTTCAATTGTATAGAAACACGCTAAGAAAAAAATAAGTTTATTAAGCTTATATAAGTATAACGCCAGCGTATTTTAGAGGCTTACATCTTAATTTCTTAGAGTTTAATAAAAAGGTAAAAAAATAGGAGTTGCTTACGTAAGCGCTAATTACGTAATAGCACAGTAAGCCTTTAGTTTAGTAACTCCTCTTGTTTGTTTCAACTTGCTTTTTTTGTAATACCTCCTCTATGTCTCACAATCTTTCTCAATTTGAGCAAGAAGTTTATACTTTATATTTACAAAACAAGCCTATTTCTTTAATTAGAAATTTACTAGAAAAGTCCTCTAGAAGTGTTATTAATACTCTTTATTAAATACAACAAAAAAGGCTTCTTTATCTACTTTTAGGCCTTAAAAAGGCCGTCCTACAAAGATCTAAAATAAAGCAAAAAGAGTACTTAATAAAGACCTTACTAAAAGCCCTAAAAAGACAAATTAAAGTCCTTTACAAGAAAATAGTCTAGATCTTTCTATTAGAAGCTTACAACGCTTTTGAAAAAAAGAGAACTATTCTATTAACATTTTTTAAAAAAAGACGCCTTTAGACGCTAAAAAGGCTTATGATTATTATTTTACACTAAGCAATTACTTAAAAACCTCAAAATTATTGACTTTAATAAAGTTATATTTTTAGACAAGTCTGCTATTAAGCTAGGGCACGGTGCTAGGACAGAATACTATTAAACACGGCAGAATAATAGGGTTAGAAGGGAAATAGTTTCTACAACCAAAACAAGTAAGTTTAAAAAACTCTATTTAACTAAAAAAAAAACTTTTATACATTTATTATATTTTAATTATTGTAATCTATTTTTAGCACGCTTACTAATTAAGTTTAGAGAGTAATTTAGATAAATAGTAGATCTAAATTAGTAGTAATTAAAAGCCCTTTAATTACTACTTCTTTTAGGAGTTTAGACTCTATTAAAAAGATCTTTATTCTTATTGTAAAACCTGCAATAAAAAAAGGTAAGTTATATATACTTCTTTTTCTTACTTAGAGAGTGTTTACTCTATATTTAAATTATAAAGTAGTAATCTTTTTTTATATAATTTAAGGACTTACTAACCTTTATATAAGCTAGAAGTTTTAATAGAATAACACTAAGATTAATAAAATTCTTAAAGTTTTATCTTTGTTTTTAAGGAATAAAATATTGCTTTTTAAGTATCCTGCTTATAGTCCTAATCTAAATTCTATAGAAAACGTATAAGCCTTGCTAAAAAATGCTTTAGCTAAAAAGCCTATTACTTCTTTAGGTATAAGAAAGAGTAAAAAAAGTATAGCAGGCTTTAAGGCTACTATAAAGAAGGAATAGGATTAACTACTGTAAAAGGTAATTAATAATTATATTCCATCTTAACTAAGGCGTTATCTAGACGTTAAGGAAGCTAAAGGCTAGTATACTAACTATTAGTAAGCTTTCTTTGTTATTTATTTAGAAAAAACTCTTAAAATAAGCTTCTAATTACTATTTAATTTTTTTTTTACAATTACCTTTAAACTTATACACAGATAAGTTTAACTAGTATTATTAAATATATATACTTTATAGCAATTTTTACACCTTTAAAAAAAAAGTTATTTTGTTATTTATTCTTAAGTTTTTTAATCTTTATTTTTACTACTAAAGTTCAGCGCGAAAGTGCTAACTAAGCAGCTTACTAAGGAGCCTAATTTAAAGAAGAAGATCTTAGCTTTTTAAATGTCTAACTATTTTAGGTATAGCCCTTCTAGTTGTAGAAATATAAAGCTTTAAAAACTATAACTTTTTTGACATCTTTTTTTTGTCACCCCTCTGTATATAGAACAAACAATATAGCCTATACTTTTATAGACACAACATTCTGATAGAGACTCTATTTATTTATGTTTTAAGGTGTCAAGGGTGGTGGTTGTTGTTGTAGTTAAAATGGGGTTCCAAAAAAGTGAAAAGCAGCTACCCTCTACTAATCAATCGCAAAAGTCAAAAAAAAGGATTGTGTGTAGTTAACGAGATTCGAACGGTGGATGGATGAGTTCTGGGAGGAAAGCTCAGACCACCAATTGATAATCAGGGTCAAAAAATTTGCTAAGGTACTAAAAAACGACACTAGTTGAAACGTGTCCAACGGCGATTGCCAGCCTATGGCTGACAACAGGATTACAGATAGAGACTCTATAAATACACTTAATGTAGTAAAAGAATTACAAGAACAAAACCTTTGCATACAAGTGTAACAAGCTCTTATAGTATACGTGCCTTAGCATTAAATGCAATCTATATATTGTTGCAATGAGGTATTATAAATCTAGTACACAATTTTTTTTAGACAGATGCCCTATACCCTTAAAACAGTACTTTTTTGTAGAAGTAATAGATAGCAAAGCCTTACTAAGATATGAACTCTAGGACTATAAGATTGGTTTAGAAGAAGGGAAGACTCCACCTTTGAAGCTAATTTATTAACTATTGGAGATAAAACTTAAGACACTAAGAGAAAAGCTGGACAAGAATTTAGTAAAAAGCTACATAAAACTTTTAATAGTTCTAGTAAAATTTGTATACTTTTTATACCAAAGAAAAATAGACTACTGAAAAAATATGCCTTAACTACTAGAAACTAAACAACGTTATAGTAAAGAATTAATATTTACTACTAAACATTACAGAACTTTGGGATTTAGTATTTTATGCTAAAGTTTTTACAGCACTAAATCTCTAGAATAAATACTACTTTATTAAGATTAAAAAAAGTAAAGAATAAAAGACAGCGTTTATAACAAGTTATCAACACTATAAATATACTGTAATACTGTCTAGGTTAACATACGCCCTAGCAACACTTTCAGAACTTATTAATAATGTCTTAAGAGCACACTTAGATATCTTTGTTATTATATACTTAAATAATATTTTTTTTTACTTTAAGAACCTAAGAAATTATGTTAAGCATATCTGCACAGTACTAAAGTATTTAAACTAATTTAACTTATAACTAAAACTTAAGAAATGCAAGTTTCTTAAAAGTAAAGTTGCCTTACTAAAATATGTTTTAGAGGCACAAGGAGTACAGATAAGTAAAAATAAAATAGTAGTTATTAAAGTAACAGCTACAATTAAAAACAGTTAAAGAGATATAATCCTTTCATATAATTTTCAACTTACCCTCCTCCACCTCCATCGCAATCTTGTTGCCAGCCATAGGCTGGCAATCGCCGTTGAACACGTTTCAATTGGTGTCGTTTTTTGGTACCTTCAGCAAATTTTTTGACCCTGATTTCGCTCGGTGGTCTGAGCTTTTCTGCTCCGAGCGCTTAGCGCGTGGACCTCATCCACTCACCGTTCGAATTTCGTCGACTACACACAATCTTTTTTTGACTTTTGCGACTGATTAGTAGAGGGCAGCTGCTTTTCACTTTTTTGGAAAACCCATTTTGACTACAACAACAACCACCACCTTTGATACCCTAAAAATAAATAATTTTCAACTATAATTTACAATTTATTAAAAAATTACTTTAGAATTACTATCTTGTAAAAAAGACTTACAAGAAAGAAAGTAATCTTTAAGTAAAGTAAAAAAGTAAAATATGCTTTCTAGACGCTTTAGTATGCAAGTTTAAAACTACTATATTTCTATATATTTTAAGCAAGCCGGTTCTATACTTGAAACGAGTGTATTAGGCCTTGTACTAAAAAAATACGCTAGCTAGTTATATAATAGTACACAGCACTTAATTGCTCACTATTTTTGTCAGTTCTTAGGACATAAAAAACAATACAACATTTAATATAAGAAGCTTTTAGCTATGAATAACTGCTTAAAATACTAACAGTATACGCTAAAAGCTGCTTAAAACTTACAATATCTACAGATTACAAAAACTTAGTTAACTATACAACTACTGAAAAACTTATCTAACGCTAAGTCTAATAATTAGAAAAACTAAGACAGTACAAGTTTAAATTGTGTATATACTAGACATAAATAATAAAAGGGTAAACGCTCTTAGCCGCAGACACAATATTGCAAAAACTAGGAAAATAAATAATGCTGCAGTACTTAAAGTTATTAATAACAAATTATTAAGACTTGCAAAAACATATAATTTACATATACAAATTATACACAATATACTAAAAAGATAGGAAAAAATAATTATTAAGCAACACTATAATAACTTAGTACATAGTTACTCCAGCATTAAAAAAATAATAGAACTTATTAAAAAAATTACAAATTTCTAATAAGAAAGAACAATGTTACTATTTTATTACTAAATATGCATACTGTTAAAAGAACAAGCACAGTTTACACTTACTGTACAAAGAAATGTAAGCAATAAGACTACTTAATGCACTGTAGTAAGACATCTCTATAAACTTTGTTACTAGTTTACTAGTCTTAAAAGACCTTATTACTAAAGTATTGTCCAACGCAATTTTAAAGTAGTTAATTAATTTACAAAACAAGCTAAGTATATTACTTTTTAAATTAATTCTACCGCAGTACAGCTTACACACATTACTTATAATTAACTTATTTAATACTACAGCATACGAAAATGAATTATTAATGATGAAGATAAGCTTTTTACTTTAACCTTTCAGAAAACACTACTTGCCGCAATTAGAATTAAAAGAAAACTATTAATAGCATAGTATCTGAAGATAGACAGACAGACTAAACAAACAAATTGCACAATAAAAGCATACTTTATAATATATATTAATCAACAACAAAACAATAAAGTATTATTACTACTTATAGCACAAACAGCATGCAGCAACAAGCTTTTAAAGTTTATAAAACAGACTTCATTCTACGCAAATTGCAAGAGACACTTAAATTTTATTACATGTACACTTTTAAGTTTGAAAACAGAAGCAGCTATTTTAACAGCTAATAAGCTTAAAACAGTAGTTAAGTTACTTAAAAAGACGCTTAAGAAAGCTAAATACTAAAGCATCTTATATATTAACTAGAAAAGAAATTAGCACCTTAGCTAAAAGAAATTCAAAATTATTTGCTTACAGGGAATCTTTGTACTAAACAACTTAGCAAAAAGCTTTACAATGTGAAAGTTAAACTATTTTTAATTCTAGACTAGAAGGGACTAGTTACGTACGCACTCGACCTTTCACCTAATGTAAAAATATACCTTAGATCTTATATTTATATGTTAAAACTAGCAGACCTAGAAATACTATTAGAAAAAACCTTCTATTTTAAAACTCTAAAAAACAACAAATTTAAAGTTAAGAAAATCCTGGCACGTTAAAACAATTACAACAGCAAAGAATATTAATTTCAATAGTCAAGTTAATCAGACAGCAACAATACATAAGAACTAGACATAAACTTTACAAATTGCTTTCTGCACCTTGCAAAATACTACTAAGATTAGAAAATCTCTAATAATTAAGTAGCAAACTTTTGAAAGCAATCTAAGTGCTAGGCTAAAGATTTAAGGCTAAACGCTTAAAGATGTTAAAGAACTCTATAGTTTCTCTAGCCTCCTTGCGCTCTAATTCCTTAATCTTACAGGACTTAACTGCTTTTGCATTCTCTGCGCATTAATCTAACAAATTTATTGATTTATTTTCAAGGTGTCAAAGGTGGTGGTTGTTGTTGTAGTTAATATAGGGTTTTTTAAAAAGTAAGAAGCAGCTAACCTCTACTAATTAGTTGCAAAAGTAGAAAAAAAGATTGTGTATAGTTAACGAGATTTGAACAGTGGGTAAATAAGTTCTAGGAGGAAAACTTAGACCACTAAGCAATAATTAGGTTTGGAAATATTTGCTAAGGTACTAAAAAAAGATACTAGTTAAAACGTGTCTAACGGCGATTGCCAGCCTATAGCTAGCAATAGGATTACAGTAGGATCGCAATAGGATTGTAACATAATGTAATAGAGGAGGGAAAGGACACGTACGTACTACAGCGGGAGCCTGCTATACTTTATAAAGCTAAAGCTGCTGCTTCTTACCTACTGCTTCTTACCTTTTAAACAGCACTGCATATAAACATTTTGTATATAATACACTGTAATAGCGTGTAACCTCTGCAGCAAGCATCTCCTTATTCTAGGCTTTCTTCTACAAAAAGCATCCTTTGCTACTATTTACTTAGCACCTAATTTAGTCTAACTTAAACTGCTTATGCAAACACCTAAATTTTTTAAGTATTTTAAAACTTAACTACTTTGCTAGACTTTTAGGTATATAAAAATTGAAAACAAGTTTTTTATATATAATATTTCTATAAATAAAAAAATATTAAGCTTTAATATAGCTAGTTGTGCAAGGAATACACAATTTTAAAAGTATTTACTAATACTAGCGCGGTACTTAAGATTTTTTGCTTTAGTATCTCTTTTTTCTTGTTTGTCATACAAGGGCTAAGTATAGAAACTAGAGCTTAGCTCAAATAGCTGTTGTAAGACGTTAAATTAGCACTAAAGAAAAAAGAGGCTAAAAAAAAGTAGGCTTTTTATTATTGCGTCTATAAGTTAGTAAGCAAGGCGATAATAGTGTAACTACTTTACTTTATTTAAGAGCGCCTAGTAGTAAAGTAACAAGAATAGGCAAGATAAGGCGTATTAAGTTAGGAGGCAATTTGCGTCTTTGCCTTGCTTTTTTTGTTTCTGTCTAAACATGCGACACACTAATTGCGTGCTAGCAATGCTAAACAAGGGGGTGTTAGCCTGGATACCTGTTGTTAGCAATAGATTTTTTTAACTAAAAAGGTGTCTATAAAATGTGTAGTTACATTAAAAGGTTGTCTCAAAAGGCTGAAGCTAACAAATTTATTTTTAAATAAGGCTGCTCTTTGTAAGCACGCTGCACGCGCAACTGTTCTAACGCCTTTTTGAAAAATTTTATTACAGCATTTTGCGTATAACTGTAAGGGTGCGTTGGGTTAACCAAAGATGCAAGGTAAACAGTGAATGAATTAGATACAGAACTATAGAGAGACTACGTGGGTTTTTATATCCAATCCGGATAGTTAGGACTAACCAAGGTTAGGACTAACTAAGGTTATTAGAGGTCGCCGGGTTAGCTGACAGTTAGCGTAACTAGTACGGCCGATAGTCAGCAGCTAGTGCTGAGGTGCTGATACTTAGGTAAGAAAAGCCAACAAAGGCTACAGGCCGAGTACTAGAGGACATTAAGGCTTTAGCCCTTTACAATACCCTCCTCCTAAAAAAAATAGTAGGAGTAGTAATCCTGTTACTCAGAGTTCTACTCTTCTAGGGCTTCTGTATCTTTTAGATTAATAGCTAGTTCCTAGGTTAGATCTAGATATCCTAACTATTTAACTAAGTACTGCTTTTTTCTTCCTCTCTCTCTTTCCTCTAATAGGGTCTCTACTAGGTATTCTTCTCTATCCTCTGTCTTAATTAGTAGAGGTTTATTGTCGTCTATAGGCTAGCTTAGTAGAGGGTCTAAGGACGCTAGTCTAAGGTTATTAACATTAAATACTAGGTAAATCTAGCTAGGAGTATTTAATTTAACTGCGTTTAGTCTAATAACCTTAAGTACTGTATACTTTAGACTTTTCTAGTTAAGTTTTCTACTAGGCCTTTTTATTTTATAGTAGTTGCCTAGTTTTAACTATACCTTATCACCTATTTTAAGCTAAGGTAATTAGTGCCTTTTCTTATTTGCCTGCTTTTCTTATTCTTATTAACTTTCTCCTATTATAGCTTGTGCAAGCTTAATACTTTGTTATAGTTTATTAATAATATTTTCTACTTTTTAATAGTCCTCTTGTATTCTCTTTAGAAGTTGTTGTTAAGGGCTATACTTAGTTGCAATTTGTAGAGGATCTACCTTATAGCTATGTTGTAGGAAGAAAGGAGACATTTTAGTAGACTAAGCTTGCCTTGCTATAACTATAATCTTAGCTATCTCTAGGTTACCTTTCTAATATGTTTAATCCTAATTGTAGAAGGCTTATAAATAAGCTTATACTATAGAGTTTATTCTTTCTATAGACCTGTTAGTTTTAGGATAGTATCTAGAAGATAAGTTTTACTTAATTTCTAATAACTTAAAAAGCTTAATCTAAAAATAGTTAACAAACTATATACCTCTATCTAAAGTAAAATAGTTTAGTAACTAATAGTAAGCTATAATAGAGTTAATAAAAGCTTTAGTAATACTTTCTGTAGTAATGTTTTCAAAGCCTATTAGGACAACGTTCTTACTAAGCCTATTTATAACTACTATAAGGTTTATACAGCCTTTGCTTTCTAGTAACCCTATAATAAAATCTATAAAAATTTCTTTCTATATTTGCTTAGGTATAGGGGAAGGGTTTAGTAAGCCTTATAAGCTATCTTTCTAGGGTTTTGTTCTTCTACATACTAAGCAGTTTCTTATATACTTTCTAATACTTTTACTAATAGAGGGCTAAAAGTATTTTCTTATAATAGCTTAATAGGTAATGTTCTTTCCTAGATAGCCTAAAGCTCTAGAACTGTAGATTTTGTAAATAATTCTAGTTCTTAAAAGTTTATTATTAGGTACCTATTTTTGATCTTAGTATAGAAGGTTTCTAGAGATATCTAGTTAGCATTTAGAAATAGAAAGTTTAAGATCTAAAGCTGTAGGAAATTATTATTTACTATCTCTTACAGCTTTCTAGGCTATTTAGTAAATTTTATCTTCTTTTTTAGCTTTATCTTATAGATCTTCTAGATCTAATTGCTCTTAAAGTAATTCTAGTACTACTGCTAGATAGCTATTACAGCTAAAGGTTCTAAGTACCTCTTCTTCTTCTAGTTCTTTATTAGTAGCTGTAGTTGTAAGTTTAAATACTTATAGAAACCTCCTAGAAATCCTAGTATCCTAGTTATTTACTAGCATATCTTGTTGTCTCCTAGATAAGGCATTAGCCTTAGAGTTATTAACTTTAGGCCTGTAGAATATTTCTATGTTAGGAAACTTTCCTAGAGATTAAGCCTATCTTATTTATCTCTTACTAAGCTGTCTAGGCTTACTAAAATATTTAAGGTTTTTATAGTTTGTAATAACTATAAACTTCTTTAAAGACTATAGCATAGCATCCTACTTAGATAAGTAGAAGATAACTACTAAAAATTCCTTATTATATATTTTGTAATTGCATTGCGTGCTAGTTATTTTTTTAAATAATAAGCTACTAGGCGTAAGCTTCCTTTATTATTATATTATAAGAGGACTCCTGCTACTATATATCTAGAAGAGTCTGTATCTAGGATTGTTTCTCTGTCAGGATCCTATTAAGCTAGTACTAGCTTAGTAATAAATAACTCCTTTAGCTTATTAAAAGCCTTTTGCTTAGTTTTTCCTTATTAAAAGCAGATGTTACTAGTAAGCCTCATAAAAGGAGCTACTATCTCTAAGTAGCTCCTTATAAATTGTTAATAGAAGTTTGCAAAACTAAAAAAACTGTGTACTCTTTTAACGTTTGTAGGTGCCTGCTAATCTCTAATTACTTTTACTTTCTTAGCGTCTATCTAAAGTCCTTTTCTAGCCTTAATAATAAACTTAAGGTATTTTGTACTCTATACGTTAAATTTGCATTTCTAGATATTTAAAAGTAATCTAGCCTTGCCTATAGCTTCTAAAACCTTATTTGTATTGCGTTAGTGTTCTTTAAGCGTGCTATTAGTGTAAACTAATATATCGTCTAGGTAGGCTAAGCAAAAATCGTTAATATACTTGCAGAGAGTCTAATTAATATAGCGTTAAAAGGTACTAAGAGCGTTTGCTATACTAAATAGAGTAACTAGCTACTTATATAACCTAAATCTAGTGTAAAAAGCTGTTTTCTACTTATCTTTTGTATTAATTCTAATCTTATAAAAAGCTGTAGAAATATTAATTTTTATAAACTATTTAGCTTTTGCAATATTGTTAAGGGGTTCTAAAATTAAAAGTTAAGAATAATAATCTTTCTTTGTAATAGTTTTTAGGGCTTAGTAATTAATGCAGAAACGTAATCCTTCTCTAGGTTTCTTAGTAAAAAGAACAAGGAAGGAGGCAGGAGAGCTACTAGCTCTAATCTATCCTTTATTAAGTAGAGAAATAAGCTCCTATTATAATACTAGGAGTTCTAGACAGCTTATACTATATAAAGGTCCTAAGGGAGCCTCTTTTTCCTTACCTTTATTATCTTTCTCTAGTTTAATTTAGTAACTCACTTTAGATCTGCATAAAGGAGGTAGTATAGAAGCAGTTTTTAGTGAAAAATCTAAGCTAGGTGTTAATAAGCCTTAGAAATTAAAGGTAAGACCTCTACTTTCTTCTTAGGAGCTAGGGCTTTTTTAATATTCTTAAGAGAAGTAGCAAAAGTCTAAATAGACTAATCCTTTTTTACCTGCCTAATATAGGAGTAATAAGCTGTTACGCTTATTTGTTTTAATCTCTAGTCTCCTTTAATAAGGCGATCGTTAGTACTAAGTAACTTAATCCTTTAGCTAGAAGAATAGATGTAAATTGTTTTTCTAGAAGGAGTAATAGTAACCTCTCTTCTGTTTAACTAGGGCTGTCTAAGTATTAAATTGTAACTAAGGTGTGTAGGGGCTATATAACCCTAAATAGTATTCTTATAGTCTTTAATATTAATGTCTAACTTAGCAACTTTGTTAATAGTTCTAGGTTTATCTATAACTCCTTCTAATCTTCTAGGAGAAATAGAAATGCACTATAAGTTAGCATTCTTAATAAGTTAAGGGCTAATAAGCAAGTATATAAGGTTTCCTGTATTAATTAAAGTAGAGGCAAAAGTGTAATAATTTACTAGTGCCTCTAAAGTAATTCTATTACTGCTTATATTCTTTTTAAATTTAGCCTACTTCTTAACTAAGTTATCCTAACTTATTAGAGGCTCCTGCTAGTAACTTTAAATAAGAGCTTCTCTTTTTTTAAATCTAAGTCCTTATTTAAGCTTCTTTTGCTAAGCTTATTATCTTTCTTAGAGTTACAGGACTTAACTAAAGTCTTTTTCTCTTATATAGAAGATCTCTTATTCTTTATATAATCTGTAGACAGATAGCCTTTTTATTTATAGTTAAAACAGCATCTTTCTCTATACAACTGTTTTAACTCCTAGTTACTAGACTGTTAAGGTTTAGCAGTTCTTCCTGTGTATTCTATCCCCTCTATCTAGTCTCCTTTTAAAGAAGAAGGAGAAAGAGAAGTTTTCCTAAATTTATACTCCTTAGGCTTGTTGTCTCTGCCTTTAGAGTACTCCTCTATTCTATAAAGGTAATTAGTAATCTCTATTGCTTTGTTTTACAGACTATCTAAATCTTTATAAGTAATATCTACAAGTTTGTCTTAAAGTTTCTAAAAAAGACTTTTTTAGAAAAGCATTATCCTTGTATCCTCATCTAAACTACTATTAGATACTAGTAGTTGTTCCTAGAATTTTATAATGTATTTACGTATGCTTTTCTTGCCTTAGCTTATAAACTAGAGCTTGTTCTTAGCTCTTTCTACACTATAGAGATCTCTAAACATTTAATTAAAGAAGTTTAATAGCTTATTAAAGTTCTATAAATTACAAATCCCTATTTAGTTAAGGAAAGGCAGAGTAAGGGTTGCAGCTAAGCCTTTCAGTTAACTAAAGGCGTAGTTATAAGTCTTTTTATCCGTGTTAAAATCTTCCTTATTATCTTCTACCTTAGTAGTAAGCTGTTGTTTAAAGATTTAGTACATCTTTCTGTTTCTATTAAAGGTATTAGGATCTAGTTGTTTAAAACGCCTAGGCGTTTAAGCTTGTTAATTTCCTAAGGTAGCTAATAGAGTAGGTAACTAAGGTAGAGGTTGTTGTTCTACCTTAGGCTCCCTTTGTTGTAGCGTGCCTATAGCCTCCTAAGCTTAGAAGGCCTCCTGTATCCTTGTAGAAGCAGCTATCTTATCTAGGCCACCTGCTCTACAAAGACCTTCTAAAGTAGTTTCTACTTTAGGTCTACTAACACTATCTTAGTATAGTTCTGCTATCCTGACAGCTAAAAGAGCTGCTAAGGGTTCTGCTATTGTATTTGTAGGTACTCGCTAGTACTCTATATTGTTAACAGGAATTGTTATATGTGCTACTATACTTAGTAGGCTTATCCTTTCCGTGTAGGGACTACTACGCTTAGTAGGCTTATCCTTTCGTGTAGGGGCTACTACGCTTAGTAGGCTTATCCAACAAATTTAAACGCCTTAGAGACTTATACAACTAAGTATCCCTTAGGACTTTTAATCTAGTGCTTCTTCTATTAATCCTTTAGTAGATTTTAACAGTTAACTAATTAACTAGCGCTCTAATTAATTAGATTCTCGCGCGTAGATATAGCTCTAGCTAGCTTCTCGTCTAGATATAGCTCTAGAGGGCTCCTAAGTACGACGTAGCTACGCAAGTAGCTAAAGAAGGATCTAATTTAATTGTAAGGGTGCGTTGGGTTGACTAAAGATGCAAGGTAAACAGTAAATAAATTAGATACAGAACTATAGAGAGACTACGTAGGTTTTTATATCCAATCCAGATAGTTAGGACTAACTAAGGTTAGGACTAACTAAGGTTATTGGAGGTCGCCGGGTCAGCTGACAGTTAGCGTAACTAGTGCGGCCGATAGTCAGCAGCTAGTGCTGAGGTGCTAATGCTGAGGTAAGAAAAGCCAACGAAGGCCACAGGCCGAGTACTAGAGGACATCAAGGCTTCAGCCCTTTACAATAACAACTTTCTTTTATCTGCGCTTACAGCTTTTCCTTTTCTACAGCTAAGTGCTTGAATTCTAATTCTATTGCCTGGACATTACACTGCTAGCTATAACACAAACACTTACTACACTTTCTTAAGCAAATACATACTTTACACACACGCTTGTTGTACACGCAAGTAAAACATTTTTAAATTATAGCTTATCTAAAAAAAATCAAAGTCGCAAAGACAGAGACAACAATTAGTGCTAGTAAGAAGTTTCGGCTTAGGCATAGTAAGATAAGAACTATTCAACTAACGCTACTTATAACGCGGGGCAATAACAGGCTAAGAGCCTTACCTTTATTTAGATAAACCACTTCTTGTAAATAACCGAGAAGTAAAACTACATAAAAAACTTCAGGCCTCGGCCTGCACGTCTTATATAGCCCTTTAGGCTGAGAAAGGACGTTAAACTACAATAAAAAACGCGGGGCAATCTAGTTATAAGCTAGACTTTGCTACAGTTATGTAACTTAAGGACGACTTACTAGAAAGCGAGGGGATAGTGTTACGATCTAGAACTATGACTTGTAGAGAAGTCTTTACAAGATGTTAGCACATTTAGACGATAATCTAACGACCAACAGTAGTCACGTAATTGCTTAGTGCTTAGTGCTCTTAGCACAACTAAGCAACACTAATTATACTGCAGGACTGCTTAGTGCTTAGTGCTCTTAGCACGACTAAGCATACTAAGCAGAACATACACTTGTTAGTATATAGCTTAGGCACTGAACCCTTATAGCTTAGAGTGTTTAACTTAACAAATCTTATGTGTTAATCTAAAGATTAAACTTAATTCTTAAATTATTTTGTTATTATATTGATCTTCTAATCGTGCTAACGCACCTTGTACTATTACATCAATCTTCCAATCGTGCTAGTACACCACTGTCTATCGCACTCGCTCATTCCCTGAGAACCAACTTAGATTATCTTCGGACGATCTTCACAACTATCTGCAAATAAAAAGACAAACTACGCAAGCAAATTACATAATAAAAGTATACCTAAAGATGTATACTGATTCACAATAAAACAATTTACTATCGTTATTACTTTTAGCTTACATAGCAAACAACAACAAGCTTTTAAAATATACAAAATAAACATAATTTTACGCAACTAATAGAAGATACTTAAATTTCTATACACGTTCACTTCTAAGTCAAAAAACAGAAGCAGCTATTGAAACACCTAATAAGCTAAAATAAAGTACACAAGTTACTTAAAGCCACATTTAGAAAAGATTAATGCTAAAGCGTCTATATATTAACTAGAAATAAGTAACAGCATCTTAGCTTAAAAAAACAAAGTTTATTTTCCTACAAACTATCTCTGCACTGAATAACTTAGCAAAAAACTTAACAATATTAAAGTTAAACTATTTTTAATACTGGACTAGAAGAGACTAGTTGCGTATTGTGAGAGCTGAGAAGATGCAATTGCTTGATCAGGGGAGTAGAATGAGTATATTGATTACCTGAGTGCCACAACAAAGTGTCTAAGAACTACTAATAAGACATAAGACGATCTGGCTCGTATATATAGGCGCTAGCGAGGTCGTCACGTGTTCAGCTTACCAGGATCACCTGATCAACAGGGTGATCCGCATGTTCTGCATGTAAATACTCTAACACGTTTATACTTAACCTTCTACTTAATGCAAAGATCTACCTAAAATTCTATGTTAACATATGAAAAGTAGTAGACCTAGAGGCACTACTCTAGAAAACCTTTTACAGAGGGGTGACAAAATAAAAGATATCAAAAAGTTATGGTTTCTAAAGCTTTATATCTCTACAACCAGAGGAGCTGTACCAAAAAGAATTAGTGATTTGTAAAGCCGAGATCTTCCTTTTTGAGTTAGGCCACCTAACAAGCTGCTCAGTCAGCACAATTGCGCTCAACATTCGCAGTGAAAATAAAGATAAAAAAACTCAAGGACAAATAGGAAAATTGCTTTTTTTGGAAAGTGTAAAAATCGCTGTAAATTTCATATGTTTAATAATACTAGTTACTTGCTTTTGTTTGTGATATTTAAGGTCATTGTGAAATAAACTATTAAGTAAAAATAAAGAGCTTGTTTTGGGCTTTTTTTTTAATAAATAACTACAAAAGTTCCTAAAACTTAGTGTACCAGCCCTCAGTTTCTTTAGCGTCCAAATAACCCCTTATTAAAAATAAAATACAATTACTTATCGCTTTTTGAGGTAATTAATCCTATTCCTCTATTATATCGGTCTTAAAAGCTGCTATACTTTTTTTGTTCTTTTCTCTACTTAAAGAGATAATACGCCTTTTAGCTAAAGCGTTTTTCAGCAAAGCCTACACATTTTTTGGTAGGATTTAGATTAGGACTATAGGCAGGATACTTAAAAAGAGATATCTTATTTCTAGAAAGCTAATATAAAACTTCTGGAGTTTTGTAAATCTTAGCGTTATCCTGCTAAAACTTCCAGCCTCTATAGAGATTAGTAAGGCCTTGAATTATATAAGAAAAGATTGTAACTTAATAATTTAAATATAGAGTAATGAGCCTGTATGAAAGAAAAAGAAGTATCTGTAACATACTTATTATTATCGCAGGTTTTACTATAGGGTTTAAAATCCATTTAATATAGTCTAAATTCCTAAACCAAGTATTAAATGGAGGGCTTTTAATTACTACTAATTTGGATCTACCACCTATTTAAACTGCTACCTAAACTTAGATTGCATTATCTTAACCTATAAATAGATTAGTAAGCGTGCTCAAAATAGATCAAGAAAATAGAAAAATAATAGATACATTAAAGTTCTTTTCTAGTGAAATCAAGATTTCTGAAACTTTTTTTTATTGTAATTTAACGTCCTTGTTCAGCCTAAAAGGCTATATAAGACGTGTAGGTTTAGGACCTACAGGTATCTACGTAGCGTTTTCTAATATATAATTCGTTTACAAGGAGGGGTTCGTCTAAATAAAGGTGAGGCTTGTAGCCTGAGGTAGTTTTAACAAGTAGCTTTCTCAGTCCTTTGTTAGGCTCAAAGCCTAGAGTAGTTTTAACGAGTATCTCTCTTAGTCCTATGTTTTGTAGGAAGTATATAGAGCTAGTATGCTAGTCTAGTTATCTTCTTTACTTCTTATTTGTTGTTGTTGTAGGCTATGCTAGCTGCCCTCTTGTATTGCTTATATAGGTACGCTAAGCAGTTCGGTATAGGGTCGATATATTAGGTCGGTATATCAAGTTGGTATAGGGATTTCGGTGAAGATAGATAGCTAGGAGCAAGTGGCTAGTCTAGCTATTAATTCTAATGTGTAGGTTGGTATAGGAGGTCGGTATATCGAGTCGGGATAGATTTCGGATGTGTAGGTTGGTATATTGGGTCGGTATATCGAGTTGGTATAGAGGGATTTCGGTGTAGGTAGATAGATAGGAGCACTAGCTATCTATTCTAATGTGTAGGTTGATATAGGAGGTCGGTATATCGAGTCGGTATAAGGATTTCGAGTAATAGATAGCTAGGTAGATAAATCTATTGGTTCACTACGCCAATAAATCTATCTACCTAAGTAGCAAGCTGTTGCTTTGTTGAGTAGGAGTTAAATTGCCTTGAATTAAACTCTAAAATTAGCTTGCGCACAGACCACTTGCAGAGTTTCCAACAGTTAACCACTCTGTTTCTCTACAACTAGCTAACGCGCACGCTACAACACCTGCACCTAGAAAACAAGTATCGGAAGCTGATTTTGGGAAGGCGTTTAAGATAGTTGAGGCGAGAAAAAGGCAAAGCCAGACCTTTTTCTCGCCTCGAAAAGTTGGTGTTCGATGTTTCTGAAACTTACTTGTGTTAGTTAAAGAAACTTTTTTCTTTCTTACTCTGTTTATTTGCCGTGTTTAATAGTATTCTGTCCTAGCACCGTGCCCTCGCTTCAATAGCAGACTGGTCTGAAAGTAAGTCTTTTTAAAGTTTATATTTGCAAGGGTTTTCAGTATTTCCTTAGCGTAAATATTACAATTATAAGCCTTTTCAGCATCTAAAGGCGTCTTATTCTTAGAAATATTAACAGAATAGTTTATTCTCTTAGAAAGCGTTGTAAGCTTCTAATAGAAGGATCTAGACTATTTTCTTCTCAAAGCCTTCGATCTGTCTTTTCAGGGCTTCTAGTAAGGTCTTTATGAAGTACTCTTTTTGCTTTACTTAAGATCTCTGTAGGACGACCATGTTTGACTCCAAAAGTAGATAAACGAGCCTTTTTTTTGTTAAATTCGATAAAGAGTATCTGAAATACTTCTAGAAGACTTTTCTAGTATATTGCTAATTAAAGAAATAGGCTTGTTTTGTAAAAATAAAGTATGAACTTCTTGCTCAAAATAAGAAAGAATGCAAGTTATAGAGGATGTACTTCAAAACAAGCAAGTTAGGATAAACAAGAGGAATTAATATTTATATTTTAAGGTGTCAAAGGTTGTGGTTGCCATTGTGGCCAAAATGGGGGTCTAGAAAAGTAAAAAGCAGCTACCCTCTACTAATCAATTGCAAAAGTCAAAAAAGAAAGATTGTGTGTAGTGGATAAGATGCGAACAGCAAGTGGATAAGTTCTAAGAAGAAAGCTCAGACTACTAAGTAATAATTAAAGTAATAAAAATTTGCTAAAGTACTAAAAACAATACTAGTTAAAAGGTGTCCAACAGCAATTGCAAGCTTATAGCTAGCAATAGGATTGCAGTAGAATTGTAACAAGATTGCAACATAATGTAAAAGAAAAGGGAAAGAACACATATGTACTACAGCAGGAGCCTGCAATACTTTATAAAGCTGCTAATTCTCATTTACTGCTTTTTACCTTTTAAACAGCACTGCATACAAATAATTTGTATACAATACACTGTACTGCAATATAGTATACAACCTCTGCAGCAAGCATTTTTTTTTCCAAGCTCTTTTCTAGGAAAATATTTTTTGTTACTGTCTACCTAGCACCTAATTTAGTCTAATTTAAACTGCTTAAGCAGACCCCTAAATTGATTATGTATTTTAAAACTTAAGTTCCTAGCTAGACTTTTAAGTTTATAAGCTTTTTTAACAAGTTCCTTATCTATAAAATCCTTATATACAAAATAATTTTTAAGCCCTAATTTAGCTAGTTGTAAAAAGAATACACAATCTCTAAACTAACATAGTTGACAAGCGAGCGGCCCACGCAAGCGAGCGGCCCACCCCAATTACTTTCTGCGCCCATTTAAGCGCACACTACAGCCACGCTAAGAGATAATATATACAAATTTATATAGTAAATTACGCAGTATCTTAAGTATCTTTCTTGCATGTACGTAAGTTGTGGCTAGTCTCTCTGCACCTCGTGCAGCGCGCCAGAGCCTAGCGGCTGAGGCCTAATTGCGCTCCTCCTTAACGCTCTTTACAAGAAATCTGCTGCTTACCCTTGCGTTAAGTAAGTATATTCTTCCCTTCTTTTTTTTGTTCAGGTCCCTTGCTGCTGTATACGCTTTTTCTTACATTGTTTACGCGCTGACGCTGCCTTGTTAGCTTGCTTACCGAGGTGGACGGCGTAACGCGCATGACGGCGTAACGCGCACCCCCACCAAAACAACACCACCTTTCAACACCTGATAACTCCACCAATATAGATCTGATTTAGGAAGCAATTGATGAAATTAATTCGCGTGCACTAGGCGCATCTTTCTTGTATACAAAGTTTGCAGAAAAGTATAGTGTAGTACGATCTACGCTCTCTCGAAGACACTAAGGTGTTTCAACCTCGCGCAACCTTAAGGCTCAAAATCAACAGGCTCTCTATCCACAACAGGAGCTAGAGCTCTTATAGTATATTAAACAGCTCACTAGGCGAGGCCTTGCACCTACACGAGCTATAATACAAAATTTCGCCTCACAGATTGCGAGGAGAGAGGTTAGAGTACACTAGGTTAATCGCTTCGTCTACCGGTACCCTAATAAGCTCATTTCAAGATGGACAACAGGCATAGATAATAATCGCTACAAGGCTAATTCTAGGAGGAAGTATAGCCTATACTTTAATCTCCTACGCGAGAAAATTAAGCAGTACCACGTTAAGGCGCGTTACATATACAATATAGATGAGAAGGGCTTCCTCCTTAGTATCCTAGGAAGATTAAAGAGGATCTTTAGTAAGCCTTTATACGAGCAGGGAAAAAGGAGGAGTACTATTTAGGATAGCTTACAAGAGTAGATAACACTCCTAGCCTACATCTGTGCTAATAGATCTCACCTGGCGTCCACCCTTATATATTAATCAACCTTAGGATTGATACAGGACACCTAGTTACAAGCCCTTAATCTTAAGACTTATTAAGTTTAAATCTGCTTATTACCCTCTAGCTAGACAAATAACAATATTAGTCTTGCGTAGCTTAAACAGGTGTTTAATTACAATACTAAAGTAAAGAATTAAGCCTCCTATTAATTACTTATCCTAGACAGCCATAGATCTTACCTTACTATAGATTTTATTAAGTACTGTGATTAGAATAAGATTCTCCTCGCAGTTTATCCTCCTTATTTAACCTACACGCTGTAGCCTCTTAATATTGCCTTGTTTAAGCCTCTCTTATTAGCTTACTAGGCTAAAATATCTAGATTTCTAGAAAGGAACTAGGGCCTTACCTTAATAAGCAAGAGGGATTTCTTCCCCCTCTTCTACTAAGCCCAGCAGGCCTCCTTTAAGGAAATAACAATCCTAAAGGCCTTTAAGGCTACAGGCCTCTTACCTTTCAATCCTAAGGTTATATTAAAAAGATTTAGTATTAAGAGCCCTTTAAGTAGTAGTAGTAAGTCCTTAGGCTTAAGTGCCTTAAACTAGAGGAAAGTTGAACGCCTACTGCGCGAGGTGGTGAAAGATTAAGGTAATAAACAAGCTTAAACGCTAAGCTAGGTTTATTACTAAATCTTAACTTAAAAGACCCTCCTTAAGCATGAAGTTAATGGCCTACGTAAGGCTCTAATTAATAAAAAGACGCGCAGGAAACGAGGTAAGCCTCTCCTACTCTAGGAGCCTAAGGAGTACTAAGGTAGAGCTATAGTCTGGTCTCTAAGGAAGGTGAAGGAGGCACGTAATCGCCAACAACTCCAGGAGCGCGAGGAGGAGCAGGTACAACACTAAAAAGCTAAGATAAATAGGCATTGTAAGGAGAAAAGGCAGGCAAAGGCAAAGGAGAAGGAAATAAGGCAATAGGCGAGGGCTGCAGCTTAATTAGTGAGGGAGAAGGAGAAGGCCGAGAGGGCTGCTAAACAGGCCTCTAGGGCAGCTGCTCGCAGGGCTGTAAAACGACTCTAACAATCTATAAAAACTTCTTAAAAGGGTAAGAGAAGCAGCCTTAAGGCTCTTAAAAAGGTTACTTAAAAAAAGAGGCCTATTGCGAGCCCTACAAGTAGTGGAGAGCCTTAAGGTGGTGTTACAGCTTAACTAGCGTCTACCTCGCGCACAGGGCGCGCGATTAAAACTCCAACTCAATTTCTATAGCTATATATATTATTTGAGCCCTATAGATCTCACTACTAAAAAATCTCACGATAGTAGCTATTGTGTAAGGCTCTACAGCCTCAAGTTTGGTGGTGGTTTTGGTGTTCAAACCGCGCGTTACGCCGTCATGCGCGTTACGCCGTCATGCGCGTTACGCCGTCTACCTCGGTACCGTGTCCGTGCGCGCAATGCCCGTGTTCGCGCAATGCCCACCCCAACACAACAACCACCCACACAAATCGCGTTATAACTCCACTAATATAGATCCGATTCAGGAAGCAATTGAAGAAATCAAATCGCGCGCACTAGGCGCATCTTTTTTGTATACAAGATTTGCAGCAAAGTATAGTATTAATCATTAAACGCTCGCTCGAAGATACTAGGGCCAAACTTAACCACGCCAACTCGCCCACCAACTCCTTTACCCACACCAAGAAACCGAGCTCCTACAGTATATTACTAGGCTTACTAAACAACGTACACTACCTACACGAGTAATAATACACAACTTTGCCTTATCTTTAGCTAGTAGAGAGGTTTTAAAAAGCTGGGTTACTCGCTTTATTAACAGGAATTCTACCCATCTTATCTTACGCTAGCAGGCAGGAATAGATCGCAATTGCTACAAAGCTAATTTACAGGCTAAATATAGCCTCTACTTTAAGCTACTACATAAGAAGATAAAGGAATACAATATAGAGCCTTCTTAAATCTTTAATATAGATAAGAAAGGCTTTATAATTAGAGTAACTAGAAGGTTAAAAAGGGTGTTTAACAAGAAGATATACGATCAAAAAGAAGTAACAGCTATAACTTAGGACAGTTCTAGAGAGTAGGTAACTGTCCTAGCCTGCGTTTGTTTAGACGGTACAGCTCTATTCCTAGCTCTTATCTTTTAGTTAGCTGTTAGAGCTCTAAAATTGAGCTAGGTTAAGGATATTAATAACAAAAAGCACTTAGTATTTGTTAGCTTATCTCCTTCTAGCTAGACTAACAATAATATAGTTCTAGCCTAGCTTAAGGAGGTTTTTAAGAGAGAGACTAGACAGAAAGCTTATTTAGGATACTAATTACTCCTTCTTAACGGCTATAGATCTTACCTAACTATAAATTTTATTAATTACTATAACAACTACAAGATTCTATTAGCTGTATTTCCTTCTTATTTAACCTACACGCTTTAACTACTTAACGTTAGATTATTTAAGCCTCTCTTAACTGCCTACTTAACTAAGCTTTTATCTTACCTTTATAAAAGCTAGGGGCTCTTACTAATAGTAAAAGGAGACTTCTTTCTCCTCTTTTAGAGGGCCTAGGGTACTGCTTTTAAGGAGGAGACTATTAGAAAGTCTTTCTAAGTAACTAAGGTCTACCTACTTAATCCTAAGGTTATCCTTTAAAGATTCTGCAAAGAGGCCTTTAGTTTAGATAAATCCTTAGCTTCTGTACTTAGTAGAGATAATTAGCTTAAAATAGAGACTCTTATACGCCGTTCAGTGCGAGATTAGGGCACTAAGGAGGTAAAAAAGATTTGTTAAAGCCTCTACTACATCTTAGCTTAAAATAGTATCCTCTGTGGAGAGATTTAAGGCTTAAAGGAGGCTCTTTTAGTTAAAAAAAGACACTAAAAGAAGAGCTATACTCTCCAACGCAACAATCCTTAGGAGAACTATAGTAGTGCTATTTTCTAGTCGCCTAGAAAGGTCTGTTAGGCTTAGGACGACAAGGTAGTTTAATAACACAAACAACAACTACTACAACTCTAAAAAGCTAAGAGGTCTTACTTAAAAAAGCAAGCTTAATTATATAAGGCTTAATAAGCTAAGGAGAGGCGTGTTAAGAGAGAGAGGCTTAAGGAGGTAAGGCAGAAAAAGAAGGCTAAAAAGGCAGCTAAAAAGGAGCGTCAGAAATTAGCTCGCGACGCTCAAAAAGCTATACAACTGTCCTAATTAGGTAAGTGTAAGGCCTTACAAGCCTCTACTTAAAAGTAAAAGCGTTAAAAACGTGTTGTTGTTAATTCATCTTATGTTGAAGCTGAGGTAGCTGCACCAGCTGCCCTAGCGCGCACCACCCGCCGCGGGCGTAACGTCAACTTACTAAGTAAATACAAGTAGCACAAATTGATTGTAATGATATATTTACTACAACTGTACGAAATCTCGCAATACTAGCTATTGGTGGTGGCTCTACAGCCTCATTTTTCTACAATCTTTTTTTGTTGGGGTGGGCATTGCGCGAACACGGGCATTGCGCGCACGGACACGGTAAGGCTAGTCATCCGATCACGCATTAGCTTAGCTGAGAGCATTATAACCTCAGCCCCTTTCTTAAGCTCATTAATCGCTTTAATAATAAAGGCAGGCAGTAAACTCTTGTGCTGCTAAACACAATTACATATTAACGTTAATTAAGCCTTAAGCTTACGTATGTTGCTCAGCGTATAAGCCTCCTAGGGAGCCTCTAGTAGAGCAGCTAGAGTAGGCGTACAGAGCTGCACGTCTAGCTTTAATAGAACAATGTCTAGCTAGAGAGCCACAAGGCCTGCGCCTTAAAAAGCTAAGCAGATATTAGCTAACGTATAAAATTAATTAAACGCTGCCTTAAACGCTAGTAGAAACTCGAGCTTAGTAATGTAGTCAATGTAGTAGCAGATTAAGGCCTTAACCTTACAGCTATACGCGCGCTTTAATAGCGAGAAGCAGCCAACGTTAAGAGGCTAAAGTAAGTAAGATAAGTCAGGTAGCATATAGAGCGTGTAGACATTGTTCTTCTTGCAGAGCTTTTAAAACTGAAGCAATTAGTAGCTAACGTGCTCTAACTACTTTGCCTTTAGTATACTGAATAAAGTGCTTTAGCTACTTAACTCCTATCTTGTTAGTTGTCTAGCCGTTGTCGCTAACTACGATAGCCTAGTCGCGTGGGATATCCTCCTTGTACTAGGCAGACAGGTAATACTGGCCAGCAAAGATAAAAAACAGCAGTACTAACTAGCCAGCAGCGTTAATTGCAGCAGTTGCCGTTACCTACTTGCAATTGCCTGGCTGGATAGCATTTAGCCTGCGTCTCCTCTCTGACGCTTTTATAACAAGCTTAGTCGTAATCTTACTTATTATAAAGCTAGCCTTATTAAAGTTGTAGACGTTATTATTATAAATGCTGTACTTAGCCTTTGTCTGCTCTACTAAATTGAACTAGCTTTTAAATAGCACAGGATTCTTACACAGAGCTCTCTGCCTATTGTATGCTTAGTTAAAACACGTCGTGAGACTGTCTGTACGCTTAACAAAGTTAGCTGGCTACTTCTGTTTAACCTAGCCTGCGCCCTGCGCAGCAGGTAGCTTATTAGCTATATCACGTATAGCTGCGTATGTAAGCGAGAATCCACAGTGATCTAGATTGATTATATAGCTAATAATTACCTTCTCTTCTAACTAGATGAGCTTCCTTGAGTTAGGTAGGCAATCACGTTAGGCAGGCTTTCTAGCGCGTTGGCGTTAAAGCGTTGTTTAGGGGACTTTAAATGTCTGCGCAGCATCTTTTACAGACTGAATTTAGCTTCTGTTAATAGCTAAGATTGCAAGGTGTATATTAGCTTTAGAAGAAGTTAGCAGGGCTTAAATCAGAGGAGCTATAATAGGGAGGAGTTTACAAGGCGCAGAAAGTTAGTGGAGTGAGCTGCTCGCTTGCGTGGGCCGCTCGCTTGCCAACTATGTTATTTGCTTATACTAGCGCAGTACTTAAGATTTATTGCTTTAGCATCTCTCTCTTCCTGTTTATTGTATAAAGACTTAGTACAGAGACTAGAACATAGCTTAAACAGCTATTGCAAGACGTTAAATTAGCAATAAAAAAAAGGCAAGAAAGAAGAAGTAGGCTTTCTATCATCGCGTCTATAGGATAGCGAGCAAGGTAATAATAATGTTACTGCTTTACTTTATCTAGAAACGCCTGGCAGTAAAGCAACAGGAATAGGCAGAATAGAGCATATTAAGTAAAGAGGCAATTTATGTTTTTGTCTTACTTTTTTTGTTTCTGTCTAAACATGCGACACACTAATTGCGTGCCGGCAATGCTAAACAAGGGGGCATAAGCCTAGATACCTGTTGTTAGTAATAAATCTTGTTCTTTTACTAAAATGGTGTCTACAAAATGTGTAGTTACATTAAAAAGTTGTCTTGAAAGGCTGAAGCTGAAGAAGTTAATCTACTACAGGCTTAATAAGCTATAACGTAATTAGCTCTTACGTAAGCAACCTCCATTTTCTCACCCTTTTATTCAACTTTAAGCATATAAGATATTTATTTATAAGGTGTTAAAGGTGGTAGTTGTGGTTGTAGTCAAAATGGGGTTCTGAAAAAAAGTGAAAAGCAGCTACCCTCTACTAATCAATCGCAAAAGTCAAAAAAAAAGATTGTGTGTAGTCAACGAGATTCGAACGGTGGGTGGATGAGTTCTGGGAGGAAAGCTCAGACCACCGAGCGATAATCAGGGTCAAAAAATTTGCTAAGGTACCAAAAAACGACACCAGTTGAAACGTGTCCAACGGCGATTGCCAGCCTATGGCTGACAACAGGATTACAGTAGGATTGCAATAGGATTGCAACATGATGCGATGGAGGAGGGAAAGGACACGTACGTACCGCAGCGTCAGCGATGTTTACACGTTCATAAGAAAGTTATACTAAAATCTATTTTTAATTTTTTTCATATCTCATTTCATTAGAGAATGCAGGCGCGATCTTGATGACTAAGCAGCTTACTAAACACCTTTTTTAACGAGGAAGACATTAGCTTTCTAGATCACTTATTTTTATTGGTATTGCCCTTCTAGTTGTAGAAACATAAAGCTTTAGCAATAGTAACTTTTCTAACATCGTTTTTTTTGTCACCCCCATGTATCATAAAATAGAAAAACAAATCTAAAGCTAATAAAATCTTGACGCACTCATAACACGACAATAAAACAAAGTACTTAATTTAATAGTTAAACTACCTGAACAGTAACAATACATAAGAACTAAACATAAACTTAGGCAACTGTAAACAAAGATTTAAGGTATACTAAAATTAATAACACTAAAGTTTGAACTAGAAGACAATTAAAAACGGAAAAAAAAGTGTTTTTGTTAGAAATAAACTTTCTTAGTCAAACTGTTAACTAAAAGAAATCAAATAAAAATTAGATACTCTATATGCTATTGCATAGGAGGTTTTGCGCAACTATGCAATGCAACTGCTGCATCAATATCGCCGAAAGTAGCCTATATTATGGGCGAAAATTCTATACCTATAAAAGCAGCAAACAATCTAAGAACTTTAAATTTATGTCCTTACCTTCTGCTTCTATCTCTAATACAAAGCAAAGTGCTTCTTTTTTGTACAAATTCATTAGCTTATACTAGAATTTTGTTATTACACGGTAATTGCGCAGTTGCTTCAAATAACAACTTCTTATCTATATTTACTTTCACTTAATACTCTTTGCAAGTATAATTTTAAGAGGCCTAGGACATGCTTACACATGCTTAGCCTAGACAAGTGTACTCTATACACTTAAGTAAAGAATTTAGCATAATATAATAAAGCTATTTATTAATCAAACACTTATTGCAAGCAAAGTCTGCAACAAAATTACATTCAAGAATTTCCTAAGGAAGATAAATTAAATATTAATAAGAATAAAAAAAACTTAGTAAACTTTAAAAGCTTTTAAAAACGCGTAGAGCAGACCCTGCTTATCAGCTAAGCTAAAAATACAATTAAGTAATCTAAAAACAGGTCTTATAAAGGGGGGAGTAGTATTACAATTATGAGCTAGACTACTAGCTACTGCGCTGCAACAGCACTATGCACAGCTAAAAAAATAACTCTATAGCTTGCAGTCTAAGAGAAGTCACTTAAATAATTACTACGCTAAAAACTATCGCTAAAAGCAATCACGACTATTACTAACTATCGCTAAGAGCAATCACAACTATTACTCAATCTTGTTAAACGCAATCACGACTATTCAAGCTACTGCCTAGTATATAGCTTAGGCATTCAACTTTTATAGTTTAGTGTATTTAAACTTGATACACAATTCTAGTATTTAATCTTGAAGTTATATTTGTCCTTTAAACCTTCTTGTGTTATTACATTATTCTACTAAACGTGCTAACACATCCTTGTACTATTACATTAGTCTTCTAATCGTGCTAATATACCAACCGTCCATTGCACTCACTCATTCCCGAGAACCAATCCTAGATCAACTTCGGAAGATCTTCACATCTATAACCACTAGAACCCAAGTACAAAAATTCCCTACTTTTGGAATAACTTTAAGAATTAATCTAATCAGTCAAAGGCGTTATTGAACTAATAGTTTATTATAGTGCGTTACTATTGCAAAGCATTTGAAATAATCTTGTCTACTAAAGTCTAGAAATTAATAACTCTAATATTGTTGCTAAGCTTCACAAGCTCCAGTACCTTATTGTGAGGATTATCCAAAGATGATCTAGGGTTGGTTCTGGGGAAATGAGTGAGTGCGATGGACGGTGGGTGTACTAGCACGATTGGAAGATCGATGTAATAGTACGGGGAGTGTTAGCACAATTAGAAGATTAATGTAATAACACAAGAGCTGAGAATTAAGTTTAGTCTTTGAATTAACACATAAAATTTAAGTTAATTCAAACACACTAAGCTAAAAAGGGTTAGTGCCTAGACTATATACTAATAAGTGTAGCGCTTGTGTACGAGTGTGCGCTTGTAGAAGAGCGTGCTTATTAATAAGCAGTTACGTAGGTGCGCTTGTAGAAAAGCATGCTTGTTAAGAAGCAGTTATGTAATAGCAGCGCAGTTGCTGTGCTGTAATCCTTTTCCTACATTGCATAATCCTTAAGGCGTTTTTCTAAATATCTCTTGATCTAAGTCGTAATACTATTTTTATTTTAATGATTGAGTCTCAAATTACGTAGTTACTTTGTAGTTTTGTTACCAATAACTAAGGCTTGCCCTGCTTTATATGTAAAGCAGCTATTATGTTCTCTTCTTACTTACATTGCTTATGTCTTAGCTTTAAAATTGTTTTTACCAACAATTTCAGTAAAGCTTCTTGTAACTATTGTTTGTTAAAAAGCTTTATTATTTATTATATTATACTTAATTTATATTTTAAGTGTGCTCAGTGTTGGTAGCTAAGTCAAGCATATATAAACATGTCTTAGGAGTCTCTAGATGTAAGGGTGCGTTAGGTTGACCAAAGATGCAAGGTAAACAGTGAAAATAAATTAGATAAAGAACTATAGAGAGACTACGTAAAGGTTTTATATCCAACCAGGATGGTTAGGACTAACCAAGGTTTATCAGAGGTTTGCCGGGTCAGCTGACAGTTAGCGTAAATAGTGCGGCCGATAGTCAGCTGCTAGTGCTGAGGTAAGAAAAGCCAACGAAGGCCACAGGCCGAGTACTAAGGAACATCAAGGCTTCAGCCCTTTACACTAGATTATACTTGCAATAAGTACTAGGAAAAAGTAAATAATAATAAAAAATGCTTATAACAGTAATATTGTAGATATTGCGATAAAAACAAGTTTCAAAACAGGCTAAAGAGCAAGCGCGTAAGAAGGCGCTTTGTTTAGCTTCTTATCTAAAAGCTGCTAGTAAAACTAAGGTAGCACAGGAAATTAATTGTCCTGCAGTATCTATTAGTATAGCCTTTTTGCCTACAATGTAGGCTACTATAGGTCTGCTTAATGCCTTTATTGCTAAGCTTAGTACTGCTAAAACTGTTTTTAGCAATTTTTAAAGTTTATATCCAGTTTCTCTGTATTGTTACTGCTTAGGTAACCTAACTATTTTATTAAGTATTCTGTTCTATTGCTTCTATTTTAGTGTAAAAAGAATTCCTTCACTTTTAATTTGTTTCTTTTTCTATTTTGTAATAAAACTTTTTCCTGAGTAGCGTACTTAGGTCTGCTAGTTTTAATATATTAATATAGATTTTTGGGTAGATTTTTGCATTAGGTGGAAGGTTACGTGTATATGTAACTAGTCCCTCTTAGTTTAAAATTAAGAACAGTTTAACTTTAATATTGTTAAGCTTTTTACTAAGCTGTCTAGTGCAAAATTTCCTTATAAGCAAATAAACTTTATCTCTATTTTTTAGCTAAAGTGCTATTTTTTGTTTCTAGTTTATTACTAAATGAAATGCTTTAGCATCAAGCTTTTCATAAGTGTCTTCTTAAGTAACTTATGTACTTACATTAGCTTATTAACTGTCGCAACAGCTTCTTCTGTTATTAAGCTTAAAAGTGTGCATATAAAGAGATGTAAGTGTCCTTTGTAATTTGCCCGAAATAGAGTTTGTTTTATAGACTTAGAATGCTTCTTGTTTTATGCTATTTATGCTATATGTAGTAAAAATACTTAACTGTTCTATTGTTAATAAATATATATTCCTAAGTATACTTTTATTATATAATTTGTTTTTTTAGTATGTCCGTCTGTCTGCAGATAATATGCGGTTAATAGCACTGTTTTAATTCTAATGGCAGCAAGAAATGTTGTCTGAAAATTTAAAGCAAGGAGCTTGACTTTATTACTTAGAATCTACTTTAGTATGCTGTAATATTTAATAATTTCATTACTATGAAAATATGTAAGCCGTACTGCTGTAAAGTCTGTTTAAAAAACAATACGCTTAGCCTATTTTGTAAATTAATCAACTTCTTCAAGAATTATATTATAAAATACTAGTCCAGTATCAGCGAATACCCTGGAGATCGTGTATTCCTTGCACAACCAGCTGAATCGGGGCTTGAAAATCTTTTCGTATATAGGGATATCGCGGATGAGGGACTCGTTTAAGATTTTTATAAACTTAGAAGTCTAGCTAGGTAGTTAAGTTTTGAGATACTTGATGAATTCAGGTGTCCGCATAAGCAGTTTGAGTTAGACTAAATTAGGTGCTAGGTAGATAGTAGCAAAGGATGCTTTTTTTAGAAGAGAGCCTAGAATAAGGAGATGCTTGCTGCAGAGGTTACACGCTATTGCAGTGTATTGTATGCAAATTGTTTATATGCAGTGCTGTTTAAAAGGTAAGAAGCAGTAGGTAAGAAGTAGCAGCTTTATAAAGTATTGCAGGCTCCTGCTGTAGTATGTACGTGTCCTTTCCCTCCTCTATTGCATTATGTTGCAATCCTATTGCAATCTTACTGTAATCCTGTTGTTAGCTATAGGCTGGCAATCGCTGTTAGACTCGTTTTAACTGGTGTTGTTTTTTAGTACCTTAGCAAATTTTTTGACCCTAATTATCACTCAGTGGTCTGAGCTTTCCTCCTAGAACTTATCTACCTACTTCTCGAATCTTGTTGACTACACACAATCTTTTTTTTTAACTTTTGCGATTGATTAGTAGAGGGTAGCTGCTTTTCACTTTTTTAGAACCCCATTTTGACTACAACAACAACCACCACCTTTAACACCTTAAAAAATAAATAAAATACTAGTAGTGGCTTCAGCCTTTTAAGACAACCTTCAAATGTAACTACATATTTTGTAGACACCTTTTTAGTAAAAAAAAAGATTTAATGCTAACAACAGGTGTCTAGGCTTATGCCCCCCTGTTCAGCATTGCCAGCAGGCAATTAGTATGTCGCTCTAGCATGTTTAGACAGGAACAAAGAAAAGCAAGTCAAAGACGCGAATTGCCTTCTTATTTAACGCGCTTTATCCCGCCTAAACTACCTACCTATATTAAGGCTTTACTTCTAGGTACTCTTAGACAAATTAAAGAAGCAGCACTATTACTGCCTTGCTTTCTAATCTATACATGCAATAATATAATGCCTATTCCTCTTTTTCAGCCTTTTTCTTTTTTATCGCTATTTCAATGTTATGCAACAGCTAGCCTAACTAGTTAAAACTTTCTTTACTTAGCCTATGCACGATTAACAAGAAGAAAGGAATGTTAAAGCAGAGCAATTTAAGTACTTTGCTTGTATTAGCAAACACTCTGTAAATCTTATATTTCTTTTACAACTAGCTAAGTTAAGCCTTAATATTTTTTTGGTATATAAAAATAACGTGTTTTACAAGCGAGCGCGCCACCTAAGTAAGCGCGCTACTTTGTACCGGCGCGTTAACTTCGCAACATTATTACAGCCATTTAACACAGTATATTAAAAATTGTAATAAGCTAATTTACTCCTTAGACCTATTACTATTATTAGCACTATTAATTTCTACTTTGCAAGTGCGCGCGTTGTGTCTAGTCTCCTTGCAACACCCGCACTGCCTTTCTCCTTGCACCTTCTTTAAAGCACTCTTACTATTACTACAACTATTACTTGCCTGTTCAGCTAATAAGTCCTGTACTTTACTAGCAGTAAGAGTCTTTTCTGTCTAAACGTATTGTTGCTTACAGCTCTTGCGCTTATTTAATTTATCTAGAGCCTTTTGAAAAGTACTTATTTTCTTTTTTATAAGCGTTATCTTATGTGCTATTTGCTAAGCCTTTTCAATCAACTGCGCGATCTGCTCTGTAAGTAAATAAGTAGAAAACTTACAGCGCTTTCTCATGCTTTCTTAAACAAATCTAATTTAAGCTTTAACTTTGCGCGTGTTGCATAGTATCTGCGCCTTTTAGGCAGTTGCTTGTTGTAGTAATTGTGCTAGTGTCTGCACTACTACATCAGGCTTTAATAGCACAGCCTGTAGGTTGTATAAGACTAGACTAGCACCTCTAAAGCTTTCCTAGATATTCTCTTGTGTGATAGACTGCTTAAATGCAGTTTTAAAGGCTAGTAAGAAGGTCTTCTTGCTAATATAGCTAGTGCAGTTCTGTACTAAGCTTAAGATTACATCGCTATACTTGCGCTTTAACAGCAAGAAGCAGGCAACATTAAGAGGCTGTATTAGGTGCAACATGTGTAGAGGCATATAAAGAAGAATAGTATTTTTCTTTTTACAAAGATCTTAAAATTTAATAAAGCTGTAGCTCCTATAGCTATTCATAATTAGTAGTTAATACTTACCTACAATGCAGCTCTTTATATAAGTATTAAAGTGCTGTTACTACGCAAGAGCAATAGTTGTTTGTAGAGTTTTTTTTTTAGATAAATAACGCAAAAAGCTTACTAATACTTAGTGCACTAGCCTTTAGCTTGCTTAACGTCTAAATAACGCCTTAGTAAAGATAGAATACACTTATTAATCGCCTTTTAAGGTAATTAATCCTATTCCTCCCTTATAGCAGCCTTAAAGGCTGCTATACTTTTTTTACTCTTTTCTATACTTAAAGTGGTAATAGGCCTTTTAGCTAAAGTGTTTTTTAGCAAGGCCTACACGTTTTCTATAAGATTTAGATTAGGACTATAAGTAGGATACTTAAAAAGCAATATCCTATTTCTAGAAAACTAAGATAAAACTTCTAGAGTTTTATAAATATTAGCGTTATCCTGTTAAAACTTCTAGCCTATATAGTAGTTAGTAAGTCCTTTACTTATATAAAAAAAGATTGCTAATTTATAATTTAAATATAGAGTAAACACTCTTTAAGTAGAAAAAAGGAGTATATGTAACTTACTTTTTTTTATTACAGGTTTTACTATAGGGATAAAAATCTTTTTAATATAATTTAAACTCCTAAAAGGAGTAGTAATTAAAGGGCTTTTAATCACTACTAACTTGGATCTACTACTTATCTAGATTGCTCCCTAAACTTAGATAGAAATATCTTAACCTATAACTTAATTAGTTATTGTACTAAAAATAGATTAGAATTTTAGAAAAATAAAAGATATATTTAAGTTTTTTTTAGTTAAATAGAGATTTTTTAAACTTACTTATGTTAGCTATAGAAACTATATTTCTTCTAACTCTATTATTTTGCTGTATTTAATAGTATTTTGTCCTAGCACTATGCTTTTACTTAATAGCAGACTTGTCTAAAAATATAACTTAATTAAAGTTTATATTCTTAAGGGTTTTAATTTATTACTTAGCATAATTATAATAATTATAAGCCATTTAAGCGTCTAAAGGCGTCTTTTTTTAAAAACTATTAATATAATCGTTCTCCTTTTTTAAAAAGCGTTGTAAGCTTCTAATAGAAAGATTCAAACTATATTCTTTGAAAAGACATTAATTTGTCTTTTTAGGGCTTTTAGTAAGGTCTCTATTAAGCACTCTCTTTGCTTTATTTAAGATCTTTATAGGACAACCTTTCTAAGGCCTAAAAGTAGATAAAAGAGCCTTTTTTTAGTTTTATTAAATAAAAAGTATTAGTAATACTTCTAGAGGACTTTTCTAGTATATTATTAATTAAAGAAATAGGCTTGTTTTGTAAATATAAAGTATAAACTTTCTACTTAAATTAAGAAAGATTACGAGACATAGAGAAGGTATTATAAAAAAAGTAAGTTAGGACAAACAAGAGGAGTTAATATACTAAAAGCTTACTAAACTATTACGTAATTAGCGCTTATGTAAGTAACTCTAATTTTTTTACCCTTTTATTAAACTCTACGAAATTAATATGTAAGCCTCTAAAATATGCTTATATTATACTTATATAAGCTTATTAAACTCATTTTTTTCTTCGCGTGTTTTTATATAATTATAAAAATGTTATACTAAAATATATTTTTACTTTTTTTTATCTTATTTTAGGCAAGATTACAGGGACAACTATGCTAACTAAGTAGCTTCCTAAGCTACCTAACTTAAAAAGGAAGATATTAGCTTTCTTAATTACTAATTCTTTCAAGTAAAGTACTTCTAGTTGTTAAAATATAAAGCTTTATAAATTATAACTTTTTTAATATCTTTTTTTTGTTACTCTTTTATAAGAATCTAACTTGCAAATTAACTAAAACTTAGAAAATATCTATTTAAGTATTATAAAACTAATATAACTATAAGCAAGCCTACATATTTAATAACTAAAATAGTAAATAAATAAAAATAAATAATATTGCTGAAGGTTAGTATACCGTAACTAAAAATAACTTTAAGATAAGAAAGTTTAACTTAATAAATACAAAAATAGCTTCTTTAAATTCCAAAGTTAAAGTTTTAAAAATCATAAATTTCTAAATAGAAGAAAAAAGTATAAAGAATTTAAGCACTTCTTCACAAAAGTAGTAGATAATAAAAATTTACTAAAATACTTACTTTAGAATTATTAAATTGATTTAGAAAAAGAGAAAACTCTACTCTTTAAACTAATTTATTAACTATAAAAGATAAAATTAAAAATATTAAAAGAAATACCAAATAAGAATTTATCAAAAGGCTATATATAACTTTTAAGACTACTAGCAGGTTATTTTTACTCTATATACTAAAAAAGAATAGGCTACTAAGAATATATATTAACTATTAAAAGTTAAATAATATTATAGTTAAGTATTTATATCTACAACTCAATATTACTAAACTAAGACATTAATTATTTTATATTAAGGTCTATACAGCACTAGACTTTCAAAATAAATACTACTTTATTAAAATTAAAAAGACTAAAGAATAAAAAATAGTGTTTAAAACAAAATATGAAAACTAATAATTCATTATCATATTGTTTAAGTTAATAAACGCCTTAGCAACATTTTAAGAACTTATTAATAATATAATAAGAGTATACCTCGCTATTTTTATTATGATATATTAATATAATATTCTAATTTACTTTAAGAACTTAAAAGATTATGCTAAACATGTCTATACAGTACTAAAGTGTATAAACTAGTTTAACTTATAACTAAAACTTAAGAATATAAGTTCTGCAAAAATAAAATTGCTTTTTTAAGATTTATTATAAAGGCATAAAGACTTTAGAAAAGTAAAGAAAAAATATAAGAAATAAAAAAATAGCTTTAATCCAGGATAGTTAAGAAAATATAATTTTTTTATAAAATTTCAAACTTTAACTAATAGTTTATAAAAAATTACTTTAAGGGTGCTATTCCACTAATAAGACTTATAAGGATGAAAGTACCTTTTTAAGTAAAGTAAAAAAGTAAACAATACTTTTTAAATGCTTAAAAAAAAGTTTAAAACTACATTGCTTTTATATATTTTAAGTAAAATAGCTACTATAATTTAAAATGAATACGTTAAACCTTGCACTTAAACAATACGCTAGCTAACTATATAAAATTTCATAGCACTTAATTATTTACTATTCTTACCAGTTTTGAAGACTAAAGGAATAATAAAATATTTATAACAAAAATTTACTAGCTATCATTAATTATTTAAGATATTAAAGAGTATACGCTAAAAGCTGCTTAAAACATATGATATTTATAAATTATAAGAACTTAGTTAATTTTACAACTACTAAAAAACTTAACTAATACCAAGTTTAATAGTTAAATATACTAAGATAGTATAAGTTTAAAATTTTGTGTATATAAAAATGATGTAAAAAGAGTAAAGGCTTTTAGCTATAAACACAATATTATAAAAACTAGAAAAATAACTGACTTTGCAATTGTAAAGGTTAATAATAATAGATTATTAAGACTAGTATAAATACTAAATTTACCTATGTAAGTTATACACAAAGTACTAAGAAATTTTTAAAAAGTTATTTTAAAGTAATACCATAATAACATAGTATATAGTTACTTCGGTATTATAAGAACTATAAAACTTATTAAAAAGATTTACAAATTTCAAAGAATAAAAAACAAAGTTACTACATTTATTACTTAATATATAGATTGTTAGAAAAATAAGTATAATACACACGCACTATATGAAGAAACGTAAGCAATAAAACTACTTAATATACTATAGTTAGATAGTTTTATTAACTTTATAATAAGTTAACTAGTCTTAAAAGACCTTGCTACAAAGGTATCTTTGTTACGACTATCGCTACCTAGCCCTACTATAGCCGCGACCTAGACTAGGGCTACTCTTACTAAGCGAGAGGACCTGTAAAGTAGAAGACGTCTTAGCGCTTTTATTAATCTTATAATCTGCATAGAGTATATAAAGTGAAAAAGTAGTAATATTTTTACTAATCTTATTAATCTTATAAAGTAGGTAAAGTATAAAGATTATAAAATGTCTACTTACTAGTATATAGTCTTAAGCATTAAACCTTTAGAGTTTAGTGTGTTTAACTTTAAATAATAATCTAAAGATTAGTTATTACTTTATTAACTCTTATATTATTATCTTAATCTTCTAATTATACTAAGACACCTTATACTATTATATTAATTTCCTAATTATACTAGTACACCTTATGTCCCTAGTACTTATTTATTTCTTAAGACCTAATACTAGATTATCTTTAGATAATTTTTACTCTTTAAATACTCTTAAGATAAGTAATGATACTATAGACACACTTACTAATTCCCTTACTTAGAAGACTATAAGCCGCGCTAATAAGCCTAAGACTTGTTATAGTAATTATAGTAAGCTTAATGCTTAGCTCTTCTAGATTAACAGATACTTCTATATTAAAGAAGATAAAATTAATAATAATAATAAAGTAGTCTTAGCCTCTACGTATCTTTAAGAAAATATAGAGAAGTAGGCTAACTTAATTTTTTACTGCTATATAGATAGTGCTATTATAGATACTAACAACATAGCTTAATTTAAAGACTAAGATACCTTTAAAGCTAAGATAAAAGAAGTTTTCTTACTTTTTAAAGAATCTATAGTTGTAGAGTAAAAGATTTAAAGACTATAATAATCTAAGTCTACTACTAACTACACAACTAAATTCTAATAATATAAGATAATTATTAAATAGGACAACAACACTTTAATATAGATATACTAACAAGGTCTTAAACCTACTATACAATAGGAACTTATATAAAGCAAAGCTAACTTTAATATACTTAACAACCTTATAGCTAAAGCTAGTAGAGTTAATTATACACTTTATAAGCTTATATTAGAGAAATAGTTATTTGCGTTAGAGAATTACGCAATTAGGACTATAGACGCTTAAGTATATTAAATATTTTAATACTTATACCTTAACTAAGGACGTTAGCAAAATTATATACTTAAGACCCTAGAGTATTACGCTATTAATAGCTATAAGCTAATACACCTTAATAATATTAATAAGAGACTAGAAAGAAAGAAGTTTACATATAATAAAAGTAATAGAAAAGTTACTTATTATAGATATAGCAAGGAAGGTTACATAAAATAGAACTACTAAAGCTAAAGTAAAGTAACTTAACAATTTAATATTTTTTTTATAAAACTCAATAATAATATAACTAATAGATAAAATGTTATTTTATAACCTACTATTACAATCCAATAACAGGACGGAGTAAGTATTTATAAACTAAATAACTTAATTATAATTACTTTAAAGAAAGCTTTATACAACAACATTGTTAGAATAGTGCTAGATGAAGATATAAAAGTAACCTTAGTAGAAGAAACTAAACATAGCAAAATAGCTAAGTTTTAGAAAAGCTATTAACTAGCTACACCAATTACATAGAAAGAGCTAGTAGTATATAATAAGGAGATAGTTTTTACGTATATATAGAAACTCTTTACCTATATAATAAAATATAGACATAATATTAGTATATAGGTATTACTACTTATAGAGACTAGATGCTTTACAAATCTAGTAGAGTGGACTAACACTTTACTTAGGTAACTAAGATAACTTAAAGAATTTTTTATAGAACTTTATAAAAGAATATTCCTAGACTATAGCTAGTATACTAATTTACTAGAGGAACTACAGAAGGAAGGACTTACTCTAGTAGTAACGATTAACAAGGCTATATATAATAATTTTATATAAAAAAAGACTAAAGAAGCTAAAGCTTTCTAGAATAAACTAATATACTAACTCTTAAATAAAGAAATGAAAGAGATTTTCAAAAAACATAAGGTAATATAATAATAGTATACGGCTTAAAATAATAGCTGCGCTAGAAATATATACTACTAGACAAACCTGCGTAACCTAGAATATATAAAGTATTTAAAAACTATATATATACATGATAACTATACAACTTATTATTCTAATGAAAGTAGATAAGAATATTTTCTTAAGAGACTAAAAGGAATGTCTAGATATAAATATTAATAGTATAATTACCTTAATATTAAATATGTAGTATATATATAGAACAAGAGACATAGCTTATACTTTTATAAATATTATAACTTAGAAAAGACCTTGTAAATGTATATAATATAGTAGAAGAATTATAAAGATAGAACTAGTGTATAAGAGTATAATTAACCCTTATAGTATATATACCTTAATATTAAATGTAATAAACATTTTATTATAAAGAGGTTCTATGGATTAAGGATAGTCTATTTTAAATAGACGCCTTAGACACCTAGAACTACTGAAGAAATTAATATAACAAATTCTCTAAGCCTTCTTAAGCTTATAGTAAAGCTTAATAGATACTAAATATAAGTACTAGTAGACTTTAGTATATAAGCTAACTATGTCTCTGCTTAAGTAGTGCTAGTAGTAGGTCTATAACTACTAAAGAAATAAGAACCTTATCTACTACACGTAGCTTATAGTTAGCGTATACTAGGCAAAATAATAATTACTTATAGAGTCACTTAAGTAACGTTCAATATCTAGGAACACTAAAAAGAGATAGACCTAGATGTTTTTAGACTAGCTACCTACAATATTACATTAAAACTTTTTTAGTTATAAGAATACAACTTTTAGATTTACTAGAAGTCAAAGAAGTTCTTATTTAAGTGCTATAGACTTAATAAAACTATAAGCTAGCCTATATATCTAACAACATGGCTTCGGCCTTTTGAGACAACCTTTTGATGTGACCATACATTTTGTAGACACCTTTTTAGTAAAAAAAAAGATTTATTGCTAACAACAGGTATCGGGGCTCATGCCCCCTTGTTTAGTATTGCCGGCACGCAATTAGTGTGTCGCTCTAGCATGTTTAGACAGAAACGAAGAAAAGCAAGACAAAGACGCGAATCGCCTCCTAACTTAACGCGCCCTATCCCGCTTATTCTTGTTGCTTTACTGCCAGGCGCTCCTAGATAAAGTAAAGCAGTAACACTATCATCGCCTTGCTTGCTAACCTATAGACGCGATAATAGAAAGCCTACTTCTTCTTTCCTGCCTCTTTCTTCTCTATTGCTAATTTGACGTCTTGCAATAGCTGTTTAAGCTAGGTTCTAGTCTCTATACTTAGCCCTTGCACGACGAACAGGAAGAGGGGGATGCTAAAGCAATAGATCTTAAGTACCGCGCTAGTATTAGTAAATACTCTAGAGATTGTGTATTCCTTGCACAACTAGCTAAATTAGGGCTTAATAATATTTTTATATATAGAGATATTGCGGATAAGGGACTTGTTTAAGATTTTCATAAACTTAGAAGTCTAGCTAGGTAGTTAAGTTTTAAGATACTTAATAAATTTAGGTGTCCGCATAAGCAGTTTGAGTTAGACTAAATTAGGTGCTAGGTAGACAGTAGCAAAGGATGCTTTTTTTAGAAGAGAGCCTAGAATAAGGAGATGCTTGCTGCGGAGGTTGTACGCTATGTTGCAGTGCAGTGTATTGTATGCAAATCGTTTATATGCGGTGCTGTTCGAAAGGTAAGAAGCAGTAGGTAAGAAGCAGCAGCTTCAGCTTTATGAAGTATTACAGGCTCCCGCTGCGGTACGTACGTGTCCTTTCCCTCCTCCATCGCATTATGTTGCAATCCTATTACAATCCTACTGTAATCCTATTGTTAGCTATAGGCTGGTAATCGCCGTTAGACACGTTTTAACTAGTGTCGTTTTTTAGTACCTTAGCAAATTTTTTGACCCTAATTATCGCTCGGTGGTCTGAGCTTTCCTCCTAGAACTTATTCACCTACTGTTCGAATCTCGTTGACTACACACAATCTTTTTTTTTTGACTTTTGCGATTGATTAGTAGAGGGTAGCTGCTTTTCACTTTTTTGGAACCCCATTTTGACTACAACAACAACCACCACCTTTGACACCTTAAAAAATAAATATCTAACAACTAAGATAGTAAATAAGAGGAAAATTAATAATATTACTAAAAGATAGTAATTCTTAACTAAGAACAGCCTTAAGACGAGAGAGTTTAACTGAATAAATACTAAAAGACTTCTTTAAATTATAAAGTTAGAGTTTTAAAAATATATATAACCCTAAATATCTTAAAAAAGTATGTAGAATTTTAGGACCTTTTTATAAAAGTAGTAGAAAGCAAAGCTTTACTAAAATACTAACTCTAAGACTATAAAATTATCCTAAAAGAAGAGATGACTCTACTTTTTAAACTAATTTTTTCACTATTAAAAATAAAACTTAAGATATTAAGAGAAAAGCTGGATAAGAATTTAGTTAAAAGCTATATAAGACTTTTAATATTACTAGTAAGATTTTTTATACCTCAATACTAAGAAAAAATAAGTTACTAAGAATATATATTAACTATTAGAAGTGAAACAATATTACAGTAAAGAATTAATATCTACTACTAAATATTATAGAATTTAAGAATTAATTATCTTACGCTAAAGTCTTTATAATACTAGACTAATAAGATAAATACTACCTTATTGGGTTTAAGAAAAGTACAGAATAGAAGATAGCATTTTAAATGAAACATAGATACTATAAATATACTATTATGCTGTTTAGGTTAACAAACGCCTTAGCAATATTTTAAGAAGTTATTAATAATATATCAAGAGTATACTTAGATATCTTTCTTATTATATACTTAAATAATATTATCATCTACTCTAAGAACCTAAGGGATAATATTAAATATGTTTATACAGTACTAAGGTACCTAAACTAGTTTAACCTACAATTAAATTCTAAGAAATATAAATTTTATAAGAATAAAGTTGCCTTTCTAGAATATATAATAAGAGTATAAAAAGTAAAGATAAGTAAAAAGAAGATGTAAGTAATTGAAGAATGGCTACAACTAATAATAGTTAAAGAAATATAATCTTTTTTAAAAATTTTAAATTTTAACTAAAAGTTTTTTAAGAATTATTCTAAGATTACTATGCAATTAAAAAGACTTATAAGAAAGGAAATACTCTTTAAGTAGAGTAAAAAAGTAGAAAACGCCTTCTAAATACTTAAGAATATAAGTATAAACTACTATGCTTTTATATACTTTATGTAGAACAACTACTATAATTAAAGATAGATACATTAGACCTTATACTTAGAAGATACACTAGCTAACTTTATAAAAGTAAATAGTACCTAATTACTTATCACTCTTTAAAATTTTTAAGACTAGAGAAATAATAAAATATTTATAATAGGGAGCTATTAGCTATTTTTAATTATTGAAGATATCAAAAAGTATATTCTAAAAGCTACTTAAAAACTATAATATTTATAATTAACAAGAAATTACTTAATTTTATAACTATTAAAAGACTTAACTAATGCTAAGTTCATTAGTTAAAAGAACTAAGACAGTATAAGTTTAAGATTATATATATACTAAGAAAAAATGATAAGAAAGCAAATTTTCTTAGCTATTAACATAGTATTATAAAAGTAAAAGAGATAACTAATTCTATAATAATATAGGTTAATAACAATAAATTATTAAGACTAGTATAAATACTTCATCTACTAATACGCATTACGTATAATGTACAAGAAGAATTATAAAAAGTAATTATTAAGTAATACTATAATAACATAGTATATAGTTACTTCAGCATTACAAGAACTATAAAGCTTAATAATAGAAATTATAAGTTTCTAAGAATAAAAGATAAAGTTACTACTTTTTTTACTAAGTGTGAAAACTGTTAAAAGAATAAGCATAGTACCTATACACTTTATAGAGAAATGTAAGTATTAGAACTACTTAATATACTATAGTTAAATATCCTTATAGACTTTGTTATAGAACAACTAGGCTTAAGAGACTCTATTACAAAAGTATCTTATAACATACTTCATATAGTAGTTAATTAATTTATAAAACAAGTAGAGTATATTACTTTTAAAAAAGACTTTATAGTATTATAGCTTATATACATTATTAATAATCAAATTATTAGATACTATAGCATACTAAAGTTAATTATTAGCATTAGAGATAAGCTTGTTACTTTAAATATTTAAACTACACTACTTGCTATTATAAAAACTAAAAAAAGCTATTAATAGCGTATTTTCTGTAGATAGATAAATAGATGGAATGAATAAATTACACTATAAAAGCATACGTAAGGATATAGATTAATTAATAAAAGAACAATTAATTATTATTACTATTTATAGTATAAAAAATATACAATAATAAGCTTTTAGAGTTTCTAGAATAAACTCTATTTTATATAAATTATAGAACACACCTAAATTTCTTTATATGTATACTTTTCAATTTAATGATAGAAGTAGCTATTATAATAGCTAATAAGCTAAAGAAAATATATAAGTTAATTAAAACAACACATAAAAAGGCCTAATACTAAGGCCTTTTATATATTAACTAGAAACAAAAAACAGCACCTTAGCTAAAAAAGAGGGATAAATTATACTTACTTATGAAGAAACTTTGCACTAAACAACTTAGTAAAAGGCTTAATAATATTAAAGTTAGACTATTTTTAATTCTTAACTAGAAGAGACTAGTAATATATACACTTAACGTTCTACCTTATACAAAAATCTACTTAAGATTCTATATTAATATGTTTAAACTAGCAAACTTAGGCATGTTATTATAAAAAACATTTTACTATAAAATAGAGAAAGACAATGACTTTAAAGTTAAGAAAATCCTTACACACTAGAATAATAATAATAGTAAAGAATACTTAGTTATATAGTTAATATATCTAGATAGTAATAATATATAAGAACTTAACACAAACTTTACAAACTGTTACTAGTTACTTATATAGTACTACTTTTTCATGTTGCAATCCTATTGCAATCCTACTGTAATCCTGTTGTCAGCCATAGGCTGGCAATCGCCGTTGGACACGTTTCAACTGGTGTCGTTTTTTGGTACCTTAGCAAATTTTTTGACCCTGATTATCGCTCGGTGGTCTGAGCTTTCCTCCCAGAACTCATCCACTCACCGTTCGAATTTCGTCGACTACACACAACCTTTTTTTTGACTTTTGCGACTAATTAGTAGAGGGCAGCTGCTTTTCACTTTTTTGGAAAACCCATTTTGACTAAAACAACAACCACCACCTTTGATACCTTAAATAATAAATATAGTACTACTTTTATAAAAATCTTTTTTTAAAAAATTACCAAGAAAGGCAAGAACATTAGCCTCCTAAACACTATTTATAAGACTAGACATAGCGCTCTAAGTAAAAGGAGAAAGAGCTAGGTTACTAGTAATATAAGCCTATGTCTCTTAGCGCTCTAGAAGCTTACGATTAATTTCTTTAACTAATATTACTTTTACTACCTACTCTGTATTTTTACAAAGAGCCTTCTAAATTTTGAGCTCTTCTTATTTTATCACCTTTTCCTAAGCTTAAAGATAGTTTTTTTTTACTTTAATAACTAAATACTTACTTTAAGAAATATAAGTATTATAATTTTCAAAGTTACAATAGTTGCATCTATTGTAAAAGTTAGAATAAATATATATTTAATAAGCAAGACTATTATTATATTAATTATAATATATAATAAGTATACTACCTCTGTATAAATTACTAAAGAAAATAAGGTAAAGATAACAAGTTATATTATTTAAAAATAGTGCTTTAGGTATTACTTATAGAAGCTTTATAAATAAAACTTAGAAAGAAGAAAATAGTGTTATAACTATTGCTGCCTAGCCTTACTATAGCTATAACCTTGACTAGGGCTACTCTTACTAAGCGAGAGGACCTATAGAGTAGAAGAAGTCTTAGCGCTCTTATTAATCTTATAATGTACATAGAGCAGATAAAGTAAGAAAAAAATAGTACTCTTACTAATCTTATTAATTTTATTAAGCAAGTAGAGTATAAAAATTATAAAATGTCTACTTACTAGTATATAGTTTCAGGTATTAAACCTCTATAAATAGAATATTTAACTTTCAGCAATAATTTAAGGATTAGTTATTACTTTTTTAACTCTTATATTATTATATTCATTTTCTAGTTATGCTAATATACCTTGTACTATCACATTAATCTTCTAATTATGCTAGTACACCCTGTGTCCCTAGTACTTATTTATTGCCTAAGAACTAAAACCATATTATTTTAGACAATCTTTATAATCTTGTAATACAATTCTTATAGTAGTTAATTAATTTATAATATTAGCTAAGTATATAGCTTTTAAAAAAGATTTTACATCAGTAAAGCTTACATATATTATTAATAATTAAATTATAAAATATTATAGTATACTAAAGTTAAGTATTAATAACAAATATAAGCTCTTTACTTTGTACTTTTAAATAATATTACTTGCTGCAATGAAAACCAATAATAATCTATTAATAGTATATTATCTACTAATAAACAGACAAACTATATTAAATGAATTGCATAATAAAAGCATATTAAAGAATATATATTAACTAACAATAGAATAATTAAGTATTATTATTACTTATAGCTTAAATAGAATAAAATAACAAGCATTTAAAAGTTTATAAAAAACTTTATCTTATATATACTATAGTAAATACTTAAGTTTTTTTATACGTATACTTCTAAGTATAAAACAAAAGCAGCTAATATAACAGCTAATAAGCTTAAGTTAGTATATAAGTTACTTAAGAAGACACTTTAGAAGGCCTAATACTAAAGCCTTTTATATATAAACTAAAAATAAGAAACAGCACCTCAGCTAAGAAAAAGAATGAAGTTTATTTACTTGAAAAAATCTCTGCACCAAGCAACTAAGTAAAAAGCTTGATAATATTCAAGTTAGGCTTTTTTATTTTTAGACTAAAAGAGACTAGTTACGTATACACTTAACCTTCTACTTAATATTAAAATCTACTTAAAATTCTATACTAACATGTTAGAACTAGTAGACCTAAAAATGCTACTTTAGACATCCTTTTAATTATGAAAGAAAAATTTAAGATAAAAGAATTTTTATATAATAGAACAACAGCAATAGAATAAAGTACTTAATTAAATAGTTAAGTTACTTAAATAGCAATGATATATAAAAACTAGATATAAACCTTACAAATTACTAGAAATATCTTCAGCAGTACTAAGCTTAGCAATAGAGGTGTTAAGTAAACTTATAGTAGCTTATATCTTAAGCAAAAAGGCTATGCTAATAGATACTATAAGATATTTAATTTCCTGCGCTACTTTAGTTACACTAGCAGCCTTTATGTTAGAAGCTAAATACAACGCCTTTTTATGCGCTTACTTTATAGCTTAGTTTAAAAAAGAATTTCATCTATAGTAACTATAAAATTACTATTATAAGTGATAACTTATTATTATTAAATTTTTTAAAATATTTTTTATGGGTTTTATCTAGAAACATTGAAATCATAGTTATATATACTAAACTTTTATACATAATATAATAATTAAGGCCTCCTAAAAAATAATAGTTGTAAAAAGCTTTAGCAAGATAGTTAGTATAAACAATTTTAGAACTAAGGCGTAAGTAATGCTAGTAAGAGGAGAGCATAACAACTGTCTTAATTATAACACAGAGTAAGCCTTAAGTATTAATAATAAAACTACTAAAAAAACAACTACGTAATTGAAGAATAAATCTTGAAAGGAGAGGATTATGTTATAATCTAGACTAAAGAATATTTAGGATAACCCTTTAAGGACTATACAACATAGGCAGATAACTATAGCTAGGCAACTACGCCGCTATTACATAACTACTTATTAATAAGCACGCTTGTACATAAGCATAAATACGTAATTGTTTATTAATAAGCACGCTTTTTTACAAGCGCGCGCTTGTGCATAAGCACTATACTTATTAATATATAGTATAGGCACTCAACTTTTATAGCTTAGTATATTAAAATTAAATTTCAATGTAATATATTAATTTAAAATTAAAACTTCATTCTTTACTTTTATATTATTTACTTTGATCTTTTAATTGTGCTAACACACTCTATACTATTATATTAATCTGCTAATTGTGCTAGTGCACAACTGTCTATTACTCCTGCTTATTTCTTAAGATATAACTTAGATTATCTTAAATAATCTTTACATTTTAAACACCTTGAAAAATAAGTAATACTACTATAGACACCCTTGCTAATTTCTACACTAGGGGAACTATAAGCCGCGCTAATAAGCCTAAAACTTATTATAGCAACTACAATAAGATTAAGATATAGCTACTTTAAGTAAACTATTACTTTTACTTTAAAGAAAGTAAGATGAAGGATAATAATATAGTTATTTAGGCTACTACCTTTTTCTACAGCAACGCTAAGTAATAAGCTACCTTAATTATTTATTACTAAATAGACAAAACTGTTAAGAACAATAAATAAGATTTATTTATAACTAAGATAATTTTAAGATAAAAATATAAGAGTTTTGTTTACTTTGAAAAGAATTTGTAGTTACAGAGCAATAAATTTAGAAGCTATCATAAACTTAAATTACTACTTACTATATAAACAAACTTTGTTATTACAAAATAGTAATCAAATTAAATAATATTGCTTCAGTACAAATATGCTCATAAAATCTTAAATTAACTATATAATTGGAACTTATTAAAAGTAAATTTAGCCTTAATATAATAAATGAACTTATAGCTAAAGCTTTTAAGTATATAAAAGAACTCTGTAAGCTTATATAAAGGAGTAATTATTTATATATAGAAAATTCTTTACTTAAAACATAGACGCCTAACTATTTTAAACATCTTAACGGCTATTCTTTAACTAAGAATATTAGTAAAACTATATACTAAGAACTTTAAAGCATTATGCAACTAACTAATATAAGCCAATACTTTTTACCAATATTAATAAGAGACTAAGAAGAAAAAAGTTTGTGTATAATATATATAATAAGAAGATTACTTATTACAGCTTTAGTAAAGAAAGTTATATAAAATAGGACTACTAAAGCTAAGGCAAAGTAACTTATTAACTAAATATTTTTTACTGTGTAGGATTTATTAATAATCTTAATAAAGAATAAATTATTATTATATAACCTACTATTACAGATTATAGATAAGACTAAGTAAGTATTAATAGTCTAGATAATATAACTATAATTACATTTAAAAAAGCCTTAAATAGCAATATTTTTAAAATAGTGTATGACAAAAGTTTAAAAGTAACTTTAATACACTAAGTTAAGTATAGCAAGATAGTTAGGTTTTAGAAAAGCTATTAACTTGCTACACTAATTTTATAAAAGGAACTAGTAGCTTATTATGAAGAGATAGTGTTATTAGCTATTAAAAAACGCTTTACCTATACTATACTAGAGAGACACAATATTAGAATATAGTTACTACTACTTATAGATACTAGATACTTAAAATATTAAGCCGAAAAGGTTCATACTCTGCTAAAGCAGCTTAAATAAACTAAGAAAATCTTTATAGAATAATATCAAAAAACATTTTAAGAATTTAGCTAGTATACTAATCTACTGAAAGAACTATAGAATAAAGGGATTACTCTAGTAAAAACTATTTATAAAGCTATGTATAATAATTTTGTAGAAAAATAAGGAAAAAATGCTAAAGTATTTCAAAATAAACTAGTATACAAGCTTTTAGACATAAAAAGAAAGAAGATTCATAATAAACTTAAGGTAATATACTAGAAGTAAATAGCTTAAGATAGTAGCTAATAGCTATATAATTTATTATACTAATTAACATAAATTAAAATAGTTTTCTAAAGGACTAAAGAGAATGCCTAGATAGAAGTATTATAGTATAATCATTTAAACAATAAAGTGGTAGTATTTATACAAAGTTAACAACATAGCCTATACTTTTATAAATATAATAATTAAGAAGAATCTCTGCAGATGTACATAATACAGTAAATAATTTATAAGAACAGAAGCTAAAAAAAAAGTTAAGTAGCCTTTATAATATAGATGTTTTAATATTAAATACCTGATTACCATAGGAGCTACCGCCGACAGCTCCTCTTCGACCGACCGGGGAGGCCGCTCAACGAAGGTGAACGCGGGCTTCGTGATCCACCACCATAGTTTCTCGTATGGTGACCTGGTAAGGTCTAACTTCACTCGATGTGAGCCATAAGTCTTCGTGTTAAACGGGGAGAAGAATAGTCTGAGCATTGTATCGTTCGTATGCGGTACTGTGTAGTGTGGGAAATCCTAAAGGTGAGAAGCAGCAGGCAGGGAGCTTGTATTAAGTATTGCAGGCTCCTGCTGCGGTAACATACGTGTCCTTACCCTCCTCCACCTCCATCGCAATCTTGTTGCCAGCCTATGGCTGGCAATCGCCGTTGAACACGTTTTAATTAGTGTCGTTTTTTAGTACCTTCAGCAAATTTTTTTAACCCTAATTTCGCTTAGTAGTCTAAGCTTTTCTACTCCGAGCGCTTAGCGCGTAGACCTTATCTACTTACTGTTTAAATTTCGTTAACTACACACGATCTTTTTTTGACTTTTGCGACTAATTAGTAGAGGGCAGCTGCTTTTCACTATTTTAGAAAACCTATTTCAACTACAACAACAACCACCACCTTTGATACCTTAAAAATAAATTAATATTAAATGTAAACTACATATTGTTATTAAGAATTTTAATAGAATTAGCAAACCATTTTTTTTGAAATAGACAACTAAAAAGCTTAGAACTACAAGAGAAATTTTTATAATTAATTTTTTAAACCTCTTTAAGCATACAGTAATACGTAACAAATATTAAATATAAGCACTAGTAATTTTTAGCTTATAAGCTTATTTTGCTTCTGCTTAAGTAGTGTTAGAAGCAGGCCTAAAACTACTAAAAAAATAAAAACTCTACTTACTATATATAGCTAACAGTTAGCTTATGCTAGGCAAGACAAGAATAATTTATCAAGTTACTAAAGTAACGCTTTACATTCAAGAACACTAAGAAGAGATAGACTTAGATGTCTTTAAACTAGCTACTTACAATATTATATTATAATTTTTTAATTATAAAAATAAAACCTATAATTTAACTAAGAGTTAAAGAAATTTTGAATCAAGTGCTGTAAATTAGATATAACTATAAGCTACCTTATGCATCTAATAACTAAAATAGTTAATAAAAGAAAGATTAACAGTATTACTAAAAGAAAGTAAACTTGAACTGAGAACAGCCTTAAGATAAGAAAGTTTAGCTTAATACATACTATAAAGCTTTTTTGATTATAAAGGTAGATTTATATAAAATTATATAACTTTCAATATTTTAAAAAAAGTATAAGGAATTTTAGCACTTTCTTGTAAAAGTAGTAAAGAGCAAAGCCTTACTCAGAGATTAACTTTAAGACTATAGAATTATTTTTCAATTAAAGAAGACTTAACTCTTTAAGCTTATATATTAACTATTAGAGATAGAACTTAAAGTATTTAGAGAAAGACTAAATAAAAGCTGAGTAAAAAGCTAAATTAAACTTTGAACATTACTAGTAAGATTTTTTATACTCTTTATACTAAAAAAGAAGAAGTATCTCAATATCTCCGTTGACTAATAGAATTTTAACCGCATTAAAAGAAGAAATTAACATTTTTAACAAAATAGTATAAAACTTAGAAATAAATTATTTTATACTAAAATCTTTGCAGCATTGAACTTTTAAAATAAATAATACTTTACTTGTCTAGAAAAGAGTCAAAATGAGAACACAGCATTTTAAAGAAGATATAAATACTATAAATATATTATTATGCTTTTGAAATTAGCAAACACTCTAGAAATATTTTAAAAACTTATTAGTAATATCTCATAAATATAGTTAAATATTTTTTCTATTATAAACTTAGATAACATTTTTTATTTACTGTAAGAACTTAAGAGATTATATATAATATATCTATAAAGTACTAAGGTGCCTGAACTAGTTTAACTTACAACATAAACTTAAAAAATATAAGTTTTAAAAAAACCAGAGTTGCCTTTTTAACATATGTTATTAAAGTATAGAAAGTCTAGATAAGAAAACAACAACTATAAGTAATAAAGAAATAGTTATAACTTAAAAAAGTCAAAAAATATAATTTTACTTTAAGCTTCTAAACTTTAATTAATAGTTTATAAAAAATTACTTTAGAATCACTATCCTGTTAACAAGACTTATAAGGTAGAAAGTACTTTGAACTAGAGTAAAAAAGCAAAATATAACTTTTAGATGCTTAAGATTACAAGTATAGAACTACTATGCTTTTTATATATTTTAAGTAGGACAGTTACTACCCTTTAAAATAGACGCATAAGACCCTATACTAGAAAAATATGCTAGCTAACTATATAAAAGTATATAATACTTAATTACTTACTATTCTTCTAAATTTCTAGAACTAAAAGAATAATATAATATTTAGAATAAAGAGCTTTTAGCTTTTTTTAACTACTTTACATATCAAAATGTATAAACTTAAAGCTACTTAAAACTTATAATTTTTATTCATTATAAGAAATTAGTTAATTTTATAACTACTAAGAAACCTAAGTAATACTAGGTTAAATAGTTAAAGGAACTAAGATAGTATAGAATTTAAATTGTGCATATACTAAAAAAGAATTATAAGTAAGCAGATGCTTTTCGCTATCTATATAATATTATAGAGACTATATAAATAACTAACATCACAATACTTAGAGTTAATAACAATAAGTTTTTAAAACTAGTAAAAATGCTTAATATACTTATATGAATAAAGTCCAGCGTACTAAAAAAATTATTAGAAGCTATTATTAAGTAAAACTATAGTAACTTTATATATTGTTAGTTTAACGTTATAAGAATAATAAACTTTATTTTAAAAAATTTATAAGTTTTTAATAATAAAAGACAAAGTTACTACTTTTATTGCTGAGTATTGACAATTAGAAGAATAAGTACGCTACACATATATAGTATAAAGAAATGTAAGTAATAAAGTTACTTAACGCACTATAGCTAAACATCTCTTTAGACCTTATTATAAGCTTACTAGTCTTTCAAAACCTTATTACTAACGTATTATACTATATAATTCTTATAGTAGTTAATTAATTTTTAAAACAAGCTAAGTATATTACTTTCAAAACAAATTTTGACACATATTATTAATAATAAAGTTATGAAATATTACAGCATACTGAAGTTATTTATTAGGAATAAAGATAAGCTTTTTACTTTAAATTTTTAGACAACATTACTTGCTGTAATAAAAGTTAAGAAAAAACTATTACTAGCATACTATTTATAGACAGACAGACAAGCTGACTAAGTAAGTTCTATAATAAAAGTATATTTTAAAATATATACTAACTAATAATAGAACAAATAAGTTTATTTACTTCTTATAGTATAAATAGTATACAACAAAAAGTTTGTTAAGTTTATAAAATAAACTTTATTTTGCATAAGTTTTAGTAGACACTAAAAAATTTTTATATACTTTTAAGCTTAAAATTAAAAGTAGCTATTGTAATAGCTAATAAGCTCAAGTTTGTACACAAGTTACTTAAGTAGACACTTAAGAAAGCTTAATACTAAAGCTTTTTATATATTCACTAGAAACTTAAAATAGTACTTAAGCTAAGAAAAAGATATTGTACTAGACAACCTAGCAAATAGTGAAACAACATCAAAAATAAACTATTTTTATTTCTAGCCTAAAATGAACTAGTAATATATATACTTAACTTGCTACTTAATACAAAAATTTACTTAAAATTCTACGTTAATATATTAAAACTAGTAGACTTAAGAATGCTACACTAGAAAATCTTTAAGTATAAGATAAAAAAGAAAAAAAATATAAAGCTAAGAAAATTCTTGTATACTAAAATAGTAATAATGGAATAAGAAACTTAATTAAATGGTTAAGTTACCTAAATAGTAACAATATATAAAAACTAAATACAAACTTGGAAAACTGCTAGAAAAACCTCTAGAAGTACTTAGCTTAGTAATAAAGAGATTAAAAAAACTTATAGTAGCCTATATTATTAGTAAAAAGACTTATACTAATAAATGCTGCAGGATGATTCATTTCCTTTACAATCTTAGTTTTACTAGTAGCGTCTATATTAGAAGCTAAATACAGTTCTCTTTTTTACTCTTGGTTTTTAGCCTATTTTTAAATTTTCTTATCTTACAATACCTATAAAATTACTATTATAAGTAATTTTTCAAAATTATTAACTTTTTATCCAATACCTATTGCAAGTATAATCTAAAGACTTTTAAAATATAGTTACACATGCTTGACTTAGCTGCGTAACTTAGTATACTTAAAATAAGAATTAAGTATAACGTAATAAATAAAGCCTTTCAGAAAATAATAGTTATAAGAAGCTTTAGTAAGATAGTTAATGTGAATAATTTTAAAGCTAATACATGAATAACGTTAGTGAAAGAAGGATATAATAACTACCTTACTTATATTATAAAGCAAACCTTTAGTTATTAAAAATAAAACTTTAAAATAACTACGTAATTTGAAGATAAATTTCTAAAAAAAGAGAATAGTATTATAAATTAAACTAAGAGGCACTTAGAGCAACGCCTTAAGGATTATAAAACGAAAGTAAAGGATTACAGCATAGCAACTGCGCTGCTGTTATATAACTACTTACTAATAAGTACGCTCTTCTATAAGTAAGACTTATACGCTTTTCTATAAGTATACTTATATAACTACTTATTGAATAAGTACGCTTTTCTATAAGTGAGACTTATACGCTCTTTTATTTAGTTTTTAAGGTGTTAAAGGTGGTGGTTGTTGTTGTAGTCAAAATAGGGTTCTAAAAAAGTGAAAAGCAGCTACCCTCTACAAATTAATCGCAAAAGTTAAAAAAAAAGATTATATGTAGTTAACGAGATTTAAACGGTAGTAAGATAAGTTCTAGGAGGAAAGCTTAGACTACTAAGTAATAATTAGGTTAAAAAATTTGCTAAGGTACTAAAAAACAATACTAGTTAAAATATGTCTAACAGCGATTGCTAGCCTTTAGCTAACAATAGGATTATAGTAGGATTGTAATAAGATTGCAATATAATGTGATAGAGGAGGGAAAGGACACGTACGTACTACAGTAGGAGCCTGCAATACTTTATAAAGCTGCTACTTCTTACTTACTACTTTTTACTTTTCAAACAGCACTGCATATAAACAATTTGCATATAATACACTGTACTGTAATATAGCATACAACCTCTACAGCAAGCATCTCCTTATTTTAAGCTCTCTTCTAAAAAAAGCATTCTTTGCTACTATCTACTTAGTACTAAATTTAGTCAAACTTAAACTTCTTATATAGACACCTAAATTTATTAGGTATTTTAAAACTTAACTACCTAGCTAGACTTCTAAGTTTATAAAAATCTTAAACAAGTTCTTTATCTGTAATATTTCTATATATAAAAAGATTGTTAGGCTCTAATTTAGCTAGTTATGCAAGAAATATATAATCTCTAGAGTATTTACTAATACTAGCGCAGTACTTAAGATTTATTACCTTAGTATCCCTCTCTTCCTATTTATTATATAAGAGCTAAGTATAGAGACTAGAACTTAGCTTAAACAGCTATTGCAAGACGTTAAATTAGCAATAAAGAAGAAAAAGGCAGGAAAGAAGGAGTAGGCTTTCTATTGTCGCGTCTATAGGTTAGTAAATAAGGTAATAATAGTGTTGCTGCTTTACTTTATCTAGGAGCGCCTAGCAGTAAAGTAACAAGAATAGGCGGGATAGGGCGCGTTAAGTTAAAAGGCGATTCGCGTCTTTATCTTGCTTTTCTTTATTTTGTCTTAACATGCGACACACTAATTGCGTGCCAGCAATGCTAAACAAGGAGGTATAAGCCCTAATACCTGTTGTTAGCAATAAATCTTTTTTTTTACTAAAAAGGTGTCTACAAAATGTGTGGTCACATCAAAAGGTTGTCTCAAAAGGCCGAAGCCAATACGCTCTTTTATAAGCACACGCTTGTACATAAGGTCTATACTTACTAGTATATAATATAGGCACTAAGTCCTTATAGCTGAGTGTGTTTAACTTAAATTTAAATTTAATATTTTCATCTAAGAGTTAAAATTAATTCTTAACTCTTATGTAATTTACATTAATCTTCAAATTATACTAACACACCTTATATTATTACATTAATCTTCTTATTATGCTAGTACACAATTATTAATTACACTTACTTATTTCCTAAGGACTAATATAGATTATCTTTAGATAATCTTTAAAAGTTATTTTTAGAAATGTTAGAACTACTAAAGCATATTGTTATTATATCCTTAGTCTATAAAACTAGCTGCTATATTTATAGAGTAAGAAGATTTTTCTTTAATCTTTAAGCCTAGCTAATAGTCTCCTCTAGTAAACTATTTAGGAATTATACTAGAGGTATAAAGTATTAGAGGCTCTAGCTACGTTTTCTTTCCCTCCTCTATTGTATTATGTTGTAATCCTATTACAATTATACTATTATTCTGTTTTTAGCTATAGGCTAGCAATTGCTGTTAGATACGTTTTAACTAGAATTATTTTTAAGTATTTTAGCAAATTTTTCAACTCTAATTATTACTGAGTTGTTTAAGCTTTCTTCTTAGAACTTATTTACTTCTTATTTACATCTTGTTAACTATATACAATCTTTTTTTTACTTTTACAATCAATTAGTAGAGAGTAACTACTTTTTACTTTTTTAAACCCCTATTTTGACTACAATAAGAACTACTACCTTTAACATCTTAAAAATTAAATACTAAAGGCTAGTAAATTAAGCCCTCTATTAGTAATAGTATAAAACTCTTAGATCTTTGCCTTTTACTATAATAAGACTTAGTTTAATATTAGCTATCTTAGGATTTTCTCTAGGCGCTTATATAGTAGTTTAAAGTAGTAAGTCTTTTTTATATTAAAAATATCTTATTTAAAACTAACTTATCCTATCTACTTTAGGGCATAGTATTGCTTATATTTCTTAACCATGTAATCTAAAGTACTAAATATATTATAAAAGGTAATTACTAATGTGTTACTTAAGTATACAGCACATATCTAGTTAAGTAGTCCTCTTGAAGTATTAGTAATAAAGAAACTATTTTTTCGTAGCTAAAGAATTATGTATTAGTTGCTTAAATAATAGAGTATATATAGTAAGTAAGTTTTTTTTAAGAAGTCTTTTACTTGTTAGATAAGCTATAAGTATATTAATAGTTAATAGTCTAAGCTTTAGGTTGTTTAAAGACTTAATAAGGTCTTTTACTTTTAAGTTAACCTTTACTAGTGTATTTATTCTTTTATATACCTTGCTAATTTCAACTTTTACCTTTTTTACTTCTTTAAAAGTAAATGTTGCACGCTAGTTAGATAGCATAATTTAGCACATTTTAGCATTAGCACCTTCTTGTTCTAGCTAATAAATTTTATCTAGGCTAGTTATCTTCTTGTAGAAGAAATTAAGAAACAAATAGATCTCTTCTAATTTATATATATCCTAATGATTTCTATTTTAGGTAGAAAGTATATAGTATATAACTGCCTTTTTGTTAGCTTATAGTAGGCCTTAAAATAAAAGAAAGTTTTTTTCTTCTTAAGGGTTATACATGTTCTTAAAATATATATTAGTAATAAAAGTAAAGTGTGTATAGTACTTTACTAGCCTAGGCTAGTTTTATATATACTAATAGATATAAGCTTAAAAGTAAGAGTACTTACCCATTTTAATAGTAGTTATTTTATTCTTTTACTATTCTTTTATATGTGTTTGAAACTTAAAATAATCTATTTTTATTTATCTAAGTAAAGGTTTAAGTATATAAAAGAGGAATATAGACGCGACAATAGAAAGCCCACTCCTCCTTTCTCGCCTCTTTCTTCTCTATCGCCAATTTAACGTCTTGCAATAGCTGTTTAAGCTAGGTTCTAGTCTCTGTACTTAGCCCTTGCACGACAAATAGGAAGAAGGAGATGCTAAAGCAATAAATCTTAGGTACTGCGCTAGTATTAGTAAATACTTTAGAGATTGTGTATTTCTTACACAACTAGCTAAATTAAGGCTTAATAATCTTTTTGTATATAAAAATATTATAAATAAGAGACTTATTTAAGATTTTTATAAACTTAGAAGTCTAGCTAGGTAGTTAAGTTTTAAGATACTTAATAAATTTAGGTGTCTGCATAAGTACTTTAAGTTAGACTAAATTAGGTACTAGGTAGATAGTAGCAAAGAATGCTTTTTTTAAAAGAGAGCCTAGAATAATAAGATGCTTACTGTACAGGTTATACGCTATGATAGTATATTATATGCAAATTGTTTATATGCAGTGCTGTTTAAAAGGTAAGAAGCAGTAGGTAAGAAGCAGCAGCTTTAGCTTTATAAAGTATAGCAGGCTCCTGCTGCAGTACGTACGTGTCCTTTCCCTCCTCTATTATATTATGTTGCAATCCTATTGCAATCCTACTGTAATCCTGTTGTTAGCTATAGGCTAGCAATTGCCGTTAGACACGTTTTAACTAGTGTCGTTTTTTAGTACTTTAGCAAATTTTTTAAACCTAATTATTGCTTAGTGGTCTAAGCTTTCCTTCTAGAACTCATCTACTAACCGTTCGAATCTCGTTAACTACACACAATCTTTTTTTTTAACTTTTGCAATTGATTAGTAGAGGGTAGCTGCTTTTCACTTTTTTAGAACCCCATTTTAACTACAACAACAACCACCACCTTTGACACCTTAAAAAATAAATAAAAGAGGAATTAATCTTTATTAAAGAAGTAGTCTAGTAGTATAGAGACTCTTATAGCATTATAAGTACCTTTATTATTAGCTTACTAGTTTAATCCTTTAGAAATTTAGTAATATATATTTTTGTAAAAACTAAAGTACTGTATTTTAGTTAGATTATATTTAACTTAAAGTTATGTGTAGGTGTAGCTATAGTATTACCTACGAAGCTTAATAGAGTTAATATTAACTTAAGACTAGTAGTAGTAGGTTTAGAAGAAGAAAGCGTTGTGCCTTCCTGCCCTTAACCTGTCTTCTAATTCTTCTTTGATATTTAGGGTATAGTAAGACTTATAAGTGTTCTTTGTATAAATAGTTAAGAATATTTAGTAAAGTAATAAACAATATTTAGCTATTTTAAAAAATAATATCTTATTACAACTTTATATTATAAATATATTTAGGTGTAAGTATATAAAATTCTTGCCTCTTTAGTACTTTTTACTTTACTAAGTAGGCTTAGATTTATACTTAAAGCTAGTACATATATAAGTAGTATACTTTTACTAGAATTTTTATTTTTACTAGATAGACTTTTTAGCTTAGCATTTTTATATAAATATATTACTACCTTGAATTTACTAAACAAGTTATTACTTTTATTTACTAGGTAGACTTTGAATTAGCGCTTGGAATATATATAAAACTACTTATAATTTACTAAATAGTTTACTGCCTTTATTTTGCTACACAAACTTTATTTCAGCATTTATTTATTTATTATAATATTTTATTAGTAGTTTTTGTTTCTCTTCTTTGTTGCTAGTGCTAACTTAGGTAATATAGTCCTTAATATAGTCTATAGTAGGGGGTAGTACTGACTCCTTAATTGTGTATCTAGTAGTAATTCTAAAAGAATATCTATTAGTAATTTTAAAGATTTTATACTTTTATAAGATTATTATATTATTCTTATAATAATTATGCAATAGTTTATTTATATACTAAGTAGTAGAGTATGTCCTTATAGGCTTTGTTATTAGTACAGGTGTAAGAGTGTATAAAGATATACTGCTATAAGGGCAAAAGATTACTAGTAGCTAGATTATATAAAAACAAGGTTAGTAAAATTATTATTTCATTATAAGTTAAGTATTAAAGGCTAGTAAAAGAGTTAGAAGTAGAGTAAATTAACAGGTAGATAGGTAGGTTAATAGTAATAATCTATAGAGTAGGTTATATATCTTAAGATTAAGTAGTTAAGCACTAACCTTATAGGCAGTAGGGTATCACCTTGTGCACTAGCATATTACCCTTAGAAATACTAAGAGAGTATTAAATAAATAAATTTAGAGAACTATTTAAAGAAAATAAGGCTATAGATCTATTAGACTATTAAAATTAGAATTATAAGATTATCTTAGACAAAAAAGCGAAGTTAAGCCTAGAACTAATGTACTCAATAGCGCCTAAGCACAACGCTAATCTACAGGATTACATCTAGAAGAATTGAATTTTTTTTAACTAAGATAAAGCCTAATAACCTTACCTATCTAATTTATAAAGAAACTAAATAAGTAGTAGCAACTAAATATTAACTTTAGAAGGTTAAATAGAGTAACTTAGAAGAAATAATATCTTTTATTATTAATTATAGAGCTTTTAAATTAATTTTAAAAAGCTAAGTAGTTTACAAAATTTAATATCTAGGAAAGATTTTACGATATTAGGAATAAAGAAGGTAATGAGTAAATTATAGCGTTTAAAATAAAGTATAAGCTTTTTATATACATAGTTATGCTATGTAAATTAATAATCGTGCTAGTAACCTTTTAGTTAATTATTAATAAGACGCTTTATAAGTACTTAAGATTTTTTTTATATTTTTCCTTAGAAATATACTAATATACTTAAGTAGAATAGATGAAAAATATATAGAGCATATTAAGAAAGTGCTTGAAAAGCTTTAGGGATATAATATATACTTATAGCTAAAGAAGTGTAAATTCAATATTAGAGAGACAGAATTTCTAGGCTTTATAATATCTCTAAAGGTAGTTAAGATAAAATTAAAGAAAATTACAGCTATATAAGATTAGTTAAAACTTAAAATAGTTGAAAATATATAATTCTTTTTAAAATTTACTAACTACTACTAATTATTCATTTAAAATCAACTCAAAATTGCAGCAACTTTCTTAAATATTACTAAGAAGAAAATAAAGAGAAATAAAAAAAATTTAAAAGCTTTTAGTTAATTTAATAAAATATTTCTTTAAGTACTTCTACTAAGAATATATAACTTAGAATAAGAAATAAAAGTTAAAACTAACATATTAAATTACATACTTAAAGCTGTAAAATTACAGTAGTGCTAAAATAAGAGATACGGACTATTGTTTTACTATTTAGAAAAGTTTTATAGCGTAGAACTTAACTATAATATCTATAATAAAAGTTTATTAAGAGTAGTTAAAACCTTTAACTAGTAAGAAGTTTATCTACTAGAACTATTATACTAAGTTAAGGATTTTACTAAATACTAGAAATTAGTAGGGTTTATTATAACTAAAAAACTTAGCTAATAATAAGTCTAAAAAGCTAAAATATTAGCTTAGTTTAACTTTAAAATAACTTATTGCGCTAAAATACTTAAAGAGCAGTAGATACTCTAAGCTTAAGAACTAACTTATAAGAAGAAAGCTGCAAATAAACTACATAATACTATGTTTAAGAAAATAGTTAACAGCAGTCTATAATATAACTAGCTAGAACAAGCTAAGATAGCTACGGTTGCTATGTAGGTAGAATTATTACAACAATAGTAGTAGCAAAAATCTACTAACTAGAAGTTTAAGCATAAAGAAGACGGCTTTAATAGACTACTATAAGACAAATAGAAGAACTAAATAAAATTTAAGAAAATTAAATATATATACTTTTATATATAAGATTTAGTGTTATTAAAAAACCATATAAGTTTCTAAAATAAAGACATATAGCAATAAAAAAATAGTTAAAAGACTAGCTAAAGTGTTTATAATACTACGCTTATAAGCAAAAGTATAAAATATCTCAAGTAACTATTTTGTATACTACTAGAATAAGCTTAAAGAATATAAGCCTTACAGCTTGTTATAACTTTAATAGCCACTAATAAGGCTACAAAGCAGCGTAATAATAAACTCTAAAGTAAAGCTTTTAAAATTGTTTAAAACTAAGATTTGTTTAACTTATAATATAGTTCTAGTAATTATGTTTTAATTAACTAAAAGAGCAAAATCTATACTTATAAAAGAAACTATTATAGCAAAATGATACGCGTAAAAAGTATCAAAAGAACTAGTATTAGAGCATAGAATGCTTAAAATATTAATAATAGACAGAAACAAGTTGTTTTTATTTAAGTATTAAATAATATTTTTAGCAAAAATAGGAGTTAAGAAGAAGCTGTTAGCTAACTTCTACCTAAAAATAGATAGCTAGACAGAAAAAATTTCCTAGACACTAGAATAGTGTTTAATAATGTACGCAGAGAAGTTAATAAATAACTAAGTTAAACTCTTACTAATAGCATTACTAGCCTACAACTGCACTGGATTAATAATAACAAAGTACTTACTACATTATGTAAACTATAAATATAAGCAAGTTACTTATAAAAGATTGAAATATAAAAAGTATTATGGTAAATGCAAATTATAAAGCCTGCCTTGTACAGAAACTATAAAAAGAATAAAGTAAAAATACTACTTATAAGAACTTTATAATATATAAAATAGCAAATAAGTAAATAATTAGAAAACTAACTTTTAAAAAAGGAGCAAAGTTTTCTTATTTAAATATATCTTAAAATGTTAGCAACTAAGCGAGAAACTAAATAACCTTTAAATAAATTATTTAAAATTCTAAAAGAAATAAGTATAGATGTTTATAAGAAATAACTGTTACTAAGTATAAGTATTACCTTTGTCTTTTGTAAGAAACTTTTAGAATTAGAACTTTTAAATGCTAAGCTAGTAATAAATTTTTTAAAGCTTAAAAATGATATATATAAGTTTAAAGAAATTTGAAATCTGCAAATGTTAGTTATTAGTAAAAAACTTAGTTAAGTAGTAATAATAGCTAGAAAGCTAGAATACTTAGGAATTGAAGAATTTTTTTAATAACTATTAGCTATAAGTACTAAAGTACTATTAAAGATACCTAAAAAAGTAAAAACAAGGTTCTTGAGAGAGAAAAGAAAATAAAAAAAGTTAATAAAAGTATTAGCTTGTAACTAGCCTAATTTAGTTAATAGTGTAAGTAGCAATACTTTAGTTGATAAAAAGCTTATACCAGGACAAAGTTCTTTTTAGCTTGCTCTTTTGCGTAATTCTAAAAAGTAAAAGAAAGCTAAACTTTACTAAGTAAAAGAATAGTCTTTGCCTTTTAATTAAAAAAGCTTATATTGTCATTAAAAAGCCTCTAAAACTACTAAAGCTAACTACTTTTTAGCTTAAGCTACTTCTAGCTCTTTGCGCTTACGCTTTACTTAGACTTTTTTTTTTAATTTTACTTAAAAATAATTAAGCTGTATTTAGCACCTACAAGAATATAACTTATATAATTACTAGAAGTTGTCTTTATATAGCATGTTTTACTTCATTTAAAACTTTAGTATTAATTTTAAAATTTATACTTATTTTCTAAACTTTTATATGATTATATTGTTCTACTAAATAAATATACCAACATACTTTATACTATTATATTAATCTTCTAATTATGCTAGTATACTAACTGCAATTACTTATTCTTAAGAACTAATTTTATACTTTAGACACTTTTACAATCATTAATACTACTATAAACACCTTTACTAGTTTTTTTCACTGGAGAAACTACAAGCTGCGCTATAAAACCTAATAACTATTAAAGTAAATATAGTAAGCTTAAGGCTTAGCTCTTTTAGATTAATGAAAACTTCTATATTAAAGAAGACATAATTAAGGACAGCTATAAGGTTATCTTAGCTTTTTCATACTTTTAAAGAGGTGTAGAGAAATAGGCTAACTTATTTCTTTAGTACTATATAAACAATTTTATTTCAAATTTGATAATACTAACTTAGTTAAAGACTAAAACACCTTAAAAACTAAAATACTAGAAATTTTCTTACTTTTTAAGGAATTTGTAGTTGTAAAGTAAAAAATTTACAAACTATAATAAACTCAATTCATTACTAGCTATATAACTAAATTAAAGTAGTATAAAATAGGTATTCAATAAAACAACAACGCTTTAATGTAGATATACTAACAAGGTCTTAAACCTACTATTATTAAATTTAGGAGATTTGCGCAGTTAATTAGGGGTCCTGTGAGAGTAATTAGAGGGTAATGCTAAAGGACGCTAAATGCGCTAGCGCTGCTAAGGCTCGCCTAGAATCTTGGAGCTGAAAAAACTACCTAGAATTTGAAAAATTAATACAGAACACAAATAACTTTATTATTAATATAAGATAATTACGATTAATTAGATTATTATTATTATATTAGTTCTCATAACTTTATATTTTTAATAATTCAGAGTCTTACTACCTTAACTAAACAAGGATTAAAAACTCATAAATATAAGAAAACTCTGTACGTGATTAATAGGATGTCTTTACTACTTTTAAGAGACTTCTCTATAATACTTACTTATTAAAGTATCAATATGCTGCAGAATATGCGGATTACTCTTTTCATTCGATAATCCCAGTAAGCTAATTACGTGATAACCTCGCTAGCGCCTATATATATAAGCTAGATTATCTTATTTCTCTTTAGTAGTTTTTAAACACTTTGTTAAGGTACTCAATTAATTAATATACTTATTCTACCCCTTCTAATTAAGTAATTGCTCTTTCTTAGCTCCTATATTTATAAGCCTAGCTACTTTATTGTAGTATTAATTTCTACTGTGTAATTAGCAAGCTAGAAGGTTCACTATTTAATAATTAGTTATTTTTACTTTACTCTACTCTTCTATAGTACAGCCAGAAAATTATTATAGCTACTATACCTCTCTCTTATTAATTATATAATTCTCCTCTTTCTAAGCTACTTAGCTACTTACTAACTAACTGATTAATTTATTGTTACTTTAACAATTACTTACGTTGTAATCTTATATAAAGCATTTTACTAAGATAGACTTTACTAATACACTACTTGTCGCCTTAGGGGTAATCCTGAAGGCTTAATCAGACTAGCTAACCTAGTTTACTCTATTAAGGCTATACTACTTAGAAAAAGGTATATAAAATGAAGTTAATTTTAATCTCCTAGACGTACCCTTGATAAATTACTAGGAGCTATAGTATCTAGAACTACCTAAGGATGTTAAGTAGCTAGTTGCTTTATTACTTAGCTCAAGTGCCAAAGAACGTAAAAATTATAAAATTACTTAACTTAAATATAAGGCTTAAATGCTTAATAGTAAGTATAAGAAGAATAATTATAATAAGTAAGTTAATAAGTATAATATATAAGCTGCTTAATAAATAAGAAAGTTACTAAAATAATAATGTGAAGAACTAGATTAGTAAGACTAATTATTGAGACTTTCTTTTGAATGCCTTAATTAGTATAATTACTTAAAACTCTACTAGCCTTTAATGTTTAGTAAAAATCCTAAAGTAGGACCTTACACTAACTAATTAGAATACTTAATATTTTATTAGGGCAAAGTATAAATTACATATTAATAAGGCTTACTAGGGACATAAAAGCCTTAAGTAATAGTTTACTAAGTAGCAGCTCTTATATTAATAAGTAATAAACTACTTACTTCTTAAATTTGCTAGGCTATTAGTAGTTACTAGGTTTTTAGACGCCTTGGGCACTAAGATTGTACTAGACTAGTTGTACAAGAAGCGTAATAAGCTAGCATAATTAATAGCGCTTAGGAAGGCTTATTTAACTCCCAATAATCTAGAATTTTTTTAAAGTATTTTATTACAAGATTAGTTAATAATTTTTTTAAAAAGAAAAAGACACGTGGTCTTCTAAACTAAATCTAGATTAAGAGAAGCTTACTAATTTATAAGCGCTAACAACTTAAAGTGAAATAGGAGTAGTAAGCAATTACACGCTTGCCTCTACAAGGCTAGTAAAGGCGCTATAAATAAGTACTTTTAGACATTGCGTAACTGCTATTGACTTTAAACTATAGTTACTAGATTAAGCCTTCTTAGCAATATACTAATTAATCTGTTAAACAACAGGAAAACAAAGATTATTAAATAATAAAATAGTAATAAATAAATAACTTTACGCACGTAGATGAAGAAAAGGCTAAAAGACTAGCACTAGCAGATTAGCTACTAATAAGTATAGCATATACTACCTTAGCTTATATGTTTTAGTATTAATTAACCTAAAAGACTTTATTAAGAAAATTAGGCTAAACATATTTAGTATAGCTTTTACTTCTTATGCCTTGTCTCTTTACACAATTAAAGATAGTAGAGTAGTAGTATACTAAGTTAATACTATAAATTATATAGTACTAGGCACCTTTGGTAAATATATTAAGAATAAGACTGTTAAGGTAGGTACTTAATCTATTCTAGTTACTAGAATAAGAAATAGGCTACTTAAAAACGTCCTGCATAGCAAGGCTAGCCTTAAGACAGCTTATCTTCTACTTACTAACATTAAGGTTATACTAAGCTTTTACGTTAATATTGTATTAGAAGTATAGCTTAAGCAAGTAGGCATCTAGTATTCATGATTTAATTACACCTTATAATTTAGAATAATTAAAAAGAATATTGTCTTACTTAACCCTAAGTGTTACTTAGATCTCTTATTTATTAAGAATAAGTAAGTTTCTTATTATACTACTTAAATACTACTTGTAAATGTAGTAGCGCAAAAATAGGAACTTTAAGTACGCACTAGTAATTTATTTTTTAAGGTGTCAAAGGTGGTGGTTGTTGTTGTTGTAGTCAAAATGGGGTTCCAAAAAAGTGAAAAGCAGCTACCCTCTACTAATTAATCGCAAAAGTCAAAAAAAAAAGATTGTGTGTAGTCAACGAGATTCAAACGGTGGGTGGATGAGTTCTGGGAGGAAAGCTCAGACTACCGAGCGATAATCAGGGTCAAAAAATTTGCTAAGGTACTAAAAAACGGCACTAGTTGAAACGTGTCCGACGGCGATTGCCAGCCTATGGCTGACAACAGGATTACAGTAGGATTGCAATAGTATTGCAACATGACGCACTAGTAATAAACACTTATAGTATTAATAATTAGGACATATAAGAAAACAAGCTATTAAAGCCTTAGTCTACTTAGTGTAAAACGTCAAAATTACTAGTAAAAAGCTAGTAAAATATAATCACTATATGATAGCTTATGCCTTGCAAGTAATTTTACAGTAACTAAGAAAAATATTATTATAATCTTTTATAAGATATTATAAAAAATATTTAGTTTCCTAGCTAGTTGGCTGCCTAAAAAATAAGCACTAATTTCTAAAAAAATTACTTTCGCAAGCTGTATAATTAAAATATTAAGTTAAAGACACTAGATAATATAATACTTATAATTAAAGGCTTTAGTAGTAAAAATAAAGATAGAAAAACTTAAGAATAAAAAACAAAATAACTTTTCTTTTAAAGGTGTATAAATCGCTATAAAGTATATTTATTAAAAAATACTAGTTAAACTTATCTTTGTGTAAGTTTAAAGGTAATTGTAAAAAAACTATTAATTAGTAATTAAAAGCTTATTTTAGGGATTTTTATAAATAAATAATAAAGAAACCTTACTAATACTTAGTGTACTAACCTTTAGCTTCCTTAACGTCCTAATAACGTCTTAGTAAAGATAGAATATAATTATTAATCGCCTTTTAAGGTAATTAATCCTATTTCTCCCTTATAGCAACTTTAAAGGCTGCTATACTTTTTTTACTTTTTCTTATACCTAAAGAAGTAATAGGCCTTTTAGCTAAAGCGTTTTTTAGCAAAGCCTATACGTTTTCTAAAGGATTTAGATTATAACTATAAGTAGGATGCTTAAAAAGTAATAACCTATTCCTAGAAAACTAAGATAAAACTTCTAAAGTTTTATCAATCTTAGCGTTATCCTGTTTAAACTTCCAGCCTATATAGAGGTTAGTAAGTCTTTTAATTATATAAATTAAGATTACTACTTTATAATTTTAATATAGAGTAAACAGTCTCTTAGTAGGAAAAAAGAGTATATATAACTTACCTTTTTTTATTGCAGGTTTTACTATAGAAATAAGGATATTTTTAATATAGTCTAAACTCCTAAAAGAAGGAGTAGTTAAAGGGGGTTTAATTACTACTAATTTAGATCTACTACCTATCTAGATTGCTCCCTAAACTTAGATAGAAATAAATTAACTTATAACTTAATTAGTAAGCGTGCTAAAAATAAAGTAGAATAATTAAGAAATAATGGATATATTAAAGTTTTCCTTCTAGTTAAATAGAGTTTTTTTAAACTTACTTAAATTTGTTGTAGAAACTATTTTCTTTCTAACTCTATTGTTTTGCTATATTTAATAGTATTCTGTCCTAGCACTGTGTCCTTGCTTAACAGCAGACTTGTCTAAAAATATAACTTTATTAAAGTTAATATTTTTAAAGTTTTTAAGTAATTGCTTTACATAAATATAATAATTGTAAGCCTTTTTAGTTCCAAAGGCGTCTTTTTTAAAGAAATATAAACAAAATAGTTCTTTTTTTTTAAAAAAAGCGTTGTAAGCTTCTAATAGAAAAATCAACACTATTTTCTTTTAAAAGACATTAATTTGATTTTTTAAGGCTTTATGTAAGGTTTCTAAAAAGTACTCTTTTTGCTTTATTTAAGATCTTTATAAGACAACCTTCTTAAGGCCTAAAAGTAGATAAAGAAGCCTTTTTTTTGTTTTATTTAATAAAGAGTATTAGTAATACTTCTAGAGGACTTCCTAATATATTACTAATTGAAGAAATAAGCTTATTTTATAAATATATAGTATAAACTTTTTACTTAAATTAAGAAAGATTGCGAGACATAGAGAGGTATTATAAAAAAAGCAAGTTAGGAAAAACAAGAGGAGTTGATATACTAAAACTTTACTAAGCTATTAGGTAATTAGCGCTTACATAAGCAACCCCTATTTTTTTACATTTTTATTAAACCCTAAGGAATTAAGATGTAAGCCTCTAAAATATGCTTACGTTATAATTATATAAGCTTATTAAACTTTTTATTTTTTTAACGTGTCTTAATACATTTATAAAGAAGTTATACTAAAATCTAGTTTTACTTTTTTTTATCTCCTGTTAAGCAAGATTACAGGGACAACTATGCTAACTAAGTAGCTTACTAAGCTACCTAACTTAAAAAGGAAGATATTAGCTTTCTAAATTACTAATTCTTTTAGGTATAGTACTTCTATTTGTTAAAATATAAAGCTTTAAAAACTATAACTTTTTTGACATCTTTTTATTGTCACCCCTCTGTAAGCTAGGTAGCAGGCGTATGCATGAGAACGTAACTTAAGATCCTAACATTTAATTAGAGAGTAGAAGCACAGGTATTGTTCATGCATTTATTGCGGATTATAAAAAATTCTTATAAAGCAACTTTTGTAATACTTACCTGCTAGATTTATAAGTAACCTAGAAAGACTAAGCAATCTTTAAGACTCTTAGTTAAGTAGTTATAGTAGCTTTGCTTAATAAGCATAAGCTAAATGCTTAACAGCATTGCAACGACTTACTTAAACTGCTAAGAGTATAGAAGCAATTGCTCTAGCATTTCATAATAGCTGTGTTCATGGATGCCTGCAGAAAAGAGATTAATTAGTATTGTACAAATAAGACTAAGACCACAATATAAAAAAAAGAAGATAATAATCGCCTAATATTTATAATGTAGACTTAAACCTACAAGTTTAATTAGAACAGCTTCTTTCTTAAATGCAAGGCGCATATTATTGTTAAAAGTAATCTTTAGAAAAAGGAATTAATAAACTTAACATACGCTGCTATATTAGCAGCTTAATCTCTGTAAGCAGCAATAGCTATTGCCGACGAGAATTATTTAGAAATTAAGTAATATAATCATGTAGGAGCATTCCTGAACACATTTATTACAGCAGATAACTTAGTAATATATAAAATGCTAAATAGCTTTGAGAAGCCTAGGAAGTGCATGCAGCTTAAATGCGCACTTTATAAATTGCAAGACTCGCTACTGTTGTAGTATAAGGAGTTCTCAGGATTACTAAGAGAGATTTAACTAATTGCTTTACTGGAGGAGCCCTGCCTATTTTTTAAATTAAGATCAGAGGATTTTAGTTTTATGTTATATAATTAATATCTTACTGCTTTTTGCAAAAGATTATAAGCAGATAGCAATAGATCTTTAGTTAAAAATTATAGACAAGTACAAGATACAGGAATAAGGTTTAGTTAAATAGTTTCTTAGTATTAGAGTAATTAGAAATTGTAAGAAACAAATAATTATGCTTGTGTATAATACATACATTAATATTATCGCAAAGAAAAATAAGCTAGAAGATAGTAGCTTTCCTAAGACATTACTGCTGTTAGAAGAGCTACTTAAGAACACTAGCAAAGCAACTAAGCAAGAAATTAAGACATACTAAAAATAGTTAAATTAGTGCTGTATAGAGCTATTATGCTGCAGCTAAATATTGCTTACCTATGTTAAAAGCTCTTACACTTCTTTAGAAACTCTAGTAATTAGTATATAAAAGCTGTTAAACAGGTAATTATGTACCTCTATTAGACAAGATACAACGCGATCTAGTACAGGAACTATAATAGTTCAAACTAAATAATTGCAGGCAACGCTTCTTTTGCAGATAATTAGGAAACTTATTAATTATTTTATAGTTATATAGTTATCTTGTATAATAGTCTAATATCTTAGAAGGCAACTTAGCAGACTACATTCACTACATTAACTACTAAGGCTAAGCTGCTCGCCCTTAAGTACACTACTAAAGAGGCTATAGCTCTTAAGCTCTTTTTCTGTAAGCTGTCTCTTAATCTAAAAGATGTCTAGACAGTTTAGTATAATAACTAATTGATAATTAAGCTCGTAATTTGGAAAAACAAGCAGATTAGCACTTACTTAAAGTATGTCAATATACAAAACATGTAGCTTTAGCAAAAATATGCTAAAAAATTATTTTAGGTAAAGTACTTAGAAACAGCAGTTATGCTAGCTAATAGACTAATTAAGTTGCTTACCTAACAACAATTTAAGAAGTTTAAGCAGTTGCTTAACTTTTAGCAAGTTAAGCACTTAGTTAAGGGCAACAACAATTAACAAGCAAATTTTTATTATTAAGTAGCAACAACTATATACTAGGCTAAGTCTCCTCTTAGTAGCTTAGAATGAGCAGGAGAACCTAAGCTAGACAAGAAAAACTAAAAACAAGAAAAATAAGATTACTATTAAGCATTAGAGTCTTTGTAATCGCTTACCTCTATTATTAGATTATGCTTTGCTTTCCTAGCCTTAGCTAGCTTAAGAGCATTTTAAGCCAACCTAGCCTAAGCAGCAAGAGTTTAGAGGTAAACAGCATAACAGTGCAAAATTAATCTATTACTTCTATAAATAGAATTGTTAGATAATTGCTAGCTTACCCTACTGTAAAAATTGCGTCTATATAAACTAGTTGTATAGCGATTTGGACGACAAACATAAAGGCGATTGTACAAAACAGGCAGAGGCAGCATTCTTTAAGCATGCTGTTCTTACAGAAATAATTAATAAAGAGGCTGTTATTGTTAAAGTTGCTGTTGCTGATGCTGCTGCTGCTGTTGTTAATTATATGCTGACTGTTAAGCCGGCTGCCACGCAGGTTGACTTAGAACGTACGCAGCATAAAGCTGCGAATTATAAGGCTTATGTCTATATAGACAACCTTAATTTAAACCTATAGCCTGCTAAGCAGGCTGTGTCCGGCGCAAAAAATCCTTAGCAGTATACTTTATATTAAAAAAGGAGCAGGCAGTAGAGGCTGAGCAGCAAAACCACGAGACAACATCTTTTTAGCGCAGCAATTACTTGCAGAAAACTTTCTAGTAAACGTAACGCCGCTATTAATTACTATGCGTCGAGCAATAATGTCCTTAAGCAGTTGAGCCGTTAAAGCTTAGTACTTCTTATTGTTGTTCTATCCCTAAAAACTTGTTAGCAGCCTAAGCAAGGAGCTTAAAAGATTAAAATCTACCTCCTTATCCTTGTACATAGCTGTAAATTAATTAGCAAGATTAATATTAACTGTATAGTAGGTGTGCAACAAGCAACTGCTGCAGCAGAAGCTGCTCTAACTGCTAGTCTAAATGCAATTTAAGCAACAATTAGCGTACAAACTATTTAGCATTTTTTTAATACAGTGTTTGTAGAGTAAAACGCAGAAATACAATAGACTAGCAGCAAGCTTTAAAGAGCTGTTAGGCGCCTTCTTCTAGGTAGAGAGAGGCGCGTTGCGCCTAGTAAACAGCTTAATAGGTGTTTGCAGGCTATTGCTGTTGTTCTGTTGCTGTTCGCGCAACGCTGCTTGAGCAGTAAGCTGCTAGAACTTTCGTATTAGCTTTTAAGGAGCCTTGCCCTTGCGCTAGCTTAATTGCTTAGTCAAACTCTTATGTAAATGAAAATTTAAGCAAGGACTGAACAGCAGACTTAATTTAGTAGGTATAATAATTAGCTTTCAAGCAGAGCTACTAAATGTCTTATAATAAAGATATAGATTAATAGGCAACAGCAAATAATTCTGATTATTATAAAGATCAGCTGCTTGTTAAATTTTATTGTTAAATAAGCTTTAACGCGCGTAACACTTATGCTTAGCACTGTTCTTACGCTGCTAACAACTGCTATCTAAGCAATTCTTACGCTTATAACAGCAGCTTGCTAATCAACGCTCTTGCTTATTGCTGCAAAGGGCAGACTACACTAGATTAGCAGCTAATTAGTAAGAGAATAATAAGGGAACGCTACTTATTGTGTTAGAAATAGTAGTTAGGACAGTTAAGAAAATTTAGTTATCGAATTAAAGTAAGGTTAAGGATAAAAAGTTATAAAGGGGCAGTAGACGTGATTAATATTGTTATAGAGCTGCGTATTTGTAAAGGACTGAAGCCCTGACGTCTTTAAGTACTCGACAAAAAGCCTTGTTTTGCTATCCCACAGATCCCGGGTGTCCGTGCGCACCCGGCATCTGTAGGCTTGGCGTATTAGCCTTTCCACTCAGCTCTTCTCAGCCTGCTTAGCCTTTTTGCTCTTTTAGCCTACTTAACTTTTCTCTCAGCTCTGCGTTATTTTCCTAAGCTACGTTAGCAGCTGCTACGTGGCTACTTTTGCCTTTTTCTGACTACTAAGCACAGACCTTATAGAGGAGTAGATAAGCTTACTAAGATAGCTTTTGTAGTTCTTTATTTAATTCTTTACTATTTTCTTTGTATCTTTAGTTAATCTAATGCACCCTTATATCTAAATTAAATCCTTCTATAGCGCTGCTACGTTAAATTAGAAGCTACCTAGAGCTATATCTTAACAAGAAGCTAGCTAGAGCTATGTCTACGCACAGATGCCCCCTTAAGCTATTTTTAAACAAGACTCTGATTAATTAAATTACTAATTTTAGTTAAAGCTGTTTTAAACTTACTAAGAATTAAAAGTAAAAGAAGCACAAGGTGTGCTAAGGAATACTTAGCTATACAAGACTTTACTTAAAACGTTTTGTAATACAAACTATTAGATAAGCCTACTATATTCATTACTAGTAGCTTTAGAAACTAATCTTTACTGTTAAATAATATATGTGTTATTAATTTAGTACTTTCACACAATAATAGCAGGGGTAGAGATTATATTTAGAAGCTTTACTGTTTGAATAGCAAGACTGCACTAAGATAGTGTTAGCAGAGCTAGAATAGAGAACACTCTAGAAGGCCTTTGTAGAGTAAACAAACTTAATAAAATAGCAACTTTAATGATAATACAAAAAGCCTTTTTAATTTAGAAAGCTATTAATCTAGCTTCTAAAGTAATAAAACTAGAACAAAACTAGCTACTTACTTAGCTACTAATACTACTTGCTGCATTAAAACTAACTTAGCAGCTAGCAACCACACTAAAGCATTTTAAGTAATTTAGTTTAGACGCATTTAACAAAACTAAGAAAAATATACTAAATATTTAAAAAGTAGCTTACTACTAAAGTAAAAAACATCTAAGAAGATTTTAACACAGAAAGAAAAACGTTAAATTACGCCTTAAGTAGGTTTAAAGGCTAAGCAACAACCTTAATACTACTTTACCTTGACTTAATAGAATTGTTAGACGCCTAGAACTTTAAACACTTATTAAACTTCTTTAAATAGATATTTAGAGATTTATACAGTTCTTAGAAAGCTAAAAACACTCTTTAGTTGATATTCTAAAGCAAAAAGAGTATCTAAAATTATATTTTAACTTTGAGGAACAGTTGCGACTATTAAACAGCAACTTACATAAGAATCTAATAATAATGTTTTTTAAAAAAAAACCTTACTTATAAGCTTGAGAAAGAGCTTATAAGTATTAGTTTTATAGACTTGAATAATTTGCAGAACAAGTTTATTAAAATTGTAGACTACTTATATAGAATAAAACAATACTTTAAAGGCTAAAACAAGCTTAAGGAATAGTACTCTAAAAATAGAGACTAGGAAAGACCTAAGGAATACAGGCTAAGACGCGCTTCTCCTTCTCTTCTACCTCCTACAGGAGACTAGATAGAAGGAATATAGTTTACTAGAAGATTAGCTAAGCTACGTAGGTTTAGTAATCTAGAACTAAACAGGCTAATAAAGAAAAAACATTGTTTTCCCTATAAGTATAAAGAACACTTAGCTACAAATTGTATAGAAGAATAAATACAGAAAAAAAAAGAGAACAAATGCATTAAAGGCCTTAAAGGCAAAAGTAAGAAAGCCTAGTAAGAAAAGCTTAAGTAGCAAAAATACTTTAAAAGACTTAAATTCTAATTTAAAGAAAGAATAGCTTTTACTTAAAGTTGCTAGCAAAAGCTACACGTAAGCTAAAAAAACTTAAAGAGGGGTAACAAAAAAAAAGATGTCAAAAAAGTTATAGTTTTTAAAGCTTTATATTTCTACAACCAGAACGGCAATACCTAAAATAGTTAGTAATTTTGAAAGCCAAGATCTTCTTCTTTCAATTAAGCTACTTAGTAAGGTGCTTAGTAAGTACTTTTGCGCTTTACTTTAGCAGTGAAAATAAAGATAGAAAAACTTAAGAATAAATCACAGAATTTCTTTTTTTTAAAGGTGTAAAATTCGCTAAAAAGTATATATATTTAATAATACTAGTTAAACTTATCTGTGTGTAAGTTTAAAGGTAATTGTAAAAAAGAAACTATTAAGTAGTAATTTAGAGCTTGTTTTTAGAGTTTTTTTGAGATAAATAACGCAAAAAGCTTACTAATACTTAATGCACTAGCCTTTAGCTTGCTTAACGTCTAAATAACGCCTTAGCAAAGATAGAATACAAATATTAATTGCCTTTTAAAGTAATTAATCCTATTCCTCTCTTATAGCAGCCTTAAAGACTGCTATACTTTTTTTACTCTTTCTTATACCTAAAGAAGTTATAAGCCTTTTAGCTAAAGCATTTTCTAGTAAGGCTTATACGTTTTTTATACAATTTAAATTAGGACTATTAGCGAAATGCTTAAAAAGCAATATCCTATTCTTAGAAAACTAAGATATAACTTCTAGAGTTTTATAAATCTTAGCATTATCTTGTTAAAACTTCTAGCCTATATAGAGGTTAGTAAGTCTTTTAATTATATAAAAAGAGATTACCACTTTATAATTTAAATATAGAGTAAACAGTCTCTAAGTAGGAAAAAGAAGTATATATAACTTACCTTTTTTTATCGCAGGTTTTACTATAAAAATAAGGATCTTTTTAATATAGTTTAAACTCCTAAAAGGAGTAGTAATAAAAGGGCTTTTAATTACTACTAGTTTAGATCTACTACTTATCTAAATCACTCCTTAAACTTAGATCGAAATATCTTAACTTATAACTTAATTAGTAAGCATGCTAAAAATAGATTAGAATAATAGAAAGATAATAGAAATATTAAAGTTTTTCTTAAGTTAAATAAAGTGTTTTAAAACTTACTTATGTTAGTTATAGATACTATTTTTCTTTTAACACTATTATTTTGCTGTGTTTAATAGTATTCTGTCCTAGCACTATGCCCTTACTTAATAGCAGACTTGTCTAAAACTATAACTATATTAAAGTTAATATTTTTAAAATTTTTAAGTAATTGCTAAGCGTAAATATAATAATTTTAAGCGTCTTTAGTGTCTAAAGGTGTCTTTTATTAAAAAATATAAACAAAATAGTTCTCTTTTCTAAAAAAGCGTTGTAAGCTTTTAATAGAAAGATCTACACTATTTTCTTTTAAAAGACGTTAATTTGTCTTTTTAAAGCTTTTAGTAAGGTCTCTATTAAGCACTCTTTTTACATTATTTAATTTCTTTATAAGACAACCTTTTTAAGGCCTAAAAGTAGATAAAAAAGCCTTTTTATTTGTTTTATTTAACAAAGAGTATTAGTAATACCTTTAGAGGGCTTCTCTAGTGTACTACTAATTAATAAAATAGGCTTATTTTATAAATATAAAGTATAAACTTCCTGCTTAAATTAAGAAAGATTGCGAGACATGGAGGAGGTATTTAAAAAAAAAGCAAGTTAGGACAAATAAGAGGAGTTAATATACTAAGACCTTACTAAGCTATTACCTAATTAGCGCTTACGTAAGTGACTCTTTTTTTTACCCTTTTATTAAACTTTAAAGAATTAAGATGTAAGCGTCTAAAATACGCTTACGTTATACTTATGTAAGCTTACTTCACTTATTTTTTTCCTAGCGTGTTTTTATATAATTATAAACAAGTTATACTAAAATCTATTTTTACTTTTTTTTATCTTATTTTAAGCAAGATTACAGGGACAACTGTGCTAACTAAGTAGCTTAATAAGCCACCTAACTTAAAAAGGAAGATATTAGCTTTCTAAATTACTAATATTTTTGGGTAAAGTACTTCTAATTATTATAATATAAAGCTTTAAAAACTATAACTTTTTTAAGATCTTTATTTTTGTCACCCCTCTGAATTAAAAAAATAAGCTAGTTTAAAAAAAATATAAGTAGTAACAGAATAACTATTAAAATATTAGTAAATTGTAATACTTTTACCTTAACTTTTCTCAACATAGAAAACCTTGTATACTTTCTTATTAGCTTTTAACTTATTAAGAACGCTAGTTTATAGTGCATCTTAATCTCTTTCCGCAGATTAAAAGAAGTTACAGAAAAACTTACAACTATTAACAAGGTTGCTAAGTTAGAGATGAACATAAAAAAATATAAGAATACTATTTTGGGCTATACTACTCTTACATACCTTAGATATAAATTAATACCTAGACAGCTTTAAATGATTAAAAGAAAAGTTCTTATTACTTTTTTTTACAAGTTAATCTACATCTACTCTTCAAGATAAAGAATTAAACTGCTAAGCACTTAAAACTGCCTTATTTTAGTGAATAGAAGATTAAAGTATATAAACCTAATATCCTATTACTCCTTTATTAACTAAGCAAAAAAGAACAAGTTAATTTTAATATTTACAGCTTTTTTTAAAGATATTAAAAAAGCTTTATGCTTATAAAGAGAAACTTTATATTTTATTATTACTTCCTAAAGTGTACTAATACATAGCTTAGATTGTTGAGTTATATACTACTTTAGCACTACTTCCCTTACGTAGACTTGAGATTAATTATTAAATTAAGTTAAAAAAAAATTGAATAGAAAAAGAACCTCCTTAGGGTCTATTATATAATCTAAGTAGACTAGAGCTTTTTATTCTAAGCAAAGAGCTAATATCTCTATGTAATGAAAGATAAATTAAAGCTAGTAGTTTTGTAGCTTCTTTCTTAGTTTAAATTACTAAGAAACCTAGAGAAGAATTATAATTCTGCATTAATTGCTGCTAGGCTTTAAATACTATTATTCCAAAAAAATGTTGTTCTTTGCTATTAATGTAAAAAACGCTTAATAATATTACTAAGGCAAAATATTTTACAAAGATTGACGTTTTTGTAGCTTTCTATAAAATTAGGATTGATATAAAAGATAAGTAGAAGACTGCTTTTTATACTAAATTTAGATTATACAAATAGTTGGTTACTCTTTTTAGCATAGCAAACGCAACTAGCACTTTTTAATAATATATTTTTACTAGACACTGTACAGGTATATTAATAATTTCTGCTGAGCTTACTTAGAGAATGTGTTAATTTATATAAATGGCATGCTTAAAGAACACTAACGCAATAAAAACAAAGTTCTAGAAGTAATAAGCAAAGTTAGGTTACTTCTTAATATTTAGAAATATAAATTTAATGTGTAAAGTACTAAGTACTTAAAATTTATTATTAATGCTAGAAAAGGACTTAAGATAGACTTTTACAAAGTAAGAGCTATTTAAGAATAAGAAGTGCCTACAAATGTTAAAAGAGTACGCAGTTTTTTTATATTTGTAAATTTTTATTAATACTTTATTAAGAACTACTTTAATATAGTTGCCCTACTAACAAGGTTTAACTAGACACGTCTCTTTTTAATAAAAAAAAATAGAATAAAAAGCTTTTAATAAGTTAAAGAAGCTATTAATCACAGGCTAATACTAGCTTAATAGGACCCTAACAAAGAAATAATTCTAGAGACTAGTTCTTCTAGTTACGTTATAGCAGGAGTTCTTTTATAATATTATAATTAAAGAAGATTGCAACTAGTAGAGTACTACTTAAAGAAGATAACTAGTGCTTAAAGCAATCATAAAATATACAATAAGAAATTACTTATAATTATTAACTATTTATCTAAATCAGACGCTATGCTACGCTCTTTAAGGAAGTTCTTAGTAAAAATAAACTATAAAAACTAAGAGTATTTTAAAAAACCTAGACAGCTTAGTAAAAGATAGATAAGGTAAGCCTAATTACTAAGCAAATTTCTTAACATAGAGATTGCCTATAAGCCTAAAGTTAATAACTTTAAGGCTAATGCTTTATTACAAAGATAATAAGATATGCTTATAAATAGTTAAAATGCTTAAATTTTAAAAAAGTTCTTACAAGTTTTTAAACTATCTACTATAATAACCCTAGAAATAGAAGAATAAGAAGAGGAGAAGACCCTTAAAATTTTTAGCTATAATAGCTATCCTGCAATAGTACTTTAAGAACAGATAGATCTAGAGGAGCTTTAAAACAAAGCTAAGAAAGAGAATAATACGTACTAGCTAGCCTAGAAAGTAGTTAATAAGGAAGAACGCTAATTTCTTACAAAGCTAGACTTTAAGCTTTCAATTTCTAAATGCTAATTAGATAATTTTAGAATCCTACTATAATTTAGTTAAAAATAGGTACTAAACAATAAACTTTTACGCACTAAAATCATCTGTATAATCTACTATTCTAGAGCTCTAGGGCATTTAAAAAGGAACTTTACCTACTAAGTAGTTGTAAGAGAGTACTTCTAGCCCTCTATTCGCTAAATAGTAAGGTAATATACTAAAAACTGCTTAGTGTGTAAAAGCATAAAACTATAAAGAAATAGCTTACAAAGATTATTATAGCCTTAACTAATTTAAGAGCGTATTTAGAAGGAAATATTAATTAACAATATTTTAAAATTACTAGAAAGCAAAAGTTGCATAAACTTAATAGTAGTTACTAATAGGCTAAGTAAAGATATAGTTAAAATAAGCTTTAAAGATATTACTATGGAAAGTATTACTAAAGCGTTTAATAACTCTGTAGTAGCTTACTACTAGTTACTAAACTATATTACTTCTAATTAAGGTGTATAGTTTTTAAGCTACTTTTAGACTAAGCTTTATAAGCTACTTAAAATTAAATAATATTTATTTTTTAGATATTACTCTAAAATTAACAGCTCTTTAGAATAAACAAACTCTACAGTATAAGCCTACTTATAAGCTTTCTACAATTAAGATTAAACAAACTAGAAAGGTAACTTAAAAATAGCTAAGATTATAATTATAGTAAGGCAAGCATAATTTACTAAGATGTTGCTTTTCTTTCTATAACTTAGATACAAGGTAGATCCTTTTGAAATAGCTATAAAGAATAAACTTTAGAATAAACTTTAAAAAAAGAGAATATAAGAAGATTTTTAAAAGGCAGAAAATATAGCTAATAAACTCTAGCAAAGTATTAAGTTAGCTTAAGCTATAAAAGTAGAATCTTAACAAGAACAAAAACATTAAGCAACTAAAAAAATACAACTACTTTAGCTTTAAATAAGTAACAAAGTTTAGCTAAAGCTAAAAGACTACTATAAGGTAAAAAGACTAAGCTAAAAACTTAATTACAAGAATTTAAAGTACATAGTACTTAAGACTATTAGACTAAATGCTATAAAGCTTAATATTCATAAAAAGATATATTTAGTATTTAATATTAATAACTCCTAGCTAGCCTCTTTAAATTTTTTACTAAGCTAACTATAAGATAACAGTAAACCCTTACTATTTAAAGTATATAGCAGAGAGGAGTATCTAGTAGAGCGCTTATTACAGGAAAAAAGCATAAGAAGAAGAAAAGAATACCTAGTTAAATAAGTAAGATATATAGAACTAACTTAAGAACTAGTTTTAAACTTAGACAATAAAAAAGTACTATAGGACTATAAGAACTCTAGAATCTTTATTAAAAAAGGGGGTACTTTAAAGGGCTGAAGCCCTAACGTCTTTCAGTACTTAACAAAAAGCCTTATTTTGCTATTTTATAGATCCTAGGTGTCTATGTGCACCTAGCATCTATAGGCTTGGCGTATTAGCCTTTCTACTTAGCCCTTCTTAGCCTGCTCAGCCTTTCTGCTCTTCTAGCTTGCTTAACTTTTCTCTTAGCTCTGCATTATTTTCCTAAGCCACGTTAGCAGCTGCTACGTAGCTACTTTTGCCTTTTTCCTAGGACTAAGCATAGACCTTACAAAGGAATAGATAAGCTTGCTAAGATAGCTGTTGTAGTTCTTTATTTAATTCTTTACTGTTTTCCCTGCATCTTTAGTCAATCTAACGCACCCTTACAGTACTGACTAATTACGGGATATTAAGGGTCTATTTGATGTTTTAATATTACTAAGGGCTGCTCGATTAATTAGAACGTTAACAAGCAAGCATTACCACAACAACTAAGGATTAGGCAGAGGGGCTATAATTACAAAGAGATCTCTTACTTAACAACCTTAATGTGATGATCGTCAGAAGATAATCTAGGTTGATTCTCGGGAGAATAAACGAGTAATAAGAACACAGGGTGTACTAGCATGATTGGAAGATTGATGTAATAGTACAAGGGTGTGTTAGCATAATTAGAAGATTAATGTAATAACACAGAGGTTTAAGAATTAAGTCTTAATCCTTAGATTAATTATTAAGTAAAACTCTAAGTTAAACATACTAAGCTATAAGGGTTTAGTGCTTACACTATATACTAATAAGTGTAGTGCTTATGTATAAGCTCGCTTGTAGAAGAGCGTGCTTATTGATAAGCAGTTACATAGTTGTGCTTATGTATAACCGTGCTTATTAATAAGCAGTTACGTAGTTGCGCTTGTGTATAAGCGTGCTTGTTAATAAGCAGTTATGTGATAGCAGCGTAGTTGCCTAGCTATAATTATCTGCCTGTGCTGCATAGTTTTTGAAGAGTTGTCTAAAATGTCCCTAGGTTTAGATTATAATACTATCCTCCTTTTCTAAAGATTGATTTTTAAATCACGTAGTTGTTCTTTTTGTTTATAACTAAGGCTTGCCTTACGTTATAAGTAAGGCAGTTGTTATGTTCTCCTCCTACTAACATTGCTTACGCCTTAGTTCTAAAATTGTCTATGCTAATTATCTTGCTAAAGCTTTCTTTAACTATTGTTTTTTAAAATGCCTTATTTATTCTGTTATGCCTAATTCTTATTTAAAATATACTATGTGTATACAGTTAAGTTAAGAGTGTGTAAACATGTCTTAGAAGTTATTAAACTGTACTTGCAATAAGTATTAAAAAAAATTAATAATAATAAAAATTACTTATAATTGTAATTTTGCATTTACTGCAGAATAGGAAATTTTTAAAATAGACTGTAAAGTAAACGTGTAAGAAGGCGCTATGTTTGGCTTCTAGTATAGAGGCTACTAGTAAAACTAAAGTAGCGCAGGAAATCAACTATCCTACAGCATTTATTAGTATAGCCTTTTTGCTTATATTGAAAGCTACTATAGGTTTACTTAATGCCTTTGTTGCTAAGCTTAGTACTACTAAAAATATTTTAAGCAATTTGTAAGGTTTATATCTAGTTCTCATATAAAATTGCTGTTTAAGTTAATTAACTATTTAATAAAGTATTCGGTTTTGTTGTTGCTGTTTTAGTATGTAAGGCTTTTCTTAACTTTGAATTTAGTTTTTTTATAATAAAAGGTTGTCTAAAGTAGCGTTTTTAGGTCTGCTAGTTCTAACATGTTAATATAAAATCTTAAGTAAGTTTTTATATTAAGAAGAAAGTTAAGTGTGTATGTCACTAGTCTATACTAGTTAAAAATCAAATATAGTTTGACTTTAATGTTGTTAAGCCTTTTGCTATGTTACTTAGTACGAAATAATTTAGTAGGCAAATAAACTCTATCCTCCCTTATTAGCTAAGGTGCTGTTTTTCTTTTTTAATTAATATATAAAAGGCTTCAGCATTAGGCCTTCTTAAGTGTTATTTTAAGTAACTTATGTACTAATTTTAGCTTTTTAGCTATTATAATAGCTGCTTTTGTTTTCAAACTAAGATTTATATATATAAAGAGATTAAGGTATTTTTTGTAGTTTGCATTAAATAAAGTCTGTTTAATAAATTTTAAAAGCTTGTTGTTGTATACTATTTATGCTATAAGTAGAAATAATACCTGATTATTCTATTATTAATTGGCATATATTATAAACTATACTTTTATTATACAATTTGTTTGCTTAGTTTGTCTGCTTGCTTGCAAATAATACGCTGTTAATAGCCTTTTTTTAGTTTTTAATGTAGCAAGTAATGTTACTTAAAAGTTTAAAGTAAAGAGCTTGTCTTTGTTACTAATAACTAACTTTAGTATGCTGTGATGTTAAATAATTTCATTATTAGTAATGTGTGTAAGCTGTACTGCTGTAAAAAAAATTTAAAAAGCTATGTACTTAGCTTGTCTAATAAATTAATCAACTACTATAAAAATTGCATTGTAAAATATTTTATATTAAGTTTCTTAACACTAGTAATCCTGTATTAAAGTTTATAAAAATGTCTAACTACAGTATATTAAGTAGTTTTATTACTTATATTTCTTTTTAAGGTGAATATGTGCTAAAGTTATTTTTCTAACATTCTGTTTATGAGGCAATAAAAGTAGTAACTTTGTTTCTTATTTTTAAAACTAATAATTTTTTCTAATTTGTTTTATTATTCTTGTAATACTTAAGAAACTATATACTAAGTTATTGTAGCGTTGCTTAATAATTACTTTTTATATTTCTTCTAGTACGTTGTATATAATGTGCATAAGTAGATTTAGCATTTATACTAGTCTTAATAATTTACTTATATTAACCTGTAGTATTGTAGAGTTAGTTATCTTTTTAGTTTTTGTAATGTTGTATCTTTAGCTAAAAGTATCTGCTCTTCTAGTATTATTTTTTATTATTTACATAATCTTAAACTTGTACTATTTTAGTTTTTTGCATTTTTAAACTTAGCATTAGTTAAGTCTTTTAGCAATTTTAAAATAACCTAAGTTTAAATAATATATTAAAATTGAAAGTTTTAATTAGCTCTTAGCCTATACTCTTTCATATAATAAGTAATTAATAATAGCTTGCAGCTCTTTGTTGTAAATATTGTATTATTTCTTCAGTCTGAAAAACTTTGAAGAATAGTAAGTAATTAGGTGCTATCTACCTTTATGTAGCTAGCTAACGCATTATCTAAGTGCATAGTCTAATGCGTTTATTTTAAATTATAGTAGCTACCCTTCTTAATATTTACAAAAGCAGAGTAGTTTTAAGGTTATATTTTTGGGCATTTAGAAAGTATTTTCTATTCTTATAATTTATTTTAGGAGTACTTCCTTTCTTGTAAGTCTTGTTAACAAAATACTAATCTTAAAGTAATTTTTGAGTAACTTTTGGTTAAACTTTAGAAATTTTAAAAAAGATTTTATTTTTCTAAATATTTGTAGTTGTAGCTATTCTTTAATTACTTATATATTTTTTTTACTTTTTTATTCTTTTTGTACTTTTATAAAGTATCTTAGAAAGGCAACTTTGTTTTTCATAAAACATACATTTTTTAGGTTTTAGTTATATGTTTAACTAGTTTAGGCACTTTAGTACTGTGCAGACATGTTTTACATAATTCTTTAAGTTCTTGAACTAAATAAAAATATTATTCATATATATAAGAATAAAAACGTCTAAGTATAGTTTGAATATATTTTTAATAAGTTCTTTAAATATTACAAAGCATTTATTAAGTTAAATAGTATAATAATGTATTTGAAGTATTTATACCTTGTTTAGAACGCTATTCTCTATCTTTTACTTGTTTTAATTTTTATAAGGTAGTATTTATTTTAAAAATTTAGTCCTATAAAGTCTGTAGCATAAGTTAATAAATTTCTAAATTCTTTAATATTAAGTAGCAGATATTGATTCTTTACTATAAAGTTATTTAACTTTTCATAGTTAACACATATTTTTAGTAGCTTATTCTGCTTTAGTACAAAGAGTATAAAAATTCTACAAGTAATATTCAAAGTCTTATATAGCTTTTTGCTAAATTTTTATCTAGCTTTTCACTTATAATCTTAAGTTCTATTTTTAATAGTTAACAAATTAGTTTGAAAAGTAAAGTTTTTCTTTTTTTTTAGATAATCTTATTATTCTAAAGTCAAAATCTTAGTAAAGCTATGCTTTTAACTACTTTTACAAAAGAGTGCTAAAATTCTTTTTCTTTTTTAAAATATTGAAAGGTATATATTTTTTGAACCTCTAGCTTTGTAATTTGAAAAAGCCATTTTAGTATTTATTAAGTTTAACTTTCTCGTCTTAAGGTTGTTTTTAGTTAAAGTTTACTGTGTCTTAGCAATATAGTTAATTTTATTTATTTACTGTTTTAGTTATTAAATACGTAAGCTAGCTTATAGGTGCATTAGTTCTACAGCACTTAAATGAAAACTTTCTTAACTTATAGTTAATCTTCAGGTGTTTACTTATAACTAAGAAAGTCCTAATTTAATAATAAAAGTAGCTAGTTCAAAAACGTCTAAGTCTATTTCTTCTTAGTGTTCTTAGATACAAAGCGTTACTTTAGTAACTTTGTAAGGAATTATTATCTTACCTAGCATAAGCCAACTGTTAGCTATATATAGTAGGTAGAGTTCTTATTTTTTTAATGCTTGTAAGCTTGCTACTAACATTACATAAGTAGACACAAAGTTAGCTTACGCGCTAAAATCTACTAGTGCCTACATTTAATGTTTCTTAAGCTTTATTGTAAGCTTAGAAAGGCTTAAAAAATTTATTGCATTAATCTTTTTAGCAGTTTTAGGTATCTAGAGCGTCTTTCTAAACAAAACTTTGTACTAAATTTATAGAACTTTTTTGCAACAATATATTAGTTATATTTAATATAAAAGCACGTATGCTATAAGAGCTTGTTGTACTCTTATATACAAGTTTTGTTTTTGTAATACTTTTACTACTTTATATACATCTACTGGTTCTTTTCTAGATTATTGTGTTTGTAAAAGTATAGGCGGTGTCATTTATTCTATATATATACTGCGCATTTGTTGTTTAGATAATTATAATATAAGAATTTATATTTAGGCATTTCTTTTACATTTCTAAGAAACTATCCTAATTTACATTTATTAAAATTGTAGATTGTACAGCTATTGTGTACATATATAGTTTATGAATACTTTGCATGTTTTACGTTGCGCAGGTCTTTTTAATAGTATATATCTCTAGCGCAGCTATTGCCTTAAGCCTTATACTGCTAGCTTGTTGCCTAGAGTTTATTATTAATTTTTTTTGTCTAAGAGCTGTTGTGCTAGTTTATTCTTAGATGCCTTAGCATTTTTAGTTTTTTCTTTATATAAAATCATTGTGTATAGCTTTGTTAATAGTTGTTACTAGAGTAAGCCTTTTTTCCTGCAGTTTCTCTAGTAAATTAGTATACTAGCTGTAGTCTAAAAAAATTCTTCTCTAAGGTTATTTAAAGATATTTTTAAGTAATTTAAGCTGTCTTAGTAAAGTGTTAATGTTCTCTGCTAAATTTGTTAAGCATCTAGTCTTTATAAGTAGTAGTACTTATATGCTAATATTATGTCTATCTTTTACAGTGTAAGTAAGGAGTTTTTGTATAGCTAAGAGAACTGTCTTTTTAATAATACGCTACTAGCTCTTCCTATGTAATTAGTGTAGCTAGTTAATAATTTATTCAAAACTCAGCTTTCTTGCTGTATTTAGTTTAGTCTACTAGGGTTGCTTTTATATCTTTATCTAGTACTATTTTAGAAATGTGGTTGTCTAAGGTTTTCTATAGCGTAATTATAACTAGGTTATCTAGACTTTTAATACTTACCTAGTTTTATCTTTAAACTGGAATAGTAAGTTATATAATAACGTTTTATTTATTACTTAGATTGTTGTTAGGTTTTATATAGTAAACAATATTTAGTTATTAAATTACTTTACCTTAGCTTTAGTAGTCTTATTTTATATAACTCTTTTTTCTATATTTATAATAAGTAACTTTCTTATTACTTTTCTTATATATAAACTTCATTTTTCTTAGTTCTTTGTTAATGTTATTAAAGTGCATTAGCTTGTAGCTATTAGTAGCGTAATGCATTAGGATTTTAGATATATACTTTTGCTAATATCCTTAGTTAGAGTATAGGCGTTAAAATGTTTAACATAGTTAAGCATTTGTATTCTGAAGTACGCGATTCCTTTGCATAAATAATAATTTGTCTAATATAAGATTATAAAGTTTATTGTTTACACAAATAGCTTTAGCTATAAGTTTATTATGCATTTTAAGGCTAAATCTGCTTTTTATAAGTTCCTGTTGTATAGTAGGTTTAAGACCTTATTAGTACATATTTATTAAGGCGTTGTTTTTCTATTGAATAACTGTTTTATACTGTTAGAATTCAGTTGTATAGTTAGCAGTAGACTAAGTTTATTATAGTTTTTAAATTTTCTACTCTACAACTATAAATTCTTTAAGAAGTAAGAAAATCTCTTGTATTTTTGTCTTAAAGGCTTCCTAGTCTTTAATTAAGGCATTGTTATTAGTATCTATAATAGATTATTTATGTAACATTTAAAAATTAAGCTAGCCTACATTTCTACATCTCTTCAAAAATATGTAAAGGCTAAAATAGTTTTATTATTATCCTTAATCTTATCTCTTTTAATGTAGAAGTATTTATTAACTTAGAGAAGCTAAGCCTTAAGCTTGCTATAATTACTATAATAGTTATTAGGTTTGTTAGCGCGGCTTGTAGTTCCACTAGTGTAGGAATAAGTAGGTGTGTTTATAGCAGTATTGCTTATTTTTTAAAGTGTTTAAAGTGTAAAGATTGTCTAATAATAATCTAATTTAGTTCTTGGGATAATAAACAAGTGCTAAGGACACAAGGTGTACTAGCATAATTAGAAGATTTATATAATAGTGCAAGCGTGTGTTAGTATAATTCAAAAATTAATATAATAACATAAAAGTTTAAGAATCAAGTCTTAATTTTAAAATTAATTACTAAGTAAAACTCTGGGTTAAACATACTAAGCTATAAGGGTTCAGTGCCTATACTATATACTAATAAGTATAGTGCTTGTGTACAAGCGTGCGCTTGTAGAAGAGCATGCTTGTTAATAAGCAGTTACGTAGTCGTGCTTATGTATAAACGTGCTTGTTAATAAGTAGTTACGTAGTCGCGCTCCTGTACAAGCGTGCTTGTTAATAAGCAGTTACGTGACAGCGACGTGGTTGCCTAGCTGTAATTATCTGCCTGTGCTGCATAGTCCTTGAAGAGTCATCCCGAATGTCCCTAGGTCTGGATTGTAACACGTGATTTATTAGAATTGCCTGGTTGCTTACAGCTTAAATTAATAGTATCTCACTAACCTAGGGGGTGTGTTAGAGTATTGACATGCTGCGGAACATGCGTGTGATGGGCTGAAGCCTAGAGTGGATCCTCAGTTGTACCTCAGTTGTACACCTCACTTTACGTGCCGCGGGCCGCGTGGCGGCAGACTATAAGTATCAACTACACAAGACAATTAGACGCTCTATTGTCTTGTGCTAGCCTTTTAGCTGAGTGGTCGGCGTGTGTAGTTGCATGCAAGGCCTAGTAGGCCCGCCCACTACAATGCGGATCACCCTGTTAATCAGGTGATCCTGGTAAGCTGATCACGTCACAACCGCGCTAGCGCCTTCCTATACAGGCCAGATCGTCTTGTTCCTCTTTAGTAGTTATTAGACACTTTGTTGTGGCACTTGGTTGATTGATACACTCATTCTACTCCTCCTAATCAAGCAATTGCTCCTTCTCAGCTCCCACATTACTGATTACATAAACTAGATTTAATAGATCTGCTAGATTAAGACGACCGCTGACTCTCTATGCGTGTAAGAGAAGATAGATCTAAACCTTACAATTAAACTTCTTACTAAACTAGAGGTGCCATAAATGCCTTAACTAAGAGACTATTAAGCGTTGCAACAAGCAATTAACGCGCACGCTGCAACGCACTAAGAAAATTATAGCAGCAGCGCACCTATACCACCTTTTATACCTACTTGACCTGCTAATTTGGCTACAAACGCGAGAGCCTTATACAAAGAAGATCTAGAGATTTATAAGCTAGAGCTAGATTAATACAAAACAGAAGATTAGAAGTACACTAAGGAGTAAGCAGCGTTTAATAAGATAACGCAGGAGATACAGCAAACAATTAATAACTACTTATATACAAATTGCTGTAGGGCAAGACAATTATATAGTTAATAAATTACTAACTTAAGAGCCACTGTAGGTATTAACGCTAAAGACAGGATTAAGGAAGCCTAGAAGTGGTACAAAACTACAATAAAGCTGCCTAGGGTAATTACCTTATAGGAAACATAGCTTACTGAAGTTAATTATGCTATAACTAATGGCAAAGCCGTTGAAATACCTAAGTGCTAACTAGACACGTACATTAAGAAGGACTTTTGTCAGAAATAATAGGTTGTTAAGACCGAAAGGATAATGATGATATAGTTGATAATAATTGTATTGTATTGATACTTGATTGTGTGTTGTTCTGTTGATCAATTGTGCGGATTCCGGGTGCCCGTTTTATCTGAGGGACTATTGGCGGCGCTAGCGCGTTGAGCGTTCTTTAGCGCTACTCCCTGAGTTCCCCTCCAAGATCCTTTGTTTAGTCTCGTTAACCTCTTGATAAATCGCGCAAGTCTCCTAAATCTAACACACCCCCTTAGCTTAAACGTAAAGATTAAGCTAACAACCTCTTGCGCTAGTAGATTACAAGTCTAAAGCGTCAAGTTAATTAGATATTAATCTTAGATTAGCCTCTAGTCGTAGTTAGTTACTTATATTAATAAATCCTATCTGTTGTAGAAATCTTAGCTATTAATTAGCTAGTAAGGATTTGGTAAGTCTGTTAGCAAGCATCTTGATCAACTCTAAATAAATTACTTTAATCAACTTGTTCTGTACTTCTTGTCTAAGCTGGTAATGATAGATATTAACATGTTTTAACTTTATTGTTAACAAAGAGATCTTTTCTAAGATCAAGCGGATTGTCTGTAAGTTATTGCACTGTATAGTAATTGTTTAGTTGATGATTGAACTTGTAGCTTAGTAAGCAGCCTTTAAATAAACATAGCTTCCTTTGCAACTTGTAAAAGCGTAAGCAGTTTAGCTTTAGTTGTTAAAGTTGTAACTGTATTTTGTTCATTTGCTCTTTAAGCAATTAGTCTGCTATATAATTTAATTACGTGTTCTTAAGAGCTCTTGTAATTGAGTGTATTGTTAGCAAATAAGGCGTTGCTTATAACAACTAAGCAATTGTGTCTACTAAATTGCAGTGCAAGCGTCTAGGTGCAGTTAAAGAGTAAAAGTACGCGATTAGCTGCTAACTTATAATTAGGTCTAGGGTTTGTAAGAAATCGCGCTAGGCGTAATACTGCAAAAGCTTTGTTAAGTCTTGTATTAACTACTGCAAAAAGGAGTAGTCCAATTTTTTGTTAGTACAAATTCATTTCATTGGGAGTCGCGTAGCTATCTTAGGGCAGCAACTTAGCTTTAATTATTAGGGTATTCTTCTTAATTAAGTAGTTACTTACTAATTAGATAATCTTCTTAATGTATGCTAATTAGGAGATCTAAATTTTACGTTGTAATTAATCTCTAATAAACTTTATGCCTAAAAACTAGTGCAGATTCTATCTTCCTGTTATACAGTACTTCTTTCTTATATCCATAACAGCTGCTTATGCATTTATCTTTGCTTCTTTCTATATATTACAATAATATTGTTAACGTAGAAAAATATATAGATTCCTTAACAGATTATGTAGCATAGCTTATATAGAACAGCAGTAAATCCACAGCTTTAGAAGTAAGTAGTAAAGTCTTGTTGCTAGAGCAGTAGCAATATCTTAGGGCTGTACAGAGCTTTCTTAAGCTTTAAGATTGTTACCTTTTTTATATATTTACGCAGCATTCTTATGTATACAACTAAATTAATCTGTGCGTATATAAAGGCGTTAGTAACGTTGTACTACATAAGCTCGAGGTTAAATCGGGCAGCAATTGCAAGCGCTATTTAAAAGGATTAACCTGCAAGCGTAGCAGCATAGGTTTCTTAAGCAGTAACAGTGCGCTATTAATTGCTTTGTACAAATAGGCGAGCTTTGCACCTAACAAACTAATAATTTTTATTAATTATGTAGGTATATACCTACATAGACTGAAGTTCGTGGTATTACAGAGGGGTGACAAAAAAAAAGATTTCAAAAAAGTTATAGTTTTTAAAGCTTTATATCTCTACAACTAGAAGTACTATACCCAAAAGAATTAGTGATTTGGAAAGCCAATATCTTCCTTTTCAAGTTGGGTGTCTTAGTAAGCTGCTCAGTTAGCACAGTTGTCCCTGTAATCTTGCTTAAAATAAGATAAAAACAAAGTAAATTAGATTTTAGGAAAACTTTTTTATAATTGTATGAAAAAAACGCTTAGAAAAATATAAGTTTAATAAGCTTACATAAGTATAACGTGAGTATATTTTAGAGGCTTACATCTTATTTCCTTAGAGTTAAATGAAAGGGTAGAAAAATAGGGGTTGCTTACGTAAGCGCTATTTACGTAATTGCTTAGTAAGCTTTTAGTATATTAACTCCTCTTGTTTATCCTAATTTGCTTTCTTCGTAATACCTCCTTTATGTCTTATAATTTTTCTTAATTTAAGCAAGAAGTTTATAGTTTATATTTACAAAACAAGCCTCTTTCTTTAATTAGTAATATACTAGAAAAGTCCTCTAGAAGTATTACTAATACTCTTTATTAAATAAAACAAAATAAAGGCTCCTTTATCTACTTTTAGGCCTTAAAAAGGTTGTCTTACAAAGATCTTAAATAAAGTAAAAAAAGTGCTTAATAAAGACCTTACTAAAAGCTTTAAAAAGACAAATTAACGTCTTTTAAAAGAAAATAGTCTAGATCTTTCTATTAGAAGCTTAAAACGCTTTTTAAAAAAAGAGAACTATTCTATTAACATTTCTTAAAAAAAATACCTTCAGACGCTAAAAAGGCTTATAATTGTTATATTTATGCTAAGCAATTACTTAAAAACCTTAAAAATATTAACTTTAATAATGCATATTCTTAGACAAGTCTGCTATTAGAATGAGGGCATAGTGCTAAGACAGAATACTATTAAACACAGCAAAATAATAGGGTTAGAAGAAGAATAATTTCTATAACTAACACAAGTAAGTTTAAAAAAACTCTATTTAACTGAAAGGATACTTTAATATATCTTTTATTATTTTATTATTCTAATCTATTTTAGCACGCTTACTAATTAAGGTATAAGTTAACATATTTCTATCTAAGTTTAGGGAGCAATTTAGATAGGTAGTAGATCTAAACTAGTAGTAATTAAAAGCCCTTTAATTACTACTCCTTTTAGGAATCTAGACTAAATTAAATGAATTTATAGTCTTTATAGTAAAACCTGCAATAAAAAAAGGTAAGTTACATATACTCTTTTTTCCTACTTAGAGACTGTCTACTCTATATTTAAATTATAAAGTAGCAATCTTTTTTTATAAAATTAAAGGACTTACTAACCTTTATATAGGATAGAAGTTTTAGCAGGATAACGCTAAGATTTATGAAACTCTAGAAGTTTTATCTTAGTTTTCTAGGAAAAAGATATTGCTTTTTAAGCATCTTGCTTATAGTCCTAATCTAAAACCTTTAGAAAACGTGTAGGCCTTGCTAAAAAACGCTTTAGCTAAAAGGCCTATTACTTCTATAAGTATAGGAAAGAGTAAAAAAGGTATAGCAGCCTTTAAGGCTACTATAAGTGAGGAATAGGATTAATTACCTTAAAAGGCGATTAATAATTGTAATCTATCTTTACTAAGGCGGTATTTAGACGTTAATAAAGCTGAAGGCTGGTACACTAAGTATCAGTAGGCTTTTTTTGTTATTTATAAGGGTGCGTTAGATTAACTAAAGATGCAGGGAAAATAGTAGTAAATTAAATAAAGAACTACAAAGGCTATCTAGCAAGCTTATCTACTCCTCTATAAGGTCTATGCTTAGTACTAAGAAAGAGGCAAGGGTAGCTACGTAGCAGCTACTAACGTAGCTTAAAAAAATAGCGCAGAGCTAAGAGAAAAGATTAGTAAGCTAGAAAAGTAGAAGGGCTAATACGCCTAGCTTACAGATGCTAGGTACATACAGACACCTAGGATCTATAAGATAACAAAATATAGCTTTTTATTTAGTACTAAAGACGTTAAGGCTTTAGTTCTTTATAGTACTCTCCTCTTTAATAGAGGTCTTAGAGTTCTTCTAGTCCTATAGTGCTTCTATATCTTCTAAGTTTAAAGCTAGTTCCTATATTAGTTTTAGGTATTCTACCTACTTAACTAGGTATTCTTTTCTTCTTCTTATACTTCTTTCCTGTAATAGGCACTCTACTAGGTACTCTTCTTCGCCGTCTACTTTAATTAGTAAAAGTTTATTATTATCTTATAGTTAGCTTAGTAAAAGATCTAAGTAAGCTAGTTAGAGGTTATTAATATTTAATACTAGATACATTCTTCTAGGAGCATTTAGCTTTATAGCATTTAGTTTAATAATTTTAAGTACTATATACTTTAGATTCTTCTAATTAAGTTTTTAGCTTAGTCTCATTATTTTATAATAGTCTCTAAGCTTTAACTAAACCTTATTACTTATTTAAAGCTTTCGTAATTACTTTCTTCTCTTATTTACTTAGCGTTTTTATTTTTATTAAAATTCTGCTATTATAGCTTAAGCTAACTTACTAGTTTACTAGAGTTTGTTAGCTATTTTTTCTACTTTCTAGTAGTCTTCTTGTATCCTTCTTCTTTAAGCTTAATTTTAAGGTCTATGCTTTACTACTATGTAAAGAAGTTCTACCTCGTTTCTATATTGTAGAAAGAAAAGTAATATTCTAGTTAATTATACTTATCTTGCTATAATTGCGATCTTAGCTATCTGTAAAGGGCTGAAGCCCTGACGTCTTTAGTACTTGACAAAAAGCCTCATTTTGCTATCCTACAGATCCCGGGTGTCCGTGCGCACCCGGCATCTGTAAGCCGGGCGTATTAGCCCTTCTACTTTTCTAGCCTACTAAACTTTTCTCTTAGCTTTACGCTATTTTCTTAAGCTACGTTAGTAGCTGCTACGTAGCTACCCTTGCCTCTTTCTTAGTACTAAGCACAAACCTTACAAAGGAGTAAATAAGCTTGCTAGATAGCCTTTATAGTTCTCTATTTAATTTATTACTATTTTCTTTCTATCTTTAGTAAATCTAATGTACTCTTATATTTAATAATTAAATCCTTTTATAGTGCTAACGCTGCTATATTAAATTAGAAGCCTCCTGGAGCTATATCTAGACAAGAAGCTAGCTAGAGCTATATCTACACATAAAAGCTCCTTAGAGCTTTATTTAAATACAACTCTGATTAGTTGAATTGCTAATCTAAGTTAAAGCTATTTTAAATCTACTAAGAATTAATAGTAAAAGAAGTATAAGAAGTGCTAAGAGATACCTAGCTATATAAGACTTTACTTAGAACGTTTTGTATTATAAATTATAAGATAAGCCTACTATATTACTAGTAGCTCTAGAGACTAATCCCTACTATTAAATAATATAGGTACTATTTATTTAGTACTTTCTCACAACTATAGTAGAGGTAAAGATTATATCTAGAAGCTTTGCTATTTAGATAGTAAGACTATACTAAGATAGTATTAGTAGGGCTTAAATAGAGAATACTCTAGAAGGCCTCTATAGAGCGAATAAACTAGATAAAATAGCAACTTTAATAATAATATAAAAAGCCTTTCTTATTTAGAAAGCTATTAATTTAGCTTTTTAAAGAAGAACTAGAATAATAATAGCTACTTACTTAGCTACTAACTTTACTTGCTGCATTAAAACTAGTTTAGCAGCTAGTACAACCTAAGTGTTTTAAGTCACTTAATCTAGATACTTTTAATAGAATAAGAAAAATATACTAAACATTTAAGAAGCAGCTTACTACTAAAGTAGAAAATAACTAAGAAGACTTTAATATAGAAAGAAGGACGTGTAATTACGCCTTTAGTAGGCTAAAAGGTTTAGTTAAAACTTTAACGCTGCCTTACTTTAACTAAATAAAATTATTAAATACTTAGAACTTTAAATACTCATTAGACTTCTTTAATTAAATATTTAGAGGTCTATATAGCTCTAAAAGAGCTAGAAATTAACTTCAGTTAATGTCTTAAGATAAAAAAAGTATCTATAATTATATTATAGAATTTTAAAAATAGTTACTACTATTAATTAGTAACTAAAATAAAAAATATAAATATAATACTTTTTAAAAAAAGCTTTACTTATAAGCTTTAAAATAAGCTTATAAGTATTATATTTTAAATTTTTAATAATTTGTAAAATAAGTCTTTTAAGATAGTAGACTACTTATTCTAAATAAAGTAGTATTCTAAAAGCTAAGATAAGTCTAAGGAAGAATACTTTAAAAATAGAGACTAAGAAAGGCCTAAAGAATAAAAGCTAAGATATACTTCTTCTCCTTTTTTTTCCTCTTATAATAGACTAAATAGAAGATATAGAGTTTACTAGAAGATTAGATAAGCTACATAGGTTTAGTAATCTAAAGCTAAATAAGCTAATAAAGAAAAGAAATTATTTTACTTGTAAGTAAAAAAAACTTAGCTATTAATTATACTATAAAAGAAAAGATACTAAGAAAGAAGAATAAGAAGAAAAAGATTATTATATTAAAGTCTTAAAAAGTAAAAGTAAAAAAGCTTAGTAAGGAAAACTTAAGTAGCAAAAATATTTTAAAAGATTAAAATATTAATTTAGAACAAAAATAGCTCTTGCTTAAAGTTACTAGCAAGAGCTATATATAAGCTAAGAATACTTAATAAAAGAATAGGCTAGTTTTAAAAAGGTTATAAGTAGTAAGAGAATTATTATTTAAAAATTAGTCAATTATTACACATTTGCTTTAAATCTAATTAATATAATAAATTTTATATACTCTTTTATTAGCTTTTAACTTAAAAAAAATAGTTTATAGTGTATCTCTATCTCTTTACGCAGATTAGAGGGAGTTATAAAAAAACTTAGAACTATTAACCAACTTGCTAAGTTAGAGATTAATATTAAAGAGTATAAAGATACTATTTAGGGCTATAGTACTCCTATATACTTTAGATATAATTTAATAATTAGATAGCCATAAATAAATAAAAGAAAGGTTATAATTGTCTTTTTTAAAAAGTTAATTTACATCTACACTTCTAGACAAAGAATTAAACTACTAAGTCTTAAAAATTGCCTTATTTTAGAGAGCAAAAAGTTAAAGCAAATAAACATAATAGCTATTACTTTTTTATTAAACAAGTAAGAAAGGATAAGTTAATTTAGACCTTAGAGCTTCTTTTAAGAATAAAAAAAGGCCCTAGCTTCTAAGAAGAAAGTAAATATTTTATTATTACTTCCTAAAGCATATTAATATATAGCTTAGATTTTAAAGTTATTTACTGCTTTTACACTACCTCTCTTATATAGACTTAAAGTTAATTACTAAATTAAGTTATAAAAAGATATAATATAGAATCAAAAAAGTACCTCCTTAAGGCCCTTAATATAATATAAGTAAACTAGAGCTTTTAGTTCTATATAAAGAGCTTATATCTCTATTAATAAAAGATAGATTGGAGCTAGCAGCTGTACAGCTTCTTCTCTAGTTCTATTTACTAGAAAACCTAGAAGAGGATTATAGTTTCTTGTTAATTACTAAGCTCTTAACACTATCATAAAAAAAGACTATTATTTTTTACTATTGATCTAAGAAACGCTTAATAGTGTTACTAAAGTAAAATAATTTACTAAGATTAACATCTTTACAGCCCTTTATAAAATTAGAATTAATATAAGAGATATATAGAAGACTACTTTTAGTACAAGATTTAAATTATATAGATAGGTTTTTACTTTTTTTAGCATAGTAAATGCTCTTAGCACTTTTGAATAATATTTTAATTAGACACTACGCAAGTATATTAACAATTTCTGCTTAGCTTACTTAAATAATATATGAATTTACATCAATAGCACGCTTAAAGAATACTAACGTAATATAAATAAGGTTCTAGAAGTAATAGGCAAGGCTAGGTAACTTCTTAATATTAAGAAATGTAAATTTAACATATAAAGTCCTAAGTACTTACAATTAATTATTTAAGCTAAAAAGGGACTTTAAATAAACTTTAAAAAAGTAAAAGCTATTTAAGAATAAGATATACTAATTAATATTGAAGAAGTATATAGTTTTTTTAGATTAATAAACTTTTATTAATACTTTATAAAGAACTACTTTAATATAGTTGCCCTACTTATAAGGCTTACTAGAAACGTCTCTTTTTAACATAAAAAAAGTAGAATAAGAAGCCTTAAATAAGCTAAAAAAATGTTATTTATTACTAAACTAATACTAGCTTATTAAGATCTTAATAAAGAAATAATTTTAAAAACTGATTCTTTTAGCTACGTTGTAGCAGAAGTCCTTTTATAATATAATAATTAAGGAAGATTATAACTAGTAGTGTACTACTTAGAAAAAATAACTCGCGCTTAAAGCAACTATAAGATATATAATAGGAAAATACTTGTAGTTATTTACTACTTATTAAAGTAAGATATTATGCTACGTTTTTTAAAGAAGTTCTTAGTTATAATAAACTATAAAGATTGAAAGTATTTTAGAAAGCTTAAGTAGCTTAGTAAAAGATAAATAAAATAAGCCTAATTCCTTAGTAAATTTTTAAATATAGAAATTGCTTATAAGCCTAGAGTTAATAACTTTAGAGCTAATACTTTATTTTCAAGATTATAAGATATACTTATAAATAGTTTAGATTCTTAAATTTCTAGAAAGTTCTTATAAGTTTTTAAACTATCTACTATAATAACCCTAAAAATAAAAGAATAGGGAAAAGAAGAGACTCTTAGAACTTTTAGCTATAATAGCTATCCTTCAATAGTACTTTAGGAATAGATAGATTTAGAAGAGCTTTAGAATAAAGCTAAAAAAGAGAATAACATATACTAGCTAGCCTAAAAAGTAGTTAGCAAAGAAGAATACTAATTTTTAATAAAGCTAGAAAGAAACTCTAAGCAAGAGAGTTTTCATTTTAAAATAATATATTAGAAACTAGTTAGAAGAATATTACTAGAGAGCAAAGGTTGTATAAACCTAATAGTAGTTACTAATAAGTTAAGTAAAAATGTAGTTTTAATAAGTATTAAGAACATTACTATAAAAAGCGTAGCTAAAGTGTTTATTAACTCTATAGTAGCCTACTACTATTTACTATACTATATTACATCTAATTAAGGTGTATAGTGTGTAAGCTACTTTTAGACTAGACTTTATAAGCTACTAGAAATTAAATAATATTTATTTTCTAGATATTACCTTAAAACTAATAGCTCTATAGAATAAATAAACTTTATAGTGTAAACCTACTAATAAGCTTTGTGTAATTAGGATTAAACAAATTAGAAAGGCAACCTAGGGATAGCCAAAATTGCGATTATAGCAAGATAAGCACAATTAACTAGAATATTACCTTTCTTTCTATAATATAGATACAAGGTAGATCCTCTTTAAATAGTAGTAAAATATAAACTTTAAAATTAAGCTTAAGAAAGAAGAATATAGGAGGACTACTAGAAAGTAGAAAAGATAGCTAATAAACTCTAGCAAAGTATTAAGTTAACTTAAGCTATAATAGTAGAATCTTAACAAGAACAAGAACGCTAAGTAAATAAAAGAAGAAAGCAATTACCTTAGCTATTAATAGGTAATAAGGTTTAGTTAAAGCTTAAAGACTACTACAAGATAAAGAGACTAAGCTAAAAACTAAATTAAAAGAATCTAAAGTATATAATACTTAAGATTATTAAACTAAACGCTGTAAAGCTAAATACTCTTAAAAGAATATATTTAGTATTTAATATTAACAACCTTTAACTAGCTTGCTTAGATCCTTTACTAAGCTAACTATAAGATAACAATAAACCTTTACTAATTAAAGTAGATAGTAAAGAAGAGTACCTAGTAGAGCGCCTATTACAGGAAAGAAGTATAAAAAAAAGAAAAAAAAATACTTAGTTAAATAAGTAAGATATCTAGAACTAACATAAGAACTAGCTTTAAACTTAGAAGATGAGGAAGTACTATAAGACTAAAAGAACTCTAGGACTCTTATTAAGGAGGGAAGTACTATAAAGGGCTAAAGCTTTAACATCTTTAGCACTTAATAAAAAGCTTTATTTTGTTATCCTATAGATCTTAGGTGTCTGTGTTTACCTAGTATCTATAAGCTGGGCGTATTAGCCCTTCTACTTTTCTAGTCTACTAAACTTTTCTCTTAGCTTTGCGCTATTTTCTTAAGCTACGTTAGTAGCTGCTACGTAGCTACCCTTGCCTCTTTCTTAGTACTAAGCACAAATCTTACAGAGAAGTAGATAAGCTTGCTAGATAGCCTTTGTAGTTCTTTATTTCATTTACTACTGTTTTCCCTGCATCTTTGGTTAATCCAACGCACCCTCACACTATCTCTAGGTTGCCTTTCTAATTTATTTAATCCTAATTATAGAAAGCTTGTAAGTAGGTTTGTACTAGAGAGTTTATTTATTTTATAGAGCTGTTAGTTTTAGAGTAATATCTAGAAAATAAATATTATTTAATCTTTAGTAGCTTGCAAAGTCTAGTCTAAAAGTAGCTTATAAACTATACACCTTAATTAGAAATAATATAGTCTAGTAACTAGTAGTAAGCTACTATAGAGTTAAAAAACGCTTTAGCTACGCTTTCTATAGTAATATTTTAAAGACTTATTAAAACTACATTTTTACTTAATTTATTAGTAACTACTACTAACTTTGTACAACTTTCGCTCTCTAGTAATCTAATAATAAAGTTAATTAATTTTTTTTTCTAAATATATTCTAGAACTAGCAAAGGCTTTCATAATTTTTATAAGTTATTTTTTTATAGTCTTATTCTTTTTCATGCTAAGTAGTTTCTAATATATTACTTTACTATTTAGCTAATAAAGGGCTAGAAGTACTCTCTTGTAACTACTTAGTAAGTAAGATCTTTTTTTAAGTACTTTAAAGCTCTAAAATAATAAATCTTTTAAATAGTTCTAGTGCGTAAAGGTTTATTATTTAGTATTTATTTTTAACTATAGTATAGTAAGTCTCTAGAATTATCTAATTAGTATTTAGAAATATAAAGGTTAAAGTCTAGCTTTAATAGAAATTAGTATCTTTCTTTGCTAACTACTTTTTAAGCTAGCTAGTATATTTTTTTTTTCTTTAGCTTTGTTCTAAAGCACTTTTAGATCTACTTATTCTTAAAGTATTATTATAAGATAGCTATTATAGCTTAAAGTTTTAAGAGTCTCTTCTTCTTCTTATTCTTTTATATTTTAAGTTATTATAGTAAATAGTTTAAAAACTTATAAGAACTTATTAGAATAAGGAATCTAAACTATTTATAAGTATATTTTATTATTTTTAATATAAAGTATTAGTTTTACATTTATTAACATTATGCTTGTAGGCAATTTCTATATTAAAAAACTTACTAAGAAATAAGGCCTATCTTATTTATCTTTTTTTAAGCTACCTAGGCTTTCTAAAATACTCTAGGTTTTTATAGTTTATTATAACTAAGAACTTCTATAAAAAATATAGTATAGCATCTTACTTAAATAAGTAGTAAAAAACTCTAAGTAATTCTTTATTATATATCTTATAGTTACTTTAAGCGCTAGGTATTTCTTTTAAGTAGTATTTTACCAGTTATAATCTCCTTTAATTGTTATATTACAAAAAGACTCCTCCTATAATATAGCTAGAAGAATTAGTCTTTAAGATTATTTCTTTGTTAGGATTATATTAAGTTAATATTAGTTTAGTAATAAATAGCTCTTTTAGCTTATTAAAAGCTTTTTATTCTACTTTTTTTTATTAAAAGGGGACGTTTCTAGTAAGCTTTGTAAATACAGCAACTATATTAGAATAGTTCTTAATAAAGTATTAATAAAAGCTTATAAATTTAAATAAACTATTTACTCTTTTAAAATTTATTAGTGTATTTTTTCTTAAATAGCTTTTACTTTCTTAAGGTCTATCTAAAGTTTTTTTCTAGCTTTAATAACAAATTCTAGGTACTTAGTATTTTATATACTTAATTTGTATTTCTTAATATCTAGAAGTAACCTAGCCTTGCCTATTACTTTTAAAACCTTATTTATATTTTGTTAGTATTCTTTAAGCGTGCTATTTATGTAAATTAATATTTTATTTAAGTAGGCTAAGTTAAAATTATTAATATACTTACGTAGTGTCTACTCAATATATTAGTAATAAGTGCTACAAGCGTTTACTATACCAAAAAACGTGACTAGCTATTTATATAATCCAAACCTTATTTTAAAAGCGGTCTTTTATTTATTTTTTATATGAATCTTAAGTTTGTAAAAAGCTACAGAGATATTAATTTTAGTAAACTATTATGCTTTAGTAATGGTATTAAGCGTCTCTTAGATTAATAGTAAAAGATAATAGCCTTTTTTTATAATAGTATTAAGCGCTTAGTAATTAATACAGAACTATATTCCTTCTCTAGGTTTCTTAGTAAATAAAACTAGAGAAGAAGCTATAGAGCTACTAGTTTTAATCTAATTTATATTTAATAGAGATATAAGCTCCTTGTATAGAACTAAAAGCTCTAATTTTGTTAATTTATATAGAGGGCTATAAAGAGGTTTTGTTTTCTTTCTATTTTTATTTTTTTATAACTTAATTTAGTAATCTACCTTAGGTCTACGTAAAGGAGAAAGTATAGAAGTAGTTTATAACTTAAAAATTTAAGCTATATATTAGTATATCTTAGAAAGTAATAATAAAATATTTAATTTTTTTTAAGAGCTAGAGCCTTCTAATATCTTTAAAAGAAGCTATAAAGATTTAAATTAACTTATCCTTTTTTACTTATTTGTTATAAAAGTAATAGGCTATTATATTTATTTACTTTAACCTTTTATTCTTTAAAATAGGGCAGTCTTTAGTGCTTAGTAGTTTAATCCTTTATCTAGAAGTATAGATGTAGGTTAACTTTTAAAAAAAAGTAATAGTAACCTTTTTTTCTTTTATCTAGAGCTATTAAAGTAGAAAATAATATCTAAGGTATGTAGGAGTAATATAGCTCTAGAAAATATCTTTATATCTTTTAATATTAATCTCTAACTTAGTAACCTTATTCATAGTTTTAGGTTTTCCTATAACTTTTTCTAATTTACGCAAAGAAATAGAGGTGTACTATAAACTATTGTTTTTAATAAGTTAAGAGCTAATAAAAGGGTATATAAAGTTTTTTATATTAATAAGAGTTAAAGTAAAGGTGTTATAATTTACTAACATTTTAATAGTAATTTTATTACTACTTATATCCTTTTTAAAACTATCTTATTCTTTTATTAAGTCTTTTTAGCTTATATATAGCTCTTACTAGTAACTTTAAGTAAGAGCTATTCTTTTTTTAAATTAAAATTTAGATCTTCTAGAGTATTTTTACTACTTAAGCATTTTTTACTCAGCTTTTATACTTTTACCTTTAAACACTTTAATATATTAGTCCTTTTTTTTTTCTTAGTATCTTTTCTTTTATAGTATAATTTATAGCTAAGTGTTTTTTCTACTTATAAGTAACACAATATTTTTTCTTTATTAGCTTATTTAGCTCTAGATTGCTAAACCTACGTAGCTTAGCTAATCTTCTAGTAAACTTTATTCTTTCTATCTAGTCTCTTATAAGAGGAGAAAGAGGAGAAGATATATATCTTAGCTTATACTCTTTAAGCCTTTCTTAGTCTCTATTTATACAGTATTATTCCTTAAGCTTATTTTAGCTTTTAGAATACTACTTTATCTTGTATAAGTAGTCTACTATTTTAGTAGACTTATTCTATAAATTATTTAAATTTAAAAACATATCACTTATAAGCTTATTTTAAAGCTTATAAGTAAAGCTTTTTTTATAATGTATTATTATTATATTTTTGTTTAAGTTACTATATAATAGTAGTAATTATTCTTAAATTCTATAATATAATTATAAATACTCTTTTTATTTTAACATGTTAACTAAAGTTTATTTCTAGTTTTTTAGAGCTATATAAATCTTTAAATATCTAATCAAAGAAGTTTAATAAATATTAAAAGTCCTAAGTATTTAATAATTTTATTTAGTTAAAGTAAAGCAGCGTTAAAGTTACTACTAAACTTTTTAGCCTACTAAAGGCGTAATTACACGTCCTTCTTTCTATATTAAAGTCTTCTTAGTTATTTTCTACTTTAGTTGTAAGCTGCTTCTTAAAGATTTAGTATATCTTCCTTATTTTATTAAAAGCGTCTAAATTAAGTTACTTAAAATACTTAAGTTGTGCTAGCTAATAAACTTGTTTTAATATAGTAAGTAAAGTTAGTAGCTAAGTAAGTAGCTATTCTTGTTCTAGTTCTTCTTTAGAGACTAAATTAATAGTCTTCTAAATAAGAAAGGCTTCTTATATTATTAATAAAGTTGTTATTTTATCTAGTTTATTTGCTTTATAGAAGCCTTCTAGAGTGTTCTCTATTTTAGCCCTATTAATACTATCTTAGTGTAGTCTTATTATCTAGACAGCAAAGCTTCTAGATATAACCTCTACTTTTACTATAATTATGTAAAAGTACTTAATAAATAGCACCTATATTATTTAAAAGCAGAGATTAGTTTCTAAGGCTACTAGTAATATAGTAAGCTTATCTAATAGTTTATATTATAAAACATTCTAAGGAGAGTTTTATATAGCTAAATATTTTTTAGTACTTCTTGTGTTTCTTCTACTACTAATCTTTAGTGGATTTAAAACAGCTTTAACTAAGATTAGGAATTTGATTAATTAAAGTCTTATCTAGATATAGCTCTAGGGGGCTTCTATATGTAGATATAGCTCTAGCTAGCTTCTCGTCTAGATATAGCTCTAGGAGGCTTCTAATTTAACATAGCAGCGTTAGCACTATAAAAAGATTTAATTTAAATATAAGAGTACGTTAGATTAACTAAAGATATAAAGAAAATAGTACTAAATTAAATAAAGAACTACAAAAGCTATTTAGTAAGCTTATCTACTCTTTTGTAAGGTCTGTGCTTAGTACTAACAAAGAAGCAAGGGTAACTACGTAGCAGCTACTAACGTAGCTTAAGAAAATAGCGTAAAGCTAAAAGAAAAATTTAGTAGGCTAGAAAAGCAGAAGGGCTAATACGCCCGGCTTACAGATGCCGGGTGCGCACGGACACCCGGGATCTGTAGGATAGCAAAACGAGGCTTTTTGTCGAGCACTAAAGACGTTAGGGCTTCAGCCCTTTACATATTCATCTAGAAAAAACCCTAAAAACAAGCTCTTTATTACTACTTAATAGTTTTTTTTTACAATTACCTTCAAACTCACACACAAAAGAGTTCAATTTGTAATATTTAATATATATACTTTATAGCGATTTTTACACCTTCAAAAAAAAGTTATTTTGTTATTTATTCTTGTTTTTCTTTGATCTTTATTTTCACTGCAAGAGTTGAGCGGAAAGGTGCTTACTAAGCAGCTTACTAAGTGACCTAGCTTAAAGAGAAAGATCTTGGCTTTCCAAATCACTAACCTTTTTGGGTATAGCCCTTTTGGTTGTAGAAATATAAAGCTTTGAAAACTATAACTTTTTCGACATCTTTTTTCTTTGTCACCCCTCTGTAAGTGTTAAAGGTGCGTCTTAGGTGCGCTCTCTAGGCTTTTTAGATGTAGTGTGCCTTAATAGAATTAAAAGAAGATTTAAAAGCTCTGATTAAGTAGGGCTTTAACTTTTATAGTTGCCTTAAGTGTTGGATTTTGTTAAAAAAGCTATCTCTAGACTATCAGCCTATAGGAGGAGGTATTATTCTGTAAGAGGTGGCTTTAGGCAATAGTACTTGTTTTACACTACAGAGGATAGTAAGAGATAGCTTAGAACAATAACATGTGTATATTGTAAGCAATAATACCTGCAGGAATCTTCTGCAGGTAAGGTAGCTGATAAGTAGAATTACAACTATGCACGCTAGCAATAAGCGAGACTTGGCGGATCTAGTCAATACACAACCATCCGTGACAGTTATGTACCTCAAGATCAGGTGGTTAAGCACTAACCTAGTAGGCGGCAGGGTATCACCCTGTGCACCGGCACAGGAGTAGATCTAAGTTATACATTACTGAATTACTGGAAAATCCTAGAACTTTTACAAATACTTAATATTTGAAAGAGGGTTTAAATTCTATTGTTAAGCCTCTATTTCAAAAGAGGTAAGTTAAATCTCTCTTATTTCTTTACTTTTAAAGGCTATAACTTTGAAAGTTCATTTATAATTTTAAATAGAAATTTTATTTTTAAATACCTAATAATTATTTTTACTTATGCTCGATGTTTCGGCAGTATAACCACGAGATCTATCAAACGCCACTAGTTATCGCCTGGTTTTCTAGAAATTAGATTCCTCTCTTTAAGCATCCTGCCTATAGCCCGGATTTAAATTCTATAAAAAACATTTAGAGTTTGCTTGAAAACGCGCTAAGAAAAAAGCCTGATACCTCTTTAGGCATAAGTTAAAGCGTTAAAGCAACAGAATTGTTTGAAAAAGCAATTTTAGAAAAGTGGGACCTTATACCACAACAGGCAATTAATAATTATATTAAACCTTTTCGAAAGGTGAGAAGCAGTAGGTGAGAAGCAGCAGCTTCAGCTTTATGAGGTATTGCAGGCTCCCGCTGCGGTACGTACGTGTCCTTTCCCTCCTCCATCGCATTATGTTGCAATCCTATTGCAATCCTACTGTAATCCTGTTGTCAGCCATAGGCTGGCAATCGCCGTTGGACACGTTTTAACTAGTGTCGTTTTTTGGTACCTTAGCAAGTTTTTTAACCCTAATTATCGCTTAGTGGTCTGAGCTTTCCTCCTAGAACTTATCTACCCACTATTCAAATCTCGTTAACTACACATAATCTTTTTTTTGACCTTCGCGATTGATTAGTAGAGGGAAGCTGCTTTTCACTTTTTTGGAAACTGTAAGGGTGCGTTGGGATTGACCAAAGATGCAAGGTAAACAGTGAATGAATTAGATACAGAACTATAGAGAGACTACGTGGGTTTTTATATCCAATCCGGATAGTTAGGACTAACCAAGGTTAGGACTAACTAAGGTTATTAGAGGTCGCCGGGTTAGCTGACAGTTAGCGTAACTAGTACGGCCGATAGTCAGCAGCTAGTGCTGAGGTGCTGATACTTAGGTAAGAAAAGCCAACAAAGGCTACAGGCCGAGTACTAGAGGACATTAAGGCTTTAGCCCTTTACAATACTCTCCTCCTAAAAAAAGATAGTAGGAGTAGTAATCTTGTTACCTAGAGTTCTACTCTTCTAGGGCTTTCGTATCTTTTAGATTAATAGCTAGTTCTTAGGTTAGATCTAGATATCCTAACTATTTAACTAAGTACTGCTTTTTTCTTCCTCTCCCTCTTTCCTCTAATAGGGTTTCTACTAGGTATACTTCTCTATCCTCTGTCTTAATTAGTAGAGGTTTATTGTCGTCTATAGGCTGGCTTAGTAGAGGGTCTAAGGACGCTAGTCTAAGGTTATTAACATTAAATACTAGGTAAATCTAGCTAAGAGTATTTAATTTAACTGCATTTAGTCTAATAACCTTAAGTACTGTGTACTTTAGATTTTTATAGTTAAGTTTTCTACTAGGCCTCTTTGTTTTGTAGTAGTTGCCTAGTTTTTACTATATCTTATTGCCTATTTTAAGCTAAAGTAATTAGTGCCTTTTCTTATTTGCCTACTTTTCTTGTTCTTATTAACTTTCTCCTATTATAGCTTATGCAAGCTTAATACTTTATTGTAGTTTATTAATAATATTTTCTACTTTTTAATAGTTCTCTTATATTCTCCTTAGAAGTTGTTATTAAGGGCTATGCTTAATTGCAATTTGTAGAGGATCTACTTTATAGCTATGTTATAGGAAGAAAGAAGACATCTTAGTAGACTAAGCTTGCCTTGCTATAACTACAATTTTAGCTATCTCTAGGTTGGTTTTTTAATTTGTTTAATCCTAATTATAGAAGGCTTATAAATAAGCCTGTACTATAGAGTTTATTCTTTCTGTAGACCTGTTAGTTCCAGGATAGTATCTAGAAGATAAGTGTTACTTAAATTCTAATAACTTGCAAAGCTTAATTTAAAAATAGTTAATAAACTATATACCTCTATCTAAAGTAATATAGTTTAGTAACTAACAGTAAGCTATAATAGAGTTAATAAAAGCTTTAGTAACACTTTTTATAGTAATGTTCTTAAAGCCTATTAGGACAACGTCCTTACTAAGCCTATCTGTAATTACTCTAAGGTTTATACAGCCTTTACTTTCTAGTAACCTTATAATAAAATCTATTAAAATTTGTTTTTATATTTGCTTAGGTATAGGCAAGAGTTTTAGTAAGCCTTATAGGCTGTCTTTTTAGAGTTTTATTCTTCTACACACTAAGTAGTTCCTTATATACCTTTTATTACTTTTATTAATAGAGGGCTAAAAGTATTCTCTTGCAATAGCTTAATAAGTAATATTTCTTCCTAGAGAGCCTAAAGCTCTAGAACTATAAATTTTGTAGATAATTTTAGTTCTTAGAAGTTTATTATTAGGTACCTATTTTTAATCTTAGTATAGAAGGTTTCTAGAATTATCTAGTTAGCATTTAGAAATAGAAAGTTTAAGATTTAAAGCTGTAAGAAATTATTATTTACTATCCTTTACAGCTTTCTATGCTATTTAGTAGATTTTATCCTCTTTTTTAGCTTTATCTTATAGATCCTCTAAATCTAACTACTCTTATACTGCTGATAGATAGCTGTTGCAGTTAAAGGTTCTAAGCACTTCTTCTTCCTTTAGTTCCTTATTAGTAGCTGCAGTTGTAGGTTTAAAGACTTATAAGAACCTCCTAGAAATCCTAGTATCCTAGTTGTTTGCTAGCATATCTTGTTGTCTCCTAGATAAGGCATTAGCTCTAGAGTTATTAACTCTAGGCCTATAGGAAATTTCTATGTTAGGAAACCTTCTTAGAAATTAAGCCTATCTTATTTATCTCTTACTAAGCTGTCTAGGCTTACTAAAATATTTAAGGTTTTTATAGTTTGTAATAACTATAAACTTCTTTAAAGATTATAGCATAGCATCTTACTTAGATAAGTAGGAGATAAATACTAGTAATTCCTTATTATGTATCTTGTAATTGCTTTGCGTGCTAGTAATCTTTTTTAAATTATAAGCTACTAGGCGTAAGCTTCTTTTATTGTTGTATTGTAAGAGGACTCCTGCTACTACATATCTTGAAGAGTAGGTTTCTAGGATTGTTTCTCTGTTAGGATCTTATTAAGCTAGTACTAGCTTAGTAATAAATAACTCCTTTAGCTTATTAAAAGCCTTTTACTTAGTTTTTCCCTATTATAAAGAGATGTTACTAGTAAGCCTAAAAAAGGAGCTACTATTTCTAAGTAGTTCTTAATAAATTTTTAATAAAAGTTTATAAAACTAAGAAAACTGTATACTCTTTTAACGTTTATAGGTACCTACTAATCTCTAATTACTTTTACTTTTTTAGGTTCTATCTTAAGTCCTTTTCTAGCCTTAATAATAAATTTAAGGTATTTTGTACTCTGTACGTTTAATTTGCATTTCTAGATATTTAAAGATAATCTAGCCTTACTTATAGCTTCTAAAACCTTATTTATATTACATTAGTGTTCTTTAAGCGTGCTATTAGTGTAAATTAATATATTGTCTAGGTAAGCTAAATAAAAATTATTAATATACTTGCGGAGGGTTTAATTAATATAGCGTTAAAAGGTACTAGGAGCGTTTGCTATACTAAATAGAGTAACTAGCTACTTAGATAACCTAAATTTAGTGTAAAAAGCTATTTTCTACTTAAACTTTATATTAATCCTAATCTTGTAGAAAGCTATAAAAATGTTAATCTTTGTAAACTATTTAGCTTTTGTAATATTGTTAAGGGTTTCCTAAATTAAAAGTAAAGGATAACAATCTTTCTTTATAATAGCGTTTAGGGCTTAGTAATTAAAATAGAAATATAATCCTTTTCTAGGTTTCTTAGCAAAAAAGACTAGGGAGGAGGTAAGAGAGCTACTAGCTCTAATCTATCCTTTATTAAGTAGAGAAATAAGCTCCTTTTATAATACTAAGTGTTCTAGGCAGCTTATACTGTATAAAGGTCCCTAGAGAGCCTCTTTTTCCTTACCTTTATTATCTTTCTTTAGTTTAATTTAATAATCTACTTTAGATCTGCGTAAAGAAGGTAGTACAGAAGCAGTTTTCAGATTAAAAATCTAAGCTAAGTGTTAATAAGCCTTAGGGAGTAAAGGTAGGACCTCTACTTTCTTCTTAGAAGCTAGGGCTTTTTTAATATTCTTAAGAGAAGTAGTAAAAGTCTAAATAGACTTATTCTTTTTTGCCCGCCTAATATAGGAGTAATAAGCTGTTACGCTTATTTGTTTTAATCTCTAGTCTCCTTTAATAAAGTAATCTTTAGTGCTAAGTAACTTAATCCTTTAGGTAGAAGAATAGATGTAAATTATTTTTCTAGAAGGAGTAACAGTAACCTCTCTTCTATTTATCTAAGGCTGTCTAAGTATTAAATTATAACTAGAGTGTATAAGGGCTACATAACCCTAAATAGTATCTTTATAGCCTCTAATATTAATGTCTAACCTAGTAACTTTGTTAATAGTTCTAAGTTTATCTATAACTCCTTCTAATCTTCTAGGAGAAATAGAAATGCACTATAAGTTAGCGTTCTTAATAAGTTAAAGGCTAATAAGCAAGTATACAAGGTTTCCTATATTAATTAAAGTAGAGATAAAAGTGTAACAATTAACTAGTGCCTCTAAAGTAATTTTATTACAACTTATATTCTTTTTAAATTTAGCCTACTCTTTAACTAAGTTATCTTAACTTATTAGAGGCTCCTGCTAGTAACTTTAAATAGGAGCTACTCTTTTTCTAAATTTAAATTCTTATTTAAGCTTCCCTTGCTAAGCTTATTATCTTTCTTTTTCTTAGAGTTATAGGACTTAACTAAAGTCTTTTTCTTCTTTTTAGAGGATCTCTTATTCTTTATACAATATATAGATAGATAGCCTTTTTATTTATAGTTAAAACAGCGTCTTTTTTTGTACAACTATTCTAACTCCCAGTTACTAAACTATTAAGGTTTAGCAGTTCTTCTTATGTATTCTATTCCTTCTATCTAGTCTCCTTTTAAAGGAGGAGGAGGAGGAGGAGAAGTTCTTCTCGATTTATACTCCTTAGGCTTGTTGTCTCTGCCTTTAAAGTACTCCTCTATTTTATAGAGGTAATTAGCAATCTCTATCACTTTGTTTTACAGGCTATCTAAATTTTTCTAAGTAATACCTATAAGTTTATCTTAAAGTTTCTAAATAAGACTTTTTTAGAAAAGCATTATCCTTGTATCCTTATCTAAGCTACTATTAGATAGTTATAGTTACTCTTAGAATTCTATAATATATTTGCGGATACTTTTCTTGCCTTAGCTTATAGACTAGAGCTTGTTCTTAGCTCTCTCCGCGCCATGGGGCTTCTAAACATCTAGTTAAAGAAGTTTAATAGCTTATTAAAGTTTAATAAATTAGAAATCCCTATTTATTTAAGGAAAGGCAGGGTAAGAGTTATAGCTAAGCCTTTTAGTTAACTAAAAGCGTAATTACAAGTTCTTTTATCTATGTTAAAATCTTCCTTATTGTTTTCTACCTTAGCAGTAAATTATTATTAAAAGATTTAGTATATCTTTCTGTTTCTGTTAAAAGTATTAAGATCTAGTTATTTAAAACGCCTAGGCGTTTAAGCTTGTTAATTTCCTAAGGCAGCTAATAGGGTAGGTAACTAAGGTAGAGGTTGTTGTTCTATCTTAAGCTCCCTTTCTTATTGCAATGTTGTGCCTATAGCTTCCTAAGCTTAGAAAGCTTCCTATACTTTTGTAGAGGTAGCTATCTCGTCTAGGCCCCCTGCTCTATAAAGTCCCTCTAAAGTAGTCTCTACTTTAAGTTTGCTAACACTATCTTAGTGTAATTCTGCTATCCTTACAACTAGAAAAGCTGTTAAGGGTTCTGCTATTGTATTTGTAGGTACTCGCTAGTATTCTACATTGTTAACAGGAATTGTTATAGGTGCTACTACGCTTAGTAGGCTTATCCTTTTCGTGTAGGGGCTACTACGCTTAGTAGGCTTATTCTTTTTGTGTAGGGGCTACTATGCTTAGTAGGCTTATCTAACGAATTTAAACGCTTTAGGAACTTATACAACTAAGTATCCCTTAGCACTTTTAATCTAGTACTTCTTCTGTTAATCCTTTAGTAGATTTAAACAGTTAACTAATTAACTAGCGCTCTAATTAATTAGATTCTTATGCGTAGATATAGCTCTAGCAGGCTACTAAGTACGACGTAGCTACGCAAGTAGCCAAAGAAGGATCTAATTTAATTGTAAGGGTGCGTTAGGATTAACTAAAGATGCAAAGTAAACGGGAAATAAATTAGATATAGAACTATAGAGAGACTACGTGGGTTTTTTATATCCAATCCAGATAGTTAGGACTAACTAAGGTTAGGACTAATTATGGTTATTAGAGGTCGCTGGGTTAGCTAACAGTTAGCGTAACTAGTGCGGCTGATAGTTAGCAGCTAGTGCTGAGGTGCTAGTACTGAAGTGCTAATGCTGAGGTAAGAAAAGCCAACGAAGGCCACAGGCCGAGTACTAGAGGACATCAAGGCTTCAGCCCTTTACAGAAACTCATTTTGACTACAACAACAACCACTACCCTTGACACCTTAAAAAATAACTATTAAACCTTTATCTAGGTGTTATTTAGCTGTTAAAGCAGCTTAAGGTTAGTATACTAATTACTAGTTACTAGCTTTATCTACTTTATTTTAAAAAAATCTTAAAAAAAACATTTTTATCTTACTTTTGAAATAATAATTAAACTAACTTCTTATTAAGATGTATTCTAGAAATTTTGTTAAGAAATAACACTTACCACTTTAAGCAAAAAAGATACTGTAAATAAAACGTTGTAACTAAGTGTAAAGGGCTAAAGCCCTGACGTCTTTAGTACTCGACAAAAAGCCTTGTTTTGCTATCCTACAGATCCTAGGTGCCTGTGCGCACTCAGCATCTTTAGGCTTGGCGTATCAGCCTTTCCACTCAGCCCTTCTTAGCCTGCTTAGCCCTTCTGCTCTTCTAGCTTACTTAACTTTTCTCTTAGCTCTACGTTATTTTCCTAAGCTACGTGGCTACTTTTGCTTTTTTTAGTACTAAGCACAGACCTTACAGAGGAGTAAATAAGCTTACTCAGATAGCTTTTGTAGTCCTTTATCTTATTCTTTACTATTTTTTTATATTATTTGTTAATTCAACGCACATTTACATTAGAATGAAATCCTTCTATAGCACTGCTATGTTAAATTAGAAGCCACCTAGAGCTATATCTAGACAAGAAGCTAGCTAGAGCTATATCTACGCACAGAAGCTACTTAAAGCTATATCTAGATAAGACTCTTATTTATTAAATTACTAATTTTAGTTAAAGCTATATTAAATCTACTAAGAATTAACAGTAAAGGAAGTATAAAGAGTGCTAAAAGATACTTAGCTGTACAAGACTCTACCTAGAACGTTTTATAATATCAACTATTAAATAACCCTACTATATTGCTAGTAGCCCTAGAAACTAATCCCTGCTTTTAAATAATATAGGTGCTATTTATTTAGTACTTTTACACAACAATAATAGAGGTAGAGATTATATTTAGAAGCTTTGCTGTCTAGATAGCAAGACTGCACTAGGATAGTATTAGTAGAGCTAAAATAGAGAATTCTCTAGAAGGCCTCTGCAGAGCGAACAAACTAGATAAGATAGCAACTTTAATAATAATACAAGAAGCTTTTCTTATCTAGGAGGCTATTAGCTTAGCTTTTAAAGAAACTAAATTAGAACATAAATAGCCACTTACTTAGCTACTAACTTTATTTGCTGCATTAAAACTAGTTTAGTAGCTAGTACAACTTCAATATTTTAAGTAACCTAATTTAGATGCTTTAAATAAAACAAGAAGGATGTATTAAATCTTTAAGAAGTAGCTTACTACTAAAGTAGAGAACAACTAAGTAGATTTTAATATAGAAAGAAGAACCTGCAACTACGCCTTTAGCAGACTTATAAGTTCTATAGCTACTTTAATACTGCTCTACTTTAACTAGATAAAATTGTTAAACGCCTAAAATTTTAATCACTTATTCAACTTCTTTAATAAGATTTTTAGAGATTTATACAGCGCTAAAAGAGCTTAAAATAAGCTTTAGTTTATATTTTAAGGTAGGAAATCTATTTATAATTATATTATAAAGTTTTAGGAACAATTGCTTTTATTAGATAGTAACTTAGATAAGGTGTTACGACCATCGCTGCCTAGCCCCACTATAGCCTCGACCCAGACTAGGGCTACTCTTACTAAGCAAGAAGACCCGCAGAGCAGAAGAAGTCTTAGCACTCTTACTAATCTTACAATCTGCATAAAGCACGCAGAGCAAGAGAGTAGTAACACTCTTACTAATCTTATTAATCTTATAGAGCAAGCAGAGCACAGAGATTATAAGATGTCTACGTATTGGCGAACACCCTGTAGATCTTGTATTCCTTCCACAACCAGCTGAGTCGAGGCTTGACATTCTTTTCTTATATAGAGATATCGCGGATTCTAGAGTTGTTTATAAGGGATATAATTGTAAAGTCCCGAAGAGGCTAAGTTTATAAATGCTTAATGAACTCAGGTGTCCGCATAATCAGCTCAAGCTAGACTAGTTTAGGGGCTAGGTGTACGACAGGAAAGCTTCCTGTCTTTAGATAAGAGTTAAGGTTAAGGAGATACTTATCGCGGAGGTTGTACGCTATTACAGCGTATTTTATACCAATTGTTCGTATGCGGTGCTGTTTAAAAGGTAAGAAGTAGTAGGTGAGAAGTAGCAGCTTTATCAAGTATTGCAGTCTCCCGCTGCGGTACGTACGTGTCCTTTCCCTCCTCTATTGCATTATGTTATAATCCTATTGCAATCCTACTATAATCCTATTATTAGCTATAGGCTGGCAATCGCTGTTAGACACGTTTTAACTGGTGTCGTTTTTTAGTACCTTAGCAAATTTTTTGACCCTAATTATTGCTTAGTAGTCTAAGCTTTCCTCCCAGAACTTATCCACTCACCGTTCAAATTTCGTCAACTACACACAATCTTTTTTTAACTTTTGCGACTGATTAGTAGAGGGCAGCTGCTTTTCACTTTTTTAGAAAACCCATTTTGACTACAACAACAACCACCACCTTTGATACCTTAAAAAATAAATAAGATGTCTACTTACTAGTATATAGTCTTAGGTATTAAACTTCTATAGTTTAGTGTGTTTAACTTTAAGTAATAATCTAAAAATTAGTTTATTTTTTAAGGTGTCAAGGGTGGTGGTTGTTGTTGTAGTCAAAATGGGGTTCCAAAAAAGTGAAAAGCAGCTACCCTCTACTAATCAATTGCAAAAGTCAAAAAAAAAGATTGTGTGTAGTCAACGAGATTCGAACGGTGGGTGGATGAGTTCTGGGAGGAAAGCTCAGAAGAGAATTAGTTATTACCTTTTTAACCTTATGTTATTATATTAATCTTCTAATTATGCTAACACACCCTATACTATTATATTAATCTTCTAATTATGCTAGTACAACTTGTGTCCCTAGTACTTGTTAATTCCCTAAGAACTAACACTAAATTATTTTTAAACAATCTTTACACTTTAAATACTCTTAAGATAAGTAATAATACTATAAATATACTTACTAATTCCCTTACTAGAAGGACTACAAGCTGCGCTAATAAGCCTAAGACTTATTATAGTAATTATAGCAGGCTTGACACTTAGCTCCTCTAAGTTAATAGATACTTCTACATTAAAGAAGACAAGATTAATAATAATAATAAAGTAGTTTTAGCTTCTATGTATCTTTAAGAAAATGCAAAGAAGTAGACTAACTTAATCTTTTAACACTATATAAACAGTGCTATTATAAACGCTAACAACACAGCCCTAGTTAAAGACTAAGATGCTTTTAAAGCTAAAATAAAAGGAGTTTTTTTACCTCTTAAAATATCTGTATTTATAAAGCAGAAGATTTAGAAACTATAATAAACTAAGTCTACTACTAACTACACAACAGAATTCTAACAGTATAAAATAGTTGTTAAATAAGACAATAATGCTTTAATATAGATGTACTAATAAGGTCTTAAACCTACTATTTAATAGGAACTAATACAAAGTAGAGCTAATCTTATCATACTTAATAAACTTAGAGCTAAAGCTATTAGAGTTAATAATAAACTTTATAAGCTTATATTAGAGGAATAGTTATTTGCGCTAGGAAATTATGTACTTAGAAATATAGACGCTTAAGCACGTTAAATATTTTAACGCCTATACTCTAACTAAGGCCGTTAGCAAAACTATGTATCTAAGACTCTAAAGTATTACACTATAAATAGCTATAAGCTAATATACTTTAACAACATTAATAAGGGACTAGGAAAAAAGAAGTTTACGTATAATAAGGGTATTAAGAAGGTAACTTATTATAAATATAGTAAGGAAGGTTACATAAAACAAGACTACTAAAGCTAAGGTAAAGTAACTTAACAACTAAATATTATTTACTATACAGAACCTAATAATAATCTAGATAATAAATAGAATGTTATTATATAACCTATAATTACGATTTAAGAACAGGACTAGGTAAGTATTAACAAACTAGATACCCTATTTATAATTACTCTTAAAGAAGCCTTAGATAACAACATTTCTGAGATAGTGCTAGATAAAGAAATAGAAGTAACCCTAATAGAAGAAACTATACACGGCAAGATAGCTAAGTTTTAGGAAAGCTATTAACTAGCTATACTAACTACATAAGAAGAGCTAGTAGTATATAACAAGGAGTTAGTTCTTATATATATATATAGAAACTCTTTACCTACACTATAAAAGATAGATATGATATTAGTATATAAGTACTACTACTTATAAAGACTAAATGCTTTATAGATCCAGTAGAGAAGACTAACGCCCTATTTAAGTAACTAGACAACCTAAAGAAATCTTTATAGAACCTTATAGAGAAAAATTTCTAAACTATAGCTAGTATACTAATTTACTAGAGGAACTGCAGAAGAAAGGACTTACTCTAGTAGTAACTATTAATAACACTATACACGACAATTTTGTATAGAAATAGACTAAAAAAGCTAAAGCTTCCTAGAATAAACTAACACGCTAGCTCTTAGACAAAGAGAAGAAGGAGATTTACAATAAACTTAAGGCAACATAATAATAGTATAAGGCTTAAAATAATAGCTCCACTAAGGATATATACTACTAGATAGACCTACGTAATCTAGAATATACAAAGTATTTATAGACTGCATGTATATATAATAACTATATAATCTATTATTTTAATAAAAGTAAATTAGGATAGTTTTCTAAGAGACTAAAGGGAATGCCTAGATGTAAATACTAATAGTATAATTGCCTTAATAATAAATCTGCAGTATATATATAGAACAAGAGACATAGCTTATACTTTTATAGACATAATAATTTAGAAAAGACTCTATAGATATATATAACATAGCAGAAGGATTATAAGGATAGAACTAGTGTATAAGAATATAACCAACCCTTATATTGTACATACCTTAATATTAAATGTAACAAACACCTTATTATAAAGAAGTTCTATAGATTTAGTATTTGTTTTTTTAGACAAACGCCCTAAACACCTAGAACTGCTAGGGAGATTAACGCAATAAATCTCCTAAGCCTTCTTTAGCTTATAGTAAAGCTTAATAGATACTAAATATAGGCACTAGTAGATTCTAGTGTATAGGCTAACTATATTTCTACTAAAGTAGTGCTAGTAGCAGGTCTATAACTACTAAAGAAATAAAAACTCTATCTACTATATGTAGCTAATAGTTAGCCTATACTAGGCAAGATAACAATTACTTATAAGGTTACCTAAGTAACACTCTACATCTAGGAACACTAGGAAGAGATAGACCTAGACGTTTTTAGACTAGCTACCTACAATATTATATTAGAACTTCCTTAGTTATAAAAATATAACCTGCAAATTAATTAGAAGTTAAAGAAGTTCTTATTTAGGTGCTATAGACTTAATATAACTACAAGCTAGCCTACGTATTTAACAACTAAAATAGTAAATAAAAGGAAGATTAATAATATTACTAAGGGATAGTAAACCTTAACTAAGAATAGCCTTAAGATAAGAGGGTTTAACTTAACAGATACTAGAAGGGCTCCCCTAAATTATAAAGTTAGAGTTTTAGAGATATATATAACTCTAAATATTTTAAAAAAGTTTAAAGAATTTTAGCACCTCCTTGTAAAAGTAGTAGATAGTAAAGCCTTACTAAGACACTAACTCTAGAACTATAAAATATCCTAGAAGAAGAAAAAACTCTACCTTTTAGGCTAATTTATTGATTATTAAAGATAGAACTTAAGATATTAAGAGATAAGCTAGATAAGGATTTAGCAAAAAGCTATATAAGACCTTTAATATTACTAGTAGGATTCTCTATACTCTTTATACTAAAGTAGAATAAGCTACTAAGGATGTGCGTTAACTATTAAAAGTTTAACAATATTATAGTAAAGAATTAATATCTACTACTAAATATTATAAAACTTAAAAATTATTTATCTTATACTAAAGTCTTTACAACACTAGACTTACAAGACAAATACTACCTTATTAGAATTAAGAAAAGTAAAGAATAGAAAACAGCATTTTAAATAAGATATAAACACTATAAATATACTATTATTCTATTTAGGTAAATAAACGTTCTAGCAATATTTCAAGAACTTATTAATAATATGTTAAGAGTATACCTAGACATTTTTATTATTATATACTTAGATAATATCTTTATCTACTCTAAGAACCCAAGGGATTATATTAAACATGTCTATATAGTACTAAGGTGCCTAGACTAGTTTAACCTATCACTAAAACCTAAGAAATATGAGTTTTATAAGAATAAGGTTACTTTTTTAGAATATATTATAAAGGTATAAGAAGTATAGATAAGTAAAAAAAAGATACAGGTAATTAAAGAATAGCTGTAACTAGTAGTAGTTAAGGCAATATAATTTTCCTTAGGATTTCTAAACTTTAACTAATAGTTTATTAAGAATTACTTTAAGATTGCTATCTTATTAACAAGACTTATAAGGAAAGAAATACCTTTTAAGTAAAGTAAAGAAGTAAAGAACACTTTTTAAACACTTAAGAATATAAGCATAGAACTACTATACTTTTAGATATTCTAAGCAGGACAACTACTATAATTTAAAACTAATGTATTAGACCTTACACTTAGAGGATACACTAGCTGACTATATAAAAGTAAATAGTAACTAATTACTTATTATTCTTGCAAGTTTTTAGGACTAGAGGAACAATATAATATTTATAATAAGGAGCTGTTAGCTATTATTGATTATTTAAAATATTAGAAAGTATACGCTAAAGGTTACTTAGAACTTATAATATTTATACATTATAAGAACTTAGTAATTTTATAACTACTAAAAGACTTAACTAACACTAAGTTTAATAGTTAAAGGAACTAGAATAGCACAAGTTTAAGATTGTGTATACACTAGAAAAGAATAATAAAAGTGTAGATACTCTTAGCTACAGACACAATATTAAAAAAATAAAAGAGATAACTAATTCTGTAAATTATAGGTTAATAACAATAGATTATTAGGACTAGTATAGACGCTTAATTTAATAATATGTATTACGTATAATGTACTAGAAGAATTATAAAAAGCAATTATTAGGCAACACTATAATAACTTAGTATATAGTTACCTAGGTATTATAAGAACTATAGAACTTATTAAGAGGAATTATAAGTTTCTAGGAATAAAGGACAAAGTTACTACCTTTATTGCCTAATATGCAGATTATTAGAAGAATAAGCACGGTACACACGCGCCCTACAGAGAAATACAAGCCATAGAACTCCCTAACCCACTATAGTCAGATATCTTTATAAACTTTGTTATAGGCTTACTAGTCTTAAGAGACTCTATTACAAAAGTATCTTATAACGTAATTCTTATAGTAGTTAATTAATTTATAAACTAAGTAGAGTATATTACTTTTAAAAAGATTTTACAGTAGTACAGCTTGCGCACATTATTAACAATTAAATTTTTAGACACTATAGCATACTAAAGTTAATTATTAGTAATAGAAACAAGCTTTTTACCTTAAATTTTCCGATAATACTACTTGCCGCAATTAGAACTTAGAAAAAGCTATTAATAGCTTTCTATCTATCTATAGATAGATAGATAGAACAAACAAACTGCACTATAAAAGCGTACTTAAGGATATATATTAATTCATAATAGAACAATTAGGTATTACAGAGGGGTGACAAAAAAAAGATGTCAAAAAGGTTATAGCTTTCAAAGCTTTATATTACTACAACCAGAAGGGCTATTTCCAAAATAGTTAGTGATTTGGAAAGCCAAGATCTTCTTCTTTAAATTAAGCTACTTACAAAGCTACTTAGTAAGCACTTTTGCGCTCAACTTCAGCAGTGATAATAAAGATAAAAAAACTCAAGAATAAATAACAATTAACTTTTTTTCAAAGGTGTAAAAATCGCTATAAAGTATATATATTAAATAATACTAGTTACACTTATCTGTGTGTAAGTTTGGAGGTAATTGTAAAAAATACTATTAAGTAGTAATTAAGAGCTTGTTCTTAGGGTTTTTTCTAAATAAATAACAAAGAAAGCTTACTAATACTTAGTGTACTAGCCTTTAGCTTTCTTAACGTCCAAATAACGCCTTAGTAAAGATAGAATACACTTATTAATCGCCTTTTAAGGTAATTAATCCTATTCCTCCCTTATAGCAGCCTTAAAGGCTGCTATACTTTTTTTACTCTTTCCTATACTTATAGAAGTAATAGGCTTTTTAGCTAAAGCGTTTTTTAGCAAGGCCTACACGTTTTCTATAGGATTTAGATTAGGACTATAAGCAGGATGCTTAAAAACTAATATCCCATTCCTAGAGAACTAAGATAAAACTTCTAGAGTATTATAAATTCTAGCGTTATCCTGTTAAAACTTCCAGCCTATATAGAGGTTAGTAAGTCCTTTTATTATATAAAAAAAGATTACTACTTTATAATTTAAATATAGAGTAAACACTCTCTAAGTAGAAAAAAAGAGTATATGTAACTTACCTTTTTTTATCGCAGGTTTTACTATATAAGTAAGGATCTTTTTAATATAGTCTAAACTCCTAAAAGGAGTAGTAATTAAAGGGCTTTTAATTACTACTAATTTAGATCTACTACCTATCTAAATCGCTCCCTAAACTTAAATAGAAATATTTTAACTTATAACTTAATTAGTAAGTGTGCTAAAAATAGATTACAATAATAAGAAAATTATAGATATATTAAAGTTAGTTTTTTTAGTTAAATAGAGTTTTTTTAAACTTACTTGTGTTAGTTGTAGAAACTATTTTCCTTCTAACCCTATTATTTTGCCGTGTTTAATAGTATTCTGTCCTAGCACTGTGCCCTCGCTTCATAGCAGACTCGTCTAAAAATACAACTTTATTAAAGTTAATTTTTTTAAGGTGTTTAAGTAATTGCTTAGCGTAAATATAACAATTATAAGCCTTTTTAGCGTCTAAAGCTGTCTTTCTTTAAGAAATATTAATAGAATAGTTCTTTTTTCTTAAATAGCGTTGTAAGCTTCTAATAGAAAGATCTAGACTATTTTCTTTTAAAAGACCTCAATTTGTCTTTTTAGGGCTTTTAGTAAGGTCTCTATTAAGCACTCTTTTTGCTTTATTTAAGATCTTTGTAGGACGACCTTTTTAAGGCCTAAAAGTAGATAAAGGAGCCTTTTTTTTGTTTTATTTAATAAAGAGTATTAGTAATACTTCTAGAGGACATTTCTAGTAAATTACTAATCAAGGAAATAGGCTTGTTTTATAAATATAAAGTATAAACTTCTTGCTTAAATTAAGAAAGATTGCGAGACATAGAGGAGGTATTATAAAAAAGCAAGTTAGGACAAACAAGAGGAGTTAATATACTAAGAGCTTACTAAGCTATTACGTAAGTAGCGCTTACGTAAGCAACCTCTATTTTTTCACCCTTTTATTAAACTCTAAGAAATTAAGATGTAAGCCTCTGAAAAACGCTTACGTTATACTTATATAAGCTTATTAAACTTATTTTTTTCTTAGCGTGTTTTTATACAATTATAAAAAAGTTATACTAAAATCTATTTTTACTTTTTTTTTATCTCATTTCAAGTAAGATTACAGGGACAACCGTGCTGACTAAGCAGCTTACTAAGACACCCAACTTAAAAAGGAAGATATTAGCGTCCCAAATCACTAATTCTTTTGGGTATAGTACTTCTAGTTGTCGAAATATAAAGCTTTAAAAACTATAACTTTCTTGACATCTTTTTTTTGTCACCCCTCTGTATTACTACCTATAGTATAAATAGTATACAACAATAAGCTTTTAGAGTCTATAAGATAGACTCTATTTTATATAAATTACAAGAGACACCTAAATCTCTTTATATATATACTTCTAAGCTTAAAAATAGAAATAGCTATTACAACAGCTAATAAGCTAAAGAAAGTACATAAGTTACTTAAAATAATACTTTAAAAGGCCTAACGCTAAAGCCTTTTATATATTAACTAGAAATAAAAAACAGCACCTTAGCTAAAGAAGAGGGATCAAGTATACTTACTTACAAAGAATCTTTGCACTAAACAACCTAGTAAAAGGCTTCAAAATGTTAAAGATAGACTATTTTTAATTCTTAACTAGAAGGGACTAGTAACATACACACTTAACTTTCTACTTAATACAAAAATCAACCTAAGATTCTTCATTAATATGTTAAAACTAGTAAACCTAAGAATACTATTATAGAAAACATTTTACTACAAAATAAAGAAAGATAATATCTTTAAAGTTAAAAGAATCCTTATACACTAGAATAATAATAATAGCAAGGAATACCTAGTTAAATAGTTAAGATTTTTAGATAGTAACAATATATAGGAACCTAACACAAACCTTATAAACTATTGCTAGTTACTTACGCAGTATTACTTCTATAAGAAGTATCCTTTAAAGGATTACTAAGATAGGTAGGAATGTTAGCCTCCTAAATACTATCTGCGAAACTAGACATAGCGCTCTAAGTAAAAGGAGAAAGAGCTAGGTTACTAGCAACATAAGCCTATGCCTCTTAACACTCTAGAAGCTTAATATTAGTTTCTTTAACTAATATTGCTTCTACTACTTATTCTACATTTTTACAAAGAGCCTTCTAAATTTTAAGCTTTTCTTATTTTATTACTTTTAGCTAAGCCTAAAGATAATCCTTTTCTGCTTTAATAACTAACTACTTATTTTTAGAAATATGAATATTATAATCCTAAAAGTTGTAATAGTGGCATCTATTACAGCAGCTAAAATAAATATATACTTAATAAATAAGACTATTGTTGCAATAATTTTAATATGTAATAGGCATAATGTCTCTATATAGTTTAATAAAGGAAGTAAGGTAAAGACAACAAGTTATGCTATTTAAAGAAAGTGCTTTAGGCATTGTCTATAGAAGCTTTAAGGACAAAACTTAAGAAGGGGAGGATAGTGTTATAACTATTGCTGCCTAGCTCTACTATAGCTACAACCTAGACTAGGGCTGCTCTTACTAAGCAAGAAGACCTGTAGAGCAGAAGAAGTCTTAGCGCTTTTACTAATCTTATAATCTGCATAGAGCACGTAGAGCAAGAGAGTAGTAGTGCTCTTACTAATTTTAGTAATTTTATAGAGTAAGCTAAGCATAGAGATTATAGGATGTCTACTTACTAGTATATAGTTTTAGGCATTAAACCTCTATAGTTTAGTGTGTTTAACTTTAAGTAATAATCTAAGAATTAGTTATTACCTTCTTAACCCTGTATTATTATATTAATCTTCTAATCGTGCTAACACACCCTGTACTATTATATTGATCTTCTAATCGTGCCAGTATAACTTGTGTCCCTAGTACTCGTTCATTCCCCGAGAACCAACACTAGATCATCTTCGGACGATCTTCACATAAGGATATAAAGATAATACTTTTTTAAAAAAGCTTTACTTATAAACTTGAAAATAAGCTTGTAAGTATTACTTTTTTAGACTTAGGTAATATATAGAACAAGTTTATGAGAATTATAAACAACTTATACTAGATAAAGAAATATTCTAAAGGCTAGGATAAGCTTAAAGAACAATACTCTAAAAACAGAGACTGAGAAAGGCCTAAGGAATACAGGCTAAGACGCGCTTTTTCTTCTCCTCCTCCTCCTACAGAAGACTAGATATAAGGAATAAAGTTTATTAGAAGATTAGCTAAGCTACGCAGGTTTAGTAATTTAGAACTTAACAGGCTAATAAAAGAAAAATATTGTTTTACTTATAAGCTTAAAAAACACTTAGCTGTGAATTGTACAGAAAAAAAATGCTAAAAAAAAAGAAAAAAAAGACTATACATTAAAGTTTTCAAAGGCAAAAGTAAAAAAAAAGCCTAGTAAAGAAAGCTTAAGTAGTAAAAAATACTTTAGAAGATAGAAATTTTAATTTTAGAAAAAGAATAGCTCTTGCTTAAATTTACTAGCAAGAGCTACACATAAGCTAAGAAGACTTAATAAAGAAATAAGCTAGTTTTAAGAAAAATATAAGTAGTGATAAAATTACTATAAACATATTAATATATTATTACACCTCTGCTTAAACTTCTATTAATATAGGAAACTTTACATACTTTTTTATTAGCTTTTAACTTATTAGAAACGCTAGTTTACAGTACATCTTTATTTCTCTGCGTAGATTAGAATAATTTACAGAAAAACCTAAAACTATTAACAAGATTACTAAGTTAAAAATTAATATTAATATATATAAGAATACTATTTAGAGCTTTATTACTTCTATACACTCTAAATATAATATAATACTTAAACAGCCCTAAGTAAATAAAAGAAAGGTTACTATTACTCTTTCTAAAAAGTTAATCTACATCTACTTTTCTAGACAAAAAAATAAATTGCTAAGTACTAAAAACTGCCTTGTTTTAGAGAGCAAAAAGTTAAAGCAAATAAACGCAACAGCCTATTACTTCTATATAATATAAATAAAAAAGGATAAGTTAATATAGACTTTTGTAACTTCTTTTAAAAATATTAAGAAGGCTTGAGCTTTTAAAAAAAAAGTAAATATTTTATTATTACTTCCTAAGGCGTACTAATATAGAGCTTAGATTATTAAGTTATAAACTACTTCTGTACTACTCTTTTTACGTACACTTAAAGTTAATTACTAAATTCAGTTATAAATAGATATGAATAGAAAGGAAAAAGACCCTCCTTAGGGTCCTTTATACAATATAGGTAGACTAGAGCTTTTAGTTTTATACAAACAGCTTATATCTCTATTAAATAAAAAATAGATAAAAGCTAGCAGTTCTGTAGCTTTTTTCCTAGTTGTACTTACTAAGAAACTAGGAGGAGGATTATAGTTCTACATTAATTATTAAGCTCTAAGCTTAATTACGAAAAAGAACTATTATCCTTTACTATTAATCTAAGAGACGCTTAATAATATTGCTAAAGTAAAATAGTTTACTAAAATTAATATTTCTACAGCCTTCTACAAAATTAGAATTAACACAGAAGATAAATAGAAGACTGCTTTTAAGATAAAATTAGATTATATAAATAGCTAGTTACTCTTTTTAGCATTGTAAACGCTTTTAGCACCTTTTAATAATATATCAACTAGATACTCCGCACATACATTAATAATTTCTGCTTAGCCTACCAAGACAACGTTTTAATTTACACTAATAGCATACTTACAAAACACCAACGTAATATAAATAAGGTTCTAGAAGCTATAAGCAAGGCTAAGTTACTTTTGAATATTAAGAAATACAAGTTTAATATGCCAAGCACTTAATACTTTAGATTTATTATTAAGGCTAGAAAAGGACTTTAGATAGACCTTAAGAAAGTAAAAGCTATTTAAGAATAAGATGTACTAATAAATGTAAAAGAAGTATATAGTTTTTTTAGATTTAAAAACTTTTATTATTACTTTATTAAGAACTACTCTAATATAGTTGCCCTGCTTACAAGGCTTACTAGAAACGTCTCCTTTAATAGGGAAAAACAGAACAAGAAGCTTTTAATAAGCTAAAGAAGCTATTTATTACTAAATTAATACTAGCTTAATAAGACCCCAATAAGGAAATAATTTTAGAGATTAATTCTTTTAGCTACGTTGTAGTAGGAGTTCTTTTGCAATATAATAGTTAAGAAAGATTATAACTAGTAGTATACTACTTAAAAAAGATAACTAGCGCTCAAAGCAACTATAAGATACACAATAAGGAATTACTTACAGTTATCTACTACTTTTTTAAATAAGATACTATGCTACGCTCTTTAAAGAAGTTCTTAGTTATAATAAACTATAAAAGGTTAGAGTATTTCAGAAAGCCTAGACAGCTTAGTAAGAGATAAATAAGATAGGCCTAATTCCTTAGTAAATTTCTTAACACAGAACTTGCCTATAGGCCTAGGGTTAATAACTCTAAGGCTAATACTTTATTTTAGAAATAAAAAAATATGCCTGTAAATAGTTTAGATGCTTAAATATCTAAAAGGTTTTTATTAGTTTTTAAACTATCTACTACAACTACTCTAGATATAGAAAAATAAGAAAAAGAGAAGACTTTTAGGACTTTTTGCTGCAATAGTTATCTAGCAATAGTACTTTAAGAATAATTAGACCTAAAGAAACTTTAGAACAACGCTAAAGAAGAAGATAAAACCTACTAGCTAGCCTAGAAAGCAGTAAGTAAGAGAGAATGTTAATTTCTAATAAAGCTAGACCTTAAGCTTTCTATTTTTAAATGTAAATTAGATAATTTTAAGAACCTGCTATACTAAGGTCAACAATAGGTACTACACAACAAGCCTTTATGCACTAGAATTATCTATAAGATTTACTGCTTTAAGGCCCTAGGGCACCTAGGAAGGAACTTCACCTACTAGTTAGTTGCAAGAGAATACTTTTAGCCCTTAATTAGCTAAACAGTAAAGTAATACATTAGAAACTACTTAGTGTATAAAAAAACAAAACTATAAAAAGATAAACTATAAAAATTATTAAGAACTTTACTAATTCCTAAGCATATTTAGAAAAAATATTAATTAACTTTATTATAGAGTTACTAGAAATCGAAAGTTACACAAACCTGATAGTAGTTACTAATAAGCTAAGTAAAGATGTAGTTTTTATAGGACTTAAAAATACAACTATAAAAAGCGTTGCTAAAGCGTTTATTAACTCTGTAGTAGCTTACTACTAGTTACTAAACTATATTACGTCTAATTAAGGTGTTTAGTTTATAAGCAACTTTTAGACTAGGCTTTGCAAGCTACTAAAGATTAAATAACATTTATTTTTTAGATATTACTCTTAAACTAATAGCTTTACAGAAAAAATACACTTTATAGTATAAGTTTACTTAAAAGCTTTCTATAATTAGGATTAAACAAACTAGAAAAGTAACTTAAGGATAGTAAAGATTGCAATTATAGTAAAGTAAGTACAATTTACTAGAATATTGCCCTTTTTTCTATAATATAAATATAAGGTAGATCTTTTATAAATAGCTATAAAGTATAGACTTTAGAATTAACCTTAAGAAAAGAGAATATAAGAAGACTATTAGAAAGTAGAAAATATAGCTAATAAACTCTAGCAAAGTATTAAGTAAGCTTAAGCTATAATAGAAGAATCTTAACAAGAATAAGAACGTTAAGCAAGTAAAAAAAAATTACTTTAGCTTTAAATAAGTAATAAAGTTTAGCTAAAGCTAAAAGACTACTATAGAATAAAAAGACTAAGCTAAAAACTTAATTAGAAGAATTTAAAGTACATAGTACTTAAGACTATTAGACTAAATACTATAGAGCTAAATACTTTTATAAGGATACATCTAGGATTTAATATTAATAACTTCTAGCTAGCTTTTTTAGATTTTTTACTAAGCTAACTATAAGACAACAGCAAACCCTTACTAATTAAAGTAGATAGTAAACAAGAGTACCTAGTAGAGTGCCTATTATAGAAAAGAAGCATAAGAAGAAGAAAAAAAATATCTAGTTAAATTAGTAGAATACTTAAAACTAACTTAAGAACTAATTTTAAACTTAAAAGATATAGAAGCACTATAGGACTAAAAGAACTTTAGGACCTTTATTAAGGTAAAAGGTACTGTAAAAGGCTAAAGCCCTAACGTCTTTAGTACTTAATAAAAAGCTTTATTTTGCTATTTTATAGATTCTAGGTGCCTATGTACACTTAGCATCTGTAGGCTTAGCGTATTAGCCTTTCTACTTAGCCCTTCTTAGCCTGCTTAGCCCTTCTGCTCTTCTAGCCTACTTAACTTTTCTCTTAGCTCTGCGTTATTTTCCTAAGCTACGTTAGTAGCTGCTACGTGGCTGCTTTTGCTTTTTTCTTAGTACTAAGCACAGACCTTATAGAGAAGTAGATAAGCTTGCTAAGATAGCCTTTGTAGTTCTTTATTTAATTCTTTACTATTTTCCCTGCATCTTTGGTCAATCCAACGCACCCTTACACTAGGTTTAGCTAAGCTTTTTTTTCTACCTGTTTTCAGTTCCTTTTATCACCTTCTACATGCTTACTAAGCAGGCTTACTAGTAACCTAACTTAAAGCGAAAGTTTTGCGCTTTTCAAAACACTAAAAATTATAGTCCTAGCTCTTCTAGTTAATTAGTCATATATTCCTAAAAAAGTTGACTTTTAAAATTATTCTTTCTTTTTGTCACCCTACTGTACTAACAAACAATGTAGATATAGTCATCCCGTTCACTAAGCTATAGTAAGTACTGAAAGTAGATGTTCTGCTTGTCTGTCATGTCCTGCAGACCGTTCTCGCCATGGACCTCGGCACCAGACTCGTGGAAATGACCGCTCATCGAGTAATCGATGGGATTACTAGGAAGACCGGCCGCCTCGCGCTCGTCGCACTTCTTCTTCTGCATCCATGTAATCAGGAAGATCTGAGCAACAACGACGCCCCAGAGGATGCACCAAATTGCCAAGATGCCCTTAAGAGCGTTGACCTAGTAAGACGTATCGTTAGCGATGGACTCTGATTCGATCGGTGCGACTGGGAAATAGTTATTTACATATTGCGGAGCAAACTTTGCGTCGAAGATGTACGGGGTAATGATGTTACCCACGGAGTTTCCGGCGTTGAATGACGTGTAATAGATGGCCTTCTTTGTCTGGCCGGCACAGTTGGCGCCCATCCAGGAGATGAGTAGAGGATTGATCGCAAATACGAACGCGATCAAGTAATAGCCTGCGAGTAGACCACCTTTATTGGCCTTGTTTTTCGGAAGCGCAACCATCAAAGCAACACCAATGATGACGACTGTAACAAGACCAAGCAAGAAGGGGGACTTGCGCTTGAAACGGCATGCCAACCAAGACGCACCAAGGATGGAGACAAACTGAAGTGCCCCAAACGGCATGTTTAGTAAGACAGCTTCATCAGGAGTGAACCCAGCCAGGTTCTGGAGAATGATGGAGCCGAAAACAGAAGAGACAGAAGCGCCGGCATTGACAGCGATAACCATAATCATGTACAGCCAGTATTTTGATTCAGTCACAGCCTCAACAACGTGCTCCCAATTGAACTTGTGCGAAACGATACCCTGCTGATTGGCCTTCAGTCGGTCAACAGCCTTCGAGCGATCCTCTGGTGACAAGTACCGAGCCTCACCAGGGCTGTCGTGAGCCCACCAGTATGTGACAATGCCAACAACGATTGTCAAAAGCCCGAAGAAGAGGTAGACAACCTGATATCGGTAAAGCGAGGGCGAGTGTATGCGACCGAAACCGTAAACGATGGGTGCACTGATTAAGGTGCTGAGGCCATAGCAGCTGTACCAGCAAGCCACGCGAAACGGCTGCTCGGAACGCCTGTAAAAAGCAATGGTGATCATGGAGAATAGCGGAATGACCGCAGCCTCGAACGCACCGAGGAAGAATCTCGACGCGAGCAATCCGGCGTAACTCCTGGAGCCAGCGAGGCCACCGGCTACTGAAATACCCCAACAAATAATGATGACAGGCAGAACGTGGCGGTATCTAAGCTTAACGAGAATCCATGCAGCCAAAGGTTGCACACCTAGTTGCGCGTAGTATCCGATGTTGCCGATGTTTGAGTAGTCGTTGCCCACGAGATGCGCGTCCGTTTTTAGACCATAGACGGCTGTCAATCCGATGATTCCCTTATCAGCCGATTGTAGGAAGTAAACCATGCAAAGAAGAGACAGCATCCAAAGGTCAGTCTTGCGGAGGATTCGGTTGTTATCCGCTTCGGTACAGAGATGAGCATCGCTTAGGCCGGGCTCCTTGCCTTCTTCATAAGCTACGGCGTGGTTTGTTGAGGTATCGGACACATGCTCTGCTTCATGAGCGCTCGGCTTCTCGACTGTCGAAGCCATGCTGCAAGCAGTCGTTCGAAAGATGGAGTAAAGAAGTGATCCGGGTATGAGCTGCAGTCTGGGGTATCAGTGTGGGGTAGGCGTTTAAGTATATGCTTTGACCAACGCAACGCCAGCGGAAGCCGGCTCAACGGTGCAGCGGAGTAGAATTATCCCTCCAACAATTTCGCGCACACTAAACGGATGTATTTTTAGATTACGCCTCTTCGCGAGCTGTGTTAATGTGAGAATACTGTGACCAATGAACCGGTCATAAGGGGCAGCCTTGACAGCAACCGGCTAAATCGATTCAGAAACAAGTACTTGTGATGCGCCAATCGTCCGCGGGAAGGACGAATCATCGCCTGCACGGACGGATCGGACTCTGACAGACCAAAAACAATGTTGATATGTTATAGGAAGTGAGTTGGGCTCTTTGAGCCTTCGGTTTTGACACGTTGTGGTGTTGGAAGGAGAATCGAGGCGCGTGCTCATGGCATGTATGTATCGCTCTATCCAACAGCGGCGAGATTTATTGCAAGCCAATCTGTTCTTTCTCCAGGAATCTTCTAGTGGCGAGACGGTCAGAGCTTAGTGCGTCGAGGATGCCACTCAAGATGCTGAGTTCATCACCCGGTGGATGCGGTTCTCTTCACTGACCCCTCCCGCGCTCGACATACTTTGATGTTGAGAACAAGACTTTCTTGACAAGACGATAAGCTTCTGGCTAAGAGTGCTTAGGTGGCAATCGTCGAATCCTTTTAACGCCACAGGTGGAGTGATGAGCCGCTTTACGTCATCAATTCACAAGAGTTCCACCAACAACCAGCCTGCCTTTGCGCCACCAAGTCATTCTTTTTTCTTTTTCTTTTGCAGGCGACAATGTCAAGAGCCCATTGGATTACCTAAACTGACTTCGCCAGACTACCATCGCCACGAATTCATTATCGCCCTCTGGGGAATGCTGCTTGGCGAGATTCCGCACCTAGAGAATCCTGCGCAAGCTTGCCGCGAGAAGAACAGATGATTCTTTTTCTTCGCCTCCTCTCCATCTAATTGCCCTGAAATGTTTCCTACCAGGCTCACGGAACATTGGAACTCTGCTAACCACCTCAACGGGCGGAGTAAGCTCTTATTTCAACAGCGCTGCAATCTTTTGAGTCACTGGAGAAGCGTGCAATAATCGTCTCAAAGTCAGGTACAGTTTTTGTATTGACTACGGACAATCAAACGACGCATCTCAAACACAAGCTTTTCTTGCATGACCATCACATGCCTCTGGCTGAGAACAAATCAATCGCGAAATATTTAAAAACACCAATCACGCTGAAACAATGATCTTCAAACTTCCCCTGACCTGGACTCTGGGAAAGATCATGGACATGTTGCGCGCTTCCTTTGGTGAGCGCTGCTCTCTGAAGCGGCCCGCGCACACGCGTCGGGTCCTGGCGAAATGGCCTCCTCGGCCTTCAGGACTGGCATCGCGTCGCCGCATAACGTGATCGCAACCTTGTGGTCCACCGGAAGTGCTTCAATGTACTGCTCGCCTTCAGTAGCACTGTCCCGGTGTTTAACGGATGTGCTTAGTGATGGCGTCGGCGGTGGCTCACGAGCCGGTGGGGCAAACTTCACCTCATCGACAGCGCCATCAGCTTGCCCCGTCCCTGACACCGACGAAGACGAAGACCTAGTGTTAGGATAGCTGTCTGAACAAGTCTCTCTCTGTGACGCATCAGCATCGCCAATCCGCTGGAGACTTTCTGGATGGCTCGCTTCAAGCTCTTGTCCCGATATCTCTGTCCAACTGCTGGTATTAAGTGAAAAATTATCGACGTGGTTATGAAGTCCTCGATGCGCCTCCGCTCTTCGACTCTCCCAATCCATCGTCACAATACCATATTTCATGGATTCTGCAGCAACTTGCTCCGCTTCCCGAGTCACCTTCTCGCGACGATACTTGTAGCGTTCTTGCTTGCTTGCCTCGAATTGCGCATTTCGATTCTTGTAGCACTCCTCTAACTTTAAGTGTGTGTGATACCGACAGCCCGACAGTGGCGAAGATCGTGTGTCGTGGGAGAGGTGTCGCATGGCATTTTCGAGTGCGGCATATACAAAGATCAGTGGCAAGCTGTCCGGATCGACGTCGCCGTACCCTCCGATAGAATTATTAATCCAGCGATCAAGAAGGAAGCGCTGCAGTACCATCGGCATGTGGTGTCTCTTCTCGCCAAAGATGTGCGAGATAGTGTCGACATCTGGACGTACGCCCTTTACTATCTTTTCTTCGAGCATATCCATCACTCGGTCGATAAATTCGCCATCTTCTATCACATAGCCGTGTATCGCTGCGTTGATCAGAGGCGAGCATGCGATCCACGTATGCCGTGAGTCGATGCCGTCGGGATCGAAGTTGATATCGCGATAGCGTGTTGGGATCACACCGGTGTGCCGCCAAAGTCGGTGAAGTTCTGCAGCATCGGGGTCGATGTTTAGGTGTTTGAGAAGGGTCACCGGGCCAGGGCGGGCACCCACTTCACTATCAGACATCCGCACCAAGCGTCGTGTCAAGTACCATGACTGTGGGTTCTGGCGACCACATAACACATTTACCATCGACGGCCTGAGCATTTTCAGAGATACATCTGGTATTGGTGGTGCAATCTGTAGCTGCTGTAGACCGGATGACTCTTCTTTGCGAAGCTCTGACTGTACAGGTTCTTGCACGTCCATGTCCACATCATCGACGACTTCATCTTCGCTTAGCAGCTGTCCACCTTCAAGCAGCATATGGTATGCACTTTTCCGTAGGCGTTCCTCGATGCTTGGCCGGCGGCGAGGCTTGCGGTCAGGTTCCTCGGTATGCTCGTTTCCATCGAAAATGCGGTCAATCTTCCGATTCTTTCGACTTCGTGGGCTAGGAGTTGGAACATTACTGGGAGAAGGTAAGAGCCGAGAGGTTTCGGTTTCCAGGTATCCTTCTGGGCTGACACCCGGGAAGCCAGCTATAGTGGACGGAGGCGTTCTGGCACGCTCAAGCTTCCTTCGTATCTCATGCTTGTTTGAGGAAGACATCTTTTGCGCAGAGAGGTTTCCCAATTCAGGAAGCGAAGCCGGTCGCTATTAAGAAACTGGATGAGAGGCGATATTCTAAGTCCAGTAGGGTATCAGGGTCGTATGATGTTAATAGTTTCGAAGGAACACATCGGGTCATATCCACTAAGAGCCATGTGAAGAGCGCACGCTTTCGTCATCAGCAGACTCATCACACTACCCCTTTCGGAACGAACTATCACATTGGCCGCCGATGTGACGGCTTGCCATGACAATGACTGAAGGCGGTCAATGATCGATACCCCAAGACGACACACCCATGATCAGTCTTCCATGACAATTCTTGGTAAACTTACAGCAACGGCACCCAGTTTCGGACTCAGTCATCATGTCGCAATCACTTTTGCGACCCCATATCGCTATCCACTTTCCTACGTTTTCGTAGCGCCAAACGCTATGCCTTTAGCGTTTTCATTTTTGAAGTCAGTAACATTTGTGCTTGCAGGTCGAACAACACTATCAGAGCGTCGTCCCACAGAGCATATTGACGTTGACCATGCGATAGCCGAACGCTCACCATACCTTCGAATTTACCTCCCACGGCACGTGCGAGATGATCGGCCTTTACTGCCGATTCAGCTCGGCGATGTAGATCCCGCAGGCTTCAAGCTCTACATCGAGTGGCTGACCATTGGCCATGTTAGATATTCTAGTCAGCGAGCACTTCGCTTCGACTCTTGCGTCGACCTTATCTACGCGCACATCGTTGGCTCCACGTTCTCGCAACCGCATTTCCAAGACTACATTATCGATACGCTAGCTTACGTTCTTGGACCCACGCAGAAACCAGATCTAGACATACTCGGACAATTGTTCCTGGAGAAACATGCATCGAGCCAGTTGAAGAGGTTTTGCATCGATAGAATATTCGCGCATGAACGGAAGATGCTGAGTTTGGTGAGGAACTTTGTAGAGGATATGGTGACGGGGGAAAGTATCGTCAAAGGATGTGAATACCATCTGCATGACAATGAGGTATGCTATAAACACGGAAGAGTGGCTGAGATCCAAGATTTTGCAGGAACTGTCAGAGTGGACGAAAAAAAGTGGACTATCGATGACGACCCGGAACTGAATGCAATGGCAACACAGTACTTGGGTAAAACGAACATGGCCTATACCATACCGGAAAGTTTATCAAAATCCTCGTCAAAATCACGCAGCACGGTTGCTACCAAGCATCGACCCTTTTCCGACAAACGTCGTAGTCAAAAGTACAACCTCGCATCGCAGCTCAAAAGACTACCCCTGAAAGCCATCCATACATCAAGCTCGCAACGTCAAGGCTCTTTCAAATGGTCTGAAGATCTGAAAAGTCCCCAAGCATCCATACGATCGTTGGCTTCAGACCTAGACATCGACAAACCCCTACCACCCACACCATTACCGTATGCATCATCACCCCCACTGCCATTCCAGTTCACCGCACCAATAGAAAGCAGTATAAGGATCTTCAACAACGAAAATCATCAGTCGCGCAGCACGCAAGACCTAGTCCTCGAGTGTCTCAGCCGGCTGTCACCATCATTATCCCGCAGCCCAACACGATATCTCACCAGAGAAAACCCCACACAAACACCCACCCATCCTCATTGACCTACAGATACGACGGAGAGCCCTAACCTCTCTCAAACATCTACAGAACCCCCTTTCCCAGCCACAGCCATATCGACTTCATCTTCCTCATCCTCACGCACTCCATCAAGTACTGTACAGCCTGTTCAACATCCCTATTATATCTCCCCTTCCTCTCCTTCTGTCCCCCATTTTCCTCCCTTGGTAAAAAGGAAGCCGGCGCCGCCGAGAGGAATGGACTGGTTGGAGCAGTGGGATAGGTTGTTTGCTTTACAAGGGACACAGGGGTTTGGGTTGAGGAGGAGTGGGAAGAGGGAGAGGACGAGTTGGTTCATGGAGATTTTGAAGGGTGTAGGTAGGAAGGAGGAGGGTGGAAGGATATGGTGAGTAGGGTGGGGTGTGTATAGAACGGTTACGGGGGAACATCTTTGTCATTGCCTCATCTTTGATGCTCTGTTTGCGTTGCTAGGTTCGATGTTGTTGAACACATTTTTCGATTGTGCCAACGCTATGTATACCCCCCCAAAAAATGACTATGCTTTATCCAAACCCTTCCGTTCGTCATCGCTCTCCCGCTCAACCGTCGCTTCGACGTGCTCAGTCATCAAGTGTTTGATACCCTTCATTGACAGAACAGCGATCGTCGCAAGCGCAACAAAGGGCACTACACTCCAGTAACCCAGTCTATACGCACGCGCATATGACCAGTGGCTTGCATTCCAGGCGGCATCGATGATGGCTTCGTTCACGCCAGGTACACCAGCGCCCCTGAACTTGGAAACTGAACTGCCCTTCATTCCTTTCAGAAGCGCAGGTACTGACGATTCGGGTAAACCAGCTGCAAGAGCGGCAGAGCTCACGTCTCCAGCGAGATGCGAAGCGATGCTTGAGTTGACAATGGCGTAGATGACTGCAGTACCGAAGGCGCCACCGATGGCTCGCGCGGAGAAGGCGAGACCAGTTGCTGTCGAAAGAAAAGCGTGAGGCGCTGTAAACTGAATGCATGCGACAAGCAGTGTGAGCGGGCCAGCGCAACCGATACCTGTCAAAGCTGTGAAGATTATCTGTTCTGTGCGCCAGCTGGGTCTGATGAACGCGAAGCATATGGACGCGATGAACATAATGGCGAAGGTGACAGCAAGGGGGGTTTCTGAATATGGCATTAGACGATGTTATCAAAAAGAGAACAGTCTTACTTAGGTCTTTGAACTTGGTTGCATACCAAGTCACAGCCAATGACGTGAAGATTGACGCGATCTTGTAGGACAGTTGCCGAATAGCAATGTCCCATGAGTTGTCCTCGAACCCAACGTTTAGGATGAGCTGTGGTGTAACCGCGTTGATGGCAGAGTAGTAGATCCACCCCTCGATAGCGAAGGCAAATGTTGACAGCCAGAAGTTTGGCCCAGTGGAAAAGAAGACGTGCGCAACAATGCCGTCCGAGCGACCTTTCCACTCTGAAACAAGTCAGTTTTTGGCTCTCCACTAGGCTATGGGAAATTTGTTACCATAAAGACAAAAGGCTATGAAAAGAACGATGCCAACAGCAAGGTTGGCGCATACATGTGGGTTGCTCCATGGATACGCTCCGCCTGCCCAGTTGAGTGCCAGGAGTATCGGGGTAGCAGCAGCAACGAGGAGAAGAGAACCAATAGGGTCGCAAGCCCACATCCACTCTTTAAATTTCATTCGAGGATAGTCGGTGCGTTTCGTAGGCCAGTAGAATACGAATAGACCAAGCGATGAGGTACCATGTAGTCCGACTTGGATCCAGAAGATGTAGCGCCAGCCAGAAGCGCTGAGGTCGGTCACCGCGCCGGCTGCTAGACTACCGACACTATAGGCCTGTCAGTGTTTTGCTAGTTTCGTAGGCTGTGTACTTACGTGCCACCCAAGACACCTGCCACCCCTGCAAGTCCATTTGCCAAAGGTCGGTACTTCAAAGGTAGGATCTCGGAGGGGATAGACTGAACGATGGAGATGGTTGCAAGCGTCGTTCCGATGAGGATACCGCCTCCGATTAACATGGACATGCTCGTGGCTTTGGCGCAAACGATAGCGCCAACGCACGCGATTAGCGGGGGTATAGTGGCGAACAACTTGCGATCCGAGACATCAGACAAGCGGCCGACAGGAGGAGAGAGGACTGATTGCATGAGGAGCGGACCCTACACCATGTTAAGACTTGTTGTCTGTACTCTTCGGTTCGGCAGTTGTACCTGGATGATCCAGCTTGCAATGGCAGGCTGTCCAAGCTCACGGATAATAAAAGACAGGACGGATCCCGCAGCCACTACTACGAAGACTTGAGACATGGCGCTATATAGTGAATTAGCCATTGTCAGGCAATGTGACTGTATAGAACGTACGCAAAACAACAACAAAAAACGACCATCCACGATCTCCATGAGAGGTTGACATGATGAATGTTCTCATTGGCTTCCTGGTCGATGGGTACGATGTGAATATCGCGGGCATGAGCGGTCTCGATGTGTGTCACTCCCGTCTTGCTGTCCATAGCTGTTCACACCAGATAGCCAGATTGAACGAAGAAGATGAAGATGGGACGGGCGAAGTCTACATCCAACATGACCACACATATACTACAGCGGGGCATCAGGCATTGAGATGGGCGGTAGCGGCATTGTCTTCCAACGCCATGCATATCGGCAGATGCAGACGCTGGGGTTGAAGTGCTTTTAAGGCTCGTATGGGTGAAGTTTACCGAGTGATGGAGTCATGCGGGGCCCCATGTCGGGGTGAAGATTGGCGCTCATTCGCTGCAGAGAGATGCGGGGAGGAGTGTCCACGACTCGGGTGTGGCGCGCCTGAGCCCGAGACGCATTCCTTCTCTTTCCCACCCACTTGATGGCTGAGGTGTCCATCGCGATATGCCGTTGCTTTCCCATGGTGTCTGGCGGAGAAATGGTGATCAGTGAACGAGGAAGGGAAGCTCGGAGTTAAGCAGGCCCGGCCCGCTGGACCCTGAGACTTTTGTTGTCTTTGCGCGGCCGCTACTCTTCACCAACATTCCAACACTCGACTCGACTCGACTCAACAGCTTATCCGACGCCTCTTCACCGCGTAGCAGCCTTTTCAACGCTCTAATACTGACTCACCCACCAGGCGATGCTATGAGCAGCCCACTTCCCCTCGCAGGGCGTCTTGTCCCCCTCAGGACCAAGGACGAGGTGCGCGCCAGCCTAGAGACCCACAGCGTCTATGTCGTCGAGGTGCCGGCCAAATTTGCCAATGTTATCAAGGAGTGAGCCATTCACTCCTGGTGCACTAGCGTGAGCCCCTGCTAACCCCGACTGCCTCCAGTGCCGTGCAAGCAGCGCTGCCCGATTTCAAGACGTCGGAAATCTCCCACCTGCGCCGCGTAGTGCAGTTCAAGTACCTGCCGCCGCATCTGCAGAAACAGTTCTATCCGCCCGCGAGGCTTCCGAGAGGTGAAGAAGATGATCCTGCCTCTGCACTGTTGTCTTGTTCTGCTACATTAGCGCCCTCTGCTCCCCTTCCTACGTCCTCGTCCTCTTCCTCGGCCCATGGTGGCAGTGAGGCTGCTGCTGGTGCGACTGTTGCTGAAGATTTTGACCTAGTTCGCTATTTCCTCCTGTGTCCTACGCGCCACATGCCGCATGCCAACCTCGCAGCTCTCATACGCACCTGTCCGCCCTTTGACGGCAAGACTGCACCGCCTCGCATCCTCTATGTCACTGTCCCGGCTCTGGCACCCATATCTGCCGAACAGGCTGTAGAATGGAGCGACAAGTACTGGCCCATCTCGTACAAGAACACCAACCCATACGGTCCACATCCAAGCCTCGTGCAGCGCAACCAAGAGGAAATTCAGCCCGAAGCAGGCAGCTGGTTGGCGCTGGCACGAGCAGCTGGCCAGCAGATATCGGATCAGTGCCTTGGTGAGAAAATCGGCGTCGTCGTGGTCGACCGCACCAGGAACACGCCAGAGATCGTCGCTGTTGCAGGCGACTGCCGCTGGAGGTCCTTCACCGGCACCGCTGAACCGCCCACCGGAACTGGCAATGTTATGGCTCATGCTGTCCACCGCGCCATCGCCATGGTTGCAAAGAAGCGACTTCGTGTTGCTGGCACTGACCCCGCATATCTCGACCGTTCCCTCTTCTGCGACAACCCCCTCACCGGACTCGAGAGGACTTACTACGAAAAGGACAACATTTCATCGAGCGGCTACTTGTGCGTCGACCTCGACATCTACCTTACCAACGAGCCCTGCGTCATGTGCTCCATGGCCATCCTACACTCGCGGTTCCGGCGTTGCATCTTCGGCAAGCGGATGCCATACACCGGCGGCATGACAGCGGACGGCCCAGGCGACTCATCGTCAGCGGGCAGCGGACTGAAGAATGGCCTGTTCTGGCGACCAAGCGAACTCAACTGGAAGTTCCTGGCCTGGGAGTTCAAGGAGGAAGGCAAGGCTGCGGATGCGGACGCTGGCTTCAAGGATACACTGCATGCTTAGACAGGCACGAACACTAGGCTTGACTTGCATTGGATACACAGCATAGACACGGCGCATTGGATTACACTGTCGCTACAGTTACCGGGGAAGATTATACCAGTATAGATTAGCGTTAATATGGTTTGGATGGAAAGCATCCGTTCTTGTCAAATGAAACATAACGCTGAAGATGAAGCTTGCACGGCTCGTGTTGACCTTGATCGAACAAACTACGTCTTCTTATACTACATGTATAAGATCATACGGAGATGCCAAGATACGCAGTATAGACAGCGGCTATCGTCATTTACGCGTCGGGTAAACCACCGCCATTGATCTCCCGGCTTGAAAACGTGTACGCAAGACGTCGACGATGGTCAATTTCAGGGTAGTCTTTCCCGGCCCCAACAGACGCGTACAAAAGAGTCTCTGGCTAACAGGGGCGCTGAGCCCTACTGCGGAGACGGCTATCAGTCTACGAAGTAGTCTGAGCGGGTCTTTATGGCGGTTGCTGACGCACGTGCGCTCGCGTTCGGCGCCAAGCTAACGCGACCTCCACCGTCAATCCAACAATGGCCAATGGTGCTGCAAACATGCAAAACAACACGGCGACAATGTTGCCAGACGAGATCATCGTGCAACTGAGCTCTGAGTTCCAATGCCGCCATCAGCAAATACAGCACCTTGCTGCTCTCTACAGTGTGCGTACATCCACCAGGCTTCAGAGACATCCTGCTGACCGCAGCCCAGGCGCATCTCCCATCTCCACCCTTTCTGAACGTCCACGGTCTCACAGCGACTGGCAAATCCACAATACTGCGCTCTTTCTTCCATATCTCTCACGTACAAAACACAATCATCAACGTTCGCGAATGCATTACCGCGCGGCATCTCCTGGAGCGCATCGTCGCAGCTAGTCTAGATGCGCTCGATGAACTCAACGATGAGAAGATGGATAGGGGATCGTACGCGCGTACCGAGAATCTGAGCGCGCTATGTGTCAATATGGAGAAGCTGTTGGCGGGTAGGGGGAAGTTTGTGTTAGTACTGGACGCAGTAGACAAGTTGAGGGAAGGGGGTGGAGCGTTGATCGCTGCGCTGGGAAGACTGGGAGAAATGGTACGTTCCAATGTACCTCAGCTGGAACACACGAAACTAATAGTTCGAACAGATACCAAACCTCTCCCTCATCCTCACGACGACCCTCCCCCTCACACCCTTTGTCCTCCACTCGTCATCGGCGTCCTTCCTACCTTTTCCATCGTACGCGCGCAGTGAAGTCCTCACAATACTGGGTGCCAGCCCACCAAAGATCTTCCTGGAACCGCCCTCTCTGGAACAATTCCCCGATTATACACCCCATGTCGCAGCTGAAGACGACGCCTGGCTATGGGGCCGCTTCCTACAAGCCGTCTACGATTCTCTCGCAAAGCACACAGGACGAGATCTCACAAGCTTCAGAAACTGTGCACTGCGACTCTGGCGTCCCTTTGTCGAACCAGTTGTATCAGGACAATTCGGTACACGCGATTTCTCGCGCTTAATGGTGAACAGACGTCATCTGTTCCAGCTCGAGGACTCGGTCCTAGATCGAATCATCTCGGATACCACCGAACCTGCAAACGACGCTGCACCGGCAGGCGTTCTGCCAGCGACGCCCAGCAAGAAGAAGCTAGCAAACATGACGGCCCATGGCCTTCCATACTTTTCAACACACATCCTGCTCGCCGCGTACCTAGCGTCCTACAATCCCTCACGAACCGACGTAACATACTTCATGAAGCACACCGATAAGCGCAAGAACAAGCGACGCGCACCCAGTGCTGCTTCTTTCAGCGTTACGGGGAAGCGCACTGGAACCAAGCATCGGAAGATCAGCCGGCATCTGTTGACACCGAGCCCCTTCACTCTCGACCGGTTGCTTGCAATCTTCAGGGCCTTGGTTGAGGGCACCGTGCCACAGGTGGCAGATCTCTGCACGCAAATTGCGACGCTCACTAGCATGAGATTACTAGTCAGAGCCGGAGGAGCAGGGAGCAATGACGCACTAGAGGGCGGTGGTCGATGGAGGGTCAACTTTGGATGGGAGTATGCACGCGCACTGGGTAGAAGCGTAAACTTGGAAGTGGGCGAATACCTCGTTGGTGGTGTGGACTAGGATAGACGGAACATCATCCTCATACTTCCGCACCACTTTACTGTCTATGTGCATGAGGTATCTACGAACTACAGCTACACTGCAACATGCCCTTGTACTTTGGTACATCACCACACAACCTCTCTTCCTCATCTGCATTCCACTCCCAGTTCTCTTGGAAGGGGCTCAAAGCGAGCTTCATAATCTGAGGTAAAATGTCGCGCTCGCCCTTCTTTTCAACGCGCTCGATGAGTTCGTCTAGGATCCATGAACGGGGGACAAACTATGTCGACGTTAATATCTCATCTCCCATGCAAGAAACGGAAGCGAAGGAAAACTTACATTAGGATTGACCGCATCCATAGCCGTCTTCCTTTCCTCATCCATGGCCTCCCCCCAATCCTCTTTAACCCTCTCCGCCCATTTCCCAAGCCACTTTCCAATCCTCTCCCTGCCATCACTCTCCTGCCTCGGCGCATCATCCTTCCTGAAAAACCGCCCCGCAACATCCCTCCTCTGGTCCTCAGTCTCCACCTCCGCCAATGTCATACTCCCCAGCCTCCTAAACGCATGATGGAAATCCAGCTCATACTTTTCCAAACAATCCAGCAATTCCGACATCAATTCCTCGAAATCTGAATCCTTTTGCGTCTTGAGACCTAAACGGAGCGTCATGAGACGTCGGTATTCAGCTAGAAAAACCGCTTTGTACTCTTCGCCTGCGCGGTCAATGGCCGATTCCGCGCATTTAACGATACTATCTGCTTCTTCTTCCGTGACGCCTTTTTCGACAAAAGTCGCTTCATCGACTTTACGTCCTGCGCCCATGAGCTCGCCGAATGCTTCGCCGAGGCGGACGAGGTTCCACCAGATGATTGTCGGTTGGTTGCGGTAGCTGTAGCGGAGCATGTGGTCGTCGTGGTTGGGCGTGTAGGTAGGATCGAAAGTGTCGAGGAAGGCAAAGGGGCCAAAGTCGATGGATAAACCGAGGATGGAGGTGTTGTCTGTGTTTAGTACGCCGTTCATGAAACCGTAGGCTTGCCATTTTGCGACAGTGAGGGCGTTGCGGCGGAGGATTGCGCGGTAGAGACGGACGTAACGGTTTTCTTCGCCCTCGCCCTCGCCCTCGCCTTCGGTTGTGTCTTCTGCGATGCCTGAGGATGTTTGGTTGTGGATGTCTTTTGCGTCGCCGGCGGGGAGTTTGGAGGGGAGTTTGTCCCATCCGCCGTAGACATGTTCTGCTGTGTAGTCGGCCAAGGTACGGAGTGTGTTGCGGTCTCCGCGTATGCGCTGGAGGTCGAATGTGCCAAAGCGAATCCAGCTCTGTGCAAATCGTGTAACAATTGCGCCTGGCTCCATCCGTTCACGCATGACCTTGCTTCCGTTATTCAGGGTGAGCGCCAGCGCTCTCGTACTTGGAATGCCAATAGCGTTGAGGTATTCCGAAACAACAAACTCTCTGATAGATGAACGGAGCACCGCTCGGCCGTCGGCAAAGCGGGAATATGGCGTGCGTCCAGCGCCCTTTAGTTGAATTTCGTAGCGTACGCCAGTTGCTGGGTTCGTAGACTCGAACAATGAGATGGCTCGACCGTCTCCGAGCTGGCCGGCCCATTGGCCAAACTGGTAGCCCCCGTAGCATTGCGCCCAAGGGTATATCCCCGCCTCTGGGTTCGACTCGTCCCATGTCAGAATCTTCTTCCCTGCAACGACTTCCTTGAACTCCTCAGTCTTCGCTTCCTCTTTCTTGAGACCGATGTCTTGTAGTGCCTGCTGGCTGACAGCTAGTAACTCTGGCTCGCCTTGTGGATCAGGCCGAACATATGTGTATAGTGCTCCCTTTACCAAGCGCGGTCCAAGCATCTGCCGTGGCGCATCGTGCGAGTCTTTTGGTCTGGGGAATGCGTCATCAGCGGGAAGATTCGATGTGAAGACGTTCGACTTGTGAAGGGACTGCAGCGTCTGTAGTTCGCTGGACGAGTTGCTGGCTATCTGTGGGATGTCGAGGTGCGCCATGATTTGATTGAGGCGCGTAAAAGTGTGGAACGGGTTCTTGCAGATGTATCTCGTCGACGATATCGCTTTCGTACTAGGCTGCAGCGCTGATGGGATTCGAAGCATGAGCTGCTAAGGGGATATCAAGTGGTGTATTATGAGAGAGGAGCAATGCCGGCGAGATGGCGGCGAATATGTGCGCATATCGGCGCAGATCAGAGTGATGTGAATGCTAATTATGGTGCGGTGGCGTCATGCCTCGGAGCTGCTTATCGATAAGAAATCACGAAAACATGGATTTGTCGCAGTACATGACTCGCGCAGTTCATCTGCACAGACGCGTCGACATTTCTGCCATCTCTTGTGTTTTTCACTCCATGGGTTTTCACCCTTCTTCGCGCCGGCACGATAGACCCAAGAGGGATAAGTTCTTGGGGTCCCTGCAAATCTGTTGACACAGAAAAGCACGGATACTTTATCACACCTCCAGCATGAACGGCCAACCAATACCAGGGTACTTCTGGGACGCAGAGAAGAAGAAGTACTTCAGGATTCAAAACCAAACTGCATCGCAAGGGTCACATCCAAAATACTCATCAGCAAACATCAAGAAGGCGGAGAAAAAAGAGCGCATCCAGAATATCGCGATTTCGCGCTCGAACAAAGTCCGAAAGGAGCGCGTAGTCAGACGCAACCCAAACAGCTTTGCTCAGACCAATCTTGAGAGGGAGGTAGGCCTGAGAAGGCGATCACACTACGTTCATGGTCTTTGGCCTGCTGCATGCGCAGCTGGCATCAACAGTGACTCACAAGAGGTCCTGGAAATGCGCCGTTCTCATCATGGTAACATGCGTTTCTTCGACAGAGACCCAGACACTCATACAATATACGCGGTTCACAAATCGAACAGTGTGTGCAGACTGCAGGCTCATAGGGTAAATGTTGAGGGAAATCACAATACATCGTCGCTAAAGGACGTTTACTCGCATTACCCTTGGGACGAGGTAACGCGAACAACGTCTACTGTCTCCTCATTATCCTTTCTCCCGCAAACTGGTGCACTTGCAGTAACTACATATGGATCAGATCGGCCTCCAGAGCTGTGGCTCAGCGACCCAGAACGCGATCAACCAGTAAGTCACATCAGTTTACGCGCAACACTAGAGTCTACCCTAAGGTCAGGAGAGGTTTGGTTTTGCGTGCAACTTGTAGAAAATCAGCGTCTCAGTTCTCATGCTGACTTTAAATTACTACAGTATGTGGGTCAGAAATTCACGCCGAAGGACTGTTCGGCGATATGGGGTGCTGCAGCTAGACCGTCGACCTTCACGCCATCACCTAGTCTCGCAAACACTGTTGCAGCGACTTGGTCTGAGCACCTCGCAGTTGCAGCTTCGAGGTCGATGCTGCTCTTCACTCGCTCGCAAGCAGGAGTATGGGACTCGCAGACTGCGGTGAAATCACTTGCCTCGGATGTGCTGGCCTTGGAGTGGTTTTCCTACACCACTGTCGCACTCGGTTGTCGAGACGGAACCATTCGGCTCTACGACACGAGATCAGGGGGTTCAAGCCATGTTCTCACACATCCTTCCCCCGTTTCGAAGCTCAGGCGTGCCGACGATGAGACCAGGTTGATATGCTCAGGGCTTCAAGACACGCTTTTCCTATACGACATCCGCTCCCCTCGCTTGTCACGTAATTCGTCGCGAAAGGCATTCAACTACAACAACCATCACTACAATGAAGAATACTTCGAGCCAATTTATCCTACCCGCCGCGATGGGCCCAAGCGACGGAAACTCAACCACAAGGCTTTCAAGAATTGGTCTCAGCCTGTCTTGATGTTTGAACATGCAAATCGGGATGAGCTGGATCTGGATCTGGATATACATCCTCGACTAGGGCTTCTAGCAGCAGCCCAAGATCAATCAGCGGGTACAGCGATTCGAATTAGCAACATCTGGACGGGGAAATTGGTCCAGGAGCTCAAGCCTGATAGTGTTCAGTCTGACAAAACCTTGACACATGAACCGATTCGGTCGCTGAAGTTTATTGATCGTGATGACGATGGAGACGGCGAAGCTGATCTCTGGTCATGTTGGAACGGTGGAATTGCAAGGTTCGGATGGTGAGATGGATACGATGAGTCGGATGGGTTGTCACCGCGAGCCGCAGATAGAGCTGCACAGCTAGAATGCAATCACATCTGTACTCAAGGCCGCATCAAGGGGCCGTTTGGTGAGTACAAACGTGTGATAGTGCAACTTCAACGTCATTCAGAACCACAGTGAAAACCATGCACTACGTCACAGTGATACTTATCCAATCACATACTCAAAATACATGTGCTTACCTTGTTGTTTTCTGCAGCCTCGCACCTCTCCTTCGAAACAGCAGTGTTGACATCCAAGCCCACGATTGGGCGTAGAGGCGCTACCCCCCAACTTCCAATGGTGAAGGACCGGGCACCGGTTCGGACACAATTCACAGATGCGTGAGTGGCCATGTATCATGTATGCTCTTCACATCCGGGGATCAATTTTCACTATAGAATTACGAATCCTTCCCTGCTAAACTGCGACTTTAACTTTCCAACCCAAGCACTGCACCTTCTACCTCAACTTCTCAAGAGCTCCTGCCACATGAGCTGCGATATCGGCGCCAATACAACGCGGCTTACGAACCTGCCAATTGAGCTTGTCTACGCCCCTGACTTGGACTCAGCCAGTGAACACAACAACTAAGCTCGATCCAGAACTCCACTCTTAACTGTTACGAAGCTACGGCTAAGGATTCCTCAATACCCCCGAGGCCAAGCCAGAAGATGCCGCACATCGATCTCGAAAATGGCAACGCCATGACCGAAAACAAACGCGACGCAAACGCGACGAGCATCAGCAGGAAAGTCGACAACAACCCCATCAAGCACAGCACCTGGTCCATCAACCTTAGCACCACCATCCCCCTCTCAATCGCATACCTAGGTCTCTACCTCACAAACTACTACCTCAGTCCGTCCGGACCCAGAGGCCAGCACCGCGAAAGTATTGAAGGACGTATACAACCTCTCGTCATCATCCTTATGCTCCTCGGTCCGGATATCATCCAAAAAGCCTTCTCTGTCACTGCCGCATCTGCGCAGAATGAGTCTCCGTGCTTTAGCTTTGGTTGGCTGGCTTATAGCGCGTCGTTGTTGGTGCCGGTGGTGTCTGGGAGCGGTGACTTGTTACCGAGACCGGAGTTTGATGTGAAAGTTGTGGATATGGAGGCGGGGAGGATGATCAGGAGGAAGGGAGAACCAGGTTTCGTGCCCCAGACTGGCAACGGCAAGTGTGATGTTGACAGCGATATTGTCATCGAGATCCTGAAGCCCACAGACCCAACGTCGACCCCCGTGTCCTTCTGGACCATGATACGGAACCTCAGCATGGCCACGGGACTTTTCCAGTTCAGTCTCGCAGGCGTGTTTTGGCAGTACTACGGCGATCTGTCCGTCTTGTTGCTACTCAGCACGTCAATCCTACTCCTGGAGGTTGTCGCCAAGCTACCTTCCTTGTCCTCTCGAAATCACCTTTCGCACAACGATTGTCGGGAAGACAGTGCGTTCATGGTGATGCGCGACACCGGATCATCACCTCGACGCATTCTTATCCTTCAACCCACCGATCCTGAGATCTCCTCCAGCCACTACCGCGCTACGATTGCCCCGGACGCAGTGAGCCTTGTCTACACGCGTGCCTCAATCCCTACGGTCATACTCATATCAGGTGGATTCCTCAGCCAAGCACTTCTCTGCACTCAAATCTCAGACGCTGCAGCCATAGCCATGGTAATCGTCATGTTCTGTGGCACGATTAGCAACGTAGCTATTGCTGCTTTACTGAGAGCGCCACATGTGGACGGTGTGAAGCTACAGTGTAGAGCATGTAGTTAGACATCAAGGCTGTATGCCTTTGTATGCCTGTTATATCGATGTTAGATTTACTCTGATCGTTAAAGCATGCCTCGTAGTGCCACGCTCTTTCCACTTCAAGCCCTCTTAATTCATGACGCCGCGACTTTCTTCCCACCCCCTCCTAAAAGCGGTAACCTTACCCTTCCAAATACCGCCCCACCACCCCTCTGCATCTGCGCAACCGCATCACCCAGCAACACTCGTATAGCCCCTTCTAACCTCTTATCCTTCTTCCTCCTCATCCAAAGCAGCACAATACCCAATATAAACACATCAACAGCTACATGCTTGAAGCACGCCCACACCCATCTCCATATTCCCCTAAACAAGCGATAATGCGCCGAATGTGCGAATAACCTCCTCGCTTCTAGCTGTTCTCTCAGCGCCGCGACTTCGGCCGTCATCTTCATTAATGACTGCTCGACGCGCTTCCTCCACTTCTGATCTGCGACTGATTCCTTGGGTGATTCTTTTGCTGCTGCGCCGTTTCCGACGGCTGGTGTTGCGCTCAGTCCCGGTATGTTCATCTGTATCGGCTTCCCTAGCACGCCCATGCCTCTATTCCGCGGCGCGGGTGTCGGTGTTTGTATGGGTATGGGTTCTGCTCGCATCAACTGTTGTAGATCGGTTTGTACGCCCGCGTCTTCAAGTTCGGGGCTATCGTCGGGGTAGGATGTTGGGTTGTATTGCGAGTCTGGGGCGTCGACGAAGACTTCCCCTCTGTCGATTTCTGCTTCTTCTTCTTCTTCGAGCTCTTCTTCGGAGTGCGACATGGGGGACTTGACGCGAAGGGGTATGTCGCGGGCTTCTTCTCGTCGCTGGTCGTTTCTGTCGCGGTCCATGTCGCTGCTTATGCCCATTGCTGCTCGTCCGCTTTGCCCTAACTCGTGCTGTGAATACCCAGATGGTATGTGGTCTGCGGTTCGCAAGGGCGAGGACGAGGAGGATGACGGTACGTTGGATTTGACTTGGTCCCAGACGAACTCGAGCTCGGCAACCAGTTCCCGGGAGTCGGGCGAGGGTGAGGCGTACTTGTGCATGGTGTCGATGAGGGTGGTGATGTAGCGTCGTTTAGCTTCGGTGCGGGAGAGACCGTTCTGATGTTTCCAAGCGTCCCTGTGGCTATTAGTTTCCACTCACAAGTGCAACCGGAGGAGAGTAGGTGAAGGGTATCACGTGCCAACATACCATTTCTCCCGCGCTCTTTGCGACTGCTCGTCATTCCCCCTCGGACACTCCATTATGCCGTCGACATCGCCCTCTGTTTTGCATCAGCCCTGTTCGTAGTGCACTCCATATCAACATCATTTTCCCTGCATTCAACGTACCCATGGCCTGCTTGTACAGTCCATACAAGCGTAACCTTGTCACAGAAGGCGGTTTCTGCGACCCCGTCCGTATCTTATTTACAGTATTGAGCGCATGGCTAAAGACTCGATCTGCATTCTTTCCCGTTAGCAAATCGTCCATTTCGTGCCATTTCTGACTAGTTCGACGTACCGACCGAGTCTGACATTATTAGTGTGGATGTCGCGCCCCCATAAGAGGGGAGCGGCGCATTGATTAAGGTAGTGCGTGAGAGTGCCTCGAAAGTAGGCACAACGTTTTCAGCCAGGCAAGAGCAGAAGAAGAGATATAACAGAACGAAGCAATGGATGGCGGACGGCGTGCATGATGCGATGACAATGCGGAGCCGTGTGGAGATGGCATTCGTTGTCGCGCGACCCTGGCGCTTGGACCTCGGCTGTTCCGGGGCGGGCGCGCTTGCCATGTGGCAGTGCGAGGCGTCGATCCACGTGTCAACAGACGTTCTTTGTCTTCACCGTGCTTTTGCTCCTTTGCTGATATTTTGCACGACACCTCACCGTTTCACTATGGTGAGTAATTTTACACGCAGTACCATGTGTGGAAGCTCGCATTCTGAGGCAAGGATCTTCTCGACCGATCGGGCAATTTCTTCCGCGCGCGACGGGATGCTCTGGGCAGGGAGCCCCTATATCGACGAGATGCGATACACCAATGGGAACATCGCATGAACACTTTCATTTGCTCGCTGATTCCTACCAATTGGCGATAACTGGCTGTACACCGCCCCTGAAAGACCGCACATCCAACGGGTCTAAAGCATGAACAATCACTTTCCTGGGTACATCCTGTCTATGCGTGGTCGTAGCGACCGAGATATATGTTTCCTGGAAGATAATTAGCAGTGTCTACCGATGAACAACAGAAGAGCTTACTTGAACACGTACCCCCTAACGTTCGTAAATGGATTACCAACCTCATCTGTCCCAGTCGGCTACCGAACAATCACAGAGTACGCAACCGCTTTCGGAATCGGCGACCAGCTCACCTGGAAATCCTCCAACACCGTTGCTTCTGCAAATAAACTCCGGTCACCTTACGTGATGTACATCAGCCATCGAAGTCCCCGAGCTTGTATAGAACTGCCATAATGGACTAAAATGGAAGGCTGTGAACAATTCAACTCAAGAGACGAGCAGCCTATATACTACTCCAAACCTCAAACCATCGACGTCACAGCCATCCTTGGTCACAACCATGACTGAATTGACACACAGACTGCGAGGTAAGTCAGTGGGGAGTCAGTACGCGATTGCTTCAGGTTCCAGGTCTGGGGCCGGCGCTACATTGTCTACACCTACAATTGAAGCCGGATTATCGAATGCCCAAGTCAACGTGCACCATCGGAAGTGCATCCTGCGACCCAAATTAGGCTAGCTGAGCATGTCGGTAGATATGTTTGGTCGGCAACGTGTGCTCAATACTTTCTAATGGCATTTACTGGAAGAATGAAAAGCTGTCGTGTCACGATTATAGCTAAGCGGTACTATAGTTGAAAACAAATTACCAGAAAACTAGAAACCTTTCGGGATAGACGGTGTTTGCTCATTGAGGTGTGCATCAATACTCACAGCGTCAATCAGATGAGTCACCCAAGCATAAGGTCCTTGTAGGACATTTGAATTGTCTTTGTAACAAAAATGATGTCTGCGAATACGTATTGGAAGCAATGCCCCTACACCACAATGCCATAAGCCAACTCAGTATTCTGGAAGCGTAGACGAACAGCTTCAGTGTAGACCACCTCCAAAACTGGATTTACCCCAGAACTGCGAACGGCAGCGCGCTCCCATTTGTACCCTTCCAACCGATTTTCTATTCGTTAGACCAAGTTACTTCTATCCGTGATGATCCCTATCCGACCAAATAGAAGTATCGCTACAGACGTTGTTGCAGTATATATTACTACACACAGTCCAAGCCTCTGCCACACATCCAGCCTTGGCACGCACAGTGGATCTTGCACCAACCACCTAGGTAGTCTTCCACGGTATTGCAGACCACTCCCTCGCAATAGAGATGGCAAGATGGTTCATCATCGGTCGAAGGGCAATTTTTCTTTAGAAACATGAGCTACTAGATAGAGAGGATAAACCTGAAGGAGGGATGCTTACGAGCATGCATTCGTTCCAAGCAAGGGCGCAATCAAGGCAAGTATGCCAGCCGGCCTTATCGTTGGGGGGTTCGTCATTGGCGAGGACCATGGAGGTAAACGCCATGACGAGAATGACGGTGAGCTTCATGCTGATATTGGTTTGTCTTTCGAAAGCGACGGTAGGTTTATTGTCATCTGAAAAGTGAAATAGATGGGTAGTGATGTAGTATACGGTTTTGAGAATGAGATATTTAGAGAATTGTGCAAGATTTTGCATTCCCTGCGCAAGCGACCCATAAGTATATTACCATTATCGTTGAAGGCAAAACGCTTGCAGGGAGCCTAGATGCTCATATCTTGGTGATGTGAATGGTCGAATTTTGTTGCGTGCACTTTTCTGGCAAATGAGAACCAACAAAACTAAAGATACTTGCATGTTCCGTAAGTTCACTGAAAATCGGTAGGCTACTTTGCCACTCTTGCATGTGGGATTTGTGCTTATCCTCCATATGTGGAGACGTTATTTTTGATCTCTGCCCCTCGAGGACGGTTAGTTCGCAGATTGGCTTGGGATATCAGCGTACTGATAGGCTCGAGCAACTCAAGTCTGGAAAGCACACTGGTCATGTGAACCAAGACTAGAATTTTTTCTCAAAAGCTGCAAGTTCTTTACGTTTCTTGAGTCTCGGTACCCGCCTCGATTAAAAAAGCTGGATGCTGGAAGACTGCAATTACGACGTGAAGAATCAGCTGAGGCTGCTCGCTGTAGGAGAAAGTATTCCGCAATTCGTGTCATTACTCATTACTCTCAATATAGCCTCGATGATGAAGAATCCCATCGTCGGTTTTCCTCATCCACGCCTTATCGAATTCCGCTTGCACCGCCCTTCCCTGTGGTCCAAGAATAGAGTTGGCACCCGAATTTTCTCGAAGTCTCTCATGTGGGCGTCCGCATCTTGCCGCAGATCATCTGAGATTCTCGTTATTCAGACCCTAAATCACATCAGTTACCATCGGTCGTATCAGATACCCGGGTCAACTTACTAAGTCGGCTGACACTCAGGAAACTTGCATTTAGTCTGACACTTGTCCCACTCCCTGCAAGCAACGATCCTGCAAATGCGCTTGCACATCTCAGGCGTTGAGTAGCACTCCTAGAGTTGAAGTGTTAGTTTTGGATGGCATAAATATCACTGTCGCACCCACTTTGTTGCATATGGTAACCAGTTTTTCGCAGTCTTCGCAAGTGTGGTCTTCATGATGGCCTCCCCCAGCAAGGGCCAAGGTCGCGAGGGCGCTGATGATAAGGATCTTGAGTTTCATTATGATTTTGCGGTTGTGGTTGCTGCGGGGCTAGTTGGGGGTAAAGTCGCAATTGTAGTCAAGTAGAGTGTAGGTGATGCAGGCGTGGTGATGTACCTAGCGAATTGAGAGGTGAACCATTTCACGTGCCTAGTCACTCAGCGTCTCACCGATATCGCAACCGCGCACCTTCGAGTGCGCGCATTCTCCGTGTCGGCCGAGGGCGCGCCTTCCTTTTCCTCTCAGACCAGTAGCGCCGCCAAGCTTTTCGCGTGGCAGGTGAGACTGTCGGTGTTGAGTAGTCTTTGATATGGATTTCTGTATAACCACCATCCCACCTTCAGTCCACTATGCCAATGACTTCAAAAAACTGTTCTTCCTTTCTTTCATCGCAACTTCACCCTACACAACATCCTCAATCAGTCGCCGAAACTGCTTCTCTTGATACAATGCCCACTTGGCCTTTTGCCGTACGCCAGATCGGTTCTGGCGCTCGATGGCTAGCTGGCGCATTTTCTCGTGGAGCTTCGCCATGGCCGGATCTAGGTCGGTTTGCGGATCGTATACTGCAAGGCTGCGATCCTGAGGCTCTGTCCGGCCCCTGTATCTGTTTGACACGCCTTCAGCTTCCGCAAACAGTTCTACGATCTGGCCCAGCAAAGCTTCTGCGTGCTTGACGTTTGCTTCCGACCCAAAACGCCCCTGAAGCGATAGCGTGTCTCGGACATGATCATCCAGACTCAGAGACTTGCCCCACCGCGACAGGTGGAGTCTTGCGCTGTCGAGCTTGAGCTGACTTGTCTGGAAGTCTTTTCCAAACGTGCGGCCGAGCTGGACGAACTCGAAGCACTCGACTGTGTTGTTGAAGAGGCCAGCAAGGGCGACGACACCAACAACAAGACCTGCTGCCTCTGCCATGTCGGCGCGCTGGACTAAGGATGGTGATGACCGTGGAAACAGGAAAAGAAAAGGCGATGTTGAAGTGATGGATTTCTTCGCACTTGCTTGCGGCTCGTGTGTGAACATACGTAGAACGTCCCGAGACCCCACCACAGCCCTCGTGCTTCGTGCCCTTCCGTCGCGACCCCGACTTTGTCGACCGCGGGACGCTGCTCGACCAGATCCGCGAACGATGCGCTTCGCCAGCATCTCGCGTCGCGCTGGTGGGCCTCGGCGGGGTGGGCTAAGTGCGGCGGAAGGGGCTTAGGTCGACGCTCGCATCTAACACGAGACGCAGAAAGTCGCAGCTGGCCATCGAGCACTGCTACCGCACCGCTGAGCAGTCACTAGAAACGTGGGTGTTGTGGGCGCACGCCAGCAACACGGCACGACTCGAGCAGAGCTTCCGCGAAATCGCCGACCAAGTCAAGGTTCGCGGGCGCAAGGACCCGCAAGCGGATGTGTTCAAGCTGGTGCACGACTGGCTCCGCGACGAGCAGAACGGACGGTGGCTCTTGGTGCTCGACAACGCGGACGATGCTGTTGTGCTTTCCCCAACAGACGGCGGCGCTCTTCAACAGCATCTATCGAGATACATCCCCTCAAGCAGCCATGGCTCCGTCCTGGTGACGAGCCGGACAAAGCGTGCAGCAATGCAGGTCGTAGAGGACAGCGACATGATAGCGATCGAGCCGATGCACGCACGAAGAGGCGGAGGCGATGAACAGACAGACGCTGGCGCGGAGGGAGAAGGTGCTCGGGCATGAGCATCCTGACACGCTGATGAGCGTATACTGTCTTGCCCACCTCCTCAGCACTACGCGTCGATACAACGAATCTCTTGCTCTGTATAAGAGAGCATGCGCGGGGTATGAAACTGTGCTTGGGAGGGATCATCCTACTACTCGTGCGTGTTACCAGCACTATGCAGGTGTGCAGAACAGCGAGTCTAGCGTGCGTTGCATCGTACAATAGTCGAGAGCAGCGCGAGTGTACGCAGAGGCAAAGAGTCAAAACTGCTGCGCGGGCTAGCAAAGATGTGCATCAGGAGCTCAAAGCAGCTGGCGAGACGAGAGTCAGGAAGTCTGTATATTTAAAACACTTGCTATGTACCATCCTGTACCTGCAACTCATATATATGCTTTACAGTAATAAAATTTGCATTTGCGCTAAGAGCAGGCGTGTATAGAGTAGTGCGGTGTTGTGTAAGCATTCGAGCTCAGGCGAGTCATGCCCGCTAGCTATGCGGCTCTGCTTGAGCTACGCTAACAGACAAAGATCTTATATCAGCGGCAATAGATTACCGCTAATATGCTTGCGGAACTTTCATACGACCTGCAGCTCGCGCCTCAAGTCGTTAATCCTGCAATAGAACCTGCACCACAGCGCCATAACATTAGATACCATAGTGCTTCGCTCGGGATAGACTCTTTGTACATGTTCATATAGCCTTACCGACTCGGAGATATATGCGCAAACCCTCCAGTACTACCGAGGCCGACCGAGGCGGGGCTTTCGTCGATGCCGGCAGCGAATTGTGGTATTGCTAGCCACGCAGTAGTTTGTTGCTAACAATACGTAACGTAGAGAAAGCGCTATAGTCAAGCTGTCTATCCTGAGATTCTCCAGGCCTCTCGACTGTGGTTGCCTTTGTTGTGGTGGGGAGTGTGACCGGCATGCCGCCACGCAGGGCTTTCCGCCACACGTGGAGGGATACCGAGGTGGACGGCGTAACGCGCATGACGGCGTAACGCGCGGTTTGAACACCAAAACCACCACCAAACTTAAGGCTGTAGAGCCTCACACAATAGCTACTATCGCGAGATTTTTTAGTAGTAAGATCTATAGGGCTTAAATAATATATATAGCTATAGAAATTAAGTTAGAGTTCTAATCGCGTGCCCTATGCGCGAGGTAGACGCTAGTTAAGCTATAACACCACCTTAAGGCTCTCTACTACTTGTAGGGCTCGCAATAAGCTTTTTTTTAAGTAGCCTTTTTAAGAGCTTTAAGGCTGCTCCTCTTACCCTTTTAAGAAGTTTTTATAAATTGTTTAAGTTGTTTTGCAGTTCTATAAGTAGCTGCCCTAAAGGCCTATTTAGCAGCCTTCTTAGTCTTCTTCTTCTCTCTTACTAATTAAGCTGCAGCCCTTACCTGTTGCCTTATTTCCTTCTTCCTTGCTTTTGCCTGCCTTGTCTCCTTATAATGCTTATTTATCTTAGCTTTTTAGTATTGTACCTGCTCCTTCTTGCGCTCCTAGAGCTGCTAGTAATTACGTGCCTCTTTTACCTTTCTTAGAGACTAGACTATAGCTCTACCTTAGTACTCCTTAGGCTCCTAGAGTAGGAGAGGCCTGCCTTGTTTCTTGCGCGTTTTTTTATTAATTAGAGCCTTGCGTAGGCCTTTAACTTTATGCTTAAAGAGGGTCTTTTAAGTTAAGATTTAGTAATAAACCTAGCTTAGCCTTTAAGCTTATTTATTACCTAGATCTTTAACTACCTTACGCAGGAGGTGTTTAACTTTCTTTTAATTTAAGGTACTTAAGCCTAAAGACTTACTATTGCTTAAAAAGCTCTTAATACTAAACCTTTTTAATATAACTTTAGAATTAAAAGGTAAAAGGCCTGTAGCCTTAAAGGCCTTTAGGATTATTATTTCCTTAAAGGAGGCCTACTAGGCTTAGTAAAAGAGGCAAAAGAAATCCCTTTTACTTATTAAGGTAAGGCCTTAGTTCCTCTCTAGAAATCTAGATATCTTAGCCTAGTAAGCTAATAAAAGAGGCTTAAATAAGGCAATATTAAGAGGCTGCAGCGTATAAGTTAAATAAGAAGGATAGACTATAAGGAGAATCTTATTCTAATTACAGTACTTAATAAAATCTATAGTAAGGTAAGATTTATAGCTGTCTAAGATAAGTAATTAATAGGAGAATTAAGCCTTCGCCTTAGTATTATAATTAAACACCTATTTAAGCCACGCAAGACTAATATTATTATTTATCTAGCTAGAAAGTAATAAGGTAATTTAAACTTAATAAGTTTTAGGATTAAGAGCTTGTAACTAGGTGTCTTGTATTAATCCTAAGGTTAATTAATATATAAGGATAGGCACTAGGTAAGATCTATTAGCGTAGATATAGGCTAGGAGTGTTATCTACTCTTGTAAGCTATTCTAAATAGTACTCCTCTTTTTCCCTACTTGTATAAAGGCTTACTAAAGATTCTCTTTAATCTTCCTAGGATACTAAGGAGGAAGCCCTTCTTATCTATATTATATATATAACGCGCCTTAATATAGTACTACTTAATTTTCTTGCGTAGAAGATTAAAGTATAGGCTGTACTTCTTCTTAGAATTAGCTTTGTAGTAATTGTTATCTATACCTGTTGTCTATCTTAAAATAAGCTTATTAGGGTACTAGTAGACAAAGCAATTAACTTAGTATACTTTAACCTCTCTCCTTGCAATCTATAGGGCGAAATTTTGTATTATAGCTTATGTAAGTACAAGGCCTTGCCTAGTAAGCTGTTTAATATACTATAAAAGCTCTAGCTCCTGTTGAAGATAGAGAGCCTGTTAATTTTAAGCCTTAAGGTTGCGCGAGGTTAAAACACCTTAGTGTCTTTAAGAGAGCGTAGATTATACTACACTATACTTTTCTATAAACTTTATATATATAAAAGATGCGCCTAGTGCGCGTGAATTAATTTTATTAATTGCTTCTTAAATTAGATCTATATTAGTGGAGTTATTAGGTGTTGAAAGGTGGTGTTGTTTTGGTGGGGGTGCGCGTTACGCCGTCATGCGCGTTACGCCGTCCACCTCGGTAATACCTCTCAAGCCCTAGCGAGTCCTCTTATGCTTATGACTGTCAGGATACCAATCCTCCTCCCCCCACTTCCCAACATGCATCTTACACTGATGCAACACACAGTACTCCATTCCTTGTTCGATCTTCGTTTTGCACAGTCCGCGGCATGTTGCGCTGACGTGTTTGAGGTCTGTCTGTCCACTGCATCCCTGTTGGGTATGGTTAATGACGTTTAAATGGAAATTAAACCATCTTGAGTATAGTTTAGTACTTACCGAGTAGCACTGCCAGTAGTGGTCGTGGCAGATCGCGCAGGCTTTTACATCTCCTTTACTCGTATCGTAGGCAAAGGCGGTAGGGATGGATAGGGCGATGACGCCGATGAAGCGGAGTGTGACTCTCATCGTGGTGGTATTTAATGTAGTTACAGACCAATGTGTCTTAGTTCGTGCTGGGTTAAGACGTGTTAAGTGAAAATATGTTGAAGCGATGAAATGGCTTGTACAGGCAAATTATTATATACATCAACTGACTTTGCTGAGCGGATTAAAACTTCGCGCCATAGTACGTGTAAAGCACCATGGAAGCACCAACCCATGGGCCACAGGCTGTAGAGTGATTGCTAGCTTTGGACGAATGAGAAGGATGATATTCGAAAGATCGCGGGTTTGGAGTGTGGTAGCGCGCAAATGAACCGACAACTCCCCCACAACACCATAAATCCCGACACGATGGCTTTTCTGACAAGGCAAGTGTGGAGGAGAGAGCAGCTATGCGAATGAAGAGCGGCTTTCTGTACTGAAAATAGCACACCTGATTAGTCCGTGATTTACAAACATATTATTCTAGACTCTTCTTCCCTCAAAAGCTCTCACCACCCTTTTCTTCGCCATCCGGAAACACGACTTCCTGCCCATGGTCAACATCAAAGTACTATTGGTAAAAACTCTGATGTGTTGGGCTACCGTGGGTTGGAGTTTTTGCTTCGTCGAGCACGACCCGCACACCTTGTCTGGTCCGGAACCCGAATCCAAAAAGCGGTTCCATATGGCACTCAATTTCGTGGAAGATTCCTGCGCAGTCCCACCGTCCGCCGTTCAGGCCGCTATTTTTCAAGTCAAATAAACTGCGATGTAGAGGTAGAGAGGGTAGAGATTCAATTTTTCGTCTAAGCGTTGATGCTGGGACGGATAGGTTCAAAGAGTCTTCATGGTCATTATGCGCCGGGGTTGTCAACGATTTGATCGTCTTCCCAAAGCTGGACAAGGCGTGTCCTAGGCCTGATGACCGTGCAATTACTATCATCAATTTCAACCTTGTTGTTAGTTGTCGGCTATGTGTTTGTTGGCTGATTACCTCCCGCGGTGTTGTTAGGTGCGTTCTCGAATTCGCAGTCGAAACTTCTTGCTTGACCACAGTCCTTTGCACGGTTGTTGTTGAGATTGGCATTTGACAATCCTGCAGCAATGTCTTCGTGCCCACTAGCTGCTTCGTAGTTCTCATTATCACCATGACTTTCCCGGTCTGGTGGTTGATTATATCCATCTAAAGGCAAACCAAGATCCTTTCGTGCATCTCTTTGCGGTTTTCTATCGTTGTTTGCAGCTTCGAGCTGAGTATCATAGTCCTGTTGAGTTTGCGGAGGATACCCGTGGTCCTCGTCGTAATTAACGTTTGAGTTTGGATTGTACGTCGCCGAAGGATCAACAGGAGGCTCTTGTGTAGTTGATGGTGTTGGCATGGTTCCATCACCACTGACGTTCGCGTAACCGTTGTTCCAGCCATCACCGGTCATTGGATCTTGCGCTGCTTCGAACGCAGGAGGACTCGTAAAAAATCCATTATGCTGTTCCTGTTCCCATGCATCCTGAGCGGCTTGCATTCTCAGCATTTCCTCGGAATTGGACTCAGTTGGTTCTTGAGCATTAGAGTCAGCACTCACGGTGTCGACTATGTCGAGTTCAGGCAGATCACTCATCTCCGTGTCTTCGTCGTTTCCCGTCATGGCTATATTAATAGTGACAGCAGAGGCACCCGCATCATTGGATGAAAGTGCAGTCGAAGTAGCGCCATTAGTTGCGGAAGCCTGATATCGTACAGGTGGATCAAAATAGTCGTCGGTCTGATCGTCGATATCATCGCTGCTATCGTCATCCTTCTGGTTGTTCGAGTCAGCTTTTTTATTCGTAGTCGGATCGTCATCGTTGCCAGGATTGTTGATGTCGGTTTCACTTTCAAAGCTCTCTTCGCTCGAAGATACTCCATCCACATCGCTCATTGGTGTCGAGGAGTCAGTTGGAGGTGATGGCTCTTGAGGGTTTATTGTTCCATTGCTAGTGGATGGATCGGAAGGTGCCGGTTGATCGCCACCACTGCCTCCTCCTCCATTACCACTTCCACCGTTTCCACCAAAAGGACCGTTCCCACGAAACAGATCACCAGGGGCAGTCGGTGAATCCCCATCATTGTCATTGTTATCAATAGCGTCAGCTTCGCGCTCTCGTCTCATGGTAGTCAGTGTACTCTTACTGCCCAACAGCCTGTTACGCCATTTTTCTTCGGAGTCTTCATGGGTTGGGTTTGTGGGTCGGGCGACAGGGCGGCGGTAGATATCAGGAAGAGCGAACTGCGTATCAAGTTCCTGTTCGGTGAAATCGTTTCCATCGGGCCTGTAAGGGATCGCGCTGAATGGAGCCCTGCGACGTGGGTTCGATGTAGTAGGTTCTGATCGTGCGGGTATGTCGGGAATAGAGGGCGGCCCTGATGAAGTAGGAGGTGGGACCTGAGAAAAGGCTTTGGGTGGGTGAGCATCAGGTAATGCATTGCCTATATGTGTAGGCGCAGGTTCTTTGCCTCCGTCGTCCATACCTCGCATGGACACGTCGCCCTTCTCAGGCTCTCGTAATGGCGTTTTCAGATCGGGTGGAGAAGGACCAATTTCCGGAGCACCAGACTTAAGTATATCGCCTTGCTTGTCATGATTGCTATCATTGTCAGGTGGCGGCACTCCACCCGAAGCTCCCTTTATGGAAGTCTTTCCAGTCTTCTGTTTGGCATCCCGCCACGTATGATCTTGGAGCTTCGCAAGGTCTGCATCGATTTCATCGGAAGTACCCTCCCCGAAGCTTTCATCTCCAAAACCGAGTTCGTCATCATCCAAGCTGAGGTCATCTTCTTTCTCACTCCGGTCATCATTCCATTGTTGAGTCTGCTCTTGGCCAACGAGTGCCATTTTTTCCACAACATGGCTCTCATCTTTTACATCTAGCTTTTCCAGCTCACCAATGAGCAATTCTTCGTTCTGTGACTGTCTGTAGCCCGGCGAGGGTTTGGCATACTGTAGACTAGATCCGGATACGGATGAGCTCGTAGGCTTTGATGACATTATCTCGCCACCCAGAATGTCTACTGGCGTTCTGAATTCGGCAAGCTCAGTCTTTGGCGCTGAAGCAGGCTTGTGGGAAGGTGTTTCCGCCATTTCTGGTGTAGATTTCGTGTCTTGTGTTACGCTTCCTTGCGATTCAGGTTCTGGTGAACTGGTGACGATGGCAAGAGGTTCAAATGTGGCATAGAATTTTGCCAGAGGCCCAGTGGTGCTCGCGACAGGTTCTTGCGCAACAGTAGGCACTGTTATCGGAGCAGGCGAAAATAGAGATCTAAGGGAAGTCGTCGGGGTCAGAAGAGTGGCCATGACTGTAGGAGTAGTTTTGACTGGATGATTAGACCTTATTGGAGGACTGCAAATGGTAAGAGGGGGAGGTATGGACGTAGTAGGAGGCGAGGATCTAGGAGCAAATGTCGATACACCAGTGGGAATCGGTGCCACAGATACCTTAGCTACAAGAGCTGGAGAGGGCTCAGTAGAAATCTTCGGCATATCCTCTGGCATAGTCTCCGTATCTTTCTCTCTTCCAACAGCAGCCTTATGTTGCCGCTCAGTATCCATAGGCCGGAATTTCTTATTAGGGTCCCAAAATGTCTCCACAGTCGGCCTTTTTCCATTGTCCTTTGGCACCTGGGTCTTACTCGCATTAGCTTCGATATCTTTGAGCTTCTTCTCATACTCTGGATCTACTTTGGCAGAATCTGACAACTCGTCTCTCCTCAAGCGGTCAACCTCTGCTTGAAATGCTGCGTGCTCTTGTTCAGCAGCATCCCTGGCTTCTCTGGTAGCCCTCTCCCTTGCTACGCGCGCCAAATTGTTGGCGCGGAACCAATCTGCCAATAGCTGCCACCACGGGGAGGGCAGAGGCAAACCGTGAGGTACAGGCGTTTGTGTTGACGAATCTACCACAAGTCGACCCGGAGGATTTGGAGGCGCACCACCAGGAGTAGCCTGGAATGCAAGTGGGGATTGCGGTCTGTAATGTTGAAATAGTAGTATAGCAAGGACGGTCGCGAGGATGAAGGCATAATCTTGGGTGCACTGCAGGACTCCGTAGGCGCCTAGCATATAGATTGTCATAAAGCTGGTTGCGAAACTGAAACACGAGCGTGTCTTATGTTCAGGGTATGCGTGAGCGGCCGTAATCCAACCAGTAGTGCAGAAGCCGGTAACCAAGATAATGGTAGTCGCGCGCGGAAGCCAGCGCCAAGCTAGGTCTTGACACCAGTATTCATGGCAGCTCACGCCAAAATACGTCAGGACACGTCCCATGTATGCGTTATAAAAAAAGCTCAAGTTCATCGGGAGCTTTGCGAGGGCAGATGAAATCAAAGCCCAGGTGCTTGCAAAGAAGCTGGAGGCTACATGCGACAGCCGCGTCATCTGATAACTTGTAGCATTCAAAGTAATTTGTAGCTTCGAATCTTTCACTGTTTGAGCGGTATTTTCCTGTGTTCGTACGGTCGAAAACTGTACGGTGTACCAAATCGCCTTGAAAAGAGTCTGCCACAATTGTAGAGTCACATGCATGAAAGCTATGGCCATGGCCAACATGAAGATGGGCCCAAGAACAAGGCCAAGCCATGCTGGAAGGAATCCAAATACACTCGAGGCGCCTAGACTAATGGTAGCAAGTACCCACCAGATGCAGCCACTGACAGTCTTTGGGTGCCACGGAACAACAACGCGATTGCTGATGACAAGGTTGTACTTGTTCCGGATCCAAGCTCGAATAACCCGAAGTAATGCGAACACTTTGATAACAGGATTGTGTGTATATAAGATAACAACTGGGAAACCCACGTACTTAATCACGGTAGCGACATGACTAAAAGGCGAAAATACGCCATCTTCGGTCCTATTGAAGCACTCCAATAACTGCCGCGGATGGTTGGCGAGATGTACCGTAGCGGCGATCATGGCGTAGATTGCTATCCATGGCCGCGCCACCATGGCCAATCTATAGGTGCCGTTAACCGCACGGGATGTGATGTTCAGTATCTGCCCACAGTTTGAGAAAAGAACGTATACCAGGCTTGCGGTGGCGAAGCTCAAGACGAAGTCTTGTATGTGAAGACTGAACCAAATGACAGCCAAGCCGATGACCAAGCCGACGCAACGACGAAGCAGTGATCTTTCCCATTGTGTCCTAATAGCAGCTACTTCCGGTTCTGCTCGTTGAAAGAGTGTGCTGATTATCTCACTAATGTTGGGTAGTAAGCCCAGCACAATTCCAATGAGCACAGCATACATTGCCCGGTCGGTAACGATAAAGTGGTTGTTATGTTGCTTTCCCAGGAGATCAGTCAGCGCTTCCTGCCATTGATGAAAGAACCCCGCAAGACACAACATACTGGAGGAGAAGGACTCAAGACAGTGTCTGCACATAACACAAAATGAGTACCACGACGATGGCCAGCGAAAACCAATGCAAGCAAACCATACAACAATAGGTACGTACGAACACCCAGCCATAGTGATTAGATAGTCCTGAGCTACAAGGGCGTCGTCAGTTAGACGTCTGCATATGGCAAAAAGTATTGAAGGCACAATTACCAGCACAACGTCCAACAAACTGATGGGTATCCTGTAGGATATTCCAGTTGCTTTTTGCTCTACATGACGGGTCATACGTCTCTCTTCAAATACATTTCGAGATTGAACCCAGGGCAAGCATTTACGTGTCGCCAATAATGGCCACGTATGGAGTGGTGTGCCAGCCAGCTGCTCCGCCGACGGTGTAGAAGCTGGACCATAGTCTCCGGGCCTAGAAGCACTCCTGGAAGTACGCGGTGGGAACAGGTCGGATGGGGATTCACTGAGGATTGTCCTTGACGACGGTGCGACTGTGGTGCTATTGTCCGATTGAGTTTCAGTCTTCTTGTATAGTTTGGACGCAGTCGGTAAGTGTTCCGCAAAGACTTGAAGTGTAGTCTGAGAAGACTCCACAGCAGAATCTCTGGATGTGGGAGCCCTGGTTGCATAAATAGCAGTTTGTTCTTTCGATTTGGCGGGGTTTAATGAAACATTCAGAGTGGAACTGTCGTGGCTAGATCCACCGTGCGGGAAGTTGCTCGTCGATGTTTGAGAGACCGCGTCTGTAAGACTAGAAGCATTTGTATCCAATGCTGACAAGGTAGAATTAAGGGAGTTACTAGCTGAGTGGACTTCCGGTTGGAAGGATATCTTCTGCGCAGCTGCAGCGTGGGAGCCGGCCGATTCAAGTGAGCCCTGCGAAGGGGTTTTCATTGGCTCGTCCGATACAGTATCTGGAGGGATCAGAACTTTGCTGGGGGATGTTGATGTGGGAGAATCAGAGAATATGCTCGCGGTCTTTACGACTGAATCTTTCAGAACATCGGTGTCTAGTTCCGGCAAGAAAAGGCTCACGCCGCTAGATTTCAATTGGATTGGCAATGGATTGCTCTCTATCGAATGCACAGAGCGTCCGGTGAGAGACTTGGAAAAATCGTGAGCAGATCCGGATGATGCGGAAGTACCCAATACTTCATTTTCGACTTGCCGTTCAATATTCACAGTTGTATCGGAAGACGGCGTTGCAGATTGCGTGAAGGCAAGGACGAAAGGCTGGCGATTTTGAGAGATTATCGGATTGACCATGTCAAGTGCGTCATCTGTAGCGGGTGTCGGTTCGGTGACAGGTCCAGTGGAACGCCTAGACTTTTGACACCAGAGCTTGGCTTGCTCAAACGTTGGGACATAGCGTGGCACGGCGGCAGCAATGGCACCTGCAGCGTAAATACCAGCCGCTACTTCGGGTTGCTGGCCCCAAAGGTTTGCAAAGGCTTGCATTGCAAGGCCCGGAAGAGCGGCGGCCATTGTCGATGAATTTGGTGTGTTTAGAAAAAAATATGTGTATGATTGTCGTGATTTCAGACATATGCACACATATTATGGAGTATGGTGAGGGGATGTCTTGCTAAGGTGAGCGATGTTTGAGGTTTACGAAAGGTGAGAAGATGGCAGACATGCACTTATGACACAAAGCGTTGTCCTTAGGCCGGGGAATACAAACAAAAAAAAGAGTGAAAGGAGGACAATCTAGCATGAACGTAGAATTCACACTGCTGTTATCCGTGAATAAGGAAAGTGTTGCGTTGTTGTGGTGAAAGGCAAGACAATGAGACAAAGAGCGTCCGGTCCGTGGATCAATGCAGCGTTGTAGTATGGACGTTACTTAGGCCTGAGAAAGGTATCTCAGTTAGTCAATTGTCGGCGTGATGCGTAGTAGCAGTCTTCCAAGCCAGTTTGGGGTCAGATGACAGGCAGAACTCGTCCTGATTTACCCAAGCACATGAAACGCGCGTGAGGGGTATGGATCTATCCGGTGCAAACCAATGATGCTGCTGCACGGAAATGATATGCCTGCCATGGTAGGTGCATAGCGTCATGGCGAAGCTCTGTTTGCGACAGCGATCAACTCCCATGCTCTTCCACCAACCTGGTCGGCGCTCTGAGCTTGGACATAGCAACCAGCGAAGCAGGCCTTGTAGTCGTCCCAGTCAGCCTTGGGGCCGGCCCATATCACCCTCTCCACACTGCCTTTGCCGTATTCTACCAGGTATTCGCGCACGAGTCCCATACGTCGCGGGTACACAAAGAGCCAGGTCGTGGCTTCGGCAGCAATCGGCTCGAGGAAGCGCGTGCCGTGAACGACGCGATGGTGTGAACGAGGCAGATATTGGTTGGAGCTTGGCTCCACTTCAACGCCTACGACGTGGTACGCGTGGGGTTTGGTGCTGAGGAGCCTTTCGAGCAGGCCAGAGCCGCTTCCGATGGACAGGGTGAGCGAGGGGGGCTGAGGAAGGAGCGACGCAAAGTAGGCGATGAGGGGTTCGCTGAGACCCAGACAGCATCCCGGATAGGCTGTTGGTGTGGTGGTGAGTACTGGCATCGGCGCCTCGAAGCCCATGATGCACGGGGTGGTGACGAGCCGCAGACACTGCGTGTGGACAAAGTGTAGGCTCGCCATCCTCGTCGCTCCGCTGAGAGGCCATGGTCAGAGTCATGGCTCATGACTCATGGCTCAATGCTCATGACTCATGGCTCATGACCGAAAGCTTGGCGGCGCGTTCCCGGCTAGGCACGCATGCGGCTAGCGTATAGGAGCTATGATGCATCCATCCATCACATGCATGGCACAAGACGAGACGCGCCCCGCCATAGCTTCGAGTTTCGAGTACACGCACCGAATTCACGCCATCTTGCGTCATCTACAATCTACCGAGAGCTTTTGGAAGATACGTGGCTCCACGAGAGCTGCCATGGCCCGCCTGAATCCCTTCTCCTTCACCTCCGGGCCAGTCATCGTCTTTACCACCGTCATCTACGTGGGTCTCTTTGCTGCCCTGCTCGTTACCCACTGGACGGTACCAAACTACCCATCTAACCCGCCGGCCGGCATCAACCTCACCGCAGCTTGGCATGACCTCCAGCACATCACCCGCCGCTTCCACCCTTACAACAGTCATGCCAACGACCGTGTACGCGAATATCTACTTGCACGTGTCAAGAGCATCGCCGCTTCCAAGGACCTGGGGGAGGGCCAAGTCGAGCTATTCGATGACTTGACCTCCAACGCCACGTTTTCGTCTGGTAGCACCTCTGTCTATTTTGAAGGCACCAATATCATTGTTGCCATCCGCGGGTCCGACGATGGCGAACCCTTCAATTCCACTCATCGCAGTCCTGATAACGGCGGCGTACTTGTGAATGCTCATTACGACTCCGTGAGCAGCGGGTACGGTGCGACTGACGATGGTGTGGGCGTTGTGACAATTTTGCAACTCCTCTCATATTTCACTGAACCCAACAACTGGCCCAAGAGAACCGTGGTGCTGCTGCTCAACAACGGTGAAGAGGACTATCTGAACGGCGCCAAAGCTTTTATGCGAAACCCGATATCTCAAGTCCCCCACACATTCGTAAATCTAGAGGGTGCTGGAGCTGGTGGGAGAGCTACCTTGTTCAGAAGCACCGACACCGAAGTTACCAGGTTCTACAAGAAGTCCAAGTATCCTTTTGGGACAGTCGTCAGCGGAGATGGGTTCAAAAAGGGCCTGATCCGGAGCGAGACTGACTACAAAGTCTTCCATGGCGAACTCGGACTGCGCGGGTTGGACATTGCATTTATGGAGCCCAGGGCACGATATCATACCGTCCAAGACTCCACACGTGAAACTTCGATGAACTCGCTCTGGCACATGCTTTCGGCAGCTCTGGCCTCTACATCTGGATTGGCGTCCATCACCAGTGACGAGTTTAGTAGCTCAGAAAGCCTCGACAATGGTAGAGTCAATGCTGGAACTGGCAGTGACGGTGTATGGTTTGATCTCTTCGGAAGAGTCTTTGTTGTTTTCCGACTACACACTCTTTTCGCTTTGTGTGTTACTTTACTAGTCGTGGCACCTCTCACGCTAATTGGTCTGACCTTTGGCCTTTCCAAGGCCGACAAGAACTACCTGTTGGCACGCAAGGCTTACGTCTATTCATCCGACGACGACAATCCAGTGCACTTATACGGCTGGCGCGGCTTCTTCCGCTTCCCCATCATTCTTGTCACGGCGTCTGCTGTCGTTGTAGCGTTGGCTTATCTCATAGTCCGGTTCAATGCCTTCATCGTATACAGTAGCCCGTTTGCTGTCTGGAGGTAAGTCATCCACGCTGTCGCTCCATTCCTCGCTAATGATTTCAACAGCATGATGCTCTCGGCCTGGACCTTTATCGCATGGTTTCTTGCGCGAGGCGCCGATGCTATGCGCCCTTCTGCACTTCAGCGCATGTACGCTTTGATCTGGCTTTTCACTGGCGCATTTGTGCTTCTCACGCTTATCACGGTGTTCGTGAACAACTACCAGGTTGCGGCTGGCTACCCCGCGCTTTTCTACTTTGCGGCTGTATTTGCGGCAATCCTACTTTCCTACCTCGAACTCTTCCTCGCCCCAACCAAATCTGCGTATGCGCGCCATTTCGAGCAAGAAAACGAATCGCGGCGTAACTCAGAGTCCGCAAGCAGGCCACTTACAGGGAGCACCAGTGCCGCACGGTCTGATGATCGCCCCGTTGGAGACGATGACGCAACTGAGACTACCGCACTTTTACCAGGCGATCGACGTGGATTCACGAGATATGGCGGCAACAGGCGAGACTCCATCAGCGAGGGAGGCGAAGATCGTGCACAAGGATCCCGGCGGATAGATCTCGGCAACGTGTATCCTGGAGAACAAGAGTGGAGCGGCAAATTACCGAGCTGGATCTGGATCGTGCAGCTACTACTCTTGGCGCCAATTGTGATTATCCTGGTAGGACAAGTCGCTCTACTGCTCACGTCGGCCCTATACCAAACCCCGTCAGACGGCAATTCGCCTCTATTCATCTACCTTGCGTTCGCAGCGCTTACTGTGCTGCTGCTCGCACCAATCGGTCCTTTCATACACCGCTTCACATATCACATCCCCACCTTTCTGTTCCTGGTATGCGTCGCAACCGTCATCTACAACCTTGCTGCGTTCCCGTTCAGCAGGGATCATCGTTTGAAGGTCTACTTCGTTCAGCGCGTCAATTGCGAGACTGGCGAGAACATTGTATCCTTGACCGGCTTGGACGGCTATGTGCAACGCATTGTTGGCGAGTTACCCAGTGCGCAAGGCAAGCAGCTTAATTGCACGACGCCCGAGGTTGCGACGCGTAAGGAGCTAAAGACGTGCGAATGGCAGGGTCTCGACGCTGAAGTTGTCCCAGAGACAGCGCAAGCAGCACCATTCCGCAACGACACATACATGAGCAACTGGCTCAACTACTCGATCCATCAAGGCAACAGCTCCAACAAAGCGACGATACGCGTTGTTGGCCAGAACACGCGTGCATGTCGCGTAGTTTTCGACTCGCCCATCACAGCGTTGAGCGTCGCCGGCGCCGTTTCAGATCCTCGCTTCAAACCCGTTGGTGCGGACGGCGCCCGGGAAGTGCGACTGTGGCATCGCGAATTCGGTCAGCCCTGGAACGTTAGCGTGACGTGGAACACCAAAGAACAATGGAAACTTTCTGGAAGGGTTGTGTGCCTCTGGTCGGACGCCAATACAGGCGACATCCCTGCTTTTGACGAGGTGCAGCACTATCTACCGGTATGGGCAATACCATCCAAGATTAGCGATGGCTTGGTTGAAGGCTTTAAGCAGTTTGAAATCCAGCCGAGTAGGTTGTAGTTGCGGGGATCCCTGTGGTTTCCCAATACTTTTGCTGCGATATCCACCACGGATGTAGTCGAGCACGGCGTCACAGGTCATCTGCAACCCCTCATGTTATTTGCGCATTTATGCGAGCGCCCCCCTTTATCTCATCAATGCCGCGTCTTGTCCGTCTTTTGTCTGTTCCTCCGTTCTTTTTTGGAGTTTGACGGTTATGAAGTTCACGGCGATTGCATCCTGTACACCCAACGTATAGCATTTGACGTCAACCTTAATGGAATCAATCATCACGACGACCCAGGCAGCCAAATTTCGCTTCACGCTTCGACTCACACATTTCCAAGCTGTCGTTTTTACGTCTCACCTCGGAACCATTTCATAGCTTGGCTCGTGCCGGAATGCTGAAAGCGTCTGACGAAGCTCAACACACTGCACAACGTTCTCCGGTGTGTACCGGTACAGGACCTACCCCTGCTCTACCGCGAAGGTTTCTTTTAGCTGCGGGAGAGACTATATCATCATCTACAGAGCCATCTGCTCTGTCATCGACATTACCATCCGCCCTTGGCTCGACAGCAGCAGCAGCAGCAGCAGCACCAATCGTGTGTTCTCCCAGTAGCTCCTCTGAGCTCGCGTGGCCGATATCCAGACCAGGTATGTTGTCAAAGCATTCGACTTTCGTTAAGCGTCTCCCACGCCACAACGGGTAACTAACGTCGATTTAGGCGACGGGCCAGTCATAAGTGGCATCTACCGACTGCTCAGCAGCACACATAACACTGAAGCTTCCAGGGTCACATTGGGAGTGGATTCGCTGATCGACGTGCGCCACAGGGTGTTGGACTTTGCTTTTGATTCGCCCCTTTCTACGGTCATCGTCGCAGCCTTACCGGGCACATTTCTCCTTGTTGCCCGCCAGCTGCCGGATACGTGGGCGAGCAGACATCAAACACCCATTGCAAACGCGCTGCAGTTCATCGCACTCGTTAGCTGCGCGAGTCATCGACTCGAAGCCGGCGACTTGCTGGTGCTCGTTTTTGTCATGGTTGCGTTTGACGTGTTTCAGCGAGCCTTAGCGGCGGGCGTTACTGGCCCTGACGGCGAATCAAATGCTCAACCCCGCTCGCCCTCGCCTTCCGAAACCCTCCGCACCCAACCGCATTCTGATCTGGCCAATGCGAATACCGTGCCCGTTGGTAAGACATCGGCCGTCGAGGATGGAGAGTTTGAGCCAATTGAGCCAATTGAGCCAGTCCTGTCATCACAACCAGGGGCATCCGACTCGAAAAAACCCGCCGCCGACCCTAAAGATAGCGAGATCGTGCGACTGCAGCACTTGCTCACAGAGTCCAAAACAGCATACAAGGCTCGTGAAGTCCAACTCCGTATCATGAAGGAGGAGCTTCACAACGCACGCGATGCACTCAATCAAACATTTGCGGAATACTCCAGCCTTCGCGAACAGCTGAAGATTATCAAACAGAACTTGGGCCGGGATCACCAGGCCATTGTGTATCGGAAAGACATTGAACTCTTCGCACTCCGAAAGGGCAACGAGCAGAAGGACAAGAGTATCCAAGACCGCGACAGCCAGCTGGAAGAAATGGCCCGGCAGCACAAGACGATTATAGAAGTCAAGGACGCACAGCTGAAGCTGATGAGGGAGCGGTTGATCTCCATGGAGCGACAGTCAAGCCCACGGTTCGGTGAGGAAGCAGAGGAAGGGGAGAATGCGCTTGAAGTAAGACTTTTACGAGTTAGGAAAGGCAGGACGTCCCCGGAGGTCGAGGAAGACAAAGACATTGTCATTGCAAAGCTACAAGAACGACTGGAACTCAGTACCAAGACCAACGATGAAGTCGTCAACCAGCAAGCCGAACTGCAAATGGCATGGGACATGGCCAAGAAGATACAGAAAGCCTTGCAAGAAGAGCGGGAAAGACATACACAAACACGAGAGCAGCTAGAGGAGACCGCCGTTAAGCTTGCAGAAGCAGAGCCACAGGCCAAAAGTCGAGCGAACTCTGTGGCCGGACGATTGCCCACAATTGACGAGGACGAACACGACAAGGACGAGCTCGAAGCCATGTTCAACACCACTCAGCAAGACAACATCCGCCTGTATGCCGAGGTGGCTGCTCTCGAGAAGCGGTTGAGCGATGCCAACGCACGTTTGTTTGCTGCAGTGCATGAAATTGAAGCTTTCAGAGTGCAGCTCAACCAGGAGAAGGAAGTCAACGAGGATAAGGAAACTGCGCGTCCTAGCGTAGTACATCGTGTGCATTTCCAGCGTATGGAAGGGCAGATGTCCGAGTTACGGGAAACACTCGCCAACAAAGACGAAGAAATGGAGTTACTTAGGAACACCATTGCAGAGAAGGATCACTACGTGAAGGATATCCAGGGTGAACTCGATGCCGCTGCCAGCTTCCACACGCAGGACCAGGATGAGATTGAACGTCTGAAGCAATCGATCGACGAGCTTCAAGCGACCAAGTATCAGCTCATGTTAGACCACGAGCGCCTCGGATCCCAGCGCACCCGACAACGCGTCATCTCAATGGAACGTACCGACCGTTCATCTGCTCGCTCAAGTGGTGCGACACTCATCCATGAATTGAGTCCACCGCTGACGAAGCATGCAGAGGAGGTGCCATGCGTGGAGACTCTGCCGACCATGCCAGTAGTTCCCGAACGCGAAGGAAGCCTACAAGAAACTTCCAAACGCCATTTCCGTAACAAGAGCTCGCCGAAAGATATGCCGAACCGCTGGAGCTTGATGTCTCACGAAGTCCCGCCCGCTGAGTTAAGAGAGCTGAAGAGCACCCGCAGGAGGAGCCTAGGTCTGAAACTCATGATGCAAAAGATGGTCAGGAAGAACCAGGAGATCGAGCACCCATCCGCCGCCGACGCCGCGGCAATACATGCGGAAGAGCCTCTCAAAAGGGAGGAGTCCAAGCTGAGGCGCGTGCTTGCACCCAAGGACAAGAACCTTTCTATACGTCCTTCGACTGCTGCGTCAGCCATAGCATCTAAACCTGTCGGTGCGCAACCTGTTCTTACACCGAAGACTTCGCCGCTTCCCCAGGCCGTGCGTCCTCTAAACCAGAGATGCAACTCCCCAGCAACTCCCCGCTACTACGCTGGTCAAAGCACGCCGGGCGAAGAAGCAAAGGCAGCAGATAAAAAGAAAGAAAATGAGAAAGAAAGACCGCAGAGTGCGATGGGTGATGAACCAGTAAGATCAAAGAGCCGGTTGAGCTGGGGTGCTACGTAAGTCCAGCCTACATTGGAGAGATGACAGCGTGATGGATGTGTACTAACTGAGAACAGGAATAAACTGAAGCGACGATCATTATACTGATGATGGGAATTCTGGGGTGCTTTGGCTTCTTATGGCGTTCAAAATGGAAGGTTCGCGATATCCATTATACGAACTAATGCTATCCGATGATTACGTTCGGTAGATGCGAGTAGTTAGAATTCTTATCATGGGCGTAATCTTAGATTTAGGATGAATACGAATACCTTTTGTAATTTGCTCTTGTTGGTTTTGCCATAATTTATCACATTTGTATTTAGTACGCACACGAGCTTCCTGTCCGATGATGATAAGTGACTGGGCTTGACATGTAATTCGTTTTATCTTGAATTGGCCTTCCACCTCACTGCTTTGCTTACAGAGAAAACCTATCCACAAAATGACCAAGATCGACTGACTGCCGAGCAATCGATGTGGATGTCTTTCGGATCTGGCCACGGTAATTTTCGTGACTACAAACCGTAATACAACGATGGGGTTTTGGCTGATGCCTTGTGTCAACTGGATCGCTGCGGTAATTGTGTGTTCGCTGATCGTCTGGCAATAGACAAATACGTTTTGCAGCAACCTTATTGAATTGAGTCGAACATAATAGATCAGTAGGAGCATAGCTACAGAACATGCATGCTGGCATTTATCTTCGCTGACGACTACGGTACCGGCAAAGAGTGATTGAAGGCAGTAAGGAGTTTGTGGTACGGAGTCCAATGAAAGATCAACCATGGTATTGGCCCCGCGTCATATCTAAAGAGCATGGATGTCTTATGCACTGAAATCAAGTATCAGATGGCTCGTACACATGATGAACTGACGGGGTGGGCGGCACGGATTCAAGCAATGAGTTGCATACACTAAGAGACAAAACCTGCCTTTTCCAGTGGAGCCATCATCCCAACATGTCAAGTGTACATCAACCGAAACGCCAGTCCCGTTTAATGCCGAAGACAGTATCTACAATGCGAGAGACACTTCTGCTACTCCAGAAAGCCACCATGCGTTAACCACTTCTTACACATGTCCGGCCAATCGCTAACCGGCAACCCCGGCGTATCTAATGCGAACCCATGCGGCGCGTCCGAAAAGACGTGTAGCTCGACTGCCGCACCACCAACCTTTGCAATGCCTTCCGCCAATCTATATGCATTGACCACAGGCACAACCGCATCATTCCCAGCATAAACGATGAACGTTGGGGGAACAGGACTCTTCAATTGTACATCCGGCTGCATCGTATCATACAGCGCTTGTTTCTCCGGTGGCTCCAGCGCTGGCTTATTCGCAATGATTTGACGACCTTTTGCATTCGTGGAAATGGGCGCATAGCCAATGATGGCAAAATCGAGCTCTGGGAGGTCGTCTCTCGGATCTGGGTCGCTCCAGCTGGCAGGGTATTCCGAAAGTAACGACGCAGCGAGATGGCCACCAGACGAAAGACCGCATACAGCCAGGCCTGCTTGCGCAAAGTCCTTCTCCTTGATCAGCTTCAATGCCCGTCTTGCATCGTCTACTGGCGCCTGGCTCTTGGTTTCCCTGGTAGGGAAGCGATGGATCAGCACGAAGGCGTGAAATCCTAACCCTGCTAACCATGTCGCCACCTGGACACCTTCTCTTCCGACCATGAGGTCAACATATCCTCCTCCGCCCAGGATGAGAATAGCCCTCCCGTGTGACGTGGAAGTGGTAGGCTTGAAGCCGAAGAGCCAGGGACGTGCAACGGTCTTGGCTACTGCTTTCTCGATGCCGTGGGCGGTGTCGAGTTCAAACGCGCCTTCGATGGGCTCATCTCCGTACAGCGGCCATGCGTATTCTGCGTTGAGAGGGTTAGGGGAGGGCATCTCTTGTAGGAAGGTATACAGTGATATGGCAAGTATCTGTGGTTGATTACACATGTGTTCTTATCCTCGGGGTGTGATGTGTTTCTCGCGGCATCATTGCACCGAGACCACCGAGGTTGTCATTGCAACGCATCTGTCTGCATATGCTTGCCAGAAAACAGTCCTTGCAAGAGAGCAGCGTATCGATGCGTTCTCCATGGTGATGAAGCCCATGGTCTTTATGTTGATGATGGGACGCCTGAGTTGCCCGGTTCGTTCGCCGGGTCTTCTCACACAAGGCCTCCAAGCTTGACGATGGCAATCGCTCTTTTTTTGTCACGGAATTACCGCACATGATTGCATTACAGGCCCGAAGAAACGATGGCAATAGTTGCGACACGTTCGAGGTCGTCGCTTTCGGGTTTGATAGGCTGTTAGTCCTCCTAGTATCACATGATGAGTAGTGTATCTTTGTTTCAGGACGTGTGTTGAATAGCTTTGAAGGAGACTTCAGAAGACGCAGTTGCTTTGTTACATACGACGGTAGCGTGATAGACCTGCGATGTAAAGTGTCGGAGGTTGGCGGGTGCATTGCACCCGAAGATCGCGACACCCGATGACGAAAACGCGATGACGTTGTCTGAACCCGCATCGACCCCCTGGTTGACCTGATCCTGGACCCCCTAGCAGGCGTCTGACATGTGCAGGGCCGGTAGGCCAAGTCTGACTACACCGACTATGTCCCGCTGCCTCCTTGTTGGAAGCAAAACTTGACCTTCCATGTGTCCGAGCCACTAATCACCGTATCGCAGGACCAACGGATTTCACAAGCGTGTCCCAGCTTGCATCCAACCGGTCAACAAGAAGACCTTTTCGAAGCAAAACAGACATTCTAGCCGACGTCGAGATGCACGACGGCGAGCCTCAAGTTGCGGCCCTGGAAATCTCAGCCGCACTAGCGGCTAACAGTGGACCCATACGCGTTATCATCACTCCACTGAGCGCGTGAGGCGAGCGTGGCGCATCGTGTTGATGTCGTTCGACGCAAATTCTCGAAACGTACCCGGGACAAGTCGGGATGGTGCTTGTTGCACACGATTTTTGCTCGCCATTTTTTTCGCTGGTGACTGTATCCAGGGTCATGTTGGGAAGGGACGGCGAAGGCGAAAGATGTATAAGAGGGGTTGTGTGGCTCTAGGAGATTTGGCTTCACTTAATCCACATCTGCATCCATCTCATTCCCCATCGAACTCGAATCATAGAACATACATCATACTTCCAATTTATGCAAACTTCATCTAGCAGTAACATCAACATGCCTTCTTTCAAGGGTAGGTCCTCCCACTCTATGCTCAATACATACATCAATCTTAACTAACAATGTCTAAAGACTCCGTTTCTTCCACCCCAGCCGGTGCCTCTGGTGCCCCAACCCCCAGCTGCCTCCAGGGCACCCACATCGACCCGCGAGACCCTCCACGCCGCATCAGCCGCACTTGGCTTGACCTCCCAAGGCCTGGACCTCTGCCCTCACTGCTTCCGTGAGATGTCGCACTGCAACGAGCGCTTCGAGTTCGCTTAAGTGCAACACAAAATCGACAATTCAAAACGAAGCGCTATCTGGCATTGTACTTTATATTAGTGCCCTTTTCTAGTGCGACGGCAAAAGCTGGCGTGATAGGATGGAGGGGCTACGACTTTCAAATCTTTCAACATGGTATTGGGTATCCGGATGGGCGGCATAGGCGGCGTTTGGTTTGAGCACTGAAGATATTTATTGGAACACCATTCCCCACTATGAGCATATGTGTACCAGCAGGATGGACTCAATATGAGCGTATGTATACCAGCAGGATGGACTCAATATGTCGCATCTCAATCGATGCTTCTATTTCGCAATTTCATGCTTCGGTTCGCACGATGTTGGACAAGCATTCTCGTTTTGACCATTATGTACTTGTTATGGCCATGCTCTTGCCCGTGTGAAACCAAGTCTATTTATTTTTTAAGGTGTCAAAGGTAGTGGTTGTTGTAGTAGTCAAAATGGGGTTCCAAAAAAGTGAAAAGCAGCTACCCTCTACTAATCAATCGTAAAAGTCAAAAAAAAAGATTGTGTGTAGTCAACGAGATTCGAACGGTGGGTGGAATGAGTTCTGGGAGGAAAGCTCAGACCACCGAGCGATAATCAGGGTCAAAAAATTTGCTAAGGTACTAAAAAACGACACCAGTTGAAACGTGTCCAACGGCGATTGCCAGCCTATGGCTGACAACAGGATTACAGTAGGATTGAAAGCTATATATATAAAATATAGTTAATAAATTACTACGTAATTGCAGCGTTAAGTCTATTAGCAAGAACTAAGTTAATAGGTTTATTTAGCGTACACTTAAGCTACGCACGTGCTAGAGCTGTTTATATAATTACTAGTAAGCTTTCTGTAAGGACCTAGCAATTATTAAGCTCTAGTTTATGCTAGTTTAGAATATAAAGGTAAAGTACAGTATTATAAACAATAATATGTATCGTTCGTATGCGGTACCGTGTGGTGTGGGAAATCCTGAAGGTGAGAAGCAGCAGGCAGGGAGCTTTTATGAAGTATTGCAGGCTCCCGCTGCGGTAACGTACGTGTCCTTACCCTCCTCCACCTCCACCTCCTCCACCTCCACCTCCTCCACCTCCACCTCCTCCACCTCCACCTCCTCCACCTCCACCTCCTCCACCTCCACCTCCTCCACCTCCACCTCCTCCACCTCCACCTCCTCCACCTCCATCGCAATCTTGTTGCCAGCCATAGGCTGGCAATCGCCGTTAAACACGTTTTAATTAGTGTCGTTTTTTAGTACCTTCAGCAAATTTTTTAACCCTAATTTCGCTTAGTAGTCTAAGCTTTTCTGCTCTAAGCGCTTAGCGCGTGGACCTCATCTACTTACTGTTTGAATTTCGTTAACTACACACAATCTTTTTTTGACTTTTGCGACTAATTAGTAGAGGACAGCTGCTTTTTACTTTTTTAGAAAACCCATTTTGACTACAACAACAACCACCACCTTTGATACCTTAAAAATAAATAAACAATAATATATATAACTTTAACAAGTCTAGCTTCCTAATAGGCAAGATATTACTGTAACTTATAGTAATAGGCATAGATAAGCTTAAAAAAGTAAAAAAGCTTTAGTCTAGTAATTGCAAGTAGACTATGTTAATATAGAGCGTTAGCGCAATAAAGTGTGTTATCTTACTCTTTCTTATCTTTGCTAGCAAGGTTCTTATCTCTAACTAGTTTACTAAGAACTTTCTACGCAACTAAGTTATTTAAGTAAGCCTAATAAGCTAGACAAATAATAATTTAGCGCTTACTTAGCTTAAACACTTTAATTCTTATGTAAGGCCTGTAAGAGTGTACAAGCTACTTATTATTAATAGCTATAAAAGCTATTGCTTAATAAATTTTTAAAATTACTATAAAAAGAAATAGCTTTAGCCTTTTAAGACAACCTTTTGATGTAACCACACATTTTGTAGACACCATTTTAGTAAAAAAGATTTATTACTAACAACAGGTATCTGGGCTTATGCCCCCTTGTTTAGCATTGCCGGCACGCAATTAGTGTGTCGCTCTAGCATATTTAGACAGAAACAAAGAAAAGCAAGATAAAGACGCGAATTACCTCTTAACTTAACGCGCCTTATTCTACCTATTCTTATTACTTTACTACTAGGCGCTCCTAGATAAAGTAAAGTAGTAACACTATTATTGCCTTACTTGCTAACCTATAGACGTAATAATAAAAAGCCTACTTTTTCTTTTTTATCTCTTTCTTCTCTATTACTAATTTAACGTCTTGTAATAGCTATTTAAGCTAGGTTCTAGTCTCTATACTTAGCCCTTATATAATAAATAGGAAAAGGAGGATACTAAAGTAATAGATCTTAAGTACTACGCTAGTATTAGTAAATACTCTAGAGATTGTATATTCCTTACACAACTAGCTAAATTAGGGCTTAATAATCTTTTTATATATAAAGATATTATAGATAAAGGACTTATTTAAGATTTTTATAAACTTAGAAGTCTAGCTAGGTAGTTAAGTTTTAAAATACTTAATAAATTTAGGTGTTTGTATAAGTAGTTTAAGTTAGACTAAATTAGGTGCTAAGTAGACAGTAGTAAAAGATGCTTTTTTTAGAAGAGAGCCTAGAATAAGGAGATGCTTGCTGTAGAGGTTGTACGCTATTGTAGTGTATTATATGCAAATTATTTATATATAGTGCTGTTTAAAAGGTGAGAAGTAGTAGGTAAGAAGCAGCAGCTTTAGCTTTATAAAGTATTGCAGGCTCCTGCTATAGTACGTACGTGTCCTTTCCCTCCTCTATCGCATTATGTTGCAATCCTATTGCAATTCTACTATAATCTTATTGTTAGCTATAGGCTGGTAATCGCCGTTAGACACGTTTTAACTAGTGTCGTTTTTTAATACCTTAGCAAATTTTTTGACCCTAATTATTGCTCAGTGGTCTGAGCTTTCCTTCTAGAACTTATCTACCTACCGTTTAAATCTTGTTAACTACACACAATCTTTTTTTTGACTTTTACGATTAATTAGTAGAGGGTAGCTGCTTTTCACTTTTTTGGAACCCCATTTTAACTACAACAACAACCACCACCTTTAACACCTTAAAAAAGAAAAAAAAAGAAAAAGATTATTACCTTTTATATGCTTATATATTTATTGCACCTCTTATAGCTACTTAATATTGCCTGCTTCTTGCTATTAAAGCGCGCGTATAGTAATAAGATCTTAGCCTTAGCACGCAATTAGATTTACTACATTAACAAATAGACTTTCTTACTAGCCTTTAAAGTAGCCTTTAAGAAAGAATTTACAAGAGAGAATGCTTATATAAAGTTTTAAGGCGCTCAATTATATTTATATAATTTATAAGCTATATTATTAAAGCTAGATGTGCAGCTGTGTACGTAAACTCTACTATAGTAAGATAACGCTGCTTAAGAGGTAAATACACTACGCAATGCTAAAGAAATAAAAGTATAATTGATACTAATTAAAAATAAAATGCAAATCTATTAAGAGTCTCTAGTAAGTTTACTTAACAAGTAGGTGTAATAGCTAATAAAAAGAGCACAGTAGATAGCTTATAAGATAGTGTTAATACGCGTAGAGATAAGGCGCCTTTAAGACATAATAAAGATGCTTACTAAGTATAAGAGTTATAAGAGACGCTACGTATAGGCAAAAAAAACACTTACAGTTAGCAAAGTATTAAACTTAATTACTAAAAAAGAGAGTAGCAGTTATAAGGAAGGTAAGGAGCCAGCGAAGAGAGTACGTGTAGGGCGACGCTGCGGCTGTTGTAACAAGATTAGGCATAACTCTTATACGTACAAGGTAGAAATTAAGAATACAAATAATAGTAACGCTTCTAAATAATACTATACTGTTGCAAGAGTATAAAAAATGTGTTGTGGTGCTAAGCTACGTCGCTGCGCGTACGCTTCGCTGGTGTTCGTGGGCCGCTCGGTGGGGTGGGCCGCTCGCTGGTGAAACAGGTTACCAACTTCTAGAAGCCCCATACTGATACACTCTTGAGAAAATCAGCGCAGTGTTGTTTGCGTGCATGGTTGACATTTGACTTTCTCGATTTTGTAAAGTCGGTGTGGAGAGGAACGGGAGAGCTGCGTGTAGCGGCAATCCCGCCGATACTCGGATGCAGCTGCCCGTAGTGCGTTAGTCAATCCGCCTTAACGCATCACGAAAAGACTTTTCCCAAGTCCAAGCTTTTCCTTCCCATTCCGAAGCAAACCTCCAAGATGGCTGTTACGCGTGATGCCCGGCCCTATTCTGCTATTGAAGAGACGACGCCCCTTCTACCACGCGATGAGCCAAAAGAAAGAGAAGAAAAACAGAGTGTTTCGGTGTTGGTCCGCGCTATACTATGCGCATTCCTTGTCTCAATGACTTTCGGCATCACCCAGGTTCCTTTATTGTACGCCTTCCGAATGTTGACGTGTGACGTGTATTACGAGCATCGTGAGCCGGATTCCAGCGCCACGGATATATGCGCCAGACGAGAGATTGAAGCTGGAGCGGCCCGGGCTTATGCCCTTCTTTCATCGTCGACCACGATATTCGGCCTCGTCAATTTGCTGGTAGCTGGATGGACCATAAAGCGCCTGGGTGTCAAGTTAGCTCTGATCATCCAGATCTTTTGGCCTGCTGTTCGTCTGCTGGTCCAAAACATCGGTATCATGCATGGCGGCACGGCTGGCATCATGATTGTGCAGTGCTCGCAGATTATCACAGTAGTCGGTGGTCCAAACGGGTATGTCCTGTGCCTCAACTCTCTGGTGGCGGATGTGGTCGAGCATGAAGCACGGACAGGTGCACTGGGCCGACTTCAGGGCTGCATGTACTTTGGAAGTGCCTGTGGTTTCCTGATTGGAGGTGTTGTTGCCGATTACTTCGGCATACTTGCGCCATTCCGTATGACCCTGGCATTGTTCCTTTTTTGTTGTGCGTACGTTGCAGTCTCGTTACCTGCTATGGCACCACCTGAGGAAGATGAGGGCGCGAAACCTCGCGAAATGACCGGTATCGCGCGATTCTTCGGCCCTCTTCACATATTCGCACCGCAAAAATGGACTCTACCCAACGGACGTACGCGCTTGCAGTTTGGAGCAACCACTCTTGGTATTGGTGTTTTCCTAGGCATTCTTGCGACCGGCTACATTCCCGTACTGCTTCAAATGTATGCAACCGCAGAGTTCAACTTTGGCACCAAAGAGAATGGGGCATTGATCTTTTTGTACTCATCGTTGAGAGGCGGCTTTCTCTCGCTTTTGTTCCCTCGAATTGTCGCTCTAGGGCGAAAATGGCTTGGGGACGGCGAGAAGAGGAAGATGGCCGAGGAAGATGAAAGAGAACCACCTGTGCAGGTCATTGTTATACCACCAACACCCGCAGTAACTGAAACTGTTGACCCTCTAGAGACCGAAGAGCCGCCGAGCCCAGAGCCGGCGAACGAGCTGGAGACGTTCGCGTTTGATCTGTTCTATGCGCGCTTTAGTCTTCTGCTCGACGGTATCCTCACTGGGCTCGCCGTGTTTGTGTCAAAAGGTTGGCAAATGTACGTCGTTGCTGTGCTGCTACCATTTTCTGCAGGTACTGGCGCTGCGTCCAAAGGATCGATTCTCCAGATGCTACCAAACAGCGAGCGCGTCGATGCGCTGAGCGGCATCACACTTGTTGAGAACATTGCGCGTCTATCGACTACGGCTATCTTTGGATTGGCTTTTTCTGCACTCGCTGAGGCTGGTCAAACTCATCTCACTTTCCTCTGTAATGCTGCTGTCGCACTACTTGGATTCGTCGTCTTGCTTCTCTCGCGCTTCCCACCGAAAGGCAGCTGTCGCATTGAAGACTAATAGAAGGCTTCCAAAAAAAAGCGCGCATAGGCCCCACTATGAATGAGGAAAATCTTGCTTTATCACAATTTGCGCAGAGCTCATATCCGTTATATACGGCCGAAATGATTATAAACCATGGACGCAATTATGTTGTTTCGCTTAGGCATGTGAGGTACAACTACCCGCTAGCACCAGAAATTCAATGTCATTATTGTAGTATTGCCCTTACTTGGCTCGAAAATTTGGTTATTGAGCTTCCAGTCAGATCCTATCCTTCAAACATCAAAAAGGTAGAGTAAGCCTTGTCAGCTGCTTACTCCGACTTTGGTACCGATTATCGAAATTTTACATGCTGAAGGCCTAGCGACCGCAAGCACCCGTTGTGGCGCTGAAGCATTCCAAGCTGAACTGCACACGATCGCGTCGCGTCGCATCGCATCAGATTGGAGATGAAGAATAGCGTGGTCCTTGAAACTGACGCCGTTCTTAGGGTAGTATAGGTCGGGGCAGTTGTCGAAATATCTTTGATGAATAAACAGCAACATATATCTGAATCCGGATTAGAAGAGTTAGCGATCACTTTCGAGAACAAGAGCGACCAAGCAATTGCGAATCCCGTTCCAACACACGACGAAGATCCAAATTGGAAAGCAACCACACCGATTCCTGGCCCATCGAACTCATATAGAGTCTGAACCTATGTCCCGTAAAACAGCTAGCTCGGCCCAATTCTCGATCCACATAAGTCGAACAAGCCCCTGTCGTTGCCCATTTTATGAACCCAACACTAACAGACCCATCGAGGGCGGGAGGGCGGTGCTCATACAGCACTCAAGCCGCTATGGCCCAGGAACCGTAGTACAAAGCTTGCTTGAAAGCAAGACAAGGAATTTGCAAAACGTGGTGACGAGTTGTTGACCAAAAAAACTAAAAAAACTATTATCATCAAGCCAGTCCTCGGCTATGAGACGTATATCCAGATGATCAGTACGCGAGTAGTCAACGCTTTGCTAGCGACGATTCTAGATAGCGGCTGCCCACATCGAGAAGAAATAGGAAACGCATGCACCATGCCGATCATTTGACAGTTTCTTGCCTCCAGCAACGCCTCTCCCTGCAGCAGGAGTCCAAATCGCCCATTTGCATCTGAAAACGAGTCCAAGAGTCTCACGAGTGGTTTGCTGCCAAATGTGGGAATGCGGCTGTTATGTACGAAAGCGCACTCAACAATTTCCCCCCGAAGAAGATGAGGCATTCGAGATTGGACGTTTGACAGGAAAGATCAGGCGTCTTCCCGGAAACACTCTAGATCACATTGGATATCAGACCGGTGGTAAATGCTCGTCGAAAAGGCCATTGCAATCGGGCAAAACTGACTCTGCCGTAGGCAGCGTGTTTTGTGAAGACTCCGTATTCTATGCTGATCTGTGCATGGCAAGGTGTCACTTCCCAGGTGGTAGTGCAAAAAGAACCTGTATGCTTCAGCGTAAAATTTGCGCGAATTACCAGAAGGTGTCAGGCTTTGGACGGGCCACGACTACCCAGGTTGTCCCCAGCGGTGTGAGGCTGTGTCTTAGATAGCCGTGGGGCACCAAAAAGAGAAGAACAAATATCTCGTTAATGATATGAGGGAGGAACATTTTCTGATGATGCGAGACCAACGTAATGCGAACCTCGCGGCGTCAAAGCTATTGCATCCCTCTCTGCAGATTAACATGCGTGGTGGACGACTTCTGCAGCCAACGCCAGGCAGCCAGGACTTCATACACGTTCCAATATAGATGAGCTGCGAGGCGGGGTAAGCTGTGGTGCAGCTACCATGAGCATAATGTGGCCGATCAGACCAACAAGACGATAGATGATACTCTCTGGACAGATACATAACACCTCTTTCCTGCCCAGAGTTTGCACAGATATTAGCCAATATGTCATCACACTGTCGTCCGGTTGGGCAAAGAAGAGCTTTGTTGCCAACGTGATCGTGTCACATGCCTAATGTAGAATTGTCAAGGCCCACAAGTCCGTACAGATCCTGCAGATCGAAGTCGAGGAAAGTGTCGCTAACAATCGATGTGGCGGGAGGTGCTGCTGTGCTGCTCGGCGTTTGGACACAAGAACTTCGGAATACTATGGATGCTACTCTCTTCAACGTACTTAGTACAATTCCAGCTGCCGACCACTGTCGACTCATAGACTTGAGTACCCCTAGAAGCAGTTTGACTCGATCAGCGTGTTGGTCTAGGCAACGTCGAGAGGTTTTGTCGTGCATCGCGCCTATGGAAAGCTGGACCACAGCAGCAAGGGCCAGCGGGTATACGAACAAAGGAGTATGTTTCTGAGTGGTAGAGCGTAGCGCAGCTAACATGGATAAAATTTTGGACGCTTCGATAGCTTTGACGGAGTGTGTATGTTGACGATTGCAAGGACATAGGAGTTTGGTACAATTGGCCCCGAGAACATCGTGTGTCAACAAATCAGGAGAGATCAGATCGCCCCTGGGATAATGCAGGAGGATTGTACTCCATTGGATGATGGTGTGCGCTTGGAACATGAGCTCATCTAGATCACCGAACGTATTTGATATCTCTGCTTCGCTCTTAGAGCGCGGCAGGTGATATAAAAAAGCAGCAAGCGCGTTGTCAACAGCTTGTACGAGGTCCCTTTCCACGCCATGCTTTCCGGTGGTAGTCAAAACCCGCCCAAGAAGGCGCACAGCTTCGATGCGATAACAAAAGGAAGAGAATATCTTCTCTTCTTCCGCGAAGACATTGCCGTGAAAGTCAGCCATTGTTGCTGGCATAAAGCATATGTCGGCTTCATAGGTGAAGTCATCGCATGGCAAAAACACGTCGGCGTTGACAGTGTTGGTTTTGAATGTCGACTTTCGCTGCAATGCGGCGATGCAGCCGTCGATCACGTACAGTTCATACCAGGTTCTCCGCATGCTTTCTTCCAGCACGGTCAGATCACCAGCATGTCTTGTAGCAAAGTCTCGATGATGCATACCAAGTCGCAGGGCTAATTCGATCGTTGTGTCAAGTATTTTTTGCCCTTGCTCGGAAGAATTCTCCGCGAACAAGGTGATGGTGTTGAGGAGTCCAGCTTGCACCATCTCGAATGTGTCTTGGCTGTTTTGGTCGAATTCTCGTGCCACACTCTCGCGCAAATTGTCTAGTGATGCTTCATGGAAGAAGCGACCACCGATCAGTTGGACTACCGCTTTCAAATAACGAGGGTATCCTTGCTGCCAGTACATATCTCTCGGAAGGAGGATTGGGTGACTCGCGTGAAAGTTGAGATAGTAAAGGTTTACTAGTTGCTCGTCGTCAACCCATGAGGTATGCTCCCTCGGCGGACTGGTTGGTGGTCCGCGCTCGAGTAGGGCCGGATCGGATGAAGCGGTTGCATTGTCGAGTGGAAACCATTGCGCTGCAGATGGGGTGCAGACTGGCGCTTGAGTGACAGCCGGTCCCGCGACCGGGTTCGAAGAAGCAGGTAGCGCCTGAGGCAATGTCGGCCGATCTTCAGTATCCGGGCGCGTTATGCCACGTCGGCGACCTCGTCCAGAGCGCTTGTAAGTACACGCAAAACCACGAATATGGCAACGTCCGCAGATGGGTGTGCCTCCATCGCACTTGAGATGTGTACGACGACACTCCAAGCATGCGAGTGGGGCTGGTCGAGCCCGGTTTCTTGGTTCGGAACAAGGCATCCAATCTGTCGTTGCGAAGTGAGAAGGTTTCCACGTCGCTATCAAAGGGCGACGCGAAGGAAGATGCAGAAGACCCCGGGGACCCCGAAGACGCCGCTGATGCCAAGCTCGGGTTTCGCACTAGCTTGCTTCGGCCAGGGCAAGGAGCCCATGTTTCATCTCATCATCTCTCTTCAAAGCTTCTAGGTCCCAACACTGCACATCACACGTCATCAAACCATCGCAACGTCCCAAGTCTTTGAGTTCTTCGATTTCAGTCATGGCCATCTAGACCTCCACATACGGGCGACGTCTGCAAGTGGCCTGATCACACCATGTTACCTGCAAGAATCACATGTCACATCTACGACGGCAAGTTGCCTGCATCCAAAGACAAGGCATGACCCTCCTACCGGTAAAAAAAATGCCTGATCTGTATGCTTTCGGCAGTGTAATATGCTTTGTGCTATCGCTGCTTACCGCATGCTCGGATGTCCACAAGTCACATACGCTGGATCCAAGCTGGTTTATTACAGTGCAGTATCGGTATGCAAGGCCCTTTTTTTATCGTAAAGCGCTTCGCCCTGAGTTCATTGAGATGCCATATTTATATGTAGGGCGTAAACCGGCTAGATGATGAGCGCATGAGATTCTAAGCATAAGTTGATGATTTACCAGAAGATGGAGGTTCTCCTTCCACCCCAACATCCTCGGCTCTAAGTTGCGACGAGTACCTCTCAACATCATGACTTCTCAAAAATCCGAAGAGGTGCATACTAGAGTAGACCTAGGTGTTTTTAACGGCCGGAGCCAGGACTACAATATGGCTGAGAAGGATGCGACCACAGCAGATGCACACGACATGCATCGTATGGGGAAGACACAAGAAACACGGCGTAACTTCCGTTCCATCACAATCTTGGGATTCTGTGTAGTTCTTCTGTCGACCTGGGAGACTATCCTGGCTACATCTGTCTTTGCCCTGGCTAACGGTGGAACCGCTGGGCTTATCTGGGGATATTTCATCGTCATGGTCGGATTTGGTTTTGTAGTCGCTTCACTTGCTGAGATGGCATCGATGTGGGTATGGCCATTGTCTTTCTGAGCAAACCTACTCACCTCTCATAGGGCGCCCACGGCTGGTGGCCAGTATCATTGGGTTTCCGAATTCGCGCCACCAAGCTGCCAGAAATTTCTCAGTTATCTGGTAGGCTGGCTCGGTGTCCTAGGCTGGCAGAGCGGTGCAGCGACTGTCTCATATCTGGCCGGCAAGCAGATCCATGGCCTTATCATCTTAAACAATCCGTCGTACACTCCGAAGGCCTGGCACGGCACGTTCCTCATCTGGGCTGTTCTGGCTGTATGCTTGCTTTTCAACGTATTTCTCTCTCGACATCTACCATTAGTGGAGGGTGGTATTGTCATACTACACGTTGCTGGGTTCTTCGCCGTCGTGATACCACTGTGGGTCATGAGCGACAAGAGTCGCTCCTCGAGTGACGTCTTCACGCTCTTCCAGGACAACATGATGTGGGGTAATCTCCCACTCGCTGTTATTCTTGGCCTCACAAGCGCTACCAGCACTTTTGTTGGCGTTGAAGCTGGCGCGCATATGGCTGAAGAAGTACGCGACGCTGCTCATGTCATTCCTCGCGCCATGATGTGGACATGGCTGGGTAACGGACTTCTCGGATGGGTCATGGCCATTACTTTCTGCTTCTGTGTGAGTGATACAGTCTCTGTGCTTACGACGCCGCTTGGTACGCCCTTCATCCAGGTGTTCGTGGATACAACGAATTCCGTAGGAGCCGCAACTACGCTTACCGTCTTGATGTTAGTCATCGCTATCTTCGCTTGCGTTGCAGTGGTGGCTACCAGTTCGCGTCAGGTGTTCGCTTTCGCCCGTGATAACGGCGTGCCATTTGCGCATATTTTCAGCAAGGTTTGTAGATCGCAGTGTCCGCCGTCCTGTTGTGTGGACCTGTTGTTAACCGCTTTCAGGTTTCACTCAGGCGGGAAGTGCCGATCAACTCGGCCTACATGACGCTAGTTTTCATCGTGATACTGTCTTGTATCAACCTCGGCTCCACTGTTGCATTTATGCAGGTCATCTCCCTTGGTGTCGCTTCGATGCTGACCTCGTATCTAATCACAATTTCGTGCGTTGCATTGAAACGGATACGGGGCGAGCAACTTCTGCCGTCCAAATTCGACCTGGGAAAGCTAGGGCTGCCGATAAACATTGCTGCTGTGCTCTTCTTGTCATTTGCTTGGATATTTTGCTTCTTTCCTGTTGGACCCCGACCAACGGCAACAGACATGAACTGGGCAATTTTGAGCTATGGAACAGTCGTTATATTTGCTGTCTTGTATTATGGTATTTGCGGTCGACACACATATGTTGGACCAGTCAAATACGTTCGGGACATGTGATTGAGGGGTATCGTGAGCGCGCATTGCACGGGGGTGAAATTCAACTAAAATTGGTCATTCGAGGTCTGTGACCTGAAGTTGTGGCAGAGACGAGTCATTGGCGAGTTCCTGAAATTATAACTATACGAAATAAGACAGGTTTTCTTTATAGAAATCGTCCTTCACTTGTATGAATTCATAGGAAATCGAACATATCGCAATAGCTTGTTACCCGCGAAAGAAAGATTAGATTCTTCTCTCCTCGATTTTGCACCAAAGCATGGTGGCAAGGCATTTGTAGAAAATCAGTGGTTTTAGCTGTGGCATCTACTGCACTGTTGATTGAACATTCTCCACGTCAACAGCTTCCGCAATGCTGCCGTTGCTAGTGTTCTCGAAGCGCGTTATGCGTACATGTCCAAGAATTTGCGCGGTGATTAGGTATTATGCGGCATCAATATTCAACATCAACCCCAAAAGTATGCACTCACAACGCACCTCGTGTAACTACAACACCACCACAGCAATGATAAGTATACTTCAAGTCCAAATAGATATGTGTTATACTTACCACTCACAGCGCATGATTCCATTCTGAGCTAGCCACAACAACCTTCTCACAATGGAAAACAAACAACTATCACATTCGTTTACGTTTCGGTGTTTGCCTGGTAACAGCTCAACGGCTTGCTTTCTACTCATATATTTCCACGATTTCTTACTCTCGCGCTTTTGGGCGTGTCGGCCGTCTCTGCAGCGCCGGTTCGCCCTTCTCTGTCCATCTCAGAGCTAACGAAAGTCAAGGTAATGGCCACTACAACTGTCGCAAATAAGAGCGCAACTTCTAATATCGATGCCAAACTTCAGGCACGCCGATGGAGATGGACAACATCTGCACCGGTGTGGAGCGGACCCGCGTGGACACAATCTGCATGGTCTGACTCCGCTGTTGCACCTGTAACAACAGAGCAAGTCTGAACTCCTACCATGTCTTACTCTTACACTGAAGTATCAGCCCATACATCTACATCAATCTCCTTATGGATAGAGACACATCGCCCCAATCTCAGTGCCACGAGGACAAGCGTCATAACCGGCATTTGCGTCTTGGCCGGAATCGTCGGCTTAGGTATAATTTTGTATCTCTGTACTATGTTCTGGCGTTACTTGGAGGATTGTGCTCCTATACCACCGCGGCACGATGCATGGGACGTCAAAGTGAACGCCAGTCTTCACAGTACCTCGTAGGCTCCAGCTTTTAGTATATATCGCGGCACCATAACAGATCCTATCGATATATCCAGCGGTATTTTTTACTCTACACCGGTTCAGGCCAAGAAAATGCTGATACACCGCGTTTGAGTGACCCCCTTCACGGTTTGATCGGTGGTCCGCGTCGCTTGTCGTCAGTGTACCAGAATAATATACCTCCTCAGGAGACGCATTGGCCACTTGAGGAGACGGAATAGTTTACGATATGGACGCGCGGTACTGGGTATCGTCAACTTTGAGTATGTGAGAGTTGAGATTGAGGGTTTTACCCGTTGTGTACGGCTTTCTTTCTCAGTGCTCGATGTAATCAACTAAAGCAACAATTAAACAATGTAAATTTTATTCGAAGGCTTTCGAAACCCCTGGGAATGCAACATGACATAAGAAAGAGTAGCTGAAGCAGAAATACGTTGTGGAAATGAAGATACTCGTTGATTCTCGAAGACAACACGTTCTCTTTTCTACTGGCCCTACCGTGAGGTACTGTAACCAATGTCCATATTGCACATTACTGAATGTATACCTCAACCTGCCGCTATTGCGGCCCTTGAATAACGCCCACACGATTATGTATGGAAAAATAAGGTAATTACTTATCCAAACCAATAGCTCAATTATCCTCGACCAGGTGATCCAAATGAAGTCGATATTGCGTGTTACTAGGTTAACAATCTCCCTTTATACATCGTCATACAAGAGTCGGCCACTGTACGAAGAATGGATTTGCCGCGCACATGGAGAAGATGGTTCTAGTATGGACAAGTGCTTGAATAGTGTCGTGTCCACTCTTCAAAACGCTTGTCGCCTACAAAATGAACCCATGCCCCTATCCTGAAAGCGTAACAGCCGTCACTCATGTTGAAGGGTTCCCGACATATATGGCAAGCATCACCATCATCGATAGCAGCGTTCGCACAATCGGAAGTGCTGCGGCATGAGCGTTAGCGGTGAATCCATGAAGGGGTGCAAGTAGTATCAACTCGTTCTGTTAAGAGCTCTGAATCGTGGTGCAAGTTGCAATTGAGGCGAAAGGTAGATGTAAGTAGTATGGTATAGCGCGCCACGATTACGAATTCAGACTCTCAGTGAAGCAGTTTCGAAAGACCTTGTGTAGGCATACATGACTCAAGTGTTGGAGACAGGTCTGTCAGTGAATGGGAACAGGTGGAAATGGTATTTGTCACAAGACCAAGGCACGACGAAGTTCAGACATGACCTATGAAGAAAACGCTCGTTTCAATATCCAGATCGAGACCAATAAGCGTAATTCATCAATTGTATCCAGGGTATAAGCCTCCTTCGCCTGACCACCAAACGCCTAATGTGCCCAAATCGCAATGGCGTTAAACGCAAGTTGAAAGTGAAATCTACAACCCTTCGCTGAGTATAGGCGAACTTCTCGCGGTAGCATCAAAGCTCAGGTTTGGGATTGTCCTCTTTGATGTCGTCTTTCTCCACGACCACGAAGTCATCGTCGGTATCGGAGGTCTTCTGCTTCTTATGAGACGGTTGCTGGGCATTATGGGTATCTTTCGGCTCGGCTGTTGGGGCGTTGGGAAGCTGAGATGCGAGTTCGGAGGGTTCGGTAGATTGTTCTTCTCGAGCTTTGAAGTTGGATACGATAGGTGGGAAGAAGTCACTTAGCAAAAGTGAGTCCAAGAAATGAGGTCGGTGGCATCTGGAACTCACGGGATATTCTCGAAGTAGGCATCTTCGTCCTTCTGTAGGAAATTGCAGAAGATGATGCGGTCGAGCTTAACCGCCATGCCCTCTTCTTCGAGAAACTTGCGGACCGTCTCGAGCGCGACGGTGCTAGCCTCACCGCTGGGATAGCCGTACACGCCAGTGCTCAAAGCTGAGAATGCGATGCTTTTGCACCCGTTCTCAACTGCTAGCTCCAAGCTGGTACGGTAGCAGCCTGACAACAGTTCTGCTGAGCGCGAACCCTCCTTCCAATATATCGGACCAACAGCGTGAATGACCTTCTTGCTAGGCAACTCGTAACCATTTGTGATCTTGGCACTGCCAGTTTCACAACCGTCCAGCCTTTCGCACTCGTCCAGCAACCCCGGTCCGGCAGCACGATGAATCGCGCCATCTACTCCACCGCCACCAAGCAAGGAAGTGTTTGCAGCGTTAACAATGGCATCGGTTGCTAGGGTTGTGATGTCTTGCCGTATCAAACTGATTTTGTCGTTCAGCGCAGCAGACGCTTCGTATTTGGACTGGACGTGGTCGCTGCCTGGCACGATCTTCTTCAGTTTGTAGAGTAAGGGGAGGGTCGGGATCTCCTCGAGAGATAGGGTATCGGCCATTTTCGGTGAAGGACTACGAGATTGAGATGACAACGGTTTTGCAAGGTAGTATGCGCTCGTCATGGGTGGTCGTAGTGCTCGGATTGCGGGTCTAACTAACATCAAGGGAGGGCTGTGGAAGAGTACCTGGAGAGTCAGAGCGGGTGGGCTGGAGCTTGGACCTCGTCCGTTCCCGCGATTGACCCGGTGCCCCGCTCACTGACTGGCCGTTCCGCTTTCACTCCTAATCTATTGCCTTGACTTTCCTTTGAACGTTACTAGTAAACGATGCTCAATTTGTATATACCCCAGAGACCTGGCAATTGCTTGTTCTCAAATTATTTGTTGACACTTCGCCATTCTACGGAGTACTATATAATGCACCTACATTAAGTGACAGAAGGACCAAGAATACGACGAATTCCAGCATGTATTGATATTATGCACGACTTAACAACTCTCTATGTATCAGTGATGCTTGCGTAACATTGAGTAGGTCTCCAAGTACTTGACCGAAGTCTGGTCAGGCAACGCAAGATCGGGCTTGTACCGTGTCCGTGCACGCAATGCCCTTCCGTAAGTAAGGGACCATAAAAAACAAAAATCAAAGAAAAGAAGGTTATAACGTAAACCACCATCAAGCTAGATAACCTATTTAGCTACTAAGTTTCTACTAAGACTACATGTTTTATTTTTACCTCACTATGCCCTAACAATATAACGCAACAGCAATTAATTAAAAAAGTAACATTCATTCTATACTTTTAACTTGTAGAATCTATAGATTTTAAAGTATTTAATATGCTACTAAGCTTTATAATAGTTTAGATTTTACAATAACTAGCTAATATAGTAACATGTACTTGACGCTAAGCTTTCATAATACTTACTATAAGCTTATTGTTGGAGTATTGACATGCGGATCACCCTGATGATCAGGTGATCCTAGTAAGCTGAACGCGTGACGACCGCGCTAGCGTCTATATATATGGTGTAAGGGTGCGTTAGATTAACTAAAGATGCAGAGAAAACAGTAGTAAATTAAATAAAGAACTACAAAGGCTATCTAGCAAGCTTATCTACTCCTCTATAAGGTCTGTGCTTAGTACTAAGAAAGAGGCAAGGGTAGCTACGTAGTAGCTACTAACGTAGCTTAAGAAAATAGAGTAGAGCTAAGAGAAAAGTTTAGTAGGCTAGAAAAGTAAAAAAGCTAATACGCCTAGCTTATAGATGCTAGGTACGTATAAACACCTAAGATTTGTAGAATAGCAAAATAAGGCTTTTTGTTAAGTACTAAAGACGTTAGGGCTTTAGCTCTTTATAGTACCCCCCTTCTTAATAGGAGTCTTAGAGTTCTTCTAGTCTTATAGTACTTTTATATCTTCTAAGTTTAAAGCTAGTTCTTATATTAGTTCTAGGTATCCTACTTATTTAACTAAGTATTCTTTTCTTCTTCTTATACTTCTTTCTTGTAATAGGCGCTCTACTAGGTACTCTTCTTCGCTGTCTACTTTAATTAGTAAAAGTTTATTATTGTCTTGTAGTTAGCTTAGTAAAAGATCTAAGTAAGCTAGTTAGAAGTTGTTAATATTAAATACTAGATATATCTTTCTAGAAGTATTTAGCTTTACAGTATTTAGTCTAATAATCCTAAGTACTATATACTTTAGATTCTTCTAATTAAGTTTTTAGCTTAGTCTTTTTATCTTATAGTAGTCTCTAAGCTTTAACTAAGCTTTATTACCTATTTAAAGCTAAGGTAATTACTTTCTTCTCTTATTTACTTAGCATGTTTATTCTTATTAAGATTCTACTATTATAGCTTAAGCTAACTTAATACTTTGCTAGAGTTTATTAGCTATTTTTTCCACTTTCTAGTAGTCCTCTTATATTCTTCTTCCTTAAGCTTAATTTTAAGGTCTATACTTTATTACTATTTTAAGAGGATCTACCTTATATCTATATTATAGAAAGAAAAGTAATATTCTAGTTAATTATGCTTGTCTTACTATAATTATAATCTTAGCTATCTTCAAGTTGCCTTTCTAATTTATTTAGTCTTAATTATAGAAAGCTTATAAGTAGGTTCGACCGACCGGGGAGGCCGCTCAACGAAGGTGAACGCGGGCTTCGTGATCCACCACTATAGCTTCTCGTATGGTGACCTGGTGAGGTCTAACTTCACTTAATGTAAGCCATCAGTCTTCGTGTTAAACGGGGAGAAGAATAGTCTGAGCATTGTATTATTTGTATGCGGTACTGTGTGGTATAGGAAATCCTAAAGGTAAAAAGCAGCAGGCAGGGAGCTTTTATAAAGTATTGCAGGCTCCCGCTACAGTAACGTACGTGTCCTTACCCTCCTCTACCTCTACCTCCTCCACCTCTATCACAATTTTGTTGCCAGCTATAGGCTAGCAATTACTGTTAAACACGTTTTAATTAGTGTTGTTTTTTAGTACCTTCAGCAAATTTTTTAACCCTAATTTCGCTTAGTAGTCTAAGCTTTTCTGCTCTAAGCGCTTAGCGTGTAGACCTTATCTACTTACCGTTTAAATTTCGTTAACTACACACAATCTTTTTTTAACTTTTACGACTAATTAGTAGAGGGCAGCTGCTTTTCACTTTTTTAGAAAACCTATTTTGACTACAACAACAACCACCACCTTTGATACCTTAAAAATAAATAAGTAGGTTTGTACTATAGAGTTTATTTATTTTATAAAGCTGTTAGTTTTAGAGTAATATCTAGAAAATAAATATTATTTAATTTCTAGTAACTTATAAAGTTTAGTCTAAAAGTAGCTTACAAACTATACACTTTAATTAGATAAAATATAGTCTAGTAACTAGTAGTAAGCTACTATAGAGTTAATAAATAATTTACCTACGCTTTCTATAGTAATATTCTTAAAACTTATTAGAACTACATTTTTACTTAACTTATTAGTAACTACTATTAGGTTTGTATAACTCTTACTCTCTGCTAATCCTATAATAAAGTTAATTAATATTTCTTTCTAATTACGCTCTAGAATTAGTAGAGGCTTTAATAATCCTTATAGACTATCTCTCTATAGTTTTATTCTTCTACATACTAAGTAGTTTCTAATATATTACTTTACTATTTAGCTAATAGAGGGCTAAAAGTACTCTCTTACAACTACTTAGTAAGTAAAGTTCTTTCTTAAGTACTCTAGAGCACTAAAATAGTAGATTTCATAGATAATTCTAGTACGTAAAGGTTTAGTGTTTAGTACTTATTTTTAACTATAGTATAATAAGTTTCTAGAATTATCTAATTAGTATTTAGAAATAGAAAGCTTAAGGTCTAGCTTTATTAGAAATTAACGTTCTTCTTTACTAACTACTTTCTAGGCTAGCTAGTACGTGTTATCCTCTTCTTTAGCTTTATTCTAAAGCTCTTCTAGATCTATCTATTCCTAAAGTACTATTACAGGATAGCTATTGTAGCTAAAAGTTCTAAGAGTTTTCTCTTCTTCCTATTCTTCTATTTCCAGGGTTGTTATAGTAGATAGTTTAAAAACTTATAAGAACTTTCTAGAAATTTAAGAATCTAAACTATTTGTAGGTATATCTTATTATCTTTAAGATAAGGTATTAGCTTTAGAGTTATTAACTCTAAGCCTGTAGGTAATTTCTATATTAAGAAATTTACTAAGGAATTAGGCCTATCTTATCTATCTTTTACTAAGCTACCTAGGCTTTCTAAAATACTCTAGGTTTCTGTAGTTTATTATAACTAGGAACTTCCTTAAAGAATGTAGCATAGTATCTTACTTAGATAAGTAGTAAATAACTATAAGTAATTCCTTGTTATATATCTTATAATTGCTTTAAGCGCTAGTTATCTTTCTTTAGTAGTATAATACTAGTTATAATTATTCTTAATTGTTGTATTACGACAAGACTCCTGTTATAACGTAGCTAGAAGAATTAGTCTCTAAGATTATTTCTCTGTCAAGATCCTATTAAGCTAGTATTAGTTTAGTAACAAATAGCCTCTTTAGCTTATTAAAAGCTTCTTATTCTGCTTTTCTTTATTAAAAGGAGACATTTTTATTAAGCTTTATAAGCAGGGTAACTATATTAAAGTAGTTCTTAATAATGTATTTATAAAAGTTTATAAATCTTAGAAAACTATGTACTCCTTTAATGTTGGTTAGTACGCCCTACTCTTAAATAGCTTTTATTTTCTAAGAGTCTATCTAAAGTCCCTTTCTAGCTTTAGTAATAAATCTTAGGTACTTAGTACTCTGTACGTTAAATTTGCATTTCTTAATATCTAAAAGTAACTTAGCCTTACCTATTATTTCTAGAACTTTGTTTATATTGCGTTAGTGTTCTTTAAGTGTACTATTTATGTAAATTAATATATTGTCTAAGTAAGTTAAGTAGAAATTGTTAATATACTTGCGTAGTATCTAGTTAATATATTTTTAAAAGGTATTAAGAGCGTTTGCTATGCTAAAAGGAGTAACTAGCTATTTATATAATCTAAATCTTGTTCTAAAAGCAGTTTTCTATTTATCTCTTATATTAATCCTAATTTTGTAGAAAGCTGTAGAGATATTAATCTTAGTAAACTATTTTGCTTTAGCAATACTGTTAAGCGTTTCTTAGATTAATAGTAAAAGATAACAGTGCTTTTTTGTAATAGTTTTAAGAGCTTAGTAATTAACGCAGAACTATAATCCTTTTTTAAGTTTCTTAGTAAATAGAACTAGGGAAGAAGCTATAGAGCTGTTAGCTCTAATCTATCCTTTATCTAATAGAGATATAAGCTCCTTGCGTAGAACTAAAAGCTCTAGTTTACTTATATTGTATAGAGGGCCCTAAGGAGGTTCTTTTTTTTCTTCTATTTTTATCCTTTTATAACTTAATTTAGTAATGAACCTTAGGTTTTCGTAAAGGAGGTAGTGTAAAAGTAGTTTATAACTTAAAAATCTAAGCTATGTATTAGTACGCCTTAGGAAGTAATAATAAAATATTTACTTTCTTTTTAAGAGCTAAGGCCTTCTTAATATCTTTAAAGGAAGCTTTAAAGGTCTAAATTAACTTGTCCTTCCTTACTTATTTAATATAGGAGTAATAGGCTGTTGTGTTTATTTACTTTAACCTTTTACTCTCTAAAATAAGGCTATCTTTAGTGCTTAGTAGTTTAATTTTTTGTCTAGAAGTATAAATGTAGATTAATTTTTTAGAAGAAGTAATTGTAACCTCTTTTCTATTTATTTAAGGCTACCTAAGTATTAAATTGTATCTAGGGTGTGTAGGAGCAATATAGCCTTAAATAGTATCTTTATACTCTTTAATATTAATCTCTAACCTAGCAACTTTATTAATAGTTCTAGGTTTTTCTATAACTCTTCCTAATCTACGTAGAGAAATAGGGATGCACTATAAACTAGCGTTCTTAATAAGTTAAGAGCTAATAAAAGAGTATATAAGATTTCTTATATTAATTAGAATTAAAGCAAATGTGTAAGAATTTACTAACGTTTTAACATTAATTCTATTACTACTTATATCTTTTTTAAAACTAGCCTATTCTGTTGTTAAGTTTTCTTAGCTTACGTGTAGCTCTTGCTAGTAACTTTAAGCAATAGCTATTCTTTTTCTAAATTAGAATTTAGATCTTCTAGAGTATTTTTGCTACTTAAGCTTTTTTTACTAAGCTTTCTTACTTTTGCCTTTAAAGACTTTAATATAATAGTCTTCTTCTTCTTCTTCTTTCTTAGTATCTTTTCTTCTATAGTATAATCTGTAGCTAAGTGTCCTTTCTACTTATAAGTAAAACAACATTCTTCCCTTATTAGCATATTTAGCTTAAGATCGCTAAACCTACGTAGCTTAGCTAATCCCCTAGTAAACTCTATTCCTTCTATCTAGTCTCCTGTAGGAGGAGGAGGAGGAGGAGGAGGAGGAGGAGGAGGAGGAGAGGCACGTCTTAGCCTGTATTACTTAGGCCTTTCCTAGTCTCTATTCTTAGAGTATTATTCTTTAGGCTTATTCTAGCCTTTAGAATACTACTCTATCTAGTATAAGTAGTCTACTATTTTAATAGACTTGTTCTGCAAATTATCTAAATCTAAGAACGTAATACTTACAAGCTTATCCTAAAGCTTATAAGTAAGGCTTTTTTAAAAAAACATTATTTTTGTGTCCTTATCTAAGTTACTATTTAATAGTAGCAACTATTCTTAAAATTCTATAATATAATTACAGATACTCTTTTTACCTTAAGATATTAACTAGAGTTTGTTTTTAGCTCTCTTAAAGCTGTATAAATCTCTAAACATCTAATTAAAGAAGTTTAATAAGTGTTTAAAGTTCTAGGCGTCTAATAATTCTATTTAGTTAAAGTAGGGCAGTATTAAAGTTACTACTAAACCTTTTAGCCTGCTAAAGGCGTAATTACACGTCCTTCTTTCTATATTAAAGTCTTTTTAGTTGTTTTCTACTTTAGTAGTAAGCTATTTCTTAAAGATTTAGTACATCTTTCTTATTCTATTAAAAGCGTCTAGATTAGGTTACCTAAAACGCTTAAGTTGTACTAGCTACTAAACTAGTTTTAATGTAGTAAGTAAGGTTAGTAGCTAAGTAAGTAGCTGTTCTTGTTCTAGTTCTTCTTTAGAGGCTAGATTAATAGCCTCCTATATAAGAAAGGCTTCTTGTATTATTATTAAAGTTGCTATTTTATCTAGTTTGTTCACTCTGCAGAGGCCTTCTAGAGTGTTCTCTATTTTAGCCCTGCTAACACTATCTTAGTATAGTCTTGCTATCTAGACAGCAAAGCTTCTAGATATAATCTCTACCTCTACTATTATTATGTAAAAGTACTAAATAAATAGCACCTGTATTATTTAATAGCAGAGATTAGTTTCTAAGGCTACTAGCAATATAGTAGGCTTATCTAATAGTTTGTATTACAAAACATTCTAAGTAGAGTCTTATATAGCTAGGTATCCTTTAGCACTCTTTGTACTTCTTCTACTGCTAATCTTTAGTAAATTTAAAATAGCTCTAACTAAGATTAGTAATCTAATTAATTAGAGTCTTGTCTAGATGTAGCTCTAGCTAGCTTCTTTTCTAGATATAGCTCTAGGAGGCTTCTATTTTAACGTAGCAGCGTTAGCGCTACAAAAGGATTTAAATTAAATATAAAGGTACGTTAAATTAACTAAAGATGAAGGGAGAATAGTAATAAATTAAATAAAGAACTATAAAGGCTATCTAGTAAGCTTATCTACTCCTCTGTAAGGTCTATGCTTAGTACTAAGAAAGAGGCAAGGGTAGCTACGTAGCAGCTGCTAACGTAGCTTAAGAAAATAGCGCAAAGCTAAGAGAAAAGTTTAGTAGGCTAGAAAAGTAGAAGGGCTGATACGCCCGGCTTACAGATACTAGGTGAGCACGGACACCCGGGATCTGTAGGATAGCAAAACGAGGCTTTTTGTCGAGTACTAAAGACGTTAGGGCTTTAGCCCTTTACATCTTGTTAAGAGGTTGTTTTTTGTATAGGCTATTGCTTTAAATATTTCTTTAGGCGATTCGTTTAAGAGAAACTGTTCCTAATAGCTAAGCTTAGCTGTTTTAATAGCTCTAAGGTATTTGTTCTTAGCAAGCAGGCACTCTTTTTTCTATAAGTATAGCGTGTTCTCTTTTTTTCTTGCTACTTGCTTAAATTCTTAAAAGGCTCTATTTAGGCTAGCTTTAAGCAGATCTAAATCACTTGTCTACTAAGGCTTTAGTTATAGTTTCTAGTTTACAAGAGGAGTAGATCTCCTAAGTGCCTGTTAAATTGCTGTAGTAAAGTCCTCTGTTATTTTATCTAGCCTCTCCTCAAAAGCTTTATTAAGGCTTAAGAGAAGTTGTCATAAACGGTAGTTTGAGGCGCTTAGTAGAGCTAGTAATTAATCCTCTAGCTTTGCTTAAATTATCTTCCCTTATAAGGTAGTGTTAAAAGATTTTAGCCTAATTATTTTGTGTTGTATCTCTTTAGCTAGCTAGGTGGCTGACCTTGATTAACAATACTAAACAAGATAGCGTAGTGGTCTAATCTAACTTCTAGGATAGCTTGCTAGTCTAGAATACTAGAAGCTATATTGCTTGTTAAAAAAGTAAGGTTAAGTATGCTTTCTTTTTGCATGTAAGCTCTAAAGAAAGTGCCAACTTCTATAGTATTTGATTGAGATAGTTTTTAGTTGTTAACTTACTTTACTAAATTCTTTGCTTGTTGGTTTAGCTTGCATTCTTGTAGCTCTATCTAGGGTGGTGGCAGTTGAAATCACCTAGGATAATTGAATGAGATTCTATAGACCCTCCTAGGAGGCGTCTTTGGATCGTGTTACCCCTCTTTAAATAGCCTAAAGCTTAGCTTTCTATTCAATATAACTCTAGCATACCTATAGAGTAGCTCCCTAAGCGTAGCCCCTTATACTTCTAGCGTAACTATACTCCTAAGAATTTATAGTCTACTTCTAGAGGCTAGTAAGCCATCTATTATATGTCTTTTAATATATTCAGTAAGCCCTTTCTCTTATTATACGTTAGGAATTAATTTTTAAGGTGTCTAAGGTAGTGGTTATTGTTGTAGTCAAAATGGGGTTCCAAAAAAGTGAAAAGCAGCTACCCTCTACTAATCAATCGCAAAAGTCCATTTGAACAAACACCAACGTCGACTTTTCTAGAAATTGATCAGAAACAACCGGATCCTAAGGAAACAACCCCGAGGAATCGATTGCGATACTTTTCAGAGCCTGCAGCGAGGGCGCTAGCGCGTTAGAGAGGGTGAAAGGGTCACCTTACCCCTCCCTTTGGAGAAAAATTTGCGCTGTTTCTCAAAAGCTCAGACCACATGCTAAGGCATTTGGAGCTAATTGAGATCGAGGAGCTTATTAAAGCCTAACTAAACCAAGAAATCTAAACAACATTAAAAAACAACAATAAAAAACAAACTGCCTCTAGAGACCTAAGAGGTTTATATAAAAGACAGATAGAAATGGAAGAGGACAATATAACAATGCCGCGCTAAGAAAGGCAAACCTTAGAGAAACTACGAAGGCCTACCCACTCTTAAACTAGGAGTCACTTTTCTCTTTTTATTAAACTAATTCCTTAATACCTAATTAGAAATAAAACACTAAAAGCTACCTTAGTTAAAGAGACACTTAAGATTGCTAAGAAATTAGTAATTTAAGAAGCTAATTTAGCTGAAAACAACCTTACTTAGCAAATAAGTCTTCTAGACCTAGTAGAAGTCTTTAGAGACTATACAGAAAATAGAAAAGTAAATAAAAGAATACTGCTATTTTAGTAGACTAGATATTAAGCCTCTTAAATGTCTTAAGGGAGTTAAGGGAAAAAATTAGACGTATTAAGAAACTAACAACAAACACGCCTATTTAGAATATGCCTATACAGAACACGTCTTAACCTACTGCAGCTACTTTCGCTACTATAGCAAGCAACAACAAAGATTAGCTATAGACAAATATTTAAAAAAACACAAAATTAAGAGCTACTAGCCTAAAAGACTACTAGCTAGTTCTAATTAGCGAGACCCTAGCTGCTTTTGATGCCTTTAAACTCAGAAATGCCTTCAACAACGCCTTTATAACATAAAGAGGCATATAATTTTCTATAGTTGCCTTAATTACAATATCCTCTAAGGGAAACAAATAGTTACAACTATACTAGCTTTTAAAGCAAAATACCTCTTAGAGAATTAAGCTATATAGCAAGAGATTACAACCTTTAAGGCTGCCTAGCTTATTACTCTCTAGTTGCTCGGTGGTCTGAGCTTTCCTCCCAGAACTCATCCACCCACCGTTCGAATCTCGTTGACTACACACAATCTTTTTTTTTGACTTTTGCGATTGATTAGTGGAGGGTAGCTGCTTTTCACTTTTTTTGGAACCCCATTTTGACTACAACAACAACCACCACCCTTGACACCATAAAAAATAAATTACTCTCTAGTTTAAGGTTGTTATCTACAAGCTTCTTACAAACTACAGCCTAGAAGTTATAAAAGAAGAAATTAAAACCTTTAACAAAGGCTTAAAAGTTATAGGCAATTCTTTTTAGCTTACACCTAAGGACAAAAAAAAACTTGAAACTTTAAGTTAGCATGCGTGGCCTTTACTAAAGGGGAAGAAGCCTAAAAAGCTATTAGAAGAAAACTTTATATTTTAGGACAAAGCCTTAGAGCAGAGAAACTACAAGTTATTAACACCTTAAAGCAATGCACTAAATACTAAAGATCTAGCTACTTAGAGGTTAGATGCTTAAAAGTAGCCTGCTAAATTTGCAGCAAAACACACTACACTAGCTAATACAAGTGCAAGTCTTGTGCTAGTTAGAAAAACCTTGTATTTACACTATATTTAAGTGTATTCATTGCAATAAACCTTATACAGCAAACAGCTAAGAATGCAAAATCCTATAAGCTAAAACAGCTAGGACTAATTAAACTAATGAGTGTAATTAAAGTCCTATAAATAAATGTTAATAGAAGTAGCTCTGCTATAGAAAGCGCAATTAACCTAGCTATTTTAGCAAACGCTAAGATTATTGCAATACAAGAGCCTTAGTTAGTAAGAGGACTATATAAAGATACTAGGTTAATTGCTTATCTAGACTTTACGCAAATACTATTAACTTATTAAAGCCTACAACTTAGAACTCAATTTTATATTTTAAAGGATTTAGAAGTAGAAGTTAATCCTTATATTAGCAACAAAAACAACTTTTAAGCTATTTTAATACAACTTAACACAAGAAAGATCTACGTCTATAACATTTATAATAGCTTTAGCTTTTTAAGACAACCTTTTGATGTGACCATACATTTTGTAGACACCTTTTTAGTAAAAAAAAGATTTATTACTAATAATAAGTATCTAGACTCACGCCCCCTTGTTTAGCATTGCTAGCACGCAATTAGTATATCGCATGTTTAGACAGAAATAAAGAAAAGCAAGATAAAGACGCGAATCGCCTCCTAACTTAACGCGCTCTATCCTGCCTATACTGCCTACTTGTGTTAAGGCTTCATTTCTAGATACTCTTAGATAAATTAAAGAAGCAGTATTATTATTACTTTGCTTTCTAACCTATACATACGATAATAGAACGCCTACTCCTCTTTTTCTACCTCTTTCTTCTCTATTGCTATTTCAACGTTATACAACAGCTAGCCTAACTAGTTAATAGTTTCTTTACTTAGCTTATACACAATTAAAAAGAAGAGAAAGATACTAAAGTAGAGTATTTTAAGTGCTTTACTAGTATTAGCGAACACTTTGTAGACCTTATATTCCTTCTATAATTAGCTAAGTTAAGGCTTAATATTCTTTTTATTTATAGAAATATTGCAGATTCTAGAGCTGTTTATAAAAGATATAATTATAAAGTCCTAAAGAGGCTAAATTTATAAATGCTTAATAAACTTAGGTGTCTGCATAATTAGCTTAAGCTAGACTAGTTTAAGAGCTAAGTGTACAACAGGAAAGCTTCCTATCTTTAGATAAGAGTTAAGGTTAAGGAGATACTTGTTATTAAGGTTATACGCTATTACAATGTATTATATGTAAATTATTTGTATACAGTTCTGTTTAAAAAGTAAAAAGTAGTAAGTAGGAAGTAGCAGCTTTAGCTTTATAAAGTATTGCAGGCTCCTACTGCGTGTCCTTTCCCTCCTCTATCGCATTATGTTGCAATCCTATTGCAATCCTACTGTAATCCTATTGTTAGCTATAAGCTAGCAATCGCTGTTAGACACGTTTTAACTAGTGTCGTTTTTTAGTACCTTAGCAAATCTTTTAACCTAAATTATCGCTCAGTATTCTAAGCTTTCCTCCTAGAACTTATCTACCTACTGTTTCGAATCTCTTTAACTACACACAATTTTTTTTTGACTTTTGCAATTAATTAGTAGAGGGTAGCTACTTTTCACTTTTTTAGAACCCTATTTTAACTACAACAACAACTACCACCCTTAACACCTTAAAAATAAATACTGTCTAGAGAAGGCACTAGAAAGACTCTACTTAAAAAGATCAGGTACCTTAGCAGAAACAACTAGCCTGCTACACCCTTTACAAATAGAAGGCAGGCTTAAGAAATTAGCTATTAACGCTGCACTCCTCTTCTACAACAAGATTTAACAATAGAAAAAGAGAAATAAAGTTACTTTAACAGCCTTTCTAGACATTAGAGGCGCGTTTAATTATTTATCTAAGAACAAGCTTCTAGAAAATATAAGCAACTAACAGCTACCTACCTGCCTCTCATTATAGACAAATTCCTTCCTTACAGAGAGGCTCTTAGAATTATTTTTTAATAAGCAAATAGAAGAACTACAGAAGGTTAATACTAGTACACTTTAAGGAAGCCTAGCCTTGCCTATCCTATTTCTAATTTACACGAAACCGCTATTCTAGTCAATTACATTAAACGACAATATTTACTCTTTATTCTATATAGACAACCTTCAAATCTTAATATTAACAATATCTATTAAGAAAAACATTAAACTACTTAAAAAGAAGTTAGCAAACCTCTTTATACAAGCAAAAAAGTTAGCTATTAAGTCTAATAGCTTCAAAACAAAATTAGCAAATTAGACAAGATTTAAGAAAAATACAAACAGATTTCTTATGCTACCTACTTAAGAGACCTTCTAGCTAAAAGAACTAGTTAGATAGCTAGACATTTTCTTTAACAATACTCTTAAATGTGAAGACTACTGCTACATAAAGATATAACAAGCAAACTAAGCCTTTTCCCGCCTAAGCAGGCTAGCTAATATTAATAAAGGTCTCTTACTAAAGGCAATAAGGCAATTATACCTAGCGTGCATTACTAGTGTAGCTAATTACAGATGTTAGCTATTTTAGAAAAGCTAATAATATGTTCTTAATAGTAGGCAAGGCTTCGGCCTTTTAAGACCACCTTTTAATGTAACTTTACATTTTGTAGACACCTTTTTAGTAAAAAAAAAATTATTGCTAACAACAAGTATCTAGGCTTACGCCCCCTTATTAAGCATTGCTAGCACGCAATTAGTGTGTCGCATATTTAGACAAAAACAAAGAAAAGCAAGATAAAGACACAAATTGCCTCCTAACTTAACGTGCCCTATCCTGCCTATACTGCCTACTTATATTAAGGCTTTACTTCTAGGTACTCTTAGACAAATTTAAGAAGCAGTACTATTATTGCCTTGCTTTCTAACTTATTCATACAATAATAGAACGCCTATTTTTTCTTTCTTCTCTCTTTCTTTACTATTACTATTTTAACGTTATGCAACAGCTAGCCTAACTAGTTAATAGTTTCTTTACTTAGCTTATGTATAATTAACAAGAAAAAAGAGATGCTAAAGTAGAGCATTTTAAGTACTTTGCTAGTATTAGTAAACACCTTATAGATCTTATATTCCTTGTACAACTAGCTAAGTTAAGGCTAGACATTCTTTTTGTATATAGAGATATTGCAGATTCTAAAGTTGTTTATAAAAGATATAATTATAAAGTCTTAAAAAGGCTAAGTTTAAAGATACTTAATAAACTTAGAGGTCTGCATAATTAGCTTAAGCTAGACTAGTTTAGGGGCTAGGTGTATAATAAGAAAGCTTCCTATTTTTAGATAAGAGTTAAGGTTAAGGAGATACTTATTATAGAGGTTGTATACTATATTACAGTGCAGCGTATTATATGCAAATTGTTTGTATACAGTACTGTTTAAAAAGTAAGAAGTAGTAAGTAAGAAGTAGCAGCTTTATAAAGTATTGTAGGCTCCTACTGCAGTACGTACGTATCCTTTCTCTCCTCTATTACATTATATTGCAATCCTATTGCAATCCTACTATAATCCTGTTGCTAGCTATAGGCTAGCAATTGCTGTTAGACACGTTTTAACTAGTGTTGTTTTTGAGTACCTTAGCAAATTTTTTAACCCTTATTATCGCTTAGTAGTCTGAGCTTTCCTTCTAGAACTCATCCACCCATTGTTCGAATCACGTCAACTACACACAATTTTTTTTTGACTTTTGCGATTGATTAGTAGAGGATAGCTGCTTTCCACTTTTTTAGAACCTTATTTTAACTACAACAACAACCACCACCCTTGACACCTTAAAAAATAAATAGTAGGCAAGAACTACAAGACTAGGCCTGTAGAAAGATCTTAGGAACTTTTAGATCTTCCCCTGCAATGCCTAGTAAGGTAGAAGCCGCTCTATTTCTACCTAGAGTTAGGCTAGACAACACCATAAGAAGATACGCCTTTAGATCTATTTTACTAGATCTCAACCACCCTCTAAAAGCTGCTATTAATAATAAAAGAAAAGAGCAACTAAATTAAATTTAAAAATTAATTATTTTAGCCTTCTTAGACAATACATAGGAAATACAACACTACGCCTTTACTTTATAAAATGCTAGAACTCCTTACAAGGTCTATATATTAAACAAGCTAATAGACATTAAAGCTAAAAACTATAAGAAACTACTAGTAAACAACAACTTCTTATTAATATACTTAGATGCCTTAGCTATAGAGAACAGTAAAGGAATTAGTGTAGGCGTTGCCTTTTACAAAAGAACTACTCTTATTAAAGAAATGCAAGCAAATATAGGAAACAACTAGCTAGTTTACAACAGTAAACTAGAAAGTATTACTTTAAGGCTAGAGAAAGCAGTTAGCCTATTAATCAACTACTAACACGTTAATATCTACGTAGATAATTGAGCTGTATTATTTTAATTAAAAAACACCTTAAACAACCCTAGCTAAAAGTAGCAAGTTAGGTACATTAGGGCAGCAACTTAACTAGAAGAAAAAAGAATTACTCTTACACTCCAAAAGGTCTTAGGACACTAAAATATACAAGAAAACAATTAAGTAGACTCTTTAGCAAAGGAGGCTACGAAAATAAACCCTTTAACAAATATGACAAGCTTAGTAGTTGTTAATTCTTAAATTTAACAACAAGCAAATGTTAAATAGTTAAGCCTTTAAGAGAAATACAGGAAGAAAGCTACTAGCAAGAACCTAAGCACCTACTTAGCAACCTTTAAATAGAGAACAAGAAAACAGATACCTATCCCTCCTACTAAACAAGATATATTTAACTCTTTCTTTTAAATATAACTAGGTTATAGCTACCTAAAGAGCTATCTATTTAAGAGAGGGAAAGTAGAATCTAAAACTTGCCTATGCAATTTTAGAGCTATATAAGACACAGCTTATATAATCCTTAGATACTAACTATACAAGGATAGCAGAGCTATACTTTAGAACTCCTGTGCAGAGCCAATCTCTCTACAGTATATTTTCTAAACAGAAGCAGGTATTAAGGCTACTATAGCCTTTATTTAGGAATCTAGGGTTGGCACACAGGCCTGGTACAAAGGAAATTCGGATAACTAGATACAATCGCCTGTCTAGGCGACCTAGCTCTAAGCACCCCTCCCCTCCCTCCTCCTCCTCCCCCCCCCTCTACCCCTACACAATAGGCTAAGAGCCTCACCTTTATTCAGATAAACCACCCCTTGAAAATTACTCAAAAGATAAAAACCACAGAGATACCTGCAGGCCTCGGCCTGCACGTCTTATATAGCCCCTTAGGCTGAGAAAGGACGTTAAACTTCATTAATAAAAAAAAAAAAAATCGCAAAAGTCAAAAAAAAGATTGTTTAGTCAACGAGATTCGAAAGGTGGGTGGATGAGTTCTGGGAGAAAAGCTCAGACCACCGAGCGATAATCAGGGTCAAAAAATTTGCTAAGGTACCAAAAAACGACACCAGTTGAAACGTGTCCAACGGCGTTTGCCGAATATGGCTGACAACAGGATTACAGTTAGCAATAAATCTTTTTTTTTACCAAAAAGGTGTCTACAAAATGTGTGGTCACATCAAAAGGTTGTCTCAAAAGGCCGAAGCCAATACGCTAAGTATAAGCTAGTGTTATACCTAGGCGAGATGTAAGCGTTATACACCTCTATATCTTCGCTATAGTATTATTTAGATAACACTAAACATCTTTATAACATTGTTGTATAATAATTTATCTATAGCTTTATACAATTTGAAACGCCGTTGGACACGTTTCAACTGGTATCGTTTTTTTGGTACCTTAGCAAATTTCTTGACCCTGATTATCGCTCGGTGGTCTGAGCTTTCCTCCCAGAACTCATCCACCTACCGTTCGAATCTCGTTGACTACACACAATCTTTTTTTTTGACTTTTGCGATTGATTAGTACCGAGGTGGACGGCGTAACGCGCATGACGGCGTAACGCGCGGTTTGAACACCAAAACCACCACTAAACTTGAGGCTGTAGAGCCTCACACAATAGCTACTATCGCGAGATTTTTTAGTAGTAAGATCTATAGGGCTTAAATAATATATATAGCTATAGAAATTAAGTTAGAGTTTTAATCACGCGCCCTGTGCGCGAGGTAGACGCTGGTTAAGCTGTAATACTACCTTAAGGCTCTCTACTACTTGTAGGGCTCGCAATAGGCCTCTTTTTTTTAAGTAACCTTTTTAAGAGCCTTAAGGCTACTTCTCTTACCCTTATAAGAAGTTTTTATAGATTGTTGGAGTCGTTTTGCAGCCCTGCAAGCAGCTGCCCTAGAGGCCTGTTTAGCAGCCCTCTTAGCCTTCTCCTTCTTCCTTACTAATTAAGCTGCAGCCCTCGCCTGTTGCTTTATTTCCTTTTCCTTCGCCTTTACCTGCCTTTTCTCCTTATAATGCCTATTTATCTTAGCTTTTTAGTATTGTACCTGCTCCTCCTCACGCTCCTAGAGTTGTTAGCAATCACGTACCTCCTTCACCTTCCTTAGAGACTAGACTATAGCTCCACCTTAGTACTCCTTAGGCTCCTAGAGTAGGAGAGGCTTACCTTATTTCCTGCGTGTCTTTTTATTAATTAGAGCCTTGCGTAGGCCCTTAACTTTATACTTAAAGAAAGTCTTTTAAGTTAAGATTTAGTAATAAACCTAGCTTAGCGTTTAAGCTTGTTTATTACCTTAATCTTTTACTACCTCGCGTAGTAGGCGTTTAACTTTCCTCTAGTTTAAGGCACTTAAGCCTAAGGACTTACTACTACTACTTAAAGGGCTCTTAATACTAAATCTTTTTAATATAACCTTAAGATTAAAGGGTAAGAGGCCTGTAGCCTTAAAAGCCTTTAGAATTGTTATTTCCTTAAAGGAGGCCTGCTAGGCTTAGTAGAAAAAAGGGAAGAAATCCCTCTTGCTTATTAAGGTAAGGCCCTAGTTCCTCTCTAGAAATCTAGATATCTTAGCCTAGTAAGCTAATAAGAGAGGCTTAAATAAGGCAATATTAAGAGGCTGTAGCGTGTAGGTTAAATAAGGAGGATAAACTGCAAGAAGAATCTTGTTCTAATTATAGTACTTAATAAAATTTATAGTAAGGTAAGATCTATAGCTGTCTAAGATAAGTAATTAATAGGAGGCTTAATCCTTTACCTTAGTATTTCAATTAAACACCTATTTAAGCTACGCAAGACTAATATTATTGTTTATTTAGCTAGAGGGCAATAAGTAGATTTAAACTTAATAAGTCTTAGGATTAAGGGCTTGTAACTAGGTATCCTGTATTAATCCTAAGGTTAATTAATATATAAGGGTGGGCGCTAGGTAAGATCTATTAGCATAGATGTAGGCTAGGAGTGTTATTTACTCTCGTAAGCTATCCTAAATAGTACTCCTCCTTTTTCCCTGCTCGTATAAAGGCTTACTAAAGATCCTCTTTAATCTTCCTAGGATACTAAGAAGGAAGCCCTTCTTATCTATATTGTATATGTAACGCGCCTTAACGTAGTACTGCTTAATTTTCTTGCGTAGGAGATTAAAGTATAAGCTGTACTTCCTCTTAGAATTAGCCTTGTGGCGATTGTTATCTATGCCTGTTGTCTATCTTAAAATAAGCTTATTAGGGTACTAGTAGACAAAGCAATTAACCTAGTGTACTCTAACCTCTCTCCTTGTAATCTGTAAGGCGAAATTTTGTATTATAGCTCGTGTAGGTGCAAGGCCTCGCCTAGTAAGCTGTTTAATATACTATAGGAGCTCTAGCTCCTATTGTAGATGGAGAGCCTGTTAATTTTAAGCCTTAAGGTTGCGCGAGGTTAAAACACCTTAGTGTCTTTAAGAGAGCGTAGATTGTACTACACTATACTTTTCTGCAAACTTTGTATACAAGAAAGATGCGCCTAGTGCGCGCGAATTAATTTCATTAATTGCTTCCTGAATCAGATCCATATTGGTGGAGTTATTAGGTGTTGAAAGGTAGTGTTGTTTTGGTGGGGGTGCGCGTTACGCCGTCATGCGCGTTACGCCGTCCACCTCGGTAGAGGGTAGCTGCTTTTCACTTTTTTGGAACCCCATTTTGACTACAACAACAACCACCACCCATGACACCTTAAAAAAATAAATACAATTTGAAATGTTTAATTACTTCTTAGACTAGATCTATAGTAGTAGATGTTTATAGGGTTAAATTCGGATAGTTGCGTTAATATTATAGTAGGGTAGCTCGACCCGCGAACTAGCTCGTTTCGCGCACGGGCATAGTGAAGTAGAAAAAACCTTTAACGAGGCACTGTATCCACCACCATAGCTTCTAGTATAGTGACTTGGTGAGGTCTAACATTACTCGATGTAAGCCATCGGTCTTCGTGTCGAACAGTGAGAAGAACAGTCTAAGCATTGTATTGTTTGTATGCAAGTTGTTCGTATGCAGTACCGTGTAGTATAGGAAATCCTTAAAGTAAGAAGCAGCAGGCGGGGAGCTTTTAAAAAGAAGTATTGCAGGCTCCTGCTACAGTAACGTACGTGTCCTTACATTCCTTCTCTATCTCTATCGCAATCTTGTTGCTAGCTATAAGCTAGCAATTGCTGTTAAACACGTTTTAATTAGTATTGTTTTTAGTATCTTTAGCAAATTTTTTAACCTTGATTTTTGCTTAGTAGTTTAAGCTTTTCTGCTCTAAGCCCTTAGCGCGTAGACCTTATCTACTTACTGTTTAAATCTCCCTTACTACACACAATATTTTTTTTTTTTTACTTTTGCGACTGATTAGTAGAGTGTAGCTGCTTTTCACTTTTTTGGAAAACCCATTTTGGTTACAACAACAACCATTACCTTTGACACCTTAAAAATAAACGAGGCACTGTACTATCACATCACAGCACTCTTATCCTAACCACTATCTTTGCGCAGTGTAAACTAGCATTCTGCGACATCTACGGGCAGTCGATTAACAGCGTCTAATATACCTTCCTATTTCACGGGCGAGTATACCAGCAATACCTGTTGGCAGGACGTCTAATATACGTGTACGGCTTGTAAGGTTGTTACTTCTTCTGCATTAGTCTACTGTTGCTATATTCTATCTGTCCTTCTTCAAAGGGGGGCTAAGCCCTTCTTAAGATAAAGTAGGTCCACTAAACGCGCTCACCTAAACTAATCACTCTATTCCAATATTCCCGCATATTGTATCTTTATCTACTGTCTGTTAGGAATAGGTTCTAACAATTAAGATAGACAACTAACCATAGTAAAGGAGTTAAGTTATAGTGACAGCAATCCCTGATATAGCTTTTATGTCAGGATTGGTAGTGCATTCATGCCCTGCGTTAAGCCAGTAGAAAAGATATGAATCAGGACCATATTTAACCGCTATAACCGCCCGACTTGTAGTATGATTCTTTAATGTTAACACCCCCTTGGTATTGCGTTTCGGTGGCGAGAACTCGGCGAAGTAGTTTTGTACGAAGCAAACAGTAAGACCAGCGGGACTTGTTTTGCATGGCGTAGTAGTGAATACTCGCTCAGGATCAGCTGGTGCGCAGGTCATGGCGGTAACCCCACTTAGGAAAGCAAAAAAGGCGTGTGTAGATCTCATGGTTTTTGCGAGGTAGTTGTTATTCTGAAAGAAAATTGAAGATATTGTGGGAGTGTAGATATTTGCGAAGTATTCGTTAAGCTATTTGTATTGACAATCTAATTTTGTGCACTTGGTATGAAGAGTACTAGAGCAATATATTCCGTAAGTTTTCGGGCCCAGGACTAATAGAACACATTAACAGTTACTAATACTCCACTCGCTTATTTATCGGCCCACCTTTGGAGGCACTCTAGAGCTAGGCAGGTGTTGCAATCTAAGCTAGAGGACACCCGCCCCTATAGAGTTTGTTATGTGTATATTACACCAAAACTCTATTTAAGACCGGCTGCTTTCTAGTGTAACTCACCACGCATCCTCCAGTTCCGATGACAGCCGCTTATTAGACCTAATTCTCAACGTTCTTGCTACCTCCTTCACCCTTGGCATTCAACACGTATTATCACTTGTCGCTCTCAAAAAGGCAGACCTTCTCGCTGCTACAGCTTAAAGGTGTTATATCGTAACATTACTCTCTATAGTTTTAACATCACTTTATTTATTTAGACAGATTTATGCGATTTAGCTAGATTTCACACACGTGTTAGAACTTTGGGCGAGTTTCCTTCACTACCTATACACAGCTACAGGCCTCTAATTTAATTACTTCCACGCTAAATGTTTGGTGTATACCGTTATTTTTCAGCGTTTTTAATACTAAGCGTGCGATAGAATTTACACTGTATACTAGTGAAACTTACACCGGAAAGTACGGTGTGACTTACATTAGCCCTACTCTATAGGAGCGGGTTCTCTAGTTAATAAGTAAACTAATCTAGTGAACCCGGGGTTTGCGGATTGGCTACTAATAGCTAAGGCCCAAAACGCCGCGCACACGGCCCCTACATATATATTCTTACCGCCTTTGTATTCTGCCTTTGTTCTATTACGCAACGTCTTGTAGTACACAGATGTTGTGCGCAGCTACAATTAACACTTCTAGCAAATTCTTAAACGCGTGCTCGTGGCATCTTGTAACTATGTTGTACAATTCTTTAATGTGTTTAGGCTGACCCCTGGGTGTCCTCTAGCTCAAATCGTAACATTTGCCTAGCTCTAGTGTACCTCCGAAGGCTGGCTGATAAATAAGAGAGCGGAGTACCGTCCGTGCCTGTGCGCGTAACGAGCTAATTTGCGTTCCGAGCCACCCGAACATCACAACGTTGAGCTGCTCCCAACTTTAACGCGCTACGACTCCACCACTGTAAAACTGATTTAAGAAGCATTTAAATATTTAGAATTGCATAAATCTAGAGATAATACTTTGCATCGCGAAGTCGCAACTTTTTTTAGTGTTAAATAAACATCGTTGTTGCAACAGTACTAAGGGAAACAGAGCACCTATACAACTAAAGGAAAGCGCTAGCTGTCAGGACCAGGCGGCCTTCCAGGCGGCCTTCCAGGCCAGGCCGGATCAGTTCGGAATGACTAAGGTCAGATCCAGCCATATTAGGTCCGAATAGGCCATGTGACCCTAGATAACTCTAGTATAAGTAGAGATACGATATTGTAGTTGAGACGGTATTAATTCGTCTCTCCTCTACAGGCAATATACTATTACTCCTTCATTTCTAGCATCCTGTATTCTTATATAGTATTAAGCCTTAGATTTAAATTAATCTTTTTAGATACGCTTGTGCTACACAATAAGTGCTTGATTTACTTGTGCAGACAGCCGCGCCCGTACCCTTACTAACAATAGGGAAGGATTGTAGACAACAACCTTCTATCAATATACTCAGATGCCTAAGCTATAAAGGACGGCAAAGGAATTGGCGTAGTTGTTGCCTTCTGTAAAGGAGCTACTCTTATCAAAGAACTGCAAGCAAATATAGAAAATCACCAGCTAGTTTACAACGGTGAACTAGAAGGTATTACCTTAGGGCTAGAGAAAGCAGTCAGCCTATCAAACAACTGCCAATACGTCAATATCTATGCAGATCATTAGGCTGTCTTATTCTAATTAAAGAACACCTCATATAACCCTAGCTAAAAATAGCACATTAAGTGTATCAGGGCAGCAACTCAACTAAGTGAAAAAGGCATTACTCCTACACTACAATAGGTCCTATGACACTAAGATATACTAGGAAACATGGCTTCAGCCTTTTGAGACAACCTTTTGATGTAACTACACATTTTGTAGACACCTTTTTAGTAAAAAAAAAGATTTATTGCTAACAACAGGTATCAGGGCTGATGCCCCCTTGTTTAGCATTGCTGGCACGCAATTAGTGTGTCGCATATTTAAATAGAAACAAAGATGCGCAATATCCCTCTAACTAACCCTCTTAACTAATAACTATTTACTAATAACTATTTACTGCTAACTGTAACTTCTGTCGTCTCTGTTGCTATCCTAGTAGTGTTGTAGTCGCGGCGTTTCTAGTATGCGCCTATACTTCGATGTAAATATATAATAACAGCGTTACTATTTAAGCACAGCTCTTTTATCCCTAAAAGCAACTTATAAAATCTTCTTGCTTATTAGTTTGTCTTAGCTACTTAATAGCTGTTTTAACATGCTCTTGCTCCTTGTAGAGCTACTATAAAGTTTCTCTACTAAGGTTGTATTCGCGCAGGAGGAGATTTAAAAAATCACACACTATTACTACACCTAGACTATTAATATACGCAACGTATTTAATAGACTTGCTACTAAACAAGCCTTTTATAACCTCTATTGTAACCTTGATATCTATAATACTAGACGCATTAATAAGGTGTTAATAAATGACAGAATTTGACCTCTGCGTGCACCTAATTACTATAGGAGCTACTACTAACAGCTCCTCTTTGACTAACTAGGGAGGCCGCTTAACAAAGGTGAACGCGGGCTTCGTAATCTACTACTATAGCTTCTTGTATAGTAACCTAGTAAGGTCTAACTTTACTTAATGTAAGCCATTAGTCTTCGTGTTAAACAGGGAGAAGAATAGTCTAAGCATTGTATTGTTTGTATGCAGTACTGTGTAGTGTAGGAAATCCTAAAGGTAAGAAGCAGCAGGCAGGGAGCTTTTATAAAGTATTGCAGGCTCCTGCTGCGGTAACGTACGTGTCCTTACCCTCCTCTACCTCTACCTCCTCTACCTCTATCGCAATCTTGTTGCTAGCTATAGGCTAGCAATTGCTGTTAAACACGTTTTAATTAGTATTGTTTTTTAGTACTTTTAGCAAATTTTTTAACCCTAATTTTGCTTAGTAGTCTAAGCTTTTCTACTCTAAGCGCTTAGCGCGTAGACCTTATCTACTTACTATTTAAATTTTGTTAACTACATATAATCTTTTTTTTTTACTTTTGCAACTAATTAGTAGAGGGCAGCTGCTTTTTACTTTTTTAGAAAACCTATTTTGACTACAACAACAACTACTACCTTTAATACCTTAAAAATAAATAGCTACTATAAGTATTACCTAGCAACTTACTAAAATCTTTTAAAAGTAATACTAATTACTTTTTTTTAGGTTCTACTATACCCTTGTAAAGCTTTCTAAGCTATTACAGGTTACTTTATACTTCTACGCAGCTTCTAGCTTTATTTTAGTACTTCTTCTATTTAGTTACTAACTTTATATAGAAGTTAAAACTTTAAAAAGCTACTGCCGCCTGCACTGTCGCCTGCGACTCCGCGTGCGCCGCCGCTAGGCCGCCCTCGCCTTTGCCTGCGCCCTTGCCCTTGCCGCCCTCGCCTTTGCTAGAGGTGTAGCTACCTCTATTAAAACGCGCTTCTTGCGTAAAGGCAACTAGTGCTGCTTTAAGTACAGTACTAGCCTGCATGTTTAAAAAGCGTATAAGCAAAGTTAAAACCCTAGTTAAGACTATCTACAGGCGTAAGACCTTAGCAGCAACTTTTAGTTATTAGGGCGCACTTAGTGTACATTACAACGTGCCTTGTCTTAAGTATATTAAGAGCACTTTGTTTAGCAGCTCTAATAAAGCTTGTTAAGATAGGGCCTCTAGCTCTAACGCTTACTGCTAGTAGTGCTTTAATAAGAAGACCTACAAAGTCTAATATAAAATTTCTTTTTAAATTTTAAGCTTTTACTAATAATTAAAGCTTTTAAATTACTATCTTTTTAGCTAAAAATCTTTTTACTAAGCTTTAAAAAAGTATACTATTGTAAGCTCTTCTTTTATTCTTTCTTAAGCTCTTTATACTAACAAAATATAAGGTAAGTAGGCTAAAAAGCTTATAAGCTGCTATCTGCGTCCTTCTAAATAAAGCAGCTAAAGAGGAGCAGTTTAAGGAGGACCTTAGTAGTAAGAAGAAGAGTTAGAATTACTAGAATAGGCTTACTAGTTCTTCTAATAGTCTTCTTACGCGTTGTCTGCGCGTTAAGGAGCTGTTAGGTAAATTAGTAGACCTCCTAGTTACCTAAAAACCTTTTAAGAAGAGGTTATTCTTCTAGAATTTTATAAGTTCTTTAAGAGTAAGAGGCTAATCTACTTTAATAATTAAATATTTTTTTATACTTTTATTTTGTAAACTCTTGTACAACATATATTTTATATTAATAAGTTCTTTAAAGTGCTTAAGCTTCTGTTTAAACAAGTATTTAGTAAGTCTATAAGCTAGTATCTTAGCTATTAGTAAATACTTAATCTAAAACAAGCCTTTAGCGTGCTTTTAGCAGAGCTACATATTCTATATATTTATATAACAAAGCTTAGTAGTAATCCTCTTTTGTTCTCTAACAACTAGGCGCATAGTTTGCTATTGTTATAGAAGATTTTCTAGGCTCCTAAGACTACAAGTTTAAGCTTACTAAATAGCTTTCTAAGCGCTATAAAGTTTTTTACTATAAACTTTAATGTAAGGAGCTTAGCTTTTATAGTTAAAGTTATTACTATAGCTTAATAAGCTGCTTTTTAAACAATTAGTTCTTTAAAAAGCATAATAATATAGCTTTAAGAAGACTAATAAGTTTTTAAATTATTTACAAAAGGCGCGTCTTAATATATAGTAAGCTTCTTACTATTATTATTACTTTATATAATCCTCTTATGCCTTGTATAGTAGAGGTATTATATAAAATAATTTACAGCCTTTATATAAGCTTCTAAAAAGTTAGTAAGAAAGTAAAAGAGCTTAGAAACTGCGTAGGCAGCGTTAAGACACAGTATAATAGCTATGTACAGCGCACTACTAACCCGCTCCTAGTAGGCCTTAATTTAAGGCTTTAAGGCCTCCTCTAGATCTTTAACTAGCTTTTCTAAGAGCAGAGAAGTTTTAGGGAACTTACTAAGGGCGTCTAAACTAAAGCGTTTAGTAACTTTGTAAATACAGGTGTTGTGTAGTAGTACTACTATACGCTTCTTATAGTTTCTTGCAATTCTTATTTCTAGAAACTAGCTAGCTTTTTCTTTATTTTTAACCTTGTAGGTATCTTTAATAGATTAAAGGAGCTTATAAGCCTTAGTTTAGTAAGTTTAGTAATATATAAAGAGTATATTGTTTACATAAAATAGTAGGAGTACTAAGCGCTTTTTAGTAAAAAACAAGTATAGCTTCTTAGCTAAGGCTTATAGGTTAAGCTTTTTTAGTGTGCTTAAGAACTTGTTATACTATAATAATAGCAAGTCTTTTAGACTGTATAAGGCTCTTTTAAGCTTAACATATTTGCTTAGGCATTTATATCTATCTAGTAGGTTGCATAAGACTATTATTTCTTTACTAATATTAACATTAAGAAACGCACTTACTACGTTAAGCTGCTATATTTTTATGTTAAACTTAGCTGTAATTATAATTATAAGCCTAAAAGACTACGCAGCTAGTATTGCTACGTATGTTAAGTATATTAAAATGTTTATCTAAAAGTCTTTTTTTACTATAAGACGTGCTTTGCATTTAAAAGAGTAGCTGTTCTTATTAAGCTTATAGGTAAATACTTACTTTAAAAGGAGAGGCTTAGTGTCCTCTAGGGTCTCTTCTTCTATCTAGGTGCCTTTTAAAAGTAGAGTATTAATCTCTTTTTAGCTAGCTTGTCTAAATAAAGTCCTATATTAGTAGTTGTAAAGGTTCTTCTGTTTATATAGAAGCTTTAGAAGATTGTTAAAGTGCATTTAAAATTAATAAACTTTTCTAAAAGCTACTAAAATTACAATGTAAACTGTTATTAACTCTCTATTAAGGTTCTAAAGCTAAAAGAGTAGTGCCTTAAGCTTAGAAGCCTTTAAGGGGTTATATAACAGGCAATATATGCCTACACCTCCTACATTAAGACTGCGTTAGTTCTTATTCTTTAGCCTTAAAGAGCTCCTTGCAGGAGGTCCTTATATTTTCTTTTTATAAAGTCTTTTTGCTAAAGAATTCTAAGAAGCTCTAGTTAGTGTTGTAGGATTTTTAGCACCGCACTAGGCGTCCTTAGAAGCAATTCCTGCTTCTTTTTAAGACTGTAAGAGTCTTAGCGCGTCTATTAAGCTTAATCTACTAGTTGTTTACAATTTTTAGGAGTTAAGCAGCTTATTACTACTACCTACAGCCTTTTAAGCTAAGATGCCTTGCCCTAGCATTTGCGCTCTTAGTAAAGGAGGCGCTAGCGTTGCCTTAGGTGTTAGTAGCTGTCCTAAAGGACTTTTCTGCCCTATACAAATTCCTTAAGAAGCGTTAGCTTAACACTTTTTACGTACTATTAGCGTACTACTTATTAGGAATTGTAATAAGCTTTTTATAGTTTTTTTTACTAGCTAATTCCTTATTAGCTGTAAGTCTTTTAGTGTTGTTACTACTGCTTAAGTAATACTAGTAAGCTGTTTAAGCACTTCTTTAGCCTTACTATTTTAATTTTTATTAAGGGTGTTTACTATAAAGACTGTGTCCTGCCTAGGCAGCTTATAAGCTAGTCTTTAGTAGTACAGTATCTTGTTTAATATAATATTATGCGTTGTAATAACTTAGGTAAGCGCTAGAACTTATATATAGTATATATTAGTAGCTCTGTAGCCTACTAAGTAACTAATATAGCTTCTAGATGTAAAGGGCTAAAGCCTTGATGTTCTCTAGTACTCAGCCTATGGCCTTCGTTGGCTTTTCTTACCTCAGCACTAGTAGCTAACTATAAGCCGCACTAATCACGCTAACTGTTAGCTAATCTAACAACCTCTAATAACCTTAGTTAGTTCTAACCTAGATTAACTCCTAATTATCTAGGTTAAATATATAAATTTACGTAGTCTCTCTCTGTAGTTTAATATCTAATTTATTCACTGTTTACCTTGCATCTTTAGTCAACCTAACGCACCCTTACAATTAAATTAGATCCTTCTTTAGCTACTCGCGTAGCTACGTCGTACTTAGGAGCCCTCTAGAGCTATATCTAGACAAGAAGTTAGCTAGAGCTATATCTACGCGCAAGAATCTAATTAATTAGAGCACTAGTTAATTAGTTAACTGTTTAAATCTACTAAAGGATTAACAGAAGAAGCACTAGATTAAAAGTGCTAAGGAATACTTAGTTGTATAAGTCCCTAAGGCGTTTAAATTTGTTAGATAAACCTACTAAGCGTAGTAGCCTTAGAAGATAGACAAAGGATAAGCCTACTAAGCGTAGTAGCCCCTACACAAAGGATAAGCCTACTAAGCGTAGTAGCACCTTTAACAATTTCTATTAACAATATAAAGTACTAGCGAGTACCTACAATATAATAGCAAAACCCTTAGTAGCTCTTTTAGCTGTAAGGATAGCAGAACTATACTAAAATAGTGTTAGCAGACCTAAAGTAGAAACTACTTTAGAAGGTCTTTGTAGAGTAGGTGGCCTAAATAAGATAGCTGCTTCTACAAGGATACAGGAAGCCTTCTAAGCTTAGGAGGCTATAAGCACGCTATAACAAAAAGAGCCTAAAGTAGAATAATAACTTCTACCTTAGTTACCTACCTTATTAGCTACCTTAGGAAATTAACAAGCTTAAACGCCTAGGCGTTTTAAACAACTAGATCCTAATACCTTTAACAGAAATAGAAAGATGTACTAAATCTTTTAATAACAGCTTACTGCTAAGGTAGAAAACAATAAGGAAGATTTTAATATAGATAAAAGGACTTGTAACTACGCCTTTAGTTAACTAAAAGGCTTAGCTGTAACCCTTACTCTGCCTTTCCTTAACTAAATAGGGATTTCTAATTTATAGAACTTTAATAAGTTATTAAACTTCTTTAATTAAATATTTGAAGATCCCTATAGTGCAGAGAAAGCTAAGAACAAGCTCTAGTCTATAAGCTAAGGCAAGAAAAGCATACGCAAATACATTATAGAATTCTAGAAACAACTACTATTATCTAATAGTAGTTTAGACGAGGATACAAGAATAATGCTTTTCTAAAAAAGTCTTATTTAGAAACTTTAAGATAAACTTGTAGGTATTACCTATAAGGATTTAGATAGCCTGCAAAATAAAGCAATAGAGATTGCTAATTACCTTTACAAAATAGAGGAGTACTCTAAAGGCAGAAACAATAAGCCTAAGGAGTATAAATCTAGGAGAACTTCTCCTCCTCTTTCTCCTTTAAAAGGAGACTAGATAGAAGGAATAGAATACATAGGAAGAACTGCTAAACCTTAACAGTTTAGTAACTAGGAGTTAGAATAGTTGTATAAAGAAAGACGCTGTTTTAACTATAAATAAAAGGGCTATCTATCTGCATATTATACAGAGAATAAGAGATCCTCTAAAAAGGAGAAAAAGACTTTTGTTAAGTCTTTTAACTCTAAGAAAAAGAAAGATAATAAGCTTAGCAAGGGAAGCTTAAATAAGGACTTAGATTTAGAAAAAGAGTAGCTCCTGTTTAAAGTTACTAGCAGGAGCCTCTAATAAGTTAGGATAACTTAGTTAAGGAGTAGGCAAACTTTAAAAAGAATATAAGCAGTAATAGAATTACTTTAGAGGCGTTAGTAAATTGTTACACTTTTACCTCTACTTTAATTAATACAGGAAACCTTGTATACTTGCTTATTAGCCCTTAACTTATTAAGAACGCTAACTTATAGTGCATTTCTATTTCTTCTAGGAGATTAGAAGGAGTTACAGATAAACCTAGAACTATTAACAAAGTTACTAGGTTAGACATTAATATTAAAGGCTATAAGGATACTATTTAGGGTTATATAGCCTCTACACACCCTAGTTATAATTTAATACTTAGACGGCCCTAGATAAATAGAAGAGAGGTTACTATTGCTCCTTCTAGAAAAACAGTTTACATCTATTCTTCTAGCTAAAGGATTAAGTTACTTAGCACTAAGAATTACCCTATTAAAGGAGACTAGAGATTAAAACAAATAAGCGCAACAGCTTATTACTCCTATATTAGATAGGCGAAAAAGGACAAGTCTATTTAGACTTTCGCTGCTTCTCTTAAGAATATTAAAAAAGCCCTAGCTCCTAAGAAGAAAGTAGAGGTCCTACCTTTACTCCCTAAGGCTTATTAACACCTAGCTTAGATTTTTAATCTAAAAACTGCTTCTGTACTACCTCCTTTACGCAGATCTAAAGTAGATTACTAAATTAAACTAGAGAAAGACGATAAAGGCAAGAAAAAAGAGGCTCCCTAGGGACCTCTATATAGTATAAGCTGCCTAGAACTCCTAGTATTACAAAAGGAGCTTATTTCTTTACTTAATAAAGGATATATTAGAGCTAGTAGCTCTCCTGCCTCCTCCCCTGTCCTTTTTGCCAAGAAACCTAGAGGAGGATTACGTTTCTGCATTAATTAATAAGCCCTAAACGCTATTACAAAGAAAGATTGTTATCCCTTACTTTTAATCTAGGAAACTCTTAACAATATTGCAAAAGCTAAATAGTTTATAAAGATTAATATTTCTGCAGCTTTCTATAAAATTAGGATTAATAAAGAAGACAAGTAGAAAACAGCTTTTTACACTAAATTTAAGTTATATAAGTAGCTAGTTACTCTATTTAGTATGGCAAACGCTCTTAGCACCTTTTAACGCTATATTAATTAGATCTTCCGCGAGTATATTAACGATTTTTACTTAGCCTACCTAGACAATATATTAATTTACACTAATAGCACGCTTAAAAAACACTAACGCAATACAAATAAGGTTTTAGAAGCTATAAGTAAGGCTAGATTACCTTTAGATATCTAGAAATGCGAATTTAACATACAGAGTACAAAATACCTTAAATTTATTATTAAGGCTAGAAAAGGACTTTAGATAGACCCTAAGAAAGTAACAGCAATTAGAGATTAGTAGGCACTTACAAACGTTAAAAAAGTACATGGTTTTTTTAGTTTTGCAAACTTCTATTAATAATTTATTAAGAACTACTTAGAAATAGTAGCTCCTTTTTTAAGGCTTACTAGTAACATCTCCTTTTAATATAAAAAACTAAGTAAAAGGCTTTTAATAAGCTAAAGGAGTTATTTATTACTAAGCTAGTACTAGCTTAATAGGATCCTAACAAAGAAATAATCCTAGAAATAGACTCTTCTAGATATGTAGTAGCAGGAGTCCTCTTACAATATAATAATAAAGGAAGCTTACGCCTAGTAGCTTATTATTTAAAAAAGATAACTAGCATGCAAAGCAATTACAAGATATATAATAAGGAATTACTAGCAGTTATCTCCTACTTATCTAAGTAGGATGCTATGCTATAGTCTTTAAAGAAGTTTATAGTTATTACAGACTATAAAAACTTTAAATATTTTAGTAAGCCTAGACAGCTTAGCAAGAGACAAATAAGATAGGCTTAATTTTAAGGAAAGTTTCCTAACATAGAAATATCCTACAGGCCTAGAGTTAATAACTCTAAGGCTAATGCCTTATCTAGGAGACAACAAGATATGCCAGCAAACGACTAGGATACTAGGATTTCTAGGAGGTTTCTACAAGTATTTAAACCTACAACTGCAGCTACTAACAAAGAACTAGAAGAAGAAGAAGTGCTAAGAACCTTTAGCTACAACAGCTATCTAACAGCTGTACTAGAATTACCCTAAAAGCAATTAGATCTAGAGAATCTATAAGATAAAGCTAAAAAAGAGGACAAAACCTACTAAATAGCCTAGGAGACTGTAAGGAATAGTAAACGACAATTTCCTACAGCTCTAGACCTTAAACTTTCTATTTCTAAATGCTAACAAGACGATTCTAGAAACCTCCTATACTAAAATTAAAAATAGGTACTGAATAATAAACCTCTAAGAACTAGAATTATCTATAGAATCTACAGTTCTAGAGCTTTAAGTTATCTAAGAAGAAATATTACTTACTAAGCAGTTGCTAGAGAATACTTTTAGCCTTCTATAAGCTAAATAGTAAGGCAATACATTAGAAACTGCTTAGTATATAGAAGAACAAAACTATAGAGAGACGGCCTATAAGGATTGTTAAAACCCTTACTTATACCTAAGCAAATATAGAAAGAAATTTTTATAGATTTTATTATAGGGTTACTAGAAAGCAAAGGCTGTACAAACCTTATAGTAGTTATAGATAGGCTTAGTAAGGACGTTGTCCTAATAGGCCTTAAGAATATTACTTTAGAAAGTATTACTAAAGCTTTTATTAACTCTATTATAGCTTACTATTAGTTACTAAACTATATTACTTTAGACATAGGTATACAGTTTGTTAACTATTTTTAGATTAAGCTTTGCAAGTTATTAAAAATTAAGCAACACTTATCTTCTAGATACTATCCTAAAACTAACAGTTCTACAGAAAGAATAAACTCTATAGTACAGGCTTATTTATAAGCCTTCTATAATTAGGATTAAACAAATTAGAAAAGCAACCTAGGGATAGCTAAGATTGCAGTTATAGCAAGGCAAGCTTAGTCTACTAAAATATCTCCTTTCTTCCTACAACACGGCTATAAGGTAGATCCCCTACAAATTGCACCTAAGCACAGTCCTTAACAATAACTTCTAAGAAGAATACAGGAGGATTATTAAAAGGCAGAAAATATTATTAGTAAACTGCAACAAAGTATTAAGCTTGCACAAGCTACAATAGAAGAAAGCTAATAAAAATAAGAAAAGTAGGCAAATAAGAGAAGGCACTAATTACCTTAGCTTAAAATAGGCGATAAGGTATAGTTAAAACTAGGCGACTACTACAAAATAAAAAGGCCTAGCAGAAAACTTAACTAGAAAAATCTTAAGTACACAGTGCTTAAGGTTATTAGACTAAACGCAGTTAAATTAAATACTCCTAGCTAAATTTACCTAGTATTTAATATTAATAACCTTAGACTAGCGTCCTTAGACGCTCTACCAAGCCAGCTAATAGACGACAATAAACCCCTACTAATTAAGACAGAGGATAGAGAAGAATACCTAGTAAAGACCCTATTAGAGGAAAGAGGAAAAGGAAGAAGAAAACAGTACTTAGTTAAATAGTTAGGATATCTAGATCTAACCTAGGAACTAGCTATTAATCTAAAAGATACAGAAGCCCTAGAAGAGTAGAACTCTAGGTAACAAGATTACTACCCCTACTATTTTTTAGGAGGGGGGTATTGTAAAGGGCTAAAGCCTTAATGTTCTCTAGTACTCAGCCTGTGGCCTTCGTTGGCTTTTCTTACCTCAGCACTAGTAGCTAACTATAAGCCGCACTAATCACGCTAACTGTTAGCTAATCTAACAACCTCTAATAACCTTAGTTAGTCCTAACTAAGGTTAAGTCCTAATTATATAGGTTAAATATATAAACCTACGTAGTCTCTCTCTGTAGTTTGATATTTAATTTATTTACTATTTACCTTGCATCTTTAGTCAACCCAACGTACCCTTACACTAGGAAAAGTCTTAAAGCTCTTCTTATATTGCCTAGCCGCTCTATTCTGATTTAAGGGATAGGCGCAGTAGCCGTAGGCGTATATACTGCTCTAATCTATTTTTATGTTAGCTATAAGGCTCTTAAGAGGCTTAGGCTTATAGTACTTAAAGTACCTCCTACTTTATTGCTTAAGGAGCTTGTTTAGTAAGCGCAAGCTGTGTGTATAAGAAAGACTTATATTATAAAGCTAGGCTGTAGCCTTAACAATTTTTAGCTAGAGTTTCTTAAGTAGGTTTACGCTTACTCTTATTTTAATTAACTTAGTTATTAGCTCTTAGCCTGCTCTTTTAGCAGCTCTACTTAGTTTATATGTATATAGTAGAGAAGGCTTAATAGTAATACTGTGTTCTTTATACTATGTTTAGTACTAGAATATCTCTTACTAAAAGAGTGTTGAAGAGTTATTTTTTTATATAATTTTAACTATTTAGAGCTTATAACAAGCTTTAAGGAGTGCCTTTAACTAGTAAAAGGCTTTTATAATCTCTAAAATAGGTTTTGCTTATAGGATATAACACAAAACTTGCTACTAAAGGTGTCGTTTATTACTTGTATCTACTGCTCTCCTAAACAACCTTAGGGCATGTTAAATAGGTCCTATAAGATCCTCTAGTATAGTTAAGGAGAGGGCTCTTTTAGTTTTCTAAATAGAACTTGTTTTACATAAGTTAAAGCACAGTGCTTACACTTAACACGTGCTATTTTTTAATTTTTACGCCCTAAGCTATATTAATAATTGCTTTTAGTGCTTGAAAGCCTAAGTGCCCTGTACAGGCATACTAGAGGTCTTTTAAGTTACTTCTTAAATAAGTTACTTATAAGCTTTTAACTAAAAGCATTATATTAAAAATAAGCTTAGAATAAGAGAATAGTAGCTTATATTTAAAGAATAAGAGGTAAGAACAGTATTTAAGCCTTGCTAGTACAACGTTTCTGCCTAGTGTACTTTAGTAAAGAGTATTGTCTAGGCCTAAGTACTAGACTTCTTTTCTATGTAGGCAAGCTTCTTAAACGATATTTAAATAAAAACTTTTAACAACTGCTACGTCTGTAAGCGTAAGGTTCTTAGTGTTATTACTATATATTTTACTTAGAACTTAGCATAGAATTTGCGTACCTTAGCTACTAATAAAGAAGGCCTAAGTACCTACCTCTACTGTCTCTACCTCTCTAGCGGGTACAAAGGAGCCTAGTACAGGCAGTTCTCTGTTGTTTACTAGGTGCAACACGGCCCTACTGTCTAGTATAGTGCTCCCTAATAGTATATAAGTGTTAAACTTGCTAGTGTAGTATACACTAGAATTCTTGTTTTCTTTTATAAGCGCTAAGTTAATTAAGAATGCAACTATACTACTTAAAAAAGCCTTTAACTTACTTTTTTTTCTTCTAAAGAAGCTTGTGTTCTGCTTTTACAAGTTTTTTTTTATAGTTTTTTATACTAGTTAATGTGCAGGCGATTTTAAATCTTTTTGGATTTTTCTTTACTAACATTATAGTTAACTTTTAAGTAGGCTTTAACTGCTGCTAGAAGTGTGTAGTATTCTATAGGATCCTAGTAATACTTACTATTATTACTATCTTAATATAAGCACTAAAGGCTGCGTTTTTAGCTTACGCCTTTAGCGCCTTGTCTTAGTAGACAAAGTTTTAAGCTTCTTAATATAGCGTAGGCTTTTAAGAATTTAGCTAAGCTTAGTAAGCTAATTAAGCGCTAGTAAAGCATATCTAAGAATACTTAATTAGTTTAGTCTAGATTAAGATAATTCTTCTTTAGCGTCTAGTGCTGCTAGTAGAGCGTCTTTGTAGTGCTAGCCTATTTAAGAGAGTATTTAGCTCCTACAGTATTTAAAAAGTTAAATACAGTAAGCGTGCTGTCTACTTTAGGTATTTTTAGCCTTTTAGCTTTTAGTTAGTTTGTTTACTACTTATTATACTAAGCTTATAGTTCTATAGTACTAAGCTTTGCCTTTTTAAGGCTTACATAGTACTCCTAGCATATTACTATTTAGTTAACACTGTTTATTAGCGCTAGTTTAAGCTGCAATTGCTTAACAAGCTTATTAAAAGTCTAGCTTAGTCTATCTGCAAGTCTTATTATAATTAGAGCTAGTAACTGCTTATTAATAGTTACGTAAACTTAATTCTAAATGTGCTATAGTATGTGCGCGTTTGCAGCCTAGTCTGCACGCCTTACGTAATATTTATTAAGCTTTCTGTTGTAGGCTTTAAGCTTTTCTTTAAAAAAGTTTTCTATAGGCACTAAGGGCCTTAGAGGCAGCCTTGTTAATATATTAACAGTTACAATAGCCTCTAGGTTAACATATTCCTAGACTCTTTTAGATAATAGTTACAAAAACCTCTAGGTTAACATATTTCTAGACTTCTTTAGATTTAGCATTAAACTTTAGCTAGGTGTACTAGTAAGTCTAGCTTGCGTAGCTTAAGAGGCGCGATAAGTTAGTAATTTGCGGGGAGTTGCTCGCTATTATATCGCGTGTAGTTAGTTAGTAGGTTAAAAGGGGTGTGTTTAAACAAATTAGAGAGTCTAAACTACTGCTAGCATACTCTAGATTGCGTAGGGAGAATCTAAACTGCAATTTAAAGCGCTAGGCTTATAACTATAGAGAACAAGGAGCTAGTAACTGTAGTTTAAAAGAACTAGATAGTTAATTCTGTTTTTCTATCTGCGTCTAAGACGCTCTATAAATATAAAGGAAATACTGTAGTCTGTAATAACTGTGGTAGAGCTTAGAGGGATGCCTCTAAGCACAGTAAGTATTTTGTAGAGCTTAGATGTATGTATTTAAGCTTAGCGTAAAATCTCTAAGCCTCAGCGTAAAGGCTCTAAGCCTTGTGGCTAAGGCGCGAGGCTAATATATGCGACAATATCTTACTAGGTATTTAATTTATACCTTAGGATTAAGTTACTGTTGTTTGCGCTTACTACGCTTTGTATTATTTATTATTGCAAACGCCTTGCACCTATATGCTTATAGATAGCCTTAGTAAAGTTTATGTAGTAAAGTAACAATTCTGTTTTTATATACATTATGCATAAAGAACTTTTAATAAAGTAATTTCTATTAATTTGCGTATTAAGGTGTTTAATTTTAGAGATATACTACTAATTAAGTAATCTTAGGCTATAGTAGCTATAACAGGTTAGCGTCTAGTTGCATTGCTTGTGCTTTATCTTTAATTATACCTCTTAAGCGTTCTGCACTACTGTTTTGTACTTAAGTATTAGGGGTAGAAGGCTTAAATTGCATGCTGTAGGACTTTGCCTAACAGGCTACTTCTAGTTTAACTGTAACAATCTTCTTGTTAGTCTTAATAACCTTTACTATAATAGTAAATTAGGTCTTTATAAGGATTACAAAAAACTCTAGTAACTTAATAATTATTTATGCTATTTAATTATTTCTAAAGTAGTAATTTTACATAAATCTAGTAGCTTAATTTATAATTAGTATTTAGCTTCTTTTTTGTGTTAAGCTGTTAACTTTATAATTATAAAAGTTAAGTTAGATGTGTTTTCTTAAAGCTTTATTAATCCTGCGCAGTGTATAGTAAATTAGCCTTTTAGCTTTTACTCTTCTACAAGCGTCGCATTCTACTGTAAGCATTTTAATAATCTTTACCTCCTTAGATTGCTAGATAAGGTGCTTAAGTGCACTTAGTTTTAAGTACCTTACTTTTTTATACTATTTAAGCGCTTGTGCGTGTTATCTTTATTTATATTATTACTTAACTGCCCTAGAAGCTATTATTACGTAGTTGTTAATTAGATTTGCTTTAAGCACTTACTATCTATTTATTTTTTAAGGTGTTAAGGGTGGTGGTTGTTGTTGTAGTCAAAATGGGGTTCTAAAAAAGTGAAAAGCAGCTACCCTCTACTAATTAATTACAAAAGTTAAAAAAAAAGATTGTGTGTAGTCAACGAGATTTAAACAGTAGGTAGATAAGTTGTTAAAGATCTATAATTATTATAGAGAATATATAACTTAGTTAGCTTTAAACAAGGCCTTAATAAACGTATAGATAAATTTTTTAATTTGCTAACTATGTATTTAATTGTCTTGCTTAATTGTAGAGGTTGCTATAAATAACTTCTTAATTGCAGGTTTTTAAGAACGTAATTACTACTTAGTCTTGCATGTTGTTTCTTGTATAGCTAGGCTGTTATTAATATGTAATTAAACTTAATTTATTCTGTTGTCTTAAAGTTACTACTATGCTAGTGCGTTGTTAGAGTGTGCGTACTAGCAATTCTTAAGTGCGTGTTTTATATTATATACTTTGCATTTGCTTGCAGTGTGTTAAATATTAGTTAATTTAGTATTATTAGTAGGCTTTTAGTTTAAGCAGTATTTATGCTTTTAGCTAGTGTTATTTAATTTGTCTTTGTTAAGCGTTAGTAATTTAGCTCCTGCAGCAGCTCTAAAGGACGCCTTAGTTAACTTTGCTTTAGAGAAGTAGAAAAGCTGCATGTAATTCTAGTTTTTGTAGATTATATCTTTAACTGTAATTAAAAGATTTTTTAATTTATAAAACGCAAATAATATTTATTATTGTTTTAAGTGCTTAGCTATTGCTTATGTAAAGTTCTTCTTAACGTACGTGTCTAGTTAGCACTTAGGTATTTTAACTACTTTGCTCTTAGTTGTAGCGTAATTAACTTTAGTAAGCTATGTTTTCTATGCAGTAATTACTTTAGGCAGCTTTATTGTAGTTTTGTACTACTTTTAGGCCTCTTTAATCTTGTCTTTAGCGTTAATGCCTACTATAGCTATAAAGTTAGTAATCTATTAACAGTGTTGTCAGATTTAGGAAATTTGCGCAATTGATCAAGAGGTCAGCAAGGTAATTAGTAGGTCGGCAAGACCGAACAAAGGATCTAGGAAGGGTGGTTAAGGGGTAGCGCTACAAGACGCTAAACGCGCTAGCACCGCTAAGAGTCCCTTGGATAAAACAGGCACCTGTAATCCACTTAATTAATTTACAGAACACACACTCACTTATTAATACAATATAATTATCATTAATTATATTATTATTATCTTACTAGATTTAACCAGCTATTATTTCTAATAATTAAGAGTCTCACTGCCTCACTAAACAAGGATTAACAAACACAAGAAAACTGTGCACGTAATTAACAGGATATTTATACTACCTCTACAAGACTCTTCTGTAATTCTTACTAATTATATAAACTAGATTAAATAGATACGCTAGATTAAGACACGCGCAGACTTAGTACGCGTATAAGAAAAGATAGATCTTAACCTTACAATTAAGCTTCTTACTAAGCTAACAGTGCCTTAGATGTCTTAACTAAGCAACTACTAAGCGTCGCAATAAGCGATTAATGCTTACGCAGCATTGTACTAGGCTAATTACAGCGCTAGCGCACCTATACCGCCCTTTATACCTACTTAACTTACTAATCTAGCTACAAACGCGAAAGCGTTGTACAAAGAGGATCTAGAGATCTATAAACCTAAGTTAGATTAATATAAAATAGAAGATTAGAAGTACACAAGAGAGCAAGTAGCGTTTAATAAGATTACGCAAGAAATCTAGTAAATAGTTAATAACTACTTATATACAAATTGCTGTAGAGCAAGATTATTACATTATTAGTAGATTACTAACCTTATAGCTACTATAGGCATTAACGCTAAAGACAAGATAAAGGAAGCCTGTAAGTAGTACAAAACTGCGATAAGGCTACTAAAAGTAATCGCCTTATAGGAAACATAGCTTACTAGAGTTAATTATACTACAACTAAAGGAAAAGCTGTTAGAATACTTAAGTGTTAATTAGATACGTACATTAAGAATAACTTTACTTAAGCAACAGCTAAGTACATAGAATAATAGATAATAATGTTTATATCTTATTAATTAAAGAATCTATTAATTATAGTTAAAGATATAATCTGCGAATATTAAGATTACATGCAGCTGTTTTATCTATCTAAAACAAAGTTAACTAAGGCATCTTTTAGAGCAGCTGCAGGAGCTAGATTACTAACGCTTAACAAAGACAAAATAGATAATTTTAAGTAGAAGTGTAAACTCTGCTAAAATTAAAAGCTAACTAAAAATACTTAATTAACTAATATCTAACACACTGCAAGCAAATGCGAAGCATATAATATAAAACACGCGCTTAAGAATTGCTAGTACGCGCACTTAAGTAGTGCACTAGCTTAGTAGCAACTCTAAGATAATAAGATAGATTAAGTTTAATCACGTATTTATAATAGCCTAGCTATGCAAGAAACACTTTGCAACGCTAAGTAGCAATTATAATCTTAGAGACTAGCAATTAAAAAGTTGTATATATGTTGGAGTATTGACATGCGCAACATGCGGGTCACCCTGTTAAGCAGGTGATCCTGGTAAGCTGAACACGTGACGATCGCGCTAGCGCCTATATATACGGGCTAGATCGTCTTATTCCTCTTAAGTAGTTATTAACTACTTTGTTATGGCACTTAGTTGTTTAATACACTTATTCTACTCCTCCTGATCAAGCAATTGCTCCTTTTCAGCTCCCATAATATAGCAACAGTTATAATTAAGCATAATAACTAAATATATAGTTAGAAGATTAGAGAGATTAACTACACGTTTATTAAGGCCTTATTTAAAATAAGCTAAGTTACATATTCTTTACAATAATCATGGATCCTTAATTCTAAATTAATATGTTACGTCTCTAATAATATAAGCTAATTTACAAAAACGCAATTAGCGCTCTAAGAAGACTTTCTATAGGTAGGTAACTTACAAGTATAAATTAAGGCATACAGATTAGTTACTTTAATAGTAGTAAGTAGACAAACTTAAAGCTAACTATACTTAAAAGACGTAGTATATTGCCCTAATCTACTCTATAATCTTATCTTGTTTAGGATACTCTATTTATAAGGCTTACAGTAGGACACTAAACATAATATAACAGTCCTTTAGAAATTGCTTACAGACAATCTAATTACTAAACTTACTAAGCTATATAAATAGTAGGTGCTTAAAACAAACCTAATTAATAACTATGCAATAATAGCCCCTAGGTTAGTTCAACTATAATATAATTAAAGACAACGCGTATAAGCGCTTATATAGCATAAGAGAATAAGTTACTTAAGACTAAATGCGCTTAAGCACCTTGTACAATAATCTAAGAGGGTGAGGATTACTAGAGTACTTATAGTAGAATTCAACGCCTGTAGAAGAGTAAAAGCTAAAAGGCTTATCTACTGTACACTGCGTATAATTAATAAGGCTCTAGGAGAACGTATCTTACTTAAATTTTATAATTATAAGGTTAATAGCTTAACTAAAGAAAGAAGCTAAATACTAATTATGGATTAAGCTACTAGATTTATGTAGGACTACTACTTTAAAGATAATTAAACAGCGTAAATAATTATTAAGTTATTAGAATTTTTTGTAATCCTTATAAAGACCTAATTTAATATTACTATCAAGGTAATTAAAACTAATAACAAGATTATTACAGTTAAGCTAGAAGTAGCTTATTAGGTAGAGACTTACAGCATGCGACTTAAGCCTTCTGCCCCTAATACTTAAGTACAAAATGGTAGAGCAGAACGCTTAGAAGGTGTAATTAAGGTTAAAGCACGAGTAATGCGACTAGACGTTAACCTGCTATAGCTACTATATCCTAAGATCACTTAATTAGTATTATATCTCTATAAATAAACACTGCAATACGCAAATTAATAGAGATTACTATATTAAGAGTTCTTTACGCATAGTATATATAAAAATAGAATTATTACTTTACTACGTAAGCTACACTAAGGCTACTTATAAGTATACAGGTGCAAAGCGTTTACAATAATAGATAATATAAAGCGTAGTAAGCGTAAACTACAGTAGCTTAATCCTAAAGCATAAATTAAATACTTAGTTAGATATTAATCTACGAACATTTACTGTGTATAAGTACTCACTATAGCTAAGGTAATTACTACACGCAATATAGTATTTAATAAAGAATTAAGATTTACTAAAGATAAGAAGGACGTTATAGATAACCTAATATATAGCACCCTTAAAGAGATTAAGGCATAGATTAAGACTGTAGAACTTCCACTAGAGATCACAAATAACTAAGAAGAGATATAATCTTTTCTTAAGGATAAGTCTTTTAATAAAGGACTTATATATAAAATAACATTTAATTAATAAAATTAGCGCGGAAGAAAGGTTTAAGAAGCTTATCTCTTACTCCTGCTAACGCCTCTACTAGTAGCCCTCTTAACTAATCTTATAACAGTAGAGAGCATTAGGTGTATAGATAATCTTCTTAATATTAAGAGTTAGAACGTCGCCCTCGCGCAGCTATTAAACCCTAGGCCTAATTACCTCTTAAGTACTAGGTGCAGTAAGTGTCCTAATCCACGTAGTGCTAATATAGGATTAAGTTCTGTTAGTAAGACTCTTTAAAAAAACTAGACAGACTTATAAGCTTTAGCGTTTATCGCAGGTACAAGAGCAAGAGAAGTTTAATAATTAAATAATAAGAAACCTAATAGCGCGGCAGTTAATTAATTGCTTAAAAGTTAAAGTTATAACTAGATGCTTTTGTTAAGTAAGCTCTTGCTAGCGCTAAGTCTAAATTAACTAAAGGAGAATTATATATTCTACTAGTTATTTAAAAAGGCTAAAGAGGATCACTTCGCGAGCTACAAGCAATTAGACTTATAGTTAGAAGTCCTAATATAAGAAGCACAACTAACAAACACTTAGATACTAGAGTTTATATAAGTATATACTTACAAGATTAACAAGGATTATTAGTTTATTAAGTGCAAAGCGCGCTTAGTTGTATAAAGCAATTAATAGCTTAACGTTACTGCTTAAGAAACCTACGCCGCCACATTAGCAGGTTAATCTTTCTAAATAGCTCTTGCGATTGCTGCCTAATTTAACCTTAAACTTAAGCAGTACAACGTTACTAACGCCTTTACACATACACTAATTAATTAAGTTATATATATAAAAGAATACTGCGTAGATATGTAAAAAAAAAAAGGAAATAATTCTAAAGCTTAACAAAGCCCTGTACGGCCTCTAGATATTGCTATTACTCTAGCAACAAGACTTTACTACTTACCTCTAAAGCTGTAGATTTACTACTATTCTATATAAACTATGCTGTATAATCTATTAAGGGATCTTCGTATTCTTCTACGTTAACAATATTATTGTAATGTACAAGAAGGAGCAAAGATTAGAAATATAAGTAGTAGTTAAGAATATAAGAAAGAAGTACCATATATCTAGAAGAGACGATCTACATTAGTTCCTAGGTATAGAGTTAATCAAGGATTAATTATAACACAAGGTCTAGATCTCCTAATTAGCTTATATTAAGAAGATTACCTAATTAGTAAGCAACTACTTAATTAAGAACGACACCCTAATAATTAAAACTAAGCTGCTGCCCTAAAATAGCTATGCGACTCTTAGGGAAATCAACCTATACTAACAAAAAATTAGATTACTCTATTTTGCAGCAGTTAATACAAGACCTAACACAGCCTTTATAGTATTACGCTTAGCGCAATTTCTTATAAACCCTAGACCTAATTATTAGGCAGTAGCTAATCGCGTACTCTTTTACCTTAACTGTACCTAGACGCTCGCACTGTAATTTAGTAGACATAATTACCTAGTTGTTATAAGCAACGCCTTATTTGCTAATAATATACTAAATTAGAAAAGCTCTTAAGGATACGTAATTAAACTATTTAGCAGACTAATAGCTTAGAGAGCAAACAAATAAGATACAGTTACTTATTTTTTTTAAGGTGTCAAGGGTGGTGGTTGTTGTTGTAGTCAAAATGGGGTTCTAAAAAAGTGAAAAGCAGTTACCCTCTACTAATTAATTGCAAAAGTCAAAAAAAAGATTGTGGGTAGTAAACAAGATTCGAACGGTAGGATAAGTTCTAGGAGGAAAGCTTAGACTACTAAGCAATAATTAGGGTCAAATAATTTGCTAAGGTACTAAAAAACAACACTAGTCAAAACGTGTCTAACAGTGATTGCCAGCCTATAGCTAACAACAGGATTATAGTAGGATTGCAATAGGATTGCAACATAATATAATAGAGAAGGGAAAGGACACGTACGTACTGCAGCGGGAGCCTACAATACTTTATAAAGCTGCTACTTCTTACTTACTGCTTCTTACCTTTTAAACAGCACTATATATAAACAATTCGCATATAATATGCTGTACTACAACATAACGTACAACCTCTATGATAAGCATCTCCTTAACCTTAACTTTTATCTAAAGATAGGAAGCTTTCCTATTGTACACCTAGCCCCTAAACTAGTCTAGCTTAAGCTAATTATATAGACACCTAAGTTTATTAAGTATTTACAAACTTAGCCTCTTTAGGACTTTATAATTATATTCCTTATAAACAACTCTAGAATCCGCAATATCTCTATATACAAAAAGAATATTAAGCCTTAACTTAGCTGGTTATAGAAGGAATACAAGATTTATAGGGTATTCGCTAATACTAGTAAAGTACTTAAAATGCTCTACTTTAGTATCCCTCTCTTCTTGTTAATTATGCATAGGCTAAGTAAAGAAACTATTAACTAGTTAGGCTAGCTGTTGCATAACGTCAAAATAGCAATAAAGAAGAAAAAGGCAGGAAAGGAGGAGTAGGCGTTCTATTATTGTATATATAGGTTAGAAAGCAAGGTAATAATAGTACTACTTCTCTAATTTGTCTAAGAGTACCTAGAAGTAAAGCCTTAACATAAGTAGGCGGCATAGGCAGGATAAGGCGCGTTAAGTTAGGAGGTAATTTGCGTCTTTGTCTTGCTTTTCTTTATTTCTGTCTAAACATGCAACACACTAATTGCGTGCTAGCAATGCTAAACAAAGAGGTATAAGCTCTAATACCTGTTGTTAGCAATAAATCTTTTTTTTTACTAAAAAGGTGTCTACAAAATATATGGTCACATCAAAAGGTTGTCTTAAAAGGCCGAAGCTAGTAAGATACAGTTACAACTTTGATAACTAAAGCTAAATTACTTGCGCTCTTACAGGTTACTAAAGAAGCTCTGTTTATTAAGATACTACTTACTAAGCTATAAGTTTAGATAGTTAACTAAGTTATTACTTTACAGTGCGATAACCTGTAGACAATCTAATTAATCTTAGAGGAGATCTCCTAGTTGACTACAAAGCTACGACACGTTAATATCTATAATTACTAGCTTAGGCAAGAAGTATAGAATAAGTTAATTAAGGTAATCTACATAGAGTTAAGCAAGATGCTTGTTAACAGACTTACTAAACCCTTACTAGCTAATTAATAGCTAAGATTCCTACAATAAATGGGATTAACTGACCTAGGCAACTAACTACGACTAGAGGCTAATCTAGGATTAATAACTAATCGTCTTAACGCCTTAGACTTATAATTAACAAATATAAGAAGTTGTTAGCTTAATTCTTACGTTTAAGCTAAGGGGGTGTGTTAGATTTAGGAAATTTGCGCAATTAATTAAGAGGTCAGTAAGACTAAACAAAGGATCTAGGAAGGGTAGTTAGGGGATAGCGCTACAGGACGCTAAACGCGCTAGCACCACCAAGAGTCCCTCGGATAAAACAAGCACCCGTAATCCACTCAATTGATCAACAGGACACACACTCACTCATTAATACAATACAATTATCATCAATTATATCATCATTATCCTACTAGATTTAACTAGCTATTATTTCTGACAAGTGTGATTGTCTGGCTCTACAGCAGTTTATATATAAGTAATTATTAACTGTTTGCTATATTTCTTGCGTAATTTTATTAAACGCTGCTTGCTTTCTTATGTACTTCTAATTTTCTATCTTGTATTAATTTAGCTTTAACTTATAGATCTCTAGATTTTCTTTGTATAAGACTCTAGCGTTTGTTGCTAAATTAGTAGGTTAAGTAGGTATAAAGGGCAGTATTAGTACGCTATTACTGTGATTAGCTTAGTGCGTTGCAGCGTGCGCGTTAATTACTTCTTGTAACACTTAAAAGTCGCTTAGTTGCAGCATTTAAGGCACTAATAGCTTAGTAAGAGGTTTAATTGTAAGGTTTAGATCTATCTTTTCCTACACGCGTAGTAAGTCCGCGCGCGTTTTAACTTAGCAAATTTATTTAATTTAGTTTGTGTAATTAGTAAGGATTACAGAGGAGTCTTGTAAAAGTAGTATAGATATCTTATTAATGGCGTGTAGAGTTTTCTTGTGTTTGTTGATCCTCGTTTAGTTAAGGCAGTAAGACTCTTAATTATTAGAAATAATAAGTTGTTAAAACTAACAGGATAATAATGATATTGTTAATAATAATTATATTGTATTAATAATTAATTGTGTGTTGTTTTGTTTATTGATTGTGCAGATTACAGGTGCCCGTTTTATCCGAGAGGCTCTTGGCGGCGCTAGCGAGCTTCAGCGCTCCTTAGCGCCACCCCCTAAACACCCTTCCAGGATCCTTTGTTTAATCTTGCTGACCTCCTGATCACCTTGCTGGCCTCCTGATCAACTGCGCCAATCTCTTAAATCTGACAAGTGATTAGCTTTAAAGGCGAAGAGATTTAGGAAGTTAAAAAGATATTAGGAAGACAGATTAAAAATAGCTAGCTAGAATATTAGTTGCGATAGAAAGGCTACAATAAGTTATAAGATACCTAGACCCTAGCATTACAGTTTAAGAATATAGAAGTACTAATTAAGAAATTAAAATACAAGCAAAGCTTATTATGTTATAAGTGCGCAAAGAGAAGATATCAAACATTATTATAGCGCATAAGGGGCGCAAGACCTAGTATTTAGAAATAACAAATTATAAGTACAGAATTATTAAATACTACTTATTATTACTAACTTCTTTACTACTTTTTATTTTGCTATTACTAGAATTTCTTATGCTGTTGCTATAAGCGCCACCTGCGCCCTAAGTAAGCTTAATAGGAGGCACACTCTTGTTACCTAAGCTCTTACTATTCTTATTATTGTTAACAACAGGGCTAGCTATCCTAGCTGTATAGCTAATAAGCTGCTTAAGAGCAGTTACTATGCAATGCTGCTCTACTAAAATTAAGCTTAAAAAGTAGAGCGAGATTGTTAGCAGCTAAGTAGGAACTCTTAAGAGGGTACCTGTATAGGCTGCAACGTAACAGCAGTTAGTAAGCTTAAAGTTAAATCAGCGCTAGCAACGCGCAAGCTTAACGCCTACAGCAATAACTACAGTATTAGTTTAAGAAACAGCAGTATTAGTAACTGCTAAATTATAGTAACTGTAGAGTTAGTAAAGGCGATTTAATTATTTATTAAACGCTGCAGGCACTTGTTTAGATTAGCTAAGGCGCAGTTAACAAGACAAAAAACTTACTTTATTACAGCTACTGCAGTTGCCTTTAGCATAGTAGTTATAATAATAATGCTTAGTCTTTTTTTAGATTTGTATTTATTTAGTAATGTTTTATGCGCAGCGCAGGCATGTTGTGTATGAGGCAACAAGATTAGTAGCCTTTTTTAGTGCGCTAAACGTGTATAGCTAAGCACAATAAAGGTGCAACTTTTTAATATACTTAAAATTAAGGTAGTAAATTAATGTAAAGATTAGAGCTTAATTTTAAGATGCTTATTAGATGCGTATTAAGTGCGCTATAGTAGTATTAAGCAAGATAGAGACTAAAAGAAGAATATACTAAAAAAAATCTTTTGTCACTACAGCAAATATTACCTTGCATAAACTACCTATAATAATTGCGCACTCTGACCTTTACTGTAAAAGTTTTTAATAAACAAATTACAATTTTAAAGGTTACTATAAGAATACTACAGAAATTTAAAGTTTAGACATACTACTACTTACAATATGTTAGATGCACAGGTAATACGCGTCTTAGGCGCACCTAAGCTACGTGTAAGACGCGCTCTCTACTATTCTATCCTAAATATACAGCATAGAGTTTTAACTAAAGGCTGTTAAGACACTAGCCTAGAAGGGGAGGCTTTGTTACAGATAGTTATGTATTAACAAGATCTGCTAAGTCTTGCTTATTACTAGCGTGCACACTTGTAATTCTGCTTATAAGCTGCCTTTACCTGCAGAGGAGTCCTGCAGGTATTATTGCTTAAAATATATATACATTATTGTTTTAAGCTATTTTTTACTATCTTCTGTAGTGTAAAGCAAGTACTATTGCCTAAAGCCACCCCTTACAGTATTACGCATTTAGATGTCAGCTTTTAGTGCTATTCTAAATTTTGCTAGATAGTAACTTAGCTCAGCATTTCTTTACTTATGTCTTACTGTCTTTATTTTACTAGACGGGTTGCTACCTTAAATTTTGCTAAGTAGACTTTAAGTTGGCGTTTAAACACATGTAAGACAGTCTCTATTTTGCTAGACAGTTTGCTACTCTTAGTTTCGATAAGTAGACTTTAAATTAGAATTTAATAACGCATTCTGTTATTTTATTAGTATTTTTTATTTCTGTGGTCGTTGTTGGTGCTGACTTAGGTAACATAGTCCTCAACGTGGTCTGTAGTAGAGGATAGTGCTAATCCCCTAAAAGTGTATCTAGTAGTAATCTTAAGGATCCTAGCTTCCTTAGTATTCTTTTAAATTTTATGCTTTTGTAAGATTGTTATATTGTTCTTACAATAATCGCGCACTAGTTCCTTTAGGCACTAAGTAGTAAAGTATGTCCTTAAAGGCTTTGCTATTTGTACAGGTGTTGGAGTGTATGAAGACATACTGCTACAAGGGCAGGAGATCACTAGTAGTTAGATTATGCAGGAACGAGTTTAGTAAGATAATAATCTTATTGTAGTTAATTATCAAAGACTATTGGTAGAAGAAGACGCCTATTTGATAGTACAGTACATGAGTTGAGGAGTGGCGTAGATGGATAGGTAGGTCTCGAATGGTTACGACCCACGAAGCAGGTTATATACCTTAAGATTAGGTGGTTGAGCACTGACCTTGCGGGCAGTAGGATATTACCCTGTGCACCGGCACATTATCTCTTGCATAGGTAAAAAACTCGGCCAGCAATTTACTAAGAATCTATGCAAACATTTACAAGCAAATAAGACTTTTTACTTTGAAGCAAACACTAAAGCTTAGAGCGTACTAGCAACGCGCTAGTCTAGAATACAAGGGCAGTGCCCGGAATGTATATTTAACTAAAGAAGAGCGCCTACCTGTATTTTTAGATGAAGAGTATACCATTTGAAAAAAACTCTTATTAAAGTAAGCAACACCCAGCTTATTAGCTAGGAGTGCAAAGTACTCTAATTGCTCTTACTTATTCTTCTCCTGCGCTTTTTGCAGCAGAAAATAAGCAGAAAATACTAGCAGCTCTACGACCTAAAATAGTAAGAAAATATTATAGGCTGCTAACCTCCTTAAGTACTTAATTAAAGGACAAAAGAAGCAGTAACAAGGCTAGAAGCTTAAGAGCACACGCACTTTATAAATTAAGCATAGCTTTAAAGAGTAATAACTTACTAAGAGCTCTTCTTTACACTATACATAGAGCAGGAGAAGGCAGAAGAGAGTATGCAACAGTACACGCTATAATTGCTGCAGCTATTTTAAGTAAAAACCTAAGACCCTAACTATATACCAAAACGTATTGCAATAAGCTACCAGCGCTTCTAAAAAAACTCAAAGATTTTTATACTTATTTTTATAAAAAGCTCTTTTTACAGGCAACTTTAAAGAAGATTAATACACTGCTAGAGTAAAGAACTTAGGAAGAGGTTGAACGCTTTATATTAAAATAGCAGCTACTCTTGCTTGAATAAGTTTTTACTTATAAGTTCAATTAAGACGGCTATTTTTTCAATACAAAGCTTATATTGATGAATGAAAAGACTTATAAGTGCTTAATGCAATACAATTAATATACTTAGTAACGCTTACAGCGCGTTCTTTTAGAACTGCTATAGCAATAGCAGCAGAATTTAACTTAATGACTATGCAATACAATGTTGATAGAGCATTCCTCTATGCTTACAGAGAGCACTAACTGAAGGTTGTATATAAGTTGCTAGATTAATACAAGAAAGTAGGTAAATATGTAAAGCTAAAAAAAGTACTTTCTAGTTTAAAGAACTTACTATTGCTTTTGTATAAGGAACTGTTTAGAACTAGTAAGAAAGCAGGCCTTATTGCATTATAAAAAAAGCTCTGCTACTTTTTTAATAAGCAAAGAAAAATTCTACTGCTTTTCTATATTAATAATATACTTTTAATGTACTGTAGAGCAAGGCTAGAAGAAGCACAGCATGTTATAGGCGCTGTTAAAAAAGCATACGACGTAAAGGAAAAAGAAGTAGTCAAGTAGTTCTTAAGGGTGAGAGTCCTGCGCGATAAAGCATTTAGGACAATAATGTTGAAGTGTTGCTATTCCAGGCTTATAACCTGTTGAAATAGGTAGAGGTGGTGGAAGTAAGAGTAAAAATAAGAAGGTAGCAAGAAACTAGGGAAGACAGTGTTTTTGAGGATAGCAATTGTATTATAGTCTTATCTCTCTTTTTGTCTTTTTGTCTTGATGTTCTGTCTTAATGTCTTAACTATATGCTAAACTACAGTCTATAAATACCTGTGACTTGCATTCTAGAAAGATCTGTGCTACGCAATAGCTTGCGTAGTAGATTGCGTAATCTATAGTAGATTGCGTAATCCTGAACGTCATTTATCACTACAATCAATGGATTGTAGATTCCACATGTGATTCGAGCACCTGGATTCTGTGGAGAAACAGCTAAGTAGCTTAAATTCCAACAAATAACACTCGTACACAACAAGTATATTAATTAAATTACTAAAAAGTTTAATTTAGCTAATTTGTTTCTTTACTTAAGTACACTCCGCTTTTTAGAAGAGCTTGAAAAGAGCACCAGCGACTTAACTAAGCAGGAAGTTAAGGATTTTTAGAAAAAAGTAGACTTAGTGCTCTATACTGCGATAATGCTTCGGCCGGATGTAGCATATACTGCAATTTAACTATCTCACTTCCTTATAAATTTAAGCAAGGCACATTTTAAAGCGGTTAATAGAGTAATTATATACCTCTATTATATAAAATACTAAGCAATAAGCTATAGTGCTTAAAAAGGAGCAGAGCTAATAATCTGCGGAGACGCTTTATTTGCTAATAACCTAGAGACAAGACGCTCCTTATAAGGCTATATAATGGCTTCGGCCTTTTAAGACAACCTTTTGATGTGACCCCACATTTTGTAGACACCTTTTTTAGTAAAAAAAAAAATTATTGCTAACAACAGGTATCTAGGCTTACGCCCCCTTATTTAGCATTGCTAGCACGCAATTAGTGTGTCGCATGTTTAGACAGAAACAAAAAAAAACAAGACAAAGACGCGAATTGCCTCCTAACTTAACGCGCCTTATCCTGCTAATGCTACCTATGCCGCCTATGCTGTCTACTTATATTAAGGCTTTACTTCTAGGTAATCTTAGACAAATTAAAGAAGCAGCATTATTATTGCCTTGCTTTCGAACCTATACATGCAACAATAGAACGCCTACTTCTTTTTTTTACCTCTTTTTTCTTTATTGCTATGTTAACGTTATGCAACAGCTAGCCTAACTAGTTAATAGTTTCTTTACTTAGCCTATGCACAATTAACAAGAAGAGAAAAATACTAAAGTAGAGCATTTTAAGTACTTTACTAGTATTAGTAAACACTTTGTAAATCTTGTATTTCTTCTACAACTAGCTAAGTTAAGGCTTAATATTTTTTTATATATAGAGATAATACAGATTCTAAAGTTGTTTATAAGAAATATAATTATAAAGTCTTTAAGAGGCTAAGTTTATAGATACTTAATAAACTTAGGTGTCTGCATAATTAGCTTAAGCTAGACTAGTTTAGGGGCTAGGTAAATAACAGGAAAGCTTCCTGTCTTTAGATAAGAGTTAAAGTTAAGAAATGCTTATTGTAGAGGTTTTACGCTATTATAGTGTATAATATACAGGTTATTTGTATATAGTGCTGTTTAAAAAGTAAAAAGCAGTAAGTAAAAAGCAGTAGCTTTAGCTTTATAAAATATTACAGGCTCCTACTGCAGTACGTACGTGTTCTTTCCCTCCTTTATTATATTATGTTGTAATCCTATTGCAATTCTACTGTAATTCTGTTGTTAGCTATAGGCTAGCAATTGCTGTTAGACACGTTTTAACTAGTGTTGTTTTTTAGTACCTTAGCAAATTTTTTAACTCTGATTATTGCTCAGTAGGCTGAGCTTTCCTCCTAGAACTTATCCACCTACCGTTCAAATCTCGTTAACTACACACAATCTTTTGTTTTTGACTTCTGCGATTAATTAGTAGAGGGTAGCTGCTTTTCACTTTTTTGGAACCCTATTTTGACTACAACAACAACCACCACCTTTAACACCTTAAAAAATAAATAAGGCTATATAATAATACGTTTTAAAGGAGTAATTGTTTAGAAAGCGGCTTGTTAAGTGACAGTTGCAATTTTCACTATTAAAGCAGAGCTCTCTGCTCTAGTGCATATGAGTAAAAAAGCAATAGCGTTAAAAAGACTTTTCTAAGAGCTTACCTTAATATCAAGAGTACTTTAGAAGATATTTTGTAATAACTAACAAACTATAAAGCTAGTTATTAGCGCAAATAAGCGCATTACTACATGCCCGCGCTATATTAACATACAAAACATGTGGCTTTAATAAAAGTATGCAAAAGGCTCTTTTTAGGTAGAGTACCTTAAAACAAAAAGCATGCTAGTGAATAGTTTTACTAAGCACTTGCCTACTTAGTCTTTTAAAAAGTTTCAAGAACTGCTTAACTTAAAAGAAGTTTAAGCATTAGTTGTATTACAAGGCAGGTAAAGAAAGGATTTTAAGTGCCGAAGCGCGAGGTTGTTATTTAATACAGCGTGTTTAGACTCTATAAGAGTATTGTAATTATGCATGTCTAAAGACTAGTGCTTAGAAAGTAGACTAAAAGACAAACTAAACTCTTAAGCATTAATTACTTAAAACAGCAACTACTAAGGTGCAGATCTAGAACCTGCTTAACAAAAGAAGCAGGGCTTTTTAAGCTTTCTCTCTAAGAGCATTGTATCTAAGCGTATAAATAATGTTGTTAGTAATAAGACTAAAAACCAATAGCTTGTTAACGTTGTGCACAGAACAACTAAGCTTGACTTTAAAGGTATATTAAAAAACAAAAAGCTTAAAATAATAAAATAGAATTAAGTCTTACTTAGAAACAGCCTTAGAGCCAGTATTGCTCTTATCAAGAGTAAGGGGCTTAGAACGCTAACAAGGAGGAGTCCTAAGAGCATTAAGGTTAGTCTATTAAACTTGTGCTTCTTTAGCAGCAAGAGAAGCAGGAAACAGCCTGCACTTTTTTTATTAAAAAAAAATAAGCAACGTTATTAAAGCTTAAAGTTATAATTTTAAAATTGTTTTTAGTACTCTTAGCCAGGTGTTTCGCGTTAGACTTAAAAGGCTATTTAAGCTTGTTTGGATTGGTAAGCAGGTTAACTTTTAAGCAGAACTCCTAGAAGAGATTTGTAGTGTACAAAGTATACTTACATAGCCTTGCCAAGCGTGTTATAAGGAAGAGCGCGAACAGCAGCAAGCATACAGAAACTATACTCTAAAAGCTTATTATGCCTAAGAAAGCAAACAAAGTTAGCAATGCTTTAAAACTTCAGTAAAAAAGGTACTTATAAATTATAGCATTAATAATTAAAAGTAGTATACAAGAAGCAACAATTAGCCTTTTTGCTAATATTAACGTAGAGGCTATTAGAGCAATAAAGGAACCTAGCTTTGCCGGAAATAATGTTTATGCAGCAGTTCATGCAGGGAGTGCTACAATTACCGCCTTAAAGTACACTCAAAGTTAACTCTTTAAAAGAAGTAAGACTAAGCTTATTTAAAGTAAATAGATTATTAGAAAAAGCGTAGTTCATTTCAGCAATATCGTTTAAATATATAGAAGAAGTTTTGTTAAAAAAAAGCTTTATAAAATAAAGGAGCTTGTTAGACAACAAAAAGCTCCTGGAACTAAAACTACTAAGCCTAATATTAGGCTAGCTAGCAGGAGCCTTTGCAGACAGCAACGCCTGCAGAGAAGCAACACTAGAGTTTAAGGTATTACCTTTATTATCCTGCGCTTTGTTAGCAGCGCGCTAAGCAGCGATTTTCTAAAGACTAGCTTTTACCTTAGCGAAAAGGAGATAGTTGTTAGCAAGACGATTTGCCCTCGCGCGCTCTTTCTCTTCTTAAGCTAAGCGAGCTTGCTTAGCAGCTTTGTCTACAGCATAACTTTAAGCCTCTTGCTTATAAGCTTCAATAAGCTTTCTGTGCTTATACTCTTCTTACATGACTTAGATGTTCTTTTAAGCTTTTACAACACGCTTATCTTTAGCTTTGTTAGCAGCAGCCTGCTTAGTAGCTACTTTCTTAGCAGCTGCTTGCTTAGCAACTACCTTGTCAGCAGCTGCCTGCTCGGCAGCCACTTAATTAGCTTTAGCTTTTTTAGCAGCAGCATGCTTATTAGCATCAACTTTAAAAGCGTAAAATTATATATTTTTCTTAAAGATGCGCAATTGTATAATATTAAGAAGCTTTGCCTTGCCTTTGCCCTTGCCTTTGCTCTTCTTACTAGGATTTAGAGCAGTGTTATTGTTGTTAGTAAAAGCAGTAGGGCGACAATAAATGCGTATAGGCAGGGAGCTTTAAAACAAAAACTTTAGAGTACTAGTATTTTAAATTTTTAAGTAAGTTGTATGCTTATTGACTAAGAACAAATTAGAAACAGGCTTTCTTAAGGTAAAAATACTTATAGTAGAGCACTAGAATGAGCAGACTAAAAAAAAGCGTTGTGAGTAAGTATAATTAGTAGAGCGCTGTAAGAAGTACTGCTTTAGTTAGTATAGCGCAAGCGCTAAAAAGTTAAAAAGTGCTTACAAGATACAAATTAGTAAAGCTGTAAGGGAGGATAGCGCAGTAGTAAAGCGCCTAGTTGCCTCTGCAGGCTCTGCTTGCAAAAGGTCGAAGGTTTGAATCCTTCTCCTCTTACAGCTATTATAGCTTTACCAAAGGCTCCTATTCTCTTAAAAAAAAATTTACGAAAACCTTGCAATTTTAACGCTAGCCGCCGCTGTATAGCCGAGCCCCATACCGCCAAGACAAAAATACGCCGCGAAACGCCCTTATTACATACTACATTTCAATTCTTATAGCTTTTTTCCTCTATCTAGAGGTTTTTTCAGCTTTAAGAACACAAAGGATTATTAAGAGAAAGGATTAGTAAAAATGAGAATAAATAGAGTAGGTACCTCTATACCAAAATACCGTAGAATAAAGAAAGCTTGCTGTTTTACCTCTCTCTACTACTACAACTGCTCTTTAGCACAGGCGCCTACTATATCAGCAAGCTACTAAGCTACTAGCTATTTAGTAGGAGCACGCCACAAACGCCGCCTACAATGTACAGCACTATTGAACATATGTACATAAATACCTTATAGAACGGCCTAACAGCCACCGTTCTATATAGCCTTTGGCTGATACAGGACGTTAATGGAATACATACACACACATACATAGTTAAGCTGTAAAAAAGAAAAAGTTAAGTAAACTGCTAAATAAGCTTCTGTTTTAGTAAAGTGCTCTGTACGTAAAAGTTAGGCTTAGTACAACGCGTACCTTGTAAAGCACGTAATTAGAAAAAAAATTGTGCGCACTATGTTAGCAGCGCTTAAATACATGTAATCTCTCTAGTAAAGACCACGTGGGGGGTGTGTTGCAGAGCACTGCCGCACATGCTACGCTACTACTAACAAATGACTTATCTGAGCTAAGCTAACATAAGAGCACGTGACCCAGCTGACATGAGATAGATGGTAAGCACTACTCGCTAAGCAGTGTATTTATAGCAGCAATTTTGCAGTACTTCTTAGAATTATAATCATCTCCTATTCATTTCTATGCTCTCTCCTGGCATAGTTAATAGCATATAAGATAACACTTATAATAAGTGAAATATATGTCTTTTAAGAGACTTTAAAAAAATTAAATAAGTATAAAAGCTATAAGCAGCAATATATACAGATGAAGAAAACTCTTGCTATAAGTAAAGTTTAAAAGCTATTAGCTAAATAAGTAAGTAGTAATTGTAGTAATAGCAAGAGTGCATTAAAGAAAGTGTAAGAAAAAAGGCAGTGCAGGCGTTATAAGTAGACTAGACACAACGCCTGTACTTGCGCCGTTAAGATTAATAGTGCAAGTAATAGTAATAGATCTAAAGAGTAAATTAGCTTACTACAATTCTTAATATACTATGTTTAACAGCTGTAATAATGTTGCGAAGTCGACGCCCTAGTAGAGCGTAAGCTACTTACTTAGGTGAGCCACTCGCTTGTGAACCACGTTAACACGTTAAACTCAAAATTAAATTACGTTTGTGTTTTGCTTTTCTTTTCTATTTCGTCTTAACCTACAATCTACAAACCAAGTGCTAGTAATGCTAGAGAAGGACGTAAGTATAAACACCTTTAATTCGTAATTAATTTCATTTTAATGAAGTATTTTTAAGAAAATCATACAGGTACGTTAAAAACTTGTCTTAAAAGGCTGAAGCTGATATTCCAAGTGTGATAGGTCGGCGTTACAAATAAAGGCGTTGCTTAGTCCTGACCTGCTACACGCCGTCCATGCTCTTCTCTCGTCCTCCGTCTTGCTTCGGGAGCGCTAGGTATGCTTGCCGCTGAGAACAGCCCGCTGAGTCGTCCACCGTAGACGCCTGTCCTCGATAGCACGGCCATTACCTCTGCCGGTACTCCGATTCGCTGCTTGTGCTGCGCTGCACCTCGACTATCGCACACCATGGCGTCACACTCGCGCGACTCTTCGAATGCCAGTGCCCGTCACGCCCACGCTCCTTGGACGCCCAGCCAGCTTCGCCAGGCCCATGTGCCCTCAGACAGGTCCAGTTCGCCCGAGCAAGTCATGCATCCCCGCCGCTACGACGACGACGACTACTACGACGACGACCCTCAGCCCTCCAGCAGCGCTGCTCCTCACGAGCTCGAGTTCTCTACCGATGGCATCCAGCCTACGACGGATGCGACGTCAATACACACAACCCACGAGACAGTCGCTCCCCCGGGAGCTATCATTGAGATCCATCTCGAGCCAACGGTGCGCACGCGCCTGCTGAACCACCAGAATTTTGAGAACTTGGGCCGGGCCGATGCGAGGCCGTCGGTGCACCGCAACTATGGCAGCTTCGCCGGCAGCGTCCACTCGGAACAGAGCTTTGGCGGCGCCTTTCCAGGCATACGTGAGGCAGCAGAGGACGGCGCGCCAGATGGGGCACATGCGCTGCTGGGCGACGCCTTTGCCGACGGCGTCTTGAACAAGAAGAACGGTCAGAAGATGAGCACAACGCGGTGGCTCGCTGAGCGCCATGGCATCAAGGACAAGCGCATCATGTACCTCAAGTACTACATTCCTGTCCTCAACTGGACGCAGCAGTACAAATGGCGCTACTTCAAGGGCGACCTCATCGCAGCCATCACCATGGCCTCCTTCTATATCCCCATGGCACTCTCGTACGCCTCGAATCTTGCCCACCTGCCGCCCGTCCACGGTCTTTACAGCTTCGCCCTGAACCCCCTCATATACGCTATCCTAGGTACCTGCCCGCAGATGATTGTGGGCCCCGAAGCGCCTGGCTCGCTTCTAATTGGCGAAATTGTGCGCGAGATCATCAAGAAGGGTACCACCCACGACAACGACGGCAGACGCAATGCTGAGATTGCTGGCATCGTGACATGCATGGCTGGTGCTTTCATCCTCATCGCCGGTTTCTTCAGACTTGGCTTCCTGGACAACGTCTTGAGCCGGCCCTTCCTGCGCGGCTTCATCAGCGCCATTGGTATTGTAATTTTTGTGGATCAGCTTATTCCCCAGATGGGGCTCGCAAGACTGGCCGCCGATCAAGTCTCACATGGCAGTTGTTTGGACAAGGTCTTCTTCCTTCTCCGCAACCTTGGTCGTGCCCATGGGCTCACCTGTGCCATGTCATTCACGGCCTTTTTCATCATCATCTTCTTTAGGTACGTTTCCATGTCTTGAGTCCATGTCGTCTTCACTCACAACCATCCAGAGAGTTGAAGAAGCGATTGCAGCCACGATATCCAAGTGTCGCCTATATTCCCGACCGATTTGTGGTTGTCGTGCTCTCTGCTCTGCTCACATGGAAATATCGTCTAGACCAGCAGGGGCTCGCCGTTCTTGGAGACGTTAATTCGAGCGCCAAGATTTTCTCCATTCACTTCCCCTTTGAGACCTCGCATCTCAAGTATGTTTCAGACGCCGTCAACACCGCATTGATCATTGCCATGCTGGGCTTCTTCGAGTCCTCAGTTGCCGCCAAGTCTTTGGGTGGCGGTGACCAAAACAAGGAGGGCGTGCAGATGCCACTCAGTGCGAACCGCGAGCTTATCGCCCTGGGAACAGCAAACATCACTGGCGGCCTTTTCATGGCACTTCCAGCCTTCGGCGGCTACGGTCGTTCCAAGGTCAATGCATCTACTGGTGGTTTGACCCCGATGAGCTCAGTACTGCTATCCATCATCACAATTCTCTGTACTGTCTTCATGCTACCCTACTTCTACTACCTACCCAAAGGCGTTCTTTGCGCCATGGTCTCAGTTGTAGCATATTCGCTTGTTGAAGAAGCACCACATGATGTCAAGTTCTTCCTCAAGATTCGCGGCTGGTCAGAGCTCATCCTTATGGGTCTCATCTTCGTCATCACCATCGTGTGGGATTTAAAGCGCGGTATCGGAGTTGGTATCGGCCTGTCCATCCTGCGCTTGATTCGTCATTCAGTACGTCCGCGTATCCAGATCTTGGGCCGCGTGCCAGGAACCACGAACCAATTTTCCAACGCCGAATGTCACCCGGGGAATGTTGAGTTCATCGAAGGGTGTCTGATTGTCAAGATACCAGAACCTCTGACCTTTGCCAACACGGGAAATTTGAAGACGCGTCTAGGCCGCCTCGAGGACCACGGCACTGACAAGGCACATCCTGCTCTTCCGCGCGTGCGTCGCGCAGAGCACAACAAAAACATCATCTTTGATGTACATGGTGTCACGTCGCTTGATGGCGCCGGAGCCCAGGTCCTTGCTGAGATTGTTGAGTCTTACAGAAAGCGGAATGTCAGAGTCTTCTTCTGTAGAGTACCTAATGAGTCTAGTCCAGTCTACCAGCTGTTCGACAAGAGCGGCATCATTGAAATGTGCGGAGGCCAAAGGCACTTTGTTCAGAGTGTTGAGGAGGCGCTTCGCATGACGGAACTGGAGCGACTGACGGAGGAGTTTGGAAGCTCAGCGGAAGGCTCAAGGGCCGCATCCAGCCGAGCTTGAGTTGGTCGATCAGCGCACAGTCTCTTTTTTTGGACCCTTGAGTGAATGAGCGAGAGCATGTTAGTAATTCATTTGAGGGTTGGGCGTATTGCATTAGCGATTAGCTGCGATTAGACTTCCTGTACGCAACATGGGCATGCTTCGGCGCTCTGGCACAGACATGACTTTCTGTACCAATTATCAAAAAGCATGATTATATCCTAACACGCATCGTACCTGGATCGCCAGGTGTTTGACGGTCTAGTCGAAAGGAATCATGCTCTTAGTAATTTCGCCGAGCATCGTTTCCTACCCCGGATTGCTGGAACTACAGTTGTCTCCGCGTGTGCTAGCGCTCGGCACGTCGCACACGCTATGTTTCTTCTCAGGTCAGATTTCCGGACTCTATGAGAATCTGAATGTGACGTGTACGATGGTGGTCTCTGCTCGACAGCAAGAGTCGGTCCGTAGACCATGATTTGCGCTGTGGTCAAGGAAGAAGGTTGGACATGTCATAATTATCCCGAGTTCTTCAGGTGCGGGGGCTTAGGTTGTCGGTGGAGCAGCTCCTCGTGCCGCTTGCTTGGAAAAGTGCCGCCGTTCCCTCACATCACTGAATGCCAGCGAAGCGAGGGCAGCATTACTTGATCACCAGCACGCCCAAGATCAGCGTTACAACCATGGCCTTTCCCCGACGCCCTGTACCTGAGAGGGTTGGTGAACATCGGAGGAGCAACACACTCGTACAGTTGGTCCCCCAAGCCTTTGACGTCAACCAAGCTTTTAGGCGTCCTTTGACAAAGCTTTTCTGTGCGTTCCTTTTCCAGCCAAGTGTCGCTTATCACCTCTTGATCACTCTTAGCACGCAGTAGCCCCCTGTCGTACCGCCTCTGATATGTCATCTGCTAGTCCTCCAAGGACTTATCTGCCGCCCTCCGCAGGGGTTCTATTGGATGTCTTGCGGATATGGGGGATTGCGGGGACGTCATTAGGTTGTCGGGTATGCATTCACGGGTGGTCGCACTCTTCATCAGCAAGTGCGCATCTGGCAGGTCAGACGATGATCGTAAGCATGCCTGATCAGATTAAAGAGAGCGTGGTGTCTACGATGTGCCTTGCCCGTTTGGCAGACTCTTAACTATTTTGCGTGGGAGGCGACAAAAATCCTCGTGTCAAATTTTGCCATTTACAGCAGCTCGACATCGTGTCCAAAGCCATCATGGCGAACGAGAAATATGACACTACTGAGCAACGCGAATACGCGTCTTCAGCACCCAGAATGTCGGCTGCTCGCTACATTGCAACGCGCATCCCAACTCTCAAGCCTGCGTATGACAAGGTCGCCAATCCGATCGCCCTCCTCCACCTGCTAGATCTCCAGCAATGGCTCTTCTTTCTTGTCGCCTTTTTCGCATGGACTTGGGACGCCTTCGACTTCTTCACCGTGTCTCTCACCATCGAGGATCTTGCCGAAACATTCGGGAAGACAAAGGCCGATATCACGTGGGGCATCACACTGGTTCTCATGCTGCGTAGTGTGGGCAGCATCATCTTTGGTCTGGCGGCGGATCGCTATGGGAGGAAGTGGCCATTCATTGTCAACAATCTACTCTTTATCGTTTTGGAACTTGGAACAGGATTCTGTTCCACCTACAAGGAGTTCCTGGCGGTGAGAGCTTTGTTCGGTATTGCCATGGGCGGCTTGTATGGCAATGCTGCTGCAACCGGTACGTCTTGTTTCTTCCTCTTAGGTAAGCTACATGTCTGACACAACTGCAGCTCTTGAGGATTGTCCTGAACAAGCTCGTGGTATCATCTCCGGTATGCTTCAACAAGGCTACGCGTTCGGTTACCTACTCGCCACTGTCTTTGCGCGCGCTTTCGTCGACACCGTCGGTCATGAATGGAGACCACTGTTCTGGTTCGGTGCCGGCCCGCCAGTCCTGATCATCATCTTCCGGCTCTGTCTACCTGAAACAAAAGCCTACCTTGAGCGCAAGCGGATACGTGAAGAACAACCCAACGCCGCCAAGGCCTTTGCTCAAGAAGGCAAGGTTGCATTGAAGCGCCACTGGCTTCTGCTTGTGTATCTTGTCTTGTTGATGGCCGGCTTCAACTTCATGTCACACGGAAGTCAGGACTTATATCCGACCATGCTACGCAATCAGTACAACTTCTCCTCCAACCAGGTGACCGTCGCCCAAGTAGTCGCCAATCTTGGCGCTATGACTGGTGGCACCGTCATCGGCTATTGCTCGTCCATCTTCGGACGCCGCATCAGCATAATCGTCATGTGTGTTATTGGCGGTGCTCTACTCTACCCTTACACATTCGTTTCCAGCAACGCAGTTATCGCTGCAGCTTTCTTCCAACAATTCTGCGTCCAAGGTGCATGGGGTGTCATTCCCATCCACCTTATGGAGCTTTCCCCAGGATCATTTCGAACCTTTGTTGTCGGAACATCTTACCAACTTGGAAACCTCGCCTCTTCTGCTTCTTCTACTATCGAAGCGACGATTGGTGAGAGGTTCCCACTTCCACCCAAGGGCAGTACCAGTCGTTACAAGTACGGTCTGGTGATATGTATCTTCATGGGATGTGTGTATGCGTATGTTATCCTGCTTACGGCGTTGGGGCCGGAGTACAGGGGAAGGAACTTTGATGTGGCTGCTGATGAGGACATGGCTGTGGTGATGGGGGAGGGTGAAAGCAAGTATGTTGCAAAGCAGGATAGCGACGACGTGAAGACCATGGGACAGGTGTAAAATCTACGCAATGTGTCATGAGTTGAGAATCCGCATGGCTATGGCTTGATTTGAACATCTTTTATGATGGTCTATAACACCTCAAAGGCATTGCGCAACTTGCTCGATCTTTACAGTGCGTTCATCCTCGACCGATCTTGACACCTGACTTTGGCAGATACGCTTGCTTTTGATACCTCATTTACTACGCCCGCTAGGCGTGGATATTTCTTCCACACCTTGGTACGCGCGTGATCGCATGTTTGTAAAGTACATAATACCAAAACCATGGCGTTGACGTAAGTAATGTGGCTATTTTAAGCAAACTTGGTAATGTTATTGGTCACAATTTATGAAGGAAGCGACATCCAACCCTAGCGTTGTGTGACCTGTATCAGCCTGCCATACCAAATAGATTGTCTTCATCTCTCGCAATCTATGCAACACATCACTTCATCTGATTCACCATCAGTTACCAACTTTTTTGGCTCAATGTTCGGGTCTTTTGCCATGTATATGGCTCCCACGAGTTTATTGCCGGTGGGTATCGTGTAACGAATGAGCAAGCTCAAGGCAAGAGACAAAGTATATATGTCGCTCGGGAAAGATCGATATGCCGGTACCAACTGCATATTCACTGCATCTCATCTCGACGATCAACCAAAGTTTTCGACAAGATGAAGACATCGGTTGCTCTACTATCTGCCGCCTCTTTGGCCAGCGCTCACTGTATGTCCTCTTGCATCGACTCTTACCCATTAACGCAAGCTAACCATTTAAAGACACACTCCCAACTGTCAACGGTGATGCGCCTTGGTCTCATGTCCGCCAAGCCAAGAACTGGCAAGACAACGGGTTTGTTGGCGATGTGACCAGCAATGACATCCGCTGCAACCAGCTCAAGGCCGGCACATCAACCCTTAGCGTTGCTGCTGGTTCAAATGTCAAGGTCGGCGTCAACCCCAACGCCTATCACCCTGGACCCTTCCAGTCGTACCTTGCCAAGGTACCAGAAGGTCAAGATATCAATACCTGGGACCCTACCGGCGCTGTCTGGTTTCGAATCTACGCCGAGCAACCCAAATTCGGTTCTCAGTTGACCTGGTTGAGTAAGTTACTCGCAGATCTACCAGTCAAAGTTTGTATACTAATCTATCATCGCAAAGGTGCCGCAAACTACGACATCAAAATCCCGCAGTGTATAGCACCTGGAAAGTACCTGATGCGCAACGAGCACATTGGCCTTCACACCGCTCAAAGCACTGGCGGCGCTCAATTCTACCTTTCTTGCGCGCAGCTCGAGGTTACTGGTGGTGGCAGCAAGGCGCCGCAGAATCTTGTTGCGTTTCCTGGCGCATACAAGGCTACAGACCCGGGTATCCTTATCAACATCAACTATCCGATTCCAACAAGCTACACCAACCCTGGTCCACCTACCTTCACTTGCTAGTCTTGGTACAAACGATGGGTCGTCGCAATACTGATTGTCGTAGACGTAAGAGACAGCGTGAGGCGTTCTCATGATTTACATAGGTTTTTGACAAATACCATCATCACACCGATAATGACAAATTTATGGTTCATTTTCGAGGAAAACTCATCTTTTGAAGTATCTGCACGAATAATTCAGACTATCCGGCCCCGAACCAGTGCTTTTTCTTTACCTTTTCAGATGACACATGTAGCATCGAGCCGTTTCAAAATGTCCAAGACACCCTGACACCAAGAACAGAAGACGTCTTAACCACCTCAAATAGCATGGTAGCGACTCGCAAGCTCCTCAGGATCATACATTTTAGTAGTCGCGCGCTCCATCTCATCCGCCACATACTTCCAAAAGTTGCGCTCGCACTTTGCCACAGCATCCATGAGCTGCTCAGTCTTGTCCGGCGACTCCAAATCGTTCTCGTGCACCTCTGAGCTGGTCGTCTGGCGGATGTTGGCCTTGAGCTCCGTCGCGTTGTCGTAGTTCTTGACGCGCTTCTTGCCCGCCTTGCTGAGAGCACCCGTTCCTTCGGCCTGAGTGTACTGGTTGGGGTGACGCAGGTGCATGTAGTCCTTGGGGTCAAAACCAATCTCTCCAACAGATGTGGCGGTGCGAGGAGCGTTGTGGACGAAGCGGCTGTAAACGACGGTGTCGGTGAAGGTAGCTGCTTCGCCCTTGTTGCGGCGCTCTTGGTTGAGATAGTTCGCGATCTCGCTCCAGGCCAGCTTCTGCTCTTGACGTAGGGTCTTGATGATGACGTTTTCCGGGTCTTCTTCGTCGTTGCGGCGGGTGCTGGTCTTCTTGTCCTGAGGCAGGAGTACGGAGATGTTGTTCTTGATTTCGGTCTTGATGGCGCGTGCGCGTTTGAGGTCGTCCATGGCACTGTTGGTTTGTGGTACTTTGATACTTGATCGGTTTAGGTTGTCGCGTTCGAATAGTGGGGAGTTGCTTCTGTCACTGTTAGGCTCAACTGGAGAACGTCTCGTGGGTTAAGAAGCGGGTTGGCGGTTGTTTAAGCGTGTTAAAACTTGTTCATGTAGGCGGCTTCTCCCAGATTCACTCTTGTTCTCAATGTTGGTGCTCAAGTGAGAGAGCAGGTCACTGCCACTCGTGATCTTTCTGCCTTTACTCTTTTTGGTCGTCCTCCTTCTTCTTCCAGCCTTTTTCAATTTAGTTTTTGCTACTTAGCGCCCTTCCGCCTTGGTTCTTGCGCGCAGTCTTAGTGCCACGAGGTATCAAGTCTTGTTCAGCGGGGATGTAGAAGAAAACTATGTTTTCAGCTTCTCTGGTCGAGCGATCGTTCCTGATAGCGGTGTCTCAAGAAGATACGAGAATCGATATAAAACGACGTTAGGCTGATTTGCTTGGCTGTGAGACTAATGGTATCATACACATTGCAGAAGATTTCGAACTAATTGGACGTAACAGCGGTAGGAATCCTGTACAGTACAATCTACAGCGGCTCATCATCTTTCCTGGGCAACTTACTGGTCATCTTTATTTATAAAATTCATTTTGCTGGCCATTTGTCCATGGAAAATGAGTACTTCTGTTCGAATGATCGAGATCTGTCGCCAAGGGGTATCGAAAAGCCCTTGGGATTCATGGAGTGTATATATAGACGAAAAACAAATACCTTTATTAGAACTAGTGCGATGACGTCTAGTGATGGTGTGCACGCCTCAGGCGGTAATCAGTGTTCGAGAGCTACCTCCAGTGCGAGCGTTATGCCGCGGATACTGGGACCATTTGTCACGGAGGCAGTGATTGAAACTTCATCTGGGATTAACTGTGTAGTAGTAGGTCAGGATGAGACGAAACAGGAATTTGAAGTCCCGTTCGCAAACGCTCGTTTTTTCGTGATTAGGATGACTTGGACGTTGGGTCAATCGGGAGTTAGAGATACAGTACGGTCTTGCCATAGATCTTACACGTCATATAGCTGTAGCTGACACCAGTCAATGTGCGCGAGAAGAACAAGAGAGGCAGCCCTGTACCGCAAAGGGTTCGGAAGTGATTGTACATATATTGTCACGGGAAAAGCTTAGTCCAAATATGGAAACAATATAAAAAAAGTTGAAATTTCGGTATAGCGCCATAATCAAATTAGAGGTTGCGATACTTTTGTATGCAATCCCTGCGAAGTATTTCGTCTAGGGCCAGACCTCAACGCAAAAGCCCACCATAAATGCACGTCCTCATCCATTAAGTACCCGATATGTCTCCCAGTCTCTGATTCGAGTGCACCTATTTCTACTTGTACAGCGCCGAGTTGTGTAAAGCCTCCGCCCTGATCAAGTCTCGTTTCGCCTTCTCTGCTGGTGATTCTGTTTTCTTGGGCTCACTAGTGCCCTTCGACCGCTTCTGTGGGAGTATCGATCGAAGTAGAGATTTCGTAGATGCCAATGTTGATTTCGAAACTGTGGACGTGGTATCGTTCTCTAATGATGTGCTGGAGCTGGGACGATTGGTTGACGACATTGTGAAGAAAATATTGTATCCGCAAAGTAAGCTTTCGTTTCGATTTATGCCGATGATAAACTTCGTATCAAACAAAAAGTGTGTATAGGTTTATTGAGAGGATGAATTATGGAGATATAGAGAGAATTTGGATGATTGCGATGACGTGCGCCGCGTAGATGTTTGCTTGCTGATGGTCGGACACGGTGGGAATCATCTACCTGCTCTTATACTTACTGCCTAATGTTGGGCGCATACTTTCAAACGAGGTCAGCACAGTCATAAGTTTCAGTACCAAGCTGTCATGGCGTAAAGCACATGCACACCGTTGGCGTTACTTGCGCCATCTTTCTTCCAATCCACAAACTGGCCAGGCAACCTGGCACGTACGATCTTAATCAGCCAGCGGACGCATTGAAGCCTAGGAGTTAAAAGGGCGCGTCGCTTGTTGTTACTGCGAAGAGTCACGGCTGGGATAGCGGCGAGGGATGTAAAAGGGCTGAGCTGTGGTTGAGTCAAAATGGGGGACCGGTGGCCACTAAAACGGCTTAGCGCTCTCTGCATCAATCAGCCATTCCCGCGTCATCCGACAGTATTGTTGCTCATCGCAAAACAGTGTTTAGGCCTTGACATGTACATACAATGGGCGCTTGAGTCATCATCTTGCTGCGCGGCAACACGACAGCAAGGATGAAACTTTTATTTGCTGCCGTAAGTCATACGGCTCCCAGCCGACCACACACAATCGCGACATGCGTAAACACAATGTCGCATTGTCATCACAGGTCCATACGTGCAGTCGAGCTTAGATCTCAACGAAGAAGCTAATTGATTGATTCATTAGCAGCCTGCCGAGATCGCTTCCTACGCCTTCTAGTGGTACGCGGTGGAATTCTGTTCAGCAAACGTGGACCCAATATCACCCCACTTGATATGGCTGAAGGTGACTGTAGGAGCCTTCTCAATCTTTCGAATTGCCTCAGGGAAGCCCTCAGTAGCATTGCAAGGGCCAGCATCATTTGCAGCGCCGTCGAGCCATTGCATAGCACCGCCCTCATCCCACCAGATACTCAACGCAAGAACCATACCCATGTTACCACCGAGCTTGGTGTACATCTCAGCGCCAGGCTGATTAAAGCAGTACTCGTGGTCAATAGCATTGTTTTACATGGCCATCTCGATGACGACACCATCCTGGACTTACTTTCGTACGATGGCCTGGAAAACACCATCCTTGGCAGGAAACTGGATGACCACAGTGAACGGCTTAGTGGTGTCTACTTTGAGGCCAGAACCATAGTAGTCTGGGGATTTTCGGTGCTTGTACGGGTTGTCTCCGCATCCGTTCTTGTCGCACAGACCAGCCTTGCCGCATTCGTCGCCTATGCAGCCAAAGAGACCGCCTGTACTGCACGTATGAGGTGCAATCTGATTAGCACGAGCGTTGGCCTACCAGACATCGATTTCGTTGCAGCAAACATCCGGGCTCTGGGCATTTCTCTGGACGAGCAAGACACAGCATCAGACGAAAAGGAGTTTTGAACTTACACCGTTGATCCATGGGGTAACGTAGCACTGAGCATCACAGTATCCCGTACCACAGGCAGCACCACCTGGGTTAAGCTCGGAACGTCCAATGTCGGCTTTCATCTAGAGGGCACTGTTCATGCCGCATAGTAGCTTCGACATGTCGACGTCAAAAGCCAGCTCACTACCGGTCAATTGCAACATGTCGTAGCTCTCCTCGTCCTCGGCAAGAATAACCCAGTGTTGAGTTGTTCTTTTGATGGATTCAATGAGCAGCTGAGTCCGTGACAAGAGCGGTGTTCTGCGACTTACATCCTCCAGTGTTGGTGCACTTCCACATGGTGAGCTCAAGGTGGCTTTCTGGTGCGGTTCCTGGTGTTTAGGCAGTAGCGAGACCCACAAGTGTCGCCGCGATTAGTGCGTAAGGAGCAGTCATAGTATAGTAAACGAGGCTTGATCCTGAAGAAGAAGGTACAGCACATGCAGAAGAGCGTGTCGAGAACATATATACACCTCCGGCAATATTTGTTTAAGAATGAAGGCTACTTCCCGTAATAGAGGACTTCATGCAAGTGTCAATTTAGGATACCGCGGGCCACCAGAGCCGCATTATCATACGTTGACACTGCATGTGGTAAACATCGCCAGTGAATTTGGTAGCTGTTTCTGTCATGGGCTGCGAGTCTTGCCTCGGCCTCATTATCAAGGCCACCTTTGTTTCGGATCCTCGCTGTAAGGACTTGACTGGGCGAAACGGTCCGGGAGAATATGCATGGAACCTTTGCCAATATATCTGGGACATTGCCATTTGTTCATGCATATTGCATGTGATTGCGGGGCCCCAAGTAAAAGTCCAACGCGGAACATGTTCCTGGTGTTTATTCGGCATAAAAGAGCTAAACTTGTACAATCGGGTACGGAGTGACTTTGGCAAGGCTTTAACGACTACAAGACCACCGGTAGTACGTCGCTGAGTGCAAGTAATACTTGAGAGCACCGAAAAAAAGGCGATGGGACACGGGAAGAACTACCTAACTGGTGTACAGCGCCACGAGACTGTACCAGTCTTCAGTCTCTTCATTGTGCATTTTATTGCTCGTCTTCTTTGCAATTAGCTTGGACTACCAGATTTGCGACGTAACGTCCTTGAGCTTTACCTTTCCTTCAAGTTAGCCGTGTCTTTGACTTGGGTGGGCCATGCACACTCTCTGTGTTCCGTACCAGATCAATCTACGGTAAAAGCAATTCCATAGACTAAGTACTCGCGAAGAGACAGGTACAAAGAGCCCGATGTAACAAGTCACAAGTGGACGCGTTGGTTTCATGTTCATCGGTTCCCGGATCTTGCTGGGCCCAGCCACATCGACGAAACGACAAACAGTCACAGTTTATTGCTGCTGTGCCTACATCAACGGATCATCTCCAGAGTTTTTTATGCAGCGTACGTGCCATTGTGACCCAGTGCACGACTGGGCACATCTTGGCCAGCTCTTCCATCACTGCATCGGTCGGATGCCTCCGGATGCTAGTTGGATATGAATCAGGATGACGGATATATGTCAAAGCGTTCACCCGTCGCTGCATCTCAATAAGGCCTTCTTTATGTTTAGAGGGATGTAAGCCTGGTATCTGCCGTGGTGGGTTGATCGAGATGACGACGCACCCGTTCTTCGCTGTCAAGCTGGAAGACATGAGTGCTAGAATCGAGAAAGTGAATGTCAATAACGTTTCGAACGTCGGATAGAATGTTGGCTTTGCAGCAGAGACTGTCCCGTAGTCTAGCCCAAGAGGGGGGCTGTCACTGTTCCGTTGGGGCAGTATCCGCTTTCGGGACTTTAGCTAAGTGGGTCCTGAGCTCTGATGAAACTCCCAAGAAGCACGCCTTTGGCATTTGCCTGGCCGCCTGCCAAATCACGACAATTTGGCTGGCGCCCCGAGACCGACTAGTAATAACACATTGCGATGTATGAAGGGCGCAACCGGGTATATGAGCAAGAAAGCAAAGTCTGCAGGTTTGCTTCCGACAAAAGCCGCCTTTGGCCACCTTGAGAGACGGGGTGCTGTGTGTTCCTGAAAACGGTCTCACTTCGGTGATACTCGGTTAGTGCGACAGCTGTGAACGAATCCGGCATCCTTTTGCCCGAGTTGGACAAGGAACGCTGGGAAACGATACGCTGGTTACGTTCACAGTAGAGCAACCAGTCCGCCTTGTTGAAAATTTGTCCCTTGTCTCTATAGGCTGTATTGCGTAAAGGAAGCTGCAGCACGGCCAGTGTGGCTATTCATTGTTGTTTTGTTCTGTCCTTTTGTAAGTACCGTTGCGACCAGGGAGTCGGCAGCCAATGGGCGCCTGTAAATCGCTCAGCGCGCATCATTGACTACTGCAGTAGTAGAGTCTGAAATCAGAAATCAGAAGCAGTGAAGTTGGAAGCAACCTCTAAGTACTACACCACCACCACTACCGGGGAACTGGAAGGACTTTGTGTGGCGCGGAGGCGGAGGTTCGGCACGGCACGGGGAAGGTAGCGCTGACTGCTAAAGTTTGCCTCCCACAACCAGTTTTGACGGCGCGCATGTGCGGCACTCTTCGGAAGAGAGCATAAACTACAAACGCACAATCGCGCAGGAGATTTTGTTCCTCTGGATGATAATGCCGAGCAAAACGGTCAGAACACGGAACGGTTTGTGAGGCCCTGGAGACCCGCAAAAAAACGCGGCACTTGAATCTGCCAGAACATGTTACAAGGCCTTTGCTCCTTTCGGGTTCAAAAGCAGTTTGATGTCTAGTATGATCGCCCTTTCTCCTTTCGCTCCTTCGGGTAAAGCAGTCCACACTTGCATCATTCCGAACCCAATTTTGACTCGCTAAAAGATCCCGACTCAAGCGTCCACTGCAAGTCCCATTTCTGGAACCACCATGTTGATAAAAGAAATCAAGGGCCTCTCCTGAGTAGGAATTTAGCTAAGAGCGAAGAACAAATCCGATGTCATTTGGCGACAAGATGACTTCGCGTTTGACTCAGGCATCGCCTGACAATCCCCTTATTCACGTGGCATACGCTATAGCGAAGCACGTTGCCGAGCTTGCAGCGCTTGGCCTCGTCGCTCTGCCCCACAAAGAACCTGGCTCGAACAGTAACCCGTGTCGACTACCGTCGCAAGGATACACAGAGGAGCCTCGGTTTTGTTGCTAACAGTATTCTAGCGTTCATAATGCTGGGGAGGAACACGGCTCGGAGAAAGTGTTGAGACGTCTGTGAGGCAAGATCGACGACGAGGGGATGCCGAAGTTGTTCAAAAATACAATATGCTGCAAAGATCGTGTTGGAATTGCGGTTTCCCAGACTCATCGATCCTTCTCCTCGCCTGCAAAAACCTTCTTTGACGATTCTCCCGACGCACCGCCGAGAATGGAGGACCGAAGTGGCTCGGTGTTGGCTATAGCCATCACATTCATGATCTTAGCATGGGTCACTGTTGGACTTCGGTGTTATGTCAGGTAGGATCTACTTCTTGGATCCACGTTTCTCGCCGCGTTACTGACTGAAGGTGCAGAATCTTCATGGTCAAAGGTTTCGGCATTGACGACTATTGCATGGTCGTTACACAATGCTTTTTCACGTCATATCTCATCTGTCAAATCGGCGGCGCAGTCCATGGCACAGGCGTACGCCGTGAGAAACTCTCGGATGAAAGCGCGCAAACGGCCCTACACTTCTGGTTCTTCTGCGAGATATTCTATACACTTTCGACATGTTGGCTCAAGGTTTCCGTTGGCTTCTTTCTGCTGCGGATAACCGTCTCTCCAATCCACAATTGGATCATCCGACTCATCATGGTGGTCGCTGCAGTCGTGGGAGTCGCGTACACGTCGGTGGTTATATTTCAGTGCAAGCCCATCTCCTTTTGGTGGGACCTGGACCCTAATCACACTGGAAGGTGCCTGTCAGCGACCCTAGTCATGAACTTTACGTTCGTAGTCTCGGGACTCAATGCGTTTGCGGACTGGGTGTTTGCGATTCTCCCCGTTCTCATTGTCAAGAACCTGCACATGAAGAAGCGTATGAAAATCGTAGTCGCTGCAGTTATTGCTCTTGCCGCAATGTAAGTAGTTGGGCCCTTTCTACGCTAGCATCTCTAACCTCGATCATCAATAGTGGCTCGACAGCAACAATCATCCGACTTCCTTACACGACCACATTGAAAGGATACAAGGGCGACTTCCTCTACCGAACAACAGACTTTGCGATTTGGAGTACAGTGGAAGTAGGATTGGGTATAACAGCAGGCTCCATGGCGACTCTACGACCGCTCATGAAGCAGGCTCTCGAGATCACTCGCTCAGCCTCAGCCTTGCCATGGAGTAAACCGTCGCAGAATTCCGGCCCGCTGCAGTCGGGACAACAACTCAGCACTCTGAAACCGTCGATCAAGAAGTCGATTACCATCACAACCTCGAGAGTCGGAAGAGAGAGCGCTAGCTCCGATGAGGAAACATTCCTGGGCGGCACGAGCTTACCATCCGAATCATGGCAGCAGCAGCAAGGACTGCCGGGTTATGTTACATCTACAGTTCTAGATGAACGCGAGCAGCGACAAAAAAACAGAGAAGAGCCGTAGCAACATAGCCGACTTGGAAAGGAGAGGTAGCCCTGGTGCGGCCAGCAATTCCACTGCTGATAGCAAGTCTACAGGAAAGGCGGCAAAGGTACACGAGCGCTTCTAACCGAAGTTCTCGCATAAAAATACACAATACATACCTCTAAACAACAGAGCGTAACATCATCTACTGTTTCCCTCATTCCACGCAACTTGACTTGGCGTGATTCGAGCCAGAAAAACAGCCCCGCTTCCAACTCTCCGTCGTATCATCAGTCACCTGGTTGCCAAGTCATGGGGGTGAATGTTCAACTTGCGCTGTTACGATAATGATCGAGGTGGTGCGTGTGAGAAATCTGGGGAGCAAGCTCATCCGCTCTTAAACACTGCAGGATCATGGCTGAGGAAAAAGATAATTACCATGTGCTTGAGAGTCTGTTTGAGAGGAAAACGCAAATGTGCGTGGGCACATGGGCATGTGGAAACGATTTAGCCGACATCGGCCGGGCTAATGTTCAACAAGTGGGTAAATGTGGCGGAGGCTATGACCCTTCAATCCAGTAATCTACCTTTCAAAGCCAGGATGTGTAAGGTTCCAAAGCTGTTCCATCTGAAATACGTACTCTTGCGTGCTTCGGGGTATCCATTGCCACTCAGCATCCCATCACTGATACAGGAACAGGCCAGATGTATTCACGGCAGAAGAAAATGGAAGTCACGTTGGTATCTCTGATTATATTACCTTACCAGGTTGGTGGACGGTGTTGCCACACCTGTTTATTCCCTATCCATACTCAACTACCATAATATATCAGAAAAAGCAGTCCTGAGCACCTCCGTTCTCGTCTTTTGCATTTCTGGCGCGATGCCTACAAGATCGAGAATATCGAGACACTTTCGCGCATCGTCCTTCGCGTCTTTGAGCAAAGGATCCGCCGAAGGAGGTAGGCCGTTGTGGCTAGGTGAAAGCGGCTGAGCTTGTTGCCCGAGAATGCGTGCCATGAGGAGCTAGGATAAAGGGTCAATAAATAGACGATACTAGACAAGAAAATCCAACCTACCGCTTCTTCAAAAGCGCGGTGCTGGAACACCCACCACACACTGGCATCGATCCTGAGATACTCCCAAAAGTGAAAAAAAGACTGCAACGCCATCCTAGCTGCGTCTAGCGCACCTTTGACGTGGCACGGAACCCCCTCGGCGGGATTCTCGTCAGCCTGTATTGCCATGACACAGTGCCAGAAGTTGCTCCGAAAGAACAGATTCTGCCGCAGGCCACGCGGATTTGTTTCTGCCATATTTCGTATAGTGGTGTCATCGGATGCGGTGAGATGTACAGGGAAACTCTTGTGGAGAGCAAAGTATTCGTTAACCAGCTCAGCCTTGTGCGCAATTGAGGAAGCCAAGGGCGTCGCCAGTGACCGGGGTACACAGACAGTGCGGGAAACAAGGTTAGCCATGTGCCACATGGAGCGGATGTATCTCCGATCAGACAGCTCATAGGGAGGATAAAGATTGTGATTCGAAGCGATGTTGCTGATGCTCATGGGGTTGATTATGGGGTCCGTTGCGCCGTTGCTCGAGGTAGCGTTTGAGATGTAGTCATCAAGATGGTCACTCAGTGACTCTGGCTGTATGTCTGAGAAAATAGTCGTTGGTGGGAGCTTGAGTAGAACAGTAAGGAAAGTGTCCTGGAAAAATATGGCTTGCCACAGCTTCCGCCGTTGTTGCTTGTCACTCCTCGAGCAGCGAGGCGCAATGACATCTGGGTCGCGATGTAAGCCCATGGCGTAGGCTTGCCGTACTAGCACTCCGCCGAATGCCCATGCATCAGAGGCATGGTTGTCATTCATCAGAAAGTAGCCTATCAAAACCATGGCCTGCAGTGTCCGTACTGATGCTCGACTGAGATACGATGATATGCGCAGCGCTTGCTGAGCAGCTGATATGTAGAACTCGGCAATCTGCGCACGCTCGCGATTGTCGGTGGTTTGGATAAACTGGGTACCCATGGCGTATACAACAAAGTGGAGGGCTACCAAGACGGGATCTGCCGTCTGCTTCTCTTCTGGGGACAGCGACCAGAAGCGTTGATAGTCGGCATAGAAGTTCCTACGGTGAACCATGGGGTATACAGGGTCGACAGCATCGAAGTACTTGTCGACTAGGATATCCGCCTGCTCTTTAGCTGGCAGTACACCAACGACCTCAGCTAGGCCGCCGCGACTCGTCCAGTAATTAGCAAAGGGGTGCTCGGACCCCAGCCCAAAGAAGGGCGCAGGCGTATGGTTGGAATACGGTATGTTTGACAAGAGAAATGGCGAGGATCCTGCCGACGATAATGACACGCTTCGGTATTGTGTTCTGATGGGTGTTGGTGGTACCTGAATATGGGGCTGACGAACATGTTAATTAGACAAGGCGGGGATGATGCCAGGGGAACAAGAAGTGTCATTACCTTGCCCAGCGGCTGCGGGTCGCTGCCAAGCTGCAACGAAGGCCTCGCGCTCGTTTTCCTGGACCACGCCGCAGTGCGACCGGCGCCAGCCCTGTACCAAGGTGGTCAGCAGAAGCGTATGCAACAAGTCCAGGAGAAGCTAATAATACTTGTCTGCCGAAGACGCGATCAAGTTGGCGATTTCCGAGTATTTACAGGTCGACTGTCGCTTGGTGCAGGCCAAGCAACGAGGACGGGTGCGGTCACACTGGCTTCTGTTCAGTCTTTGCGCTGCAATTGCGCCCGAGCGGTGCGACTCACTTTGGTCTTGCGCTCGACACACTCCTCGCAGCTCAGCGTGGGCTTGTTGCGCTTTTGCTTCTTCCGCCGTGGCGCATCGTCTTGGGTGGACGGATCAGGACTTGTCGACGGCTGCGTGCCTGGGCCGTCCATTGTGCCGCAGCGAGCGGGCGCTGGGGGGGTGCGGGGGTGCGCGTGAGCTTGGCCCAGGTGTCTGATTATTGGCATCAGCAATGCGACACGATGCAAGCGGCTGCCGTGGGCCGTGGGCGCGACGTTGGCGGGAATAAGAGCGAGGGTTGAAGTATTTCCGCGCTGGAGACGCTGTCGAGTGCACGCCAGCCACTGCTTGGCACGCCCATCTCCTGTCGCGACTATCAAATCAAGTACGTCAGTCTTGCTAGTTGCCACTCGGTTCAGGCTCTGCATCATCTCGAATACAACACCAGCCTAGCGACATGTCGAAGTGGTCAAGGATCCCGTCGGCCTGCGGAACGTCATCTCCCATTCAGAACGGCTTCCAACCATCGGCGCGTACTACTGCTCAGTAGTGTAGTAGCCTAGTAGGTCGGCAGAGAACAACGCCGCGAAGGTCTTGTCCAGCATACTGCATCACATGAAGATCAATTCGCTCATCAGACATGTTTGTTGCTGCGCGTCTTCTTCTGCTAGCGGAAGATTGCCTTCGTTGACGTCGGGGCTTGCGCGTCGGGTTTAGTGCTTATCCCCGGCAGTGCACTACCGGGTGCTCACCCCAACCACTGAACGTGTTGCGTCGAGTGAGGACTGGAGGGACTCGTAACACTCAGAACTGGGATTTGAGATGTGGACGAAAGAAATCAATCGCAGGTAAGACAGTCTTGGTGTAAGGAGAAGAAAGTGGGTGACCGCTATCTCACACCTTTTATCCACAGGCAGAGCTGCAAGAGTACACCTACCTCGCTCCGTCTCTACATCCGTCCCACACCACTTGCTAATCAGATCTCTTGCTCACCTAGCACTACTACTAGGCTCTAGTGTATTGTATAACCTTTGCTAACTACCCCGCAGTCACCAACTGCGGATCTGGCAAATGATGAACCCTGCGTAGCGGGATGCAAAAAGGCTGAATTTGTTGTGAGCGAATGTAATTGACTAAACCATTCATCGCCGTTATCAATACAAGGTCGCTGTGGAGTAGAGGCCGCACATACCTGGTGAACACCTGTAGCCGCATGTGTTGCCTAGGAAGCGACCTCCCTGTAGGAAAACGTTTCATCGACTTATTGGTCCAAGCAGGCAGTGATGCATAGAAAGGCTGATAGAATGACGATGTCGCGACTACCGGTGAGTAGGTATCCAATGTTATGGCGAAGCGTAGCTCAGCCTCGTCTCACTGATTTCAGCCTCACAGGTATGTGGAAGCGCTCGCTTTCGCTGGTCCTAATCAAGTCTTTGAAGGATATCTACACCTCTAGTACTCAAGTTGAAGGCCAAGGTTACGACACCATCCATTACAACTGCTCGCACCGTTCTTATACCTGCAGAGTGATTTGGTGGCGCTGCGGCTGTCATCTACATCAGCCTGCCCTGCGCTTCCGGTGCCGCAAAGCTACCCTGTCCTCTCGACACACACGTGTCTTACCAGAATGGCTCGACATTTGGTGTTGTGTTCTCATGGAACTGCAGTAATGCTCACTCGTGTATCGCAGTCAGTGGTCCAAACACCCCAAAAGAATGCGCTAGCTATAGGTATCGGCTGGGCATCGAGTGCTTTAGCGAGCACTCGTGGACAGCTTGCCTCACTCCCCCTCTACTGCATGTAATATAGTCGCATAAAATTTAGCAGCGTGGTGATGAGGGAGCTTTTGATCAAAAGCATCTGATATTCTCTAGTGGATCGAAAGTAAGTGGTATATCTTAGAAACAGCGAAACCAATCTCAATCTTATGGACTCCAAGCACTCTGACGTCGAGAGAATCGCGTTGTGAAACGCCCAATCAATGCATACGGCACCATGTAACATGCGCAAGACACGCTTCATGCACACATGTGATACGTTGACCAGACGCCGACCGCAAGATTCCTGATCTGTCATGTAAGTTCTCCAAATAACGCCAGACATTCCCCAAAGCTGAGTACAGAGTTCTCGACGCAACGCACGACTTTTGCCGTCGCTCCAACGATATGGGCACTCATGAGCTTGTCTTCTTCTTGCCAAATGTCAAATGCCCTAATCCATGCTCCTTCGCATCCTTCATCTCGTTCTCGGGCTTTCCATCAGGTAGATCATTGGTAAAAGCTGCTCCCGAGATATGGTATTTTAGGCTTTCCGCAACTCCACTGATATGGCCTCCGCTTTTGTGTGGCCCAGGAGGCTGGTCTATGGACCGCGAGTCACTAGAATTATCTAGACGATCTGACAGTGTGGGGTGCGAGGCTGGCGCTTTCGGCCCACTTTCACTAGCCTCTGTACGTGCTCGAGAAACTGTTGGCTCTTTCAAAACTTTTTCCCCATTCGGGCCATGTGATCGAACATCTTTGGTGTCGCTGTCTCCGCTATCTCTCCGCCCGGGAACACTGACGATGTTGGTGTTTTTCTTATTCTCGCTTCGGACGCTATTCGCTCGGCAGATATCTGACTGAGCGTTGGGTGGGCTCGCTGTACGAACACCTAGATCTTTGTCTTCGGACGGCTCCACACCCTTGGTACCCCTCCAGTCTGCGGGTTCCGCTTGTGAAACCGGCTCACCCTCTTTCGGTTCTGTGATGACAACGCCAGGTCGGCCTTCGTCGCTGGAAAGCGCGCGCCAGACTACCGCTATCCGCTCGAAGGCTTGTGTACCTTTTCGCGACGAGCCTTTGATACCGTCCATGGCCTCCCAAGTGATCTCAAAGATGCCAGATTGGTCAGCATTGCCGTTCTGTTCAGGACCATTGCCTTCGAAGTATGTGTTGAACCACACGTGCGCGACAGCGGTAACCATGGTTAGATCGAAGGCGGCCTTGTTACGGCGCTCGACGTCGATGTTGATGTCGTTGGTGGGAAGGACTACACGCTTGGACGGACGGAAAACAACATCGCCAGTGCCCATGGGGAGGCTCTCGCGCGACGATCTTGGCTCGGAAGTGGCGCCATCAACGTTATTCTGCTGTTCCAGAGAGGAGGTGGAACCGTTCTTGGACCCTTCGCTGGTTTTGGATGGGCCGAAGCCATTCTTGTACATTACCTCTTGCACCGCCTGCGCCATGCCGGTAACCTTGACCTCGCCTCGCACGATTTCCCTCTCATCCCGAGTAAAGGTATGAAAGTTTTTGATAAGCTTGCCGTCCTCGACGAAGCCCTCGACTTGTATCTTGACACCGTCTCTGAGGCCCCAGCAGTGTACCTCAAGGATCTCTACCTGTCGTTCCACATATATCTTGCCGTGCTTTGCCCAGCGATCCACGTAGTCAATCCAGCGCAGTTGGCTGGGAATACTGACGCCTTTGCCCATGTTCGGCCGCATGCGCCGCTCGGTGAAGCGGTCCAGAGCTTTGTGCACCGGCCAGCCTTCCTCGCTGATCAGATAGCTGCAACTAGCAGTTCCCGATCGCCCCTTCCCGGCTTTGCAATGTACCACGACGACCCGCCCCTTCTTCTCGTGTAGCCAGTTGCGCATGCTGGCCATGATGTTTGGGATGAGGGCGAAAGGCGGCGGATGATGGTCAGGGAAAGGGTAGTGGTAGACGCGATTGTAGACCTCCGAGTCTGGGTAGCCCGTCCCTTCGGCGCGGAACTCCCATATGGCCCAGTCGTCGCCATGTTTGGAGTCGAGGAACTTTACGAGTGCATCGAGCGGGTTGCGGTAGGCGCGCTGAGGATAAGTGCCACTAGGACCTGATGTAGCGATTACTGAGGCATGTCAGAGCGCGAACAATAGTATGACTCTTGAAGCGGTTGTACTGTTGTCCGTCACGTAGCATAGATCGAGGCCGGCTTCAGCATGCCTGGCGCGAGGGCCGGCTACGAGTTGCCGTAGTAGCGACGCCTATGATGGTCAGTTGGAATGTCCATGGTGTCGTTTCTCTTTTATGCGCACCATGTTTCCGGCCTTTGTCTGTTGGGTGGTATAGGAGCGATATCTCGTCTTGGCACATGGCGAGAGTCGAGTCGAGGCGCGAGGGATACTAGCTTTTGGCGGGCAGGCGCGACCGCAAGGTGGGTACGTCACCCTGCACGGATTCAACGCTAAGCTTCTGGTTCCTGCCCAGACCCTCACACCTCCCCGCCACAACACCAATTTTTTGCTCGCCACACGCCTCACAGCCACATATCGCTCAGACTGTCGACATGGGCCCATCTGCGCTTGCTGCATTGCCAGCCGACGTATGGCTACCGCGGGGGCAAGCTTGCTGCACCCGCGTAACATGCGCCATTGGCCGACGACGATGCGACGCAGTTTGATTGGTCCATGTGTGCATCGAGGGACTTCAGACGTTCACATTGATACCGATACTTTTGAAGCTTGTATATTGCTTGTTCTGGCAGAAATCATGACCAAGTACGACAACTTGTTGACGCCGAAGCTGCGAACGGTTTATATCCGTTGCATGTTGCGGTCATCTCTGGAGATTCGAACATGTGCACTACTACCGGTATCTGGAAGGTGGAGCTCGGCGTTCAAAGAAAGAGCTCTACTATTGAAGCCCACACATGCGTGGAAAGCCCATGTGGGCCCGACACTCATCCCAATACTACGGCTTTGATGGCCCACAACCTCTGTAACGCCATTGGTCTTGCGGCCATGCGAGGAAATAAGCGGGTTATCAAATATTTGATCAACTCTCAGCATCCTTGTCATGTGACTGACCGGACCGCACGCAGCATCTGCAACATATCAGGATTGTGTCAAGTTACTTTCGAGGCGCAGCGCCGATGCGCTGTGTACTGCAAAGTTTGGCGTATTTCCCATGGCAAAGATGCACGGCTATGACGATATCTGCACGGTTTTTCATCAATACGACAAAGCGTTCATATCTTCCAAATTCTGTTCTAACACTTACTGGAGCATGAACCCCAACGTCGCGAAATGGTAGCGCAAAACTACTTTTATCGCAAGGTTATGCAAATTTGATGTAATCAATTTTTCAACATACACTACCACGGCTATACTTTTTACTTCGTACCAGAATTGCCATTTCCTCTCCTAAAACCGTAACCTGCCGACGCTTTTACCATGATGTCACAACAATCACATCAAAAATACGTCCCAAACGATCATTTCTAAAACCTCAGTTGCATGTCGCCTACAGCAAAGATACTTCACAATCTCACCGTATCGGATTACAACCATCAGTCTTGAAGTGTGCAACCACTCTACCCTCTCTTACACCTAGCTCTGTTCGACAACTCCACCTCGCCTATCGAGCTCATCTTTCCTCCTCCGCCTTCTACATCCCTCCTTCTCAATCATTTCCATCAAACTCCATGGAAGATCCACATACGAACCCTCTTTCCCCAAAATCTCCAAGCTAGTCTTTAAGAATCTTGACTTGAACTCCTCCCAAAGCTCATCGTCGGCCGCCTCAGAACCGCCTGGCCGTGGATAGAAAGGGTCATTTTTGAAGAACGCAGCGCACGCTTGCTCTAACCCTGCTTCATCCATGGACATGTGCTTCACGCAGTCGAAGTCCAGGATCCACATACCGTGCTCGCCGAGGTACTGCGACGCGAAGGATGATGATGATGACGAGGAGGTTCGGGGAGGTGCGAGTACGAACTCGACATCATTCGCGTCCACTCCGGCACCCCAGTGCATCAGGGCAAGCGCATCCGCCATAGTCCTTGCGTAGGCGACCACATCGAGACCTATTTCCTCCATCTGGTTGACATGCAACGGAACGTTTCGTAGACTGAAGCGCTGTAAACGCGACGTGTTTGTTGCTTCGCGTTTTCGCCGCCGTCCTAGATAGGGCCGAATAAGACAAGCGTCATCATCTTCATTACCTTTCACAAAAGTCGCAATCGATGGATTTTCAGGACAGAATAGATCCACGATCTTGTCGCTGATGGATCTAGGTACCCTAGGGATTTGTTCCGAGATTAGTGCTCTGCATTCTGTGAAGCCAGTGGGGAAGCGATGGAGATGCTGATTCCACCAGGCTTGGTTGCTCGGCTGAATGAGCGAATAGCATTGCGGGATTAAGAGGGGCGTGGATGGAGGATGTTGGTTCATACTCTGGATGATCTGGAGATGCTTGTTGTAGTCGTTTGTGATTGATCTTCCGGGTCCTCCATCTTCGCGCTTGATGGCGAGATTGTCCGTGTCCTCCTCGGCGGTCCAGATACTGCCGCAAAAGCCTTTTCCAATACAGCGGTACGGTTTGCGGGCGTTGAGCATGATGAGGACGCTCGCAGTGAAAGTAGGGTTGATAGATGTGATGAAAATGGTAAGTATCGATCGAGATTCGTGAAGTGGTTTGTTGACGAACAGTAATATTATTGTGAATGGGTTACCCGAGCGCGTTTGACTCAAACTTGTACCATGGTTGAAATGCAGGTTTATCCAATATTTCCCGTCTGGTTGTATTATATCTGCAACGGTGAGTCTCCTACATAAGCTGCACGGTCAGAGAGAAAAGGTGTTTCTGCAGGCGCTGAAAGGTGCTGACAGGGAACAAGATTGGTGTCACAGAGGTGGATATGGCGTCGTTGGAGTACTCAACCACACCTTACAAGCAGATGTTATCCTTGCCTTATTGTAATGTATTTCTTATCGCATTGCGACTCCGCTTGAAATCATACAGTAGGAGTCGCACTGTGCTCCTCGTAGAAAGCTGTGAAGAGTGCAAGGGGCTTCGGAGCCCGTGGGGAAGCGCACCCACGCGAATGGCTCGGCTACCTAGTGGCTTACATAATCGATCATCTTGTGCTGCAGCCCGGCCCAAATCATCGTGACTTTCTGTCACACCCATGCATTTATCTTGTCATCTCCACTATGACGGAACAGCGCATCGTAAAGCGTAAGGCTCACACGAAGTCGCGCAAAGGATGCTTCCAATGCAAACAGAGGCATACTAAAGTACGTGGCAGCATCCGATCCTACTTCAGCCTTCTCCAGCCAATCACAATGTACTATTGGATTTTACGCCTCAACCCAGCAAGTGGACCTTCAAGCTCGAATCATAAGCGCGACAAGTACCCTGAAGCTACAAGGATTCTCCTGTCGTGATCTTTATCGTCATGCTTACCATGTTTCGTAGTGCAATGAAGCGCGCCCGCGCTGTGGAAATTGTGTTCGCCTGGATATTCACTGCCACTTCCCATCAAGACCGAACAGCTACTCAACATCCCCACAAAACAGCCCAAGCGCATCTTCACCTTTTATTGACACACACCATGCGCAAAGCCCTGAAGAAAGCCCGAGTGGCTCTGAGCTGCCACTCGCAGATCTACGACTACTGCATCATTGGACCCAGACGTGCGCGAAGTCATTGCACCCAAACCCTGCAATCAGGGGCATCGTTTGGCAGGTGAGATTTAGCTTTTTCTGCAGGTAACTGAGGCAACCCGACTGATTACGTCGTGTTTTGCAGAACGATTTCATTGAGCTGGGCTTCGAGTACCCTTTCCTCCTTCGGGGCTTCCTGGCTCTTTCAGCAGTCCATAAAGCATCCTTGCTTCCGCCCAGCGAGAGGCAGAGCCTCTTGCTCCAGGCAGATTCGCACATTAGCCATGCCCTGGATACTTATCGGAAGAATTTAGAGACTCCGAACGTTGAGCTGGCGATTCCGATGTTCGTGTTATCATCGGTGATCCTAACTTACAACTTCGGTTCTGCACAGCTAGAACGCCCCGAAGACCCCATTCGCGCGCTTCACCACTGCTTCATGCTGTTGCAAGGCATCAAGATCGTAGTAACACCACACTGGGATCGGATTAGAGATAGTTCAGTGTTCGTTCACATGACGGACATGGCGTCCCTTGAGGCGCTGGATGCATTGGATACGCTTGCGAGGGAAGAAAATCCTCAAGAGATCCTCCAACTCAAAGAGCTTACAGAGCTCCTACTGGACAGCCAAGATAAAGAGGCTTGTGCCACAGCTATCGACGAACTCGACGCAACCTGGCTGCGCTTTCGAAATATGTCACCGGATCGCGACGAATATCACCTGCTCTTTCTCTGGCCTGCTAGGCTAAGCAACCGGTTCTTCGATCTCTTGGCAGGTCATAATCCGGTGACATGTATCATTACCACCCATTTCGCTGCACTGCTGGCTCAAGGTCGTCCGGTATGGTGGGCAGTGAAATGGCCTCAATGGCTTCTCGCTGCCTCTGAACAATTGCTAGGAGCGACACCAGATCTTCTGAAGTGGCTCGACTGGCCGCAACAGATCATTCATACCCAAGCGTGGAGTGCAACAACCACCCCCACAGCTTCTTGAGAACCCGAGGTGGAACGAGTTGTACCGCGGTCGATACCGCGGACCCCAATTTGTCATCTTTGACCGCGCCGCCAATGGTTCTACGCAACAAGACGCAAAACAGACTCAAAGCAAGGCGAAGTTTGCGAGAGGTTTCGTAATCTAGGCAACGCCAATGAGGCAAAGCAGTCGAAAAATGCAATGATGGAAGGGGTGCTGCACGGTTTAAGTCCTGAGTCGTGCCGCTAGTGCCGCAGGTTCCATACGGCCAATACGGGACCCACCAATACTTCCCGAAACGGCAAGAGCTCTTGGCAGCGAATTTCGCGAAGCGTATTCCGTACAACTCCAGTGCATGCTTGGCTTAAACGAAGGATCGCGCTGTGAATTGTGCTAAAGATGTCTCGACAACTCACTTCGAAATGTATGAGATCTACTTCCGACGAAATATTGCTTGCTGCTTTTTACTCGTTCAACTCTTTTCCTTTTCCTTCAAACGAACATGTCCGACAACTCAGATCGGCCAGCACTCGACGACCCAGCCGCATACGTTCTACACCGATACATCCCTTCAAGACTAGCAGCAATAATCTTCGTTGTTGCTTTTGGCCTCACTACACTTGCCCACATATTCCAGCTCATCAAGAAGAGGATGTGGTACTTCACGCCACTTGTGATTGGAGGCTTATATAAGACTGGGTAGCATCCTATTATCACAACAGTCCAATTGATACGATAACGTAGTTGAGGTCATAGGTTTTATTGGACGTTTTCTCTCGCATGACGATGTTTTGGCACTAGGTCCGTCTATCATGCAGTCGCTGCTCATCCTACTTGCTCCGGCACTATTCGCGGCTTCCCTCTACATCATACTGGGTCGAATCATCCTGTTGGTGGATGAAGAGCGGTATTCGTTAGTGCGAAGGAAGAGGCTTACAAAGTTGTTCGTTGCAGGAGACGTCTTCGGCTTCTTGTTGCAGGGCTCAGGTGCGTGCCTTCCGCGATACTGCTGTATGGCCCAGGGCTTATGGTTAGTGTAGGTGCGGTATCCAAGCGATGGGTGCAGATGAGGAGCATATGCTGGACAATTGAGAGGCTAAAAATGGGGTACGCACTGGAGGCTGGATTCCTTCCCAGGGTTGAAAGAGCATCATTGAGTTCAACAATTATTCACCGTGGAGACGGGTGATTTCCCCGATTGACTCTGGCTATGAGAAACGCCGACTAAGAAAACAACCACTCTATACGAGACCTTAGCCATCAGTTCTCAATGCCTAGGAGACGTAGCGGTGTTCTCACCACAAAATAACAATTTAATAATTGTAACACAGCCACCGAACTAAAGACACTGCACAGGCAGATGCGAGCCTGCTAACAAATTCAATGTGCGCGGCGATGACAACTCTTGATTCTGCAAGGAGAAAAGCCTTTGGCTTCACAATAGCAAGTGCATGTGGCTGAATCACATGAACTGCCGGGAACAACTGACCTTACAAGGGTGAGAACGAAGTAATTGAAAGCTCATCTACATGCTGAGTGCAGTGCGCGCGATGCTGGATCCTTCAATCTCCACCGTATCTGTGAATGTTGTTTTGTCGCTCCCAGAGAGAAAAAACGGTTCCGCCCGCGGGCTCTTGCCCATGCCCATACTCCAAACGCCAATATCAGATGAGGCCCATCTGCATTAGCAAATCCAATTCCTTCTCCTCTTTTGCTCCAAACAGGCCAGTTGGTCGATTGATGAGAGCAATGGGGGCTAACCTTGATAGTCGGCGTACCCTCACACTGCGTGGTGGAGCTCCGACGTCGGCCCGCCTTCGCGCCGAAAGAGGATATTATTTCAGGAGCGCAAAAAAACCCCCTCGGCGCCGAGGAGGAATTCCATGTACGCGATTTCGTCCTCCTAGTTCTGCCGTGTAAAGCCTGGCCTTGAACCCAACATGTCTGCTCTCTGCTGTAGATAAATGGCTATTCGTTGATCGGGGCAGTTGATGTGTTGATTAGCAAATTCTATCCACTGCCGCCGCTCGTCCTCTAGCAGACTCAGTTCCGCTTTCAACACACGGTTTCTGCGCTCAGATTCCCTGGTTTTGTCGACCAGGACTTCCTGTTCCATTTTTTGTTTATTCCGACATTTGCTAGCAGCTTTGCGATTCTTCTCCAGATAGATAGCCCGTGCTGAGCCTGGTTCAGCGTATTGTGACCTGGGCCTCCGTACCCGTACCGTTGCTGACGGCGCATTTGTCATCGGGGAAGCAACTTCTTCCTTGGGGTATAGACTGTCGTGCCGTTCTTTGGCAGTGGAATCCTCGTAGAATTGGGTTGAATCGTTGGCATCGAAATGAGTTTGAGAAGGAGAGATAGTCGGCGTAGCGAATGAATTCGTGGATCGATTAGAAGGCGTGAATGTCGAACCTCACTCTGCGACCGGGTAGGCGTTTGCAGTCGATGTAGAGTTCACGTTGACGTCCGCGCTCGAACCAAACGCCTGCGAGTTTGGAGGCTGGTGGATAGGCGGCACGTAATCGCCCACATACTGGTACCCCCCATGTTGTGGGTTTGAGGTGTTGTGGTGCGACATGAGCTCGTACGAGTCGAAACTAGCAGCCTCTGGTGTTTGCCCTGACTGCAGTTGATTTGGAATATACACCGGATATCCTGTCTGAGCTGGCATCATGGGATCATGCCCGTCTGGCAGATGCGGATGATGGGGATTAGACGGCATGAGGACTATGCTCATGTTAACAGTTTTGTGCCTGTGGTGTTTTGTGGTTCAGAGTAATTCGCTACCACTTTCTTGCGGACTAGCACTGAATGGGTACGATAGGTTTGTTGGGAGATAACACAGTGTAATGATGAATATTTGGGTGTCTGGATAGGTCAGAATCGCTGAAACTGGACGAGGGGGGATTGTGAGATGATGTGGGTTGTAAGTTTGTCATGGGAAAAGAATTAATCATTGATCCAAGGTTGGCGGCTTCCGCAACCGTGGACGGCATAACCAAGTCCAAAGTTAAGATACCGAGCGGGGCAGTCTCGACCAGTGCGCGCTAAGTCGAGTGCGTGGTATTGGTACGCGAGTCTACGGTTTGCTGTAGTCGGTCGAGGAAGGACATGACGGTGCGGAAAACCTGCCCGCATAGGATCGACGCAACTGAGATAGCTATGCGGCGGCATTTACCGCGACCAATGAAATTGTAGTCGCATTGCAGGGGCTACATAAACATGCGCGTTTCCGCAAAGTTGGTAGTTATTGAATCGCTGCAGTTGCTTTTGCAAGAGTCGTTGGCCTGGCAGTCTCGTCGAAAAGGGGCTGAGGAAAAGGCACGCTGGCTAGCGGCGGGGAACTCTGTCTAGCGGCGTAACGTCGGTATATTTGTCCACAGGTTCAAGGCCAGTTCAAGACCAGCATCAGGTACGGTTGAGCAGTCTACGCTAGTCGTCTCGGGAGATGTTCGACGTTGAGCCACGTGCCGCCGCTAATGCTAGTTGCCAACTATGTCACCATGGGCCCCCGACACCAGCTTGCTCCTGAAACTATGTCTCGAAATCGGATTGCACACTCGCAAAACGATAAGAAAACCAATAGGCTTGTTTCCTACTATTCAACACAAGCACAGCTCAGAGGATAACGTTCTCCGTTGCAACGACAATGCGCTCGCGAGTACGTTGCGAAGAAAGACGCCGATGCCATCTTTGAAACATCTTTCCGCTGACGCACGTGTGTATTAGATCGGCAGTTTAGGCAGATTAGCCCTGGTAGCTCGGCATACATTTGGTCTATTGGTGTGTATGTTGTACTGTTCATCTCCACGCCGACGTCATTCCGCTTGGTTAATTTTCTCGGTGAAGTCTTCCGTCCACCCACGAAACTCCTGATAGGCTGTGGGTACTGACTGCAAGCATCATGCCAGTGCCAAGATTTTCGAACAAGGAAGGTGTGATGGAAGGCATCATCAGTTGTAAGAGGAAAAGGCCATCGCCAGCCCCGATTCATCGCCGACAACGACAATTAGAGTGCCGAATTTCGCGACTCAGCTCTTGGCCCCCCATTTTAGACACGTTGACGCGCAATTTCCACTCAGTCATAGAGCTCAAAAGGTATATATTTGGTAGTATGCTCCTGGTCCTATCAAATAAACGGCTTTGCTCCCTCCAAATATCATATCATTCCAGAGCTAAGGAAGAACTTTTAGCGGCGCTGGCCGATCATCTGGAGATCCATGAAGACACATTTGAGATTCCTGCCTGTAGATCAGGTATGCCTACCGCATCGCATCTCCTTACGTCAATGATTTGCGGAGTAAATACATCAAGTGATGACAGCCATCCTGCAGCTACCGGATTTAAATTTGCCGAACCTGTAAGAACCAGAACACCAAACTCGATGCTGATTAAAGCTTCCCGACCCTGTCACTTCGTTTGGTCGGACACATGCTGTCACCAACATCACAATAGAGCAGTGAAGACGTAGACGTTAACCTCTCGATGTTTTGCTGAGCTTGGAAAGCTTCGTTAGAAGTTCGGCAGGCTAACCTCTCGTTTATCGTTTGACAATATATGAAACCAGATTCATCGACAACACTGCTTACTGGTACGCGTCAGGCCTCCGCCATTTACGGGTCACATAGCTGCTGACATGGGCATTTGAATCCATTTTTGATCACGTATGTATACTTCCACCACACGCTGGGAGTTCCTGATCCCCTTAATCTTCAATGCCTTCGTGGAATGCTTCTTACCTTATTTCAATGCCCGGTGTCAAGGGTATTCACCTCGGGCGATGTTGTTGCTGTATATCTAATCTCGTTCTGTCCCTAATCCGCGTCTTACTCCTCGCTATTTCGTCTGGTGCTCCCGTTGAGTTCGATGGCTCTGGTCTTCCCATCACCACTGTATTCCTTGTCACAGGTCTATTAACGCGACCCCTGCATTAGAGGTGGAGGGATCCTGTATAGCACACATGCGCTAATGCGAAAGTGCTGATACTCTAGATTCTATGGTAGTACATTCCAGCCCGGGATTACATCCTCCCTCCTAATCATGATGTCATTAGTTAAGGTCCAGGTCGCATCACTGGAATTGAGGCGCATTCAAAGACCGCATGAAGACGGTTACGCAAGGGTATAAGAATATCGAAGTATCACGATGCTATCTACAGAGCATACGATATTCTAACACACAAGTCCATATAAGATATGGGTTGAGTAATAATTGCCGCTTATAAAGGCGAAATTATTCACCGCGCTACAAAACACTCAGACGTCCGATGGAACCCCGAAAGCGAAATTCCAACGCAGGCGTACTACGACATTTAAAGCCGTAATATCCGTTGTAGTCCGAGGCACTGATACGGTTGAACAGGCGTCATGGACTCCGACACCTAAGCGACCGTTGCGGGTACCTCCCGGGCTCCCTCTCGGCCTCGCGAACGGCTATCCGACCCTTGAGACTCCACACACCCAAACATGGTAGCTGGATAACCCTGCTGCTGCTGCAGGGTCTCGCAACTACACCGGCACATTACCCCTCCAAACTTCAACAACCCGAAAGATCCTGAGGTAGGATACCGTTACAATGCGCGTAGTTGATCTCGGTGCGCCCGGGGTCCAAGGGCGTTATCAAGTCCACGTCCTCGCCCGAGCAAACCACTCTGCTGTCGCTGTAGGCCACAGCTCTAAACCCGTTCTGGTAGATGAACAGTCCATGGAAACCAACCGAGATGCCATTGCAAAAGTGCTCCAAGGCGCCGACAGGGTCTTTCTCAACCTTCCGTCTACTGCGACAAACTCGGCCTTCGCGTATCATGGATCTGCCACCACGACATCGCGCAGATTATGATGGCCACCATGGACCACCCTGAGTTCGCTGGCCACAACATCCCCATCGGTGGTCCTGAAACCGTTATTCTTTCCCAGCTAACTGAGAAGTTTTTGAAAACCTGGGGCAAACGACTAGACTATGAGAACCAGACTGTCGCAGACTTTGGCGAGAAGATCGGTAAGGCGATGCAGGGGCGGGGCCCCGAGACAGATATGATTGTCAGTCAGATGTTCAAGGCGTATACGTATTACAATAAGGCGGAAGACGAACTGTTTATTGTTGATGTGAGGTCAGTGGTGGAGGAATTGGGGGGTTAGAACTGACACCGATTGAGGAGTGGGCAAAAAGAAGGAGTCCATGGGATGACAAGGGGTATTATTAGAAGGTACCAGAGGAAGATTCGACAAACGCTACATAGCACATGGACATTTGGAACTCACCACCGTGTACCACAGAACCATTCCTTGAAACGTTCTCCAGCCATCGAACATGAACTGGAAGTTTCACCTCCCACATCCAGAAATGGATATGGAAACGAGAAATCAAAGAAAGCCAATAAATTACTCCCTAGCATCTCATAAGCCAGAAATTTCCATCTGCCCCAACTACCCCATTGTCCCCGGCGTAGCCCCCATCATCGCACTACTGCTATCATCCTGCGGCATCCCAAACTTGCCAATCCCCTGCCCCCTCCTCCTCTGCACCCCCAGCGCTACCTCATTCGCCTGTTTCAACAACTCCTCGCTGCTACTCTTCCCGGGCACAAAAACCAGCCCCAGATCTGGTGCCGGTGTCCCCGTACCCACAAAGTTCCCTTCTGCGTCCTTGGCATAGTGAGCAAGGTATTGTGAGCGCTTCATTTGGCGGACGACGATGGATTGCTTTACTTCGCCTTGTTTGCGGGAGAAGGGGTTGTAGTTGTGGATTGAGGTGGCGACTGTGCGGGAGATCATGGGGACGGGGATTGTTTCGTCGAGGGGGCCTTGGGAGAGGGTGGTTAGGGCACGGGCGACGGATGGGTAGGTTGGGGGGCTGTCTTCGGCGTCGTTGTAGTAGCTTGGGGGGATTTCTTCTGGGCTGGGTGTTGTGGTGCTCATGTTGCCTGCTTTGGAAGTTTCCGTCTTTTATGGTTGGAGGTGATGGAGGACGGCGGGTTGAGGGTTGTGGATTTGTCTTTATGGAAGGTATGATGAGTATAAGAGCGTTTTTGTTATCACCCGGTAATAATAGCACCCTCAAGCCACGGTGCGATGCATACATCCAACTTCACATCATCAACGATAACAGCTCCTGCCCACAATCTCCTTCGAGTCCAACTAGCCCGCATCACATGGCTTAGACGCCGAATACGAGGTGTTGCATACATAGCCCCCGGCTCTGGCTAGCGCACAGCTAATCGAGCTTGACGATGAGCAGCTAAAGACTCAACCCACTCAATGAAGCTGGACACGCAAGCGCGACATCCAGAGATGTCTGCTCACCCTATGCCTCGGGGTGGCGACAGAAAGGCGGGGTGGCCGAGTGCAGACTAGCGTTGCAACCATTATGTTTTGCAGATCATATGACGTCACATCTGGAAGCGCCTCTCGTGATGTGCGTAAGTCGAAGTAGCACATTGACTGCGATGTTTGTGGCGCATGAAGAGCCTTCAGGCCACCAACTTTGAATCGCTGTAGAGTCTAAAGTTAACTACAATGCGCAAGGTCGATCTCGGGGGTATTGCGGAAATGGCCGAATTCTGAGGCGCAGGCATAGGTGCAATCTGTCCGTTGGAACAGAAGCTGGAGAATGTCAGATGATGGTTCGAACTACCCGCTCATCATCGTCTTGAAGATGTTGGCTGCGATAGGTTCCTCGTGGTCTCGCATGCATTTAGCGATTGAATGTTCGGTGTGTAATACCTTCTTCACAGCAGGATCATCAAATGTGTAAAGCTCCAAGCTCATTCATGATTCATTTCATATATTCATAGCATCGCTGCAAAGCCCGCAATGACCTATACATTTTCCCTTCATATACAAGCCAGCATGCTCATATACCACATGCATCGCGATTAGTGCATATATTCTTCCTCATCAACCTCCTTATCCCCCTTCTCCAGCACATGGTCGGTCATAAGCCCGCTGGTAAAAGGCTTGCGGCTCATCTGAACGATATCACGAATATTCTTGCCCTCCACGAACATGACCTCCAGCTCCTCCAAACTGCGACCCATAGTTTCGGGGTATCCGAAGTAAACTACGGGAAGGATGATGGCAGAGATGATGAGGAAGACAAGGTAGTATTGCCAGCCGATTGTTTCGATAGCGACGGGTGTTACCATATTGACGACAAAGTTCCAAAGCCAATGGTTCTGTCGTTTACGTTAGGTTACAGTTTTTAGGTAGGCGTGGGAAAAGCGAAGGGGGGGGGGGAGGGGGAACTTACAGCAGTGGATATACCCGCCATAGGCACACGAAGTCTTGTTGGCGCAACTTCAGTGCAGTACAAGAAGTTTGCTCCTAGGAAACCGATTGGGATGAAGAAGTTGAAAAGGAATACGAAGAGAGCACTGGCGATCTGCGCGGACTTGTTCGACTTTGGAAAGCTGGATGCTACGGCTAGGGCTAACATGCAGGATGCCATACCCGCCCCGCTGAATATGAAGAGCTTGCGGCGACCGAAGCGGTCGATAGTGAAGAAGGCGACGAAGCAGGAGAGGAACTTCCAGGTCAAGGCGCCGCCGGACAGGATGCGGGAGGTTTCGGAGTCGAGGCCGAGACCGTCCTGGAAGATGATCTGTTGGGTGTTTTAGCAGTTGCTTCTGCGTCGCGAAAAGGTTAGAACTTACAGTCGAATAGGTGGAGATGAGGTTGCTACCGCACATCTGCTGCAAAAATTGAAGGAAGATACACAGCGAGAAGCGGTAGAAGAGCTTATCCTTGCCCATGGTAAAGATATCGCTCATCTTCGCTGCGCTGCGACCGGTTTCTTCGAGCGCGAATTCGATGCCGCTGATCTCGGTGGTGATCTCAGGGTCGTGCAAGTCCAAGCCCTTGAAGCTCGACAAACTGACGCGAGCGTCCTCAACACGTCCCTTGGCGACCAGCCAGCGAGGTGATTCAGGGATACAGAATACAGCAAGCATTGGAATGACAGATATGACAGTGGGTATGGCGAGGGGAATGCGCCATTGCAGAGGCAGATTGTCCTGTTCGAAGAACCCGAGGTTGATCCATGCTTCGAGCAGATAACCGAGAGAGATGAAGCAGCCATCGAGCACAACGTGCTTACCACGGTTGGCAGATGATGAGCACTCGGACTGCCAGACAGGAACGGTAGCACTCAGAGCTCCAACTCCCCATCCCAGAATGAAGCGACCGACGATGAATTGCGCGAGCTGGAAGCTAGTGCATTGTAGGATCTCGCCGATCAGAGTCAGGGCGGCGGCACCGAAGATGAGCTTTCGTCGTCCGAGAATGTCGCCAACCCATGAGCAAGACAGAGCACCGAAGAGAGCACCAATGGTGAAGGTAGAAACAACGGCACCTTGTTTGGTCGAGTGGCTACTCTTTTCCGCACCGGTGTAATCGACGGTGTTGATCTCCGGGAAGTGGTCGTTCCAGTCTCGAAGAGATAGCAGACCACCGACACCAGACTGGTTGTATCCGAACAGCACAAAGGCTGGCAGAACGACGAGCAACAGCTGCGCCGTCTGGAGAGTCTTGCCGCTAAGTCCCATGGTGAAGATTGACGGAGGGAGATGAGACAGAGAAAGGGAGAGGAGGGACTACAGAAGGAGACGGGCAGGACAGCAGCTCAGTACTTGTATTCCAGTCCCCTCCCCACAATATCCTGCAATGTGGGTGCTATCAAGGAGACACTCCAGTCAGTGCAGTATTGAGCACTAACGTCTCCACCTTGGGGTTAACCACAGGAGATACAGCGTAGCAGCGCGCCGGATGTCTCATATTAGCACCGACCCCATACACCGCAACCAGCATAACTCCACAAACGGCGTCAGATGTTGACCGGTGTGGAGTCCGAGCTTGCGGGTAATGACTCGCATTTGAAGAGAAAGCAGGGCGCGTCGGCGGCCATAGTTCGGCGTCGCTCGCCTCAAGACCAGCGGCTGAGGAATAAAACCCTTCGCCATGTCGCAGCGCTATCATGATGGTTGAGGCTTGATGTGGGCCACATTGTACGAGAGGCTCTGCGGTAGGACTTAAGCTTTTCCAAGAAGGCCTTAGGCAGCTTAAAAATCTTGATTCGCGTGAGGTGTGGTTGGCCAAAGCATGGGCCTCGGCAGTTGTCCTATCCCCACCATCGCCGTGCGCGCTCCCCAACGTCGGAAGACGGCAGCTCGTGCGCAAGACGCTATTTGCTCAACGTGGGTAGCACGCGGCCTGGATTTGATGATGAAACCACAGGTGTAATTAGGGAATTTGCCTGGTTGCTCCACATTGTGGGTCGGCTGAAAAGGCGACGAGAAACTGGTGAGTTGATCTGTCGATATACCTGCGGAGTGATAAGACTTCGGGCGAGACGATAGTATAGCTTGTTATTGCTTGGCCAGATCGCAGCAGATGCCGCTTTTTGACAGCTTCGCGTAATCGTTCCCATTCGAGTCCTGTTTGGCGCTCTTACTAGCCTTCATAAACTATGCAAGCCCGCCGTCAAGATCATCGGCTCTATCCATATCCGTTTCCGTTTTCGCACCCGAACTTGTTCCTTCAGGACTTCGTCCCACTCTGTTTCTCCGACAGTTCCGTGTCAGCGCCAGCATCTGGGGTTCTACCAACTTCCGTCGCTGGTCTGATATGTTGATCCTCCACAGCATCGGATGCTGTGTTCTCGGTCGGTTCTCGTCCGATATCTGTCACATCACTTCGTATGATGCCATACTCGAAGCGATCGACTACTGCCTTCTCCACCGCCCTTCGCGGCTCTTCCACGCTATCTTTGTAATCCTTCAATAGTGCAACTGCTCTCTCGTCACCGTTCTGGACGCACTTATGAATCAATGTCTCCCAAGTTTTCCTTCTGGGCTTTAGAGGGCCCTTTCTACCAGCTGTCGCACCCGAAGAGGTCATCTCCTCGTAGTATAGTATAGCGTCTTCCAAGTCACCGGCTGTCAGACACACCAGGATGAGACGGTCGTATGTAATGCGGTCAGGTCTGAGACCCAGGTTGACCATCTCGTTTGCAAAGAACATGGCAAGCTCTTTCCGCGCTTCCAGGTGGCAGCCTCGGAAGAGGATGTTAAAGGTGTTTGTGTTTGGGCCAGCGTGAGAGACTGTGTGCAGGGCTTTGTAAATCTCGATGGCTTCGTCTAAGCGCTTGCATGCAATGCTGGCTTGAATACATGCGTTGACGGCAGCGGTGGGTACTTTGCGGCCCGCAGTCTCAAAGTCTTGCAGGTACCTGAAAGCTTGCATGGGTCGACTGTCTTCATTCTGTTTTCCTGCAGAGAGATAACAGTAAAGAGGATCACAGGTCCCTGCGTCGACCTTCAGATTGGCATCAACCATAATGACAACAACGGACAGAGCTGCCTGAAGCTCGTCGGCGTTGAGGTATGCAGATATAAGCAGCTCGTAGTGGTGCGTGTTGAATGTCGTACCCCGCTCCGTCAGGATGCGAAAGACGTCGGTAGCGAGCTGGATGTCTCCATGTCGTGAGGCAAGAGTGAGTACATGCAAACAGGCCCCAGTTCCCGGTTTGAGGTAGCCCGGCTGAACTTGCGCCGTCCACACGAGGGTCGTCTCCTCGAGCTTCTCTGGTGTTAGTATTGTGTCTTCAAAAGAACAAAGACATGAAAGATGTGCTACTTACAAGCTGCCTGTGCGCCGCGGCATCCAGTAAGGCACCCCAGAGAGCATTACTAAGCTCCACCGCACCTGTCCCAATACTCTTACTTTTTACACCTTCCTTGAGGCTTAGCACGTAGAAAGCTTCCTCGACTTCCCCAAACTCCAGCAGCATCCATATAGCCTTATCAAACAACCAGCTCTCGACGCGCGTCTTGTTCCGGACCATCTCATCCAACAACTCCAGTGCGTGTTCGAAATGCCGCTCACGTAGCATTCCAGCTACGACAAAGTTGCGTCCACGATCCGACAGCGTAAACCACCGTGGCTTCATGTATTCGAGAATTTCGGTGCGCAGGAGGTAATCGGGGTGGACTGCGAGTACTTCGAGCACGCATTCACAGCCCCGCGCGTCCAGCTCGATCTTTGGTCGGCCGATTAGGGCGCTATCCGTTTCGTTCCAGAAGCCCATCTCTTCAAGCACCTTGCGCACCTTTCCCGCCGTGCCATTCTTGGAGCTGACGAAGCTGTGCAGGATCGCTGTGTACATCTCCTTGTTCGGCTGCTCTCCTCTGTCTTTAACCAAAACTCTGCAGATGCTCATGACCTCATCAAAGTTGCCTTTCGCGCCCTCATCACGCGCATGTTCGTAGAGGATGTAGGTCGGCAGCTGCGCGAGAGCAATCTTACTTGGTGAACCATGGGAACGCGGAGAGTGTGGCTTCTCCCCAAACGGCCGGAAGCCCGTTGCAGAACTTCCGGGCTGCGAGAAGAAAGAGTCGGTTGCTGCGAAGGGGGCGTTGGAGCTATTGTAGGTACGCAATTGACTACCGCGATGGGTTGTGGCATCTTTCCGAGATGCATTGCGCTGTGACAATCTAGTCCCTGGTCTGGTGATGCATGGTATCGTCACGACATTAGGCGGAAATCCAGGACAGAGACATCGCCATAGCCCGTCGTTGACGAATGGGCGGGGTGGCATTGGCGTTGAGATGATGTGCAATGCCAAAGTTTCCGTGCGCGGAGCATGAGATGCAGCATCCGTGCGCACCTCGGCTCGACGTCACAGGCACGATTTACACAGTATCTTTCTTGCAAAAAAAATAATCATCAGCACACACAAAGCATAGGCGGGAGCTAAGTTTGTTATTATATACACACACACATACACTCGTCAAATGCTTTTCCAATCCCGTACCTAATCACAAAAGGGTATATGCGCCCAAATACTATCCTTCTCATGCATAGCCGATGCTCCTCCGTACCATATTACATCCAAACAGCATCCACCGTAGCGTTTCTTAACGGCCCAAAAGTCCCAAAAGTCGTGCGAAATCTTCTCATGCGTCCGCTCACCTTCTCACCATTTGCTCTGAAAGAAGTTCCAGGACCTGTACAAGTCAGTCTGTGATCGTATCGGAACAGAGGTACGACATACCTTTGGTGATATTATGTCCTGATTGACCAAGTGCTTGCTCATAATCTTCACAACCTCCATTTGCTCCTCGTAGGTAAGTCCGGTAATGGCTGCTTCAATCACTCCACCGACCGTGGTGTGGTGAATGGCGATGAAACTCGAGTAGTAGAAAAATGCGATGGAGCCCATGATGAACTGACAGTCCATGCGGTCAGTCATTCCACCGTGACCAGGGATAGAATCACCAAAGTCCTTGATTTTGAACGTGCGCTTGAGACCAGAAGCAAAGAAACCGCCAAAGGGTGCGATAAGAGACGCAAAGGTTCCGAGCATGATGACATGGAATTGCACTGGCATGATGCTAAATGTGCGGGGAATTGGGAGACGCTCGGGAAGGAAGGGAATTGAGTAGTCGCGCGCGACGAAGACTGGGTTTGGTCGGCACTCGAGGCCCGACCAGATGTTTGCGCCCAGGTCGTTGACCGGGCAGATGAAATACTTGTACTGCGCCACAAAGTGGGTCACGAGGATGCCCCAAAGAACAGTGAAGAACCAGGCACCCAGGAAGCCCTCCCATGTCTTCTTTGGCGAGATCTGAATGAGGGGCGTTCGTCCGAAGGTGATGCCGCAAAGGTAGGCAAAGATATCGTTGGTGATGACCATAGACACAGGGAGGATAAACCAGATGAATCCCTCGAAAATGTTGTTGATGACGAAGTGTGCCTGTCCGACGATGAGGAAGAGGGCCATGTGCGTCCAAGCAAATTGGGTGAACTGGAACTTGTAGTGGCCCTTTTGTAGCGAGAAGACGAAGAAGACGAAGCCTGCAGAGATTAGTTCAGTTCCACAGTTTGAGGGATCAGGGACATTCAGGGACATACCGATGATGTATAACATGAAGGAGATGAACCTATGGTGAGTAGCCAGGGGAAGCAGCAGACGGTCCACCATCAGGACGTGCTTGAAGTAGTATATGACACTCTCGCCGTAGAGAAAGTACATGGCGGTGCCCAGGAAGTACCAGTTGAGCGACTTGGTGAAGCGCAGGCTGCGGGCTTTGCTGGGTACGTTTGCGATTGCGATGACCTCCTTGAAGGATATGACCTGTACCGCTGTGACGATGATGATGATGAAGAGATGGCCGGCACCGAGGGCCCAGAAAAAGCCGGCAATCATGACAAGAGTCCATACTGTGCGCGTTATGAAGTTGGCCTTTTTCTTTTCGTATTCGCTTTGAGGGGGCTGTTCGGCGGACTGGCGCGGTCAGCTGGTGGAGAAGTAGGCAGGCAAGTGCCAACATACAGGAGGGGTCGTCTCTTCCTTGATGGTGGGGCTCCCCGGGTCGCTGAACTCGGACATGCTCTGTGAGGGTCTCCGGGCTCTTCCATTGCTGGCACTGCGGGCCTGGTGGGTGAACTTGACGTCCTTTCTCGGGCGCGCCATGGTGTGTGTGTGTGTGTGGAGGGAGACGCCGGTTGCGCCGGGTATCCGAGGGGAGGGCTGGATAGGGGCAGCCGGAGGAGGACCGGACAGAAAGGCGCGATGGGGGTGGAGGGTGTATGAGGTGGGTGAGAGAAGGCGGGGTGGGTGAAGGGCTTGGTGTTGGCAGCAAGCTACTAGGAAGTGAAATTGCGGACGACGGACAAGCAAGGACGGGCAGACGTCATGGGCGACTGCGCTTAGCCACACCTGCATGTGAATTTGCCCGTCCAACACCAAACAACGCGTCGCGCCTCGCATTGCGACCGCTTTGGGACATGCACACGCGGACACGGTCTGGCAAATGGACCGACAATGGCCGACGATGATTTCGACGACTTCTCCGACGATGACTTGGACGACCTGCCCGCCAATGCGCTGCAGCATCTCGAGGCCAGCGCCATCAGGGCGACACAACACCCGCCCGACGCAGAGCCAGAGTCTGACTACGGCCTTGAGGATGGTGACGAGGTAGTCAATCTGGACGATGCGCCTGGCCCGCCACGTGCATCGCCCTGGGTGGCGTATCAGGCGCCTCAGTACACGCAGCCCCAGCCCCAGCACGACTACGCCTACGCTTACGACCACGGCTACGACCACGACCATGACCAGGCGGAAGTGGAAGAGCAGCCGCGCAGGTCGCAGGCCGATGCGAATGCGAATGCGAATGCGCTGCTTCAACGCATCAAGAAGGTGCGGCTTCTCTCTTTTTGCCTCCAAGGACCCTGCTAATCATCGCAGTTAGAGCAAGACAAGGCGCGCAAGAAGAGAGAAGCCGATGAGCTGAAAGGCAAGCTGCAGACAAAATCGGGCGAAGCCGACACCCTTCGAAGACGCTACGATGCCGAAAGTCGCAAATACGAACGCCAGCTGGCTGACCAGCAGCAGTCGCACGGCACTGAACTGGCCAGACTGCGTGCTGAGATGGAGAAGCTGCGGCGGGACAAAGAGTCAGTGCAGACAGACAACATGTTCAACGAGCACGAGGCACGCGAGACTAGCATGGCGCGACGGCCAGGGAAGACCATGCCGTCACGACCAAAGTCGGGTGCCCCGGTTCTCAGTCCAGCAGGCACGCCGAAGAAGGGGCAGAAGACAAGAGGTCCACTCAGCGATGGCTTCGATGAGGAGCATGTCGTCATGGCGTCCCCATCAAGACACCGCGAAAGGCAGAGGACGGCGACACCAATGCAGGCTGGCAAGAGGAAACGGCAGACTATCGACCAAAGCCCTATACCACTGCCTGCGTTGCAACTTAGCGAGCCACGACGTCAGCCGAGAGAACAAGAATCAGCATCAGTTGCGGCACCTGTCATAGACGCCGCACTGCTGGAGCACTTTCGGCGCCGTGACCGCCGATTCACCCTTTTACACCGCCTGCTCTCGCATCCATCCTCGAATGGCACAGATCGCATACTGGAAGCACTTACTCTACATGCATTCCCGTCTAAGCCATCTAAGAAGCTATCTTCGATCGTGTACGATGCACTAGCAAAGATAAACACGGCTGATGTGCACGAACTAGCACTGCAAATATGTCACATCTTCCTTGACCTGTGGAAGCCGTGTCAGACTGAAAAGCACTATGCTCCGACTTCATTGATACTCGATGCATTGCACTTTGTTTTGGCATGTGAACCGATCGAGATTGCGGTCAGGGTCACTGAGCGCGTCGTACCGCTCATCATCGCCTCTGTTGATCTCGTGGCCGACCCTATCTCGAAAGCAGCCAAAGGAGGTGAGAAAGCGACTGCCGATCTTTACTCCCCCAAGCAAAGAGAGATTGCGTCTCATATCGACGTTGAGGACTGTCTTGAACTATTGTACCTCGTCGCAAGCAGCTGTGTATCTTCGGTAGATACCAGTGCAATAAGCCGTCTGTGGCAAGCGATTCCTTCGACCTTCGCTATCATGCTCCTTGTCAAAGAGCAGCCACTGGCGCAGATTACGCTCATGCTACGCATACTGGGTACTTCGGCACTACCTACCTCAGTAGGACCCATAACAACTGTAGATTCTGCCCAAGACAACCAAGCCAACAATGAAGACGCTCTTATCAACCGCCTTACCAACCTCTTTACCGAAATACCCAAACCTGTCCCCGATCCTGCAGCATCCCCCAGCGCGACCTCATCAGTCTCTGAAGCAGATCTCTGGGACCTTCGCCTCCTTGTCATCTCAGTACTGACGCAATTTTCCATCCCAGAGTACGGTTCCAGCCGACTAGCCCAGAATCGTCTTTGCATTGGTCGACTAATCAAGTACCTCGATCACTGCGTCACAAGTCTCTATCGGCATCCCCTCTCGCCGACTCAAGGCCGGAAAGTCGATTCTATCAATGCGACTATGAAGCTGATCTACCACGTTGCTACGACAAATGCCGACTTCGACATCAAGAGTAAGTTGGTGAATACACTCGGTGGACAGCATGCGTATCTCGTTGCACTCACGCGCTTGGCATTTAGTGAGGGATTAGTGCTAGAAGCGGGGATTGAAGATGAGGTTGTGAATATGGCGCATGATATCCTAGACGAGGGGCTGAGTATGGAAGAGGGGGATGCTTTTGGAAAGGTGTTTAGCAGTGGAAGCACTGTTTAGACACACTGAGTAGTCGTCTTCTGAAAACATCTCGCTTTTAATCACCAATCTAGTTCTCGTGTACTTGTAATACTAGGGACTACAGCAGTATTGCATTGGGCGGCGTTTGTAAACACTACCACCATACTTCTCCATACAACCATCGACTATCCACAAAACTCCCTTCCACACTATACATGTCCCTCAATCCACTTCAACACCCTCTCTAAAACCTCATCCCCACACTCATCATGCAACAACTCATGCCTCCCCCCCTCATAAACACCCAACACCTTATCCTCACTCCCTCTCCCCTCCACAAACCTCTCACTCCCTCTCCAATCACAATACGTATCCGAATCCCCATGCAACACCATCGTCGGCACAGTCCAGTGCTGCACCCTCGTCATAACAGCATTCGTAACATCCACAGCCGTAGCAGCAGTCAAGAAGCAGAGCGCCTTTTTGGAAAACAGCGGATCAGCAAAGTACTTCTCTATCTCATGCTGACACCGCGTAAGACCCGAGATATGGACCTGGCGCCCCGGTATAGAAACAGTCGGCATCGTGCGCGCCGCAACACCGACAGCTAATCTGGCTGCGTAAGGGAATGTGGGCCCGGCAGTGCGGGAGCAGTGAGGACCACACCTTTTATGTCTTGTGCGTTCTCCGTTACACTCCCTGCGGTGATCAGGCCGCCGAGTGAGTGTCCGAATAATATCACTGGTTTCCCTAACTTGACAGCGTGGTCGCGTAGTTCGAGGTGATCAGCTACGGCTTTTCCTACATGCGCTACTGCGCGGACGGTACCTGGCGAGGAGCCGTGACCCCAGATGCCCATGGCGTAGACGGAGTATCCGGCGGTGAGGAGGTGCGTGATGAGGTTGTGGTGGGAGTGGAGGAACCGGGTTGCGTATTCTGCGTAGCCGTGTTGGAGGACTATGGTTGCGGTAGGTGGGGTGTTGGGTGTCCATGTGTGTGCTACTGTGCCAGATTTGAGGGTTATAGTGGTGTGGTTGGGTCCCTGAGTTGGGTCGGGGTTTGGTGCTGGGGTTGGGGACGTTGTGGAGTGGGAGTGGGAATCTGGGGGAGGGGTTGGTGGTGAAGCTGGGCTTCGGTTTAGCGAGGGGACGTTCAACATCTTGATTCTCAGAATTGTTTAAGCAGTTTCCATGTGTAAAATGTGATGAGCTAGTCGTACGAGACCACTGTGTTGCTTGTTGAGCTAGGCTCTCGACTAGCGACCTGGTTGATGCGCTTCGTCATCTGGACCTGGTAGATCTTGTGACTGCGTTCCTCTTCGTACGAGCGAGCCAGATTGCGAAGGAATCCATGATTTTCTGAGTGCAGACGGGATGTCAAGGCGGAGTGGAGTGCGTTCCTCCCTATCGCAACCACGTGGGGAGGGGCACTATACCTAATACCTAGGTAGCTTTGAGCCTAGTATGTGGGGCGTATCATCTCGACTCCCTCTTCAAACCCCAAACTTCAAGACATAGTCTTTTTACAAGATCAAACCCCCTAGCGTATGTATTTCAATCTGATATCACAACAGATGAATGAGTAGCAGCTTCACCTCCTTACTGTTGATGCGTTCCTCTACGTTTCCTTCGCAGTACATCATACCCTCGACGTGAGCTTCGCCAACAAGCTTGTAAGCATGTTCTGGAACACTTATTCCGCTGATGTATCTTTGCTTATCTCCTGCAGAGCATTTCCGAAGGATAAACGGCGTCTTGCCGCCCACCAATGTGGCTACGTTATCACCGCGCTTGAGGCTCCATGGCCCAATGCCGAGGTTTCCAGAACGTGTGGTGAAGAGCTGCCGGTTTATGCACGCATTATCAACGGCTTTACCGTATCGCTCAATCCACGCGGCTTTATCCGATGCAGTATCCTGCTTTCCGGGCTTGGTCAGACAGTCTGCGGCAACAATGCAACTGAAAGCTACTTTTCGCTCCGGAGCCGCTTCGTCGACGAAATTCGACCATTTCACCGTGTCCAGTGTAGCCCCGGGTCTATAGATTCCAGCAACTTCTACAATCTCGTCCATAGCCGTGCACAAAAGAGATAGCACACCGTAATCAAAGTTTACCTGGAATTTCGGGACAGAGTTCCCTGAGGCACAGTAGGGTCGTCGTCTTCCGGGTAGTCCGTGAAGTGGCTGGCATTCTTTCACTCCAGCGATATTTAAGCTGTAGTTGCGACACCAACTTGCTTTGCGCAACTCAGCTCCAGTTGCGAGTCCGAGTACTCTTAGGTCCCCGTAGTGGCGCAAACAAGATATGGTGAATTGCATGAAGACTGTCTCAAAACTCATACTGTAGTCTGGCTCCAATAGTGAAGGTTGTCCAGCCTGCAGCAAGCCTATCAGACTGTATATCTTGTCCGAACCAAACGTAGCAGACTGTCCGCGAAATTTCTCGACTAGGTCCAACATGGAAAGCCGTTTCTTAGAATGCTCATGCAAACTGGCGCGTAGCGTTTGCACCGCGGAAGCAAACGCGATTCCTTGTTGGTAGCATATGATAGCTGAGAAGAACATGAAATGGCTGAGTTCTTGCCACGTAGCGCTGTGGGCACCCCTTTGCACAACGACGTTCTTGCTGACAACCGCTTCCTGGATAACCCACACGCGTTGCCACCATTCGTGGCACAAGATGGCATCAAGCTCTTGTTTTGTACTTTTCGCATATAACTGGTTTTGGAACATGCTCAGTAGCCTGTCTTTCTCATCTGAAACCGCGTTGTTGATTCGAGAGATGGCATCGAAAATGACAGGCGTTGCATGTGTGGCATCACCAAGCCATATAACCGTCTTGGAAGCTTTCCCATAGATGTCGCGCATCATCTGGACTTGTGATCCCCGTTCAGCAGTATTTGACTGATCGATACACATTGCGTCCACCCAAATAACTCGATCATGTTCGGCAAGACGAAGTTCTCGAAGAGCCGTGTAGAGGTTATGCGTCACAAGAAAAGGCCGATCGTTGACTTGAACCTCGTACCTTTTCATGGACACACCCCAAACGTAACTCAGTGCCTCAAACTCCAGATCATCCAAGGGTCCAGTAACTAGCTCACACTCGATGGTGTCGTCCTTCCCTCCACGCTTGAGACGAACGACCCGAATACTTCGAGGACCAGCTGCGAGTGGCGTATAAGCGTATGCGTTCTTTTCCAAAATCCGGCGAAGCTGGTTAGGGTAAACGACGTCGAAGAGCGGGTACCTATAGAGCGAGATCCAGATAACGAAGCCAACCGAAAGTAGCAATTGTCGGAAGAGTCTAATGGGTACATTGATAGTGAGGAGGAAGAGACTCCACCCAACGTATACGATCCACATGATATATAGAAGTATAGTACCGTAGGCCAGGTGGGGACATGTCAATGCCAAAAAGACAAGCTTCGATGCCCACGAATCCGTAGGCATGGCCTCAGGTAACCCTCGCCAACCTTGCACCATCGTGGGGTAGAAAGACAACGTCCACATACTACGAGTGGCCTGGAATCTCCGGAGAAGATCTTTTGAGAAGCTGGAAAGACTGCTGCTGTCTCGATCCGAGCTGAAGTGATAGATTGAGTCAACAACGATTGACGGCGTGATCTTGGTGCCCATTGGACAGCGTTCCCAAAATGTTCTGTCCATTCTCCTTACAACCCATATCATGGCTTTGAAAGGATAGATTACAATTTTTCTGTTGGAGTGTGCGAAGCCAGTCGTCGTGTTGCTCCATTGGAATATTTCTTCATGTTTTGCGTTCGGGCACCGAGTGACCATGTCGTGGAAGTTAGGGGTGGGTGTTTTGGTCGCACAGGTCGTACATGAAGCGGTTGGCATTTTGTAGTTATTGGTGGTAGTGAATTCAGTCGTCAACTTTCCGCGGTACCTGATAGGTCTGGAGCGCACTGGATGTGATGCTTGCATACTGACCGCAGCTGATGGTTTCTGCACTGTTATGCATCTGGCGGTGATGCACGGTCGGAGGAAAGGCTTACAGATGGAGTGATTCTTAGCACGGACGGCGTACCGTGTCCGTGCACTCAATGACCCAGTTCGCTCAATGACCCACTTGGCAACATCACAACTTTATAAAAATAAGGCTGTAACGCTACCTACAATAGCTATTATTACAAAATCTTGTAAAGTTGTACTAAACAGATGCTTGCAATTAATTTAGGCTATTTAAATTTACTAAGTAACTTAACGTTACGGCCGCGGCAGGTAGTGAGTGTTAGGGCAGCTAATGCAGCCCCCTTATCTTGCACTTAAGATAGTACAACAACAATACGCTTTTAACGCTTTTTAAACGTCTTAGAGGCTTTTAAGGCCTTATGCTTACTAATTAGGACAGTTATATAGCCTTTTAAGTGTCGCGAGCTAATTTCTAACGCCTCTTTTTAGCTGCCTTTTTAGCCTTCTTTTTCTGCCTTACCTCCTTAAGCCTTTTCTTTTGAATACACTTTTCTTTAGCTTGTTAAGCTTTATATAATTAAGCTTGCTCTTTTAAGTAAGACCTCTTAGCTTTTTAAAGTTATAGTAGTTATTGTTTATGTTGTTGAACTACCTTGTCGTCCTAAGCTTAACGGATCTTCCTAAGCAACTAGAAAACAGCACTACTATAGTACTCCTAAGGATTGTTAAGTTAGAAAGTATAGCTCTTTTTTTAGTGTTTCTTTTTAACTAAAAAAACCTCTTTAAAGCCTTAAATCTCTTTATAAAGGATACTATTTTAAGCTAAGATATAGTAGAGGCTTTAATAAAGCCTTTTTACCTCTTTAGTGCCTTAGTCTCGCACTAAACAGCGTATAAAAGTCTTTATTTTAAGCTAATTGCTTTTACTAAGTACAGAAGCTAAGAATTTATCTAAACTAAAGGCCCTTTTATAGAACTTTTAGAAAATAACTTTAGGATCAAGTAAGTAGACCCTAGTTACTTAGAAAAACTTTCTAATAGTCTTTTCTTTAAAAGCAATACCCTAGGCCCTTGAAAAGAGGAGAAAGAAGTCTTTTTTTACTATTAGTTGAAGCCCCTAGCTTTTATAAAGGTAGGATAAAAGCTTAGTTAAGTAAGCAGTTAAGGGAGGCTTAAATAATCTAACATTAAGCATTCAAAGCGTATAAGTTAAATAAAAAAAATACAGTTAATAAGATCTTGTAGATGTTACAGTAATTGATACAATCTATAGTTAAGTAGTATTTATAGCTGTTAAAAAAGAGTAATTAGTATTTTAAATAAGCTTTCTGTCTAGTCTCTCTTTTAAAAACCTTTTAAAGCTAGGCTAGACCTATATTATTATTAGTTTAGCTAAAAAGATAAGCTAATAAATACTAAATGCTTTTTGTTATTAATATTTTTAACCTAGCTTAATTTTAGAGCTCTAACAGCTAACTAAAAAATAAAAGCTCATCGAACACCAACTTTTCGAGGCGAGAAAAAGGTCTGGTTTTGCATTTTTCTCGCCTCAACTATCTTAAACGCCTTCCTAAAATCAGCTTCTGATACTTGTTTTCTAGGTGCAGGTGTTGTAGCGTGCGCGCTGGCTAGTTGTAGAGAAACAGAGTGGTTAGCTGTTGAAAACTCTGCAAGTAGTCTGTACGCAAGCTAATTTTAGAGTTTAATTAAAAGCAATTTAACTTTTACCTAATAAAGCAACAGCTTTCTGCTTAAGTAGATAGATTTATTAGCGTAGTGAACTAATAGATTTATCTACCTAGCTATCTATTACTCGAAATCCCTATACCGACTCGATATACTGACCTCCTATATCGACCTACACATAAGAACAGATAGCTAGTGCTCCTAGCTATCTACCTACACCGAAATCCTTATACTGACTCGATATACCGACCCAATATACCAACCTACACATTAAAATTGATAGCTAGACTAGCACCTTGCTCCTAGCACCTTGCACCTAGCTATCTACCTACACCGAAACCCCTATACCAACTTGATATACCGACCCAATATACCGACCTACACATTAGAATTGATAGCTAGTGCTCCTAGCTATCTACCTACACCGAAATCCCTCTATACCAACCCGATATACTGACCTAATATACCGACCTACACATTAGAATCGATTGCTAGACTAGCAACTAGCTATCTACCTACACCGAAATCCCTGGACCAACTCGATATACCGACCTCATATATTAACCCTATACCAAACTACTTAGGTACCTATATAAGCAATACAAGAGAGCAGCTAGCATAGCCTACAACAACGTATAAGATAACTAGACTAGCATACTAGCTCTACATACTTCCTACACAACAAAGGACTAAGAAAGATACTTGTTAAAACTACCCTAAGCTACGAGCCTCACCTTTATTTAGACGAACCCCTTCTTGTAAATAAACCATATATTAGAAAACACCACGTAGATACCTGTAGGTCATAAACCTACACGTCTTATATAGCCTTTCAGGCTAAGAAAGGACGTTAAACTACAATAAAAAAATAAAAGCTAAAAATAGAGCTGTACTGTCTGAACAAACGCAGGCTAGGATAGTCACTTACTGTAAAGGGCTGAAACCCTGGTGTCCTTAGTACTCGGCCTAAAAACCTCGTTTCCTGCAGATCCTGGGTGTAAAGGGCTGAAGCCCTGACGTCTTTAGTACTCGACAAAAAGCCTCGTTTTGCTATCCCACAGATCCCGGGTGTCCGTGCGCACCCAGCATCTATAAGTCTAGCGTATTAGCCCTTCTGCTTTTTTAGCCTACTAAACTTTTCTCTTAGCTCTACGCTATTTTCCTAAGCTACGTTAGTAGCTGCTACATAGCTACTTTTACTTCTTTCTTAGTACTAAGCACAGACCTTACAGAGAAGTAGATAAGCTTACTAAATAGCTTTTATAGTTCTTTATTTAATTTACTACTATTCTTCCTGTATCTTTAGTTAATCTAACGTACTCTTATACTTAAATTAATGGCTTCAGCCTTTTGAGACAACTATTTGATGTGACCACATATTTTGTAGACACCTTTTTAGTAAAAAAAAAGATTTATTACTAACAATAAGTATTAGGGCTTATGCCCCCTTGTTTAGCATTGCTAGTACGCAATTAGTGTGTCGCATGTTTAGACAGAAATAAAGAAAAGCAAGACAAAGATGCAAATCGCCTCCTAACTTAACGCGCCTTATCCTGCCTATTCTTGTTACTTTACTACTAGGCGCTCCTAAATAAAGTAAAGTAGTAACACTATTATCGCCTTGCTTGCTAACCTGTAGACGCGACAATAGAAAGCCTACTCCTCCTTTCCTACCTTTTTCTTCTTTATTGCCAATTTAACGTCTTGTAATAGCTGTTTAAGCTAGGTTCTAGTCTTTATACTTAGCTCTTGCACAATAAATAGGAAGAGAAGGATGCTAAAGTAATAGATCTTAAGTACTGCGCTAGTATTAGTAAATACTCTAGAGATCGTTTATTCCTTGCACAACTAGCTAAATTAGAGCTTAACAATCTTTTTATATATAGGGATATCGCAAATAAAGGACTTATTTAAGATTTTTATAAACTTAGAAGTCTAGCTAGGTAGTTAAGTTTTAAGATACTTAATAAATTTAGGTGTCTGTATAAGCAGTTTAAGTTGGACTAAATTAGGTGCTAGGTAGACAGTAGCAAAGGATGCCTTTTTTAGAAGAGAGCCTAGAATAAGGAGATGCTCGCCGTAGAGGTTACACGCTATTATAGTGTATTGTATACGAATTGTTCGTATGCGGTGCTGTTTAAAAGGTGAGAAGCAGTAGGTGAGAAGTAGCAGCTTTAGCTTTATAAAGTATTGCAGGCTCCCGCTGCAGTACGTACGTGTCCTTTCCCTCCTCTATTACATTATGTTACAATCCTATTGCAATCTTACTATAATCCTGTTGTTAGCTATAGGCTAGCAATCGCTGTTAGACACGTTTCAACTAGTGTCGTTTTTTAGTACCTTAGCAAATTTTTTGACCCTAATTATCGCTTGGTGGTCTGAGCTTTCCTCCTAGAACTCATCTACCCACCGTTCGAATCTCGTTAACTACACACAATCTTTTTTTTGACTTTTGCAATTGATTAGTAGAGGGTAGCTGCTTTTTACTTTTTTAGAACCCTATTTTGACTACAACAACAACCACCACCTTTGACACCTTAAAAAATAAATAAATAAATACTTAAATTAAATTCTTTTATAGCGCTAACGCTGCTATGTTAAATTAGAAGCCCCCTAGAGCTATATCTAGACAAGGAGCTAGCTAGAGCTATATCTACGTATAGAAGCTACCTAGAGCTACATCTAAATAAGACTCTAATTAATTAGATTACTCATTTTAGTTAAGGCTGTTTTAAATCTACTAAGGATTAACAGTAGAAGAAGCATAAAGAGTGCTAAGAGACACCTAGCTATATAAGACTCTACTTAAAATGTTTTGCAATATAAACTATTAGATTAGCCTACTATATTACTAGTAGCCCTAGAAACCAATCCTCGCTATTAAATAATATAGGTGCTATTTATTTAGTACTCTTACACAATAATAGTAAAGGCAAAGATTACATCTAGAAGCTTTGCTGTCTAGATAGCAAGACTATACTAAGATAGTGTTAGCTAGGCTAAAATAGAGAATACTCTAGAAGGCTTTTATAGAGCAAACAAACTAGATAAGATAGCAACTTTAATAATAATATAAGAAGCCTTTCTTATCTAGGAAGCTAGTAATTTAGCTTCTAAAAAAGAACTAGAATATAACTAGCTACTTACTTAGCTACTAACTTTACTTGCTACATTAAAACTAGTTTAGTAGCTAGCACAACTAAAGCGTTTTAAATAACCTAACTTAGATGCTTTTAATAGAACTAGAAAGACGTACTAAATCTTTAAGAAGCAGCTTACTACTAAAGTAAAGAACAACTAAGAAGATTTTGAAATAGAAAGAAAAACTTATAACTACGCCTTTAGCAGGCTTATAAGTTCTATAGCTACTTTAACGCTACTCTACTTTAACTAGATAGAATTATTAAATACTTAGGATTTTAAGCACCTTTTAAACTTCTTTAATTAGATATTTAGAGATCTACACAGCGCTAAAAGAGCTTAAAATAAGCTCTAGTCTATGTCTTAAGGTAAAAGAAGTATCTATAATTATATTATAAAATTTTAAGAATAGTTACTATTATTAAACAGCAACTTAGATAAGGATATAAAGATAATGCTATTTTAAAAAAGCTTATAAGTATTACTTTTTAGACTTAGATAATTTACAGAATAAGTCTATTAGAATTATAAACTACTTATACTAGATAAAACAATATTCTAAAGACTAGAATAAGCTTAAGGAATAATACTCTAAAAACAGAGACTAGGAAAGGCCTAAGGAATACAGGCTAAGACGCGCTTCTTCTCCTCTTCTTCCTCCTACAAGAGACTAGATAGAAAGAATAAAGTTTACTAGAAAATTAGCTAAGCTACGCAGGTTTAGCAATCTAGAACTAAATAAGCTAATAAGAGGAGAATGTTGTTTTACTTATAAGTAAAAAGGACACTTAGCTAAAAATTATATAGAAGAAAAGATGCTAAGAAAGAAAGAGAAGAAAAAGAGGACTAATGCATTAAAGTCCTTAAAGGTAAAAGTAAGAAAGCTTAGCAAGAAAAGCTTAAGTAGTAAAAATACCCTAGAAGACTAGAATTCTAATTTAGAGAAAGAATAGCTTTTACTTAAAGTTACTAGCAAGAGCTACATGTAAGCTAAGAAGACTTAATAACAAAATAAGCTAGTTTTAAAAAGATATAAGCAGTAATAGAATTACTATTAAAATATTAGTAAGTTATAACACTTTTACTTTAATTCTTATTAATACAGGAAACCTTGTATACTTTTTTATTAGCTCTTAACTTATTAAGAATACTAGTTTATAGTGTATTTCTATTTCTTTGCGCAGATTAGAAGAAGTTATAGAAAAACCTAGAACTATTAATAAGGTTGCTAGGTTAGAGATTAATATTAAAGGATATAAAGATACTATTTAGGGCTATATTACTCTTATACACCCTAAATATAATTTAATACTTAGATAGCTCTAGATAAATAAAAGAGAGGTTACTATTGCTTCTTCTAAAAAGTTTATCTATATTTACTCTTCTATATAAAGAATTAACCTACTAAGTACTAAAAACTGCCCTGTTTTAGAGAGCACAAAGTTAAAGTAAATAAACGTAATAGCTTATTACTTCTATATTAGATAAGCAAAAAATAATAAGTTAATTTAGACTCTTATAGCTTCTCTTAAGAATATTAAGAAGGCCTTAGCTCTTAAAAAGAAAGTAAATATTTTATTATTACTTCCTAAGGCGTACTAACACATAGCTTAGATTTTTAAGTTATAAACTACTTTTACACTACCTCTTTTACGTAGACTTAAGGTAAACTACTAAATTTAGTTACAAAAGAATAAAAATAAAAAAGAAAGAGAACCTTCTTAAGGTTCTGTATATAATATAAGTAGACTAGAGCTTTTAGTTCTACGCAAAGAGTTAATATCCTTGTTAAATAAAGAATAGATTAGAGCTAGTGGTTTTGTAGCTTCTTCTCTAGTGTTATTTACTAAGAAACTAGGAGGAAGATTATAATTCTGCGTTAATTATTAAGCTCTTAATACAATTATAAAAAAGAACTATTTTCCTTTACTATTAATCTTAGAGACGCTTAACAAATATTGCTAAAGCAAAATAGTTTACTAAGATTAACGTCTCTATAGCCTTTTATAAAATTAAAATTAACATAGGAGATAAATAGAAGACTTCTTTTAGAATAAGATTTAGATTATATAAATAGCAAGTTACTCTTTTTAATATAGTAAATATTCTTAGCACCTTTAAATAATATATTAACTAGACACTACGCAAGTATATTAACAATTTCTACTTAGCCTACTTAGATAATATATTAATTTTTACAAACAGCACGCTTAAAAAATACTAGTATAATATAAATAAAGTTCTAAAAGTAATAAGTAAGACTAAGTTACCTCTAGATATTAAGAAATGCAAATTTAACATACAGAGTACTAAGTACCTAAAATTTATTATTAAGGCTAGAAAAGGACTTTAGATAGACTTAGAGAAAATAAAAGCTATTTAAGAATAAGACGTACTAACAAATGTTAAAAGAGTACACAGTTTTCTTAGATTTATAAACTTTTATTAACGCTTTATTAAGAACTATTCTAATATAGTTGCCCCGCTTATAAGGCTTACTAGAAACGTCTCCTTTTAATAAAGAACAGTAGAACAAGAAGCTTTTAATAAGCTAAAGGAGCTATTTATTACTAAACTAATACTAGCTTAATAGAATCCTAACAAGAGAACAATTTTAAAGACTAATTTTTCTAGCTATGTTGTAGTAGGAGTCCTTTCACAATATAACAATTAAGGGAGATTATAACTAGTAGCGTACTACTTAAAAAAGATAACTATCGCTTAAAGCAATTACAAGATACATAATAAGGAATTACTTATAGTTATTTACTGCTTATCTAAGTAGGATGCTATGCTACGTTCTTTAAAGAAGTTTCTAGTTATAACAGACTACAAAAACCTAGAGTATTTAAGAAAGCCTAGGTAGCTTAGTAAAAGATAGATAAGATAAGCCTAATTCCTTAGTAAATTTCCTAACATAGAAATCGCCTACAGGCCTAGAGTTAATAACTCTAAGGCTAATAACTCCAAGGCTAAGACCTTATCTTAGAGACAACAAGATATGCCTGCAAACAGTTTAGATTCTTAAAGTTCTAGAAGATTCTTATAAGTCTTTAAACTATCTACGACAACAACCCTAGAAATAGAGGAATAGGAAGAAGAGGAGACCTGTAAGGGTGCGTTAGATCAACCAAAGATGCAGGGAAAACAGTAGTGAATTAAATAAAGAACTACAAAGGCTATCTAGCAAGCTTATCTACTCCTCTATAAGGTCTGTGCTTAGTACTAAGAAAGAGGCAAGGGTAGCTACGTAGCAGCTGCTAACGTAGCTCAAGAAAATAGCGCAGAGCTAAGAGAAAAATTTAGTAGGCTAGAAAAGTAGAAGGACTAATACGCCTAGCTTACAAATGCTAGGTGCGCACAGACACCTAGGATCTATAGGATAGCAAAATAAGGCTTTTTGTTAAGTACTAAAGACGTTAGGGCTTTAGCCCTTTACAGTACCCCCCTCCTTAACAGGAGTCTTAGAGTTCTTCTAGTCTTATAGTGCTTCTATATCTTCTAGGTTTAAAGCTAGCTCCTATATTAGTTCTAGGTATCCTACCTATTGTAAAGGGCTGAAGCCTTGATGTTCCCTAGTACTCGGCCTGTGGCCTTCGTTGGCTTTTCTTACCTCAGCACTAGCAGCTGACTATTGGCCGCACTATTTACGCTAACTGTCAGCTGACCCGGCAAACCTCCGATAAACCTCGGTTAGTCCTAACCATCCGGGTTGGATATAAAACCTTTACGTAGTCTCTCTATAGTTCTTTATCTAATTCATCAGTTTTCACTGTTTACCTTGCATCTTTGGTTAACCCAACGCTCCCTTACATCTATTTAACTAGGTATTCTTTTCTTCTTCCTATACTTCTTTCCCGTAATAGGCGCTCTACTAGATACTCTTCTTTGCCGTCTACTTTAATTAGTAAAGGTTTATTATTGTTTTGTAGTTAGCTTAGTAAAAGATCTAAGTAAGCTAGTTAGAGGTTGTTAATATTAAATACTAAATGTATCCTTCTAGGAGTATTTAGCTTTACAGCGTTTAGACTAACAATCTTAAGTAATATATACTTTAGATTCTTCTGATTAAGTTTTTAGCTTAGTCTCTTTGTCTTATAGCAGTCTCTAAGCTTTAACTAAACTTTATTACTAAAATAAAGCTAAAGTAATTGCTTTCTTCTCTTGTTCGCTTAGCGTTCTTGTTCTTGTTAAGATTCTACTATTATAGCTTAAGTAAACTTAATACTTTGCTAGAGTTTGTTAACTATCTTTTCTACTTTCTAGTAGTCCTCTTGTATTCTTCTTCTTTAAGCTTAATTTTAAAATTTATGCTTTACTAATATTTAAAAAAGATCTACCTTATATTTATATTGCAGAAAGAAAAGTAAAATTCTAGTTAATTATACTTGTCTTGCTATAATTATAATCTTAGCTATCCCTAGGTTGCCTTTCTAATTTGTTTTAATCTTAATTATAGAAAGCTTATAAGTAAGTTTATACTATAGAGTTCATTTATTCTATAGAGCTGTTAGTTTTAAAGTAATATCTAGAAGATAAATATTGTTTAATCTCTAGTAGCTTACAAAGTCTATTCTAAAAGTAGCTTATAAACTATATACCTTAATTAGATGTAATATAGTCTAGTAACTAGTAGTAGGCTACTATAGAGTTAATAAACGCTTTAGCTACGCTTTTTATAGTAATATCCTTAAGACCTATTAAAACTACGTCTTTACTTAACTTATTAGTAACTACTATTAGGTTTGTGTAACCTTTGCTCTCTAGTAATTCTATGACAAAGTTAATTAATATTTCTTTCTAAATACGCTCTAGAATTAGTAAAGGCTTTAATAATCCTTATAAGCTATTTCTCGCTCGAGCTGGACTGGTTTAGGGGCTAGGTGTACGACAGGAAAGCTTCCTGTCTTTGGATGAGAGTCGAGGTTGAGGAGATGCTCGTCGCGGAGGTTGCACGCCATGTTGCAGTGCAGCATATCGTATGCGAATCGTTCGTATGCGGTGCTGTTCAAAAGGTAAGAAGCAGTAGGTGAGAAGTAGCAGCTTCAGCTTTATAAAGTATTGCAGTCTCCCGCTGCGGTACGTACGTGTCCTTTCCCTCCTCTATTACATTATGTTGCAATCCTATTGCAATCCTACTGTAATCTTGTTGTCAGCCATAGGCTGGCAATCGCCGTTGGACACGTTTCAACTGGTGTCGTTTTTTAGTACCTTAGCAAATTTTTTGACCCTAATTATCGCTCGGTGGTCTGAGCTTTCCTCCCAGAACTCATCCACTCACCGTTCGAATTTCGTCAACTACACACAATCTTTTTTTAACTTTTGCAACTAATTAGTAGAGGGCAGCTGCTTTTCACTTTTTTGGAAAACCCTATTTTGACTACAACAACAACCACCACCTTTGATACCTTAAAAATAAATAAGCTATTTCTCTATAGTTTTATTCTTCTACAAACTAAGCAGTTTCTAATATATTACTTTACTATTTAGCTAATAGAGGGCTAAAAGTATTCTCTTGCAACTACTTAGTAAGTAAAGTTCCTTCCTAAGTGCCTTAAGGCTCTAGAATAGTAGATTTTATAGATAATTCTAGTGCGTAAAGGTTTATTGTTTAGTACCTATTTATAACTATAGTATAGCAGGTTTCTAGAATTGTCTAATTAGCATTTAGAAATAGAAAGCTTAAGGTCTAGCTTTGTTAGAAATTAATATTCTTCTTTACTTACTGCTTTCTAGGCTAGCTAGTACATGTTATCCTCTTCTTTAGCTTTATTTTAAAGCTTTTCTAGATTTATCTATTCCTAAAGTACTATTGTAAGATAACTATTGTAGCTAAAGGTTCTAAGAGTCTTTTCTTCTTCCTATTCCTCTATTTTTAAGGTTATTATAGTAGATAGTTTAAAAATTTATAAGAACTTTCTAGAAATTTAAGAATCTAAACTATTTATAGACATATCTTATTGTCTCTAGAATAAGGTATTAGCCTTAGAGTTATTAACTCTAGGCCTATAGGCAATTTCTATATTAAGAAATTTACTAAGGAATTAGGCCTATCTTATTTATCTTTTACTAAGCTGCTTAAGCTTTCTAAAATATTCTAAGTTTTTGTAGTCTGTTATAACTAAGAACTTCTTTAAAGAACGTAGCATAGTATCCTACTTAGATAAGTAGTAAATAACTATAAGTAATTCTTTATTATGTATCTTGTAGTTGCTTTAAGCGCTAGTTATTATTTTTAAGTAGTATACTACTAGTTGTAATCTTCCTTAATTATTATATTGTAAAAGGACCCCTACTATAACATAGCTAGAAAAATTAGTCTCTAAAATTGTTTCCTTGTTAGGATCCTATTAAGCTAGTATTATTTTAGTAATAAATAGCTCCTTTAGCTTATCAAAAGCTTCTGATTTTGCTTTTCTTTATTAAAAGGAGACGTTTCTAGTAAGCCTTATAAGCAGGGTAACTATATTAAAGTAGTTCTTAATAAAGTATTAATAAAAGTTTACAAATTTAAGAAAATTGTATACTCTTTTAATATTTATTAGTATATTTTATTCTTAAATAGCTTTTACTTTCTTAGAGTCTATCTAAAGTCACTTTCTAGCTTTAATAATAAATCTTAGGTACTTAGTACTCTATACGTTAAATTTGTATTTCTTAATATCTAGAGGTAACCTAGCTTTACCTATTACCTCTAGAACTTTGTTTATATTATATTAGTAGTCTCTTAACGTAATATTCGTGTAAATTAATATATTATCTAAGTAGGCTAAGTAGAAATTGTTAATATACTTGCGTAGTGTCTAGTTAATATATTATTTAAAGGTACTAGGAGCGTTTACTATACTAAAAAGAGTACCTAGCTATTTATATAATCTAAATCTTGTTCTAAAAGTAATCTTTTATTTATCTTTTATATTAATCCTAATTTTGTAGAAAGCTATAGAGACGTTAATCTTAGTAAACTATTTTGCTTTAGCAATATTATTAAGCGTCTCTTAGATTGATAGCAAAAGATAATAGTTCTTTTTTTTAATAGTATTAAGAGCTTAGTAATTAACGTAGAACTATAATTCTTCTCTAAATTTCTTAGTTCATAGAACTAAGGAAGAAGCTATAGAGCTGCTAGCTCTAATCTATTCTTTATTTAATAGAGATATAAGCTCCTTGCGTAGAACTAAAAGCTCTAGTTTACTTATATTATATAGAGGGCCCTAAGGAGGTCCTTTTTTCTTTATATTTTTATATTTTTGTAACTTAATTTAGTAATTAACCTTAGGTCTATATAAAAGAGGTAGTATAGAAGTAGTTTATAACTTAAAAATCTAAGCTATATATTAGTACGCCTTAGGAAGTTATAACAAAATATTTACTTTCTTCTTAAAAGCTTAAGCCTCCTTAATATCTTTAAGAGAAGCTACAAAAGTTTAAATTAACTTATCCTTTTTTAGTTATCTAATATAAGAGTAATAAGCTACTACGTTTATTTACTTAAATTTTTTGTTCTCTAAAACAAAGTAGTCTTTAGTACTTAGTAGTTTAATCTTTTGTCTAGAAGAGTAAATATAGATTAACTTTTAAGAAAGAGTAATAGTAACTTTTCTTCTATTTATCTAAGGCTGTCTAAGTATTAAATTGTATCTAAGGTGTGTAAAAGTAATATAGCCCTAGATAGTATCTTTGTATCCTTTAATATTAATCTCTAACCTAGTAACCTTATTAATAATTCTAATTTTTCTATAACTTCTTCTAATCTACGCAAAGAAATAGAGATGTACTGTAAACTAGCGTTCTTAACAAGTTAAAAGCTAATAAGAGAGTATATAAGGTTTCTTATATTAATTAGAGTTAGAGTAAAGGTATAACAATCTACTAATTTTTTAATAGTAATTCTATTACTGCTTATATCTTTTTTAAAACTAGCTTATTTCTTTATTAAGTCTTTTTAGCTTACGTGTAGCTCTTGCTAGTAATTTCAAGCAAGAGCTATTCTTTTTCTAAATTAGAATCTAGATCTTCTAGAGTATTTTTGCTACTTAAGCTTTTTTTACTAGGCTTTCTTACTTTTGCCTTTAAGGACTTTAATGTATTAGTCCTCTTTTTCTTCTCCTTCTTTTTTAGTATCTTTTCTTCTATAGTATAATCTATAGCTAAGTGTTCTTTCTACTTAAAGGTAAATTAACATTCTTTCTTTATTAGCTTATTTAGCTCTAGATTACTAAACTTACGTAGCTTAGCTAATCTTCTAGTAAACTCTATTCTTTCTATCTAGTCTCTTGTAGGAGGAGGAGGAGAAATACGTCTTAGCCTATATTCTTTAGGCCTTTCTTAGTCTCTATTCTTAGAGTATTATTTCTTAGGCTTATCCTAGCCTTTAAAATACTACCCTATTTAGTATAAGTAGTCTACATTTTTAATAGACTTATTCTATAAATTATCTAAGTCTAAAAAAGTAATACTTATAAGCTTATCTTAAAGCTTATAAGTAAGGCTTTTTTAAAAAGTATTATCTTTATATTTCTTTCTAAGTTGCTGTTTAATAGTAGTAACTATTCTTAAAATTTTATAATATAATTACAGATACTCTTTTTACCTTAAGATAATAACTAGAGTTTATTTTTAGCTCTTTTAAAGCTGTATAGATCTCTAAACATCTAATTAAAGAAGTTTAATAAGTATTTAAAGTTCTAGGCGTTTAACAATTCTATCTAGTTAAAGTAGAGTAGTATTAAAGTTACTACTAAACTTTTAGCTTACTAAAGGCGTAATTATACGTTCTTCTTTCTATGTTAAAGTCTTCTTAGTTGTTTTCTACTTTAGTAGTAAGCTACTTCCTAAAGATTTAGTATATCTTTCTTGTTCTATTAAAAGTGTCTAGATTAGGTTGCTTAAAACGCTTTAGTTATACTAGCTACTAAACTAGTTTTAATATAGCGAGTTAAGTTAGTAGCTAAGTAGATAGCTTTTCTTATTCTAGTTTTATTTCTTTTAAGGCTGAGTTAATAGCCTCCTAAATAAGAAAAACTTCTTAAATTATAATTAAAGTTGCTATTTTATCTAGTTTACTTGCTCTGCAGAGAACCTCTAGTATATTTACTATCTTAGTCTTACTAATACTATCTTAGTACAGTCTTACTATTTAGACAGCAAAGCTTCTAGATGTAATCTCTATCTCTACTATTATTATATTTAAATACTAACTAAGTAGTACTTATATTGTCTAACAGCAAAAATTAGTTTCTAAGGCTACTAGTAATATAGTAGGCTTATCTAACAGTTTGTATTATAAAACGTTCTAGGTAAAGTCTTATATAGCTAAGTATTCTTTAATACTCTTTGTACTTCTTCTACTATTAATTCTTAGTAGATTTAAAATAGCTTTAAATAAGATTAGTAATCTAATTAATTAGAGTTTTATCTAGATGTAGCTCTAGAGGGCTTCTGCGCGTAGATATAGCTCTAGCTAGCTTCTCGTCTAGATATAGCTCTAGGAGGCTTCTAATTCAACGTAGTAGCGTTAGTGCTATAAAAAGATTTAATTTAAATATAAAATTGTGTTAGATTAACTAAAGATGTAAGAAAAATAGTAGTAAATTAAATAAAGAACTATAAAGGCTATCTCGTAAGCTTATCTACTCCTCTGTAAGGTCTGTGCTTAGTATTAGAAAGAGGTAAGGGTAGCTACGTAGCTTAAGAAAATAGCGCAGAGCAAAGAGAAAAGTTTAGTAGGCTAGAAAAGTAGAAGGACTGATACGCCTAGCTTGCAGATACTAGGTGCGCATAGACACCCGGGATCTGTAGGATAGCAAAACGAGGCTTTTTGTCGAGTACTAAAGACGTTAGGGCTTCAGCCCTTTACAAGACCCTTCAGAACCTTTAGCTGCAATAGCTATCCTGCAACAGTACTTTAAGAACAGATAGATCTAGAGGAGCTTTAGAACAAAGCTAAAGAAGAGGATAACACGTACTAGCTAGCCTAGAAAGTAATAAGCAAAGAAGAACGCTAATTTCTAACAAAGCTCGACCTTAAGCTTTCTATTTCTAAATGCTATTTAAATAATTTTAGAAACCTACTATACTGTAGTTAAAAAAAGGTACTAAATAACAAACCTTTACGCACTAGAATTATCTATAAGATCTACTATTCTAAGGCTCTAGAGTACCTAAGAAAAAACCTCACCTACTCAGCAGTTGCAAGAGAATACTTTTAGCCCATTATTAGCTAAATAATAGAGTAATATATTAGAAACTACTTAGTGTATAGATAAACAAAACTATAGAGAGATAGCTTATAAGAATTATTAAAGCCTTTATTAATTCTAGAGCATATTTAAAAGGAAATATTCATTAACTTTATTATAAGATTACTAGAGAGCGAAAGTTGTATAAACATAATAGTAGTTACTAATAAGTTAAGCAAAGACGTAGTTTTAATAAGTCTTAAAGATATTACTATAAAAAGTATAGCTAAAGCGTTTATGAACTCTATTGTAGCCTACTACTAGTTACTAGACTATATTATATCTAATTAAGGTGTATAGTTTGTAAGCTACTTTTAGACTAGACTTTAAAAGCTATTAGAGATTAAAAGATATTTATCTTTTAGATATTACTCTAAAACTAACAGCTCCACAGAACAAATAAACTCTACAGTACAGGCCTACTTACAAGCTTTTTATAATTAAGATTAAACAAATTAGAACGGCAACCTAGAGATAGCTTAGATTATAATTATAGCAAGGCAAGCACAATCTACTAAGATATTACTTTTCTTTCTATAATATAGATATAAGGTAGATCCTCTTTAAATAGCTATAAAGTATAAACCTTAGCATTAACCTTAAGAAAAGAGAATACAAGAAGACTATTAGAAAGCAGAAAATATAGCTAACAAACTCTAGCAAAGCATTAAGTTAGCTAAAGCTATAATAGCAAAATCTTAATAAGAATAAAAACGTTAAGCAAATACGAAAAGGAAATAATTACTTCAGCTTTAAATAAGTAATAAGGTTTAGTTAAAGCTAAGAGACTACTAGAAAATAAAGAGACTAAGCTAAAAAATTAATTAGAAGAATTTAAAGTACATAGTACTTAAAATTATTAAGCTAAACACTATAACGCTAAATACTCTTAAAGAGATTCATCTAGTATTTCATATTAACAACTTCTAGCTAGCTTCTTTAAATCTCTTACTAAGCTAACTATAAGACGACAGCAAACCTTTACTAATTAAAGTAAACAGTAAAAAAAGTACCTAGTAGAGTGCCTATTATAGGAAAGAAGCACAGGAAGAAGAGAAGAATACTTAGTTAAATAAGTAAGATACCTAAAACTAACTTAAGAACTAGTTTTGAACTTAGAAGATATAGAAGCACTATAAGACTAGAGGAACTCTAAGACTTTTATTAAGAAGAGAAGTACTATAAAGGGCTAAAGCCTTAACGTCTTTAGTACTTAACAAAAAGCCTTATTTTACTATTCTACAGATCTTGGGTGTCTGTGCGCACTTAGTATCTATAAGCCTAGCGTATTAGCTCTTCTGCTTTTCTAGCCTACTAAACTTTTCTCTTAGCTCTACGCTATTTTTCTAAGCTACGTTAGCAGCTGCTATAGAGCTACTTTTGCCTCTTTCTTAGTACTAAGCACAGACCTTACAGAGGAGTAGATAAGCTTGCTAGATAGCCTTTGTAGTTCTTTATTTAATTTACTACTGTTTTCCCTGCATCTTTGGTCAATCCAACGCACCCTTACACCGGGTGTGCGGTAAGCACCCGGATCCTGTAAGCTTTGCCCGTTCGGCCCTTCTTAGCCTGCTTGGCCCTTCTACTTTTCTAGCCTGCTTAACCTTTCTCTTAGCACTGCGTTATTTTCCTAAACTACGTTAGCAGCTGCTACGTAGTTACTTTTACTTCTTTTCTAAACACTAAGCATAGACCTGATAAAGAAGTAAATAAACTTGCTATATTGTCTTTGTAGTTCTTTATTTAATTTATTACAGTTTTTCTTACATCTTTAGTTAATCTAATGTACTTTTACAATTAAATTGAATTCTTCTGTAGCGCTGCTACGTTAAATTAGAAGCCACCTAGAGCTATATCTATACAAGAAGCTAGCTAGAGCTATATCTACGCATAGAAGCTACCTAGAACTATATCTAGATAAGACTCTAATTAATTGAATTGCTAATTTTAGTTTAGGCTATTTAATTTTACTAAAGAATTAACAGTAGAAGAAGCACAAGGAGTACTAAGAAATACTTAGCTATATAAGACTCCACTTAGAAAGTTTTGCAATATAAACTGTTAGATAAGCCTGCTATATTTTTAGTAGCTCTAGAAACTACTTCCTGCTAACTATAAGATTAAAGCACTATTTATTCAGTACGCTTATACTTATATAACAATAGCAAAGGTAGAGATTACATCTAGAAGCTTTGCTGTCTAGATAGCAAGACTGCACTAAGATAGTATTAGCAGAACTAAGATAGTAAACACACTAGAGGGTCTCTGCAGAGCAAATAAACTAAATAAGATAGCAACTTTCACTATAATTTAAGAAGCCTTTCTTATTTAAGAGGCTATTAACTTAGCCTTTAAAGAAATAAAACTAGAATAAGAACAGCTACCTGTTTAGCTACTAACACTACTTGCTGTATTAAAACTAGCTTAGCAGCTAGCAACAACACTAATTCGTTTTAAGCAACTGTGGGAGCTGAAAAGGAGCAATTGCTTGATCAGGAGGAGTGGAATAAGTGTATTGAACAACTAAGTGCCACAACAAAGTGGTCAATAACTACTTAAGAGGAATAAGACGATCCAGCCTGTATATATAGGCGCTAGCGCGATCGTCACGTGTTCAGCTTGCTAGGATCACCTGCTTAACAGGGTAACCTGTATGTTGCGCATGTTAATACTCTAACACACCCCCTAGGTTAGTGAGATACTATTAATCTAAGCTGTAAGCAACTAGGCAATTGTAATAAATTAAGGTTGTTAATTAAGAGGTCCCTCTGTAATTATAGCTTTTCCTGCCGAATCCTTTATTGTTGTACTAATGCTGCTTGTTGATGTTTTAATTAATCTTAGCAGTCCTAATATTAAAACATTAGATAGACCCTAAATATTGCGTAATTAGTTAGTGCGCAGCCTCTACAACAATATTAATTACGTCTACTACCCCTCTAAAACTTTTGTCCTTAACCTTACTCTAATATTAATTACTAAGCTTTTTAGGACTGTCTTAACTACTATTACTAATATAGTAAGTGTTGCCCTATTGTACTCTTACTAATTAGCTGCTAATCTTTCTAGTGTAGTCTACCCCTAGCAATAATAAGCGCAGCTTAAAGAGCTATTGTTAACAATGTAATTAACGCTTAGAAAGCCTTCGCTAATAACGTAAGAATAGTGCTAAGTATAAGCGTTGCGCGCGCTAAAGCCTATTTAACGATAAGATTTAGTAAGCAGCTAATTTCTAAGATAATAAGAGTTAGTTACCTCTACCTATTAATCCTTTTGCTTACTGCAAGACATCTAGTAGCTCTATTTAAAAGCTAATTGCCTTACCTGCTAAATTAAGCCTACTATTAAGTTCTTATTTAAATTTTAATCTACATAAAAGCCTAACTAAGTAATTAAGCTAGCGTAAAGGCAAGGCTTCTTAAGAGCTAAAGTAAAAGTTATAGTAGATAACTGCTTAAGCAGTAACGCGTGAACAGCAACATAGTAATAGTAATAGGCTAAAAATGCTTACTAATCTGTCTACTAGTCGCATAGCGCCCCCCTTAACTTAGAAAAAGGCGCCTAATAGCTCTTTAAAGATTACTGCTAATCTATTACGCTCTTGCGTTCTACCTTGTAAGCGCTGTATAAAGAAGATGCTAGATAGTTTATATGCTAAACGCCGCTTTAATTGCGTTTAGACTAGTAGTTAGAGTAGCTTACGCTGTAGTAGTTGCTTGTCTTATACCTGCTATACAGTTAATATTAATCTTGCTAATTAATTTATAGCTATGTATAAAGATAAAGAGGTGAGTTTTTAACCTATTAACCTTCTTGCTTAGCTTGCTAACTAGTGTTTAAGGATAGAATATTAATAAGATATACTAAGCTTTAAAAGCTTAACTGCTTAAGGACATTATTGCTTACTGCAAAGAGATTAAGAGCGGCGTTACGTTTACTAGAAAGCCTTCTTTGTAGAAGCCTCCTGTTTATAAATATCGCGCTTAAGAAATATTATATTACAGTTTTGCTGCTTAGCCTCCTACTACTGCTCCTACTCTTATACCTACATTCGCTCCTGCTCCTGCGTAGCAACCCGTACACTAGCTGTAACAGTTAGCTTATTATCTTTAGTAGCAATAGAAGCAACATAAGCAGCCTTAGCAGCAATAGTAGTAACATAAGTAGCCTTAGTAGCAACCTGCTTAAAGGTTGCCACTTTAAGAGCAGGCTGCCCGCAGAACATTACCCTCTACTACTCTATACAATTGTCTTTCTTTTTGTTATCCTAATTGCTATATAACTTATTTATATAAGCGTGATTATTATGCTAAGGTAAGAAGGTAATTATCTAACAACTCTATATATAGAAGTAATAGGTTAGAATTGCGCTGTAATGCTACTTACTTATAGACTCTTACTATTTAGGCTTAGATAGCTTAAATTGCTCTTAAGCTAGCTAAAGCTAAGCAGGCTAAGCGTAATGCAATAATAAAGTCTAGTAAGTATAATAAGTCTAATGCTTATTAGTAATAGAGTTCCTAGTTTTAGTTTAATAGTCTAGCTTACGTTCTCTTGCTTATTGTAAGCAATTAAGAGAAGACTTAGCTTAGTATATAGATGTCGCTGCTTAATACAAATCCTTTGCTTATTCATTATTATTTCCTTTAATTAAATGCTTAACTTGCTAAAGGTTAAGTAACTACTTAAACTTTTTAAACTGTTGTTAAGTAAGCGACTTAATTAGTCTATTAGCTAGCATAATCGCTGTTTCTAGGTATTTAACCTAAAATAATCTTTTAGTAAATTCCTGCTGTAGCTATATGTTTTGTATATCTACATGTCTTAATTAAGTGCTAATCTACTTATTCTTCTTAACTACAAGCCTAATTATTTGTTAATTGTTATACTAGACTATCTAGACATCTTTTAGATTAAGAGACAGCTTGCAAAAGAAGCGCTTAAAGGCTATAGCCTCCTTAGTAGTGTGCTTAAGGGTAAGTAGCTTAGCCTTAGTAGTTAACGTAGTTACTGTAGTCTGCTAAGCTGCCTTCTAAAATATTAGACTACTATATAAGATAGCTATGTATCTATAAGATAATTAATAAGTTTCCTAATCATCTGCAAAAGAAGCATCGCCTGTAATTGTTAGGTCTAGGCTATTATAGTTCTTATATTAGATTGTATCTTATCTTGTTTAATAGAGGTACATAATTACCTGTTTAACAGCTTTTATATGCTAATTGCTAGGGTTTATAAGGAAGTGTGAGAGCTTTAAGATTAAGTAGGCAATATCTAGTTATAGTATAATAGCTGTGTATAGCACTAATCTAACCTTTTTTTAGTAGGCCTTAATCTCTTGCTTAGTTGCTTTACCAGTGTTCTTAATTAGCTCCTCTAACAGCAATAGAGTCTTTAGTAAGCTACTATCTTTTGGCTTAAACTTCTTCGTAATTTTGTTAATGTATATATTATGCATAAGCGTGATTTTTTGCTTCTTACAGTCTCTAATTATCTAGATACTAAGGAACTATTTAACTAATCTTTGTTCCTTTATCTTGTACTTATCTATAATCTTTAACTAAAGATTTATTGCTCTTTACTTATAATCTTTTGCAAAGAGCAGTAGGATATTATTTATATAAAATAATACCAGGATCCTCCTTTCTTAATTAAAGAAAAGGCAGGGCTCCTCTAGTAAGGCAATTAGTCTAATCTCCTTTAGTAACCCTAAGAACTCCTTATACTATAACAGTAGCAAGTCTTGCAATTTATATCGTGCGCGGTTAAGCTATACACACTTCTTTAGCTTTTTAAAGCTATCTAGTATCTTATAAATTACTAGGTTGTCTGCTGTAATTAACGTATTAAGAAATGCTCCTACAACATTATATTGCTTAATCTCTAAATTATTCTTAGCAGTAATTGCTATTACTACTTAGAAGGACTTAGCTGCTAAGGTAGCAGCATAAGCTAAATTAATTAAATCTTTTTCTTAAAGATTATCTCTTATAATAATCTATACCTTGTATTTAAGAAAGAAGCTGTTTTAATTAAACTTATAAGTCTAAACCTACTTTATAAGTATTAGGCAATTATTTGCTTCTTCTCTTAATATCTTAGTCTAAGTTCTATTTTTACTTAACTAATTAATCTCCTTCCTACAGGTATCCTTAAACAAGGCCCTTATAAAATGCTAAAGTAACTGCTTCTATAATCCTAGCAGTTTAGGTAGATTGTCGCGATGCAGTTAAGCATTTCTACTTAGCTTATACTTAGTAAGCAAAGCTGCTATAACTACGTAATTAAGAGTCTTATAGCTTACTAAGTCTTCCTAGGTTACTTACAAACCTAGCAGGTAAGTATTATAAAAGTTATTCTATAATAGATTCTTATAATCTATAATTAATGCATTAACACTACCTGTGCTTTTACTCTTTAGTTAATTATTAGGATCTTAAGTTACGTTCTTACGCTTACGCCTGCTACCTAGCTTACGTAGTAGAAGATAATAATTTGTAGCCTAATCTAGACTTTTGCCTACAATTCTAGTACTACGTTTTATAAGTAGAGGTTAAGCTTGTAATTGCTTACCTTGTCTGCTGTTTAAGGCCTAAGATCTTAAATCTTAAGATAATTTACGCCCTGCTATCTTACTTACCTAAGTAGGTGTTCTATTACAACAAGCTAGCGCGTTAGAGTCTTTAGGCACAAACTATTAGACTAGTAATAAGTTGTTAGGCTTATTTAAAAGAGGCTCCCTACCTCTAAGTATTAATAGATTAGCTTCTTTTAGCATGCGCAATCCTATTTAATTATTAATAACTTTGTAATTAATTGCGTTGTTGCTCTCTAGAGTCTTTAGTTTAGGAGTTAGTTCTAGGGTAGTAAGACTAGTATTTTACTGCTAATCTAAGCAAGTTCTTAATAGTGTACTAGCCTTATGCTCTATTTGCTTAGCGTCTTCTAATCTACTCTTGTCTTTAGTAGGTAGGCCTTCCTTACTACTTAAGATAGTAGATAGATTACTCCTAAAGTCTTTAGTAGTTAGCTGCGTATCTTAATTTACTCTTCCTTAAACAGGCGAAAGGTCTAAATCCTTTTTTAGATTAACTAGCTTGCTATTATAAAGGATCTCTACAATCTTAATTACTTAATCTCTTAGCAGCTTTTTCTCGCAATCTCTTTTGTAAAATTAACGCTTATTAAAGGTTATATTATAGGTAGTAATTACCTAATTAAGTGTTAGTACTTATATGTAGTATATGTTAGAGGCTTAATAACTAACTAATTAACTAATATAGCTGTGAGGATTAACCTTAAATCTTTAATAATTACGCCTAGCTGCCTTCTTCTTGTTTAAAGGATAAGCTCGGCAGCTATAGGCATAGATTCTACTCTAGTCTAGGCGTAGATTAGTAGTTTAGTGTCTAATCTTAGGTAGTTAATAATATTAGAAATATTTCCTAAACTATTCTTTAAGCACCTAGTTAGGGGATTAGTAGCTATAGATCTTAGTAGGGCTTATTTCATATAAGTAAACTACTGTATTTATAATTACTAGCTAAAGCTTAGCTAGTAGATTAGCGCTTATGCGCATTTTAATAGCCTTTGTAATTAGCTCTTAACTAGCTCTCTCTGCTGAGCTATTAGGCTTATAAGTATATAGCAGTGGTGTCTTAATTACAATTTTTTTCTCTATTGCTTATTCCTTATATCTTAATTGCCCTCTCTAAGGCAGTGTAGTAGTATTATTATTTTAATAGATCTCTATAATCTTCTACTAATATTTCCTCTTAATTCTTATAGCAAAGCCTTTAATTATAGGCATAATATTATTGAGTGTCTTTAACTAGATATTATAATTATACAGCTTGCCTAAGTAGTCTTTCTTAATAATCAGTGCCTATTTCTTAAGTAGCTAACTAGTTAGAAAATTAAACAAATCTTATAAGATTTTATAAAAAAGTTGTAGTAATCTCTTTTTTAGTTGCTGTAAGATTACTTATAAGGCATAAGCTGATGCGTAGTGTTTATATTTTAATAGCTTCTTGCTAGTAATCTTAACGTTCTGCGCTAAGCAGACTAAGGCTTTAATAGCTTGTTATCCTAGGTGTTCTAATTATTAATGCTATAGGTCCTTATTACTAGTATGTAACTAAGGTTTCCTTAATTGCGATACAGTGTTCACAAGCAGTAGTTAAGTAGGGTAATAAGTAAGTTGCTTGTATTTAATAAACAAGAGATTAAAGTAACACTTAAGGTTAATTAAGATAACGTTTTTCTTAATTATTTTAAATTGCAAGGTATAATTATATCCTAAATACTAAATACCTGCCTGCTTAAGCTGTGCTTCTAATACAATATTAATATAGAAACCTAGTACAACCTTAACGTTAGTAAGTAAAAGATTAGCTGTCTTAGGGCTAGCCTTGCTGTATAGGACGTTCTTAAGCAGCCTGTTTCCTATACTAGCAACTAGTATAAGTTAAGTGCCTGCCTTAATAGTTTTGTCCTTAGCGTATTCGCTAAAGGTGCCTAGTACTATGTAATCTATAGTATTAACTTGGTAGACTACTAACCTACTATCTATAATCGTGCAGAGGGACAGGGCATAAGGGGTAAAGGCTACACTAAATACATTTAGTCTAATTTCCTTAATAAGGTCTTTTAGGTTAATTAATGCTAAAACTAATAAGCTAGGGTAAGATCTACTTAACTTATTAGTAGCTAATCTACTAGTGCTAGCCTTCTAGCCTTCTTTTTTAATCTAGATGCGTAAAGTTGCTTATTTATTACTATTCTATTGCTTAAGGATCTTCTTTTTGTCGTCGTCTAATAGTTTAATTAGTATACTGCTAGGAGGGCTTAATTTAGTAACTGCAGTTTAAAGTTAATAGCAGTTACGTAGTATCTAGAAATGCTTGCTTATAGGCTTTTTACTAGCCTTATAGGGGCAAAGGTGCGATTACTTACTACCCTTATTTAACTTTAAGTTGTTAGCGCTAGTAGACTATTAAGCTACCCTTAATCTAGATCTAGTTTAGAACACTGCGTGATCTTTTCCTTTTAAAGAAGTAAATAACTAATCTTATATTAAAACACTAAAGATCTTTCCTAGATTATTAAGGGTTAACTAAGCTTTTCTAAGTACTATTACTTATGCTAGCTTATTTTGCTTCTTGTGTAACTAGTCTAGTGCGATTTTAGTGCCTAAGGCGTCTAAAAAATTAGTAATTACTAATAGCCTAACAACCTTAAGGAGCGAGTAGATTGTTACTTGTTAATACAGTAGCTACCACTTAGTAAACTATTACTTAGGGCCTATTTGTCCCTAGCAAGCCTTATTAAGGTGTGATCTGTACTACGCCCTAATTAAATATTAAGTATTCTAATTTGTAGGTGCAAGATCCTCCTTTAGGATCTTTACTAATGCTTAAAGACTAGTAAGGTTTTAAGTAATTATGCTTATTAAGGCGTTTAAAAGCAGGTCTAGATAGACAGTCTTGCTAATTTAGTCCTTGACATTAGTAATCTTAGTAACTTTTCTTGTTTATTAAGTAGCTTGTACCTTGTACCTGTTAACTAGCTCGTTATAATTATTCTTTTTATACTTAGCATTAAGTAATTAAGCCTTGTATTTGTGTTAAGCAATCTTATAGTCCTCTTATATTTAAGCGCTAGCGCTAGGTAATAGAGCAACTAGCTACTTAATATCTTTAGGCAGTTCTAGATACTGTAGCTCCTAGTAATCTATTAAGGGTACGTCTAGGAGATCAGGATTAACCTAATCCTAAATGCCTTTCTCTAAGTAGTGTAGCCTTAATAGAGCAAACTAGATTAGCTAGTCTAATTAAGCCTTAAGGATTACCCCTAAGGCAATAAGCAGTGTATTAGTAAGGTCTATCTTAAGATAAGATGCTACGTGTAGGATCACGACGTAGGTTTTTGTTAAGGTAACAACGAATTAATTAGTTAGTCGTTAGGTAGCTCGTATTAGAAAGAGGTTAATTGTATAATTAATAAGTAAGAGAGGTATAGCAGTAGCAGCGATCTGCTAGCTATGCTGTAGGAGAATAGAGGAGAGTAGAATAATAATTAAACAGTTAACCTTACAGCTTGCTAATTGCGTAGTAGGAATTAAAACTACAATTAAGTAGCTAGGCTTATAACTGTAGGAGCTGAAAAGGAGCAATTGCTTGATTAGGAGGAGTGGAATGAGTGTATTAAACAACTAAGTGCCACAACAAAGTGGTTAATAACTACTTAAGAGGAATAAGATGATCTAGCCCGTATATATAGGCGCTAGCGCGATCGTCACGTGTTCAGCTTACTAGGATCACCTGCTTAACAGGGTGACCCGCATGTTGCGCATGTCAATACTCCAACAGCAACTTAATTTAAATACTTTTAACAAAATAAGAAAGATATACTAAATTTTTAAGAAGCAGCTTACTGCTTAAAGAGAAAACAACTAAGAAGACTTGAATACAGAAAGATGGACGTGTAATTACGCCTTTAGTAGGCTTAAAGGCTTATCAGCAACCTTAACGCTACTTTACTTTAACTAGACAGAATTATTAGACGCCTAGAACTTTAAATACTTATTAAACTTCTTTGATTAGATGTTTAGAGATCTATACGGTTCTAAAAAGCGAGAAACAAACTCTAGTCAATGTTTTAAAGCAAAAGAAGTATCTGTAATTGTATTATAGAATTTTAGAAATAGTTGCTATTATTAAATAGCAACTTAGATAAGAATACAAAATTAATGCTTTTTTAAAAAAGCTTTACTTATAAGCTTAAGATAAGCTTGTAAGTTTTACTTTCTTAGACTTAAGTAATTTGTAGAACAATTCTATTAAAATTGTAGACTATTTATACAGGATAAAGCAATACTCTAAAGGCTAAGACAAGCTTAAAGAACAATACTCTAAAAATAGAGACTAGGAAAAGCCTAAAGAGTACAGACTAAGACGCGTTTCTTTTTCTTCTCTTCCTTTTATAGAAGACTAGATAGAAAGAATTAAGTGTTACTAGTAAATTAGCTAGGCTACGCAGGTTTAGTAATCTAGAACTAAACAAGCTAATAAAAAAAGAACGTTGTTTTACTTGTAAGCATAAAGGACACTTATCTATAAATTGTACTATAGAGAAGACGCTAAAAAAAGACGACTGTATGCAAGTCTTTAAAAGTAAAGGCAAAAAAAAATAGGAAAAAAAGCTTAAGTAGCAAAGACACTCTAAAGAACTAGCATTTAAATTGAGAAAAAGAATAACTCTTGCTTAAAGTTACTAGCAAGAGCTATACATAAGCTAAAATAACTTAGTAAAGAAATAAGCTAGTTTTAAAAAGGATAAAAGTAGCAATAGAATTACTGTTTAAATATTAGTAAATTGTTACACTTTTGCTTTAACTTTTATTAATATAGGAAACCTTATATACTCTCTTATTAGCTTCTAACTTATTAGGAACGCTATTTTGTAGTACATCTTTATTTCTTTGCACAGATTAAAAGAAGTTACAAAAAAACTTAGAATAATTAATAAAATTGCTAAGTTAGAGATTAACATTAAAGTATACAAATATACTATCTAGGGCTATGTTACTTCTACACACCCTAAATATAATATAATACTTAGACAGCCTTAGATAAAGAAAAAAGAGGTTACTATTGCTCTTTTTAAAAAGTTAATTTACATCTACCCTCCTAGACAAAGAAATAAACTGCTAAGCACTAAAAACTACCTTGTTTTAGAAAGCAAAAAGTTAAAGTAAATAAATACAACAGCTTATTACTCTTATATAAATAAGTGAAAAAGAACAAGTTAATTTAGACTTTTACAGCTTTTTTTAAAGATATCAAAAAGGCCTTAAATTTTAAAAAAAGTAAATGTTTTATTATTACCACTTAAGGCGTACTAACACATAGCTTAGATATTTAAGGTATAAACTGCTTCTGCACTACCCCCTTTATATAAACTTAAAGTTAATTACTAAATTAAGTTATAAAAAGATAAATATAGAAAGAAAAAAGAACCTCCTTAGGGTCCTTTATACAAAATAAGTAGACTAGAGCTTTTAGTTCTACGCAAAGAGCTAATATCTGTATCAAATAAAAAATAAATTAGAGCTAGCAGTTTTATAGCCTCTTCTTTAGTTTTATCTACTAGGAAACTTAAAGAAGAATTATAGTTCTATGTTAATTACTAAGCTTTTAACAAGAAAAAACTATTATCTTTTACTTTTAATTTAAGAGACGCTAAATAATATTACTAAAGCAAAATTGTTTACAAAATTTAACGTCTCTGCAGCTTTTTACAAAATTAGAATTAATGTAAGAAATAAGTAGAAGACTACTTTCTACACTAAATTTAGATTATATAAATAGTTAGTTACTTCTTTTAGTATAACAAACGCTTCTAGCATCTTTTAATAATATATTAACTAGACACTACGCAAGTACATTAACAATTTCTGTTCAGCTTACCTAGATAATGTATTAATCTACATAAATAGCATGCTTAGAGAACACTAACGCAATACAAACAAGGTTCTAGAAGTAATTTATTTATTTTTTAAGGTGTCAAGGGTGGTGGTTGTTGTTGTAGTTAAAATGGGGTTCTAAAAAAGTGAAAAGCAGCTACCCTCTACTAAGTAATTACAAAAGTCAAAAAGACAAGATTGTGTGTAGTTAATGAGATTCAAAAAGTAGGTGGATAAGTTCTAGGAGGAAAGCTTAGACTACTAAGCAATAATTAGGGTTAAAAAAATTGCTAAGGTACTAAGAAACGACACTAGTTAAAACGTGTCTAACAGCGATTGCCAGCTTATAGCTAACAACAAGATTATAGTAAGATTACAATAAAATTGCAACATAATGTAATAGAGGAGGGAAAGGATACGTATGTACTACAGCAGGAGCCTGTAATACTTTATAAAGCTAAAGCTACTACTTCTTACCTACTGCTTCTTACTTTCTAAACAGCACTACATACAAACAATTTGCATATAATACGCTATAATAGTGTATAGCTTTTATAATAAGTGTCTTTTTAACCTTAACTCTTATCTAAAAATAGGAAGCTTTCTTGTTGTACACCTAGCCTCTAAACTAGTCTAGCTTAAACTAATTATATAGATACCTAAGTTTATTAAGCATCTATAAACTTAGCCTTTTTAGGACTTTATAATTATATCTCTTATAAACAACTCTAGAATCCGCGATATCTCTATATATAAAAAAAATGTTAAGCCTTAACTTAGCTAGTTATAGAAGAAATACAAGATTTATAGAGTGTTTGCTAATACTAGCAAAGTACTTAAAATACTCTACTTTAGTATTCCTTTCTTCTTGTTAATTATGTATAAGCTAAGTAAAGAAACTATTAACTAGTTAGGCTAGCTATTACATAACGTTAAAATAGTAATAAAGAAGAAAGAGGTAAGAAAGAAGGAGTAGGTGTTCTATTGTTGTATATATAAGTTAGAAAGCAAGGTAATAATAGTGCTGTTTCTTTAATTTGTTTAAGAGTACCTAGAAGTAAAGCCTTAATATAAGTAGGTAGTATAGACAAGATAGGGCGCGTTAAGTTAGAAGGCGATTTGCGTCTTTGTCTTGCTTTTCTTTATTTCTGTCTAAACATGCTAGAGTAACACACTAATTACATGTTAGTAATGCTCAACAAGGGGGCATAAGCTTTAATACCTATAATTAGCAATAAATCTTTTTTTTTACTAAAAAGGTGTCTACAAAATGTGTGGTCACATCAAAAGGTTGTCTTAAAAGGCCGAAGCGTAGAACTAAAAGCTCTAGATAACTTATATTCTATAAAGGGCCCTAAGGAGGTTCTTTTTTCTTTCTATTTTTGCCCTTTTATAACTTAATTTAGTAATCAACTTTAGGTCTACGTAAAGGAGGGAGTATAGAAACAGTTTATAACTAAAAAATCTAAGCTATGTGTTAGTACGCCTTAAGAAGTAATAACAAAATATTTACTTTCTTTTTAAAAGCTAGTGCCTTCTTAATATCCTTAAAAGAAGCTTTGAAGGTCTAAATTAACTTATCTTTATTACTTATCTAATATAAGAGTAATAAGCTACTGCGTTAATTTTCTTTAACTTTTTGTTCTCTAAAACAAGGCAGTCTTTAGTACTTAGTAGTTTAATCTTTTATCTAGAAAAGTAAATATAGATTAACTTTTAAGAAAAAGTAATAGTCACCTTTCTTCTATTTGTCTAGAGCTATCTAAGTATTAGATTATATCTAAGGTGTGTAAAAGTAATATAGCCCTAGATAGTATTCTTGTATCTTTTCATGTTAATCTCTAACCTAGCAACTTTATTAATAGTTCTAGGTTTTTCTATAACTCTTTCTAATCTGCGTAGAGAAATAAAGATACACTATAAACTAGCGTTCCTAATAAGTTAAGAGCTAATAATAGAGTATATAAGGTTTCCTGTATTAATAAGAATTAAAGTATAAGTATAATAATTTACTAACATTTTAATATTAATTCTATTACTACTTATTTATTTTTAGGGTATCAAAGGTGGTGGTTGTTGTTGTAGGCAAAATGGGTTTTCCAAAAAAGTGAAAAGCAGCTGCCCTCTACTAATCAGTCGCAAAAGTTAAAAAAAGATTGTGTGTAGTTAACAAAATTCAAACGGTGAGTGGATAAGGTCCACGCGCTAAGCGCTCAGAGCAGAAAAGCTCAGACTACTAAGCGAAATCAGGGTTAAAAAATTTGCTAAAGGTACTAAAAAACGACACCAATTGAAACGTGTTCAACGGCGATTGCCAGCCTATAGCTGGCAACAAGATTGCGATGGAGGTGGAGGAGGTAGAGGTAGAGGAGGGTAAGGACACGTACGTTACCGCAGCGGGAGCCTGCAATACTTTATAAAAGCTCCCTGCCTACTGCTTCTTACCTTTAGGATTTCCCACACCACACGGTACTGCATACAAACGATACAATGCTTAGACTATTCTTCTCCCTGTTTAACACGAAGACTAATAGCTTACATTAAGTAAAGTTAGACCTTACTAGGTCACTATACAAGAAGCTATAGTAGTAGATTACAAAGCCCGCGTTTACTTTTGTTAAGCGGCCTCCCTAGTTAGTTGAAGAGGAGCTGTTGGCGGTAGCTCCTATAGTAATTAGGTGGACGCAGAGGTTGAATTCTGTTATTTATTAACACCTTATTAATGCGTCTAGTATTATAGATGTGAAGGTTACAATAGAGGTTGTAAAAGGCTTGTTTGGCGGTAAGTCTATTAAATACGTTGCGCATGTTAATAGTCTAGGTGCAGTAACGGTGTGTTATCTTACAAATCTCCTCCTGCGTAAATACAGCCTTAGTAGAGAGACCTTACAGTGGCTCTACGAGGAGTAAGAGCGTGTTAAAACAGCTATTGAGCAGCTGGGACAAACTAACGAGCAGGAGGATTTTGTGAGTCGCCTCTAGGGATAGGAGAGCTGTGCTTAGATGGTGACGCTGTTGTCGTATGTTTACATCTGAGTATAGGCGCAAGTTGCGGTCAGCAGTAAATGGTCATCAGTAAATGGTCATCAGTCAAGAGGGTTAGTTAGAGGGATATCGCGCATCTTCGTTTCCGTCTGAACATGCGACACACCAATTGCGTGCCAGCAATGCCGAACAAGGGGGCATGAGCCCGGATACCTGTTGTTAGCAATAAATCTTTTTTACCAAAATGGTGTCTACAAAATGTGTGGTCACATCAAAAGGTTGTCTCAAAAGGCCGAAGCCACTATTACTACTTATATCCTTTTTAAAACTAGCTTATTTCTTTGTTAAGTCTTCTTAGCTTACGTGTAGCTCTAACTAGTAACTTTAAGCAAGAGCTATTCTTTTTCTAAATTAGAATTTAGATTTTTAAAGGTAATTTTGCTACTTAAGCTTTTCTTACTAAGCTTTCTTACTTTTATCTTTAAAGACTTTAATACTTTATTTTTTAAGGTGTCAAGGGTGGTGGTTGTTGTTGTAGTCAAAATGGGGTTCCAAAAAAGTGAAAAGCAGCTACCCTCTACTAATCAATCGCAAAAGTCCAAAAAAAAGATTGGGTGTAGTCAACGAGATTCGAACGGTGGGTGGATGAGTTCTAGGAGGAAAGCTCAGACCACCGAGCGATAATCAGGGTCAAAAAATTTGCTAAGGTACCAAAAAACGACACCAGTTGAAACGTGTCCAACGGCGATTGCCAGCCTATGGCTGACAACAGGATTACAGTAGGATTGCAATAGGACTGCAACATGAAAAGACTTTAATACATTAGTCCTCTTTTTCTTCTTCTTTTTTCTTAGTATCTTTTCTTCTGTAGTACAATCTATAGCTAAGTGTCCTTTCTACTTGTAAGTAAAATAACGTCCTTCCCTTATTAGCTTATTTAGCTCTAGATCGCTAAACCTGCGTAGCTTTGCTACTCTTCTAGTAAACTCTATTCTTTCTATCTAGTCTCCTATAGGAAGAAGAGGAGGAGAAACACGTCTTAGCCTATATTCTTTAAGCTTTTCCTAGTCTCTATTCTTAGAGTATTGTTCTATAGGCTTATCCTAGCCTTTTGTTACGACTATCGCTGCCTAGCCCCACTATAGCCACGACCTAGACCAGGGCTGCTCTTACTAAGCGAGAGGACCCGCAGAGCAGAAGAAGTCTTAGCGCTCTTACTAATCTTACGATCTGCACAAAGCACCTAGAGCAAGAAAGTAGTAGTACTCTTACTAATCTTATTAATTTTATAGAGCAGGCAGAGCACGGAGATTATAAGATGTCTACTTACTAGTATATAGTCTTAGGCATTAAACTCTTATAGTTTAGTATGTTTAACTTTAAGTAATAATCTAAAGATTAGTTATTACCTTCTTAACTCTTATGTTATTATAATTAATCTACTCATTATGTTAATACACCCTATACTATTACATTAATCTACTAATTATGCTAGTACAACTCTCTTGTCTATTACACTTACTTATTCCTAAGAACTAATACTAAGTTATTTAAAGATAACTTTTACACTTTAAACACCTTTAAGATAAGTAATCTTACTATAGATATACCTAATAATTCCCTTACTAGAAAGACTATAAGCCGCGCTAATAAGCCTAAGACTTATTATAGTAATTATAGCAAGCTTAACGCTTAGCTCCTCTAGGTTAATAGATACTTCTACATTAAAGAAGACAGGATTAATAATAATAATAAAGTAGTCTTAGCCTCTACGTATTTTTAAGGATATGCGGAGAAGTAGGCTAACTTAATTTTTAACGCTATATAGATAGTACTAATATAGACGCTAACAATATAGCCTTAGTTAAAGACTAAGATACCTTTAAAGCTAAGATAAAAGAAGTTTTCTTGCTTCTTAAAGAATCTATAATTGCAGAGTAGAAGATTTAAAGACTATAATAAACTAAGTCTACTACTAACTATATAACTAAATTCTAACAGTATAAGATAGTTATTTAATAGGACAACAACGCTTTAATATAGATATACTAATAAAGTCTTAAACCTACTATATAACAGAAACTTATAAGAAGCAGAGCTAACTTTAATATACCTAACAAACTTATAGCTAAAGCTATTAGAGTTAATAATAAACTTTATAAGCTTATATTAGAGGAATAGTTATTTGTGCTAGAGAATTATGTACCTAAGAATACAGACGCTTAAGCACGTTAAACATTTTAATACTTATACCCTAACTAAGAACGTTAGTAAAACTATATACCTAGGACCTTAGGGCATTACACTACTAATAGCTATAAGCTAATACACTTTAATAATATTAATAAAATACTAAGAAGAAAGAAGTTTGCGTATAATAAAAGTAATAAGAAAGTTACTTATTATACATATAGTAAGAAAGGTTACATAAAACAGGACTACTAAAGCTAAGGCAAGGTAACTTAATAACTTAATATTATTTACTATATAGAACCTAATAATAATCTAGATAATAGATAGAATATTATTACACGACCTACTATTACGATTTAAGGACAGGACTAAGTAAGTATTAATAGACTAGATAACCTAATTATAATTACTCTAGAGGAAGCCTTAGATAACAATATTTCTAAGATAGTGCTAGACAAAAATATAGAAGCAACCCTAGTAGAAGAAACTAAATATAGCAAGATAGCTAAGTTTTAGGAAAGCCATTAACTAGCTATACTAATTACATAGGAAGAGCTAGTAGTATATAATAAGAAGACAGTTCCTATGTGTATATAAAAACTTCTTACCTATACTATAGAAGATAGATATAATATTAGTATATAGGTACTACTACATATAGAAACTAGATGCTTTATAGATCTAGTAGAGAAGACTAACGCCCTACTTAAGTAACTTAGACAACCTAAGAAAATATTTATAGAAATTTATAGAAGAATATTCCTAGACTATAGCTAGTATACTAATTTACTAGAGGAACTGTAGAAGAAAGGACTTACTCTAGTAGCAACTACTAACAAGGCTATACATAATAATTTTATATAGATATAGACTAAAGAAGCTAAAGCTTTTTAGAATAAACTAACACGTTAGCTCTTAGATAAAGAGAAGAAGAAAATTTACAACAAACTTAAGGTAATACAATAATAGTATAAGGCTTAAGATAATAGCCGCGCTAAAGATATATACTACTAGACAGACGTGCGTGAACTAGAACATACAAAGTATTTATAGACTATATTTATTTTTTAAGGTGTCAAGGGTGGTGGTTGTTGTTGTAGTCAAAATGGTGTTCCAAAAAAGTGAAAAGCAGCTACCCTCTACTAATCAATCGCAAAAGTCCAAAAAAAGATTATGTGTAGTTAACGAGATTTAAACGGTAGGGAGATGAGTTCTAGGAGGCAAGCTTAGACCACTAGGCGATAATCAGGGTTAAAAAATTTGCTAAGGTACTAAAAAACGACACTAGTTAAAACGTGTCTAACAGCAATTGCCAGCCTATAGCTAATAATAGGATTATAGTAGGATTGCAATAGAATTGTAATATAATGCGATAGAGGAGGGAAAGGACATATATGTTCTGCAGCGGGAGCCTGCAATACTTTATAAAGCTACTACTTCTTACCTACTACTTCTTACCTTTTAAACAGCACTACATATAAATAATTTGCATATAATACGCTACACTGTAATATAGTATACAACCTCTGTAATAAGCATCTCCTTAACTTCAACTCTTATCTAAAGACAGGAAGCTTTCCTATTATACACCTAGCTCCTAAACTAGTCTAGCTTAAGCTAATTATGTAGACACCTAAGCTTATTAAGTATCTACAAACTTAGCTTCTTTAAGACTTTATAATTATATCTCTTATAAATAACTCTAGAATCTGCAATATCTCTATGAATAAAAAGAATGTTAAGCCTTAACTTAGCTAGTTATAAAAAGAATACTGGCTTCGGCCTTTTAAGACAACCTTTTGATGTGACTACACATTTTGTAGACACCTTTTTGGTAAAAAAAAAGATTTATTGCTAACAACAGGTATTAGGGCTTATGCCCCCTTGTTTGGCATTGCCGGCACGCAATTAGTATGTCGCTCTAGCATGTTTAGACAGAAACGAAGATGCGCGATATCCCTCTAACTAACCCTCTTAACTAATAACATTTACTAATAACTATTTACCGCTGACCGCAACTTCTGTTGTCTTTATTGCTATCCCGGCGGTGTTGCAGTCGCGGCGTTTCTAGCGCCTATACTTAAATGTAAACATACGATAACAGCGTTACTATCTAAGTATAGCTCTCCTATCCCTAGAGACAACTTACAAAATCCTTCTACTTATTAGTTTGTCCTACTACTTAATAGCTATTTTAATACGCTCTTGCTCCTTATAAAGCTACTGCAAGGTCTCTCTACTAAAGTTATATTTACATAGGAGGAGATTAGTAACATAACACACTATTACTACACCTAGACTATTAACATGCGTAACGTATTTAATAGACTTACTACTAAATAAGCCTTTTACAACCTCTATTATAACCTTAACATTTATAATACTAGACGCATTAATAAGGTGTTAATAAATAATAAAATTTAACCTCTACGTCTACCTAATTACTATAGGAGCTACTGCTAACAGCTCCTCTTTAACTAACTAGGGAGGCTACTTAATAAAGGTAAACGCGGGCTTTATAATCTACTACTATAGCTTCTTATATAGTAACTTAGTAAGGTCTAATTTTATTTAATGTAAGCTATTAGTCTTTATGTTAAATAGAGAGAAGAATAGTCTAAGCATTATATTGTTTGTATACAGTACTGTATAGTGTAAGAAATCCTAAAGGTAAGAAGTAGCAAGTAGGAAGCTTTTATAAAGTATTGTAGGCTCCTGCTGCGGTAACATACGTGTCCTTACCCTCCTCTACCTCCACCTCCTCTACCTCCACCTCCTCTACCTCTATCGCAATCTTATTGCTAGCTATAGGCTAGCAATTGCTGTTAAACACGTTTTAATTAGTGTTGTTCTTTAGTACCTTTAGCAAATTTTTTAACCTTAATTTTGCTTAGTAGTCTAAGCTTTTCCACTCTATGCGCTTAGCGCGTAGACGTCATCTACTTACTATTTAAATTTCGTTAACTATACATAATCTTTTTTTGACTTTTGCGACTAATTAGTAGAGGGCAGCTGCTTTTCACTTTTTTAGAAAACCTAATTTGACTACAACAACAACCACCACCTTTAATACCTAAAAAAAAATAGAAAGAATACAAGATCTATAAAGTGTTCGCTAATACTAGCAAAGTACTTAATATACTCTACTTTAGCATCTCTCTCTTCTTGTAAATTATATATAGGCTAAGTAAAAAAAACTACTAACAAGTTAGGCTAGCTGTTACATAACGTTAAAATAGTGATAGAGAAGAAAGAAGTAGAAAAAGAGGAGTAGGCGTTCTATCATTGTATGTATAGGTTAGAAAGTAGGGTAATAATAATGCTGCTTCTTTAATTTATTTAAAAGTACCTAGAAGTAAAGCCTTAACATAAGTAGGCAGTATAGGCAGGATAAGGCGCGTTAAGTTAGGAGATGATTCGCGTCTTTGTCTTGCTTTTCTTTATTTCTATCTAAATATGCAACACTCTAATTGCGTGCTAGTAATGCTAAACAAGGGGGCATAAGCCCTAATACTTGTTGTTAGCAATAAATCATTTTTTTTACTAAAAAGGTGTCTACAAAATGTATAGTTATATTAAAAGGTTGTCCTAAAAGGCCGAAGCTATTATAACTCTTATAAGTAGTATACGTTTTTTAGTAAGTCTTTTAATGTATTGTATAAGCTTTCTCTTGTGTTGTAGGTAGAAAAAAAGGTAGCTAACCCCGCGCAGCTAAGTTTGCCCTTATTGTCTTTAAGCGAGTGTACAATAGCTAATCCTATGCCTTTTTACAACTTTGTAATAGCTAAAAAATGCGCCTTCTTTACGCCATTTAATATCTTTAATTGCTTTCTAAATTAGATCTAGATTAGTAGAGATATAACGTATTTTGTGTAGGTGGTTGTTGTGTTAGGGTAGGTCATTAAGCGAACTGGGTCATTGAGTGCACGGACACGGTACCGTGTCTGTGCGCGTTTTAAGCCAGTTTGAGTTTTGAGCCACTTTACCAAAACCACCACCTATACAAATCGCGTCATAACTCCACCAATATGGACCTGATTCAGGAAGCAATTGAAGCAATTAAATCGCGCGCACTAGGCCCATTTTTCTTGTATTACAAAGTTGCAAATTAATTCAATATTAATTAGTCTACGCTCGCTTAAGACACCAGCGCCTAAACTAGCCTTACTAACTCGCCCACTAACTACTTTACCTACACCAAGAAACTGAGCTCCTACAGTATATTACTACGCTTACTAAACAACGTACACTACCTACAAAAGTAATAATACGCAACTTTGCTTTATTTTTAGCTAGTAGAAAAGTTTTAGAAAGCTAGGTTACTCGCTTTATTAACAGGAATCCTACCTATCTTATCTTACGCTAGTAGGCAGGAATGAATCGCAATTGCCACAAAGCTAATTTAGAGGCTAAATATAGCCTCTATTTTAAGCTACTATATAAGAAAACAAAGTAATACAATATAGAGCCTTCTTAAATCTTCAATATAAATAAGAAAGGCTTTATAATTAAAGTAAATAGAAGGTTACAAAGGGTGTTTAACAAGAGGATATACGATTAAAAAGAAGTAACAGCTGCAACTTAGAATAGTTCTAGAGAGTAAGTAACTATCCTGGCCTGTGTTAGTTCAGACAGTACAGCTTTATCTCTAGCTCTTATTTTTTAGTTAGCTGTTAGAGCTCTCAAATTAAGCTAGGTTAAGAATATTAATAACAAAAAGCACTTAGTATTTGTTAGCTTATTTTCTTCTACCTAGACTAACAATAATATAAGTCTAGCCTGGCTTAAAGAGGTCTTTAAAAGAGAGACTGGATAAAAAGCTTATTTAAGATACTAATTACTTCTTTTTAAAAGCTATAAATCTTACTTAACTATAAATTTTATTAATCACTGTAACAACTATAAAATCTTATTAGCCATATTTTCTTTTTACTTAACTTATACGCTTATATTGCTTAATATTCAATTATTTAAGCCTTTTTTAACTGCCTACTTAACTAATGTTGGAGTATTGACGTGCGCAACATGTGGATCACCCGGTTGATCAGGTGATCCTAGTAAGCTGAACACGTGACGATCGCGCTAGCGCCTATATATACGGGCCAGATCGTCTTATTCTTTTTTAGTAGTTATTGGTCACTTTGTTGTAGCACTTAGTTAATTAATACACTCATTCCACTCCTCCTAATCAAGCAATTGCTCCTTTTTAGCTCCTACAGTTATAAGCCTGGCTGCTTAATTATATTTTTTATTCCTACTGCGCAATTAGCAAGCTGTAAGATTAACTTTTTGATTAGCCTTTTACTCTTCTCTATTCTCCTACAGCACAGCCAGCTGATTGCTGCTGCTGCTATACCTCTCTTATTAATTATACGATTAACCTCTTCCTAATACAAGCTACCTAGCTACCTACTAACCGACCGATCGATCCGTCGTCACCTCAACGACAGCCCACGTCCTGATCCTACATAGCATCTTAAGATAGACCTCACTAATACACCGCTTGTCGCCTTAGGGGTAATCCTTAAGGCTTAATTAGACTAGCTAATCTAGTTTGCTCTATTAAGGCTACACTGCTTAGAAAAAGGTATCTAGTATTAAGTTAATCCTGATCTCCTAGACGTACCCTTAATAGATTACCAGGAGCCACAGTATCTAGAACTGCCTAAGGATATTAAGCAGCTAGTTGCTTTATTACCTAGCGCTAGCGCTTAAATACAAGAGGACTATAAGATTACTTAACACAAATACAGGGCTTAATTACTAAATTCTAAGTATAAAAAAGATAATTACAACAAGCTAGTTAATAAGTACAAGGTACAAGCTGCTTAATAGATAAGAAAAGTTGCTAAGATTACTAATATTAAGGACTAGATTAGCAAGACTGTCTATTTAGACCTGCTTTTAAACGCTTTAATAAGAATAATTACTTAAAACCTTACTAGCCTTTAAGCCTTAGTATAGATGTTAAAGGATGATCTTGTACCTATAGATTAGAATACTTAGTATTTAATTAGGGCGTAATACAGATCACACTTTGATAAGGCTTGCTAGGAATAAAAAGGCCTTAAGTAATAGTTTACTAAGTAGCAGCTCCTATATTAACAAGTAACAATCTACTTGCTTTTTTAGGTTGTAAGGCTGTTAGCAGTTACTAATTTTTTAGACGCCTTAGGCACTAAGATTGCACTAAACTAGTTGCGCAAGAAGCATAATAAGCTAGCATAAATAATAGTGCTTAGTAAAGCTTATTTTACTTTTCATAATCTAAGAAAGATCTTTAGTATTTTATTGCAAGATTAGTTAATTACTTCTTTAAAAGGAAAAAGACACGCGGGATTCTAAACTAGATTTAGATTAAAGCTAGCTTTACAATTTACAAGCGCTAACAACTTAAAGTTAAACAAAAGTAGTAGATAAATATATTTTTGCCTCTACAAGGCTAAAAAAAGCTTGTAAGCAAGCACTTTTAAACACTACGTAACTGCTATTAACTTTAAACTGCAGTTACTAGATTAACCCTTTCTAGCAGTATACTAATTAAGCTGTTAGATAACAACAAAAAAAGATTCTTAAGTAATAAAACAGCAATAAATAGGCAACCTTACGCAATTAGATTAAGAAAAAAGGCTAGAAAGCTAGCACTAGCAGATTAGCTACTAATAAGTTAAGTAAATTCTACCTTAGCTTATTAGTTTTAGCATGAATTAACCTAAAAGACCTTATAAAAGGAATTAGACTAAATATGTTTAGCGCAGCTTTTACTTCTTATGCCTTGTTCCTTTGCACAATTATAGATAGTGGAGCAGCAGTCTACTTAGTTAATACTTTAAATTATATAGTACTAGGCACTTTTAGTAAATGCGCTGAAGACAAGACTGTTAAAGTAGGCACTTAATCTATTTTGGATGCTGTAATAAGAAACAGGCTACTTAAGAACATTCTATATAGTAAGGCTAGCCTTAAAACAGCTAATCTTTTGCTTACTAAAGTTAAGGTTGTACTAAGTTTCTATGTTAATATTATATTAGAAGCACGGCTTAAGCAGGTAGGTATTTAGTATTTAAAATATAATTATACCTTGCAATTTAAAACAATTAGGAAAAACGTTGTCTTAATTAACTTTGAGGATTACTCTAATTTCTTATTTATTTAATACAAGTAACTTTTTTGTTATACTGCTTTACTACTACTCGTGAACGCTGTAACGCGATAAAGGAAACCTTAGTTGCGTACTAGCGATAAGGACCTATAGCATTAATAACTATAACACCTAGAATAACAAGCTATTACAGCCTTAGTCTGCTTAGCGCAGAACATTAAAATTACTAGCAAGAAGCTATTAAAATGTAAACACTGCGCAATAGCTTATGCCTTACAAGTAATCTTGCGGCAACTAAAAGAGATATTACTATAAGTTTTTTATAGGATCTTATAGGATCTATTTAATTATTTAACTAGTAAGCTGCTTAAGAAATAAGCGTTAATTATTAAGGAGAACTACTTAGGCAAGCTGTACTATTACAATATCTAGTTAAAGACACTAAATAATATGATACTTATAATTAAAAGCTTTGCTACAAGATATAAAAGGAAATATTAGCAAAAAATTATAGAAATTTATTAAGATAATAATACTGCTACACTGCTTTAAAGAGTGCAATTAAAATATAAAAAATAAGCAATAAAGAAAGAGATTGTAATTAAAACGCTACTGCTATATAGTTATAAGCCTAATAGCTTAGCAGAGAGAGCTAGTTAAGAGCTAATTACAAAGGCTATTAAGATGTGTATAAGCGCTAATCTACTAGCTAAGCTTTAGCTAGTAATTATAGATGCAGCAGCTTACCTACATAGAATAAGCCTTACTAAGATCTATAGCTACTAATCTCCTAACTAAGTGCTTAAAGAATACTTTAAGAAATACTTCTAAAACTATAAACTACCTAAGATTAGACACTAGACTGCTAATCTACGCCTAGACTAGAGTACAATTTATGCCTATAGCTGCTGAGCTTATCCTTTAAATAAGAAGAAGGCAGCTAGGCATAATTATTAAAGATTTAAAGTTAATCTTTACGGTATATTAGTTATTTAGTTATTAAGCATCTAACATATACTATATATAGGTACTAACACTTAATTAAGTAATTACTACTTGTAATATAACTTTTAATAAGCAGTTGTTCTTCAAAAGAGATTGCAAGGAAGAGCTGCTAAGAAATTAAGTAATTAAGATTATAAAGATCCTTTAAAATAGCAAGCTAGTTAATCTAGAAGAAGATTTAAACCTCTTACCTGTTTAAAGAAAGGCAAATTAAGATACGCAGCTAACTACTAAAAACCTTAAAAATAATCTATTTACTATCTTAAGTAGTAAGGAAGGCCTATCTACTAAAAACAAGAGTAGATTAGAAGACGCTAAGCAAATTAAGTATAAGGCTAGTACACTATTAAGAACTTACTTAAATTAGTAGTAAAATACTAGTTTTGCTACCCTAGAACTAACTTCTAAACTAAAGACCCTAGGGAGCAACAACGTAATTAATTGCAAAGTTATTAACAGTTAAATAGTAGTGCACTTGCTTAAAAGAGCTAATCTATTAATACTTAGAATTAGGGAGCCTCTTTTAAATAAGCTTAACAACTTATTACTAGTCTAACAGTCTGTGCCTAAAGACACTAACGCGCTAGCTCGTCGTAGTAGAACACCTACTTAGGTAAACAGGATAGCAGGGCGTAAATTATTTTAAGATTTAAGATCTTAGGCCTTAAACAGCAGATAAGGTAGGTAATTACAAGCTAAACCTCTACTTACAAGATGTAGAGCGCAGATTATAGGCAAAAGTTTAAATTAGCTTATAAATTATTATCTTTTACTACGCAAGCTAGGTAGCGGGCATAAGCATAAAAACGCAACTTAAAATCTTAACAATTAACTAAAGAGTAAAAAAATTAGGTAGTATTAATGCACTAATTGCAGATTATAAGAATTTATTATAGAATAATTTTTGTAATACCTACTTACTAGGTTTCTGAACAACCTAAGAGGACTAAGCAAGCTATAAAACTCTTAATTACGTAGTTATAGCAGCTTTGCTTACTAAGCATAAGCTAAGTAGAAATGCTTAACAGTATTGCGACAATCTACCTAAACTGCTAGGATTATAAAAGTAATTGCTCTAGTATCTTATAAAGGCCTTGCTTAAGGATGCCTACAGGAAAGAGATTAATTAGTTAAGTAAGAATAAGACTTAAACTAAAATATTAAGAGAAGAAGCAAATAATCGCCTAATATCTATAAAGTAAGTGTAGACTTACAAGTTTTATCAAGATAAGTTCTTTTATAAGTGCAAGGCGCAGATTATTATAAAAATTAATCTCTAAAAAAAGGACTTAATGAACTTAACATACGCTGCTACATTAGCAGCTAAGTCTCTCTAAGCAGTAATAGCTATTGCTGCTAAGAATAATCTAGAGATTAAGTAATAAAATGTTGTAGAAGCATTCCTTAATGCATTAATTACAGTAGATAACTTAGCAATCTGTAAGATACTAGATAGCTTTAAGAAGCCTGGAAAGTGCGTATAGCTTAACTGCGCACTTTATAAATTACAAACTTGCTACTGTTTTAGTATAAGAAGTTTTTAAGATTACTAAGAGAGATTAAACTAATTACCTTACTAGAGAAGCCCTGCCTATTTTTTAATTAAGAGAGAAGAATCTTAGTTTTGTTTTATATAGATAATATCCTACTGCTCTTCGCAAAAGATTATAAGCAGAGGGCGGTAAACCTGTAGTTAAAGATTATAAACAAGTACAAGATACAGAAACAAGAATTAGTTAAATAGTTTTTAAGTATATAATTAATTAGAGATTGTAAAAAGCAAACGATTACGCTTGTGTATAAAACATACATTAACAAGATTGCAAAGAAGTTTAAGCTGGAAAATAGCAACTTTTTTGAAACTTTATTGCTGTTAGAGAAGCTAATTAAGAACACTAGCAATTAGTCTTTAACAACACCAACGTCGACTTTTCTGGAAATTGATCAGAAACAGCCTGATCCCAAGGAAACAACCCCGAGGAATCGATTGCGATACTTTACAGAGCCTGCAGCGAGGGCGCTAGCGCGCTAGAGAGTGTGAAAGGGTCACCTGCCCCCTCCTTTTTTAGAGGAAAAATTTGCGTTTTCCCTTAAAAGCTTAGACCACATGCCAAGGCATCTTAAGCTAATTAAGATTAAAGAGCTTATTAAAGCCTAACTTAACTAAGAAATCACAACAACTTTAAAAAGTAATAAAAAACAATTTACTTCTAAGGACCTAGGAGGAACAAACAAAAGGCAAATAGAGATAGAAAAAGACAACATAACAACGCTTTACTAAGAAAAGCAAAATCTAGAAGAACTACAAAGGCCTACACACGTTTGAACTAACAGTAATTTTTCTCTTTTTATTAGACTTATTCCTTAATACCTTATTAGAAATAAAACACTAAAAGCCACCTTAGTAGAAGAAGCACTTAAGATAGCTAGGAATCTAGTAATCTAAGCAACTAATTTAGCTGAAAACAACTTTACCTAGCAAACAAGTCTTTTAGACCTAGTAGAAGTCTTTAGAGACTATACAGAAAATGAAAGAGTAAATAAGAAGAATATAGCTATTTTAGCTAATTAGATATTAAGCCTCTCAAACGTCTTAAGGGAGTTAAGAGAGAAAATTAGACGTATTAAGAAACTAACAACAATCACGCTTATCGAGAATACGCCTCTCTAGAACACGCCTATCTAAAATACGCCTATCTAAAACACGCCTTTTACTACTGCAGCTACTTTTGCTACTATAGCAGGCAACAACAAAGATTAATTATAGACAAATATCTAAAAAAAAAACACAAAAACTAAAGGCTACTAGCCTAAAAAACTACTAGCTAGTTCTAGTTAGCAAGACCCTAGCTACATTTAATGCCTTTAAACTTAGGAATGCTTTTAACAACGCCTTTGCAACAAAAAGAGGTGTATAATTACTTATAGTTGCCTTAATTACAATATCCTCTAAGAGAAACAAAATAATTACAACTACACTAGCTTTTAAAGCAAAATATCTCTTAGAGAATTAAGCTATATAGCAAAACATTACAACCTTTAAGGCTATCTAGCTTATTACGCCCTAGTTTGAAGTTGTTATCTACAAGCTTCCTACAAACCACAGCCTAAAGGTTATAAAAGAAGAAATTAAAACCTATAACAAAGGCTTAAAAGTTATAAGCAACTTTTTTTAGCTTACACCTAAGGAAAAAAGAAAAAACTTAGACTTTAGTTTAGCATGTGTAGCCTTTGCTACTAAAGAAGAAGCCTAAAAAGCTATTAGAGAGAAACTCTACATCCTATGGCAAAGTCTTAGAGCAGAGAAACTACAAGTTATTAACACCTCTAAATAATGCACTAAATGCTAAGGATTTAGCTACTTAGAGGCTAGATGCTTAAAAATAGCCTGCTAAATTTGCAATAAAGCACACTATACTAACTAACACAAGTATAAGTCTTGTGCTAGTAAAAGAAAACCCTGTATATACACTGTATTTAAGTGTACTAACTATAACAAACTTTATGCAGCCATCGAACACCAACTTTTCAAGGCGAGAAAAAGGTCTGGCTTTGCCTTTTTCTCGCCTCAACTATCTTAAACGCCTTCCTAAAATCAGTTTCTAACACCTGTTTTCTTAGTGCAGGTGTTGTGGCGTGCGCGCTGGCTGTTTGTAGTGAACAGAGTAGTTACCTGTTAAAAACTCTGCAAGTGGTCTGTGCGTAAGCTGATTTTAGAGTTTAATTAAAGGCAATTCAACTCCTACTCAACAAAGCAACAGCTTTCTACTTAAGTAGATAGATTTATTGGCGTAGTGAACTAATAGATTTATTTACCTAGCTATCTATTTTTTGAAATCCCCACACTGACTCGATATACAGACCTCCTATATCGACCTACTTATTAGAATAGATAGCTAGTGCTCTTAGCTATCTACCTACACCGAGTTCTCCTATACCAACTCGATATACCGACCTAATATACTGACCTACATATTAGAATTAATAGCTAGACTAGCAACTAGCTATCTACTTACACCGAAATCCCTCTATACTAACTTAATATACCCACCTTATATATCGACCCTATACCGAACTGCTTAACTATCTATATAAGCAATACAAGAGAGCAGCTAGCATAGCCTACAACAACGTATAAGAAGTAAAAGAGATAACTAGACTAGCATACTAGCTTTACATACTTCCTACACAACAAAGGACTGAGAAAGATACTTGTTAAAACTATTCTAGGCTTTGGGCCTAACAAAGGACTAGGAAAGCTACTTGTTAAAACTACCCTAGGCTACGAGCCTTACCTTTATTTAGACAAACCCCTCCTTGTAAATAAATTATATATTAGAAAACACCACGTAGATACGTGTAGGTCATAAACCTACACGTCTTATATAGCCTTTCAGGCTGAGAAAGGACGTTAAACTACAATAAATTTTTTTTATGCAGTAAACAGCTAAGAATGCAAAATCCTATAAGCTAAGACAGCTAGGACTTATCAAACTTGTTAGTAGAATTAAAGTTCTACAAATAAAGATTAATAAAAGTAGCCCTACTACAGAAAGCGCAATTAACCTAGCTATTACAGCAAACACTAAAATTATTGCAATACAAGAGCCTTAGTTAGTAAAAAGACCTTATAAAGAAACTAGGTTATTTGCCTACCTAGACTTTACGCAAACTCTACCAACCTACTAAGGCCTAAAACCTAGAACTCTATTCTATATTAAGAAAAATTTAGAAGTAGAAGTTAATCCTTATATTAGCGACGACAACAACTTTTAAGCAATTACATTACTACTTAACACAAATAAAATCTACATTAATAACATTTATAACAAAAAGAGCCTAAGACAAGAGCTAAATACAACAACAATCTAAGGACGCCTCTTAGGAGAGTTTATAGAATTGCATTCAATTATCCTAGGGAATTTCAATTGCCACCACCCTAGATAGAGCCTACAGGAGTGCAACCTAAACTAACAAGCAGAAGATTTAGTAAAGTAGGTTAATAACTAAAACTTATCTCTATTAAATACTATAGAAGTTAGCACTTTCTTTGGAACTTACATGCAGAAAGGAAGCGTACTCAATCTTACTTTTTTAATAAACAATATAGCTTTTAGTATTCTAGACTAGCAAGCTATCCCTAAAGTTAGATTAGACTACCGCGCTATCCTGTTTAGTATTGTTAACTAATGGCAGCTACCTAGCTAGCTAAAGAAATACAATACAAAAAAATCAAATTAGACTTTATTTAACACTACTTTAGAGGAGGAAATAATTTAAGCAAAGCTAGAGAACGAATTGCTAGCTCTACTACGCGCCTTAAACTACTTCTTAAGACATCTTCTTTTAGACCTTACAACCTTAGAGAAGAAACTAGATAAAATAGCCGAGGACTTTACAACAGCAATTTAATAAGCACTTAAGGAATTTACTCTTCTTGTAAACTAGAAACTAAAACTAAAGCCTTAGTAGACTAACAATCAAGATCTCCTTAAGGCTATCCTAAACAGGACCTTTTAAGATTACAAGCAAGTAGCAAGAAGAGAAGACAACACGCTATACTTATAGAAAAGAGATTACTTGCTTACTAACAACAAGTACTTTAGAGCTATTAAGAAAGCTAAATTTAACTATTTAGAACAGTTGTTCTAAAACAAATTGCTTAAAGAGATATTTAAAGCAATAGCCTATACATAAAACAACCTCCTAACAAGATTTTCTACTATTAGAAGTAAAAAATCTTTAAAGAGAAGTGCTAAACCTTTAAAGAGAAGTTATTTCTACTAACTTCTTCTACACTAGCCCTATTACTTAATAACTACTAAGGAAACTATAAATAGGAGTGGCTAATCCTATCTAAAGAGGAGCTCTACACTGCCTATTAAAAAATAAAAGCCACCTTACTAGGCCTAAATAGAATTAGCTAAGAAGTTATCTTAAAAGCATATAAATACTAACTAGACATCTTCTCTGAAGTTTAATTAACAATGTTTAACCTAGGATACTAACTAAAGTGCTGGCAAAAAGGAAAAGGTTTTATTTTTAGAAAACTCAACAAACTAGACTACTTAATTCTAAAAACATACAAAGTTATCTCCCTCTTATACTGCCTAAAGAAGGCACTAGAAAGGCTTTACTTAAAAAGATTAAGTATCTTAGCAGAAACAAGTAACTTACTTTACCCTACGCTAATAGAAGGCAGGCTAATAAAATCTGCTATTAACGCAGGACTTTTCTTCTACAATAATATTTAATAACAAAGAAAGAAGAACAGAGTTACTTTAACAGCTTTTTTAAACATTAGAGGCGCTTTTTACTATTTATCTAAGAACAAGCTTCTAGAAAATTTAAGCAACTAACAGCTACCTATTAGCCTCTTATTATAGACAAACTTGTTCTTCACAGAGAGTCTTTTAGAGCTATCTTTTAATAGGCAAACAGAGAATTTACAGAAGGTTAATACTCGTACACCTCAAGAGAGCCTAGCCTCTTTTATTCTATTTCTAATCTACACGAAACTGCTATTCTATATAATTACAGCAAACAACAATATATACTCCTTATCTTAAATAAACAACGTTTAAATTTTAATATCAACAATATCTATTAGAAAAAATATTAAACTACTTAAAAGGAAGATAGCAAATCTCTTCTACTAAGCAAAGGATTTAGCTATTAAGTTTAATAGCTTAAAAACAGAACTAGCAAATTAGACGAGATCTAGAAAAAATACAAACAGATTTCTTACGCTACCTACTTAAGAGACCTTCTAGCTAAAAAGACTAGTTAGATAGCTAGGCATCTTCTTTAACAATACCCTTAAGTTTAGAGACTACTGCTATATAAAGATACAATAAGCAAACTGAGCGTTTTTCTGCCTAAGCAGGCTAGCTAACATTAATAAAGGCCTCTTACTAAGGGCAATAAGACAATCATACCTAGCGTGTATTACTAGCATAGCTAATTACAGATGTCAGCTATTTTAGAAAGACTAACAACACGTTATTAATAGTAGGCAAAAACTACAATACTAGGCCTGTAAGAAAGTTCTAGGTACTTTTAGATCCTCTCCTACAATGCCTAGTAAAGTAGAAGCCGCTCTATTTCTACCTATAGTTAGGCTAGACAACGCTATAAGAAGATACGCCTTTAGATCTACTTGACTATTTCTTAATCACCCTCTAAAAGCTGCTATTAACAACAACAGAGAAGAGCAACTTAATTAAATTTAAGAATTTATTATATTAGCCTGCTTAAACAATACAGAGGATATAGAAAACCACGCCCTTACGCTATAGAACGCTAGAACTCTCTACAAAGTCTATATATTAAACAAGCTAAAAGACATTAAAGCTAAAAATTGTAAAAAACTACTAGTAAACAACAACCTCTTATTAATATACTTAGATGCCTTAGCTATAAGGGACAGTAGAGGAATTAGCGTAGGCGTTGCTTTTTACAAAGGAGCTACTCTTATTAAGGAACTACAAGCAAATATAAAAAATTACTAGCTAGTTTACAACAGCAAACTAGAAGGTATTACCTTAGGTTTAGAGAAAGCAGTTAGCCTATTAAACGACTGCTAAAACGTTGATATTTATGCAGATAATTAAGCTACTCTATGTTAATTAAAAAATACTTTAAACAACCCTAGCTAAGAGTGGCAAATTAGGAGTATAAGGGCGGCAACTTAACTAGAAAAAATAGGCATTACCCCTACGCTACAGTAGGTCCTAGGGTAATAAGATATACTAAGAAACGATTAAGCAGACTTTCTAGTAAAAGAGGCTACAAAAAAAACTCCTTAATAAACAAAACAAGCCTAGCAGTTGTTAGTTCTTAAATTAAATAACAAGCAAATATCGACTAGTTAAACCTCCTAGAGAAATACAGAATAAAAGCTACTAGTAAGAACCTAAGCACCTACTTAGCAACCTTTAAATAGAGAATAAGAAAACAGATACTTATCCCCCCTACTAGGCGAGATATACCTAGCTCTTTCTTTCAATTAAAACTAGGTTATAGCTACCTAAACAGCTATCTATTTAAGAGAGGAAAAGGAGAATCTAAAATTTGCCTATGCAATTTTAGAGCTACACAAGACACAGCTTATATAATCCTTAGGTGCCAACTATACAAGGATAGTAGAGCTATACTTCAGAACTCCTACACAGAGCTAATCTCTCTACAATATCTTTTTTAAACAGAAGCAGGTATTAAGGCTACTATAGTCTTTATTTAAGAAACTAGGGTTGGTACACAAGCCTGGTACAAAGGAATCTCTGATAACTAGATGCAAACGCCTATGTAGGCGTCTAAGCTCTACTTACCTCTCCCCCCCTCTACCTTCCCCCTCCACCTCTACACAACAGGCTGAGAGTCTTACCTTTATTTAGTCAACCACTCCCTGTAAATAACCTATAAGATAAAACTACATAGATACCTGCAGGCCTCGGCCTGCACGTCTTATATAGCCCTTCAGGCTGAGTAAGGACGTTAAACTACAATAAAAAAAGAAAAAAAGGTATGCTTTAGTAGAGCAAAGTAACAAAAATAATAAAGTAGCTATGCTTAATTGTGTGCTTTTTGTTGTAAGCAGCAGTACGGAACTGTATTGTTTTTAGCGCGCTAGGCTTATAGCTGTAGCAGGAGAGAGCATCGAAATAAATAAGAAATAATTATTAATTCTAAGAAGCACTGCAAAAGTGCTGCTATATATACACTGCTCAGCAAGTAGTGTTTACTATCTTATGTCAGCTGACAGCACTAATTACGTGCTCTCATGTCAGCTTAGCTCAGATGAGTTATTTGTTAGTGGTAGCGTAGCATGTGCGGCAGTACTCTGCGACAATAGCTATTTGGTGTAGCTCTACAACCTAATATTGTCAATCGTCCGATAATGTTGGGGTGGCTCGACCCGCGAACTGGCTCGTTTCGCGCACGGATACGTTACCGAGGTGGACGGCGTAACGCGCATGACTGCGTAACGCGCACCTTTTGCCATAGTAATCTCTGAAATTTTCTAATATTAAAATAGCAATAACTTCTTTAAACACTAACCTTTTTTGAAAATTCTTACAGATTAAGAATCTAGAAACTTAGATTTATGACTCTGGAATTTTACTTTAGTTTCATATAGCTTGGTTTCAGAGATATTAGCTCTCTATACAAATATAAACTTTTTAATTAAGCTATATTAAATTTAAGTGAAATTCTAAGTTTATAAAGCTAAGCTTTCAAATATTAAAATTGAAAGTATTTTTACAGAAAGTCAACATATAAGAAAGTTATATAAAAAATAAGATTTTCTTATCGTGTGATTTTAGAATTTCTATTATATTTTTAAGTATAATACATTTCAGTACTATTACCTATATTTAAGACTATAAGTAAGAAACAAAACTTTTAGCCTCTTTAGAATTTCTAAAATCCTTATAAAAAAATATTTTTGTATAGAGAGCTAAAATCTCTAAAACTAAACTATATTAAACTAAAGTGTAATTCTAGAGTTACAGATCTAGGTTTCTAAATTCTAAACCTTTAAAAATCTTCAAAAAAGATTAGTTTTTACAGAAGTTATTGCTATTTTAATATTAAAAAATATTAGAGATTACTATGGCAAAAGGTGCGCGTTACGCCGTCATGCGCGTTACGCCGTCTACCTCGGTACCGAGGCTCACCGCTCAACGCGCACCACCACCCAACGCGCGGCCGAACACCAAAACAGCTATATCAAGATAAGGCTATACAGCCCTATATAAAAGCTATTATCATGATTTTTTTTGGTGGTGAGATCTAAAGGCTTTAATTGATCTATATAGCTATATATATTAAGTAGGTGTCCTAATCGCTCGGTCGTGGCGGCTAATATAGGCTGGTGAGGCTGATAGTGGCTGTTTAGGCTGCTCAACACCTATACGCCTTATAATAGGCTTTTTTTCTAAGTAAAGCTTATAGAAACCTTAAGGCCCTTCTAATTACTCCTTTAGGAAGTTTTCATAGCCTGTTTTAGTTATTGTGTAGCTTTACAAGCAGCTTGCCGCACAGTTCACTTAGCAGCCTAATTAGCTCTTAGCACCTCTTTTAGTTTTCTAGCCTTAGCCTTTGCCTTGCGCCTAAGCTAATTCTGTCTAGCTTTTTTACTTCTTAGCTCTTTACAATACCTGCTTACCTTAGCTTTTTAGTGTTGTTGCTGCTCCTCTTGCTTCTTTTAGAGGAGCTTGTAATTATGAGCCTCCCTTACCTTCTTTAGAGACTAAAATATAGCTCTACTATAATATTCCTTAGGCTCCTAAAGGAGGAGAGGCTTGCCTTGCTTTTTACGCGCTTTTTTATTAACTCAAGCGTTCTTTAGCTTTGTTACTTTATTTTTTAGAAAGCTATTCCAAGCAGAGCTTGCGTAAATAACCTAGCTTAGCCTTTTAACCTGCCTATTACCTTAATTAGCTACTACACAACGTAGCAGACGCTCTATCCTTCTCTAATGAGATATACTAAAAGCTAAGAAGTTGCTATTGCTTAAAGGATTAAGTGAAAAGAAGCATTAAATAATTTTATTTAAATTAAAAGATAAAAGGCGTATAGCCTTAAAGACCTTTAAAATAGTCTTCTTCTTAAAGAAGGCTTGCCAGGCTTAATAAAAGAGAGAAAAGAAGTTCCTTTTACTTATAGGAACAAGGTCCTGGCTCCTTGCTATAAAGGAGGATATTTTAGCCTAATAGGCAGAGAAGAGAGGCTTAAACAGGCTAACGTCTAGAGGCTGTAGCGTATAAGTTAAGTAAGAAGAATATACTACAAGAAGGATGTTGTTTTAGTTAAAATAGTTAATTAAATCTATGAAAAAGTAAGATCTATAGCTATTAAAGATAAGCAATTAATAGCTTAATTAAGCTATTACCTTAGTTTTGCAATTAAACATCTGTTGAACTTATATAAGGCCTATCTTATTATTTATTAAGCCTTAAAGTAAGAAGAATGTTTAAGCTTGATAAAAATTAAAATTAAAGCCTTAAAGGTAGAGGTCCTGTATTAATTTCAAGGTTAACTAGTAGATAAAGGCAGGCTTAAGGTAAGATCTATTAGCGCAAATGCAGGCTAGCAGTATTATTTACTCTTAAAATTTATTTTAAATAGTATTCTTTCTCTTTATCTCTTTGTACAAAGGCCTATTAAAGATCCTCTTCAAATTACTTAAAATACTAAAAAGAAAGCTTTTTTTATCTATATTATATGTGTAATAAAGCTAAACGTAATACTGCTTAATTTTGTTGCATAGAAAAGTAAAGTAGAAGCTATACTTTCTGTCTAAATTAGCTTTGTAGCGACTGTTATCAATCCCTGTTATCTATTTTAAAATAAGCTTGTTAGGGTGCTTGTAAACAAAGCAATTAACTTGGTTAACTCTAAGCTCTCTTTCAGCAATCTGTAAGGCGAAATTCCTAATTATAGCTTAGGTAGGTAGAAAGCCTTGTATAGTAAGCTGTTTAATATATTGTAGGAGCTCCTCCTCCTGTTGTAGATAGATAGCTTGTCGGTGTTGAGCCTTAAGGCTGCGCGAGGTAGATCTACCTTAGTGTCTTTAAGTGAGAGTAAATCGCACAACACTATATTCTTTTAAGATCTAAGTATAATTGATTTTTTTTCTAGGTGCTAGGGCATCTATAACTGCAAGCGCAGCCTTAATTCTATTTACTTTAGTAGAATTATCGCGTATTGAAGTTGAGGTGTTATTTAGCTAGCCGCGCGTTGGGTGGTGCGCGTTGAGCGGTGAGCGGCGTAACGCGCATGACGGCGTAACGCGCGGTTTAAACACCAAAACTACTACTAAACTTAAGGCTGTAGAGCCTTACACCATAGCTACTATCGCGAGATTTTTTAGTATTAAGATCTATAGGGCTTAAATAATATATATTAGTATAGAAATTAAGTTAGAGTTCTAATCGCGCGCCCTGTGCGTGAGGTAGACGCTAGTTAAGCTGTAACACCACCTTAAGGCTCTCTACTACTTGCAAGGCATACAATAAGCCTCTTTTTTAAGTAGCCTTTTTAAGAGCCTTAAGGCTGCTTCTCTTACCCTTTTAAGAAGTTTTTATAGATTATTTAAGTCGTTTTGCAGTTCTACAAGCAGCTACCCTAGAGGCCTATTTAGCAGCCCTCTTAGCCTTCTTTTTCTCTCTTACTAATTAAGCTGCAGCTCTTACCTGTTGCCTTATTTCCTTCTCCCTTGCCTATACCTATCTTGTCTCCTTACAATGCCTATTTATCTTAGCTTTTTAGTGGTGTACCTGCTCCTCTTTGCGCTCCTAGAGCTGCTAGCAATTACGTGCCTGTTTTACCTTTCTTAGAAACTAGACTATAGCTCTACCTTAGTACTCCTTAGGCTCCTAGAGTAGAAGAGGCCTGCCTTGTTTCCTGCGTGTCTTTTTATTAATTAGAGCCTTGCGTAGGCCCTTAACTTTATACTTAAGAAAAGTCTTTTAAGTTAAGATTTAGTAATAAACTTAGCTTAGCTTTTAAGCTTGTTTATTAATTTTTTAAGGTGTCAAGGGTGGTGGTTGTTGTTGTAGTCAAAATAGGGTTCTAAACAAGTGAAAAGCAGCTACCCTCTACTAATCAATCGCAAAAGTCAAAAAAAAGATTGTGTGTAGTTAATAAGATTTGAACGGTAGGTGTATAAGTTCTAGAAGGAAAGCTGAGACTACCAAGCAATAATTAGGGTTAAAAAATTTGCTAAGGTACTAAAAAACGACACTAGTTAAAACATGTCTAACAGCGATTGCTAGCCTATAGCTAATAACAGGATTACAGTAGGATTGCAATAGAATTACAACATAATATAATAGAGGAGAGAAAGGATACGTACGTACTGCAGCAGAAGCCTGCAATACTTTATAAAGCTAAAGCTACTACTTCTTACTTACTGCTTCTTACTTTTTAAACAGCACTATATATAAATAATTTGTATATACTACGCTGTACTGCAATATAGTATACAACTTTTATAATAAGTATCTCCTTAACTTTAACTCTTATCTAAAGACAGAAAGCTTTCCTATTATACACTTAGCCCCTAAACTAGTCTAGCTTAAGCTAATTATACAGACACTTAAGTTTATTAAGTATCTATAAACTTAGCCTCTTTAAGACTTTATAATTATATTCTTTATAAACAACTCTAGAATCTGCAATATTTCTATATATAAAAAGAATATTAAGCCTAAACTTAGCTAGTTGTAGAAGGAATACAAGATTTAAAAAGTGTTTACTAATACTAGCAAAGTACTTAAAATGCTTTACTTTAGTATCCTTCTCTTCTTATTAAATATGCATAAGCTAAGTAAAGAAAATATTAACTAGTTAAGCTAGCTGTTGCATAACGTTAAAATAGCAATAAAGAAGAAAGAGGTAGGAAAGGAGGAGTAGGCGTTCTATTATTGTATATATAGGTTAGAAAGCAAGGCAATGATAATGCTGCTTCTTTAATTTATCTAAGAGTACCTAGAAGTAAAGCCTTAATATAAGTAGGCGGCATAGGCAGAATAAGGCGCGTTAAGTTAGAAAGCAATTCGCGTCTTTGTCTTGCTTTTCTTTGTTTCTGTCTAAATATGCAACACACTAATTACATGCTAGCAATGCTAAACAAAGGGGCGTGAGTCTAGATATCTGTTGTTAGTAATAAATCTTTTTTTTACTAAAAAGGTGTCTACAAAATGTGTGGTTACATCAAAAGGTTGTCTTAAAAGGCTGAAGCCATAAGCTTGTTTATTACTTAGATTATTAACTACCTCACGCAGGAGGCGTTTAACTTTCTTCTAGTTTAATGTACTCAAGCCTAAAGACTTACTATTACTTAAAAAGCTCTAAATACTAAGCCTTTTTAATATAACTTCAAGATTAAAGGGTAAGAGGCTTATAGCCTTAAAGGCCTTTAGGATTATTATTTCTTTAAAGGAGGCCTGCTAGGCTTAGTAGAAGAGGTAAAAGAAATCCTTCTTACTTATTAAGGTAAAGCCCTAGTTCCTCTCTAGAAATCTAGATATCTTAGCCTAGTAAGCTAATAAAAGAGGCTTAAATAGGGCAATATTAAGAAGCTGCAGTGTGTAGGTTAAATAAGAAGAATAGACTACAAGGAGAATCCTGTTCTAATTACAGTACTTAATAAAATCTATAGTAAAGTAAGATATATAGTTATTTAAAATAAGTAATTAATAGGAGGATTAAGCCTTTACTTTAGTATTGCAATTAAAGACCTATTTAAGCTACACAAAACTAATATTGTTGTTTATTTAGGTAAAGAGTAATAAAGAGATTTAAACTTAATAAGTCTTAGCATTAAGATCTTGTAACTAGGTATCTTGTATTAATCTTAAGGTTAGTTAATATATAAGGGTAGGCGCTAGGTAAAATTTATTAGCGTAGATGTAGGCTAGAAGTGTTATCTACTCTTGTAAGCTATTCTAAATAGTACTTCTCCTTTTTCCTTACTTGTATAAAGGCTTACTAAAGATCCTCTTTAATCTTCCTAGTATACTAAAGAGGAAGCTTTTCTTATCTATATTGTATATGTAACGCGCCTTAATATAGTACTACTTAATTTTCTCGCGTAGAAGATTAAAGTATAGGCTATACTTCCTCCTAGAATTAGCCTTGTAGCAATTGTTATCTATACCTGTTGTCTATCTTAAAAAAAGCTTATTAGGGTACTAGTAGACAAAGTAATTAACCTAGTATACTCTAACTTCTCTTCTTATAATTTGTAAGGCAAAATTTTGTATTACAGCTTGTATAAGTATAAGGCCTTGCCTAGTAAGCTATTTAATATACTATAAGAGCTCTAGCTGTTATTATAGATAGAGAGCCTGTTAATTTTAAGCCTTAAGGTTGCGTAAGGTTAAAACACCTTAGTGTCTTTAAAAGAGCGTAGATTATACTATGCTATACTTTTCTACAAACTTTGTATATAAGAAAGATGCGCCTAGTGCACGCGAATTAATTTCATCAATTGCTTCCTAAATCGGATCTATATTGGTGGAGTTATCAGGTGTTGAAAGGTAGTGTTGTTTTGGTGGGGGTGCGCGTTAGGCCGTCATGCGCGTTACGCCGTCCACCTCGGTAGCTAGCAGCAGGAGCACGCTACACGCCACCGACACTGTACAGTACTAAAGAAAACAAAGTAAATAAAACACTACATGGAATGACTTCGCCACTGTCCTGCATAGCATTCGGCTTAAAAAGGACGTTAATGCATTAATGTTGATAATAACAATAATATCACCCTGTGCCGTCCGGGGTAGTCTGTCTTGGCGGAATGGTACATCGCATGACATCGGTAGTGCAGTCCTGCCGGGTGTCACCCCGCAGAGGCTCCTGTTCGCCCTCCGCTTCTTATGCATGTTCAGATCCTAATTGTAATCGCACCGAAACGCGCAGCAGCTTGTAAAAAGCATTTCTGGGTCGCCCTGTCTGGTGCCGCTCCCAGTTCGACACTAGACTTATTAGCTCTATCATAAGTAGACATCATAGGGCTTACAAAAACAGGTTGTCCATAGATATATCCACCAGCAATTGAACAGCAATATTTCGTCTGTGAATCATCGCGTCTAAACTCGGTAAGACAGTAGCAGTTAGCCCATGCAGATGCACTGCCTATGTTATTGGCTTTGAGATAAGTAGTATACACGAAAACGAAGGGTTTACCTGAGCATAGAGAGTACTACGCCGAAATCAAGCAGCTTCATAGTTCTAGGTTTGGATCAAAGATCTGGAGAGATTATATAAGGAAGAAGAAGATATTGCTTCGAGTGAAAAGATAGCACGTAGATATGATGTGAATTTATATAACTTCATTTGGACGCGCCTGCTAGAATGGCTAGTAATATTTTAACTTTCTTTATGGCTATCTAGCGCATGTGCCAGTACGTTTGAGGGACGCGTTACTCGTCACCCCTATAATAAGGAGATGGCACCCTCATAAACCGAAAACGGGCATAGTACGCTGCAGGATCCTTGCTAGCCAAACTTTCTTGTATTTTTTTGTTTGAATAGAATTTAGTACTATATTAAAAAAAATTGCGGTGGCTTGTAAGGCGGTCAAAGCGCAGAGGGGGGTGTATATAAAAACTAAAGCCTAATTATAGGCAATATAGCTAATATTTAGAGTTCAAATCAAGGTATCTTATTATTAACTATTGTCGTATGGCATGCTGCCGCCGGCCTAGCTATATAAACGCGCGAGTACAGCAAACCTAAAGCTATTGTTAACCTCAATTAGCATACATAGCGCTTAAAATTAAGGTTGGTAAAAGTTGTTGTCGCTGCTAGTAAACTAAATTGCTAAAGGTGCACTTATAAGTGCGCTAGAGGCTAAAAACTCTGCTAATTTAGCGCTGTTGCTAGCTACCTAAGCACTGCAACTTGCCTATAATTGCGTCTGTATTGCTTATTGTATTCCTTGTGAGCCTGATAATCAATTAACAGAGTAGGATAAAGCAGATACAACGCCTGTTGAGGCCACTTGTTGTAATACATAGCTGCTATAATTAGTAAGTTAAAGTTTATATACTTGCTTGTAAAGTAGCTGTTGTTGCAACATAGCAATAATAAGTTGCTGTTAATGTATAAGTAGCAGCAGCCGCGGCGCTAGTACAGGTGTTTAATACGCCAAATTTTGCGCTAAAAATAACTGCAATAGTACTGTTGTTGCTGTTGTTAGTGTTAAAACAGCAAAAGGCGTAGACTAAAAAATAAAGACTTAATTCTAAAGTATTACTAGAGCTGTCATGCGTGCTAGCAGCGTTGACGGCAGGGTTACAGCACGATTATTGCTGTTAAGACGCTTAAATAAGCTAAAATCGCCAACAACACCAACGTCGACTTTTCTAGAAATTGATCAGAAACAACCGGATCCTAAGGAAACTACCCGAGGAATCAATTGCGATACTTTTTAGAGCCTGCAGCGAGGGCGCTAGCGCGCGAGAGAGGGTGAAAGACCCACCTGCCCCTCCCTTTTAGAGGAAAATTTTTGTTTTCCCTTAAAAAAGCTTAGACTACATGCTAAGGCATTTAGAGCTAATTAAGATTAAGGAGCTCATTAAAGCCTAACTAAACTAAGAAATTGCAACAACTTTAAAAAGTAATAAAAAACAATTTGCTTTTAAAGACTTAGAAGAATTAAATAAAAGACAAATAGAGTTAGAAAAAAACAATATTACAACGCCCTGCTAAGAAAGGCAAACCCTAAAGGAACTATAAAAGCCTACCTACTTTTAAACTAAGAGCAACTTTTCTTCTTTTATTAGACTAATTCCTTAATACCTAATTAGAAATGAGACACTAAAAGCTACCTTAGTTAAAGAGGCACTTAAGATTACAAGAAATCTAGTAATTCAAGCAGCTAATTTAGCTAAAAACAACTCTACTTAGAAAACAAGTTTTCTAGACTTAGTAGAAGTCTTTAAAGACTATACAGAAAATAGCAGAGTAAATAAGAAGAACACTACTATTTTAGTAAACTAGATAATAAGCCTCTTAAAACGTCTTAAGGAGGTTAAGAGAGAAAATTAGACGTATTAAGAAACTAACAACAAACACGCCTATTTAAAATATGCTTATACAGAACACGCCTTAAGCTACTGCAGCTATCTTTGCTACTATAGCAAGCAACAACAAAGATTAGCTATAGACAAATATTTAAAAAACGCAAAAACTAAGGGCTACTAGCCTAAAAGTGTTAGAAATAATAGGTTGTTGAAACTGATAGGATAATAATGATATTGTTGAAAATAATTATATTGTATTGATAATTAATCGTGTGTTGTTCTGTTGATCAATTTTGCGGATTCTGGGTGCCCGTTTTATCCGAGAGGCTCTTGGCGGCGCTAGCGAGCTTCAGCGCTCCTTAGCGCTACCTTCTATTTACTCTTCTAGGATCCTTTGTTTAATCTTGCTAACCTCCTAATTACCTTGCTAGCCTCCTAATTAACTGCGCGAATCTCTTAATTCTAAAACACCTTCTTAGCTTAACTATATAAATTAAGCTAAAGACTTGACTTTTGTCTCTGCTGCAAGATAGTTAATTATAGATCTAAGGCGTTAAGCTAGTTAGTTATTAATACTAGATTAGCCTCTTGTTGTAGTCGCGTGCCTAGATTAATTAGTTTTATTTGTTGTAAGAATTTTAGCTATTAATTAGCTAGTAATAGTTTAGTAAGTTTGTTAGCAAGCATCTTGCTTAACTTTACGTAGATTACCTTAATTAACTTATTCTAAACTTCTTGCCTATGTAAAGGGCTGAAGCCTTGATGTCCTCTAGTACTCGGCCTGTGGCCTTCGTTAGCTTTTCTTACCTTAGCATTAGCACCTCAGTACTAGCACCTCAGCACTAGCTGCTGACTATCGGCCGCACTAGTTACGCTAACTGTCAGCTGACCCAGCGACCTCTAATAACCTCAGTTAGTCCTAACCTTAGTTAGTCCTAACTATCTAGATTAGATATAAAAAACCTACGTAGTCTCTCTATAGTTCTGTATTTAATTTATTTACTGTTTACCTTGCATCTTTAGTCAACCTAACGCACCCTTACAATTAAATTAGATTTTTCTCTAGCTACTTGCGTAGCTACGTCGTACTTAGGGGCCCTCTAGAGCTATAACTAGACAAGAAGCTAGCTAGAGCTATATCTACGCGCGAGAATCTAATTAATTAGAACGCTAGTTGATTAGTTAACTGTTTAAATCTACTAAAGGATTAACAAAAGAAGCACCAGATTAAAAGTGCTAAGAGATACTTAGTTCCCTAGAAGATAGATAAAAGACAAGCCTACTAAGCGTAGTAGCCCCTACACAAAAAGGATAAGCCTACTAAGCGTAGTAGCACCTATAACAATTCCTATTAACAATATAGAGTACTAGCGAGTACCTATAAATATAATAGCAGAACCCTTAACAGCTTTTCTAGTTATAAGGATAGTAGAATTATACTAAGATAGTGTTAGCAAACCGAAAGTAGAGACTACTTTAGAGAGACTTTATAGAGTAGGGGGCCTAGACAAGATAGCCACCTCTACAAAAGTACAAGAAGCTTTCTAAGCTTAGGAAGCTATAAGCACAATATTGCAACAAGAAAGAGAGCCTAAAGTAGAATAATAACTTCTACTTTAGTTACCTACCCTATTAGCTGCCTTAGGAAATTAACAAGCCTAAACGCCTAGGCGTTTTAAATAACTAGACCCTAATACCTTTAATAGAAATAGAAAGATGTACTAAATCTTTTAACAACAACTTACTACTAAAGTAGAGAACAATAAGAAAGATTTTAACATAGATAAAAGGACTTATAATTACGCCTTTAGTTAACTAAAAGGCTTAGCTACAACTCTTACTCTGCCTTTCCTTAACTAAATAGGAATTTCTAATTTATAAAACACTAATAAGCTATTAAACTTCTTTAACTAGATGTTTAAAGACCCCTATAGCGCAGAAAGAGCTAAGAACAAGCTCTAGTCTATAAGCTAAGGCAAGAAAAGCATCCGCAAATACATTATAGAATTCTAGGAGTAACTGTTACTATCTAATAGTAGCTTAGACAAGGATACAAGGATAATGCTTTTTAAAAAAAGTCTTATTCAGAAACTTTAAGATAAACTTGTAAGTATTACTTATAAAGATTTAGATAGCCTACAAAACAAAGCAATAGAGATTGCTAATTACCTCTATAGAATAGAGGAGTACTCTAAAGGCAGAGACAACAAGCCTAAGGAGTATAAATCTAGAAGAACTTCTCCTCCTCCTTCTCCCTTAAAAGGAGACTAGATAGAAAGGATAGAATATACAGGAAGAACTGCTAAACCTTAATAGTTTAGTAACTAGGAGTTAGAGTAGTTATATAAAGAAAGACGCTATATAACTATAAACAAAAAATTTATCTATCTATATATTATATAGAGAATAAAAGATCCTTTAAAAAGGAGAAAAAGACTTTAGTTAAGTCTTCTAACTCTAAGAAAAAGAAAGATAATAAGCTTAGCAAGAGAAGCTTAAATAAGAACTTAAATATAGAAAAAGAGTAGCTCCTGTTTAAAGTTACTAGCAAGAGCCTTTAATAAGTTAAGATAAATTAGTTAAGGAGTAGGCTAAATTTAAAAAAAACATAAGCAGTAATAGAATTACTTTAGAGGCGCTAGTTAATTGTTACACTTTTACCTCTACTTTAATTAATACAGGAAACCTTGTATACTTGCTTATTAGCCCTTAACTTATTAAGAACGCTAACTTATAGTGCATTTCTATTTCTTCTAGGAGATTAGAAGGAGTTACAGATAAACCTAGAACTATTAACAAAGTTACTAGGTTAGACATTAATATTTAAGGCTATAAGGATACTATTTAGGGTTATGTAGCCTCTACACACCCTAGTTATAATTTAATACTTAGACAGCCCTAGATAAATAGAAGATAGGTTACTATTGCTCCTTCTAGAAAAACAATTTACATTTATTCTTTTAGCTAAAAGATTAAGTTACTTAGCACTAAGGATTGCTCTATTAAAGAAGACTAGAGATTAAAACAAATAAGCGCAATAGCTTATTACTCCTATATTAGGAGGGCAAAAAAGGATAAGTCTATTTAGACTTTTGCTGCTTCTCTTAAGAATATTAAAAAAGCCCTAGCTCCTAAGAAGAAAGTAGAGGTCCTACCTTAACTCCTTAAGGCTTATTAACACCTAGCTTAGATTTTTAATCTAAAAACTGCTTCTGTACTACCTCCTTTACGCGGATCTAAAGTAGATTACTAAATTAAACTAGAGAAAGATAATAAAAGCAAAGAAAAAGAGGCTCCCTAGGGACCTCTATATAGTATAAGCCGCCTAGAACTCCTAGTATTACAAAAAGAGCTTATTTCTCTACTTAATAAAGAATAGATTAAAGCTAGTAGCTCTCCTGCCTCCTCCCCTGTTCTTTCTGCTAAGAAACCTAGAGAAGGATTACGTTTCTACATTAATTACTAAGCCCTAAACGCTATTACAAAGAAAGATTATTATCCTTTACCTTTAATTTAGGAAACTTTTAACAATATTATAAAAGCTAAATAGTTTATAAAGATTAACGTTTCTACAGCTTTTTATAAGATTAGGATTAATATAGGAGACAAGTAGAAAATAGGTTTTTACACTAAATTTAGGTTATATAAGTAGCTAGTTACTCTATTTAGTCTAGCGAATGCTCCTAGTACTTTTTAACACTATATTAATCAGATCCTCTGCAAGTATATTAACAATTCTTGCTTAGCCGAACTAGATAATGTATTAATTTACACTAATAGCACGCTTAAAGAATACTAACGTAATATAAATAAGGTTTTAGAAGCTATAGGCAAGACTAAATTACTTTTAAATATCTAGAAATGCAAATTTAACATATAGAGTATAAAATACCTTAGATTAATTATTAAGGCTAGAAAAGGACTTTAAATAGACCCTAAGAAAGTAAAAGCAATTAGAGATTAGTAGGCACCTATAAATGTTAAAGGAGTATACAGTTTTCTTAGTTTTGCAAACTTCTATTAACAATTTATTAAGAACTACTTAGAGATAGTAGCTCCTCTTTTAAGGCTTACTAGTAACATCTCCTTTTAATAGGGAAAAACTAAGTAATAGGCTTTTAATAAGCTTAAGGAGTTATTTATTACTAAGCTAGTACTAGCTTAATAGGATCTTGACAGAGAAATAATCCTAGAAATAGACTCTTCTAGATATATAGTAGCAGGAGTCCTCTTACAATACAATAATAAAGGAAGCTTACACCTAGTAGCTTATTATTGAAAAAAGATAACTAGCACGCAAAGCAATTACAAGATATATAACAAGGAATTATTAGTAGTTATCTCCTACTTATCCGAGTAGGATGCTATGTTACAATCTTTAAAGAAGTTTATAGTTATTATAAACTATAAAAACCTTAAATATTTTAGCAAGCCTAGACAGCTTAGCAAAAGACAAATAAGATAGGCTTAATTTCTAGGAAAGTTTTCTAACATAGAAATTTCTTACAGGCCTAGAGTTAAAAACTCTAGGGCTAATGCCTTATCTAGGAGACAACAAGATATACTAGTAAACAACTAGAATACTAGGATTTCTAGGAGGTTTCTACAAGTATTTAAACCTACAACTGCAGCTACTAACAAAGAACTAGAAGAAGAAGAGGTACTTAGAACTTTTAGCTGCAACAGCTATCTAGTAGTAGTATAAAAGCAGTTAGATCTAGAGAATCTATAAAATAAAGCTAAAAAAGAGGACAAAACCTACTAAACAGCCTAGAAAGCTGTAAAGGATAGTAAAAGATAATTTCCTACAGCTTTAGATCTTAAACTTTCTATTTCTAAATGCTAACTAGACGATTCTAGAAACCTCCTATACTAAGATTAAAAATAGGTACCTAATAATAAACTTCTAAGAACTAGAACTATCTACGAAATCTACAGTTCTAGAGCTTTAGGCTATCTAGGAAGGAATATTACTTATTAAGCTATTGCAAGAGAATACTTTTAGCCCTTTATTAGCAAAAGTATTAGAAGGTACATAAGGAACTACTTAGTATATAGAAGAACAAAACCCTAAAGAGACTGGCCTACAAGGCTTACTAAAACCCTTGCCTATACTAGAGCAAATATAAAAAGAAATTCCTATAGATTTTATTACAGGGTTACTAGAAAGCGAAGGCTATATAAACTTTATAGTAGTTATAGATAGGCTTAGCAAGGACGTTGTCCTAATAAGCCTTAAGGACATTACTACAAAAAGTGTTGCTAAAACTTTTATTAACTTCGTTATAGCTTACTATTAGTTACTAAACTATATTAATTTAGACAGAGGTATATAGTTTGTTAACTATTTTTAGATTAAGCTTTGCAAGTTATTAGAAATTAAGCAACACTTATCTTCTAGATACTATCCTAAAACTAATAGTTCTATAGAGAGAATAAACTCTATAGTACAGGCTTATTTACAAGCCTTTTGTAATTAGGATTAAACAAATTAGAAAAGCAACCTGGGGAAAGCTAAGATTGCAGTTATAGTAAGGCAAGCTTAGTCTACTAAAATATCTCCTTTCTTTCTATAACACAGCTATAAGGTAGATCCCTTACAAATTGCACCTAAGCACAGTCCTTAATAACAACTTCTAAGAAGAATACAGGAGGATTATTAAAAGGTAGAAAATATTATTAAAAAGCTATAATAAAGTATTAAGCTTGCACAAGCTACAATAGGAGAAAGCTAATAAGAACAAGAAAAGTAGGCAAATAAGAGAAGGTACTAATTACCTTAGCTTAAAATAGGCGATAAAGTATAGTTAAAACTAGGCAACTACTACAAAATAAAAAGGCCTAGTAGAAAACTTAACTAGAAAAATCTTAAGTACACAGTACTTAAGGTTATTAGACTAAACACAGTTAAATTAAATACTTCTAGCTAGATTTACCTAGTATTTAATGTTAATAACCTTAGACTAGCGTTCTTAGACCCTCTACTAAGCTAGCTGATAGACGAAAATAAACCTCTACTAATTAAGACAGAGGATAGAGAAGAATACCTAGTAGAGACTTTATTAGAGGAAAGAGGAAAAAGAAAAAAAAGCAGTACTTAGTTAAATAGTTAGGATATCTAGATCTAACTTAAGAACTAGCTATTAATCTAAAAGATATAGAAGCCCTAGAAGAGTAAAACTTTAGGTAACAAGATTACTACTTTAACTATTTTTTTAGGAGGAGGGTATTGTAAAGAGCTAAAGCCTTAATGTTCTCTAGTACTTGGCCTGTGGCCTTTGTTGGCTTTTCTTACCTTAGCACTAGCACCTTAGTACTAGCACCTCAGCACTAGTAGCTGACTATCAGCCGCACTATTTGCGCTAGTTTCTAACTAATCTGCTAATCCGACAACCTCCGATAACCTCGGTTAGTCCTAACTGGGGTTAAGTTCTAATCACCCAGGTTGGATATATATAAACCTACGTAGTCTCTCTCTATAGTTTGATATCTAATTTATTCACCTTCACTGTTAACCTTGCATCTTTGGTCAAACCAACGCACCCTTAAACTCTTTCTTCTTTATTGCTAATTTAATGTCTTGCAATCGCTATTTAAGCTAAGTTTTAGTCTCTATACTTAGCTCTTACACAACAAACAAGAAGAGGAGAATACTAAAATAATTAATCATAAGTACTATGCTAGTATTAGCAAATACTTCAGAGATTATGTATTTCTTGCATAACTAGCTAAATTAGGGCTTAATAATCTTTTTATATATAAAGATATTACAGATAAAGAACTTTTTTTCAAATTTTTATAAACTTAGAAGTCTAGCTAAGTAGTTAAGTTTTAAGATACCTAATAAATGGAAGTGTTTGTATAAGCAGTTTAAGTTGAACTAAATTAGGTGCTAGGTAAACAGTAGCAAAAAATGCTTTTTTAGAAGAGAGCTTAAAATAAGAAGATGCTTGCTGCAGAGGTTGTACACTATGTTGTAGTGCAGTGTATTGTATGCGAATTGTTTATATGCAGTGCTGTTTAAAAGGTAAGAAGTAGTAGGTAAAAAGCAGCGGCTTTAGCTTTATAAAGTATTGCAGACTCCTGCTGCAGTACGTACGTGTCCTTTCCCTCCTCTATCGCATTATGTTGCAATCCTATTGCAATTCTACTGTAATTCTATTGCTAGCTATAGGCTGGCAATTGCTGTTAGACACGTTTTAACTAGTGTTGTTTTTTAGTACTTTAGCAAGTTTTTTTGACCCTGATTATCGCTCGGTAGCCTAAGCTTTCCTCCTAGAACTCATCCACCCACTATTCGAATCTCGTCAACTACACACAATCTTTTTTTTGACTTTTGCGACTGATTAGTAGAGGGTAGCTGCTTTTCACTTTTTTAGAAACCCCATATTGACTACAACAACAACCACCACCTTTGACACCTTAAAAATAAATAATAGGTTGTTAAAACTAATAGGATAATAATAATAATATAAGTAATGATAATTGTATTGTATTGATCCTTGAGTTGTTGGTCTGCTTGATTGTACAGATTCCGGGTGCTCCTTTTGACACCCGGATTCTAGGCGGGCCTTGGCGGCGCTAGCGCGTTCAGCGTCCATTAGCGCCACCCCCTGATTACCCTTGCAGGACTCCCGATCAACCGCGTAACCTCCCAAATCTAACACACCCCCTTGGCTTAAACGTAAGGGTTAAGCTAACAACCTCCAATGTTTGTATTTAGTGCACGTGTTTTAATTAAAGGTCTAGAGCGTCTAGGCGATTGGTTATTAATACTAGATCAGCCTCTAGCCGTAGTCAGTCGCCTAGGTTAATCAGTCCTATTGTAAGGGTGCGTTGGGTTGACCAAAGATGCAAGGTAAACAGTGAATGAATTAGATACAGAACTATAGAGAGACTAAATGGGTTTTTTATATCCAATCTAGATAGTTAGGACTAACTAAGGTTAGGACTAACTAAGGTTATTAGAGGTCGCCGGGTCAGCTAACAGTTAGCGTAACTAGTGCGGCCGATAGTTAGTAGCTAGTGCTGAGGTGGCTAGTACTGAGGTGCTAATGCTGAGGTAAGAAAAGCTAACGAAGGCTACAGGCCAAGTACTAAAAGATATTAAGGCTTTAGCCCTTTATAATACCCACCTCCTAAAAAAGATAGTAGGAGTAGTAATCTTGTTACCTAGAGTTCTACTCTTCTAGAGCTTCTGTATCTTTTAGATTAATAGCTAACTCCTAAGTTAGATCTAGATATCCTAACTATTTAACTAAGTACTGCTTTTTTCTTCCTCTCCCTCTTTCCTCTAATAGGGTCTCTACTAGGTATTCTACTCTATCCTCTGTCATAATTAGTAGAGGTTTATTGTCGTCTATAGGCTGGCTTAGTAGAGGGTCTAAGGACGCTAGTCTAAGGTTATTAATATTAAATACTAGGTAAATCTAGCTAGGAGTATTTAATTTAACTGTATTTAGTCTAATAACCTTAAGTACTATGTACTTTAGATTTTTCTAGTTAAGTTTTCTGCTAGGCCTTTTTATTTTGTAGTAGTTGCCTAGTTTTAACTATACCCTATCGCCTATTTTAAGCTAAGGTTATTAGTACTTTTTCTTATTTGCCTACTTTTCTTGTTCTTGTTAACTTTCTCCTATTATAGATTATGTAAGCTTAATACTTTGTTGTAGTTTATTAACAATATTTTCTACTTTTTAATAGTTTTCTTGTATTCTCCTTAAAAGTTGTTATTAAGGGCTGTACTTAGTTATAATTTATAGAGGATTTACCTTATAGCTGTGTTGTAGGAAGAAAGGAGATATCTTAGTAGACTAAGCTTGCCTTACTATAACTACAATCTTAGCTATCCCTAGGTTACTTTTCTAATTTGTTTAATCCTAATTGCAGAAGGCTTATAAATAAGCCTATACTATAGAGTTTATTCTTTCTGTAGACCTGCTAGTTTTAGGATAGTATCTAGAAGATAAGTGTTGCTTAATTTCTAATAACTTGCAAAGCTTAATCTAAAAATAGTTAACAAACTATATACCTCTGTCTAAATTAATATAGTTTAGTAACTAATAGTAAGCTATAACGAAGTTAATAAAAGTTTTAGCAACACTTTTTGTAGTAATGTCCTTAAGGCTTATTAGGACAACGTCCTTGCTAAGCCTATCTATAACTACTATAAAGTTTATATAGCCTTCGCTTTCTAGTAACCCTGTAATAAAATCTATAGGAATTTCTTTTTATATTTGCTCTAGTATAGGCAAGGGTTTTAGTAAGCCTTGTAGGCCGTCTCTTTAGGGTTTTGTTCTTCTATATACTAAGTAGTTCCTTATGTACCTTCTAATACTTTTGCTAATAAAGGGCTAAAAGTATTCTCTTGCAATAGCTTAATAAGTAATATTCCTTCCTAGATAGCCTAAAGCTCTAGAACTGTAGATTTCGTAGATAGTTCTAGTTCTTAGAAGTTTATTATTAGGTACCTATTTTTAATCTTAGTATAGGAGGTTTCTAGAATCGTCTAGTTAGCATTTAGAAATAGAAAGTTTAAGATCTAAAGCTGTAGGAAATTATCTTTTACTATCCTTTACAGCTTTCTAGGCTGTTTAGTAGGTTTTGTCCTCTTTTTTAGCTTTATTTTATAGATTCTCTAGATCTAACTGCTTTTATACTACTACTAGATAGCTGTTGCAGCTAAAAGTTCTAAGTACCTCTTCTTCTTCTAGTTCTTTGTTAGTAGCTGCAGTTGTAGGTTTAAATACTTGTAGAAACCTCCTAGAAATCCTAGTATTCTAGTTGTTTACTAGTATATCTTGTTGTCTCCTAGATAAGGCATTAGCCCTAGAGTTTTTAACTCTAGGCCTGTAAGAAATTTCTATGTTAGAAAACTTTCCTAGAAATTAAGCCTATCTTATTTGTCTTTTGCTAAGCTGTCTAGGCTTGCTAAAATATTTAAGGTTTTTATAGTTTATAATAACTATAAACTTCTTTAAAGATTGTAACATAGCATCCTACTCGGATAAGTAGGAGATAACTACTAATAATTCCTTGTTATATATCTTGTAATTGCTTTGCGTGCTAGTTATCTTTTTTCAATAATAAGCTACTAGGTGTAAGCTTCCTTTATTATTGTATTGTAAGAGGACTCCTGCTACTATATATCTAGAAGAGTCTATTTCTAGGATTATTTCTCTGTCAAGATCCTATTAAGCTAGTACTAGCTTAGTAATAAATAACTCCTTAAGCTTATTAAAAGCCTATTACTTAGTTTTTCCCTATTAAAAGGAGATGTTACTAGTAAGCCTTAAAAGAGGAGCTACTATCTCTAAGTAGTTCTTAATAAATTGTTAATAGAAGTTTGCAAAACTAAGAAAACTGTATACTCCTTTAACATTTATAGGTGCCTACTAATCTCTAATTGCTTTTACTTTCTTAGGGTCTATTTAAAGTCCTTTTCTAGCCTTAATAATTAATCTAAAGTATTTTGTACTCTATACGTTAAATTTGCATTTCTAGATGTCTTAAGGTAATTTAGCCTTGCCTATAGCTTCTAAAACCTTATTTATATTACGTTAGTGTTCTTTAAGTGTGCTTTTAGTGTAAATTAATACGTCGTCTAGGTAGGCTAAGCAAAAATCGTTAATATACTTATAGAGAGTCTAATTAATATAGCGTTAAAAGGTACTAGGAGCGTTTGCTATACTAAATAGAGTAACTAGCTACTTATATAACCTAAATTTAGTGTAAAAACCTATTTTCTACTTGTCTCCTATATTAATTCTAATCTTGTAGAAAGCTGCAGAAACGTTAATCTTTGTAAACTATTTAGCTTTTATAATATTATTAAGAGGTTCCTAAATTAAAAGTAAAAGATAACAATCTTTTTTTATAATAGCGTTCAGGGCTTAGTAATTAATGTAGAAACGTAATCCTTCTCTAGGTTTCTTAGCAAAAAGGACAGGAGAGGAGGCAGAAGAGCTACTAGCTCTAATTTATTCTTTATTAAGTAGAGAAATAAGCTCTTTTTGTAATACTAGGAGCTCTAGGCAGCTTATACTGTATAGAGGTCCCTAGGGAGCCTCTTTTTTATTATCTTTATCATCTTTCTCTAGTTTAATTTAGTAATCTACTTTAGATCCGCGTAAAGGAGGTAGTACAGAAGCAGTTTTTAAATTAAAAATCTAAGCTAGGTGTTAATAAGCCTTAGGGAGAAAAAGTAGGACCTCTACTTTCTTCTTAGAAGCTATGGCTTTTTTAATATCCTTAAAAGAAGTAGCAAAAGTCTAAATAGACTTATCCTTTTTTGCCTGCCTAATATAGGAGTAATAAGCTGTTACACTTATTTATTTTAATCTCTAGTCTTTTTTAATAGGGCAATGCTTAGTGCTAAGTAATTTAATCCTTTAGCTAGAAGAATAGATGTAAATAATTTTTCTAGAAGAAGCAATAGTAACCTCTTTTCTATTTATCTAGGGCTGTCTAAGTATTAAGTTGTAACTAGGGTGTATAGGAGCTATATAACCCTGAATAGTATCCTTATAGCCTTTAATATTAATGTCTAACCTAGCAACTTTGTTAATAGTTCTAGATTTATCTATAACTCTTTCTAATCTTCTAGGAGAAATAGAAATGCACTATAAGTTAGCGTTCTTAATAAGTTAAGGGCTAACAAGTAAGTATGCAAGGTTTTCTATATTAATTAAAGTTGAGGTAATAGTGTAATAAATTACTAACGCCTCTAAAGTAATTCTGATACTACTTATATTCTTTTTAAAGTTTGCTTACTTCTTAATTAAGTTATCCTAACTTATTAGAGGCTCCTGCTAGTGACTTTAAACAGGAGCTACTCTTTTTCTAAATCTAAGTCCTTATTTAAGCTTCCCCTGCTAAGCTTATAATTTTTCTTTTTCTTAGAGTTAGATGACTTAACTAAAGTCTTTTTCTCCTTTTAAGAGGATCACTTATTCTCTATACAATATGCAGATAGATAGCCCTTCTATTTATAATTAAAACAGCGTCTTTCTTTATATAACTATTCTAACTCTTAGTTACTAAACTATTAAGGTTTAGTAGTTCTTCTTGTGTATTCCATTTCTTCTATCTAGTCTCCTTTTGAAGGAGAAGGAGGAGGAGAAGTTCTCCTAGATTTATACTCCTTAGGCTTGTTGTCTCTGCCTTTAGAGTACTCCTCTATTCTATAAAAGTAATTAGTAATCTCTATTGCTTTGTTTTGTAGGCTATCTAAATCCTTATAAGTAATACCTACAAGTTTGTCTTAAAGTTTCTAAATAAGGCTTTTTTAGAAAAGCATTATCCTTATATTCTTGTCTAAACTACTATTAGATAATAGTAGTTATTCCTAGAATTCTATAATGTATTTGCGTATACTTTTCTTGCCTTAGCTTATAGACTAGAGTTTATTCTTAGCTCTCTCTGCACTATAAAGATCTCTAAACATTTAATTAAAGAAGTTTAATAACTTATTAAAGTTTTATAAATTAGAAATCACTATTTAGTTAAGGAAAGGCAGAGTAAGAGTTGCAGCGAAGCCTTTTAGTTAACTAAAGGCGTAGTTATAAGTCCTTTTATCTGTATTAAAATCTTCCTTATTATTTTCTACTTTAGCAGTAAGCTATTATTAAAAGATTTAGTACATCTTTCTGTTCCTGTTAAAGGTATTAGGATCTAGTTGTTTAAAACGCCTAGGCGTTTAAGCTTATTAATTTCTTAAGGCAGCTAATAAGGTAGGTAACTAAGGTAGAGGTTGTTGTTCTACTTTAGGCTCTCTTTGTTGTAGCGTGCTTATAGCCTCTTAAGCTTAGAAGGCTTCCTGTATCCTTGTAAAAGCAGCTATCTTATCTAGGCCACCTGCTCTACAAAGACCTTCTAAAGTAGTTTCTACTTTAGGTCTACTAACACTATCTTAGTATAGTTCTGCTATTCTTACAGCTAAAAGAGCTGCTAAGGGTTCTGCTATTATATTGCAGGTACTCGCTAGTACTCTATATTGTTAACAGAAATTGTTATAGGTGCTACTACGCTAAGTAGGCTTATCCTTCGTGTAGGGGCTATTATGCTTAGTAGGCTTATCCTTTTGTGTAGGGGCTACTACGCTTAGTAGGCTTATCCTTTGTCTGTTTTCTAGGGCTACTACGCTTAGTAGGCTTATCTAACAAATTTAAACGCCTTAGGAACTTATACAACTAAGTATCCCTTAGCACTTTTAATCTAGTGCTTCTTTTATTAATCCTTTAGTAGATTTAAACAGTTAACTAATTAACTAGCGCTCTAATTAATTAGATTCTCGCGCGTAGATATAGCTCTAGCTAGCTTCTTGTCTAGATATAGCTCTAGAGGGCTCCCAAGTACAACGTAGCTACGCAAGTAGCTAAAGAAGGATCTAATTTAATTATAAGAGTGCGTTAGTTTGACTAAAGATGCAAGGTTAATAGTAAAGGTAAATAAATTAGATATTAAACTATAGAGAGAGACTACGTAGGTTTATATATATCTAACCCGGGTGATTAGGACATAACCCCGGTTAGGACTAACTGAGGTTATTAGAGGTTGTTAGATTAGCAGATCAGTTAGAAACTAGCGCAAATAGTGCGGCTGATAGTCAGCTACTAGTGCTGAGGTGCTAGTACTGAGGTGCTAGTGCTAAGGTAAGAAAAGCCAACGAAGGCCACAGGCCGAGTACTAGAGAACATCAAGGCTTCAGCCCTTTACAAAGAGGCAAGAAAAAAAGAGTAGGCTTTTTATTATTGCGTCTATAAGTTAGCAAGCAAGGTAATTATAATGTTACTACTTTACTTTATTTAAGAGCGCCTAGCAGTAAAGTAATAAGAATAGGCAAGATAAAGCGCATTAAGTTAAGAGGTAATTTATGTCTTTGTCTTGCTTTTCTTTGTTTCTATCTAAACATGCAACATACTAATTGCGTACTAGTAATGCTAAATAAAAGGACGTGAGCCTAGATACCTGTTGTTAGCAATTAATCTTTTTTTTTACTAAAAAGGTGTCTATAAAATGTGTAGTCACATCAAAAGGTTGTCTTAAAAGGCCGAAGCCAAACAACCTATTATTTCTGACAACTTAACAGATACTAGAAGGGCTCCCCTAAATTACGAAGTTAAAGTTTAAAGAAATGCATAACTCTAGATATTTTAAAAAAGTATAAAGAATTTTAGTACCTCTTTGCAGAAGTAGTAGATAGCAAAGCCTTACTAAGACACTAACCCTAGGCCTATAAGATTGTTCTAGAAAAAGGGAAAACTCTACCTTTTAGACTAATTTATTAACTATTAAAGATAGAACTTAAGACATTAAGAGAAAAGCTAGACAAGGATTTAGGAAAAGGCTATAAAAAACTTTCAACATTACTAGTAGAATTTTCTAAACTTTTTGTACTAAAGAAGAATAGGCTATCTAAGATGTGTGTTGATTACTAAAAACTCAACAATATTATAGTAAAGAATGAATATCTACTACTAGATATTACAGAACTTAGAGATTAATTATCTTGCGCTAAAGTCTTTACGGCACTAGACTTCTAAGATAGAGACTACCTTATTAAGATTAAAAAAAGTAAAAATAGAAAATAGCATTCTAAATAAATTATCAATATTACAAATACACTATTATGCTGTTTAAGTTAAAAAACACCCTAGGAATATTTTAAGAACTTATAAATAATTTGTTAAGAGTACACTTAGACAATTTTGCTATTATATACTTGGATAATATTTTTATCTACTCTAAGAACTGAAGAAATTATGTTAAATATGTCTACATAGTACTAAGGTGCCTAAACTAGTTTAAATTATAACTTAAACCTAAAAACTACAAGTTTTACACAAACAAAGTTGCCTTTTTAAAATATATTATAAGGGCACAAGGAGTACAAATAAGTAAAAAACAATATAAGTAACTAAGAAATAGCTTCAACTAAAAATAGTTTAAAAAATATAATTCTTTTTAAAATTCTTAAACTTTAATTAACAGTTTGTTAAGAATTACTTTAGAATTACTATCTTGTTAACAAGACTTACAAGAAAAGAAGTACTTTTTAAGTAAAGTAAAAAAGTAAAAAACGCCTTCTAAACGCTTAAAAATGTAAGTATAGAACTACTATACTTCTACATATTCTAAGCAGAAAAGCTACTATGCTTTAAAACAAACGCATTAGACCTTGTATTAAAAAAATGCGCTAGCTAACTACATAAAAGTAAATAGTACTTAATTGCCTACTACTCTTGCAAGTTTTTAGGACTTAAAAAATAATACAATGTTTATAACAAGAAGCTTTGAGCTATTATTAATTGCTTAAGATATTAGAGAGTATACGCTAAAAGCTGCTTAGAACTTACAATATTTACAAATTACAAGAACTTAGTAAATTTTATAACTACTAAAAGACTCAACTAATGCTAGGTTTAATAATTAGAAAAAATAAAATAATACAAGTTTAAAATTGTGTATATACTAAAAAAAAAGCAAATGCTTTTAGCTACAAACATAATATTGCAGAAACTAAGAAAATAACTAACTCTGCAATACTTAAAGTTAATAACAACGAATTATTAGAACTAGTATAAATACTTAATTTACTTATATAAATTATGTACAACGTACTAAAAGAATTGCAAAAAGCAATTATTAAGCAATACTACAATTACTTAGTATATAGTTACCTTAGCATTACATGAACAATAGAACTTATTAAAAGAAATTATAAGTTTTTAAGAATAAAGGATAAAGTTACTACTTTTATTGCTAAATATGCAGATTGTTAGAAAAGTAAGCACAGTACACACGCACTGTACAAAGAAATGCAAGCTATAGAACTACTTAACGCACTATAGTTAGACATTTTTATAAACTTTGTTATAGGTTTTCTAGTTGTAAGAGACCTTATTACTAAAGTATTATATAACGTAATTCTTGTAGTAGTTAACTAAACTATAAAACAAGCTAAGTATATTACTTTTTAAATAAACTTTACAGCAGTACAGCTAGTACACATTATTAACAATTAAATTTTTAAATGTTACAGCATACTAAAGTTAATTATTAGTAACAGAGATAAGCTATTTAATTTAAATTTTTAGACAACATTACTTGCTGTAATAAGATGTAAAAAAAATGCTATTAACAGCATACTATCTGAAGACAGACAGACAGACAAACCAAATAAATAAATTGTATAATAAAGCATAACTAAAGATATATATTAATCAACAATAGAACAATTAGGTATTATTATTACTTATAGCATTAATAGTATACAACAACAAGCCTTTAGAGTTTATAAGATAAACTTTTTTTTACGCAAATTACTAGAGACACTTAAATCTTTTTATACATACACTTTTAAGCTTAAAAGGAGAAGCAGCTATTGCAACAGCTAATGAGCTAAGATTAGAATACAAGTTACTTAAGAAGATACTTAAGAAAGCTTAATACTAAAGCATTTCATATGTTAACTAAAAACAACAAACAGCACTTTAGCTAAATAAGAAAAATAAAGTTTATTTGCTTACAAAGAATCATTGCACTAAAGAACCTAGTAAAAGGCTTAAGAACATTAAAGTTAGACTATTTTTAATTTTAGACTAGAAGAGACTAGTTACATATACACTTAACCTTCTACATAATGCAAAAATTTACCTAAAATTCTATGTTAACATGTTAGAACTAGCAGACTTAAAAACGCTACTCTAGAAAACCTTCTACTATAAAATAGAAAAAAAATAAAGTTAAAGTTAAGAAAATTCTTGCATACTAAAACAATAGCAATAGAACAAAATACTTAACTAAATAGTTAAAATACCTAAACAGCAATAATATATAGAAACTAGATACAAACTTTACAAGTTGCTGGAAACACTTCTAGCAGTACCAAGCTTAGCAACAAAGGCATTAAGCGAACCTATGGTAGCCTATATTATAAGCAAAAAAGCTACACTAATAAATGCTGCAGGACAATTAATTTCCTGCGTTACTTTAGTTTTATTAGCAGCCTCTATGTTAGAAGCTAAACAAAGCGCCTTCTTATGCGCTCGCTTTTTAGCTTGTTTTAAAAAAAATCTGCAGCAACTGCAAAATTACTGTTGCAAGCAACTTTTTATTATTATTAACTTTTTTTTGTACTTATTACAAGTACAATTTAGAGACTTTTACGACATGTTTACACATACTTAACTTAACTGCATATACTTAGAACGCTCTAAACAAGAATTAGGCATAACATAATAAATAAAGCCTTCTAGAAAACAATAGTTACAAGGAACTTTGGCAGAATAGTTAGTACAAACAATTTTAGAGCTAAGGCGTAAGCAACGTTAGTAAGAGGAGGACATAACAACTGCTTTACTTATAACTTAGGGCAATGGCTTCGGCCTTTTAAGATAACCTTTTAATGTGACCACACATTTTGTAGACACCTTTTTAGTAAAAAAAAAGATTTATTGCTAACAATAAGTATTATAGCTTATGCCCCCTTATTTAGTATTACTAGCACGCAATTAGTGTATTGCATGTTTAGACAGAAACAAAGAAAAGCAAGACAAAGACGCGAAATGCCTCCTAATTTAACGCGCCTTATCCCGCCTATACTGCCTACTTATATTAGGGCTTTACTTCTAGGTACTCTTAGATAAATTAAAGAAGTAGTATTATTATTGCCCTGCTTTCTAACTTATACATACGACGATAGAACGCCTACTCTTTTTTTCCTGCCCTTTTCTTCTCTATCGCTATTTTAACGTTATGCAACAGCTAGCCTAACTAGTTAATAGTTTTTTTACATAGCCTATATATAATTAATAAGAAGAGAGGGATACTAAAGTAGAGTATTTTAAGTACTTTACTAGTATTAGCAAACACTTTATAGATCTTGTATTCCTTCTATAAATAGCTAAGTTAAGGCTTAATATTCTTTTTATATATAGAGATATCGCGGATTCTAGAGTTGTTTATTAAAGATATAATTGTAAAGTCCTAAAGAGGCTAAGTTTATAGATACTTAATAAACTTAGGTGTCTGTATAATTAGCTTAAGCTAGACTAGTTTAGAGGCTAGGTGCACAATAGGAAAGCTTTCTGTCTTTAGATAAGAGTTAAGGTTAAGGAGATGCTTATTACAAAGGTTACACGCTATTACAGCGTATTATATGTAAATTATTTGTATACAGTAATATTTAAAAGGTAAGAAATAGTAGGTAAGAAGTAGCAGCTTTAGCTTTATAGAGTATTACAGGCTCCCGCTACAGTACATACGTCTTCTTTCTTTCCTCTATTACATTATGTTGTAATCCTATTGCAATCCTACTGTAATCTTGTTGTTAGCTATAAGCTGGCAATTGCCGTTAGACACGTTTTAACTAGTGTCGTTTTTTAGTACTTTAGTAAATTTTTTAACCCTAATTATCGCTCGGTAGTCTAAGCTTTCCTCTTAGAACTCATCCACCCACTATTCGAATCTCGTCAACTACACACAATCTTTTTTTGTTGACTTTTGCGATTAATTAGTAGAGGGTAGCTGCTTTTCACTTTTTTAGAACCCTATTTTGACTACAACAACAACCACTACCCTTGACACCTTGAAAAATAAATAACTTAGGGCAAGCCTTAGTTATTAATTACAAAACTACAAAAATAATTACGTAATTTAAGGACAAATCTATAAAAGAAGAAAATAGTGTTACAACCTAAACTAAAAGACACTTAGAACAACACCTTAAGGATTATGCAACGCAGGCAAAGAATTACGGCACGGCAACTGCGCCGCTGTCACGTGACTGCTTATTAACAAGCAGGACTTACACGCTCTTCTACAAGCGCATCTACATAACTGCTTATTACTAAGCACGCTCTTTTACAAGCGCACGCTTGTACACAAGCACAATACTTATTAGTATATAGTATAATGCACTAAACTTTTATAGCTTAGTGTGTTTAACACATGCGTTAATTTAAAAATTAGACTTAATTCTTAAAACTTTGTGTTATTGCATTAATCTTCTAATCGTGCTAACACACCCTCGTACTATTACATCGATCTTCCAATCGTGCTAGTACACCCACCGTCCACCGCACTCACTCATTCCCGAGAACCAACCCTAGATCATCTTCGGACGATCTTCACAGAAAGCAACTCTATAGCCTAAGAGCTGTAAGAAGTTACGTACTTAATTACTTGTCGCAGAGTAGTATATATCCTCTAGCCGCAAAACGAGGTATCGATCGGTATTTTGCTTTACGACATTATTATACTATGTAAGAACTATTGCTAAGAGCAATTATAACTATCGCTAGTAGCAATTACAAATATTACAACTATTGCTAGAGGTTACTACAACTACTACACTAGTATATAGCAATAGGCAATGTGCTCTTACAGCTTATTTTGTTTAACTTATATTCCAATTTAAAGATTGCTTAATTCTCTAAAATCTTATATTATTACATTAATTAATAAATTGCGCTAATACACTCTGTACTATTATACTAATCTACTTCTCATGCTAGTAAAACCTCTTGTCTATCGCACTCACTTATTCCTAAGAACTAACCCTAGATTATTCTTAGACGATATTTACACTACGTACATAATAAGTAAATGTTACTTAAAATATGCCTAAACTACTAAGCTTTATACAATTAATACTTACTGTACTATATATTTGAATAAGTGTTATACTTAGTTATTTACTTATCATATAAGTAATACTTATAATAGCAACTTCTTTTAGAGTTAGTACTTAAAAATAACTTCAATTTTTTTTTAGGAAATAGCTTAGAAGTACACTTTTTGATATAAATATCTATGTAGACATATATAGCTTTATAAAAATTATACAGATAATTTAAAGAAAAATAAGTGTAGTAGTTTATACTAAATAATTTTTTTAAAATTATAATTGCCTTTCTACTTTCTTTTTACGAGCAACTATAGCTTGAGAACTAGCTACTTTTTATTTATTTGTTTTTTTTTTAAAAAAAAGTTATATGTAAGAGTATAGCCACTATCTACTTACTACTATATACTTTGAACATAGTTTTACACACTTTAAAGTATAGAGCTAGAAATAAAGGCTTGCCTTACTACTTAGCAAGCACGAGTACTAGCTAGGCGTAGCACTAGCCTCTCTCCTCTACTATATAGTTGCCTGCACGCTCTGCCTCTTCTAGGCTCTGCGTCTGCTATTCTCTACTCCGAATACAAGCTATCTTTCAACTAGCTGTTCTTCTGTGCGTGAAGTCTGCCTTACAGTATTTAACTAATATATTTAGAATCTGTACATATTAGAGCTAAAGAGAGAGAAAAGCTTTATAAGACTCTAAAATCCATTCCTTGTTTTTAAGTTATTTAGATTTAAAAACGTCAAGAATCTTGATATTCCTTAGTAAAGTGGCTCACATGGTACACTGGCTCACATGGCGCACGGGAACGGTATGTTAGCAGAATTCCTCTTTAAATAGCACCGCTCGCTTTTATTATCATAATCTGATAATTGTCTTTCCCGCAAAATTCCTTGTCCTAGGCTAAATCTGCCATCTTTTGTTCGCCTAGGAATTTATTAACTTGAGGGCGTTCTATTCTTTTCTTTCTGTGCATCCTATCTACGCACACCTCAAAATAAAGGTTTGGAATTGAGGACCTCGGTTGCTTAGGCTGCGAGTTCCACACACCAAAAGAGCTTTGCCTTGATAGAAACAGTTTAAAAGTATTAGTTTTGAAAGCTGCCAACGAGTAGCATGGTGCGGTTACTCTAGTACCGCGCCTTTAGAGAATTATGGCACAAGTGCCACTGACGCCGATATTGCATGAATACTTTGACTTAGACTTTAGTTCCGCGGCGGAAGAAGGCAGAGGAGGATAATATGCCACTTCTTGCTGAAAACTAATAAGGATTAGGAGCAGATGCATTGTCATGACGAAGCTGAAGCACAACTATGGTCCGAAGTCGTTCGTAGAATCCCTAATCTCCAATTACACTTTGGAAGCAAGGTGAGATTTGCCAATCCTGAGGGTCTAGAAATTGATTTAGCTTATGTCATGGTGGGTATCTTCGTAACACCACCCCGATCAGTTTTGGGTGATAGAACAGGCTTTGCTACCAGGATACAGATTGCAAATGTTGCCATGCTAATCCTGTCTCATCAATCGTCTTACATGCAGGTTCGCCCTGCATCTATTACTGATGAAAATTCTCGTACAAATGTACTGCATGTCCGTTACGAGAGAGAGTTGAGGTTTGAACACTCAACAGTTCCTACTCAGTCGCCAGTTTAGTACTTGGAATCTCAAAGACTTGGGCTCTACTCTGTATGCAATGCTACTCACGGACAACATTACTGCCGTGCTCAGTGGTGCATGGCAATTTCTATACCAAACACAGTACCGTTCCGCCCGCCCCAAGCCCATATTGCGTATCTTTTTCTAACAACGCACTAGGAAATACCTAAATGACATTGATCGTGCATTGAGTAGCCTCGGAACCGATCCTGCGGGGATTCTCATCTATCACCCTCTTGGCTATGTTTCTGTAAACCTATGGTCTACCGACCGTGGCGCCATCCCCGCTCCGGCCGACAATTATACCGACGCCGAGTGGGCACTTATCGGACATCACACGCTCTCTTATGCGGGAGCTATGCGGGTTTGGGAGGGCAGCAATGAGACGACAGGGACGCTCACACATGGACCCTTAGTGATGTCGTCATATCCGAAGTGGGTAGTGACGAGCCAGACAAGAAATTACACGATAACGGCAAAAGCGCACGCAGGAAGGGATGTGTTATTGTTGTGGGCGGAGAACATCGAGAATGATTCTGTGTCGAGCTTTTTTTATTATTGTAGTTTAACGTCCTTTCTCAGCCCGAAGGGCTTTATAAGACGTGTAGGTTTAGGACCTACAAGTATCTACGTAGTGTTTTCTAATTTTTATTATTTACAAGGAGGGGTTTGTCTGAATAAAGGTGAGGCTCGTAGCCTAAGGTAGTTTTAACGAGTATCTCTCTCAGTCCTTTGTAAGGAAGTATGTAGAGCTAGTATGCTAGTCTAGTTGTCAGATTTGAGAGGTTTTGCGCGAGGTGATCAGACGGTCGGCGAGACTGAACAAAGGATCCTGGAAGGATGATCAGGGGGTGGCGCTAGGACGCTAACGCGCTAGCACCGCCAAGCGTCCCACGGATAAAAAGGGCACCTGAAATCCGCACAATGAGAGGAACAGAACATAATACAATCAATCATTAATATAATTAACTTATTATTAATTATATTATTATTATCTTACTAGATTTAACTAGCTATTATTTCTAAGAATTAAGAGTCTCACTGCCTTAACTAAACAAGAATTAATAACTAACAAATTACTAAACTATACAAGTTATTAACAGGATGTCTACTCTACCTCTACGAGACTCCTTAGTAATCCTACCTAATTACACGAACTAGATTAAATAGATTTACTAGATTAAGACGCGCGCGGACTCGCTACGCGTGTAGGAGAAGATAGATCTAAACCTTACAATTAAACTTCTTACTAAGCTAACAGTACCTTAGATACTTTAACTAAGCAAATACTAAGTGTTGTAGTAAGTAATTAACGCGTACGCTACCTTGCACTAAGCTAAGTACAGCGACAACGCACCTATACTACTCTTTATACCCACTTAGCCTGCAGATCTATTAACAAACGCGAGAGCCTTATAAAAAGAGGATCTAGAGATCTATAAGTTAGAGCTAGATTAATATAAGATAGAATATTAGAAATACACAAGAGAGTAAGTAGCGTTAGATAAGATTACGCAAGAAATACAGCAAATAGTTAATAACTACTTATATACAAACTACTGTAGAGTAAGGCAATTATATTATTAGTAAATTACTAATCTAATAGCTACTATAGGCATTAACACTAAAGACGAGATTAAGGAAGCCTGGAAGCAGTACAAAACTGCAATAAAGGCGCCTAAAGTAATTAGCGCATAAGAAACATAGCTTATAAAAGTTAATTACGCTATAACTAAGGGCAAGGCGGTTAGAATACTTAAGTGTTAACTAGACACGTACATTAAGGAGGACTTTACCTAAGCTATAGCTAAGCACTTAGAACAATAGACAATATTGTTTATATCTTATAGATTAAAGAATCTGTTAATTACAGTTAAAGATATAATCTACAACTATTAAGATTACATGTAGCTATTTTACCTATCTAAAGTAAAGTTAACTAAGGCATCTTTTAGAGTAGTAGTAGGAGTTAGATTACTAACGCTTAAAAAAGACGAAACAGATAACTCTAGGCAGAAGCGTAAAATCTGCTAAAATTAAAAGCTTACTAAGAATACTTAATTAACTAATATTTACCTAACTATAAGCAAATGCGAAGTATGTAATATAAGATACGCGCTTAAGGATTGCTAGTACGCTCACTTAAGCAGTGCACTAGCTTAGTAGCAACTCTTAGACAACAAGATAGATTAAGTCTAATTACGTATTAATAATAGCCTAGCTATATAAGAAATAATCTGCAACGCTAAACAGTAATTATAATCTTAGAGACTAGCGATTAAGAAGTTATATATAGCAACACCTACAATTAAGCATAACAACTAACTATACAGTTAGAAGATTAGAGAGATTAACTACATATTTATTAAAGCCTTTTTTAAAATAAGCTAGGCTACATACCCTCTACAATAGTTATAGATCTTTAATTCTAGATTAATATATTACGTTTTTAACAATACGAGCTAATTTACAAAAACCAAATTAGTACTCTAAAGAGACTTCTTATAGGCAGGTAACGGGCTTCAGCCTTTTAAGACAACCTTTTAATGTGACTACATATTTTGTAGACACCTTTTTAGTGAAAAAAAAGATTTAATGCTAACAATAGGTATCGGGGCTTATGCCCCCTTATTTAGCATTGCTAGCACGCAATTAGTGTGTCGCATATTTAGACAGAAATAAAGAAAAGTAAGATATAGACGCGAATTACCTCCTAACTTAACGCGCCTTATCCCGCCTATTCTTGTTACTTTACTGCTAGGCGCTCTTAGATAAAGTAAAGTAGTAACACTATTATTGCCTTGCTTACTAACTTATAGACGCAACAATAGAAAACCTACTCTTTCTTTCTTACCTCTTTCTTCTCTATCACTAATTTAACATTGTATAATAGCTGTTTAAGCTAGGTTCTAGTCTCTGTACTTAGCCCTTACATAACAAATAAGAAGAGAAAGATACTAAAGTAATAGATCTTAAGTACTGCGCTAGTACTAGCAAATACTCTAGAGATTATGTATTCTTTCTACAACTAGCTAAATTAGGGCTTAATAATATTTTTGCATATAGAGATATCGCAGATAAAGGACTTATTTAAGATTTTTTTAAACTTAGAAGTCTAGCTAGGTAGTTAAGTTTTAAGATACTTAATTAATTTAGGTGTCTACATAAGTAGTTTAAGCTAGACTAAATTAGGTGCTAGGTAGAGAGTAGCAAAGGATGCTTTTTTAGAAAAGAGCCTAGAATAAGGAGATGCTCACTGCAGAGGTTGTATACTATTGCAGTGTATTATATGCAAATTATTCATATGCAGTGCTGTTTAAAAGGTAAAAAGTAGTAGGTAAGAAGTAGCAGCTTTATAAAGTATTGCAGGCTCCTGCTGTAGTACGTACGTATCCTTTCTCTCTATTGCATTATGTTGCAATCCTATTGTAATCCTACTATAATCCTATTGCTAGCTATAGGCTAGCAATCGCCGTTGGACACGTTTTAACTAGTGTCGTTTTTTAGTACTTTAGCAATTTTTTTTGACCCTAATTATTGCTCGGTGGTCTAAGCTTTCCTCCTAGAACTTAGCCACCTACCGTTTAAATCTCGTTAACTACACACAATCTTTTTTTTTACTTTTGCAATTAATTAGTAGAGGGTAGCTGCTTTTTACTTTTTTAGAACCCTATTTTAACTACAACAACAACCATCACCTTTGACACCTTAAAAAATAAATAGGCAGGTAACTTACAAGTATAGATTAAGGCATATAGATTAGTTACTTTAACAGTAATAAGTAGACAAACTTAAAGCTAACTACACTTAATAGACGTAGCATACTATCTTAATCTACTCTATAATCTTGTCTTGTTTAGGATATTCTACTTATAAGGCTTATAGTAGGACACTAAATATAATCTAACAGTCTTTTAAAGATTGCTTACTAATAATCTAATTACTAACCTTACTAAGCTACATAGATAGTAGGTGCTTAAGGCAAACCTAATTACTAACTACGCAATAATAGCCTCTAGTGCAGTTACGCTATAATATAATTAACAACAATATACACGAGCGCTTATATAGTATAAAAGAATAAGTCACCTAGGACTAAGTGCGCTAGAGCACCTTGTACAATAATCTAAGGGGGTAAAGATTACTAGAGTGCTTATAGTATAATGCGACGCCTATAGAAGAGTAAAAGCTAAAAGGCTCATCTGCTACACACTGCGTAGAATTAATAAGTCTCTAGGAGAATACATCTTACTTAATTTTTATAATTATAAAGTTAACAGCTTAACTAAGGAAAGAAGCTAAATGCTAATTATAGATTAAGTTACTAGATTTATGTAAGACTACTACTTTAAGGACAATTAAATAGTATAGATAATTATTAAGTTACTAGAGTCTTTTATAATCTTTATAAAGACACAGTTTAATATTACTATAAAGGTTATGAAAACTAATAACAAGATTGTTACAGTAAAACTAGATGTAGCTTAGTAGGCAGAATCCTAAGGCATATAATTTAAGCCTTCTGCTCCAAATACCTAAGCATAGAATAGTAGAGCAGAACGCTTAGGAGGTGTAATTAAGAATAAAGCACAAGCAATACAACTTAACGCTAACTTACTATAGCCTTTATAGCTTAAGATTACTTAATTAGTAGTATATCTCTAAAATTAAACGCCTTAATACGCAAATTAATAGAGATTACTATATTCAGAGTTCTTTACGCATAACGTATATAAAAACAGAATTATTACTTTACTACGTAAGCTATACTAAAGTTACTTATAAGTATATAGGGGTAAGGCGTTTATAATAATAGATAATATAAAGCATAGCAAGCGTAAACTATAGCAGCTTAATCCTAAAGCATAGATTAGATACTTAGTTAGATATTAATCTACAAATATTTACTATGTATAGGTACTAACTATAGCTAAGGTAATTACAACACGCAATATAGTATTTAATAAAGAATTAATCTTTACTAGAGATAAGAAGAATGTTATAGATAACTTAATATATAGCACCCTTTAAGAGATTAAGGTATAGATTAGGACTGTAGAACTTCTCCTAGAGATTACAAATAACTAAAAGGAGACACAATCTTTTCTTAAAAATAAGTCTTTTAATAAAAGGCCTATATAAGAAGAAACAACTAATTAATATAATTAATATAGAAGAAAGGTTTAAGTAGATTATCTCTTACCTCTACTAACGCCTCTACTAGTAGCCCTCTTAACTAATCTTATAACAGCAGAGAGCATCAGGCGTGTAGATAATCTTCTTAATATTAAGAGTTAGAACGTTGCCCTCGCGCAGCTATTAAACCCTAGGCCTAATTACCTCTTAAGTACTAGCTGTAGCAAGTATCCTAATCTATGTGTTGCTAATATAAGTTTAAGTTCTATTAGTAAGACTCTCTAGAAAAACTAGACAGACCTATAAGCTTTAGCGTTTATAGTAGGTGCAAGAGTAAGAGAAATTTAATAATTAAATAATAAGAAACCTAATAGCGCAGCAGTTAATTAATTACTTAAGAGTCAAAGTTATAATTAGATACTTTTTCTAAGTAAGCTCTTACTAGCTCTAAGTCTAAGTTAACTAAAAGAGAATTACATATTCTACTAGTTATTCAAAAAAGCTAAAGAGAATTACTTTGTAAGCTATAAACAATTAAACTTCTAGTTAGAAGTCCTAACGCAAGAAGTACAACTAACAGACACCTAGATACTAGAGTCTATATAGGTATATACCTACAAGATTAATAAGAATTACTAGTTTGTTAAGTGTAAAGCGCGCTTAGTTATACAGGGCGATTAACAGCGCAATATTACTACTTAAGAGACCTACGCTGTTACGTTAGTAGGTTAATCTTTCTAAATAGCTCTCGTGATTGCTGCCTAATTTAACCTTAAGCTTAAGTAGTATAATATTACTAACGCCTTTATACACGCACTAATTAATTTAGTTATATATATAAGAATGCCGCGTATATATATAAAAAAGAGGATAATCCTTAAGCTTAACAAAGCTCTTTATAGCCTCTAGATATTACTACTACTCTAGTAACAAGACTTTACTACTTACTTTAAAAGCTGTAGATTTACTATTATTCTATATAAGCTATATTATATAATCTGCTAAGAGATCCTTATGTTCTTCTACGTCAATAATATTATTGCAATATATAGTAAGAACTATAGATTAGACGCGCAAGTAGCTATTAAGGATATAAAGAAGAAGTACTATATAACTAGAGGAGACGATCTGCATTAGTTTTTAAGCATAGAGTTAATTAAGTATTAATTACAGCGCAAGATCTAGATCTCCTAATTAGCATATATTAAGAAGATTAACTAACTAGTAAGCGATTACTTAATGAAGAGTAATACCCTAATAATTAAGGCTAAACTACTGCCCTAAGAAGGCAACGTGACTCCTAGGGAGATTAACCTCTACTAATAAAAGATTAAAATACTCTTATTTGCAGCGATTAACACAAGACCTAACACAGCCTTTACAGTATTAAGCCTAGCATAATTCTTTACAAACCTTAAACCTAATTATTAGGCAGCAGCTAATCGCGTACTCCTTTACCTTTACTGTACCTAGACGCTCGCACTGTAATGTAGTAGAGACAATTACCTAGTTATTACAAGCGACGTATCATTTGCTAATGATATACTTAATTAAAAGAGCTCTTAAGTATACATAATTAAACTGTTTAGTAGACTAATAGCCTAAAGAGCAAATAAACAAGATATAATTACAACCTCTATAACTAAAGCTAAACTGCTTGCGCTCTTATAGGTTGCTAAGGAAGCTATATTTATCTAGATACTACTTACTAAGTTATAAGTTTAGATAATTAACTAAACTATTACTATACAGTGCAATAACTTGTAGATAATCTAATTAATCTTAGAAGAGATCTCCTAGTTAACTACAAAGGTACAACATGTTAATATCTACAATTACTAGCTTAGGTAAGAAGTATAGAATAAGTCAATTAAGGTAATCTACGTTAAGTTAAGTAGGATGCTTGCTAATAGACTTACTAAACTCTTACTAGCTAATTAATAGCTGAGATTCCTACAACAAATAGGATTAATCGACCTAGAGAACTAACTAAGGCTAGAGGCTAATCTAAGATTAATAACTAATCGTCTTGACGCCTTAGACTTGTGATTAAGAAGCGCGCAAGAAGTCGTTAGCTTAATCCTTACGTTTAAGCTAAGAGAGTATATTAGATTTGAGAAGTTTTGCGCGAAGTAATTAGACAGTTAGCGAGACTAAACAAAGGATCCTAGAAGGATAATCAGGGGGTGGCGCTAGGACGCTAACGCGCTAGCACCGCCAAGCGTCCCACTGATAAAAAGGGCACCCGAAATCCGCACAATGAGAGGAACAGAACATGATACAATCAATCATTAATACAATCAACTTATCATCAATTATATTATCATTATCTTACCAGATTTAACTAGCTATTATTTCTGACACTAGTTATCTCCTTTACTTCTTGTATGTTGTTGTAGGCTATGCTAGCTGCTCTCTTGTATTGCTTATATAGGTACGCTAAGCAGTTCAGTATAGGGTTGATATATTAAGTTAGTATATCAAGTTAGTATAGAAATTGCGGTATAGGTAGATAGCAAGGGGTCTAGCTATCAATTCTAATGTGTAGGTTGGTATATTAGGTCGGTATATCAAGTTAGTATAGGGGTTTCGGTGTAGGTAGATAGCTAGGAGCAAGGTGCTAGTCTAGCTATCAATTCTAATGTGTAAGTTAGTATAGGAGGTCAGTATATTAAGTTAGGATAAATTTTGGATGTGTAGGTCGGTATATTAGGTCGGTATATCGAGTTGGTATAGAGGGATTTCAGTGTAGGTAGATAGCTAGGAGCACTAGCTATCCATTCTAATGTGTAGGTCGATATAAGAGGTCGGTATATCGAGTCGGTATAGGGATTTCGAATAGTAAATAGCTAGGTAAATAAATCTATTAGTTCACTGCGCTAATAAATCTATTTACCTAAGTAGAAAGCTGTGGCTTTATTAACTAGGAGTTGTATTGCCTTTAATTAAACTCTAAAATCAATCGAACACCAAGTTTTCGAGGCGAGAAAAAGGTCTGGCTTTGCCTTTTTCTCGCCTCAACTATCTTAAACGCCTTCCTAAAATCAGTTTCTAACACCTGTTTTCTTAGTGCAGGTGTTGTGGCGTGCGCGCTGGCTGTTTGTAGTGAACAGAGTAGTTACCTGTTAAAAACTCTGCAAGTGGTCTGTGCGTAAGCAGATTTTAGAGTTTTTTTTTTTTTTTTTATTGTAGTTTAACGTCCTTTCTCAGCCTAAAAGGCTATATAAGACGTGTAGGTTTAGGACCTACAGGTATCTACGTGGTGTTTTCTAATATATAATTTATTTACAAGGAGGGGTTCGTCTAAATGAAGGTAAGGCTCGTAGCCTAGGGTAGTTTTAACGAGTAGCTTTCTCAGTCCTTTGTTAGGCTCAAAGCCTAGAGTAGTTTTAATAAATATCTCTCTTAGTCCTTTGTTTTGTAGGAAGTATATAGAGCTAGTATACTAGTCTAGTTATCTCCTTTACTTCTTATTTATTGTTGTTGAAGGCTATGCTAGCTGCCTTCTTGTATTGCTTTTATAGGTACGCTAAGCAGTTCAGTATAGGGTCGATATATAAGGTTAGTATATTAAGTTAGTATAGGGATTTTAGTGTAGGTAGAAAGCTAGTTGCTAGTCTAGCTATTGATTCTAATGTATAGATCAGTATATTAGGTCAGTATATTAAGTTGGTATAGAGGGATTTTAGTGTAGGTAGATAGCTAGGAGCACTAGCTATTAGTTCTAATGTGTAGGTTAGTATATTAGGTCGGTATATTAGGTCGGTATATTAAGTTGGTATAGGGGTTTCGGTGTAGGTAGATAGCTAGGAGCACTAGCTATCTATTCTAATGTGTAGGTCGGTATAGGAGGTTAGCATATCAAGTCGGGATGGATTTCGGATGTGTAGGTTAATATAAGAGGTCGGTATATTAAGTCAGTATAGGGATTTTAAGTAATAGATAGCTAGGTAGATAAATCTATTAGTTTACTACGCTAATAAATCTATCTACCTAAGTAGAAAGCTGTTGCTTTGTCAAGTAGGAGTCAAATTGCCTTTGATCAAACTCTAAAATTAGCTTACGCACAGACTACTTGCAGAGTTTTCAACAGTTAACTACTCTGTTTCTCTACAACTAGCCAGCGCGCATGCTACAACACCTGCACCTAGAAAACAAGTATCAGAAGCTGATTTTAGGAAGGCGTTTAAGATAGTTGAGGCGAGAAAAAGGCAAAGCCAGACCTTTTTCTCGCCTCGAAAAGTTGGTGTTCGATGTCTGTGTCGAGCTTGTACTGGGCAAGGGCTTCAGAAAATGGATCAAGTTGGGCAATGTAGGTCATGGTAAGAAGGGAGGCGCAGAAAGAAAGCACCTCAAAGGAAGAGGGGACTAGTGGGGTTTTGAAGACGAGTTGTAAATTGAAAGCCGCGATGTGGTGGTCATGCGCGCCTGTCTACCCGCCTTCTTCGGCGACAAAGGGAATGAGGCAAAATTATTCAACCGTCACTAATCGTGCCCCTTCGCCGCCCTTCATTGGTCTTATCTCTTAACGACTTCAATCCTTTGAACCCCCGAGTTTTTTCTCATGTACTGGCTCCACACCCTTATTCCTCGCGATTACCTCCTCTTCGGTCAAAATGGGCTTACCGCGAAGCTGCGCCCACACAGCCTGGTGCATGGGCCGCAGGAAGAGGGCGTCCATCTCCTCAAGACTAATACCTTTTGTCTCGGGCACAAAGAAGAAACTCCAAACGCCCATCATGACTAGGATGGTAGCAAAGAAGAAGTAAGCGCCATAACCGAGATCCGAAATCATGTATGGCGTGCTGCGTGCGATGATGAACGAACCAAGCCAAGTGTCAGCGGTCGTCAGCGACACACACAGCATGCGGATGTCGAGCGGAAAGATCTCCGATGCGTAGGTCCAAGTGATGCCTTGCCACGTAGCGCAGATGATGAACGCGTTAAGGTAAACGCATACCATAGCCAGATAACCCCAACCGTTGCGTGAGACATCGCCTCTCAAAGCAGCTTCAGCGGGGTCAGCTTTCATCACATATCCGCCAATATACCACATGGGTATGCAACCGAGCGCTGCTCCCCAAATAAGTCCCTTGCGACGCCCAACCTTCTCGACAACGATGAAGGTAAAGGTGAACATGCCGAGTGTCTTTGCGATACCGTAGAATCCAGTGGAAAAGAGCTTCAGTGAAGTGCCGGAAATACCAAGCGTTTCAAATATGCGAGGCGCGTAGTACGTGATGATGTTGACCTGGGTAGCTTAGCGTCTATCTTTTCGTGCAGGCAGTATAAACTTACACCAGTGAAGGATTGAAGGAACATAAGCGCAAGACCGATGGCCATCCGGTTACGCACGCCCTTTTGAAACAGTTTCATGAACTGTGCTTTCTTACTTTGACGGTTGGCGCTACGCTCTTCGACCTGCGCCCGAATCTCGCTCATTTCGTGCTGAATATACGCATGCGATCCGTCAAGACAGCGAAGCTTACACAATATACGTTCTGCGCCTTCGAAGTTGTCCTTCTTCGCGAGGTATCGCGGTGACTCTGGACACCATGCGACCCCGAGAAGCAGCAGTAGACCGGGAATGAGCTGGATCGCGAGAGGTACGACCCACTGCGTCTGGCCTTCGACGCTGATTGATCGATCACAAGCATAGTTGATCCAGAATCCCAGCATGCCTCCACCTTGAGAAGCAATTTCGAAAATACCGACAAGTCTACCACGAATGGAAGGCGGCGCAGTCTCAGAAATGTAGACAGGTACGACCATACTCGATGCGCCAATACCTAGGCCTGCTACGGCTCGTCCTCCATAGATCATATTCAGACTACCTTGAGAGGCAGTCATGAGTGTACCGCCGAGTAAGAAGACGGTGGACGCTATTATCATAGTCTTCTTTCGCCCGATACGTTCGGCGAAAGGGAAAGCGATAAGCGCCCCAAAGAAGCATCCGGCCTGCTCATCATCAGTTCGCCATCACAACAAGCAAACAACATCTAGACTGACCTGAAATGTGGATACGATGTTGCCTTGAATCGTGTCACGATTGCTTTTCGCGATGTCATTCATGCCGAAGTCACGAATGAATGAGTTGAGAGCCATAGTGCCGCCAATGACGGCTGTGTCATAACCCACTACCCGCATGTTAGATTTCGGCACCCAAACCACATCACTGAAACCTACTAGCTAGTGCAGACATCGAGGCGATGAGTGCGACAAGGTGGATCCGCCAGTTGCGGACCTCTGGTGGGTCCAGAGTACCCGATGCATGAGTGTTGAAGCAGCCCATTCGTTAAAAAGTGTTGGTCTTGACTGTAAAATGCGTAAGTAGAGTTCAGATTTCAGATTTCAGATTTCAGATTTCAGCTCGGTGGTGAGCTGTTTCGAGCGAAGGATGAGTGCGCTCTTATGCCCGCCGCCTCGTCTCGAACGCTTCGTTGCCGAGCCATTCTCCCTGATGCTACCTCACCATCACTACAGTCATAGCCCGCGGGGAAATGCACGAGGACTGCCATCGTTCTATGTTTACCGCAACACCTGCTGTTCCAAGCTATTTCACGCACTATCGTAGCGAATCCGGGGAAGGGTCCACTTGGCAACGAACAAGGTCAAGCCTTGCCCCGTAGTTGGCATCTGGGGTCATGATCTTTTATAGGTAGAGACCGCATGAAGGTTGCACGTAAGGAACTTGGCAGTTCGACCGTAGTCAACGGTGTGGGTGGTGAAGCTTGAAAGATCAGCGGTTGGGAGTGCCGTAGCGTGTGCGGGGTAAAGCGGGCCGGTGAAATATCTGTGCCCGTAGTGGAATGCCTTTTTCGACTACATAATACATATGTACTCTCACTACTTACCTAACGGTCATCGGATGACGTGAGTTTAAAAAAAAAGGTGCATATAACGCGAGTCGATATCGACGTGCAAAGCGTGGTCACAGTTATCAACAACGGTTACTCCAGTGTGCAAATGGACCCAGACCATGGACGTGGTAACCCTGGAACCTGCTGTCAAGACCTAGAATATCAGGCGAAGCACCCAAGCTTCGCAGGATAAGTATTTCCGCCCCAAGATACCAAGCTCCGGCTCAGCCTCCGTTGGCATGCAGACAAGGCGACGGAGCCGCTAAGATACGATAATATTACGGAATGATCCGTTGAACAAGGTGCACAAAGGCGTAGCGGCAAGTCGCTTAATCCGCTACCGGCGGCTGTAACAACATGTCTGACTAATTACCTGGCATTCTATATCCACAAGAGTACTGACAAGCACATTTAGGCCATCCTTGGAAAGACCGCGGCCGGTAACACATCTGTGCTTTTAGGCAAGCGACTTGTATCATCAATATTCATGTATGGATCTGCGAAGAAATTTGCGACGCCACTGTATAGCAGTTCCATATAATGATGCAGAGTAACACGACAAAATTTGCTCCAGCAGTAGTTTACGCCAGTATTTGAGATTGGCATTCCAATTAGAACATGTCTTCATCGTCCACATTGTACGCAAGGCGCAAGAAGATTGCCCATGCTATCAAGATATAGCTTTCGACAAGAAGTAGAAGCCACTGAGATTCTTAATTTGATCGGTATGCAAGGCGGCGTTCGCAGTACTAATGGATGAGGTATCCAGAGAGCCAGTCGGCAAACAGGATACAGCTAGATTGCAAGGTAGAGAAGCCGCCGTCGCGCCTAGACCGAGAGTGAGAGCTGCAGATAGGAAGGGTGATATGAAAAGCATTTTCGAGTATGATGAGTGAATGAGCTGGTATTAAGACGGAAAAAAAAAGAAAGAAAAAAAGACTTCTCTGATGACATAGCGCTGCCTATTGCTTCTTGCATACTTCGAGGCTTCATCCTAACCTATTTATCTCAGTACTCTCACTGTCCGCAGCAATAGTGTGGCATGTCGAAGTCGGGACAAGATATCCAGGCTGCCAAGCATCTACGGACCCCGTTGCTCAGGGATGAACTCCCAAGCTTTGTCTCAACTATGCTCGGCCAGGTACTGCTCGGCCGAAGGAACGGTTCGGCCCGGAAAAAAAAGCATTTCAACCTCCTAACTAACGTAACTACACTGTTTGAAAAGCTGTATACTGTCAGCACTATATGCCTTGCATGGATGTTGACGAAGTTCACAAACTCGAAGATAATCGGGATGCGTATTGCGTATCCCTACCCCTTTAGGTATCTTGTTAGCTGGAAAAAATTTACCACCTTCGAGATTGGACGATTCAGGTGGCACGATAGCTATGAGAAATGAGTCTGAGTCGGGATTGACTGCTATTATCTCTTGAAGAATGACATGTGTGTTTGTGAGTCTTCCATATACACCACCTTCCTTCAAAGGTGGAAATTCCACCTTCTCCTTAGTGACGACCACAACACCCACAATACTTCAATCAACCCAGACGACCCTTACCGCCCCCATACTTCCCTTCCGGCCCCTCGAGATGCGCATCCAGAACTGCTGATGTCCCACCAAGCACGCTCTTGATGGCTTCTGGTAGTAATTTGCTCAGCTCGTCTGCAGTACTCGCATGCGCAGCCCAAATTTCGCCGCCACTCGCCGCCTTGGCAATACCTGAGTAGTCTGGGGTTGGCACGAAACTGATATTGAGCTCCTCATTGCTGACCTTGGAGCCCTCTCCATCAGGATGTACCAGTAGCATAGACTTTCGCGGAGCGTTCCAGCCCTTGTTGTTGAGCACGACAGTGAGAATGGGGATTTTGTAGCGTTGCGCGATCCAGTATACTGATCCAGGAACGGAGAACAGGTAGGTACCGTCGCCTACAATCTGGCATACAAATTGCTTCTTTCCTTCTGTGTCGGTTGCAAGCTTAATACCAAGCGCACCACCTCCAGACCATCCAAGACCGCCGCCGCCGCAGTTTAGCCATGAGCCTGGGAGTACAGCCTGTATCTGATCCGCGACAAAGCCAGTCTGGGTAACGGCCTCGACTGCCCAAATGGTGTCATTCGGGCAGAGCTTCTTTAGTTGGGAACAAAGGTATGGAGTGCTGAAGTGGCCGTTCTCGTCAACCTTTGCCTCGCTTGCGATGCTCTCTAGTTTCTTCTTGTGCGACTCTTGCAACGCCGACCACCGTTGACTGAAGAGTTGGCTAGAGAGCTTTTCCTTGAGCTGTGATTCGACATGTTCATTGAGCTGCGTTAGCGAGGTATAAGAGTCGGCTCGGTAGCGTTGGATAGCGTTTAGGTAAAAGACAGGCATTTGTTGTTTCAGTGGGTCGACATCGACGTGAAAGATCTTGGCATTTTCTTTCGGGCGGCACTGAGTGTTGATCCAGGGCACGTCGCAGTCAAGAACTAAAATGACATCGGCTGACTTGATAGCGGGATCGTTGCCGTATCGTAGGCTGAGCCAGGCTGGGTGGTTCGCAGGGAAACACATATCACATCCTCCAGTGTCTAGCACACGAATGCCTTTGACCTTGTCGGCTAACTGCACGAGCTCTGGCACAGCATTGTGATTTCGGCCCGAATATCCAGTAATGATGAGCGGCTCTTGGGCGTTCACTAGAGCTTCGGCAATTGTCTTGACGCCCTTGGGAGGAAGAGCGGCCGGTTCGACGGGTTGCCAGTAGTCCATCTGCAGCTTGTACGGGGTTAAGTCTTCTTCCATGGGCTCACGCGCGCCGTAGAGATAGACAGGCCCCTTGGGGTCACTCATGGCAAAAGACAAGGCGCGATTGACCATCTGCTTGACGTTCTTGCCCGACTTGATCTCGCCAGTGTATCTGCAGTACTGCGCCACAATCTGCTTCTGATCCGGCACATCTTGTATCCAGTGAATGTATTCTGTCCTACTGCCGCGCACCTCGCCCTCGATGGTGAAGGGCGACAATCCCGCGAAGATAAGAACAGGTGCGCGACCGCATGAGGCGTTGTGCACGGCGGCCCCGAGACCCTGGGTTCCGACATCGACGTGTACGATGACGCATTGAGGCTTGCCCGTCAGTCTGGCATATCCGTCCGCCATGGAGAGGGCGACCATCTAGACCCGTCAGTCCTTGCGCCTACATGACTGGACCTCCAGTACCTACTTCATTGGGGCATGTGATGATTTTGGGAAATTGGCCCTTTTTCTCCTTCTGGCCTTTGACGATAGCTTCGATAATGGAGGGATGGTCCGATCCAAGGTTGACGAAGACGTGGCTGACGCCGTATTCCCAAAGCGCCTCGAAGAAGGCAAAGGATGCCGTATAGCTATTTGCTGTTAGTAATCGACACGCGTATCAACGCAGAAGTGCTACTCACACCATGGTGTCGGTAGTGAGCGGTGGTGTATCAGCCGTATGCCTCGAGGCTGCCTTCAGGGCGCATGTGTGAACAGGTCCGATAACGGTGTGCGTCGGAGTATTGTATACCCCATAATAGCTGCCATCCTGGAATAGGGTACGGAGTGGACAGCTGCCCCACTCACTAGGTAGGAGGCGGGGAAGTTGCTGTCACGGTTGGGGTTGACGGCATACCAGCTTGTTATCGGCAGTGCTAATAGTACCTAGGGGCGGCTGCGGCCGTCCACGGGTTAATCGCAACATCGCACCCACCTCCGTCGGGGGAATTAAGTCGACTTCACATTCTCCGGTGCACGGTATGAACGACGGGTACGAGGGCGTCATGTGCCCAAGCCGATGCAGATGATGAAGCTTGCCGTGTTGCGCGTCTTCGTGTTATCGATTGCGTCACGGCACGGTTCCGGGATGCACCGTCGCTGCAGGAGGGCGCTGCTACGAGACATCAGTATGAAACGCGTTTCACAACAGACTTGCGTATAGATAGGCTGTGGTTCACTATTTCCATTCCAAAGACATCTCCTGCCGCTCACTGTGAGACTTACCATCATGCTTTCTCGTGTTACATGCTTCGTATTGTTCACTTCCCCGTTGATTCTTGCATATCCGACAAAATGCCCGTCCGATTCCACACGGCACTTTCAGCACCCCATGTGCCTTGGACCGCCCCAAGTCTACGTCGTCGAGGCCAGTGAGGGAAAAGGTTTAGGAGTTTTCGCTACTCATAACATGGAGATAGGCGACATCGTCATGCGCGAGACACCTGTTCTCAAGATCCGTTTACCGAAGCTTGCAAAAGGAGCTTCATATCCCATGGAAGCAGTGGCAACGCTACTTCTTGAGCAGTTCGACACAATTTCGGCTGAGGCCCAAGAGGAGGTGCTTTTGTTAACACACGAATCGAATGCTGTGGAAGAGAAGAGCAAAGACACCTTGGGTACCATCTTTCGCAACAACGCATACAACACTGGCAATCAAGTCGGCCTGTTTCCCAAGATCGCTCGCATCAACCACTCGTGCCGACCAAACACGAGCTACCACTGGAACGAAAGGCTGAATAAGCGCATCGTTTACGCAACACGCAGGATCAAAGCAGGAGAGGAGCTCTTCGTGTCTTACATCCCACTATTGCTCAGTCAGGAAGACCGTCAGAAGAAGCTTGATCGATTTGGCTTCCAGTGTCACTGCGAAGCATGTGCGCAGGGGCGCACTGCCCGGGAAGCCAGCGACAACCGCCGGATCATAATCAAAAACGCTTTTACAAAGTTTGCGCCTCAACTCGTTCTGGGAGCTCCACAGTCCAAGGCTGGGAAACGCCAGGCGCGAAAGGACGCCGAGGTCAGCATCCAGCTCGCCCAGCTCGTACAAGAAGAAGGACTTGCCGATTACTACGCCAAAGCCTACAGAATCGCAGCTATAAGCCATGCGAGAGTAGAAGATTGGGCGACTGCAGCACAGTGGGCTAACAAAGGGTACGAGATACGTTACATGGAGGATCCGGCGTCGCAGAGCACGTTGGAGCTGCACCACCTTACCAGCACTTACATTTCGAATTGGGAGGCAGACTTGCGAAGTCGTGCTTCGACATGAAACCGTGGCAGCGACCTTCAGGCTCGGTTCCCATTTCCCTTGCATATCATGCGGAAAATTGGCCGTTCCAGACCTGCGGTTCGCGCCTGCGGCCCTGTTCACCCGGTCGCCTGCATATTAGCCTAATGCATCACCATATCTCTGCAACCTTGCACTCCAGTAACCGTATCTTGATCTGGCGATTACAGCAAGCGCTCGAAACCAACACCAGGAAACATGAGTTTGTCACAAATTACGCCTACAATGTCCAAGCAGAGACTAATCGACCGCGACGAGCGCACCCGCAAAAAACCAATGCGCATCCTGGTTCTAGGCCTGTGTCGCACAGGAACAACATCCATGGCCGTCGCGCTCCGCAAACTGGGGTATACCTCGCATCAGATGCGGGACGTTCTTGCCAAACCATCTGAACTCGCGCTGTGGGAAGAAGCCGTCAACGTCACTCTGCTCCCGCCCCCAGACCGGCCTTCCCACCAACGGTACATGGAACCGTACGGCAAAAGGGAATTCGACAAACTTCTAGCCGACTACGACGTTGTCATGGATCTACCTGGTTGTGTATTCGCGTCGCAACTGGTCGCTGCCTATCCAGACGCCAGGGTTATCCTGACGAAGAGGCAGTACGAGGACTGGGAGCGGAGCATGCAAGAGAGTATATGGTGTCTGGATACGTGGCGGCTCTTTACGCTCTGTCGGCAACTCAACATCACTCAACTGGCGCCACTGATGCGACTTGTACATTCCGTGTTTCGGGTGCATAACAATAACCGCTACGGTGGTCCTGCGGCGAAAGCGGCATTCGATCGACATTACGACACTGTTCGCTCGTTGGTGCCGCAAGATCGCTTGCTGGAGCTTGACACGAATGGGGAGCTGGGGTGGGAGCCTCTTTGTGGTTTCTTGGGCAAAGAGATGCCGAAAGAAAGTTTCCCGAAAACGAGCGAGGAGAAGGCGATGCGCAAGAGTCTCGAAAGCGCGTGGTGGGGTATGGTGCAGTACTTTGTCATGTTGGTTCTTTTGCCCGGTGGTGTGGTGGTCGGATCATTCTTGCTGTATTCGTATGCGGAGGAAGTGAGAGCATATCGAGATGGATGGTTGATGGTGGCAAAACGGTACATGGAGACGGGGGAACTCTAAGATGGTATGAAAGATCAAGACGGTGGCTGGCAAACTAGTACTAATATCAACACATTTCATATCTGCATTACTTTGCTGCTTACCCCTTGTCATGTCGTCTATCTAATTGTCTATAGCCATACTAATCTGCCATCACTCCAGTACGCGTTACATGTCACAAAACGCTCAAGCCTTCCACCTCAGCAAGGTGAAGGAGTGCTTGCCAAACTTGAACTTGCCCTGCCCATCCCAGCTGGTTTCCTTGATACCAACGTTCTGCACACCCTCAGTGTTGACCACATCGACGTTATCGCCAGTCACAGTGTGCACTTCGACCTTGTCGGCCTTCAGCCCCGGGATGTCAACCTCAAAGTCCAGCTTCTCATTTACGTTGGTGACAGCAAGGTTGAGAAACCCGTCGTCGCTGAGCGTAGCGCTGCAGTCCAGGTAAGGCGTCTCAATAGTGTTGCGGATCCAGCTCGGGTTCGTCCGGCCGGTGTATTCTGGGGCGCGAACATTGAGTGCGATGGTGTGGCCACGCATGTACTTTGAGAAGAGGAGCAATGGCCACCAAGAAGTGTGTTTTACGAGACCATCCTTGGTCGTCATCAGCGGGGAGATGACGTTGACACTTTGTGCAACGGTTGCCATTCCCATATCCTTTGCTTGGCGGATGAAGCCGTTAAGGAAGTTGGCCACAGCGAGGGCGTCGGAGAGTGTGTACTTTTCTTCAGCACCGAGCTCACCGGGTGCGCGGACGGGGTCCCAAACGTTCCACTCGTCGAAGCAGATTGTTTGCCGAGGTACTGTCTCTGGAACTTTGTTCTCGATACGCGCAAGGTCAATCAAGCTTGCCGTCATTTGCACCGCTCGCTCAGCCGCTCGAGGCGCTGTGGCATTAGCAAGATGTTCTTTGTCGGCAGTGTAGATGTGGATGGAGTGCATATCGATCAGTGACTTGGTGGTATCGCCACTGAGGCCATGAACGTCCCACTTGACGCACTGATTAAGGACATAGTAATCCCAAGAGGAGTAGCCAGTTTCTCCGCACAGGATGGTGATGATGCTTGGGTCGAGGAGCTTGAGGGCTTTGGCCCATTGATACGCTTTTTTCGCGTAGTCTTCTTTGGTCATTTGCTCGACTTGCCACGGGCCCCAGCATTCGTTGCCGAGCGCCCAGTACTTGACCTAGGTGATCGTCAGAATGACTGTAGAGTGTGGTATCAAGACTTGTAGTATGGATAGACGCACGTTGTAAGGCTTCTCGCGTCCATTCTTGCGACGAAGGTTGGCATAGTACGTGTCACGGTCCGAGTTGCAGTACTCAAGCCATCCAAGGGCTAAGTCCAGTCAGTGTGCAAGCATAAAGATCAAGTGCGCTGCAAATACCTTCGTCTAAAGTGCCGGTTCCGAAGTTAAGGCAAAGGTAAGGTTCTGTGCCGACCTCCTCACACCACTGCATAAACTCGTCTGTCCCGAATGTGTTGGGTTCAACGCCGATCCATGCGAGCTCAGGCCTAGACTCGGAATTAGCTTGCCATGTCTAACACAGGAATACTGAAAGAACAGTGGCTCAGTTCGATGTCACATGGACAAGCATATGGCGCCAACGCAAGAGATAACATGTATACCCCAAGCCGAGACTGCAGGCTGCAAGGCAGGCGTACAGTCCAAAAGACGCCACGCATTAGTGAATACGCGTAGGAGTCTTACCTCTTTGGCCTGTTCTCCTTGGGTCCAACGCCATCGAGCCAATGGTATGTGGCTACAAAATTGCCGCCCGGATACCGCACTACAGGCACGTTGAGTTCTTTGAAGGCTTCAATGACATCTTTGCGGAATCCTCGCTGGTCTGACAGAGAATTGCCGGGGTCGTAGATGCCGCCGTAGATGCAGCGGCCCATGTGCCTGGTGCGTGGTCGGTTAGCCGAAAAAGAAACATGCACACACAGCGCCAACCGACGGGCGTCTATCCTGGGCCTTACTCGGTAAACCCTCCATAGATGTTGTCGTTGATCTTAGCGATCTTGTGGGAAGGATGGACGGTGATGGAGGGCGTTTCGCTCTCTTCGATCTTGGTAAAGGTCGCCATGTTGGTGAGACGTAAGAGTGATGATGATGTTGATGATGATGATGATGATGATATAATAATAATAATAATGATAATAAGAACAGTAATATAATGCTCGAAAGCCTGGTTATTTAATGTGGCGGGGAGAGACTTCAGATCCAAGGCCAAAAGTCACGATAGTCGTGGCATGACCTTCTCGACGTTGTTGAAGGCTCATGGCGTCCCAGGGCATTTCCGGCTCGGCGCCGGCGCCAACACCAAACTGGCTGATGCATCCGATGCTGACACGTGGTCCTATTCGTGGAAATTCCGCAGGGTCCACTGGCTTGTCTCATCTCGGACACACAGCACACTACCGTTGGAAGAAGCCAAACGGCCGTGCCCAGCTATACGGGAGCCCACGAAGCATTCCACCAGTCGAGAGGGAGTACATGGCGCACCTGCACCTCGACCATGCACGGGCTAACGGCATCGCGTTGGTGGCCAACCGTCAGGTCGGGGTACGATCGGCCGAGGAAGTGCCGCCGCCTCGGTGTTGACGCCGATAGCTGGCAAGGCAAGGATGGAGACGCGGGCTGCGGAGGTAATAAACGCGGAGTCGAGTCAGTGCCCCCGCTCTTTGCGGAGACCGTGGAGTAGTCTCGTTCGATGCGTTCCCCAGATTGCGGTCAGCCATGTGGTAGTGCATCTAGGCCGGCGGAGCAAGGGTCATCCGAGCATCAAGTATAAAGCCCCAGCAGGCTGCTGATGGTGCATCCACTCGCGCTCCGCATCTCCCTCCCTACTGCCGCTTCAATATCGCCTGCAGTCGCCATGGCGCTCCCTCCCAAAGTATACCAGTTCCTCGTGGGTCTCTTTGCATCCCTTGGTTCGCTGCTGTACGGTTACGATCTCGGTGTCATTGCCCAGGTCATTGCCTCCGGCGCTTTCGTGCGCGAGTTCAATGACCCCGACGCAAATGCAAAGGGAGCCGTTGTGTCCGTCTTCACGGGCGGTGCCTTCTTTGGCGCCATGTTTGGTGGTCCCATTGGTGACCGCTTCGGTCGACGACTGACTATCTTGACCGGTGCCCTTGTAAGCAATCATCAGCACATTCTCCTGCACGTCTTTTTGCTAACCAGACGGTGATTGTAGATGTTCATGCTCGGTGCTGCTCTGCAGACGGCGGCCGTCAACCTCAACTATCTCTACGCCGGACGTGTCCTCGCTGGTGTCGGTGTTGGCCAGCTTGTCATGATCATTCCCATGTATCAGTCCGAATTGGCTCATCCCAGCATCCGTGGACGTATCGGTGGACTGGTGCAGTTCATGCTGGGTGTTGGTTCCCTCGCCGCCGCGTGGATCAGTTACGGTGTTGACATTGGGTTTCCGGACTCCAACAACGCTCAATTTCAGGTTTCCCTGGGTATCCAGGTCGTGCCAGCCGTCTTCTTGGCCGCCCTCATCATGATGTTCCCCGAGTCACCCAGATGGCTCATCAGCAAAGGCAAGGTCGAGCAAGGTCTTCAGAATCTGGCCAAGCTCCACTCCAATGGCGATACAACCGATGTCTGGGTTCAAGCCGAGTTCCAGCAAATCCAGGATGCCCTCACTGTTGAGCAGGAGCAGGAGGCTCAATCCTACATGGAGCTTTTCCGGGACAAGTCGTGCTTCCGCCGTCTTTTCCTCGCCTGTGCGATTCAGGCCTCTATCCAAATGACTGGTGTTTCGGCTATCCAGTACTACTCAGTTACCATCTATGAGCAGATGGGTATCAGCGGTAGCGACGCGCTCAAGTACCAGGCCATCTCTTCTGTTCTTGCTCTTTGCGGACAAGCACTCTGCATCGCCTTCATCGACCGATTGGGACGTCGCTGGACTTTGATCGGTGGTAACATCGGTAACGGTATTACCTTCATTGTTTCGACCATCATGTTGGCTGTTTTCCCTCCTGGCTCAACAGGAAACCGTGCTGCTTCTTGGGGCTTCATCGGCGTTACTTGGTTGTACAACTTCTGCTTCAGCTCCACTTGCGGACCGCTGTCTTGGATTATTCCCGCCGAGATTTTCGACACCAAGACACGTTCCAAGGGTGTGTCCATTGCCACTATGACATCGTTTGCCTTCAACACCATGATTGGCCAAGTCACTGAGCTCGGCATGGAGTCTTCAGGATGGAAGTTCTACCTGCTCTTCGTCGTAAGTACTTTCGTAGCTCAAAAGACAGGACCCAACACTGACTCGTTCCACAGATCTGCAACTTCACCAACGCAATCTTCTTCTACTGCTTCCTGCCGGAGACTTCCAAGCGCCCGCTTGAGGAGATGAACTATCTCTTCACCAACGCCCCTCTCTTCGTGCCCAACATGAGGACGCAAGAATGGAATCTCGACATCGAGCGTCGTGTCGAGGAAGTTGCCGCTAAGCAAGGCTCAATCGCGCACGAAGAGCATGTGGAGGCGAATAAGCATCTCATGTAAGAAGGATGCAAACGGCGTATTTCAGCTTCGCCTTGTCGTGCGTTGCTACACGCTGCGAGACGTTACGTAACCATCAAGTACCACAAATCTAATAACCTAAATACCACAAACAGTCATCGCAAATACTTTTCCAATACTGCTCATGAACTCTGGGTGATTCTGAAAGTGAACATAAATAACATTACTACTAGTTTCTGGCCCTGTCCAAATCTGTTCAATTGTTCATATGGGGCTTGTCAGGCGATCACGGCACATGAAATAAACTTTGTGCCTGTGCGATTTACACTTTTTCCAATCGACAGCTTTCGGATCCGAACATGCACAAGTCAGCGAGACGCGCCGATAGCCGATTCAGCCGGGGTAGGATCCACTCTGCTACCCAAACGTGGTACGGTTACGGTTAGTATAGAAGCAGGGCTCAAACCACACCAGTCTTCCTTGTCTGACACTCGTTCTAGTTGAGTAGTTTCAACCATAACGTAGCACGATGTAGTAGGGTCGTAACCTAGTTCGCTCACGATGCGGAACGTGCCGTAATTTACGCACATAACCTCTTTTACAATGTCCCGAGTTGACCGTGTTAACAGAAACAATCTTCTCCACTGCTCCTGTAGTTCCACTACCTTACCTGGGTACACTAAGAGAAAATTTATTCGTGACTTGTAGACTTTGCAGACGTTCACATACTATCAATCCCAGCTTATCAACTACCATGCCAGTACGTCCAAATCTCATTCGCCGCAAGGAAGCTACAACCTCTTCTAACGGGACTCCTGCTTCAACGACCGTTCGTGGCGACATAATAGCTGGCGCTGTCATCAGTGGAATCGTCCTACTATTATTCGTCTTCTGGCTCGTGAATAACAGTATACCATGGTTCAAACGGATTCGAGCATTACAAGCAGTGCGCAAGAACGCGTTGACGGATAAAGAAGCAGTCTTAGCTTACTGTCCCACGCAACAAGAGCTACAAAAGATTCCCGCGACACCTTTGGAAGACAAACTTCGGTTGCAAAAGCTTTCATTGGCTCTCGCTCACGGGCTGCATGGTTCTTCTTCGTCAAAAAAGCCCAGGAATAACGATCAAAACGCTGGGAAGAGAATGACCGTATCGCTGCCAGAGTCTGAGGCTGTTCATCAAAGTAAACTAGAACCTCTTGGCGTACTTCACGACCCTGTGCGCGATAGCGGTCGGTCGGGTGATACTATAGGTTCCGATATGACTTTGGGTACAATGATCTCCATCGGAGAAGCAGTACCGATGCGTATGGCCTTGCACACTCCGCAGTCCACGTGATGGCACGTAGGGTGATTGCTATCTTCCTTTCGCACTAGATATCATCTTTGTAATGAAGCTCGTTTCCGGAATCACTTTGTCATCTGTGTTTTGTCCCAATGGCCCATGATGAGGCTGAGCAACGTTCTCATGGAGCGAGTGTGGCTTTATAGGCCGCGATGATCATCAATACCGATCTCCACGCGTGCGATGCTTGCGAGTGGTTCGTCAACATTGTAAGGATACAAGGTAACTCCAATGTGAGTGGCGAGGGACTAAACCTACACTTGAGTCTGGTCATATGTGCATTGTAAGCGCACTACGACCGTCGCTTCGACAATGACTCGATACGTTGCCTATAATTATTGTCTTTCATACTACGCCAATAAAGCACGAGAATCCTACAGAGCAAGTGAGTAACCACGCGAGAGTTCGCCCGGACAAGAAAATTTACCAAGCAACAAGTCTATACCGGAGTTGCCCAAAAGCACAACAAATGTAAATATGGTCTTGATCACGCAGTTTACGACTGTTTACCCCACAGATTTCGTCCAAGCTACCATCGCGCCGTCCGCGTCCTCGACGTCGACACCGACCATCAGCTCTTCACCTGGCCTGGGTAGCAACGTGCCACACCCCACGATCTCGATCTCATCGATAATCACTTCTTCTCAAACGTTGCTGCCCGCCTCTTCCGCCACTGGCATTCCGCTCGCTCCAAAGCAGAAGTTCGACGATACTTTCGCGTATGTTACCCTCGCTGCGCTCATCGTTTTTGCCGTTCTTCTTATCGGAATGGTTTCGTACATGGTCTATCTGCGTTGTAAGGGTGAGTGTCTCCGCTGTCGTGGCATGCAGCAGCAGCTGGCCAAATGGGAGTCCGGCGAGCTGACACGCATCACACCGCTCATGGTTATGAAGCGTGATGCGCTAAACAAGACCGCTTCGTCGAGCGACGCTTCGTTGGATGTCGACGTGGAGATGGGTTTTGCTGCGCGTAAAATGTCCCGCGCCCCCACAATGGATGAACGTGAGGCTAACAAGAAGCCGACGCTCTTCCAAAAAGTGAAGGCTAGAATCACGCGTAAAGGCAAGTCACCAGCCCAAATCCTAAATCCACCGTCTGACAATGGCCTCGATCGTTTCTTCACTGTCAAGGCAGACGCGCCCGTCGACAATCCAGATCCTTCTCGGCATACCACATCTCAGCTCCCACAGACTGGCTATGACAGCAATTGCTTGTATGCAACTCGTTACTCTGAGTATCCAAATTCTTCCATGTGCACTCAGCCTATAGACATCGGTCGCACTGCTGCCAATGGCTCGCGTGTCTTCAGCGAGATCTCCACATCGAACATGACTAGCATTCGCGGTCCTCTTCGCCAGGAGTCGGACGAGCCAAACCGATACACCGCATACGCGCCAACTAACCAAGATCCGTACGACTCTCGCCAAAAGGAACACAACGTTGCAACCGCTCTTGCGAGACTAGAATCAAGAGAGTACAAGGAAGCCGAGGCAATCCTGAAGCGCGCATCTGCCACGGAGTCTGAAACGCGTCGCGCTTTGAGCATGGTTAACCTGGGAGACCAGCAGTTGAACATCGCTCGTCATCCTAGCGCGTATACTGAGGTTGGGTTGCCTCTAGATCCGCATCCGGAAGCTGAGGTGCCTGCGCGTCCTGAGTCGTACCAGGTTTTGGATTGGCGTAAGAAAGACCTGCGGCCGCCGGAGCGGGAAGACGTGCAAGAGGACTTTTCAGAGTACCTGAACCAGGAGCTAGCCAACAAGCGAAAGTAGCTTGTATGCGCGAGCCCTTACCAGTCGAATCTACCATCACACGCTTTGGCAGTAGTCCTGTGAAGGTGACACGCGCTGGTAATTATGCCAAGCTTCGCGCCGTCGGGACGTGAGCCCTAGGAGTGAATGGAGTCCATGTAGTTTCCGCTCTCAAGTCTGGTTTGTCTCTAGCGTTCGAATATTTCTGTGTAACGTGTTTTATAAGCGAGTCGTCCTTACAAGCGAGTCGTCCACCCCACCAACTTTAATCACATTTGAAAATCAAATTAGTTATGCCTCAACGCCAACAAGCTCTATTGCGCTTATCTAAAGCTAATATGCAGCTTACTATATCATCTCTTAATAGCCACTAGATCAAGACTAAGAGAGCTGCTGCTCGCGCGTTTAACGTCCCTCGAATAACGCTACGCGACTGACGCGCTGGCAGGCCTGCACAACGCGATTGCCAGCCTAACTTAAAAAAGCTTACCTAGCTAGAGAAAGAGGTAATTATTAGACATATACTTAACGTGTTGGCTTCGGCCTTTTGAGACAACCTTTTGATGTGACCACACATTTTGTAGACACCATTTTGGTAAAAAAGATTTATTGCTAACAACAGGTATCCGGGCTTATGCCCCCTTGTTTAGCATTGCCGGCACGCAATTAGTGTGTCGCATATTTAAACAGAAACAAAAATACGTAATATCCTTCTAACTAACTCTCTTAACTAATAACTATTTACTAATAACTATTTACTGCTAACTACAACTTCTATTATCTCTGTTGCTATCCTAGCAGTGTTACAGTCGCAGCGTTTCTAGCATACGCCTATACTTAAATGTAAACATATAACAACAGCATTACTATCTAAATACAGCTCTCCTATCTTAAAAAGCAACTTATAAAATCCTCCTGCTTATTAATTTGTCTTAGCTACTTAATAGCTATTTTAATATGCTCTTGCTCTTTATAGAGCTACTATAAGGTCTTTCTACTAAAGTTACATTTACGCAAGAGGAGATTAGTAAAATAATATACTATTACTATACCTAGACTATTAATATGCGCAACGTATTTAATAGACTTATTACTAAATAAGCTTTTTACAACCTCTATTATAACGTTAACATTTATAATACTAGACGCATTAATAAAGTGTTAATAAATAATAGAATTTAATTTTTACGTCTACCTAATTACTATAGAAGCTACCGCTAACAGCTCCTCTTTAACTAACTAAGAAGGCCGCTTAACAAAAGTAAACGCAGGCTTTGTAATTTACTACTATAGCTTCTTATATAGTAACCTAGTAAAGTCTAACTTTACTTAATGTAAGCTATTAGTCTTTATATTAAATAGAAAGAAGAATAGTCTAAGCATTATAGTATTTATATACAGTACTGTGTAGTGTAGGAAATCCTAAAAGTAAGAAGTAGTAGGTAGGGAGCTTTTCTAAAGTATTGTAGGCTCCTGCTGTAGTAACGTACGTGTCCTTTTTCTCTACTTCGATTGCAATCTTGTTGCTAGCTATAAGCTGGCAATTGCTGTTAAACACGTTTTAATTAGTGTTGTTTTTTAGTACCTTTAGCAAATTTTTTAACCCTAATTTTACTTAGTAGTTTAAGCTTTTCTACTTTAAGCGCTTAGCGCGTGGACCTTATCTACTCACCGTTTAAATTTTATTAACTACACATAATCTTTTTTTGACTTTTGCGACTAATTAGTAGAGGGCAGCTGCTTTTTACTTTTTTAGAAAACCCATTTTGACTACAACAACAACCACCACCTTTGATACCTTAAAAATAAATACTTAACGTGTTTCACCACCGAGCGGCGCACCCCACCGAGCGGCGCACTATAGACTAAGAATACATAGAGCCTAATAACTCTATAGGTATAACAGCTATTATAATAATTTTTCTATCGTTTTAAAGTTCTAAGTTAGGGCTTTAAGATAGTCCGCCTTTTACCTAATTAAGACTAGTGCTTATAGAGTAATTAGAGCTCAAAGTAGGAGCGCTCGCTTAGCTTCTAATCCCTACTTCTAGTGGTTAACCTTCATAATAAACTTCTATATTCTATGTATAAGATGTTTAGTGTATAATCAATATTTTGTTAAGAGATTATAGCGTGCAGTCTCGTATTAAAGAAGTTATTAGCTATTACAAAAGTTTTAAGTTAATATATTTATACTTCTCAATATACTATTTTAATATTACACTGCACGCTATGATCTCTTGATGAAGTATTTAATATACACTAAAAATTTCATATAACGTACCTCACGGGTTCGTGGGACACACGGGTTCGTGGGACACTTTTGCCAAGACCCCACTAAAACCACCGCATTATAGCCTAAAATAGCCTACTTTAGACCTGTATAGTGCAAAGCAATATAATATATTATTCTAAGTTTACTTTTACTACTTTCTTACACGTTTGTGCATTATGCCTAGTCCTATTACACTGTCTATACTACTGTTAAGATAGTTTACCTACTTTAGCGCGTTTTTACTTCTTTACCTTCTTTTTATTATTATGCGCTTTAAAGTCTTAAAAAGCAGATAAGCGTGCTCTATCTTGAACTATTAAAGTTTTTTTTACTTAAACCTGCTTTCTTTTGTGCGATTTTTGTTGCGTTATAGCCTTATTTACTACTTTAAGCTTAGCTATCTTTTTTTGCGCTAATATAACTTATGCGTAATAATAGCTGCCCTCTTTAAGAATTTCTTAAAGGCCTTTATAATAGACGTTACTAAGCTATTTATATATTTTTGAAGCTTCTACTTTACTAGCGTTAATTACAACCTTAATTCTAAGGTATTGCTAGGGGTTTATAACACTTAGGGCTAGTTGTTAACAAGTAAGGGTAATAGAGTGCGTAATTCAATATTCAAGGCGGATATAACCTATTCTAGGTTAAATAGGACTAATCTAGCGCCTTAAAAGCCCCCTTAGATATTACTAAAAGTAAATAAGATATTAAAAGTGTATTTAAAGCAAGGCAAAAACTTTTATTTTATAATATAGTTAATGTAGTTGCGTATAAGCGCTTTAACTTAGCGTCTATAAGCCTGCTTTAAAGAGGCAAAACAGCCTACATTAAGAGGCTGTAAGAGGTAAAATAAGTACAAAGGCATATAAAAAGTAATAATAAAGTTATTTTTAAAGTATTTTTAGAAATTTAGTAAGTTGTAGCTCTTATAGCTGTTAATAATAAGTAAGTAGTTAGCGCTAACCTTCTTTAACTTTATATACTTATTAAAGTGCTTTAGCTATGTAAAACTAAGCTTATTAGTTGTCTAGCTATTTTTAGAGACTCTAATAACCTAGTTTTAAGGTATATTGCTATTTTTATACTAGCTAGAGAGGTAGTAGCGCGCTTTAAGGATAATAAAGGGCGGAATTATCTACCTAGTTGTATTAATGCCTTAGATAACTATCGCCTACTCTCTATTGCCTAGCTAGATAGTCTTAGGCTGTCTACGTCTCTCTAAAGCTATAACAATAGCTTTAGAGGCAATCTAGCCTATTATAAAGCTTATCTTATTAAAATTAAACGTATTATTATTCTAGATACTATACTTAGCTTTTATATTAGCTACTAAGTTGAACTAGGCTTAAATAGCCTTAGGTTTCTTGCAAAAAGCTTTTTTATAATTATACTTATAATTAAAGCGCGTTATAAGCTTAGACTAGCGCTTAATAAATATACTAGGCTAGTTTTGTCTAACCTAGTCTAAATTGCGCTTAGCGCGTAAAGAATTAGCTATACTAGCTACGTCTATAAGTCTTAGAGGATATCTATATACAACTAGCTTAAGTATATGCGTAACAATTACGTTCTCTTTAAACTTAGTTAGATTTTTTAATTTAGGCTAGCAATCTCCTTGTAGAGTCTGTTCTGCGCGTTGTTAGCTTAGTGTGTTATAAGGGACGTTAACAATAGCTATAGCGCGTTGTTAAGAGAGATTTGCGTCTTGTTTAAGAGCTTAGAGTGCAAGTTGTATTTAACATTTACTAGAAGGCTCTAACTGCTGTTGTTGTTGCGACATTGGGGTGTAGTGGTGGTTTTAGTAGGGTCTTGGCAAAAGTGTCCCACGAACCCGAGTGTCCCACGAACCCGTGTGTCCCACGAACCCGTGAGGTACGTTATACAATATAGAAGTTTATTATGAAGGTTAACCACTAGAAGTAGGGATTAGAAGCTAAGCGGGCGCTTCTACTTTAAGCTCTGATTACTCTATAAGCACTAGTCTTAATTAGGTAAAAGGCGGACACTCTTAAAGCCCTAACTTAGAACTTTAAAACGATAGAAGAATCATTATAATAGCTGTTATACCTATAGAGTTATTATGCTCTAAGTATTCTTAGTCTATAGTGCGCCGCTCGGTGGGGTGCGCCGCTCGGTGGTGAAACACGTTAACTTTAATTAGCAAGAATTTAGGCCTACGTATACAGCTACGCGCAATATAGCTAATAAGCTGCTTGCTGCGCGTGGCGTAGGTCGCGTTAGCGTCTACTAGCCGCGTAACTTTGTTTAGCGTACCGATAGTCTTATAACGCGTTTTAATTAATTATATAATAGGCAGAGAGCTCTATGCAAGGATCCTGTGCTAATTAGCCGCTAGTTTAAGCTAGTAGAAGAGATAAAGGCTAAGTACAGCATCTATAATAAGGACGTCTACAACTTTAACAAGGCTAGCTTTATAATAGGCAAGATCCAGACTTAGCTAGTTATTATAAGGTTAGAGAAAAGAGGCAGGCTAAAAACTATCTAGCCTAGCAACTATAAGTAGGTGACAGTAATTGCTATAATTAACGCTGCTAGCTAGACAATCTTACTATTTCTTATCTTTGCTAACAAGTATTACCTGTTAGCCTAGTATAAAGAGGCAGAGATCCTACGCAACTAGGCGATTGCAGTTAGTGACAACAGCTAGACAATAAACAAGATAAGATTTAAGTAGCTAAAGTATTTTATTAGGCATATAGATAGTAAGTTAGTTAGAGCACGCCGCCTGCTTATTCTTAATAGCTATAAGAGCTACTAGTTTTTTAAGCTTTAAAAGCTCTGCAAGGAGAGCAATATCTACACACTCTGCATGCTAGCTTACTTATCTTACCTACTATAGCCTCTTAACGTAGGCTGCTTTTTGCCTATAAAGCGCGCGTATAGCTGTAAGATTAAGGCTCTAATGCGCTACAATATTAACTATATTACTAAGCTTAAATTCCTGCTAGCCTTTAAGGCAGTCTTTAATTAATTATTTACTTTAGCTAATATCTGCTTAGCTTTTTAAGGCGCAGGCCTAGCCCCTCTCTAGCTAGACGCTGTTTTATTAAAGCTTAACGTGCAGCTGCGTATACTTACTCTACTAGCTGCTCTTGCAGAGCCTCCTTAGGAGGCTTGTACACTAAGCAACGTACGTAAGCTTAAGGCTTAATTAACATTAATACATAATTGCGTGCGGCTGTATAAGAGCTTATTACTAGCCTTATTTATTAAGGCAATTAACTAGCTTGAAAAGAGGGCTAAGGTTATAATGCTCTTAGCTAAGCTTATGCGCAATTAGATTACCTGCCTTAAGAAAGCTAACAAGGCAGCAAATAAGCGTAGGCAGCGCAAAAAGAAGCGGATACAGAAGCGTAGGACTTTAACAAAGGAAGAGAGAGAGGATATACTAGCTTAAAAGGAGGCTAACTAATAGATTAAGCGTGAACAGCGTTAAGGTAGTAAGCAATTAGGCCTTAGCCGCTAGGCTATTGCGCGCTGCAGGAGGTGCAGGGAGACTAGGCACAACTTACAAACGTGCAAAAAGGATGCTGTCGATACTATTTAATCTACTATATTAATTGCTTTATTCTACCTTATTCCGTTGTTGCGTTGCGTAGTTTTAAAGGTAATTAAAGTTGGTGGGGTGGACGACTCGCTTGTAAGGACGACTCGCTTATAAAACACGTTAATGCATGTTGATGCCACGTTTCCTTACACTACCATGTCTTGACTCTGTAGTCCTTCTAGTAGCTGCGATTGTAGGTTGCTAGGCAGAGTTCTGGATACATCTTCAGAAGAATCGTGTTCGTCGTTCTCAATCGTGGCGTTGATGGCATTGTTTTGGGTTGGTGTTGCAGTCAGGATGCAGGCCAACTGACCATGGCCGTGCCAAGACCTGGCAAGCCAAGACGCTGCACGAATCAATTTAGAATCGATTTAGAATCTATTTAACTTTATATAAGCAAAACTTTCTAAGTATAAGAAATATAAAAGAACCTTATATTACAAAATTATAAAACAAAGATACTACTATAATATTGTAGTACAAAGTTTTGTAATATCTTTTATAACGTAGTTTAAAAGCGAATAGCTTACACCCTACTAGCGCGTTAACGTTAACACTATAACGCGTTATGTCTTAACAACGCAATTATTTATTAACTTATTCTGAATTAGATCTTTAGCTTACCCTTTTTAATAACTAATTACAATATATTTAAAGCTAAAAATGTACTACTTTTATTTACAATGTGCCTTAAAGAACTTTATCTTACTAAACACGCTAGAAAGCGCATCTAACGTAACTATATACTAAATTTAAAGTGCTTAAATAAGCTAAAAAAAAGCTATAACGTGGTTCATAAGCGAATGGCCCACCAAAGCGAATAGCTAACGCAAAATCCCCGCAAAATCCCAAAATAACAGGGAACTATTTCTCAACAACTACTAGGTAGAATTCTCTGAAAATTCAACATAATCGCTGCACCTATATAAAAAATAAGGTATCAAAATTTTAGAACTTAAGCTTTAATATCTAAAGAGATATACTTAGTTTTATAGTTTTACAGGGGTATAAGTAGTCTATTTCTACAACAACCTATTAGAATCTCTTCAAGCTCTAATAGCTTACTCTTTATATTTATTTTTTAAGGTGTCAAAGGTGGTGGTTGTTGTTGTAGTTAAAATGGGGTTCCAAAAAAGTGAAAAGCAGCTACCCTCTACTAATTAATTGCAAAAGTCAAAAAAAAAGATTATGTGTAGTCAACGAGATTTAAACGGTAGGTGGATAAGTTTTAGGAGGAAAGCTCAGACCACTAAGTGATAATTAGGGTTAGAAAATTTGCTAAGGTACCAAAAAACAACACTAGTTGAAACGTGTCTAACGGCGATTGCCAGCTTATAGCTAACAACAGGATTATAGTAGGATTGCAATAGGATTGCAACATAATGCGATAGAGGAGGGAAAGGACACGTACGTACTGCAGCGGGAGCCTGCAATACTTTATAAAGCTGCTGCTTCTTACCTACTGCCTGCTTCTTACCTTTTAAACAGCACCGCATACGAACGATTCGCATATAATACACTGCACTGCAACATAGCGTACAACCTCCACGGCAAGCATCTCCTTATTCTAGGCTCTCTTCTAAAAAAAGCATCCTTTGCTACTGTCTACCTAGCACCTAATTTAGTCTAACTTAAACTACTTATGTAGACACCTAAATTTATTAAGTATCTTAAAACTTAACTACCTAGCTAGACTTCTAAGTTTATAAAAATCTTAAACAAGTCTCTTATCTGCAATATCTTTATATATAAAAAGATTGTTAAGCTCTAATTTAGCTAGTTGTGCAAGGAATATATAATCTCTAAGGTATTTACTAATACTAGCGCAGTACTTAAGATCTATTACTTTAGTATCCCTTTTTTCTTGTTTGTCGTGCAAGAGCTAAGTATAGAGACTAGAACTTAGCTTAAATAGCTATTGCAAGACGTCAAATTAGCGATAGAGAAGAAAAAGGCAGGAAAGGAAGAGTAGGCTTTCTATTGTCGCGTCTATAGGTTAGCAAGCAAGGCAATAATAGTGTTACTACTTTACTTTATTTAGAAGCGCCTAGCAGTAAAGCAATAAGAATAGGCGGGATAGGGCGCGTTAAGTTAGGAGGCAATTCGCGTCTTTGTCTTGCTTTTCTTTGTTTCCGTCTAAACATGCGACACACTAATTGCGTGCCAGCAATACTAAACAAGGGGGCATAAGCCCCAATACTTGTTATTAGCAATAAATTTTTTTTTTTTACCAAAAAGGTGTCTACAAAATGTGTGGTCACATCAAAAGGTTGTCTTAAAAGGCCGAAGCCATTGCTCTTTATATAAATGCAGCGATTGTGTTAGACTTTTAGAGAATTCTACCTAGTAGTTGTTAAGAAATAGTTCCCTGTTATTTTGAGATTTTGCGGGGATTTTGTGTTAGCCATTCGCTTAGGTGGGCCATTCGCTTATAAACTACGTTAGTTAAGTATATTCTTAAAAAGTTTACACAAGAATTTATGCCTATAAAGCTTGATATTTAAGTAATAGCTAATAAACTATCAAATAAGCGCGCTAGTAACTTTATTAGTAAAAACTAAGTTAATAACTTTATTAAGTGGACTTTGAAGCTTTATACGCGCTAGAGCTATTTTTATAATTACTAGCAAGCTTCCTGTAAAGACTTAGCAGCTATCTAGTGCTAGTTTAACTTAGTAAAGAGAATAAAGCCAAAGTAGAGTATTATAAACTATAATATTTATAATTGTAATAAAACTAGCTTTATAAGAAGTAAGATTTTATTATAGTTAGTTATTACAACCTTAAAGAAATATAGTAAAAAGAAGAAGATATAGCTAAGTAACTATAAATAAGTTACTATAATTTAAAATGTAGGCGTGTTAAGTTGCTAAATACTACTTTTTATTATCTTTATAAGCAAAGTGTTTATTAATATTTAGTAAACAATCAGACGGCATGCCTGCATCAGAAAATATATGTACCCTATTTGGGTAATCCGGGCCTCGCGTCCAGCTTTTATGCTACGCCCAAACAGGAGACTTGTCTTCGACCACTGTCTTAAAAGGCCTACCTCCACCGTTATTTTCCATCCTCTCGTTTCCTGTTACTCTCTACTCTTATCCCTCTCATCTGTGACCCCTGGCTTGCGCCCAGCTATCACTCCGTTTTTACTTTACTCAACTATTCTCTATATAGCAATTCTCTTAAACTCAGCTGCCTGCCTACAAGAGTTAGCCCATGTTGCTACGGTGCTTAGATCTCTCTCTACAAGTCGTCCCTGTAATATCTATATAATTCTAGTACAAGCTAGTTACTCTAACTTACACATACTAATGTCTCTTAGACCACGCATTTCTAAACTTCTATACGCAGCACAGCACGATGCTATAGGGACGAATTTGCAAGCACAATACCTCTCCTACTACTTGCGTCTAGGCGTTAGTACTAACTTGCACGCTGGCCTTACTTAAAGCACATCTGCGATTAAAAGAGGAATGCTCGTCTGTCACCTAGTCTAGCGCTTTACATTTTTAACTAATTAGCCTATTTGCCCCTTGCTTCTTATTAGAATTACTAAATTATTATTATCTTTGCAACGCACTGCTCACTGCATAATATCTTATGCCGTAGTCTTAGCTTTGGTTACTCTGCACCTTGCTCTTTCTAGTGAAAACGTCCTCTAATTTGCCTAATTAGGACACGACATGCCTAAACAAGCTTTTCTCTTAAACGCGATACCTTACTTACATAAGGCACTAGTTCTACACTTAGGGCTTTGCAATTCTCTACTATTAATAGCAGGTCTGTAGTGCCTACAGTATCGCAGGGTTGCAGTGCAACGTAACAGATAAAAATTAGGAGACAATTAGCTTGCAGCTTAGTATTGCCACTAGCGTAGAAATGCAGAGATAGACTGCACCGTGCCTACATTCTGCTTCGGCCGGATACAGTTTCTAGTTAACAATGCTCATGTCTCAGCTCTAGCTACGTAGTATTACCTCCTCTAACCTTCAGTCCTTCTGCAAAGTATAGTAGCTAACTTAAGCTTACCTAACTGTAATCTACTAGAGTTAAACGCGTTAACGATAACACAGTTAAGCACTATCTGTCTTGGTTATAACGCTGTAGTGTAACTATAGGAGGTTATTTGCATATACGCCTACGTCTAGCTTACAATTAATAGCTTAGTGTTAGCATTAGGCTCTATAAGTTGTAATTAATGAGTAAAGCCTTCTCTACCACAGTTAGTGCTAAGGGTAGAGCCTCTCTAGTGAATGCCTTTTATCCTCATGTCTTAGCTCTAGTATTCTAACATTGTCACTTACGCTTCTTTAGTTAAATAGACATCGCGGCTACTCCCTTTAGTGTAATTAGCTCTTCTAGAACTAGGCCTAATTAGAGAGCCACGCGTACCATTAGAAGCCTCTGCAGCAACAGTCAATTTAAGAGTTAGGTATAGTTAAATAAAGATAATAGCTTTGGAGATACTAAGGATAACATAATACAATTAATTTAGCGCAATAATCTACATATTCTCTCCCCTAAAGGCGTCGCTAGCGAGATAAGTAGTTTCTTATTTAAAGTCTTAAATACGACGCTCTCTGCTTAGTTTAAGTCTATTAGATCCTGTTAAATCTTGCAACAGCTACCTTTACTCCGGCTGCTCAGCCTACTTAATATAAGTTTAGACATTTTAAACCTACGTCGCTTAAACGCACTTAATCAAAGACTAAGGCTAAGGCGACAGAGCACACTCTTCGCAGAAATTGTAGAGAGGTAGCAAGTCAATCTTTTAAATCACTTTATTAAGGTAACGCTTACCCCCTAATTATACAAGCGAGTCATTCCAGACTAAGTTATATCTAGGAAGGGAAAGCGACCTTCTTACTCTCCCTCAACAGATATCACGGGTTTAGACAAAGGACTGTCTTAAAGGTAATAAGGACATAGAGTTAGAGATGCACGATCTATTTAGATTAGACTATGAAACAAGCACCCTTAAATTCGGCACTAGCAAAAGTAATTATTAGTTTCTCTATAGACTGTGTAACAAAAGTAAAAAAGTCTGTACAAAGTTGTATTTAGCCTTAAATAATTTATTTAATAGAAGCACTTTAGGTAAGTACTTTAGTAGACTGCAGAGGTGACTCCACTAACGTTAGATAGACTGTTATTCAGTTGGGGAGAGTGACGCGACTAGAGATTACCACAGCGCTACAGTATTACAGCGTAGCAACAAGACCTCAGATTATTAGGACAAGAGCTGCTATCTAACTACTGCTAATAGAGGACATCACGCTAAACAGCGCAATAATCTTAATACAGCCGTAGGGTACGCTTTCTCTGCAGAGGACAATAAAATTACTTATTATAGTGAGTAAAATGGCCTCATCAATCCACGGAGCTATGCTAACACCTTCAAAGTTCAACCACCAGTAGAGAACAAAACGTTTTCCGGCGTCGCTAGTGTAGTAAGAGGTCTACTAACGCCACAAAAACGTTCACATTAATCTTTAATCGCTAACGCGGCAACAACTGTTCTAGAAGCAGTGCTAGATATTATATCGCATCTAGAGCCTAAAAACCTCTATTCAGCGAAGCGGCGAAGGATAGATAAGCCACGGGAACAGAGCCCCATAACTAAATTAATGTATACGCCTAAGCTAACGCCTCTGCTAGATCCTAGTCACTAAGCTTCTTGTCTCAGTACTAGTAATAGTCCTATACTTAGCCCTCCAGGTGCTGATCACAGAAAACATAGTAGTATAAGCCTGGCCCTGTCTTCAACTAACCACTACGATGTAGAAGATAGCGACGGCGCTTATGTTCAGAGAGCAGTTAAGGAGCAGTTACAGGCAAGAAGGTCTATTACTACTCCCTAAGAAACTTAATTTGAACAAAACAATTGTAGAGAATCTAACAGGCGTGTAATAAGTAGACAAGGCAGTAGAAGCAAAGTTAGGGACATCCTTAAAGATAAACACAGCTATAACAAGGCAAGCATTATCTGTCTATTAAGATTACAACAACGTAGGCGTACAATTTAGACACTTGCAATAGCACGCAAGCTATTAAACACTTCTCCTAGACTTTTAGACTACAACACAGTACCTGCAAGGGCATCGCAGCAAGTAAAGTTAAGCTAACTACAAAAAAAGCTAGTACTAGGACAACGCAATACTAACAAACAGCCTTAAACTTGCTTCCTAAAATTAAATACACTAGGCACAACGGCTAACTATAGAACTGACATTAACTATAGTTGCGACCTTAGCATGTCCTGTTAAATAACTAATCTAACGCTCTGCACTATTCCAAAAAGCTCTATAGTTATAACAGCAATGTTACGTCCTTATAAATTAGATAGTTACCTCAACGTAGTAGCCCTAGGTCGCAAGGTCTTTAGCGAACAAGGAAAAGTCATCCGCATAACTTAAATGTCGCTAGATTTATAGGTGCTGCTAGTATATTAGTGTAATAGTAGCGCTCTAGACCTCTGTAATCGCCAAAGCCTAAATGCAGAGTAGATTAACGGTTCTCATAATAATGCTGCTACCTATAAAACGGACTACTTAGACAATGATGACGACCATAATTGCGACAAAGAGAACGAACATGAGGAGGAGTTTATAGAAAGATACAGCTAACGAATACGCAAGTTATGGCTAAATTTAGAGGAAGTACTTCTACTCTTGTTAAAGGATAAACAGGGTATAGATTAGGAAGAGGTGTGTGAACGCTTTCCTAGTTGATCGCTTGGTGCAATAAAACTGCGCTACTACACGTTGCGGAAGAGACGCTCGTGAAGCTACTGCGATCTTTTCGAACCTAGACAGCACTGAATATATCTACAATAACATTTGCTTTCTTGCGCCAGACCTCAGGGTAATCGATCGTAAAGTAGTCCTAGTTATCACCAGTCTATACGCTTGACGCATTTGAGCATTTGTATCCCTTCAAACCCTTCTAAACACTAGAAAAATCCTAGAATTAGCTTTTCTTAAAGCAATCTATAACAAAAACACCAAGCTAACACTCTTGAATAGTATCGAGCGTTTGGGACACGATAACGGCAAGGGGACTTGCGTATGAGCGCCCAGTCTTTCCCTTTATAAGGGGACAATAAGGTGCGATAGTTCAGATATTTAGGTTACAAGGGCTCGAAGGTCTACCGAGGTGGACGGGCCAACGCGCAGGACGGGCCAACGCGCGGTTTTTGCTATAGTAATCTAAGCAAATCTCTAAGATTTAAATAGCTATAACTTCTTTATATATTAACCTTTAGTTGAAATTCTTGAAGTTTTAGAGTCTAGAAGCCTAGATCTGTAAGTCTAGAATTTTACTTTAGTTCAATACCGAGGTGGACGGGCCATCGCGCAGGACGGGCCAACGCGCGGTTTTTGCTATAGTAATCCAAGCAAATCTCTAATATTTAAATAGCTTTAAAGTCTTTAAAAATTGACCTTTTTTTAAAAATTTCTAAAGTTTTAGAGTCTAGAAGCCTAGATCTATCAGTCTAGAGTTTTACTTTAGTTTAATATAGCTTAGTTATTAAGATATCTACTCTCTATACAAATATAAACTTTTTATTTATAAGAAGTTTAAAAATTCTAAATAGGCTAAAAGTTTCTATTTCTTACTGATAATTTAAAATATAAGTTATAATACTTAAAAGTATTTCACTTAAAAAGATGTAATAGAAAATTTTGAATTTAAATTTTTGTAAAACGAAATTTTAATATAACTTCTTTATATATTAACTTTATTAAAATATTCTTTAAGTTTTAGTATCTAAAAGTCTAGGTCTATAGACTTAGAATTCTACTCAAGTTAATTATAGCTTAGTTAAAAAGTTTATATTTATATACAAAGTATTTCAAGTAAATATTTCTAAGACTAAGCTATATTAAACTAAAGTACAATTCTAGACTTACAGATCTAGGCTTCTAGACTCTAAAACTTCAAGAATTTCAAAAAAAGGTTAATGTTTAAAGACTTTAAAGCTATTTAAATATTAGAGATTTGCTTAGATTACTATAGCAAAAACCGCGCGTTGGCCCGTCCTGCGCGTTGGCCCGTCCACCTCGGTAACCTCTAATCTTGTGACACATCTACAACTTTTGTTATACACTAGGATTCTTAACAACGCTTACAGCCTTGAGAGCATGGCAGCAAAAATCTTATCACGAACAGATCGTCGTTAATTGTATTGTTGATATGAAGGAATGCAACTTAGTGGTGTTGATTAACCTTAGGTATGCGCAATACCTTCACTTTTAAGCCTAGGATAATCTACCTATAGAACCTTCCCACAGTTGTGGTTTTACTCTTAGCATTACTTCTATTAGAGCGCTCTAGCTTCGTGCACTAAGTAGGAGGGCTTTGCTGTACTTAATGTGCCCTACTCTTTCGTGTCTATTATTCTGCCATTCGGCAGGCACGGTTCCTTATTAGTCTATAGGAGAAAAGATAGTTTAGTCTCCTTATCTAATTACTTGTCAGCACGATAAGTCCACGCTAGATCTAATTAATGTAGAAGGAGAGATGACACAGCAACTGTGTAGCGGTGCAGGCCTAGTATACCGAGGTGGACGGCGTAACGCGCATGACGGCGTAACGCGCGGTTTGAACACCAAAACCACCACCAAACTTGAGGCTGTAGAGCCTCACACAATAGCTACTATCGCGAGATTCTTTAGTGGTGAGATCTATAGGGCTCAAATAATATATATAGCTATAGAAATTGAGTTGGAGTTTTAATCGCGCGCCCTGTGCGCGAGGTAGACGCTAGTTGAGCTGTAACACTACCTTAAGGCTCTCCACTACTTGTAGGGCTCGCGATAGGCCTCTTTTTTTAAGTAGCCTTTTTAAGAGCCTTAAGGCTGCTTCTCTTACCCTTTTGAGAAGTTTTTATAGATTATTGGAGTTGTTTTGCAGCCCTGCGAGCAGCTGCCCTAGAGGCCTGTTTAGCAGCCCTCTTAGCCTTCTCCTTCTCCCTCACTAATTAAGCTGCAGCCCTCGCCTGTTGCCTTATTTCCTTCTCCTTCGCCTTTGCCTGCCTTTTCTCCTTATAATGCCTATTTATCTTAGCTTTTTAGTGTTATACCTGCTCCTCCTTGCGCTCCTAGAGTTGTTAGTGATTACGTGCCTCCTTCACCTTCCTTAGAGACTAGACTATAGCTCCACCTTAGTACTCCTTAGGCTCCTAGAGTAGGAGAGGCTTACCTTGTTTCCTGCGCGTCTTTTTATTAATTAGAGCCTCGCGTAAGCCCTTAACTTTATGCTTAAGGAGGGTCTTTTAAGTTAAGATTTAGTAATAAACTTAGCTTAGCGTTTAAGCTTGTTTTTTACCTTAATCTTTCACTACCTCGCGTAGTAGGCGTTTAACTTTCCTCTAGTTTAAGGCACTTAAGCCTAAGGACTTACTACTACTACTTAAAGGGCTCTTAATACTAAATCTTTTTAATATAACCTTAGGATTAAAGGGTAAGAGGCCTATAGCCTTAAAGGCCTTTAGGATTGTTATTTCCTTAAAGAAGGCCTGCTAGGCTTAGTAGAAGAGGGGGAAGAAATCCCTCTTGCTTATTAAAGTGAGGCCCTAGTTCCTCTCTAGAAATCTAGATATCTTAGTCTAGTAAGCTAATAAGAGAGGCTTAAACAAGGTAACATTAAGAGGCTGCAGCGTGTAAGTTAAATAAAGAGGATAAACTGCAAGGAGAATCTTGTTCTAATTACAGTACTTAATAAAATCTATAGTAAGGTAAGATCTATAGCCGTCTAGGATAAGTAATTAATAGGAGGCTTAATACTTTACCTTAGTATTGTAATTAAACACCTGTTTAAGCTACGTAAGACTAATATTATTATTTGTCTAGCTAGAGAGTAATAAGCAGATTTAAACCTAATAAGTCTTAAGATTAAGGGCTTATAACTAGGTGTCCTGTATTAATCCTAAGGTTAATTAATATATAAGGGTAGGCGCTAGGTGAGATCTATTAGCATAGATGTAGGCTAGGAGTGTTATTCACTCTCGTAAGCTATCCTAAATAGTACTCCTCCTTTTTCCCTGCTCGTATAAAGGCTTACTAAAGATCCTCTTTAATCTTCCTAGGATACTAAGGAGGAAGCCCTTCTCATCTATATTGTATATGTGACGTGCCTTAACGTAGTACTGCTTAATTTTCTCGCGTAGGAGATTAAAGTATAAGCTGTACTTCCTCCTAGAATTAGCCTTGTGGCAATTGTTATCTATGCCTGTTGTCTATCTTAAAATAAGCTTATTAGGGTACTAGTAGACAAAGCAATTAACCTAGTGTACTCTAACCTCTCTCCTCGTAATCTATAAGGCGAAATTTTGTATTATAGCTTGTGTAGGTGCAAGGCCTTGCCTAGTGAGCTGTTTAATATACTGTAGGAGCTCTAGCTCCTATTGTAGATAGAGAGCCTGTTAATTTTAAGCCTTAAGGTTGCGCGAGGTTAAAACACCTTAGTGTCTTTAAGAGAGCGTAGATCATACTACACTATACTTTTCTGCAAACTTTATATACAAGAAAGATGCGCCTAGTGCACGCAAATTAATTTCATCAATTGCTTCCTGAATCAAATCTATATTGGTGGAGTTATCAGGTGTTGAAAGGTGGTGTTGTTTTGGTGGGGGTGCGCGTTACGCCGTCATGCGCGTTACGCCGTCCACCTCGGTAGATTAGTTTCTGTAATAAACGTAAGCGGAAACTTACAACAAACACGCCTTGCCAGAGCTCTGCTAAAGTATCTCTACCTGCAAGTAAGAGACTAGAGACAACAATTGCGCTAAACAATTGAATAAACGAAGCGACTGCATTTAAAAAGATAAAAGTATGTAGGAGGCGCATATAGTTCTTAATTCGCTGCTTAAATCCTAAGTTGTTATAGACGTTTAGTTGCTTCAGCGGGAGTACAAGAGACACAAGTAATGTGGCAGTAAAATAAGCAAGTAATGCTAACTTATACGCAGATAACACTGTTTTGCCTCTGCTTATAATTAGATAACTTTAACTATAGATGTAGTTAACTTACTTAACTGCGGAAATAATATCAAGTACAGTTGTTAACGCCACTAGATGCACAGCCCATATAGCCTATAGAGGAGAAAGGAAGTTTCGCAACAACAGAGTAAGCTGGAATTCCGTTAGCAGAAGAACAGGAATCCACGCAAGCAGATTGTCTAACATTGTAACTGCTAAGAAGTTAGATATTACATATAACAACTCCGTCGAGCTAGTAGTATATCTTTTTCTTAGAATAGGGTACAGTCGCGATCGCAACGATGCCAGCAATGCCTAGGCTTATTAAAATAATACTAATAATAATTTCTACAACCTTTTCTTATTATTAATCGTAATTGTGGCTGTAGGGGCTAGTTCTAAGGCTTCTAACCTTAAGGTATGTAAGCACACTGCTTAGTATAAGTCTAACTAAGAAACAGACTGCAAGGGCGACAAGTATAGAAAGTGTTATTTTAAAGCAAATTAGTGCAGTACGAAAAATAAGGGCGCACTGCCTTTTTTAACTGCTCTATTCTTCGCTCTAAACAGGGCCTGCCGGATATGCACTACTATAAACCGGTTCCCTGTAGTGGAGACTAAGCGGAGCGAGTGACACAATAAGTGTAATGCTAAACAGTTGCATCTAATTTTCTTAGGAGACCTACCTACTTCTGCAGCACTTAGATTAGCGTACTAATAGTATATAGCTAGAAGAGCTTATAATGTTCATAGGTACCGACACTATAAGGGGTAAAGACAATAGTAAGACTAGAAACACGCTTAAATAACCTATGTTATAGTGTAAACCTAACACTAGCACTTGCCCTTAAAGTATTAACCGTTATTTTTAGTAATACTATTTTGCTTTTCTCTTCGCATAAGTATGTTAAAGCTAAAGGTCTATAGAGCAGAAGCTTGTAGCAACAGAGAGATTAGTAGAGTATACTATAGAGATCTTAGTCTAGATTAAGGAAGCTATAGATATCTCCAAACGTAAGCACTTTAAAACAATATAGTAAAGTTATAGGATGCTGCAGCTAGGACGTGTTACAGCACGCTTAAGAGCCATCTTAGATACATCCTATATTGCTTATATAGCAGAGATCCTTCACGCAAACTAAGGCGACACTTCTTTGCCTAATAATTCTGCTTTTACATCGTTTTTCAGACCGCAGCTACGGCCCTCTTATATTTTAGTGCAGTAACAGAGGTTATTGCCTAAACAGCAATATTTCTTATGGCCTCTAACAGAACATTAGCTAAGGGCGACCGCAATACGCGCGGAGGTAACGTTAAAGCAGTAATTACTTTTAGAGATTATTTTCTAATGCTCTAGATGCTGTGGCACATAATTACAACATATAAGCATAATTAAGTTAGTAAAATCTTAGACAGACTGCCTTTCTGCGTTAGTTTTACCTATTGTTTTCTGCTAAGATCCTCTTTTTGTTGCGCGTCTTTGGACGCTAAGTGCCTTTATCTCGCTAGTTTCTCTGCTACTTGTTATCAAGGTCTTCTACCGCTCTCTATTGTATTAACTTAATTCTACCTAGCAGTTATCTAGCAAAGAAGATTGTCGCCTAAAGTAGGCTTGTAGAGTATTATAAAGCTTACTGCTACCTAACTTGCACAGAAAAGGAAGAAAAATTAAGAAAGTTAGTAAAAGTCGCGCCAGAGAGTAAAAGATTAAATTAATGTCTTTTAGCGCTAGGTTAAAAACTAAATCCCTAATAGTAGACTTTCCTATTAACAGATTTGAACACAAAGCTTAAGCAAGAGAATATTTCCCTACAAAAGCAATTGCAAGACGCATTAGCAGCTATAGAAGCGTTAGAACATAGTATAATTTTACAGTAAATTTTACCTTTTAGAACAGAATATCTCTAACTTTTTTTATAGCTTAGAATCTAAACTAAGCAAAGGTAGTAGCTCTATTAGATACTGAATTCTGCACGCCGCCCGCTTTAGACAACACCTTAGAACCCTGCTATTGCTTGTTGGCCCTTACTTAAGGCTTCGTCTTAGACTACACGCAGCTATTAAGAGCGTTGCATATTAACTACGACTTATTGGACAGATGTTCCTTGCTACCGCTAGGTTATGTACAAAACTCTTTTTACGTAGATAGCTATCTAGGAGGAGGTATTTTATGTAAAAGTAGGGCTGGGTTAGAAGATAGTTGGGCATACAGTTCCCTGAACTTGTCACTAGACACGTCCGAGGCATAAGATACTTAATTTCGAGATTTGGGAGTATAGAGAACAGATTTAGCAAGTATTTAAACTTAGTCTAGCAAACTGCATGATTCTAGTGCCTAAGGATTAGTAAGTCTTCTAAAGTTATGCAATTAAGCTAAATTGTATCTCGTTTCTAGATCTATAAAACTAACGTCAATTTCGAGACGGTTGTGCACGAGTATTATTAGTGTCCTTATCTAGAAATGTGCATTATCCGCACACAATCTCACATTACATAATTACATTCTTATCTTCTAAGCTTATAAACTGTTACGAGCCCTTTTGTTAGAGCGACGTATATCCTTATTAGAATTACGGTTATCGACGCTGTTCGCCCATCTCAGGGTTTTGTGGCTCTTGGGCGGACTCAATTGACTAGTTTTGCCCATATATCCGAGTGCTTCGTATAGACACGACAGTACGTTGTCTTCCTGGATTAAGAGGTATTTCTTCTGCTCTTTTAAGTCATTCAGCTCATACCAAAGACATTGTATCCTGGCATCATCCTGCTTAGACTGGCACGCTACACGATTTCTTAGTACTAGTAGATGCGCAGGGAAGAAGACCTTACTAGCTTTGCGTAGCACTGCCTCTTTAGTGTTGCACAAAGCAGACTTATTAAGCTGTTTAGTTTCTTTTTTACTACTGAAAGACTTGTCTGTAACCGCTGGACCTTCTAAAACAGAAGACGGATAAACAGTATTATCTCGATACTCCTACGATTGTCAATAACAGTCGCCAATCATGCAGTCCGTTCAAATACCTGATATAACGTGTCGTCCAGAATGGTATTTTGAGAACTCATCACTCCTTAGCTTTTGGTGAATGCACTGATTGCAAGATGGGAGAGAAAATAACAATGTAAGGAACAAAGGACAATCTCTTATATATAGGTGACCTTAATCAGACCAGCTGACATCTCACGTGCTCTGGAACAACAACTTCAGTCTTTAACGGAGTTGACGGTCCGTTCCAACTAGTGCAGCATTGCACACATCGGTCGCAAGCCAGTGAAGATGTGAACATGCATAGTATAGTATAGCAAAGCGAATGAAAGCTAGGCTAGTGTTAGCTATTAAGAATAGATGCCAAGGTGGCAGGGGCTGTCTATTTCCTTCAACGTTGTTTTATATTTAATGATCGCAACTAAGTTGTTCAGCTGAAGCGCGCTCCTTAGGGGCACTCCACTTCTTACCAAGTGTAAAGCGACTAATGCCCGCGATACAGCATGATCGGCTAGGTACAGACAAATGACTATTAACTAGAGATTGCTCTTTACAAAGGATAGCATAAGAGAATATTAGACATCAGTAAAGAGTTGCAAATACTGTTTCTAGCGCTACGTGAATTACCTCAACGATCATGCATTGCGACCGGCTTGCTCTATCTGTCACTTCGACTCTTAGAATATTACTGTCCTGGCCATTTTCTTAGTTTGCAGTAGCACTAAGTTAGCGAGTTCTTCCTTGTTGGGCTATAGAGGCGCACACGTCTCTTTGCATCTCCTAGTCCCAGCTACAGCTATTCTAAACTAGCGTTGTGTATCTTATAATATTAGGGCTCGCGCACAGTAAAGTCTTTGTAGTTAACTTGTGTAGTAGAACGGATAAATGCGATTGCGTAGGCGGTGCCTAGATTATAGCGCTTACGTGTGGTTGCGGTTTCGACGCTCGTAGTTTGTGCGACTGTCGGTCTGCCACGCGTTCCTTACGACACAAATCTAAGAAAGCAAAAAACGTCTGCGATGTCGCTGCGCAAAAGGCAAGTAGAGCCTGTGTAGAGTAACCGCAAATAATTTCTGCGTAACCGCGATACAGCCCCTGCTGTAATTGCCACTCAACTTCCCTACGACCTGAGTCGCAATATCCGTTACAATTCCTTATTCATCGCGTGTTGTTGGATCAATACCACGTCTATGGAAAGGTTGGCGCAAATGTTGTGCGCGTTCGATTGCACTGTTACAATACAGTTGTAAGAGCCAATGATTAGCTTTACGATTGATAGTTCTGCAGGGCGCGTAGGTTCGAGACGAGCTAGCTCGGGAGTTGTCACTAGGCAGTGTAATTATGTTAGTAGGCTGTCATTGAGCGACTGGTGGACGATATCCTCTTAAGCCATACACTTCATCTCGACTGTTATCTCCGCAGTCGTGCAGACTGAGGACGGTTGTCTTGATTGTAGCCTGTATCGTATACGATGTCTTAGCGGAGTTTGTGCCGCTGTCGTAGAAGACGTTTAATATAATGCGCTGGCAGAGACTCGTAAGCACGATAGAGAGAAGGTAGAGGATTATACATACTTATAAGCTCTGGAGGATGAAAGGCTAAGTCAATAATACGTGCACTCACAAATATTGGTGGGATTACTGTCTTAATTGCGACGTGCTCGGTTCGTATAAGATGTAATATGCATTATCTAGTTTCTCTATATGTTTTGCTGTCGCTAAGGCACAAAGCTAAGTTGATTATACTCGTATGTGGATATGGCGCGCTTCTGTGGAAGGCTAAGCAAACGCGTCGAAGAAGCTAACGGGGAACTTCGGGGGTTATATGCTTGTCGCTTGTACACCCACTTGTGACGCGCGCGCGCGCGCGCAAAATGATATTAAAGCAATGTACGCTTAATGTAGTGTCGTGTGTTCAAGTAGTGATGTGAGGGCAGGAAGGCTAGCCAGCTGTCGCGTTCACAGCGCCACGATAAGATAAGGCCAAGGCACGTGCGCAGCACTACCGGTGCCGGCAGTACCCGACGCAGATTGGAACTAGGAGAGGCCCTTACTGTACCTGTCGCACGGTTGGGTGCGAGTATTGTAGACAGAGAATTAGGAGCACTAATCTGTAAGTACATAAGCCGCTCTGGGGCATCGTAGTCTATCCTCCTGCCTTGGGCTTTGCACAAGATGGAACGAATAACGCACAGGTAAGCTTGATGATGCTATACTTATTCAAAGCTGAGTCTCCGAAGTACCGATGCACTCGATTTCAACCCTGCTTCGCCAAATATCTGGGCGCTTCGTGCTTCTCTACGTTCTATGTTATCTCAAGATGACAGATTCTAAGCGTTTATAGCCACGCGGGATGAGATGCATTCCTAGCAAAGACAAGCTGGCTAGCTTTTCATGAAACTTAAGGAAGTTATAATAGAGGAGTGTTATTAATATAGAAATAGCGAGAAGCCGCAGCTGGATGCTGCCTTTAATGCGAAGCAATGGGAGGTTTGTTTCAAAATGGCACGATCGAAAATCAGGATCAGTAAGCCGTGTCTTGCTCCGCTCGTTAGGGCAGCTAAGTGTTGGGGCATGAACAGGGTCCAGTACTATAAGTGGGCGTTAATGGGTTTCAAGTACTGCGATGTGCTGGCAACTGCTGTTTCTCAAAACCCTGTCTGGGAGGAGGCCCGGGTCAAGCTAAATCAGCTGTTGGTGAAAAGAATTGACGAAGGGCGATTTCTGAGAACAACCACGAATCCAATTTACCTAATTACTCGATCCGGAGCACCTTATAGCTTGAAAGACAAGACCACCTTTGAAAGGAGAGGCCGCAGAGCATGCACACTCAAGTACGAGCCAATTGTCGAATCAGATCTACCAGCTGGTTATGTGCTTGACCAATTCGGGCTCATTATAGCTGTAGCATTTCAATCAGCTCGATCAGTATGCACAACGACGGCACCACATTATCTGCATAGAGGCAGACCTGAATCCACAACGACTACAACAGCCTTTGGCAGCCACCGTTCTCGACCATGCTCTCGTAGCTGGCAAATTCTACAACTGGTGATGCTATTGGGGTGTTGTCTGTTAGCTGTGTTTTCTTGGTGGCATACATGGATGTAATTATTCCATAAAACAACGTGTTCCACTAATGTTAATCACACGTCTTTGTTCTACTATTATGTGTTGAATAGCCACTCCTCAACACGCGGAGAATGTTCAAACCCATTCATGGACTGAGTTTCCACCATGGGTTCTTCCTCTTCATCCGAATCACACATTGTAAACCATTCGTGCTCGAACATCTCTTTTTCACGTGGGGCGTGCCCATTAGACCGCAACCAGCTGATGACGTTACGGGTCGCATTCTCTGAGATGGCTTCTTTGGTACGATCCAATGCTTTCCACACAACGGGAAATGCGTATTGCAATTCTTGTGTTCTCGACTGACTGTGACATTGAGAAACACAGTGTTGTGGTGAATGAAACACCAGATCACTGTCAGCGCACTCCCAGGCGAATCCTCGGTATTGAAGCTCGTGGCCTTCGCAATGTTCATGGAGTCGTACTTCGAGATCGACGTCGTCCTTGGGAGTTTCGCCAAACGGTTTCCATTGACAGATCGGAACTCGAGTGTGGCCGTCAGACTGGCAGAGGAAAAGCAAGCGACACTCGTCTGCACGCTTCACATACCCATTAACCACAAGAGGCCTGGATACAGGCTGCTGTATGAACGACTGGACTGTCCCTGACCACACAGCTGAGTGAAGATCTAACGGTATCTGTCCATACTTGGCGTCCTGCAGAAGCTTCTTTTGCAAACCAACAATGGTACTCCCTAGCCAGATGCACGCAAGCTCGGGTGTTTTCTCCATACACATGCGCCCAAGCATCGACGGATTGTTTTTAGTCAACGATTCAATAGCAGCTAGAGTTCCTTGTAACCAAGGTGTTACAGCGTTACATTCTACACTAGGTTCAAAAAAAACGCTGAGAAGCAGAGGACGTATGCCCCTGATGTTACAGCTCAGCGTAAGAAGTCTGTCGATAAGTTGCCCCTCATATATCTTGTGAAGCTGTGAGTGACTCTTTTGATTGTCTAGAGGGTCATTGAGTGATTTTTTGTGTTTCTTCAAACCGGGAGACAGTACATGCAGTGTTTCGCCTGCCATGTACGGGAACAGTAGAACAGCAGCTAAAGCGGCATGACTCTGATCGACAATATTGTGACGTGTGCAAAACTTGTTTAGAAATCTGCAGGCTTCCAAGAATGTCGAGGCGGAACCCTGCGAAGCTGTAACGACCGTCTCTAGGGATATTATGAACTCAGAGCTGGATTCGACGCGGATCGACCATGGTGATGCTAAGGAAGATCGCATAGTCGCCTGCCAACCCTGGCCTGGTGCCAAAATGGCAGCCCACCATCGAGCTTCATCCGGTTTTGCAGGACCGATGTCTACAAACAGGGAATTCTGACAGTTTCCTAACTTTTTTGTCGTGTCATGATGTCTTGCCAGGCTGTCGGTGTAGGCAAGAGAGCAAGGCGCGGGCATGATTTCTGCCCAGCGAGCTGATAAGATGTATGTCCACGCTAACATGAGGATGGCAAGGTAGTCGCTATGAGAATCGAACCACGAAGAGGAATAATAGGTATTCTTTGTAGTCTCCGATATTGATATCAAAACCGGATTCTTTGTCGTGACGTCCAACTGTACCAGCCGCCGAAAAGGATGAATATCGTGAGCGCATTGTACTGGCGATGAGCCCCAGTCCGAATATCCAGAAGCAATGAGTTGGCCATGGTGCTCTTCTAGGCTGAGATTACACGGAAACGTCGGCTGTAGAAGGAATGTGTCTTGTGTAAAGAAGCAGGAAACAGGAAGCCTACGAGTATTGATGGCGGCAGCATACAGTCGAGTCCATGTTTTGAAGCCAGCCACGTAAGTGTGCCGAAACCGGGCTTCACTGATTCGAACAGTATCTTCCATTTTGTCGTTGAAGTTTGAGGCATAGCACGGCACTACGGTAGCAAGTATTTGAAAGGAAGCATATCAGGGGCTGTAAGGTCCGTGCGTAGTTAGTGCTCACGTGAACACCAAGTATACGTAACTCATCAACCAGCCAACCTTGAAGCGCCTAATTACTACAGTACAAGGTGTATGCTGCAGGCTAGCGGTACTATTCTTGCTCTCAAGTAATAAAGTCAATCATTTTTGACAGTCAAAACAGACGCTGTATATTCTGTGCATCGAACATGCTGCATTCGTATGGATGGTCGGGACACCCCTTGCAAAGCACATAAGCACCGTTCCTTGCATCTTGATGACTGCCTGTTTGGCAAACCTTGAATTTCTTTCGGCAGCCCCGAGCTTCACATGTATAGGAGTTGTGCTCATTATTAGCATGGCTGCATACGCCGCAAACTCCTTTCGATCCAGAACTAGCCGACATTCCTTCGGTATGTCTTTGGAGTGTGTCTGTGTCGATCAGCTGTGGTCCACCGTCATACAGGCTGTACACAAGCCTACGTGTGAGGTCATGAAGGTAGCAGATTTGTTTCGGACTGGACGTTCTTGTGTTGAAGCACTTATGGCTGCCGTGAGGTAGTGGTTAGGCGCAGGCAAGTATCAGTTGTATCAAGCGTAATCGAAGACAGAAGTCGCTGGACGTAGAGTGCCGGAGCGTCCGAAACCTTGTCAATAAATATGAAGAACCATGTTTGGCGCAAAGGGCAGAAGGCATGCCTGTCAGCATGTCTTAAAGACGCCGTATAGGACGGTGTGAATAGGGTTCTAGGATTATTAGCATCCAATAATGAGGTGGCGCCTCAGTCGGCATAAGTAGTATGCATCTCGCGTTGGCCAGATCGCAGTGCGTCTGCTAGAAAGTCGTAACAGATCTATACATAACACAATGAGTGCCGCACAAGAGACATTCTACATGATAATCTTACTCTTAAGAAGATCATGCTGTGCTGCAAACCTAAGTATATCATGTTGTTATGCGATGTCGATAAAGCGAAGGTTCATCTGTCGGAACGGGATAGGACTGGTCAATAGGCGACATGGACAAGAAGGGACAAAGGCTATTCGCCTAGCTCGCGAGCCAATAGACTTCATTGGTTCAACTAAAACTGCCAAATGCAAGCTGTTTGCCTTGGCGCTGCAGGTTTCATGATTGCAATCTGTAAACTGATTGTCTTCGCAAAAGGTTTCATGAAGTTGTGTTTCCCATCTCACAATCATCCCACGATTGCAATGTGTGCTTGCAAATTACCACATGTTTAGCAGCCAACGATCGATATCTTCCAGTTTGACTTACGCCATTTTCATCATCCACTCGCCACGATGCAAATCGACTATCTTTCCACGAACCTTGATCTCCTCGAGCAGCAAGTGCAGACTACGAATCTTCACTCGACTGATCTACAAAAACTAAAAGAGAAAGCTACACGGCTAATGCATCAGCTTGAAGTGCTCCAGGTGCTCGCAAAGACTTCAGAGTTGTTGCAGGATGCCAACTCTGACGAAGAAGGGAATGCGAAGCGCTTCGCGCCTACCAAAAGCAGGATGCAAAAGATGATAAGAGCGGCACATAATACGGGTACCGACCCGATTCCAGAAAGACTTAGAAGTTTATCCCTCCTGGATATCGAGACCTTTTTGTTTCTCGCAGCGTCGTACACACCGCTCGGCATCGGGAGACTAGATAAGAACGCATTTGATTGCCTTGTGGAGCTTGCCCCTTCGTATGTGCGAAGGCGGCTCTCACCTGGATGGCTCCATCGAACTGAATTTCAACTTGCTGTGACATCCGGTGCGGGTAAAGGGAGCGATTTCAAGAGGAGTATGTCCCATTACTCTCTGCATTGATTCATTGACTCATCGGTGATACAGAGTATCAAGAGCTGGAGTATTGCGAGGCTCCGAAGCGCCTTCGCAAGGAAGTGCTAGCGTGTCCGACCTACGAAACTGATACCGCTCCAAACTCGCTTGACATTGCTCCACACGTGGATAGTAGCAAAAACACCCGTTCGGAACAGGTCGAGAGCGACTTTGTGACATCAGCAGGTAAGCATACGACATTTACACCAAAAGTCCTTTAGTTTAACCTATATTAGATATGAAAACAACCGGAAGTAAGAACCATGGGATAGAAACAGCATTCGAGGTACCTCGCGGAGTATTTGAAGTAATCTGGGAAAACCACACTTTGGGTGAGATCATCATGACGATCCCAGCTGAAGACCGCGTCGGCTCGATCTTACATACCATACCACGTGAAGACGCAATCGAGATGGGAGAGCGATATAGTCTGCGGAAACTTCCCCTGCCTATGTCGGTGTGATTATCTTCGCGTCCACCACCATAGCTTCAAATTGACATCCCGCAGGTACTAGCCCAATGTAGTGTCTGTCTTTGCTTACAACATCCCATAATGTTATCTTTGTGTTGTCCTTTTCTCGGACTCGTATGCATCCGATTAGAGGAGATGTCTTCGTTGGCCGGAACACGACTAGACGGTCTTCAGAATGTTTTGGAACGATCTTTGTGTAATAGTCGGTCCACGGAGTAATTTCGAAGGAAGATTTGTCGCCTCCCAACTATCGGTCGCACTATCAGCCTCATGTATGTTCCGGTCGTGTAAATGGGGTAACAGACTCGCTCTTCGGCTATTGTTTTGAGCTCTGCATCGTTCTCCGCAAGGTCTAAAGAAATCTCCTCATAAAATGTGACCATCGTAATCAGCAGATTTCACCGCGATGGCAATGGGACAGGTGTTGTATAAGGTATCGGTGCGTCGTAAATAGTTTCGAGGAGATGTCTGCCTGAGTGTCAGCCTGAGTGTCAGCCTGGAAGAGTGTTGCCAGTGCGGTTTGAGAACGAATACCTCAGCGCGATGATAAGCGTTTCAACAAACCACAAGTCAAGCGACTTGTGGAAAAGGATCTCAAAAGCACGTACTCGCAGCGCGATGTTCACTAGGTGTTTTGGTCGCCTTGGAGCCCGATCTCAGCCCAGTGCCACGCTACCGACATTTTGCCATCAACTTGTCATCCCCACCATTAGCGCGGGGTCTCATCACGTGACCATAAGGTCTTTGGGTCCTTCTTTGTTGGTCAATATTTGAAGGCGGGCACAAGTTGAACGCTCACCCACGAATTTATATGAACCAATACTGAACTCATTATCAGTGATGCTTTCGTTTCAAGGTTCCGGTGTATGGCGAAATGTATACATTCAGATGATCTCCACATACCTGTAAACATGTATTCTCCATACATCAAATGCCAGTTTCCGCTTTAAAAAGGCTGTGAAATGTGAGCGGATATTTCTCTTATTTAATGGATATTCGAAAGCTCAATCACAGATGGCGGCAAGCTCCAGGCTATGTCACTAACATTCACGAGGCAAGAACATGGACTGGGTGAGCTGTAGCGTTCGCCTTCATAGATACGCTTCCGCAGAGTTTTTTTATCGATATAGACTCTATGCGGAACTAATTGACAAATACTTTGGTCAGTGTAGAAACATTTCGATCTCAATATTTCATCCCGATTCGCGTCCACGTTTGCATTTTGCATTCTCGAAACTCAAACGCGATGGCTTCTATACCAGGATTTTGCAATCTCGGTGTTACCATGCAATGTTTTTCGCAACTAGGATATCTGACCCAGCATTTACATTTCCCTCATGCTTACGTTTGACTTCCTCGTTTCTGTGATGTGAAGCATAGCGAACTTGGTATCAACTACACAGCCTATTTCATCCTTGTAGGTATCTATGCGACCAGTGCTGTGGATGCATAGAGTGTGCATCTCGATGTATTACTAGGTGCTTCCGCAGATGGGTCCATGCGAAAAAGAGTAGAGGATAGGCGTAGTTGTGAATGACGAGCGGCAATACAAAAACGAGACTAAGGTCGAAGATATTGATATAAAGGAGCGCAGTTAAGTTTCATTTCTTCGATGCCTTAATGGCATCATCTCTCATCTTGCTTCGCACACTCTTATTGTTTAGCCTACTTCTTCTTCCACATTTTGACGTATTTAACTTCCCTTCGATATTCTGTTCGTTACGGTCTACTCCAGCCACAGAATAGCGCCCCTTGATATCCTGCGTGCCTCATTCTGGGCAGCATCCACTGTAGGTCTGCATCCTTACCTAGATTGATTTTTGACATTGGCAAGATCAATCAAGATGCGTGCTGATGAGCGTCTTATCCTTAGGAGCATCCCCCACACTCTGTCCGTCTGCAATAGAAAAAAAAACTGGGTGCAGATATCTCCAATCCTTATTTACTCCTTCCTCCAGCCTGTCGGCCCAAAGTCAACTCGCTCATTGTACGACCATCTGCAAGTGCGCAAGAACGGCCAGTGTCTTTGCAGGTAAGTCAACTCAACCATACTTACTTCTCTGCTGACAGAACGAGCTCTTCTCTTCAATCGAAAGGATCTCTAACCTAAGAGACTCAACGTCCTTGGCCCACAAAGGTGACAATACCTACTTACCTCTAGAAGATATGCTCACAACTAAACGAAGCACCTTTAATCTCCATGCCTCGTTCTGAAAACAATACGGATACCTCAGGTCCTGAGCCCTCCAATCGAAACACCGAACGTACCGTTGTTAGTGTGGCTGACGGTGAGCCTAATCGTGGCGGCGATGGTTGTACCGAGAACAATGGTACTCGCATCGCAAACAACTCTAATTACTTGAGTGATCATATGTCACCTAATACCGACGTCGAGCAGCAGAGGAGCACAGATGGTGGCACTTCAGGATCAGTCGAGAGGGGTCGACAGTCTTAGCTGGGGCGTCGGCTTTACGGGGTTTTCGTCATGAGTCTTGGCATTCCGTGGCACGACGCTAGTGATCCGGTCCAGCTTGCCAGCGTGTTCAGCCCAATGTTGACAAGGCTTCAGCGTATCATATATATATACATATACATCAACCTTACATTGATAATCCCAATATCAAATTTCTTCCTTCATACCATCACACATATATTTGCCCTCCTACTCAACACTTAACGAGCGGGTTGCGGAAGTAATTCTTGGCGAACACACGGTGCTTACTACTGCGAATTTTACTGTCTATTAATATAGAGAAAACGACACTTATAAAGCTAAAAAAAAAATTAATTTAGGGTATGCTTGAGGTAAAATTTTGAATAGTATTGCTAATATTCTGTAGCTAAACAACATTAGAAATATGCTAGAAGTATACTTAAGCTGTCTGTTTATAAAACTAAAAATAATGTGTAACATATCTAGTTGTATTACTACTAAACTAGGCGAGATATTTGCTATTGTACTTGTTTATTTAGATTTTAAGACCTCTTATTAAGCTACTATCTATCTATAGAAAGAAAATGTAAACAAGATAGTAAAACTACTAAATAAAAGGATACACTTAGTACTTACAAACGTCTCTTTTTTAGTTTTAAAATTTATTAACTTTTATGTACTGCTGTTTAAGTATAAGTATAAAGAAAAGAAGTAATAGTATACAATAGTCTACGAATTAAATAATATTTATTAATACTTTTATATAATTCTTTAATATTCTTTTGTAAAGTTACACAAGAATAAACTGTCTGTAATTTATAGTTGTTAGGAATTAAACCTATCAATGCTTAAAACTTAATTAATTAGAACTAACTTATTTATAGTAGAGTTTCTTATCTGTCTGTCATGTACCACATTAAGATAACTAGAAAAGCCCTGCTAGTTAGGCTCTAACTAACTAATACTACTTGTTAGGAGATAGTATAATTGCAGAACGGATTTTACGTTATCTTTATACAAAACCTAGCGGCCTTCTATTAACCTATCACTTAATCCCTAGAGGGCACTATTGTAAAGGGCTGAAGCCTTGATGTCCTCTAGTACTCGGCCTGTGGCCTTCGTTGGCTTTTCTTACCTCAGCATTAGCACCTCAGCACTAGCTGCTGACTATCGGCCGCACTAGTTACGCTAACTGTCAGCTGACCCGGCGACCTCCGATAACCTTAGTTAGTCCTAACTATCTAGATTAGATATAAAAACCTATATAGTCTCTCTATAGTTCTGTATCTAATTTATTCACTGTTTACCTTGCATCTTTGGTCAACCTAACGCACCCTTACAATTGAATTAGATCCTTCTTTAGCTACTTGCGTAGCTAAGTTGTACTTAGGAGCCTGCTAGATCTATATCTAAGCGTGAGAATCTAATTAATTAGAGCGCTAGTTAATTAGTTAACTGTTTAAATCCACTAAAGGATTATCAGAAGATGCACTAGATTAAAAGTGCTAAGAGATACTTAGTTATATAAGTCCCTAAGACGTTTAAATTCGTTAGATAAGCCTACTAAGCATAGTAGCCCTAGAAAACAGATGAAGGATAAGCCTACTAAGCGTAGTAGCCCCCTACACAAAAAGGATAAGCCTACTAAGCGTAGTAGCACCTATAACAATTCCTGTCAAACAATATAGAGTACTAGCAAGTTCCTACAAATATAATAGCAGAACCCTTAACAGCTTTTCTAGTTGTAAGGATAGTAGAATTATACTAAGATAGTGTAAGCAAACCTAAAGTAGAGACTACTTTAGAGAGACTTTGTAGAGCAGGGGGCCTAGACAAGATGGCTACCTCTATAAAAGTACAAGAAGCTTTCTAAGCTTAGAAAGCTATAGGCACAAATTCACAACAACAAAGGGAGCCTAAGGTAGAACAACAACCTCTACTATAGTTACCTACCCTATTAGCTGCCTTAAGAAATTAATAAGCTTAAACGCCTAGGTGTTTTAAATAACTAGATCCTAATACCTTTAATAGAAACAGAAAGATGTACTAAATCTTTCAACAACAGCTTACCGCTAAAGTAGAAAATAATAAGGAAGATTTTAATACGGATAAAAGGACTTATAACTACGCCTTTAGTTAACAAAAAGGCTTAGCTGCAACCCTTACCCTGCCCTTCCTTAACTAAATAGGGATTTCTAATTTATAAACCTTTAATAAGCTATTAAACTTCTTTAATTAAATGTTTAGAGATCCCTATAGTGCAGAGAGAGCTAAGAACAAGCTCTAGTCTATAAGCTAAGGCAAGAAAAGCATACGCAAATACATTATAGAATTCTAGGAACAACTACTATTATCTAATAGTAGTTTAGACGAGGATACAAGGATAATGCTTTTCTAAAAATGTCTTATTTAGAAACTTTAAGACAAACTTATAGGTATTACTTATAAGAATTTAGATAGCCCGCAAAACAAAGCAATAGAGATTGCTAATTACTTCTACAGAATAAAGAAGTACTCTAAAGGCAGAGACAACAAGCCTAAGGAGTATAAATCTAGAAGAACTTCTCCTCCTCCTTCTCCTTTAAAAGGAGACTAGATAGAAGGGATAGAATACACAGGAAGAACTGCTAAACCTTAATAGTTTAGTAACTAGGAGTTAGAATAGTTGTACAAAGAAAGACGCTGTTTTAATTGTAAATAGAAGGGCTATCTATCTGCATATTGTACAGAGAATAAGAGATCCTCTAAAGAGGAGAAAAAGACTTTAGTTAAGTCCTCTAACTCTAAGAAAAAGAAAGATAATAAGCTTAGCAAGAGAAGCTTAAATAAGGACTTAGATTTAGAAAAAGAGTAGCTCCTGTTTAAAGTTACTAGCAGGAGCCTCTAATAAGTTAGAATAACTTAGTTAAGGAGTAGGCAAACTTTAAAAAGAATATAAGCAGTAATAGAATTACTTTAGAGGCGTTAGTAAATTGTTACACTTTTACCTTTACGTTAATTAATACAGGAAACCTTGCATACTTGCTTATTAGCCCTTCACTTATTAAGAACGCTAACTTATAGTGCATTTCTATTTCTCCTAGGAAATTAGAAGGAGTTACAGATAAACCTAGAACTATTAACAAAGTTGCTAGGTTAGACATTAATATTAAAGGCTATAAGGATACTATTTAGGGTTATGCGGCCCCTACACACCCTAGTTATAATTTAATACTTAGACAGCCTTAGATGAATAGAAGAGAGGTTACTATTGCTCCTTCTAGAAAAATGATTTACATCTATTCTTCTAGCCAAAGGATTAAGTTACTTAGCACTAAGGATTGCCCTATTAAAGGAGACTAGAGATTAAAACAAATAAGCGCAATAGCTTATCACTCCTATATTAGGCAGGCAAAAAAGAATAAGTCTATTTAGACTTTTGCTGCTTCTCTTAAGGATATTAAAAAAGCCCTAGCTCTTAAGAAGAAAGTAGAGGTCCTACCTTTACTCTCTAAGGCTTATTAACACCTAGCTTAGATTTTTAATCTAAAGACTGCTTCTGTACTACCTCCTTTACGTAGATCTAAAGCAGATTACTGCATTAAACTACAGAAAGACAATAAAGGCAAGGAAAAAGAGGCTCACTAGGGACCTCTATATAGTATAAGCCGCCTAGAACTCCTAGTATTACAAAAGGAGCTTATTTCTCTACTTAATAAAGGATATATTAGAGCTAGTAGCTCTCCTGCCTCCTCCCCTGTCCTTTTTGCCAAAAAACCTAGAGGAGGATTACGTTTCTGCATTAATTACTAAGCCCTAAACGCTATTACAAAGAAAGATTGTTATTCTTTACTTTTAATTTAGGAAACTCTTAACAATATTGCAAAAGCTAAATAGTTTACAAAGATTAACGTTTCTATAGCTTTATACAAGATTAGAATTAATGTAGGAAACAAGTAAAAAACAGCTTTTTGTACTAGATTTAGGTTATATAAGTAGCTAGTTACTCTATTTAGTATGGCAAACGCTCCTAGTACCTTTTAACGCTATATTAATTAGACCCTCTGCGAGTATATTAACAATTTTTGCTTAGCCTACCTAGACAACGTATTAATTTACACTAATAGCACGCTTAAAGAACACTAACACAATACAAATAAGGTTTTAAAAGCTATAGGCAAGGCTAGATTACCTTTAGACATCTAGAAATGCGAATTCAACGTACAGAGTACAAAAGACCTTAGATTTATTATTACGGCTAGAAAAGGACTTTAAATAGACCCTAAGAAAGTAAAAGCAATTAGAGATTAGCAGGCGCCTATAAACATTAAAGGAGTACGCAGTTTTCTTAGTTTTGCAAACTTCTATTAATAATTTATTAAGAACTACTTAGAGATAGTAGCTCCTCTTTTAAGGCTTACTAGTAACATCTTCTTTTAATAGGGAAAAACTAAGCAAAAAGCTTTTAATAAGCTTAAGGAGTTATTTATTACTAAGCTAGTACTAGCTTAATAGGATCCTGACAGAGAAACAATCCTAGAAACAGACTCTTCTAGATATGTAGTAGCAGGAGTCCTCTTATAATACAACAATAAAGGAAGCTTACGCCTAGTAGCTTATTTTTTTTAAAAAAGATGACTAGCACGCAAAGCAATTACGAGATACACAATAAGGAATTACTAGCAGTTATCTTCTGCCTATCTAAGTAGGATGCTATGCTACAATCTTTAAAGAAGTTTATAGTTATTATAGACTATAAAAACCTTAAATATTTTGGCAGGCCTAGATAGCTTAGCAAGAGACAAATAAGATAGGCTTAATTTCTAGGAAAGTTTCCTAACATAGAAATATCTTACAGGCCTAGAGTTAATAACTCTAAGGCTAATGCCTTACCTAGGAGACAACAAGATATGCCAGCAAACGACTAGGATACTAGGATTTCTAGGAGGTTTCTACAAGTATTTAAACCTACAACTGCAGCTACTAACAAAGAACTAGAAGAAGAAGAAGTGCTTAGAACCTTTAGCTGCAACAGCTATCTAGCAGCAGTACTAGAATTACCTTAGGAGCAATTAGATCTAGAAGATCTATAGGATAAAGCTAAAAAAGAGGACAAAACCTACTAAATAGCCTAGAAAGCTGTAAGGGATAGTAAACAATAATTTCTTATAGCTTTAGATCTTAAACTTTCTATTTCTAAATGCTAACTAGACAATTCTAGAAACCTCCTATACTAAGATTAAAAATAGGTACCTAATAATAAACCTCTAAGAACTAGAATTATCTACAAAATCTACAGTTCTAGAGCTTTAGGCTATCTAGGTAGGAATATTACCTATTAAGCTATTGTAAGAGAATACTTTTAGCCCTCTATTAGAAAAAGTATTAGAAGGTACATAAGGAACTGCTTAGTGTATAGAAAAACAAAACCCTAGAGAGACAGCTTATAAGGCCTACTAAAACCCTTGCCTATACTAGAGCAAATATAGAAAGAAATTTCTAAAGATTTTATTATAGGGTTACTAGAAAGCGAAGGCTGTATAAACCTTATAGTAGTTATAGATAAGCTTAGCAAGGACGTTGTCCTAATAGGCTTTAAGAACATTACTACAGAAAGTATTGCTAAAACTTTTATTAACTCTGTTGTGGCTTACTATTAGTTACTAAACTATATTACTTTAGACAGAGGTATACAGTTTATTAACTATTTTTAGATTAAGCTTTGCGAGTTATTAGAAATTAAGCAACACTTATCTTCTAGATACTATCCTAAAACTAACAGTTTTATAGAAAGAATAAACTCTATAGTACAAGCTTATTTACAAGCCTTCTATAATTAGGATTAAACAAACTAGAAAAGTAACCTAGGGATAACTAAGATTGCAGTTATAGCAAGGCAAGCTTAGTCTACTAGAATATCTCTTTTCTTCCTACAACACAGCTATAAGGTAGATCCCCTACAAATTGCACCTTAGCACAGTCCTTAATAACAACTTCTAAGAAGAATACAGAAGGATTATTAAAAGGCAGAAAATATTATTAGTAAGCTACGACAAAGTATTAAGCTTGCACAAGCTACAATAGGAGAAAGCTAATAAGAATAAAAAGGTAGGCAAATAAGAGAAGGCACTAATTACCTTAGTTTAAAATAGGTAATAAGGTATAGTTAAAACTAGGCAACTACTATAAAACAAAAAGGCCTAGCAGAAAACTTAACTAGAAGAATCTTAAGTACACAGTACTTAAGGTTATTAGACTAAATACAGTTAAATTAAATACTTCTAGCTAGATTTACTTAGTATTTAATGTTAATAACCTTAGACTAGCGTCCTTAGACCCTCTACTAAGCTAGCTAATAGACGACAATGAACCTCTACTAATTAAGACAGAGGATAGAGAAGAATACCTAGTAGAGACCCTATTAGAGGAAAGAGAAAAAGGAAGAAAAAAGCAGTACTTAGTTAAATAGTTAGGATATCTAGATCTAACCTAGGAACTAGCTGTTAATCTAAAAGATACAGAAGCCCTAGAAGAGTAGAACTCTAGGTAACAAGATTACTACCCCTACTATTTTTTTAGGAGGGGGGTATTGTAAAGGGCTAAAGCCTTAATGTTCTCTAGTACTCGGCCTGTAGCCTTCGTTAGCTTTTCTTACCTCAGCATTAGCACCTTAGCACTAGCTGCTAACTATTAGCCGCACTAGTTACGCTAACTGTTAGCTAACCCGGCGACCTCTAATAACCTTAGTTAGTCCTAACCTTGGTTAGTCCTAACTATCCGGATTGGATATAAAAACCCACGTAGTCTCACTATAGTTCTGTATCTAATTCATTCACCGTTTACCTTGCATCTTTGGTCAACCCAACGCACTCTTACAGATAGTAGCAAAGGATACAGAGGGGTGACAAAAAGAAAGAGTAATTTTAAAAGTTATCTTTTTTAAAGATATATAACTAAATAGCTAGATGAGCTAGAATTAGGATTTTTAGAGTTTTGAAAAGCGCATAACTTCCTCTTTAAGTTAGGCTACTATTGCACTAGCTTAAACAGCAGAGAAAAGGAGCAAAAAGGCAGTGAAAACAGGTCAAAAAAAAGCCTAGTTAAACCTTGTAACAACTTTTTATTTACAGTATTCTTTTCGCTAAATATAGTAAATGTTATATATGAGTATAATTTCCAGAATATATATAAGTAAGAAGTTATTTTAATTATTATTGCAAAAGTTAGATTGAAAACTATTTTTTAAAGATTTTTTTATATTAAAGTAGCTAAAGCTAGTAACTAGTACTTAGTATACCACCCCTTAGCTGCTTGAACAGCTAAATAACGCCTAGGTAAAGAGTTAATACAATAATCAATTGCTTGTTGTGGTATAAGGTCCCACTCTTCTAAAATTGCCTTTTCAAACAATCCTACTGCTTTAAAACTTTTACCTATGCCTAAAGAGGCAATAGGCCTTTTCCCTAGCGCGTTTTTAAGTAGACTCCAAACGTTTTCTATAGGATTTAAATCTAGGCTTTAAGCAGGATGCTCAAAAAAGGGAATTCTATTTCTAGAAAACCAGGCGATAACTTGTGGCGTTTTATAGATCTTGGAGTTATCCTGCTAAAAATTTTAGCCTAAATACTATTAGCTATTAGCTTTTTAAATATAAAAAAAATTAAAAAATTACGAAGTGATAACAAAATTAAAGCCTTTTAAAGTTTACAATAAAAGAGGTTTAACAATAGGACTCAAAACTTCTTTCAATATTAAGTATTTAAAAAGGTCCTAGTATCTTTTGGTGATCTAGTTATGTGTAACTTAGATCTACCACCTAGCTAAATAGCTCCCCAAACTAAGATAGAAATATCGCGAGCTATATCCTAGTTAGCAAGCTAGCTATAAATAATTAGAAATACTAGAAAAATACTAGATTTTCTAAAAAATCTTTTAGGTTAATTAGAATATGTATAAACTTACTTGTATTTGTAGTAGACACCTGTTCCTTGCCAAGTCGCTTATTTCTCCTTTTTCAGACGTATTCTTGCCTAGCGCCGTGTCCACGCTGAATAGAAGACTCGTTAGAAAATATAACTTTTTTAAAGTTAATATTTTCTAATATTTTAATAGTCTTCATGGCGTATTTATTGTAATTTAAGGCTCTTTTCTCGTTTAAAAGCTATTTTTTCTTAGCAGTAGAAATAGAGTATTTCTCTACTTCTAATAAGCGTTGTAAGCTTCTAGTAGAAAAAGATAAACTATTTTCTTCTAGAAAACGCTTATTTGATTATTTGGGGCTTCTTTCTAGGTCTTTATTAACTACTTGAATAGCTTTTTTAGGGACCTTAGCAGGGCGGCGTAGTTTAGGCTAAGAAAGAGGTAAAAAAGTATATTTCATCTTTTTAATACGTTGTATAGTATTATAAATAGATTTAGAAGGCTTTTTTAAGTATAGTACTAATAGCACTAATAAACTTTTGTTGTAAAGATAGAGAGTAAACTTCTTTTTCAAACTTTAAGAGTTTGATAGACATAGAGAGATAATAGAGAAGAGAAAATCTCAGGTAAGAGAGAGATTATTATTTAGAGTAACGCTAAAAAAAGTTTACGTAATTTTAGCTCCTTTTTTCAGCGTCCTTTTTTTATTTTTCTATTTAAAAAATAATAATATTGTTAACTAACTTTAAAAACTTGCTGAGGTAGTACTTGTGTAAGCTAGTATTACATGATCTTTTTTTAGACATTTCTATTCGTTCAATAATAAGTTGTAACTAGATATAACAAGACTTTTTTTTTGCCTCTTTTTAGTGCCTTTTACTACCTACTAAATGCTTACTAAGCAAACCTACTAGTATCCTTACCTGAAGTAGAAGTTTTGCGCTTTTCAAAACTCTAAAAACTATAGTTCTAGCTCATCTAGTTATTTAGTTATATTTCTTTAAAAAAGGTAACTTTTAAAATTACTCTTTCTTTTTGTCACCCCTCTGTACTTTTTTTAGAAGAAAGCCTAGAATAAGGAGATGCCTGCTATAGAGGTTACACGCTATTATAGTATATTATATGTAAATTGTTTATATGCGGTGCTGTTTAAAATGTAAGAAGTAGTAAGAAAAATGCAGTAGCTTTATAAAGTATTGTAAGCTCCTGCTGCAGTACGTACGTGTCTTTTTTTCATCTATTGCATTATGTTGCAATCCTATTACAATCCTAATATAATCCTATTGCTAGCTATAGGCTTGTTAGATCCGTTTTAACTAGTGTTGTTTTATAGTACCTTAGCAAATTGTTTTGACCCTAATTATTGCTTAGCAGTCTAAGCTTTCCTCCTAGAACTTATCCATCCACTGTGTGAATCTTATTAACTACATATAATTTCTTTTTTTAACTTTTGCGACTAATTGGTAGAGGGTAGCTGCTTTTCACTTTTTTGGAAAACCCATTTTAACTACAACAACAACCACCACCTTCAACACCTTAAAAATAAATATTCTAACTCTGTGGCCTAATAATGCAAGAAATTAAATTAAGTAGCTAATAATACTTACTTATGTAGGCCCCCCTGTATTCTATAAGTTAGCTATAACTGCTTTTGCTTTTAATTAGTATAGATACAGTGCAGTTAGGAAGCAGAAGTTTAAAGTTGTTGCACTCTACCTTGCTAGTGCAACTCTTATGAGTAATGTTCTATATTGTATATTTCTATAGATTTCTAAGAGCCTACATAAATCTAATATGTCTGTAACTTCTACATACTGTCTAGTAAGTGCACTAATAAGATATGCTCTATCTTACTAATGTTTAAAGGCATATAGCTCCCCCGAGTGCTTTCTCCTTTTTGTCTTGTTCCGCATTCGAACATGGGAACAGCAGGAAAGAGACACAGTATAGAGTCGAAAAATTCACTAACGATCAATACCCTTCTACTTCGCTATCCTCGAATACGATGGCTTCGCAGTTGTTGGGCGATATTATAGAGGTCAATCCACTTAATACAAAAAACACTAATTATGTCGCGGTTACTTAAGTCTAGGCTAGATTAAAGTCTTTAAGGAGTTAACACGCAAAGCATATATAAATTTAGAATATAGACAACTATCTAGTAACCTAGATTTCTCCTAGACAATATAGACACGCTTACTAGCTAAACCTACTTTTATACAATTTGTGTTCTTAATATTTATAAATTATCTTGCTTTTAACGCATAATCTGTTATGTTTTATTATTTAAATAACCTTTTTAGCTTTAGTTAATCCTTAGCTGCAAGGATTTTATTTATCTATGTGTAGATATTCGTCTTAATATAGCGTAGTAGCTTCCTGCTTCTCGCTTATACTATAGACATATAGCAATTACATAATATAAAGATGTCTGAATTTACACAAAAGCTTTAGGCGGCTGCTATTAAGTTTTTACTACTTGTTTACTTAGAAAGTTCTATAAGTATTATAGGTCTCTTGTGTAATAATGCATTAAATTTATAGTAGTAGGTCCTATTTTTACTAAGCCTCTTCCACTAACCCTAGGGCGCAAATTAGTTAGCAGCACCTTATAAGATGACATAAGGCTCTGCATAGAGAGCATATCTCTAACAAGAACATATTATATCTAAAGCCTAAATAAAGTAGTAGAGCTCTGCTGCAAATAATACGTTGTATCTACATCTGCCTTCCCTTGCTCTGTTAAGAATAGCTCTCTCTAGATCTACTTCTTAGGAAGCGAGAGTACCTATTCCTACTAATTAACTTAGTACTATTAAGAGGAAGATCTTAGCAGTAAGCTAATAATATAATAGCTAAGATGCTTATATATTATACACTATTCCTGCAAGGCTAGGACGTCCTTTAGTTTATTGCTTTACCGCTTTTGCATTCGTTGCTGGTTGCCTTCTTCCGAACCCGGTCTACTGGTACGATGGCTTAAGGTGCTACAGCTGCGTCTCGGGTATGTTACTCACCACCCAGACTCCGAAGAATAACAAAGGAACTGACTTTTTAGCCCATCTCTTCAGGCCAGAGACGATGTGAAGAGAAACTTAACATTCGCCCTAACTGTAAGTTACTCTTATTTCTGTACATGCTCACAATTTTAGTGATCCCGGAAGCTAACATACCGTAGCAGACAGAGAGTTATAATGTAGTTATTGCCTAAAGCGTTACGGCTACCGCTGCCACAAGCCATACAAGCATCATCTAGAAGCTAAGCATAGTTACTAAATTAGACATCTTTCTATTAAGCTAATTTATTTAGAAGCCTAAGAGCTAGAGATTAGAACCTGCTATAACCTTTGCCGCGAAGGAATTCTTTTGAATACGCTTCGTTCGTACGAAAGTATACGATAACACAGTCAAGAGGATTACAGGGTTCGATGGGAAATGATGTAGGCCAGTAGAGGCCACCACCACAACGACTGCCCCGAAGCATTCATCTTTAGATGCAAGAACGAATTCCGTGGAGTTAAGCTATCAAAACGTAGTAAGATAGCTACAATTATATTTTCTGGCATGTATCTTGCCTATAGAAGGACTAGTTGTTGGAAATTCTCGGCACAGCCTAGCGGACCAGACTTGCTACCCGTCTCTGATCACCCATCCACTGCGGCTATCATTCCGAACACCAATCAGCACTTCAGTATCAACATTGCTACTTCCTGCAAGTCAAGTGACTCGAAGAACAATACAGAATATTGAGTATCTACAAGTTACCTGTCTGCACCCACTTGTGCCGCTTCCAATTAAACACTCCCACAAGTCTTCAATCCGTACCACTCTAGAACACAAGAACAGTGCTTCTATCTTAAGGGAACTACGAATGCTCTTCTTCCCGACAGCACTGCTTCAATTGTCGCTGTCAACTCTTTTTACTTAACTTAGCAAGGCGTTTGCGGCTGTAAAGTGCTTGTCATAACTAAGTCAAACAACATTAGTCTCATTCAGAGAATAAGTCTCCAAGAACTTACTAGAAAGAGACGAATTGCAAGGCAACTACAATATATTCTTGGTAAATACGTCTTTAACCAGGTGTTGCAGTTCGAAGATTAGCGCGCTTGTATCCAGGATCCTGTGTATATTAGTGTCTTACTAGAAGAAGCGAGGGAAATTGATGTGGGTAAAGAGCATCCGCTCGATTGGTGCTATCCAGTTCTCTAGGCGCATGTCCATTCAATTTCAAGTATATAGACTTCATTTAATATCATAGAGTATTTCACGTTAGCATAGTTTGTCCTATTATAAGTATCGTGCCTCTTCTGACATGCATGATGATCTTCCCAATTCAATGTATCCAACGTCTGCAGTCGGTGTTTGCAGTAGAATCTGATATCATCAATACATCGTACTTAATAACACGGCAAGGTCAGGTTGTTTCCAAAGGTCAACACTGGTGAGTCTACACGACTGCCAGTTAGAAGCTAGCCTTTGCTAACTCAAGCAACAAGAGGTTAAGACTTCAATTATAAACTATAATTTGCCAAAAATATCTTAGGACAGCATCGCTCACAACGGAGGCTGTGGGGGTGACCAGCTGCACCGATTAGAACAATTCAGGACCTTCTAACCAATCCTCACCTAAACTACCTACCATGCATTAGAGATAGCACGAAAAGTATATAAAAGGCTGTTAGTAATCTCATTCTTCGTGTCTGCCATGCTGTCTCTCCTGCGTTTCCCTATACCTCAGGACCCCACATTACCTGCATCCCTAGAATCTCTCCTCTTCAGATTTTCCTCACCGATTCCCATTATCGACTGCCTCTTAAGCCATATATCTCGAAGGAGTTGCTAACATGTGGTCTTTTAAAGAAGGTTAGTGGCCTTCGAATATCAAGAATATTACTAACAATTAACAATGACAGACCCAGATAGGATGGCAGCAGTAATGAGTCTATGCTTTAGTTTTATGCTTCTTTGTTGTTATTAGTCACCAAATAAGAGATATTGTGGAGTCTGGATTCTACTTTCTGCGCTTTCGACAGGGCACGCATGGTACTTGTTTCCTAGAGGAAATTGGTTAGGGTATCTCGCTGCATCCCTCACCAGTATGGGAGCTGCAGCGATTGGCATAGACCGGTTTCAGTCTAAGAAGGCTAAATAAAATCAGAGTTGTTATGAGAGAGCGCTAGCGAATACGCTCATATATCATTTTCCCATATCACCTACTGCAGATTTTACTGCTAGGATGCACAAGAAAGCTAATCCAGTAGCTCGAATATAGACGGAACGACTACTCTCTTTGTTGGGAGGCGCACTGTTGCCGCAGGCTTGTGTACTAGTAGTAGTAACATCGCTAAGCCTACACCAGTACCAAGTCTGAAGCCAGCCGTTTTCGAATTTAACATGCGACCGTTAATACTAGGGTAGTGTACAGGGTTACTGCGTGCGAAGGGTTACAACTTGTCGTGTTACTACAGGCCACCTACAGGCGTTATTAGATGGCTTGGCTAGTAAAGTGGCACTCCATCCTTGCCCGTACCGTGTCCGTGCACGCAATGCGCATGGTCACGTACCGTGTCTGTGCGCGTTTTGGCCATGTTCGAGTTTTGGCCACCCCAACAAACAGAGATTTTAGAAAAATGAGGCTGTACAGCCACCACTAATAGCTAGTATCGCGAGATTTTGTAGTGATGTAGTATATATATCATTGCAATCAATTTGTGCTACTTATATTTACTTAGTAAGTTAACGCTACGCCCGCGGCGGGTGGTGCGCGCTGGGGCAGCTGGTGCAGCTACCTTAGCTTTAACATAAGATAAATTAACAACAACACATTTTTAACACTTCTACTTTTAAGTAGAGGCTTGTAAGGCCTTGCGCTTACTCTTTTAGGATAGTTGTATAGCTTTTTAGCTGCCTTTTTAGCCTTCTCTTTCTCTCTTACCTTCTTAAGCCTCTCCCTCTTAACACGCCTCTTCTTAGCTTATTAAGCCTTATATAATTAAGCTTGCTCTTTTAAGTAAGACCTTTTAGCTTTTTAAAGTTATAGTAGTTGTTGTTTATATTGTTAAACTACTTTGTTATCCTAAGCCTAATAGACCTTCTTAGGCAACGAGAAAATAGTACTACTATAGTACTCTTAAAGGTTGTTAAGTTAGAGAGTATAGCTCTTCTTTAAGTGTCTCTTTTTAACTAAAAAAGCTTCTTTTAAGCCTTGTATCTCTTTACATAGAATACTATTTTAAGCTAAGATATAGTAAAAACTTTAATAAAGCTTTTTTACCTTCTTAGTGCTCTAATCTTGTACTAAACAGTGTATAAGAGTCTCTATTTTAAGCTAATTATCTCTACTAAGTACAGAAGCTAAGAATTTATTTAAACCAAAGGCCTCTTTACAGAATTTTTAAAGGATAACCTTAGAATTAAGTATATAGACTCTAGTTACTTAGAAAGACTTTCTAATAGTTTTCTTCTTAAAAGCAGTACCCTAGGCCCTTTAAAAGAGGAGAAAGAAGTCTCCTTTTACTATTAGTAGGTGCTCCTAGCTTTTATAAAGGTGGGATAAAAGCTTAGTTTAGTAGGCAGTTAAAAAAGGCTTAAATAATTTAACGTTACGTAGTTAAAGCGTATAAGTTGAATAAGAAAGAAATACAGCTAATAAGGTCTTGTAGTTATTATAGTAATTAATAAAATTTATAGTTAAGTAAGATTTATAGCTGTTAAGAAGAAGTAATTAGTATCTTAAATAATCTTTCTGTTTAGTCTCTCTCTCAAAAACCTCCTTAAGCTAGGCTAGACTTATATTATTATTAGTATAGCTAGAGAGAAATAAGCTAATAAATACTAAGTACTTTCTGTTGTTAATATCCTTAACCTAGCTTAATTTTAGAGCTCTAACAGCTAACTAAATAATAAGAGCTAGGGATAGAGCTGTACTGTCTAAACAAACGCAGGCTAGGACAGTTACCTACTTTTTATTACTATCTTAAGTTACAGCCCTAATTTCTTTTTACTTGTATATCCTCTTATTAATTACCTTTACTAATCTTTTAGTTACTCTAATTATAAAGCCTTTTTTATGTATATTAAAGATTTAAGAAGGCTTTATATTATATTCCCTTATCTTTTTATATAGTAGCTTAAAGTAAAAGCTATATTTAGCCTCTAAATTAGCTTTATAGCGATTGCAATTTATTCCTACCTACTAGCGCAAGATAAGATAGGTAGGATTCCTGTTAATAAAGCAAGTAACCTAGCTTTCTAAAACTTTTCTACTAGCTAAAGATAAGGCAAAGTTGCGTATTATTACTTATATAAGTAGTGTACGTTGTTTAGTAAGCGTAGTAATATACTGTAAAAGCTTAGTTTCTTAGTGTAGGTAAAGGAGTTAATAGGCAAGTTTGTGTGGCTAGTTTAGGCCCTAGTGTCTTCGAGCGAGCGTACGACGACCTACACTATACTTTTCTGCAAACTTTTTATACAAGAAAGATGCGCCTAGTGCACGCAATTTAATTTCTTTAATTGCTTCCTAAATTAGATCCATATTGGTGGAGTTATAACGTGATTTGTGTAGATGGTTGTTGTGTTGGGGTGGCCAAAACTCGAACATGGCCAAAACGCGCACAGACACGGTAGGTAATGCGCCACCCAACACCAAGAAATATTTCAGAAAAATGAAGCTGTGCAGCTACCCACAATAGCTGTTATTACAAGATATTTTAGAGTAGTACTAAATATATTATTGCGCTCAACTTGTGCTACTTATATTTACTTAGTACCTTGGTGGTGCGGCCGCGCTGGGTGATTTAAGTTGGTACGGCTAGTGCAGCCACCTTAGCTTCTACATAAGATAGAGCAACAATAATATGTTTCTAATACTTCTACTTTTAGGTAGAGCTTTGTAAGACTTTGCGCTTACCCTTTTAAGACAATTATATAGCTTTTTTGGCGTCGCGGGCTGCTTTTTGGGCTGCCTTTTTAGCTACTTTAGCTGCTTTCTCCTTCTCCCGCACCTCCTTAAGTTTTTCTCTTTTAACCTGTCTCTTCTTAGCTTATTAAACCTTATATAATTAAGCTTGCTCTTTTAAGTAAGACCTCTTAGCTTTCTGTAGTTATAGTTGTTGTTTTTCTTGTTGTTGTATTACCTTATCTTCCTCTGCCCGACGGCACTTACAAGGTAACTAGAAACTAGCTCCTTTATAGTATTTCTTAGGGTTGTTAAGTTGTAGTTTGTAGCTTTTCTTTTTGTATTTCTTTTTAACAAGGAGAGCCTCCTTAAGGCCTCCTATCTTATAGTAGAGAAGCTTATTTTGTAAAGTAAGATAATGGACGGTTCTGTAGAGCTTTTTAGTCTTCTTTATCTTCTTATCTTAACTAATTTGGCGTATAAGAGTCTCTATTTTGCGCTAATTTAAGCTACTATGTGCTAATGTTAAGCTTTTATCTAAACTTAAAGCTTCTTAGGCGAATCTTTTAAGTATAACGTTTTTGTTAGGTAGTACTATACTAGTAGCTTTAAAGGCTTTTCTAATGTTTGCTTTAGTAAAGGAGAGGCCCTAGGCACGCTAAAATAATAGGAAAAAGTCTCCTTTTGTTACTAGGAGGAGCTCTTAGCTAGCTTAAAGATAGAATAAGAGCTTAGATAAATAGGCATTTAATAGAGGCTTAATTATTACTATGTCTAGTAGCTAAAGCGTATAGGTTAAATAAGGAGGAAAAACACCTAATAGGATCTTATTATTGTAACAATATTAAATAAAATCTATAGTTAGATAGAATCTATAGCTGTTAAAGATAAGTAATTAATACTTTAAGCAGGCCTTCTGTTTAGTTTCCCAATTAAAGACCTCCTTAAGCTAAGCTAGCCCTATATTATAGGTTGTCTAGCTAGAGGGAGATAAGCTAACAAAGACTAAGTGCTCTTTTTCTTTTATAAAAGATACTTAGCTTAATTTTATAGTGTTGTTAGCTAATTTATATATAATACTTGGCGCTAAAGCACTCTTATCTAAACAAATATAAGCTATTACTGTTATTTACCCTTTATTGCTATTTTAAATAGCTGCTGTTACCTCTTTCTGCTTATATATCCTTTTATTAAACACTCTTTTTAAGCGTTTAGTAATGCTGATTATAAAGCCCTTCTTATTTATATTGTATACTTGCTTAGTCTCTACTTTATACCTCTCTATCTTATAGTGTAAAAAATTAAAGTATAAGATATACTTATGTTCTAAATTAGCGTTGTAACGTTGTTAGTCTATTCTAGTCTACTAATAAGAGATAAGATAAAACTTGTTTCTGCGTATAAACTAAGAAACCTAGCTATTAAAGACGTTTTTTCTAGCAATAGAGGAAGCAAAGGAGTGTATTATTATTTAAGTAGGTAGTATACGTCTATTAGTAAGTGATTTAATATACTGTACAAGCTCTGTTTTATATTCTAGCAGTAAAGAAAAATAAGTAAGGTTGCGTAGGCGTGTTTAGTGTTAGTGCCTTTGCGTTAACGTTAACTGTACTACACTATGCTTTTTTATAATTTCTTTATATAAGAAAGAAGCGCTAGGTGCGCGGCTTTTAATTTCTTTAATTGCCTTAGAAATTAGGTCTATATTAGTGGAGTTGTGACGCGATTAGTGTAGGTAGTTGTTGTGTTAGGGTGGCGCATTACGTGACTATGCGCATTACGTGCATGGACACGGTACTAAGGCGGACGGGCTAACGAGCCACTACTACCTAACGAGCCACCTACTAAAACAATACCACTACTTTAACACGCGATAACTCTACTATTATAACTTTAATTAAGGCCGCGCTTGCAGCAATAGAGTTGCTACAACTAAAAAAACAATATAGCTATAAAAGTTTTTTTAAAATATATAGTTGTAATTGTACAACGCTTTTATAAAGGCACTAACACTAATTTACCTTGCGCAGCCTTAAGGTTTAGAATTAATAGGCTCTTCACTTACAATAGGAGCTAGAGCTCCTAAAGCATATTAAATAGCTTACTAGGCGAGGCCTTCTACTTACACAAGTTATAATATAAAATTTTGCCTTATAGATTGTAAGAAGAGAGGTTAGAGTACACTAAGTTAATTGCTTTGTCTACTAGCACCCTGATAAGCTTATTTTAAGATAGACAACAGGCATAAATAACAATTGCTATAAGGCTAATTCTAGAAAGAAGTATAGCTTTTACTTAAATTTCTTACGCGAGAAAATAAGTAGTACTATATTAAGGCGCGTTATATATATAATATAGATAAGAAGAGCTTCCTCCTTAATATTCTAGAAAGATCAAAGAGGATCTTTAGCAGGCCCTAAAATAAGTAAAGAAAAAAAAAGAGTATTATTTAGAATAGCTTGCAAGAGTACATTACACTTTTAGTCTATATTTATACTAATAAATTTTACCTAGCGCCTACCCTTATGTATTAATTAACCTTAGAATTAATACAAGACATACAGTTATAAGCTTTTAATCTTGAAACTTTTTAAGTTTAAATTTATTTATTACTTTTTAGCTAGATAAATAATAATATTAGTTTTATATAGCTCAAATAAGTGTTTTATTGCAGTACTAAAGCAAAGGCTTAATTTCTCTATTAATTACGTATTCTAGATAGCTATAAATCTTACTTTACTATAGATTTTATTAAGTAATATAATTAGAACAAGATTTTCTTTATAGTTTATCTATTTTATTTAACCTACACGCTGCAGCCTTTTAATATTGTTCTATTTAAGCCTTTTTTATTAGCTTACTAGGCTAAGATTTCTAGATTTCTAGAGAGAAACTAGGGCCTTACCTTAATAAGCAAGAGAGATTTCTTTCCCCTCTTTTACTAAGCCTAGTAAGCCTTTTTTAAAGAAATAACAATCTTAAAGGCCTTTTAGGCTATAGGCCTCTTACTTTTTGATTTTAAAGTTATATTAAAAAGGTTTAGTATTAAAAGCTCTTTAAGCTATAGTAAGTTTTTAAGCTTAAGTGCCTTAAACTAAAAGAAAGTTATACGCCTACTACGCAAAGTAGTAAAAGATTAAAGGAATAAATAAGCTTAAAGGCTAAGCTAAGTTTATTACTAAATCATAACTTAAAAGAATTTTTTAAGTATTAGGTTAAGGGCCTACGCAAGGCTGTAATAAATAAAAAAATATATAAAAAAAATAGGCTTTTCCTACTTTAGAAGCTTAAAAAGTACTTAAGTAGAGCTATAGTCTAGTTTTTAAGAAAAGTAAAAAAAGCACGTAATTGCTAGCAGCTCTAGGAGCGTAAGAAGGAGTAGGTATAACACTAAAAAGCTAAAATAAATAGGTATTGTAAAGAGACAAGGCAGGCAAAGGCAAAAGAGAAAGAAATAAGGTAATAAGTAAAGGCTGCAGCTTAATTAGTAAGAAAAGAGAAGAAGGCTAAAAAGGCTACTAAATAAGCCTCTAAGGCAGCTGCTCGCAGAGCTATAAAATAACTTAAATAATTTATAAAAACTTCTTAAAAAGATAAAAGGAGCAGTCTTGGGGCTCTTAAAAAGGCTACTTAAAAAAAAGGCTTATTGCGGGCTCTACAAGTAGTAAAGAGCCTTAATGTATAGTTACAGCTTAATTAGCGTCTACCTTGCGCATAGAGCGTGCGATTAAAACTCTAACTTAATTTCTATAGCTATATATTTTAGTTAAGTCTTATTAATTCTACTACTAAAAAATCTTATAATAGTAGCTGTTGTGTAAGTCTTTACAGCCTTAAGTTATAGAGCTGTTTTAGTGTTTAGGTAGCTTGTTATATAGTAGTAGCTCGTTAGCCTGTCCGCCTTAGTAAGCGTCTCTACTTTAGCTTATTTCGCTTGCTCTATAATTTAGATATCTAGCCGCTAATATTTTAGTCTATAGCTATATACTTAAATCTCTTACTGCTTAAAAGTCTCTTTAAAACTTCTAGTAAGATTATCTTTCTAGTTTCTGTTTTCTAGCTTTATTATAACTTAGTTTTCTAAATCTAGATTTACAATCTATCTAATTTTAACGCGTAATATAGCTACCTACCTTTACGCAAAAAGAAAGTAATTTAGATATATAAACTTTAAGTTAGCTAGGCTTATAAGCTATGTAGTATTTATAAGTAGAGATACAATAGATCTTTTCCTTGCTAGTAATATTCAAATAGTAACAAGGTGTGCAAGTATAAAAAGGTGCTACTAAGAAAGTATACAGCTATTAGCTAATTTATAGTCTATAATTAATTATTATAGAGAAGAAAGAGGCTAAAAAGTTGTTACTAAAATTGCAAAAGAAACACTTTGTATAGTATACGCTATTGCTGTTAACTTAGAAGAACTGTTAAAAAGCTTTAGAAGACTTTCTGTTGCTAGCTCTCTATATTATTTATTGCTTAAAGTTAGTTAACATACTTATATAGACTGCTTCTCTTTTTAAAAGCTACGCTAGCTTTCTAAGGTATATATTAAAGATGTGCATACTCTACACTTAATGTTTAACACGCCTCAGAAGATGTGCTATATATTTATCAAAGAATATAGTTATAACGCAGTAATAATAGGATTTATTATACAAAGCTTAAGAAATACTATTATGCTACTTCTTTTTGCGCTTAGAAGCAGTAAGCTAATTAGCAATAGTAGAAAGTATTTTAGCGTGCTTTTAGGCATAGTATATTACTTCTATGCCTAAGCTATTCTTGCTAGTAATTATAAAAGATATAATATAAATGTTACGCAAGCTATAACTTTAGCTATGATATATAAAAATGAAATTAGGATGCTTTAGGAGAGCTGCGTAAGCGTTAGTTATACTTACTATATATATATAGATTTTAGCAACTAGTAAAGTAAGTTGTTGTTCTTTAACGTATTGTGCTTACTAGATGTAGTGCTAAGTTTTCTAGAGATACTTTAGCTATCTTAAAACAAAATACTTCCTTCTTAGAGGAGACAAAGAGAAGCTTTTAGATATATTAAGATCTAGTATAGTTAGTTACTTTAATAAAACTAGTTTACTATTTTAACATTTCTTTTAGTAGTATTAACGCTTACTTTAGTATTATTTTAGCAGACCCTATTTGCACCTTTAGACGCGACATGTTTTCTAGAGAGAGCTTAGAAGAGGGCCCTATAGTAGTTCTTGCGACTAGGGTATCGCTTAAAAAAATATTGAACAAAGTACAAAAGTTTATACTAATAAATATTACTACTACTAGAGAAATTAATAAAAATAACTTTAAGTATTCAAAAAACTTTGCAAACAGCTAGCTTAAGCTTTTAGAATACCAGAGATTAGTGCTTTTTTTATAGTTAGCCTAAGAAGTTAAAGAGCTTTTATTAACTAATCTCTTTATAGCTTTATTGTAAGTAGAGTATTATAATAATAAAGTTAAGTTATTGCGGCTATACTTAAAAAATCATGCAAAACTGTAAGTTTTTAAAAATTATAGTAGATAGACTGTCTAAAGGTTAGTAAAAGCTCTCTAAAATTGTCTTTAATGAAGTAAATAGTGCTTTTTTAAGCATTATTGCCTTTAAATATATAAGTACAAGTTATAATAATGTATATAAGATGTATTGTACTGCAAGTAGAAGTTTAGTAATAATAAGTAATTTTATAGAAATACTTTATACGCAAGTTACTTTATTTGTTAAGTACTTTTTTTCAAACTTACGCTTACTAAGGAACTTAAGAATATTATTATTTTTAAAGCTATCTATTTTTTTGCAACCTATCTATCCTTAGTTAAATAAACATAACTTATAAAAACTAGCTTAAATACTCTTTAGCTTTGCGCAATAAATAGATTGTAAAACTATTGGTTAACGTTTTTACTTTTAGCTTAGAATCTTGCAATATTGCGTTTGCTTTAGCTATAAAAGAACTTTGTTACCCTACTAAACTTAGCTAGCATACTTGCTAGTGTAAGCACTACTTAAAAAAAGTATATTAAGCGTAAGCATAGTTTTAAGCTCTTCTTACTTTTAGAGCTTTTTTATTTAAGTATTATCTACTATAAGCTTTTGTATTATTTTTTCTTTTGCTAGGTAGTAAAAAGCTAGCTGTATCTTTTCTAATAAGCTTTTAGAGAGGTTATATCTACGCGTAGTATATTAGTTTAATAGAGTAGGGTTAGTAGCTTAGTTACATTTAATTGTAAAATTATTAAAGCTAAAATATTACTTAGTAAGATGGCAAGACAAGATGCCGAAAATTAATTTTATATTAAAACCTCAACTTTACTACGCCTAGTTTTCTTAAAACTCTACTAATGCTATATAAATAATATAAAACCAGTATAAATTTGTTAAACTTAATATGTTAAACACTTTGATAAGAGATAGAGCGTAGTCCTATTTATTATTTATAAATTTTAGTTTATGCGGAGAAACAATTTAGTACAGTATAGAATACGTTAAGATAACAACTTATAAAAAAGCACTCTAGAAAGAGAATACCTTTATCATAGTTATATATACGCTAAGAGATTTATTAGTAGTAATATAGTAGTAGTGTAGAAGATAGCCTAGGCCTTGTAACAACCTCATTAACCTAGCTACTAATATAATAGATAATCTAATGTTAAAGTACTTAGGCGTAATTATGCTATAAAAAAGGTAGTAAGTATTGTTCTAAGTTGTAAGGCTTACAGATAGAGCTAATAAATATAATAAGATAGAATTTGTACTGTTTGCGGTATAATATAGAAAGTCTAAAGTAGACTTATAGCTAGATAAGTATATATCTACTAAGCTACAGCCTAACGCTCTAGACCTACCTTCTTTTGTTTGTGCCTTACAAAGTTGTAGCTGCTTTTAGGCTTAATAATATATTAATTTACTAATTTTATATTTCTAGAACATATAAAGTATACAAAGAAGACAAATACTATTCTTTTTTAATTACTATAGTAAAAGATCTAACAACTCTTAAAGCCGCATTATAAGCAGTTAGTAAAGTACTTCTTTAGTTACTTATGCTCTATACTTAGGAGCTATGTTAGGCTAATCTTGCTATTACAAAAGCATTTATGTTTACTAGGTAAAGTAGTAGCTACTACACTACTAGTATTAAAGCTAAAGTTAAAGCTAAGTATACTGTAGTCTCTAAAGATACTAGCATCTTATACGTCTAGACGCAAGATTAGGAGGCAAAAGTTATTTTAATAATATATAAGATGCTATAAAACTATACATCTTAGCAGGAAAAAAAAAATTTAGTTATAAAGCTTATAGATTACAAAGTTTATAGAAAATTAATAAAGTCTAGTTCTTGTGCCTTTAGTAATATAGATAAACATAGGCTATTAGTTAATCTACGTTAGGCTATGCTGTTAAGCACTTTGGCTGTGTTTATGTTACTTAAGGGAATTAACAGAAAAAGGTCTGCTAATAGCTTTTAATGCAAATAAAGATATGTTAGCTTATATATTTTATATAATATATTTGTTATCAACATTTATTAGGCTAGGCTTTACATTAAAAAGTTAAGAATAACCAAAAAGAATTTAGAAAGTTTAAAACTTAAAAAATATAGAATATACTATTATATACTAACTTTAAGTAGTATTAGTGCAATATCTTATAAAGAAGTGTATAGTTATAGTATAATAAGTAAGGTTAATTACTTAGTTTTACACGTAAGCAATTAATAGAAGTAAAAGCTAGGCCAATATATAAATTATAATTATACTACTAGCTTTTATAACTAATACGCTAATAATATGTTTATGTAAGTGTCCTATAGTATAATATAAAAAGTTCTACATATACTATTTTATAATAGCAGCGCAACGTTTTTCTAATAGTAAGTTTATTAACGCGTTATTAGCAGCTGCTAAATAGCTTATTTAGTAACTAAAAGAGGTTAAATTAGTAGAAGCCTACTACAAACGTGCTTATATTAAGCTAAAGCTAAAAAGTGTAATTTTAAAGCAGTTAATTTGAAAATTAAATTTTATAGTAATGTTTAAAGTAAGTATTAAAAAAGCGTAAGTATAACTTATAAACTTAAAGAGCTAAAGACACGTAAAGTTAATAAATATAAACTTAAAAAACGCAAAGCTAAGACGTAAGGGTAGTAGATATATAAGCAAGAAACTTATAAGTAAAAAATATAAAAATAAAAAACGCATAAGTAGAAGGTCTTAGTACTACTTAGGTAAAATATATTAACTAAACTCTAATAAAGCAGTGGCTGTTAGAGCGTAGAATAGAGAACTACAATCTACGCTTTCTATGCCTGCTTTTATAGCTTAGGAAGAACATAGTTATTGCTATTTAAAACGCGCGGTAGGCCTTATGCTGCTACAACGTTAATAAGCGCAGATACTTTATCCTATAAGTATAGTATTACTAAAATGCTTTAGAACTTATACAACTTTTTTAAGCTGCCTAGACGTTATATTAGAACAATATTAAAGGCTTTACACTTGCTTAGAGAAACACTAACTATCTATACGCGCAGGTTACTGTAAACACTTTACTTAACCTTTATAATATAAAAGGCTTTAGTAAAGTGTGTGCTTCTTAGCAGCTTAAAGAAGACTTTAAAAGGTAAATAGCAAAACCGCTTAGCTGCGTTTAATATTTAATCTGCAAACTACTATTTAATTATAGTATTAATACTTTGCTAGATGCTAGGCTGTAGTGTAATTACTAGCCTAAGATTGCTAGCGTTAATTATTTGTACTAGTACGTTAGTTATAAACTTAATATACCCGTAATGTTGCATGTTAAGGATAGTAATACTAGGTTTATAAACCTGCTGCTCGCAGGCGCAGAAAAGCACTAGATTATAGTTTATTAAAGTAGTGCTAAAAAGCTTAAGTGCTATACTAAAGACTAGTTTCTAACTTTTAAAGCATGTTTACAGTTTGTGCAATACTACAATATTATTATAGAACCTTAATAGCTTAAAAGAAATAGTATTAACTATAAGATAGTATATTAAAGACTAGAAGACATCTTAGTTACCCTACTAGAGCGTGTCTACTATAAAGTCTAAAACACTAGTATAAACTTTGTAATAGCTATTAACTATAAGTTTACTAACGCTCTTAATAATCTAGCTAACTATATATAGTGTAAGACTAGCAAAAGAAAGTATAGTAAAAACATACTTACTTGTTAAAGCTTTATTTCTAACTCTGCTAAGCTAGCTATGGATGTTAGTAATAGAACACCTCTACTAATAGAGAAGTAGAAACAGCAAGATGTTAATACTACTTAGAAGAAATATAAAAAACACGCTATGCTATCTTACTATTTTATAAATAGTAAGCTTATTTAGACTTTAAAACTATTATATACACTTATTTTAGCTTTAGCACTTATATTTATCTAAAAATACTTACTAAAAGCTATTTTTAGCTTATAAGCTCTAAATAACTGTATAGCCCTAATTTATATATAAAAATTCTAGTTAGCTTAGATTAAGCTTATTTTAGTTACAAGCAACTAAATTATAAGGTTTACTACTTTTAATATAAAATTTGTCTTGCTTAGCACTACGCTTAGCTAGATACTCTACATATAAAGTTAGCACAGTATATATTTACTTCTCAAATAGACTTATAGTAGCAGGGCGCTATATATCTTAATAGTTTTATATATAAATAAGTGCTAAAAGCGCAAAGCTTTATTAGCGTAATAAAAAAAAACTATAAGTAGTTATAAAAACGTGTAAAGCGTATAATAAAGATTTACTAAATTTACTAAACCTTTAGATGTTGGCTCTTTTACCCTCTTCTTTTAAAACATATCTTTAACAATTACTACTACAGTATAATAAATAGCAGTATTAACGTTTTTAGTATCTAGTAATAAAGAAATAAACGCTCTTAAACATATAATATTAAGTTAGTATTTTTATTTAAAATATATTTGCAAAAAATATAAAGTTTACGTCTAAGTATAATAATATAGCTTTTTTTAATAATTTTTTAGAAGCTAAAATACTTTTGCTCTTATAGCTTGTTTTTTACCTAAAGGTTAACTTATATACGCCTAACTATAACTAGCCTAAACTACTATTTAAGCTATAGAAGTAGCTCTAAAATTTTATATAGGCTCTGCTAAGTGCTTGCAAAACTTAAAGCATTAAAAAGTATACTTATCTTACTAGGCTATATTAATACTACTACTATGTTATAAACTATAGCTTAAAAGAATAAGGTATTTAAGCTTTAGTAGCTTTAAGTAAGGACTTAGCTTTTACTAAAAGCAAGTACAACTAGAAGCTAGTTAGTAAAGTAAAGCTACTAGACTAGTCTACTAGTAGCTACACGTATATTAAGCTTAAAAGGCTAGCTATAGGCACAACCTGCAGACTATATTATAAAAAAAAGTAACTAAGCTTAGCTAGTTAATTATGCCTGCAACTCTTGTGTAGAGATAATAGTAAAGAATTTTTTTAGCTAAGTATAACTAATACTTTACGCACAACAAGATATATAAGATAGTATAGAAATAATAGTTAATTATAGTAGTAGCTTTATAAGAAATAAAGTATATTTATATATAATATGTAGTAAAAGCGCTGCAATAATAGATAACTAACAACAAAAGTTAAAATATCAATTAAATACAACTTAGTAGGATTTAATAGCGTTTATATAATAGGCTTATATTGCGATATTATCTAATTTTACGTTAGAGGGGCAACGCTGTATAAACAATAGCTTAAGCAACATGTAAGACTTGCTTATAACTAACAAGTAAAGTATATTCTTAAGTAGAGAGACATACTATATCCTAAGACAAGTTAGTAATTTAGAGCTTTAGCGCCTTTGTTAGAAGAAGTTATGTAGCTAATACTTATATATAGTATTAATTAATGAATTTTGCTTGAAACTAACAAGCTTTAATAAGAATCTTTAAAATACTAGTTATGCTATTAATTGTTTCGCTAAGACTTTTAGATAACTCTTTAGCAATAACTCCCTATCTACCTGTAATTAAGACCATTTCATTAAACGTAAGAAATATTAAAAAGAAAAGTAGTTAATAAAAACTATATTTTTTAACTTTAAAAGTTACTTAACGTAGTAGTAAGCTTACTAAAAGCCCTAAAGAGCAAAGAAGAGAAACTTTATAGTAAAACTTAACCTAGCAAGACCTGCTAGCTAAGCTTAGCCTATATTAGCGCCCTTACTAGCTACTAGTAATTTTATATAATAAATAAAACTCTATTCCTTCTTTGCATAAGCTTTAAAATAAATATAGCATATACTAACAGCTTTCTAAGAGAATTTTACGCTGTATATAGAGAACTATGCCCTGTGTCTTTTTATACGTTAACTAAAAGATACTTACTACGCGCCTAAAAATGCTTACTTAAGGCTTAAGTAATGCGACTTAGACTTTAATATAGCATTACCTTCTTGATATTAATGAGCACTTACGTGAAACAGCGCCTTAACTATCTGCTTATAGCCTCTAGCTAAAGCTGCCTGTAGTGCGTTATTGTAGTATTTACTTTACGCGTTAACCTTGGCGCCTTTATTAAGCAGTATCTTAACTACCTGCTTATAGCCTCTAAATAAAGCTGCCTATAGTGCGTTGCTATAGAGTCTACCCTGCGCGTTAACTTTAGCGCCCTTATTAAGTAGCGTCTTAACTATCTGCTTATAGCCTTTATAACAAGCTGCCTATAGTGCGTTGCTATACTAAAGTAGATAATTATAGCGGCCACTACTATTATACAGTGCTACTCTAATAAAATAGCATCTTAACTTTAACACGTAATAACTCTACTAATATAACTTTAATTAAGGCTGCAATTGCAGCAATTAAATTGCGCAAACTTAGAAAACAATTAAGCTATTACTAGATTGTAAATAAACATAGTTATAGCCGCGTAGCGCTATTAAAAAGACTAAGACCTCTTAACCTCGCGTGCTACCTACTACAAGAACTAGCAAGCTATTTACCTATTACAAGAGTAGAAGCTTTTATAGTATATTAAGTAGCTTACTACGCAAGGCCTTATACTTATATAAGCTTTAATATAAGATTTTGCCTTATAGATTACGTTGAGAGAGGTTAGAGTATACTAAGTTAATTGCTTTATCTACTAGTACTTTAGTAAGCTTATTTTAGGATAGATAATAGGTATAGATAATAATTGCTATAAAGCTAATTTTAAGAAAAAGTTTAGTTTATACTTTAATTTTCTATATGAGAAAATTAAGTAGTACTACGTTAAAGCGCGTTACATATATAATATAAATAAGAAAGGCTTTCTTTTTAGTATTCTAGAAAGATTGAAGAAGGTTCTTAGTAGGCCCTAAAATAAGTAAAGAAAAAAAAAGAGTATTATTTAGAATAGCTTGCAAGAGTACATTACACTTTTAGTCTATATTTATACTAATAAATTTTACCTAGCGCCTACCCTTATATATTAATTAACCTTAGAATTAATACAAGACATTTAGTTATAAGCTTTTAATCTTGAAACTTTTTAAGTTTAAATTTATTTATTACTTTTTAGCTAGATAAATAATAATATTAGTTTTATATAGCTTAAATAAGTGTTTTATTGCAGTACTAAAGCAAAGGCTTAATTTCTCTATTAATTACGTATTCTAGATAGCTATAAATCTTACTTTACTATAGATTTTATTAAGTAATACAATTAGAACAAGATTTTCTTTATAGTTTATCTATTTTATTTAACCTACACGCTGCAGCCTTTTAATATTGCTCTATTTAAGCCTTTTTTATTAGCGTACTAGGCTAAGATATCTAGATTTCTAGAGAGAAACTAGGGCCTTACCTTAATAAGCAAGAGAGATTTCTTTCCCCTCTTTTACTAAGCCTAGTAAGCCTTTTTTAAAGAAATAACAATCTTAAAGGCCTTTTAGGCTATAGGCCTCTTACTTTTTGATTTTAAAGTTATATTAAAAAGGTTTAGTATTAAAAGCTCTTTAAGCTATAGTAAGTTTTTAAGCTTAAGTGCCTTAAACTAAAAGAAAGTTATACGCCTACTACGCAAAGTAGTAAAAGATTAAAGGAATAAATAAGCTTAAAGGCTAAGCTAAGTTTATTACTAAATCATAACTTAAAAGAATTTTTTAAGTATTAGGTTAAGGGCCTACGCAAGGCTGTAATAAATAAAAAAATATATAAAAAAAATAGGCTTTTCCTACTTTAGAAGCTTAAAAAGTACTTAAGTAGAGCTATAGTCTAGTTTTTAAGAAAAGTAAAAAAGGCACGTAATTTCTAGCAGCTCTAGGTGCGTAAGAAGGAGTAGGTATAACACTAAAAAGCTAAAATATATAGGTATTGTAAAGAGACAAGGCAGGCAGAGGCAAAAAAGAAAGAAATAAAGTAATAGGCAAAGGCTGCAGCTTTAATAGTAAGAAGAAAAAAAAGAAAGCTAAAAGAGCTGCTAAATAGGCCTCTAGGGCAGCTGCTCGCAGAGCTGCAAAACAACTCTAACAATCTATAAAAACTTCTTAAAAGGGTAAGAGGAGTAGCCTTAAGGCTCTTAAAAAGGTTACTTAAAAAAACAGGTCTATTGCAAGCTCTACAAGTAGTAGAGAGCCTTAAGGTAGTGTTATAGCTTAACTAGCGTCTACCTTGCGCATAGGGCGCGCGATTAAAACTCTAACTTAATTTCTATAGCTATATATATTATTTAAGCCCTTTAGATCTCACTACTAAAAAATTTCGCGATAGTAGCTATTGTGTGAGGCTCTACAGCCTCAAGTTTAGTAGTGGTTTTGGTGTTCAGATGGCACTGTATGATGGTGGTGGCCGCTATGACCGTCCACCTCGGTACACTCTACCCTACGCGTTAACGTTAGCGCCTACGTTAAGTAGCAGTCTTATAACTATGCTAAAGCTTAACAATGCTACGTAGTAAAGTGGTATAGGTATATTATTATTGCTTTTTTCTAGATTTGGCTCCTCCTAAGGACGGTCTAGATTATGCAACTAGAGCTAGTTAAGATATATAGGCTCTTCCCTAGCCAACAAACTTATAGTAAGCTAACTAACTTATTCTATCTCGTCTCCTGTCTTTTAAAGATAGCTGCTCTGGAACTCTACTAAGTACTTTACAAGTGTAAGCACCTAAAAAGTCTTTTTTCTTAATAGTTGCTAGAGCTGCATTAGGTAGTTTAAAAAACGTTTTATTATTATACTTCAATATTTATTCTCTTATATGCTGTACTGCTTTACTAACTCTTACCTAATCCTGTCTAACACAAGGTACTTCTACCCTAAGTAGTATACTAGAGCAACAATTTATTAAGTAGATCCTAATCTTCTATCTACTTTGCCTGTTGTAATAGTGACTAGACTAGAGTAGATGTTTAGCGCTTCTAGCAGGTCTTCTAGCACCTTATCACAGTTAAACGCTAAGTCGCGCGCTATATTAATAGCAACCACTTCAGCGACCTCTTTAATAGATAGTAGCTACGCAGAGAACATTAGCTACTATAAAATGTATATTACATACTTAGTATATTTCTTACTTATTGCAGTAAAAATGCAGTTGTATGTCTAGTCTAGTGTCTGCAGCAGAGTAGCAAAAGATTTACGCAGCATTGCTTAATTGCAACACTTTCCTAGTGTGTCTAGCTAGCATACAGCCTACTAGAACTTACACTATTATTAGCTCTAGCTTAACAAAGAACTAAATTAAAACACTTACATTTTGCAAGCTCTGTCTATTAGCGCGGCCTTAATCTCCTGCCTAACAACAGCATCTTTATTCTATTTTGCTAAGCCCTTATTAACACGTAGCCTTTATTAGATGTATTACTATATATCCTAGTCTACTACGTCCCTTCAAAGACATACAGCGTCCTCCTCCTTAATGTATTCCTCTAAGGAGCGCTTAATATCCTGCTCTTTCTAGCTAGTTATAAGCAGATGCAGATTGTTAAGCTGCTACTTAGCTACTACTTTAAGCATGTCTATTAGCTCTAAGCGCTATGCACACCTATCTAGAGTATTCAAAATAATATACACGTATACAAACTCTTGCGCAGCTTCTTTTGTTACTTATATAAGCGCATACAACAATAGCTTCTGTTACCTACTCTTGTAAAATTAAAATAACGCATTAACGCCTTTTAGTATCTTGAACAAACTTTAGAGGAGCTAGCATAGCAGTAAGCGCAGCATAAGCTCTAGATCTTATTTCTATGTATTGTTAAAGTTAAAGTAGAATTACGCTATTACTATGTTAGTGTTATTATAGCAGTATTGCAGCAGATTCTCAACAATAGTAAAGCTTAGGATAGTCTTTCTACATCCTAGGATTCTGTATAGCTACAGCCGCAACGCTGCTCTTTTCTTCTAGTCTATAAACTTTGCACTTTCTAGCAGCTAGAGACCTATTTTAGCCTGCCGCTGCTTGTGCGCTTTGTGGTAGTTAGTAGATAGGTTAGGCGCTAAAAGCTAGCTGCAGATCTTGCTAAGCCTCTCTTCTTAGCTTTGTGTACAATTTGTGGTACTGTCTATAGAGGCGTCTTTGGAAGACTTAATCTCTTTCTCTAACCGCCTTAGCGCTCTCTTTCTGCCTTCGCTATATATTAGTAGTAGATATATGTTAAATATGCTAAACAGACAATATACTTCATCTTTATTGCGTGTTGTCTGGCGATCTTCTGCCTAAGAGAACAGCTTAGCTACGCTAAACTTAGACACTTGCTTCTCTAGCAGAGCTTCGCTAGGTATTCCCGTAATCTCACTAATAGTATCCTTAAGGGACTGCTTGTCCCCTTGCAGCTCCTTCTCTTTTGAGCAGAATGCAACTGACGCAGAAGCAAGCAGTTTCTAGAGTGTCTAGCCTCTAGTAAACCACCTACTCTTCCTAAAGGCCTGCTTCCATCTCCAGCTTAATTCACGATCTGCATCAGGAGTGTTGCACTCAACGTCTAAGAGGTAGACGTAACACTTCTTTGCCTTCTAATACTAGTTAAACATAGAGTTAATTGCTTCTTACAGCTCTTAGCTATTTGTCTTATTAATGCAGCAGGTGTCTACCTAAAAGTAGTCTAGACTATCGCGCTTAGCTTGCTAAGCGCAGAATAAGATCTTTTAATAACCCTCCTTAACTTTTATATCAATTTCTTTTATAATGCTATAGTGCTGAAGGTCCTTAAAGGTTACCTCTTGCCCGCTCTAGGTATACGACAAGATCGCATATAGAGAGATCTTGTCCCTAATTAAGTTATTAGTCTATTTGAGCCTCCTATCACTAGTAGTGTATAGCAGCCGCATTAGACTGTGTGTCTGTCCGTACGCGCGAGCGGTAGAAGGAAGTCTTAGAGCTTTAATACAAGGTAATAAAATTAACGGCGCACAGCAGCTTGCTTGCGTAAGGCATAAAGATTGTAGCTATTAGGTTTATTTTAAGTGCAAAGTAGCAATATGCTAAAGTAGATGTAATAAAGACTAGCCTTCTTATTGTTAGGGCAGGCTGCATCTCTAGCACCCAGGACAGGAGGCGCAGCCCGCCTGCGCCGTGACGTAAGGCTGCCTAGATAAGGCTGACAGCGCATGATCGCGTGACAGCCACTATACTAGAAACCTAGAAGCAAGAATTGCTTAAGCATGCAATGTAATGCTAGAGAGAGCGTGTTGTACAGGTTGTTGTTTACTGTAAAAGCACATTAAGATATCTGTGCGGCGCGTGCTGGTTCGCGCAAGGACGCACTAGGTACCGAGGTGGACGGTGGTACGATCGGGACGGTGGTACGATCGGGACGGTGGTACGATCGCCCCGCAACAACAAGGCCTCAACTTCAACACGCGATAACTCTACGAATATAACTCTAATTGAAGCTGCACTTGTAGCTATAAAGTTGCTAGGACTAAGAGAAAAAGTTGTTTACTTAGAAATTGCAGAAAAATATGGTTGCAGTCGCGTAACGCTCGCACGAAGACACTAACGCGTTTTAACCTCGCGCAGTACTATAGCGCAAATTCTGCAGGCTCTCCACTTACTACAGGAGCTAGAGCTCCTACAGTATATTAAGCAGCTTACTAGGCAAGGCCTTCTACCTACTTAAGCTATAATACAAAATTTTGCCTTATAGATTGCAAACAGAGAGGTTAGAGTACACTAAGTTAATTGCTTTGTCTACTAGTACCCTAATAAGCTTATTTTAAAATAGACAACAGGCATAAATAATAATTGCTATAAGGCTAATTCTAGGAAGAAGTATAGCCTTTACTTTAATCTTTTACATAAGAAAATTAAGCAGTACTACGTTAAGGCGCGTTAAATATATAATATAGATAAGAAGGGCTTCCTTCTTAGTCTTCTAGGAAAATAAAAAACGATCTTTAATAAACCCTTATTTATTTTTTAAGGTGTCAAAGGTGGTGGTTGTTGTTGTAGTCAAAACGGGGTTCTAAAAAAGTGAAAAGCAGCTACCCTCTACTAATCAATCGCAAAAGTTAAAAAAAAAGATTATGTGTAGTTAACAAGATTCGAACAGTAGGTAGATAAGTTCTAAGAGGAAAGCTTAGACCACTAAGCGATAATTAGGGTTAAAAAATTTGCTAAGGTACTAAAAAACGACACTAGTTAAAACGTGTCTAACGGCGATTGCCAGCCTATAGCTAATAATAGGATTACAGTAGGATTGCAATAGGATTACAACATAATGTAATAGAGGAGGGAAAGGACACGTACGTACCGCAGCGGGAGCCTGCAATACTTTATAAAGCTAAAGCTGCTACTTCTTACCTACTACTTCTTACCTTTTAAACAGCACTGTATACAAATAATTCGCATACAATACACTACAATAGCGTATAACCTCTATAGCAAGTATCTCCTTATTCTAGGCTCTCTTTTAAAAAAAGCATCCTTTGCTACTGTCTACCTAGCACCTAATTTAGTCTAACTTAAACTGCTTATGCAGACACCTGAATTTATTAAGTATTTTAAAACTTAACTACCTAGCTAGACTTCTAAGTTTATAAAAATCTTAAATAAGTTCCTTCTCTACAATATTTTTATATATAAAAAGATTGTTAAGCCTTAATTTAGCTATTACTTTAGTATCCCCTTCTTCCTATTTATTGTGTAAGGGCTAAGTATAGAGACTAAAACTTAGCTTAAACAGCTATTGCAAGACGTTAAATTAGCAATAAAGAAGAAAGAGGCAGGAAAGGAGGAGTAAGCTTTCTATTGTCGCGTCTATAGGTTAGCAAGCAAGGCAATAATAGTGTTACTACTTTACTTTATTTAGAAGCGCCTAGCAGTAAAGTAACAAGAATAGGCAAGATAGAGCACGTTAAGTTAGGAGGTAATTTGCGTCTTTGTCTTGCTTTTCTTTGTTTTTGTCTAAACATGCGACACACTAATTGCGTGCCGGCAATACTAAATAAGAGGGCATAAGCCCAGATACTTGTTGTTAGCAATAAATCTTTTTTACCAAAATGGTGTCTACAAAATGTGTGGTTACATCAAAAGGTTGTCTTAAAAGGCCGAAGCCAAATAAACCCTTATATAAGGAGAGAAAGAGGAGAAGTATTATTTAAGATAGCTTATAAAAGTAGATAACACTCCTAGCCTATATCTGCGCTAATAGATCTTACCTAGCGCCTACCCTTATATATTAATTAACCTTAGAATTCATACAGAACACTTAGTTACAAGCTTTTAATTTTAAAACTTATTAGGTTTAAATTTATTCATTACCTTTTAGCTAAATAACTAATAATATTAGTCTTGCGTAGCTTGAACAGGTGTTTAATTATAATACTAAGGCAAAGGCTTAATCTTCTTATCAATTACTTATTTTAGACAGCTATAGATCTTATATTATCATAAAGTTTATTAAGTACTATAATTAAAACAAAATTCTTCTTGTAGTTTATCCTCTTTATTTAACTTACACGCTGCAGCCTGTTAATATTACCCTATTTAAGCCTCTCTTATTAGCTTACTAGGCTAAGATATTTAGATTTCTAGAGAGGAACTAGAGCCTCACCTGAATAAGCAAGAGGGATTTCTTTCCCCTCTTCTACTAAGCCTAGCAGGCCTTCTTTAAGGAAACAACAATCCTAAAGGCCTTTAAGGCTATTGTGCCGGTGCACAGGGTGATACTCTACTGCACGCTAGGTCAGTTCTCAACCACCTGATCTTGAGGTATATAACCTCTTCCGTGTATCGCGGAAAGGGGTCACTATTTATTATCTACTCACTCTACAACTCAACTCCTGCACTATATTATTAAATAGGCCTCTCCTCCTACTAATAGTCTTTTGTACCTAACTTACAATAAGATTTTTATCTTACTAACCTTGTTCTTGTATAATCTAATTACTTGCAATCTCCTGCTCTTGTAGAAGTATGTCTTTATACACTCTAACACTTGTACAAATAGCAAAGCTTATAAGAACATACTTTAGTACTTAGTATACAAAAAAACTAGGGCATAATTATTATAAAAATAGTATAATGATCTTACATAAACACAGAATCTAGAAGAATGCTAAAGAAGCTAGAATCTTAGAGATTACTACTAGATATACTTTTAGGAGGTCAGCACTATCTCCTGCTATGGACTATATTAAGGACTATGCTACTTAAGTTGGCACTAATAATAATAACAAGAAAAAAAAAACTACTAATAAAACAAGCACGCGTTAATAGATGCTAAATTAAAGTCTATCTAGCAAAACAGAGGCAGCAAACTATTTTGTAGAATAAAGGTAGTTTTATATATATTTAAACGCTAATTTGAAGATTAGCTAGCAAAATAAAGGTAGTAAGCCTATCTAGCAAAAATTAAAACAGGCTATACATACGTAAAAATAAAAAGCTAAAGTTCTATATAGCAAAAATTATAATAGAGCTAAAAGCTTACAACTAAATATATATAAAATACTAATATAAAGTATCTATTTAGCGAAATGAAGGTGTTACTAATAATTAAGATAGTACAAGTATAAATTAGAGCTTACTTAGCAAAATAGGGGCACAAAAGGAGCAATAATCTATATAACTGCCATTAAATAAAAATATATTATAAAGACTCTAAAAATAAACATTTTATTTTTTCTAGAGACTAAACCTTGTTTATTACTTTACTAACTGACTACTGTTGACTATCTATACAAAAAACTCCTATAAGTACTACTATACTATAGATATTAAAGAAGGATTAAAAGTTAAGTTAAAGATAAAAAGGCGAGATGCTTCCCTCTGTAAGGGTGCGTTGGTTTGACCAAAGATGCAAGGTAACAGTAGAAGGTAAATGAATTAGATACAGAACTATAGAGAGACTACGTGGGTTTTTATATCCAATCCGGATAGTTAGGACTAACCAAGGTTAGGACTAACTAAGGTTATTAGAGGTCGCCGGGTCAGCTAACAGTTAGCGTAACTAGTGCGGCCGATAGTTAGCAGCTAGTGCTGAGGTGCTAATGCTGAGGTAAGAAAAGCCAACAAAGGCCACAGGCCGAGTACTAGAGAACATTAAGGCTTTAGCCCTTTACAATACCCCCCTCCTAAAAAAAATAGTAGGGGTAGTAATCTTGTTACCTAGAGTTCTACTCTTCTAGGGCTTCTGTATCTTTTAGATTAACAGCTAGTTCCTAGGTTAAATCTAGATATCCTAACTATTTAACTAAGTACTGCTTTTTTCTTCCTTTTCCTCTTTCCTCTAATAGGGTCTCTACTAGGTATTCTTCTCTATCCTCTGTCTTAATTAGTAGAGGTTTATTGTCGTCTATTAGCTAGCTTAGTAGAGGGTCTAAGGACGCTAGTTTAAGGTTATTAACATTAAATACTAGGTAAATCTAGCTAGGAGTATTTAATTGAACTGCGTTTAGTCTAATAACCTTAAGTACCGTGTACTTAAGATTCTTCTAGTTAAGTTTTCTGCTAGGCCTTTTTGTTTTGTAGTAGTTGCCTAGTTTTAACTATACCTTATCGCCTATTTTAAGCTAAGGTAATTAGTGCCTTCTCTTATTTGCCTGCCTTTCTTGTTCTTGTTAGCTTTCTCCTATTATAGCTTGTGCAAGCTTAATACTTTGTTATAGCTTATTAATAATATTTTCTGCCTTTTAATAATCCTCTTATATTCTCCTTAGAAGTTGTTATTAAGGACTGTGCTTAGGTGCAATTTGTAGGGGATCTACCTTATAGCCGTGTTGTAGGAAGAAAGGAGACATTTTAGTAGACTAAGCTTGCCTTGCTATAACTGCAATCTTAGCTATCCCTAGGTTGCTTTTCTAGTTTGTTTAATCCTAATTACAGAAGGCTTATAAATAAGCCTATACTATAGAGTTTATTCTCTCTGTAGAACTGTTAGTTTTAGGATAGTATCTAGAAGATAAGTGTTGCTTAATTTCTAATAACTCGCAAAGCTTAATCTAAAAATAGTTAATAAACTGTATACCTCTGTCTAAAGTAATATAGTTTAGTAACTAATAGTAAGCCACAACAGAGTTAATAAAAGTTTTAGCAATACTTTCTGTAGTAATGTTCTTAAAGCCTATTAGGACAACGTCCTTGCTAAGCTTATCTATAACTACTATAAGGTTTATACAGCCTTCGCTTTCTAGTAACCCTATAATAAAATCTTTAGAAATTTCTTTCTATATTTGCTCTAGTATAGGCAAGGGTTTTAGTAAGCCTTATGGGCCGTCTCTCTAGGGTTTTGTTCTTCTACACACTTAGCAGTTCCTTATGTACCTTCTAATAATTTTGCTAATAGAGGGCTAAAAGTATTCTCTTGCAATAGCTTAATAGGTAATATTCTTTCTTAGATAGCCTAAAGCTCTAGAACTGTAGATTTTGTGGATAATTCTAGTTCTTAGAGGTTTATTATTAGGTACCTATTTTCAATCTTGGTATAGGAGGTTTCTAGAATCGTCTAGTCAGCATTTAGAAATAGAAAGTTTAAGACCTAAAGCTGTAGGAAATTGTCGTTTACTATCCCTTATAGCTTTCTAGGCTATTTAGTAGGTTTTGTCCTCTTTTTTAGCTTTATTCTATAGATCTTCTAGATCTAATTGCTCCTAAGGTAATTCTAGTACTGCTGCTGGATAGCTGTTGCAGCTAAAGGTTCTAAGCACCTCTTCTTCTTCTAGTTTTTTGTTAGTAGCTGCAGTTGTAGGTTTAAATACTTGTAGAAACCTCCTAGAAATCCTAGTATTCTAGTTGTTTGCTAGCATATCTTGTTATCTCCTAGATAAGGCATTAGCCCTAGAGTTATTAACTCTAGGCCTGTAGGATATTTCTATGTTAGGAAACTTTTCTAGAAATTAAGCCTATCTTATTTATCTCTTGCTAAGCTGTCTAGGCCTGCTAAAATATTCAAGGTTTTTATAGTCTGTAATAACTATAAACTTCTTTAAAGATTGTAGCATAGCATCCTACTTAGATAAGTAGAAGATAACTACTAGTAATTCCTTATTATGTATCTTGTAATTGCTTTGCGTGCTAGTTATCTTTTTTAAATAATAAGCTACTAGGCGTAAGCTTTCTTTATTGTTGTATTGTAAGAGGACTCCTGCTACTATATATCTAGAAGAGTCTGTTTCTAAGATTGTTTCTCTGTCAGGATCCTATTAAGCTAGTACTAGCTTAGTAATAAATAACTCCTTAAGCTTATTAAAAGCTTTTTGCTTAGTTTTTCCCTATTAAAAGGAGATGTTACTAGTAAGCCTTAAAAGAGGAGCTACTATCTCTAAGTAGTTCTTAATAAATTATTAATAGAAGTTTGCAAAACTAAGAAAACTGCGTACTCCTTTAATGTTTATAGGCGCCTGCTAATCTCTAATTGCTTTTACTTTCTTAGGGTCTATTTAAAGTCCTTTTCTAGCCGTAATAATAAATCTAAGGTCTTTTGTACTCTGTACGTTGAATTCGCATTTCTAGATGTCTAAAGGTAATCTAGCCTTGCCTATAGCTTTTAAAACCTTATTTGTATTGTGTTAGTGTTCTTTAAGCGTGCTATTAGTGTAAATTAATACGTTGTCTAGGTAGGCTGAGCAAAAATTGTTAATATACTCACGGAGGGTCTAATTAATATAGCGTTAAAAGGTACTAGAAGCGTTTGCTATACTAAATAGAGTAACTAGCCACTTATATAACCTAAATCTAGTACAAAAAGCTATTTTCTACTTATCTTCTATATTAATCCTAATCTTGTAGAAAGCTGCAGAAACGTTAATCTTTGTAAACTATTTAGCTTTTGCAATATTATTAAGAGTTTCCTAAATTAAAGGTAAAGAATAACAATCTTTCTTTGTAATAGCGTTTAGGGCTTAGTAATTAATGCAGAAACGTAATCCTCCTCTAGGTTTTTTAGCAAAAAGGACAGGGGAGGAGGCAGGAGAGCTACTAGCTCTAATCTATCCTTTTTTAAGTAGAGAAATAAGCTCCTTTTGTAATACTAGGAGTTCTAGGCGGCTTATACTATATAGAGGTCTATAGGGAGCCTCTTTTTCCTTACTTTTATTGTCTTTCTCTAGTTTAATGCAGTAATCTGCTTTAGATCTACGTAAAGGAGGTAGTACAGAAGTAGTTTTTAGATTAAAAATCTAAGCTAGGTGTTAATAAGCCTTAGGGAGTAAAGGTAAGACCTCTACTTTCTTCTTAGGAGCTAGGGCTTTTTTAATATCTATAAAAGAAGCAGTAAAAGTCTAAATAGACTTATCCTTTTTTACCTGCCTAATATAGGAGTAATAAGCTGTTACGCTTATTAATTTTAATCTCTAGTCTCCTTTAATAGGGCAATCCTTAGTGCTAAGTAACTTAATCCTTTAGCTAGAAGAATAGATATAAATTGTTTTTCTAGAAGGAGCAATAGTAACCTCTCTTCTATTCATCTAAGGCCGTCTAAGTATTAAATTATAACTAGGGTGTGTAGGGGCTACATAACCCTAAATAGTATCCTTATAGCCTTTAATATTAATGTCTAACCTAGCAACTTTGTTAATAGTTCTAGGTTTATCTGTAACTCCTTCTAATCTCTTAGGAGAAATAGAAATGCACTATAAGTTAGCATTCTTAATAAGTTAAGGGCTAATAAGCGAGTATATAAGGTTTCCTGTATTAATTAAAGTAGAGGCAAAAGTGTAACAATTCACTAGCGCTTCTAAAGTAATTCTATTGCTACTTATATTCTTTTTAAAGTTTGCCTACTCCTTAACTAAGTTATTCTAACTTATTAGACGCTCCTGCTAGTAACTTTAAACAGGAGCTACTCTTTTTCTAAACCTAAGTCCTTATTTAAGCTTCCCTCGCTAAGCTTATTATCTTTCTTAGAGTTAGAAGACTTAACTAAAGTCTTTTTTTCTTTTTTAGAAGATCTCTTATTCTCTGTACAATATGCAGATAGATAGCCCTTCTATTTATAGTTAAAACAGCGTCTTTCTCTGTACAACTGTTCTAACTCCTAGTTACTAAACTATTAAGGTTTAGCAGTTCTTCCTGTGTATTCTATCTCTTCTATCTAGTCTCCTTTCAAAGGAGAAGAAGGAGGAGAAGTTCTCCTAGATTTATACTCCTTAGGCTTGTTGTCTCTGCCTTTAGAGTACTCCTCTATTCTGTAGAGGTGATTAGCGATCTCTATTGCTTTGTTTTGCAGGCTATCTAAATCCTTATAGGTAATACCTATAAGTTTGTCTTAAAGTTTCTAAATAAGGCTTTTTTAGAAAAGCATTATCCTTGTATCCTCGTCTAAACTACTATTAGATAATAGTAGTTGTTCCTAGAATTCTATAATGTATTTGCGAATGCTTTTCTTGCCTTAGCTTATAGACTAGAGCTTGATCTTAGCTCTCTCTGCACTATAGGGATCTCTAAACATTTAATTAAAGAAGTTTAATAGTTTATTAAAGTTTTATAAATTAGAAATCCCTATTTAGTTAAGGAAAGGCAGAGTAAGGGTTGCAGCTAAGCCTTTTAATTAACTAAAGGCGTAGTTACAAGTCCTTTTATCCGTGTTAAAATCTTCCTTATTGTTCTCTACCTTAGCAGTAAGCTATTATTAAAAGATTTAGTACATCTTTCTGTTTCTGTTAAAGGTATTAGGATCTAGTTGTTTAAAACGCTTAGGCGTTTGTTGATTTCCTAAGGCAGCTAATAAGGTAGGTAACTAAGGTAGAAGTTGTTATTCTACCTTAGGCTCCCTTTGTTGTTGCAATGTTGTGCCTATAGCTTCCTAAGCTTAGAAAGCTTCCTGTACTTTTATAGAGGTAGCTATCTTGTCTAGGCCCCCTGCTCTACAAAGTCCCTCTAAAGTAGTCTCTACTTTAGGTTTACTTACACCATCTTAGTGTAATTCTGCTATCCTTACAACTAAAAAAGCTATTAAGAGTTCTGCCATTGTATTTGTAGGTACTCGCTAGTACTCTATATTGTTAACAGGAATCGTTATAGGTGCTACTACGCTTAGTAGGCTTATCCTTCGTGTAGGGGCTACTACGCTTAGTAGGCTTATCTTTCGTCTATTTTCTAGGGCTACTACGCTTAGTAGGCTTATCTAACGAATTTAAACGCCTGAGGGACTTATACAACTAAGTATCCCTTAGCACTTTTAATCTAGTGCTTCTTCTGTTAATCCTTTAGTAGATTTAAACAGTTAACTAATTAACTAGCGCTCTAATTAATTAGATTCTCGCGCGTAGATATAGCTCTAGCTAGCTTCTCGTCTAGATATAGCTCTAGAGGGCTCCTAAGTACGACGTAGCTACGCGAGTAGCTAAAGAAGGATCTAATTTTATTGTAAGAGTGCGTTGGTTTAACTAAAGATGCAAGGTAACAGTAGAAGGTGAATGAATTAGATACAGAACTATAGAGAGACTATGTAGGTTTTTATATCCAATCCGGATAGTTAGGACTAACTAAGGTTAGGACTAACTAAGGTTATCAGAGGTCGCTGGGTTAGCTGACAGTTAGCGTAACTAGTGCGGCCGATAGTCAGCAGCTAGTGCTGAGGTGCTAATGCTGAGGTAAGAAAAGCCAACGAAGGCCACAGGCCGAGTACTAGAGAACATCAAGGCTTTAGCCCTTTACACCCTCTGCTAGGCCTATAGCTACTAGTCTTAACTTACTATTAACACTATAAAGCTTAGTTATTAATACTATAACTATATCTATGCACAACCTAGTGTTGTTTATAGTTTAACTAAGACACAGTTTATTAGTCTTTACTAGGAAAAATGTTACTAAATTCCTAAATGACTTTAATAAATAAGCTGATAATAGAGGTATCTATAATAATATAAGTGTTTTTATCTTACTAGACTATTTCTTTAATAAAGATTAATTACTCTTTTATATTTTGTAACGTTTATCTAGATACACAAAGAGAAATTAGTCTAAGTTACAAGCACATAAAGAGAAATAGTAGAAAAATAAAAATACTACTATTGGAATAAGTAAACGTTTCTACTTTTAAGCTTACATCTATAAATACATATCAAACTAGCCTTGGCTAGTAAAGTAATATACTTATTTTACTTCTGTTGCTAATATATATATTAAGAACAAGCAAATCCCTTAAGAAAAGAAAAGTATTTTCTTCTTTTAAAGTCTACTATAAATAGACAAAAAGGCAGTTATATACTACATTCCTACTGCCTTAAATAGTAATAATTAGAATACGTATAAATTAGGTCTAATGTATTCTTTTCTTAAATCCTACTATAAGAAGATAACAAGCTTAGATAAGATTTTTTAGCTAGAACAAGGAGGCGCTAATGCGGAAATACACTAGATTATGCTATCTAACTAGCGTGCAACCTTTACTCCTAAAAAGGTAAGAAAAAGTAGTAGTTAAGATTAGCAAAGCACAAAAAAATAAGCACGCTAGTAGATTTTAACCTAAAAAAAGAGGATCTTATTAAGTCTTTAGGCAATCTAAAGCTTAAACTATTAACTATTAATATACTTATAGCTTACTTTACAACTAAGAAACTTTTAAAAAAACTTATCAACTACGCGTGCTTTATTGCATAAGCGACTAATACTAAACTTTCTAGTAAAAAAAACAACAGTTTCTTTATTACCAAAACTAAAAAGCAATTATCTACTAAAACAAGTATAGTATATTTACATAATACTAAGACAAACATTCTTTATTATATATATAGTGTTATAGAACACATACTTAAGGATTGTAAGCTATACTTTGCCCTAAAACAGATAGAATAGGTTAGTTTTAACTAGGATATTGCAGCTAAAAAAGAAACTTACTACTTTAGGCTACTATATAAACGTCTAGAGAAAATCCTAAGGCAGCTACTATTGAATTAAGTCTTGCTATAGTTAAAGGCAAAGATTTAAGAGTTTTACAACGTTACTAATGTGCCGGTGCACGGGGTGATACCCTGCTGCTCACTAGGTCAGTGCTCAACCACCTGATCTAAAGGTATATAGCTCGTTTCGGGGATCGAAACGAGCGAGGGGGACCCACGACCTCACAACTCAACTCCTGTACTTCTCTTCTAGATACAACCTATAATAAGATCTTTATCTTACTACCCTCATTCTCGCATAACCTAACTACTAGTAATCTTATGCCCTTATAGTAGTATGTCTTCATACACTCTAACACCCGTACAAATAGCAAAGCCTATAGGGACATACTCCACTACTTAGTACACGAAGGAACTAGTGCACAATTATTACTTATTTATTTTTTAAGGTGTCAAAGGTGGTGGTTGTTGTTGTAGTCAAAATGGGGTTCCAAAAAAGTGAAAAGCAGCTACCCTCTACTAATCAATCGCAAAAGTCAAAAAAAAGATTGTGTGTAGTCAACGAGATTCGAACGGTGGGTGGCACAATTATTACAAGAATAATATAACAATCTTACGTAAGCATAGAATCTTTAGGATTATTGCTAAACTTACTTTTAGGGGGTTAGCACTACCCCCTATTACAGACTACGTTAAGGACGATGTTACCTAAGTTAGCACTAACAACAACAATAAAGAAAAGCAAAATCTACTAATAAAAAAATAGAATACGTTATTAAATGCTAATTTAAAGTCTGTCTAGAAAAATAGAGGTAGCAAACTGTCTAGCAAAATAGAGGCAGTCTTATATATATTTTAAACGCTAATTTAAAGTCTACCTAGCAAAATAGAGGTAGTAACCTGTTTGGCAAAATAGAGACAGTAATATATACGTAAAGAAATGCTTAGCAGAAGTACTGTCTAGCAAAATAGAGATAGCACTAAAAGCTTATATATAAGTACTAGCTTTAAGTATAAATCTAAGCCTACTTAGTAAAATAAGGAGTACCTAAAAAGTAAAGATTAATACACCTACACCTAAGAAAACAAACACTACAAAGACTTAAAGAAAAATATTCTTTCTCCTAAAGACTATACTCTGTCTGTTTCTTTACTAACACTTGTTAACTATTTATATAGAGAACTTATATAAGTCCTACTGTACCCTAGATGTTAAAAAGGGATAAGAAGATAGGTTAAGGGCAGGAAGGCGCAACGCTTCCTCTATCTAGACCTACTACTACTAGCCCTAATCTACTATTAACCCTATTAAGCTCTATTATTAATACTATAGCTACACCTACGCATAACTTAGTGTTAACTATAATTTAACTAAAACACAGTACATTAGTTTTTACTAAGAAAGATGTTATAGAATTCCTAGAGGACTTTAACTAACAAGCTAATAAAAAAGGCATTTATAATGCTATAAGGGTCTCTATTTTACTAGACTACTTCTCTAATAAGGATTAATCTCTCTCTTGTATCCTAAAGCGCTTACCTAGATATGCTAAGAAGGATTAGTCTAAGTTACAGACACACATAAAGGAATTGTAGAAAGATAAAGATATAGCTATTAAGATAGGCAAATGCTTATACCTTTAAGCCTACATCTATAAATACGTACAAAACTAGCCTAGTCTAGTAAAGTACTACACGCACTTTACTTCTATTACTAATATATATATTAAGAACAGGCAAATGCCTTAAGAAGAGGAAGGTATTCTCTTCTTTTAAGGCCTACTACAAACTAACAAAGAGGCAGTTATATACTATATACCTTCTGCTCTAAATAGAGATAATGAGGATACGTATAAACTAGAAGGGATCTATTCTTTTCTAAAATCCTACTATAAAAAGATGACTAGCTTGAATAAGATTTATTAGCTAGAGTAAGGAGGCGCTAATACTAAGATACGCTAGATTATGTTATCTAACTAGCGAGCAACCTTTACCCTAGAGGAAGTAAAAAAGCAGGGATTAAGATTAGCAAAGCATATAAAAAGATAAGTACACTAGTAGATATTAATCTAAAGGTTAAGGACCTTATTGAGTCTCTAAGTAACCTAAAGATTAGACTATTAACTATTAACATACTTATAGCTTATCCTACAACTAAGAGACTCTTAGAAAAACCTTCTAACTATACGTACTTTGTTACATAAGTAACTAATATAGAATTCCCTAGTAAGAGGAATAATAGTTCCTTTGTTACTAAGGCCCTAAAGAGGTTATCTAACAAGACAAGTACAGTATATATAAGTAATATAAAGACACACTCTCTCTACTGTATATGTAATACAGTAGGACACATGCTTAAAAAGTATAAACAATACTACGCCCTAAAGTAGATAAAGTAGGTTAGTTTTAACTAGAATATTTCTAGCAAGAAAGGAACGTACTACTTCAGTCTACTATAAAAGCGTTTAGAGGAAATTCTAGAGTAACTACTATTAAACTAAGTCTTGCTATAGTTAAAGGTAAAGATCTAAGAGTTCTACAATATTACTAATAACGTGCTTAATTAACTAGCTTCTAGTGTGCTACTAGAGAAGTTTACTAAAAAAGACTTTTAACTAGGTTTAAGGTTTAAGGAGAAAAACTCTAATTTTATAAATATAGCAACTAGTTTAACAAGCTAAGGCTACTATAGTAACGTCTTTTAGTAGTTTTAGCAATCCTAAGAATAACTATATACTTTTTCTACTAAAGAATACGTTAAGTAGCTTAATAATATAGATACAGCTAATATTATACTAAAAGGCGAAGAAAATGCTTTGCATAGTATTTCTAAGTTAAATACTGCTACAAGCTTAAAAGGCAAAGGCCCTACCCTCTACTAGGATATTAATTATGTCTAGGAGGAAGGAGTAAAGAAGCAAGGAAGGCTAAGCAAGAATTTAAGCACACAAGAAAGTAATCAAATAATATAGAGTAACTCTCCTATCATTAACTTGCAGCCTATAAATATACAGTATCTATAAGAAGAAACATAGAGTAATATACTTTTTACAAGTTAGCCTTATAATACGCTATTTTTAATTATTAAACTACCTTAATTAGCTTATTAAGGCAACAACATGTTAGTAGATCTAAAGCACTTATAACAAGAAAGAAAGAAGAAGGCTATAAAGTTTATTAACGCACTTTCTAATCTAGAACTTAAAGAAATAGTATAAGGATAGCTAAACTGTATTATAACTGCCCTACTTAGACAGGAAGTACAAGAAGTTACAGTATTAGACCTTATAGTGCAAGCTAGCATTTAAAAATAGCTACGTAATCTTCTTAATAATAGTGTTAGTGCTATAGATAGTTTAAGTACGCTTAATATTATAATGTGTGTAAAAAACGCTAAGCTAATAGATGCTAGGTGCACTAAATTACACCTAGGATCTATTCTAGTCTCTAATTAGCTAAACAAGCGCATAGGCCCTACTTATAGAATTTTACTAAATGCACTACCTACTAAGAGCGCATATTACAATGCAATAAATTTGTATTAATCTAATACGTAAACTTGCTATAAGGTAATTAAAAGAAGAGATTCCTAAATAGATAAATTAGACAATATACCTATAAAAGATGTCTAAAGGGTTTAGTATAGAAATAGGCAGGCTTTTGCTTAAACTAACTTACTAGAATACTAGGTTACTGCGAATAGTAGCTTTCTAAAGTGATTAATTAATACTAGAGCATAAATAAATATTTTAAGACTAAGTGCTACACAAGCATTAAAGATACTGTATAAAATAATAGAGTACTAGCTATGGCAGCCTTCTCCTAGTATTACTTTAGCTAATAGTATACATAACCTGTTTGTTAGGACTGCATTTAATATACCTATATAAATAGGGACAGTTACTATTAAGACTATATTTAGGATTATTGCTAATATTACTAGATCTGCAATTCTAGGAGGACCTTAGTGTATAAGCGCTAGGATATTAATTTAGTATAATACGTTTAGGCAAATTTTGTGCTAAGTCCTATCTAAAAATAGTATAAGAAACGTAGTCTTTGTAGTGTCTAACTTATCTCTAAATTATCTTACATAGACAATTAGAAACAAAGCCTCTAATAATAACTTAGAAGGAAAAATAGCAGGTAATATATAGTTGCACATAATTACTATTAGATTAGGCAATAAACTGTAAGCAGCTGCAGTAAAATACATATAGAAAGCTATATAGTCTAATCTAGCAGCTAGATTTAGCAACTTTAATATGCTGTATATAAAGGGTAGTAAGAAGGATTAGATGGTCTAGATAAACTAAGTATTTACGCACGTAGCTAGACAGTCTAAAAACCTTATAAGAAACTATAAACTTAGTAAATTTTTAATTATATGTAAGCTTAATTATTAGTAGATACAAGAAAAGCTACTTAAATATGCCTAATAACACAATAATCTTTACATACTATATAAGATAGTAGACAAGAAGGTTTAACTTATTAATATCCTGCAGTAGGAGATGCCTATAGAATTTAGACAATAAGACTAGAAAGAAAGAGTAAAAGAATAGTAACACCTTAGAATAAGCATTTACAATTCTAATAAGGAGCTGCGTAATTATCTATTTAAACTAAAATATGCTACTTTCTTATAAAGGACAAGGCTTACTAAAGAATAACTTAACAAGCTATATACTAGAGACTACCTACAGCTATTAGAAAAGGAGATATTTATACATATGCTTCTTAACAGAGAAGGAACACTTTCTTAGCAATTTAAAGAATTAAGAAGGATTTACCTTAATATATGTCTGCTATATAAAATATAAATAATACTATATAAAGCTTAGTAAGTATAAAGTTTTACAATCTTAAAAGCTTTAGAGCTGCAAGTAGTAGATATAGTTAACGTCCGCCTAAATTGAGGAACATAGGAAAGGTGTAATAGTTAATATTACAACCTATAGCACCTAGTACCTAAGAAGGACGAAGGCGTTTAATAGATTAGCAATGCGCAGCAAATAAATATAGTTACTATATAAGATGCAAACTTACTACTAACAGCAGACAAGTTTTCTAAGAGGTTTATAGGATGCAAGATTATCTTACTTATAAACTTATTTTTAGAATATAACTAAATTATACTACATTTAGAAAGCAGAGACATAACAGTATTTTATACACTAGTTATGCTTATATAATTATATACAATAGTTATAGGTGCTACTAACTCTATAGCAGCATTTTAACGTGTAATAATAAAGATTCTAAAAGACTACTTGCCTAATACTATACTTTTTATTAATAACATTACATGTAGAGGGCCAAAAACTAATTATAGCAGAGAAGAATTAATACTAGGTGTTTAAAATTATATTCTAAAATATATTTTACAACTAGACAGGGTGCTAACTAAAATTAAATAAGCTAGAGGCACTATGTTAGGAAAGAAGAGTTATTTTCTTATAGAAAGGCTTAAGGTTGTAGGCTATAAGGTTAGCCCGCAAGGACGTTATCTTAACTAGAAGAAAGTTAAGAAGATTATAAACTAGCTACTATGCAAGAATGAAAGGGAGGTATAATTCTTTATAAGTATATACGTCTACTACTATATATAAGTAAAAAACTTTACTAAAATTACTAAACCTTTGTTTATACTCTTATAAGATAATACCCCTTTTAAATAGGGAGAAACACATAACACAGTAATGTACAAGCTAAAATAGGCTATATACAACACACCTACACTTGCAAACCTTAACTACACTAATACTAAGAATTATAAGATATTCCTAATAACTAATATAAGTTAAGATGGAGCAGGAGCATATATTAAACAACTTAAGGAGGATAATAAGCAACACCTAGTGCAGTTTAAAAGCACGCTATAGTTAGCGCAAAAGAGGTAATAGCACTTAACTAAGTTAGAATATAAGGCTGTACTGTAAGCTCTTAAGAAGTTTTGTACCTACTTCTATAGTGTTTACTTTACTATAGAAACTAACGTAGCAACCTTTATTATTTAACTAAATCGCTTATCTACTAACAATCTAGGATCTATTATAAATAGGTAGATATTAACAATTCTTTTATAAGACTTTAACATTAAGTATATACTAAGACAGAAGAATATAGTTGTAGATACGCTATTAAGGTATCTAAAACCTGATAATTAGAAACTACTTCTAGAACTTAAGGAGGATTTAGAGGAGTTTATTAATTATGTAATTAAAAATGTACATATACTAATACTAGTAGGACAGACAAGGATACTCTATTAAGAATTCTTAATAGAGTTAGAATAATACACTTAATTTTTAGTTAACTTTAAGACTTCTAAAAATATAGAACTATAAGAACTATAAGTATTAAAAACGCAAGCTCTAAACTTCTTTATACAAGATCAAATACTTTTTAAAAAAACATCTAGGAATATTGTAATCTAGAAGGTTGTAAATAATACTAACCTAAGAACAGCTATAGTATACAACGTACACACTTAGATTAGACACAAAGGAGTTAACACAGTATACTCTATACTTACTTAGTAATACTAGTAGAAAGAAATGTATAAGCACGTGTAGCAAAAGCTAGTAACCTGTCTAGACTATTAACTATAATCCTCTAAGAGAAAAGTTAATATGCTTACTAACACCTACAGTTTCGCTATTTAGAAGACTATTATAATTAATATAGTATACATGCCTTAATATTTTAGAAAGAAGTTTTTAGTTATAACAAAAGACTACTTTAGTAGCTAGCCTAAAGTAAAAGCCCTGTAAAACAACTAGTCAAAGACAATTACAGAGTTTGTATATAAAGATATTATATATTAATAGAGCACAGCGCGCAAACTCATAGTTAATAAAGAGCCTAATTTTACTAAAGTAGTACTACATCTATTAAATATATATAAGATTAACTAAGTTTAGTCTTTAGGACACAACCCTTAAGCTATAAGAAAGATTAAAGGAGGGTATAAGCTTATTATAAATGCCCTTACAAAGCTACTAGGACCTTAGGTTAAGAACTTGCTAATAGTTCTCTTTATAGACAGGATTTTAATATAGGAATAAACAAGTTACTTACTGTACTAGTTAATTATAAGGTAGAACCTAGTGCTTCCTATTAAACTCGCGCTACCTATATAGCAATCGCTTCTATTTAGGGAAGTAAAGGACTATGCACAGCTACTTATAATTTAAGCAATATAGCTAGATCTTAGAAATTAGTTTACAAAGAATGCTGTTGCCTATACTAACTAGATAAGAGATACTAAAAAGGAATACTAGGATAACAGTAAGGAAATACAATATAAGAATATAAAGCTAAGAGACTTAGTTCTTCTCTAGAACTCTATTTAGGAAATTAATATATTATAAGACTATAAGCTAGATACAAGATAGTTAGGCCTATACTATATTTATAAAGCTAGACCTAATAGAGGAACCTATTATCTTAAGGACCTTAATAGTACACACTTCCTCCACACGACACCTAAATAGCAATTAAAGCTATTTAGACAAAGACTTGTATAAGATATTATTAAAAAAGATTAAGGAAACATAAAGTTTTAGGATTCTAATTATTAGGAACAAACTAGCCCTACAGTAGATATTCCTATCTCGCTAGACTTACCTAAGCTACATAAGGAACTACAACTACCTTTACCTCCTATAATAGGTAATAAGCTTTATCCTTAAGTTGTTATTACTAAACATCTTACAAAAGAAGAGTGTTATGTATATAAATAAGACTTTAAAAGCTTAAACTCTAACTTAGATACCTCTACATTAGATAACTAATAGGCTATAGGACAGCCTATAGTTTTAGGAAGAGGAGAGGATACTATACTAGTAGTACCTACTTTTACCTTTAGCTACTTGTTTACTAATTTCCTATATAAAATTTAGGTACAAGCCACCTATCCTACTAATTCTAGGTACTTATTACTACACTAATACTATACTTAATTTCACGCACTCTTAAGGTAATAGCTAATTATAATAACTATTTTAATTATAAAACCTACTTATTTTAGCGCGATTTAGACCCTGTTTACCTCTACCTACTAGCTAGCAGGATACTGCTACTACGCATAAACTAGAACTACAACCCTACTAACTATCTAACTTTCCTACTACACAAACTTTACTACCTTTTATTAGAGTAGTTACTTTCTAAAATAATAATAATAATAATATCTCCTTCTCCTCTTAAACTAGTAGCAGCTAAAGACCACATTTAACTTACATTAGCTAACCTACTTAAATAATGCTTTTAGCGCTGTTAGACAAGGCTTAAAGTAAGCAGCTATAACAGCAACTACTATAAACACTAAAACTATTAAAAGTTTTTAACAACTTGAAAGTTATTACTAAATAGAAAAACTATGTTATAGACAAAATCCTTACAGTTATATAGTATTAAGATAGGGTACTAGAGCTTGCAAAGCTTAGCAATAATATTAGAGTTATTAATATCTAAACTTTAGTAGACAAGATCCTTTTAAACGCTCTAAGACAACAATATATTATTATAGATTATTAGTTTAACAACGTCTTCTACTAAGTTAACCTAATCCTTAAGGTTATCTTAGGAGTAAGTAACTTTTATGCTTAGCTCCCTAGGCTTATAAACGAATATAGTAGTATTAAAGGTATCTAAGAACACTATCCTATTATTAGCGCAGCATTCTTAACGCAGAATAAGAAAGCTAAAGAACTAGGCAGAGCTATTATAATAGTAAAGAAGCTAGCTCTAAGATTTGTTTAAGAATACGTTAGTATCTACATGCCTTGTACACTACTTAGTTACTAAAGATTAACTAATATAGCCTTTGTGTTAAGGCGTATAAATCTTAAAAATACTACTTAGTTCCTTAACACTATAGTAGCATACTATATTAACTCTGAAAACTAAAGTAAAGAATAATATATGTTAATAGCTAACTAGGTTATAATAAAACTACTATGCAAGGATATCTATACTTTTATTAATTAGAATAACTCTTATAACTAAGCACCTTACTAAAACATTAATAAGTAAGAGGTAAAAGAGCTTTGTAATATTTGCGCTAAGCCGCAAGTCTAGAAAGAAGATATTAAGTTTAACCTATAGAAGCTACAGCCTAATGCTAAGGCAAAGAATAAGCAAGGCAAGCCTAATGCTCTCTATATATTCTAGCAAAAGGTTTTTTAACTTATAGCTAAAGCTAAGGACTCTAAAACTAGCTTAGTCTATTCTACACAAAACATTTTAAGCAATAAGTATAGGCTACTTAGTATAAAGACACATCTAATATATAATATAGTTATCTTTATAACTACAGAGCTAGGAAGGACCTTAAATAAGGCTTAAGCTATTAATTACTATAAAGATCTTATAACATCTAAGACTTACTTTCTAAGGACTTATAGTCTATTAGTTATAACTAAGAATTTAAGGCAATCTACAGAAATATTAGCTAGTTAAGGACTTAACTAATACTTAGTAATTAAGTTATATAAGTTTAAGAATAGAATAACTGTAGTACAATAGAGGCGTGACGCTGCTAATATCTAGGTAGAAAAAGTTAAGACTAACACTAATAGCTAATAAGTCCCTATACTACTACCTCTACTAAGCTCTTATACTCTAAAAGCAACACTAGCCTACTAATAGGCAGCTACCTAATTAGATACTAACTTTAATAACACTTTCTATGTAGACAAGGAGCTAGATACCCTTAATTAGGAATAAGAAATTCTTTAGGCAAGGTATTATTATAAAAATTCTACCTTAGCTTTCCTTAAGCTACTTAAGCAAGCCTACGTTAAAAAGCTAATTACTAATCTAGACTACGTTAAAGTTATTAAAGAGTAGTACTGTAAAGTTAACATTAAATAACAGCCTAGCTCTAGTAACTTGTTATATAAGTAAGTATACTTTATCTATAAGCATACTACTATAAGTGTTATAAGTTTATCTAAAAGGGCTATGCTATCTAATATACTTAATAAGTGTCTGCTCTTACTATATGTAGGAAAGAGCCGCTAGCAAGAATTGTAATTTAATTTAGTTATTTTAAAGCTTTTTATAAGCAAGTATTGCCTAGTAAAGTAGGATAAAGACCTACTAAGCTACTAATATTAACTCTCTAGACTTAATCTCTACCTACTCCCTACTTAGGACAAGGTTATTAATACTATAGAGTTTTAACTATAAGCTAAGAAGTTCTAACACACTAGAAGCATTATTACTTACGCCTATACTTAGCTGTTTAAAGACAGTTAGGTTAAGGATATTATTATTAAAACTTTTAAGATATAATACTTCTATTTACAACGTATAAATAGGAAGCTAAACCTTAGATAGCTGCGCAATATATACTACTTACTTATCTAATAAGCTATACGCACTAATCTAGGATACTAGTTGTAATATACTATACTCTATAAGAAATATACTTTAATTTCCTACTCTTACTACGCTAAATACGCTTAGAAGGGTAATTAAACTTACTTTAAGCACATTAACTTTAACTTTAAGCAAGTAATAACTAAAGGCCTTAGTGTAGATATAATTTAAAGTAGCATATTGTTTAATAATAAGGATAAGAATAACTATATAGAGATACTTCTAGGCTTTTACAACTATATACTAGAGTACTTAAAGTAGCGTAAAGACGTAGGCATTAAATTATTAAATAGTCTTATTAATGGATAGGAAGATAAGACAGACTAGCTAAAGGACGTATAGAAACTAGCTTCTAATACTTACTAAGTAAAGCAAATCTGTAAGGAAGGGCAAGTTTAAATTTTATTACCTCTACTACCTTATAGATCTACTAGCTTAACTACTTGCAACTGCTATACTATTCTCCCCTAGTTTGTTATAGTCTGTAATAGAGTAATAGAGGTACTTACTATAAGAACCTATAAGGAAATTTGCAAGGCTTATTATTACCTTACTATAGCTCTTTATACTCCTTTAGGCTATCCTAATAAGTTTAGAGGAATTAATTAGCTATTTCCTACTAATATTTATATTAAGTATAAGTCTTAGACCTAGAAGGTCCTTATTAGATAGGCTAAGTAGGACAATCCTCTTGTCTATAAGGAGCTAAACAACATACTATAGAATACTAACAAGGAGTAAATTAATAGCTATATTAAAGAATATTACAACTATATGCTGTAACAAATTATTAACTTATAGCTTATAGTACAAGAGTTAGAGAAGAATACTTTTTGTACTAATCTAGTTTAAGGATTTCTAGACTATTTATTTATTTTTAAGGTATCAAAGGTGGTGGTTGTTGTTGTAGTCAAAATGGGTTTTCTAAAAAAGTGAAAAGCAGCTGCCCTCTACTAATTAGTCGCAAAAGTCAAAAAAAGATTGTGTGTAGTCAACGAAATTTAAACAGTAAGTGGATAAGTTCTAAGAGGAAAGCTTAGACCACTAAGCGATAATTAGGGTTAAAAAATTTGCTAAGGTACTAAAAAACAACACTAGTTGAAACGTGTCTAATAGCGATTGCCAGCCTATAGCTAATAATAGGATTACAGTAGGATTGCAATAGGATTACAACATAATGCGATAGAGGAGGGAAAGAACACGTACGTACTGCAGCGGGAGCCTGTAATACTTTATAAAGCTGCTGCTTCTTACTTACTGCTTTTTACTTTTTAAACAGCACTGTATACAAATAATTTGCATATAATATGCTGTAATAGCGTACAACCTCTACAACAAGTATCTCCTTAACCTTAACTCTTATCTAAAGATAGGAAGCTTTCCTGTTATACACCTAGCCCCTAAAATAGTCTAGCTTAAGCTAATTATGCGGACACCTAAGTTTATTAAGCATCTACAAACTTAGCCTCTTTAGGACTTTATAATTATATCTCTTATAAACAACTCTAGAATCCGCGATATCTCTATATACAAAAAGAATATTAAGCCTTAACTTAGCTAGTTGTAGAAAGAATACAAGATCTATAGGGTGTTCGCTAATACTAGCAAAGTACTTAAAATACTCTACTTTAGTATCCCTCTCTTCTTATTAATCGTGCATAGGCTAAGTAAAGAAACTATTAACTAGTTAGGCTAGCTGTTGCATGACGTTGAAATGGCAATAGAGAAGAAAGAGGCGGGAAAGGAGGAGTAGGCGTTCTATCGTCGTATGTATAGGTTAGAAAGCAAGGCGATAATAGTGCTGCTTCTTTAATTCGTCCAAGAGTACCTAGAAGTAAAGCCTTAACATAAGTAGGCGGCATAGGCGGGATAGAGCGCGTTGAGTTAGGAGGCGATTCGCGTCTTTGTCTTGCTTTTCTTCGTTTCCGTCCGAACTTGCTGGAGCGATACACCAATTGCGTGCCGGCAATGCCGAACAAGGGGGCATAAGCCCGGATACCTGTTGTTAGCAATAACTAGACTATTTATACTTTATTAACTTTAAACAGAACTCTTCTTATACAATAAAGGACTAGAATAAGTAGGATACTAATTTCTCTTAAGCTAATTCTCTACAACGTCTTTAAGAGGAACTTAGCCTAAAAGCTAATAAGCGCTAAGTTTTCTAGGAGAGCAAAGATCTTATAATGCTCTCCTCTACGCAACGCCTTCTTAGCGTTTATTCTTAATTAGGTACTGTTATCTTAGATAACGTCTTAGTGCTAACAACTCTAATAAGGTAGCCTCGTTATAGCTGCCTTTAATTAATATTAGAATCTTAAGCGCCCGCTACTCTTATTCCTACTCCTACCACTACACCTGCGCCAAGACCACATGCTGCAACTACCACTTAAGAACCTTGCCAAAGTAAACGTTTAAAGAAGTAAGGGAAGGTGTCTAAGGTAGATATAGAGTAATTAACTTATATTTCTTTTGTTTTCTTTATTTTATTTCCTTTATTTTGCTGTTTTTTTTCTTTCTGCTAAGTAAGTCGCTTAATGGGGCCAAGCTCGCAGGAAGGGGAGGTATGTGCTAGTGCACGGGGTAATACCCTGCTGCTCACTAGGTCAGTGCTCAACCACCTGATCTAAAGGTATATAGCTCGTTTCAGGGATTGAAACAAGCGAGGGGGACCCACGACCTCACAACTCAACTCCTGTACTTCTCTTCTAGATACAACCTATAATAAGATCTTTATCTTACCACCCTCGTTCTTGCATGACCTGACCACTAGTGATCTCATGCCCTCGTAGTAGTATGTCTTCATACACTCCAACACCCGTACGCTAGTAGATACCCTAATCCGCATAAATTAAATAATAATATAGTTTCTTTTAAACTTAGTAATTTCCTGCTAGTATAACTTTTTCCTCTTCTAAATTCAAGCTATTTAGCTTTAGTTTTCTCTTAGTCCTGTTGTTCTGTTAGCTTTAGTGTACTTTAGTAGGCTATACTAGGCTATTACAGGCTAATATAGAAAGGAGTTAAATACATAAAAAGAGTTTTTATAGTTTTAGACTAAAGTACTGTTAAACACCTAACTAAAAAACCTTTTATAAAAGAAAAACATAAGGAAAAGTATACTTAGTTATCTTTTTTTTTCTTAGAAAGTTAACCTTAACCTCTCTTTAGTTTTACTTTCTAAGTTTAGCAACGTAGAAGTATTTTATTATTATTCTAGAATTTCTTAAGCGCTTCTGCGTTTAAGTTAAGACTAAGATTCTAGGAGTTTTTCTTCCTAGAATAAGCTTTTTAAAAGACTAAGTATTCTTATTTATTAGCTTTCTGTTTTCTTTTTTCTATTATATAATCTAAATTGTACATATTTTTACCTAACTCTTTTAAGATGTCTATATTCTGCCTTTCTAAGTGTAGTATTTTCCCTGTTAAGTTATATAGCTCTAACAGTAAGGCGTAGAAGACTAAGTAGACATTTTTTAAATCTAGCATGTCTACTTTAAACGCAGATAGACTAATCTAGGCTATAATACGTCTAGGTTTTATAAACTTTCAGTCTATTTCCTTCTTGAGCCTTATTCATTATATATAACAATTTAATACTTAGACCTAGTCTTCTACTTTAAATATAATAGATAACCTCTTCTTGTCTACATGTGCCTTGTAGCAATTATTAGCTAAAATAATTTTCTATTTCTATTTGCTTTATAGGCTTAGTACTCTAAAAGTAGTTTGTAGTTTTATAAAACTTTCTCTGTTACCTAAGGCTATACTAGGCTATTTTACGCTAATTAGGTCTATTCTATAGTATGCTTAATAAAGGTAGTTCTAGTAGTTGTATATATACTGTTATTATACGCAAATTTGCTAATAAAGATCTATAAGGCCTTATTATTTTATTTTAACATATAGTAGCACTAAAAGTATTATTTAAAGGTTTAGTTGTACTTTTCTGTCTATCTATCTATTTAAAGATAGAAAGCAGACGTAAAAACTTTTTTAGAATTTATATAGTATAAGAAAGTATGTTAATGCTTTGCATTGATTAGCAGGCATTTGTCTAAGATTACCCGCCTTAGTACGCTATGTAGTCTAATAACTTTGCATATCTAAGCCTAAGCTAGGTTAGTGCTGTCCTAATTAGCCCTTGCTAGAGTATAATAGGCTATTTTAGTTAACTAGTATACTATAATAAGTATTGTGTTGTATACCTAACTTTGTATCCTGCTAGAAGGCAATTTTATAATAAAATCTATTATTACGTTCTCTTACAGCCTTTCTGGTAGAAGTAGAGGTTTTAGAAGGCTATAAGGTCTGTAACAAGCAAGAGTTAACTTTTTATAGGTAATGTAGTAATAATAATACTCTATTACGTCTTTCTTTATGCTCTTTTAAATATATTACTATTGCAGTTTCTCTAGTGTCTTTCTAGTACTAAAGTAGCCTATAAGTAAGTTATTATAGTATGCTTTTAGTGCTTGTGCTTTGCTCTAAGTGTTAGTAAGCTCCTTTAGACGTAATAAGCCTATTTTAGGCTGTAATAAGTTATTCTAGTTTATATCTACGTCTAACTTATCTAACGTGGCTTCTGTGTCCTTGTTAGTAATATTATAGTCTTCTAGAAGTTCTAGATTCTTAAGCGCAGTCTTTTCTACTTACTTTAACTCTTTTAGTGCTTTTCTTAAAGTTAATTGCTGCTTTGTCTATTTGGTTAACTAAGTAAGAGTTGCTATAATAAGTAAGCTTTATTTGCTTTTGTTGCTTAAGATATTCTTTATTAGCTGTATAAAAGCTTTTTTATACTTTTATGCTAGTTTGTGTAACTTAGCTATGTAGTTAGGACAGCAGGATAGGCTATCTGCTAGATTAGTGCTTCTAGAGCAGTAGTTTAGAACAAAATCATAGCGCATTAGCACTAGATATAATTGTACTTAGCAATACTTAAGAATTCTAGTATCTATAAACTACTTAAGGTTTTAATAGTCTGTTAAGATCTTAAAATAGATACTTTTAAAGTAGTAGCGCTAGTGTTCTAAACTTTTAACTATTACAAGGAGTTCTTAGTTATAAATATTATAGTTATATTTAGCTATAATTAGCTTACATAAATAGAAGTTAACTAGCCTTTACTATCCTGTAGTAGGCGATTTTAGGACATATTAACTTAGGATACTTAATATCACACTACTAGAGGCATCTACTTCTACTTTTGTTTTTCTATGCCTCTTAAAATGCGCTAGTATAAGTGTATTTAGAAAAGATTTTTTAAGTTGTTAAAATGCCTTTCTTGCCTCTTCCTCTATATCTAGTGTTTAACTTTCTTCTTTTCTTATAGCGTAGCCTTTTCTAGCCAAGCCTAGGCTTTTCTAGGTTAATATAGTTAAGGGTATAGCTAACTTAGAGAATTTAGTAATAAATCTTTTATAGTAGTTTATAAAGCTAATAGATATCTTAATATTCTACACTGTGCGTAGGATAGGCTAATTCTAAAATGTTTTAATTTTATCCTTGTTAATTTTAACACTATTTAGTGTAACTATGTATTTAAAGTATTCTGTGCGCTAAGTGTGCTATTTACACTTACTAAGCTTTATATATAGCTTAGCTTCGCGTAATTTTTAGAGTACCTCCTTAATATAAGTTTTATATTCTTCTTTTATCTTACAGAATATAAGGATATTGTCTAAACAGGCAATATAGAATATATTAACTAAGCTAACTAGTGTTCAGTTTATATAGGCTTAAAACTGCGCAGGAGCGTTTGTTAGGCTAAAAGGCATAATAGTATACTTAAAGTAGCTATATCTTGTACAGAAGGCAGTTTTCTATTTATCTCCTTCCTAGATACACACTTTATAGTACGCTTCTCTTATATTAAGCTTAGTATAGTACTTCGCTTGCGCTAGTCTATGTAAAGACTCTATAATAAGCGGGAGAAGGTGCCTGTTTTTTACTATAATCTTATCTAGACTACAATAATCTACACATAGCCTTATTATACTGTCTTTCTTCTTTACAAAGAGTATTAGTGCGCCTACTAGAGACTTAGATCTTCTTATCTATCCCCTTGCTATATACTCTGTAAGGTACTTCCTTAACAGCTCTAACTCTGTTTTTAATAGGTTGTATAATGGCATATGCGGTAGATTCGTACTAGGTAGCAAGTTAATTGCTAGATCCTGCGGTCTATGCTCCGCTAGGACTGCAGAGTCCTTCTTTGAACATACATCTGCGTATTCAGCGTATTGTGGGGGAAGTTAGCCTATTTCAGCTGATTCTTGGCCCCTCTGGCCTATAGAACCCACAATACGCTGAAGGTGTTTAATTAAAATACTAAAGTAAAAAATTAAGCGTCTTATTAATTACTTCTTCTAGATAGCTATAAATTTTACTTTACTATAAGTTTTATTAAGTACTACAATTGGAACAAAAAAAATTCTACAGTTTATTCTTTTTATTCAACTTATATGTTACAAGAAACAAGAAGGATTCTCTCCTTAACGTACAGATAGGGGTTGAGGGTCAACCAGCCACTACGCTAGAAGGCAATAATCCGCGCGGGGCGCTAATCAGGTAGTTAACATCCCGCTAAGGCTAGCTATCTAGAATAGCTGTGTATACAGGGATAGCAACGCTATTACAAAGCTCCCTCTTAGAAAGAATATACAAGATAGCAGGACTAAGAGTAATAGGTATAAAAATGTGTTAAATTTTATTATTACACTTATTATAGTAAACTTAAATAGTTTATTTCTTATACAGAGTGTTAACTAGTTATTTTAGTATTTATAGAATTAGTATTGTTTACCTTTAGTTAATATTGATAACTCTTTTTTACTTAAACATTTTCTATAATATCTTATAGACTTCTGCTTTAGTCTACTTTACTTTAGTATAAACTAAGCCTTAAAAAGTATAGTAGAAGTTTCTATGATACTTTAACTACTAAAAATCTTAGTAAATATTTTAACTAATAAGTTACCTAATTAAAATTTAATAAAGTATTTTATAAAATTACTTAAAATAATATAGCTTAGAGTCTAAAACCTTCTGCGCTAAACTAACTAATGTCTATAAATAACAAAATGCTTAATATATCTAAGTCTAACACTAAAAATAATTTAAGCGCCTAGGAAGTTAGGTATCTTAAGTTATAGGCCTATATCTAAGTATAGCAAGTAGCCTTAATAATAAACATAATTAATTAGCTTCTAAGCTAGCTAATAGGTACTCTGGGTAGATAACTTGTAGCTATAAGAAAACTTAAAATTGCGCTACTTAGGAAGTATAAAGAGGATTAAAATAAATTGCAAATATTTTTTACTTATACTTACTTGAAGTAAAAGTATAATAAAGTCTTTACTGATTAAGAAAAAATCTTTATAGCAAGTATATATATAAAAAAATAAGGCCTTTAACTAAATGGAACTTTATGTACACAACTATTTACTTAACACAAAGTATAAAACATTAAAGCTAAAACACAGGCTCTATTTATAAGCTAGATAGAGGTTAAATAAGAAATAAAATATATTTATCAAAAAGTAAAGGCTAAGAACTAGGCTAAAAAAAATTACTTAACTAAAGCAGACTAAGTTAGTATTAATATACACAGTAGAATTTAAGCAACTACAAGTATAGATTTAATTAAGATCATAAAGCAATTTAAATATAATTAAAAGTATGCTTGAAAGAGAATGTTAAGGACAGCATTCTACACTATAATAAGCCTAATATACTATACGCTCTAGTTAAGCTAGCTACACGTATTAATAACAGAGTTTAGCAACAAAATAATAATGAAAAATACTTTTAACTTAACCTAGCTAACATGAAAAGATAGCGCAGTAAGTATAATAAAGATAGCAATACTATTATAACTCGTAAGGTATAAGATAAGGCTAAGAATAACAATACCTAGAAAAAAGCACAATAGCTTTTCTAAAAAAAAAACTGCTAAAGGCGTTATAATAATAAGGCATATTTCTAATATAGTAAAATTAGACACTTTGCTAAAGACTACAAGGAAAAATGAGTTTAATAGGCAGCTGTTAAGATTAGAATAATTGGACAAGAAACGCTATACCTAGCTTAAATAAAACTAAATCATAACTTAAGCAATTAAACCTTTATAAAAAGGCGCGCTTAATAAACAGCTATAAGATTATACTACAAGTTAAACTAAACAACAAAGTTCTAAACTTTAAGCAAACCTATGCTAATAGATTAAAGAGTTAAAAACAAATTTATATTAAAATAATTAGCTAATAACTAATATTAAGTACATAGAAAAATAACGCACTACGCTAATAAATATACAATTTAAGCAAGAATTATAATCACTAGCAAGAACGCTAAGAAGGTTAAATATTAGGCAATTTACTAGCAACTCTACTTTAATAACCTAGTAGCTAAGGTCTAGGACTAAAAAGCTAAAGAAGTAGAAAGTACTTAGAAACACAAATAGTTGTATTAGTATAATTATAAGCTTAATTGTAAGTTTTATAAAAAAGACAAGGAGGAGTATAGGGTAGACTAAGACTAGTACTATTACTTGAACTTATAAGTAGACAAATGCCTAGTAAACAAATGCTACCTTTATAAACTTAAGAAAGTAGAGATCTACTACTAACTTCTATAAACGCAATGCAAGCATGGATATAACTTCTATTAAAAATAATTTAAAAAGGCATAATAAGTAAATAACTACTGCTATACTACTTTATAATTAAACATCTATTTATTTTTTTAAGGTGTCAAAGGTGGTGGTTGTTGTTGTAGTCAAAATGGGGTTCCAAAAAAGTGAAAAGCAGCTACCCTCTACTAATCAATCGCAAAAGTCAAAAAAAATTAAACATCTATAAAGCAGCGAACTGCCTAGTTTATAATGCAAAAAAGCTAGAACTAAAGAAATAAGCCCTAAGGCAAGAAATACTATACTAAAACCTTTATTAAAGCTTTTATTATAATAACAGCTGCTTAATACACTATAGCATTAAGTATAGTACAGGATACTTTCCTAAGAAGAGGAAAAGTAAGTAGGCAAAAAACTAGAATACTGCTAAAAATAAGGTTACACCAGCACAACAACCCTAAGGAAGGTACAAAATACTAATAGTTAAGTAAGATAGTTAACCTGTTTCACCAGCGAGCGGCCCACCCCACTAAGCGGCCCATAAACACCAGCGAAGCGTACGCGCAGCGACGTAGCTTAGCACTATAACACAATTTTTATACTCTTGCAACAATATAGTATTATTTAGAAGCGTTGCTATTATTTGCATTCGTAATTTCTACCTTGCACGTACAAGAGTTATGTCTAATCTTGTTACAACGGCCGTAGCGTCGCCCTGTGCGCACCCTCTTCGCCGGCTCCTCACCCTCTTTACGACTGCCACCCTCCTTTTTAGTAATTAAGTCTAATACCTTACTAACTGTCAGTGTCTTCTCTGCCTATATGTAGCATCTTTTATAACTTTTACGCTTAGTAAGCGTCTCTATTGCGTTTTAAAGGCGCCCTGTCTCTGCGCGTATTAACACTATCTTATAAGCTATCTGCTACGCGCTTTTTGTTAGCTGTTGCACCTACTTGTTAAGTCAACTTGCTAGAGACCTTTAGTAGATTTGTATTTCTTTTAAATTAGCGTTAATTACGTCTCTATTTCTTTAGTGTTGCGCGGTGTTTTTACCTTCTAAGCAGTGTTATTTTGCTATAGTAGAGTTTGCGTACGCAGCTGCATATTTAGCTTTAATAATATAGCTTATAAATTATGTAGACATAATTTAGCGCCTTAAAACCTTGTGTAAGTATTCTCTCTTATAAATGCCTTCTTAAAAGCTACTCTAAAGGCTAGTAAGAAGGTTTGTTTGTCAATGTAGTAGATGCAATTACGTGCTAAGGCTAAAATCTTATTGCTGTACGCGCGCTTTAACGGCAAGAAGCAGGCAACATTAAGTAGCTGCAGGAGGTGCAACAAATATAGAAGTATATAGAGAGCAATAAACTTCTTTTTCTTGTAGTAATCCTATAGAAATTTATTAAGCAATAGCTTTTATAGCTATTAATAATAAGCAGCCTGTACGCTCTTATAGGCCTTGCATGTATATTAAAGTGTTTAAGCTAAGTAAGCGCTAGATTATTATTTGTCTAGCCTGTTAGGCTTACTTAAATAACCTAGTTGCGTGGGAGGTTCTTAGTAAACTAGTTAGAGATAGGAACCTTACTAGCAAAGATAAAGAAGAGTAGATTAACACGCCTTATTACGCTAACGCTTTATATTAACGTAGTCTACTTGCAATTACTAGGCTAAAGCTTCTTTACTTTCTTAGGCTTGTCTATGCCTATTACTACAAGTTGTGACAATATCTTGCTTATTAGGAAGCTAGACTTATTAAAGTTGTATATATTGTTGTTTATAATGCTGTACTTCGCCTTTATATTCTAAACTAGCATAAACTAGGGCTTAATAATTGCTAGGTTCTTATAGAGAGCTTGCTAGCAATTGTATAGATAGCTCTAGCGCGTGCGCAGCTTAGGTGTACGCTAGATAAACTTGTTAACCTAGTTCTTGCTAATAGACTTAACGCCGCGGTTGTGCAGCAATTTATTAGCTATATCTTATATGTGTAGCTTTAAGGGCGGTACTCTACGCAGATTCTTATTAAGTATATATTATATAATTACCCCCTCTTCTAGCTTCGTTAGGCTCTTTAAATTTAGCTCGTAGTTGCGTCTAGAGGTCTTCCTGTCGCGTTGCTGTTGTATTGTCGTCTTTAGGACTTTGTAGACTACCTCCGCACGCCGTAGGCTTAGAATTTGGTTACGTTTAACGTTTAAGAGGGCAAGCTGCACATTAGCTTTAGTATAAGCCTTAAGAGGTTGTGGTTGTTAAGGCATTACGTGTTGTTGCTAGGTACGCGTGTTGGTGGGGGAACTGGGCCGCTCGGTGGAGTAAGCCGCTCGCTGGTGAAGAAGGTTACTTATAACTATATTTATATATAGTTAGAATATGCAGGCGCTTGTAGATAGTAGAGCTACATAAACAATAATCTCTCTATAAGTAGTAAAAACACACAAGATACTGTATTAAGTAAAAATTAAACTAATCCTAAAATACTTGATGACAAAAAACCTATAAAATATAAAAACAGCATAATATAGCTACAAACTAAACTAACTAAGCTACAAATAGCAGGCATAAAGTGCCAGATAAATATTAATATTATAGATCTAGAAGGACTAGATATGTTAATTAGTTATAACTAGCTAGATGCCTATAATCCCGCTAGAAACTAGTAAATAAAGGCAATACTTAAAAGAGAATCTATATATAAAGTTGCTAGAGTACCTAAAGAGATACGCCTAATAAATTAAAGCTTAACCTAAAACCGGAGATTTAGCAAGATCTTACTATATAAAATTAAAAGAATCTATATAAAACACTCTTAAAAAATAGAAGTTATCTAGATAAAACAAATTGCAACTATATAGTCTAGTAAATGGGTATAGGTTAGGTTGAGGTTAGGGTCTAACGTAAGCTAACCCAACCTTAACCTAACCACAACCCACGTTTCTCACGCTAAAGTTAGGTATAGGTTAAGTTGGGGTCACATAGACTAGTAGTTGTGGTTATAGTTAAGTTGCATAGACTAGTAGTTGTGGTTGTAGTTATACGCACAGACTATAGGTATAAGTTAGGTTACAGTTAGGTTATAAAGAGAAGTAGTTAGGTTGTGGTTACGTGCTTTTTATAGTAATAAATAGCTGTAATAATTAGCTAAGATTAGCTAAGAATTTAGTGAAATTAGGTAAGATTAGAAGAGGTAAGCTAAGTAAGCACTAATTTAGTTATAACCTTAACTTAACTACAACTACACGTCTATGCAACTTAACTACAACTACAACTACACGTCTGTGCGACCTAACAACAACTACAACTACTAGTCTATGCGACCTAACTACAACCACAACCACTGGTCCGTGCGACCCCATCCTAACCTATACCCAAGCGTGGGTACCCACGACCCATTTACCAGCCTACAACTATAAAAGAAAAACCTTTACCACTAAAAATACTAAGAGAGTATTAAACTAATAAGTTTAAAAAGCTTTTCAAAGAAAATAAAGCTATAGAGCTAGTAGACTATCAAAATTAGGATTACAAGATTATTCTAGATAATAGAGCTAAGCTAAGCCTAAAACTAATGTACCTAATATTGCCTAAGCACAATGCTAAGCTAAGAGATTACATCTAGAAGAGTTTTGAAAAGAGATTTATCTAAATAAGATTAGGCTTAATAGCTTTACTTATTTTATTTATAAGAAAGCCTAAAAGGAAGTAGTAACTAGATGTTATCTTTAAAAGGTTAAATAGCGTAACACGCAAAAACTAATATTTCTTACTACTTATTATAAAGCATATGAATTTACTCTAAGGAGCTAAGTAGTTTACAAAATTTAACATTTAGAAACAATTTTACTAAATTAGGATTAATAAAAGTTACAAGTAGTTAACAGCATTTTAGATAAAATATAAACTATTTAAATACATAGTTATGCCTTTTAGATTAATAAACGCACTAGCAACCTTTTAATTAGGTATTGATAATATACTTGATAAATACTTTAAAATATTTGTTACACCATACCTAGACAATATACTAGCGTACTCTAGCAGAACGCTTAAAAAACATATAGAACATGTTAAGAAAGTGCTTAGAAAGCTTAAGAAAGATAAGCTATACCTATAGCTAAGGAAGTGTAAATTCTATGTTAGGGGGACAGGATTTCTAGGCTTTATAATATTTATAAAAGGAGTTAAGATAAATCTATGTTAGGGGACAGGATTTCTAGGCTTTATAATATTTATAAAAGGAAAGATAAATTAAACTAGATTACTTTTTATTTTTAAGGTGTCAAAGATAATAGGTAGATAAGTTCTAGGAGGAAAGCTCAGACTACTAAGCAATAATCAGGGTTAAAAAATTTGCTAAGGTACTAAAAAACGACACTAGTTAAAACGTGTCCAACGGCGATTGCTAGCCTATAGCTAACAACAGAATTACAGTAGGATTGCAATAGGATTGCAACATAATGCAATAGAGGAGGGAAAGGACACGTACGTACTGCAGTAGGAGCCTGCAATACTTTATAAAGCTGCTACTTCTTACCTACTACTTCTTACTTTTTAAACAGCACCGCATATAAATAATTCGCATACAATACACTATACTACAATATAGCGTGCAACCTCTGCAGTAAGTATCTCCTTATTCTAGGCTCTCTTCTAAAAAAAAGCATTCTTTGCTACTGTCTACCTAGTACTTAATTTAGTCTAACTTAAACTGCTTATGTAGACACCTAAATTTATTAAGTATCTTAAAACTTAACTACCTAGCTAGACATCTAAGTTTATAAAAATCTTAAATAAGTCCCTTATCTATAATATCCTTATATACAAAAAGATTGTTAAGCCCTAATTTAGCTAGTTATATAAGGAATACATAATCTCTAGAGTATTTACTAATACTAGCGCGGTACTTAAAATCTATTACTTTAGTATTCTTCTCTTCCTATTTACTGTGTAAGGGCTAAGTATAGAGACTAGAACTTAGCTTAAACAGCTATTATAAGATATTAAATTAGTAATAGAGAAGAAAGAGGTAGGAAAGAAGGAGTAGGCTTTCTATCGTCGCGTCTATAGGTTAGCAAGCAAGGCAATAATAGTGTTACTACTTTACTTTGTTTAGGGACGCCTAGTAGTAAAGCAATAAGAATAGGTAAGATAGGGCGCATTAAGTTAGGAGGTGATTTGCGTCTTTGTCTTGCTTTTCTTTGTTTCTGTCTAAACATGCGACACACTAATTGCGTGCTAGCAATACTAAACAAGGGGGCATAAGCCTAGATACCTGTTATTAGCAATAAATCTTTTTTACTAAAATAGTGTCTACAAAATGTGTAGTCACATCAAAAGGTTGTCTTAAAAGGCCGAAGCCACTAAAATAGATTACAGCTATACAGAAATAGCTCACACTTAGAATAGTTAAGGATATATAATCCTTCTTAGGACGTACTAACTACTACTAAAAGCTTATTAAAGATTACTTAAAGATTACTACACCCTTTTTAAAGATTATAAAGAAAGAAATAGGATTTAGTTAGAATAAGGAACAATAGAAAGCATTTAACTAAATTAAATAGATATTCCTTAAAGCACTTATACTAGAAATATACAACTTAAAACGAGAAACGTTGGTTAAAGCTAAGATAAACAGGGGTGACAAAAAAAGTATGTTGGAAAAGTTATAGTTTTTAAATCTTTATATTTCTACAACCACAAGGACTATACCAAAAGAAATTAGTGATTTGAAAAGTCAAGATCTTCTTCTTTAAGTTAGGCGACTTAGTTAGCTGCTTAGTCAGCACGATTGCGCCTGCAATCTCGCCTGAAATGGGATAGAAAAAAAAGTCACAATAAATTTTAGCATAACTTTTTTATACACGTATAAAGATTGCTAAGAGAGAACTAAGTTTAATAAGCTTACGTATGTATAACGTAAGCAAGTTTCAGAGCTTGGTATCTTATTTACTTAGAGTTTAATTAAAGAGTGAAAAAAATAGGGGTTGTTTACGTAAGCGCTAATTACGTAATAGCTTAGTAATCTTTTAGTATATCAACTCCTCTTGTTTATCCTTACTTGCTTTTTTTGTAGTACTTCCTTTGTGTCTCGCAATCTTTCTTAATTTAAGCAAGAAGTTTATATATTATATTTACAAAACAAGCCTATTTCTTTAATTCGTAATATACTAAAAAAGTCTTCTAAAAGTATTACTAATACTCTTTATTAAATTAAACAAAAAAAAAGCTTCTACATCTACCTTTAGACCTAAAAAAGGTCGTCCTACAAAGATCTTAAATAAAGCAAAAAGAGTGCTTAATAGAGACCTTACTAGAAGCCCTAAAAAGACACATCAACGTCGTTTAAAAGAAAATAGTCTAAATCTTTCTGTTAGAAGCTTACAACGCTTTCTAAGAGAGAAGAACTATTCTGTTAATATTTCTTAAAAAAAGACGCCTTTAGACGCTAAAAAGGCCTATAATTATTATATTTACGCTAAGCAAATACTTAAAAACCTCAAAAATATAAACTTTAAGAAAGTTATATTTTCAGACAAGTCTGCTATTAAGCGAGGGCACAGTGCTAGAACAGAATACTATTAATTATGTCAAAAAATAGGGTTAGAAAGAAAATAGTTTCTACAACTAACACAAGTAAGTTTAAAAAATGTCTAAACAACTTAAAAAAGACTTTAATAGATTTATTATTATTTCATTATTTTAATCTATTTTTAGCACGTTTACTAATCTATTTATAGGTTAAGATATTCTTATCCAGGTTTAGAGAGCAATTTGAATAGGTAGTAGATTTAAACTAGTAGTAATTAAAAGCCCTTTAATTACTACTCCTTTTAGGAATTCAAACTATATTATAAGATTCTATTTCCTATAGTAAAACCTGCAATAGAAAAAAGTGAGTTATATATACTCCTTTTTCTTACTTTTAGGCTCATCACTTTATATTGAAATTATAAAGTTGCGATTTTTTTTAAATGATGAAAGAACTTACTAACCTCTATATAGGCTGGAAGTTTTAGCAGGATAACGCAAGGATTTATAAAACTCTAGAAGTTTTTTCTTGGTTTTCTAGGAATAGGATATTGCTTTTTAAGCATCCTGCCTATAGTCCTAATCTAAATCCTATAGAAAACGTGTAGGCCTTGCTAAAAGAAGCTTTAGCTAAAAGGCCTATTACTTCTTTAGGTATAGGAAATAATAAAAAAGGTATAGCAGCCTTTAAAGCTGCTATAAGGGTGGAATGGGATCAATTACCTCAAAAGGCGATTGATAATTGTATTTTATCTTTACCAAGGCGTTATTTTGATGTTAAGCAAGCTAAGGGCTGGTACAATAAGTATTAGTAAGCTTTTTTAGTTATTTATTTACAAAAATCCCTAAAAAGAGGCTCTATATCATTACTTAATAGTTTATTTTATAATTACGTTCAAACTAACACAAAAAAGAGATAAGCTAGTATTATTTAATATATGTAATTTATAGCAATTTTTACACCTTCAAAAAAAATTATTTTGTTTATTAATATTGAGTTTTTCTATCTTTATATTCACTGCGAAAGTTGAGCACGATCGTGCTGACTAAGCAGCCTACTAAGTCGCCCAACTTAAAAAAGAAGATCTTGGCTTTCCAAATCACTAACTCTTTTCGGTATAGTCCTTGTGGTTGGAGAAATATAAAGATTTAAAAACTTTAACTTTCTTGATATCTTTTTTTTGTCATCCCTCCGTAAGTATTTTGCTGCTTTCCTAGAAAGATTAAATAACTTATCTTTCATATAATATTTTCTAGTGTTATGTTTATTTATAACATACTTTCTATGCAGTAAATGCATCTTTGCCTACTCACACGCAATTTTAAGATAGCCTCCTAGTAGCTTCTTTTTATTTTTACTTTTTCAACGTAATGCGTGTACTCTTAGTATTGCCTTATCTATGTTTTTACTTATTTAGTTAGATCTAGGTAATGTAGACATTTATAAGACTAACCTAAAATTATCTAGTAACTATACTCTAGGTATGAAAGCATTGTTTTTTATTGCCTGTAGAAATTCTTCTAGTATTAATGCGTTTCTAAAATTAGTACTGTAAGACTTAATATTGCTAGTTTTATATATCTCTTAAGTAGAGTTACTTTGGAAACCTACTGTTTTTGTATAACTATAAGGCAAGCGTGCTACTAGTATAAGCCATATTAAAGAAGGGAGCTGCTGTTCAATTTGTAGAGAACGCTAGTCTAGCCGTACGCAACGTATACAACAAGATTAAGAATTTATAAAGCAAATTTACTTAAGGTAGACATGCGCTAAAGTTAAACGCTAGCTGCAGAACGCTATTAGCATAAGTAGTAAGGCTAGCAGCCTAGTTATTAAGGTTTACCACTACTACTACGCTAGTTACATAAATACAGTTAGCTTTAACTAGACGTATACTTTTTTTAGAGCTTTATACTAAGTCTCTTGCGTAGAGCAGTAGGGTGCTTCTAGTCCGTGGCGGACCTCCCTTTATTAAACTGCTTACTAAACCGTCTAAGAAGTTTGTAAGGTAGTAACTTAATAATAGAGCTTAATAAGTTGTAAATAGAGCCTTTAAGCGTTAGTAATATAGATTGTGTTCTTAGTCTTATGAAAAAAATCTACTAAATTAAAAAAACTGTTCTACTTAATAAAGTAGTGAGCATTTTTTAAGATTAATCAAAATAAACGTAACTATGAAATAAACTCAGTTAAACAAGTTCTTTAGCAATATTTTAGCAAGATCTGTAGCTATTTAGCTAGACTCTAACAGCATTACTACTAGTTAAAGCAAAGTTATTTATACTAGTAATAAAAGACTCTACTATGTCTCTTTTGCTAGTATTACTAGAAAGCTAATTTCAAACTAGAGATAGCATTAGTATATATACAAATATCTGCTTGCGGTCTGCATCCAGATCCACCTAATAACGTTAGTATAGCTATGCGTTTTAAAATACATAACTTACGTCTTAATGCTAATAGCTCATAAATGGCTATTGTTTTTATATATGCTACAATATCTCTTATATTAACAATACTTTATATTAACCTAACGTCTAAAGTAGAAAACTGCCCTGTGTGCTTAACAGTCTTGAAAAAGGATGTAAAAAGGCATGCTTTATGTATTTATTAAAGAATTGCTACTATATAAGTTAGTCTATTTTAAAGTTATATTACATTATTAATAGTAAAAAGATTATCTACGGCCTTTGTGTATAGTATTCTAGTACTCTGCCTTCTCTCTCCTGCTAATACACTAGCTACATAGACTTAGGGTAGCAAAAGCTGCTGTAACTCTATAAACTTAAGTGTACTATCTGTCTAGATTGAGACGCTACACGTATTGCTTTAATCTATAGCATGTTTACGTATTACGTAGAGGCTTTATTAACATTTAAGGGTACGTATTCTGTTAAGCCTATATTCTTTAGTAGGCTAGATTAAACTTAGATTCGCGTAAGACAAACTTAGCTTGTCTAAGCTGTAGGAATAGTAGAACTAAGCTGTAGCAGTTGTTACCATATAATTACGTTATAATGCCTGCATAGTAGGGTATAGAGATTGCGTTACTGTGCAACAGTTTATAAATGTGTGCTTAGATAACTTTACTTTGATATCTACAGCTTTACAATAACTTTAATAAAGAAAGCTACTTTAATAATGTAGAATATTGTGCAGAGACTATTCTCTCTATAGTAGAAAAGTGTAGCATAGACTAATGTCTAATATAACAGTAACATCTAACTAAAATATGTTAGCTTTTATAACTAAGTCGATAATTAGCTAGGAACTTTATTTTCTGTTAATTTATAGTTCTAGTATATAGTAAATATTTATATAATTACCTATCTTCGCTATTAAGTTTGTAGATAAGCTACTCTTTTTATTACAAATAGATAAATTGCTATTGTATATAGACGTATATATAGTCTTAAATACATCTTGTTATTAGTATATTACTTTAAAATAATACTATATAGTGTACAGTTTAAAACCTCTATAGGAGTATTTCTAAACTAGACTCAGCTTAGCAATAGATAGTAAATATTATAACCTTTACTATAAGCTTAACTTAGTGCTTACTTGAACCTATCTCTTAGTACTGCATTTAATAAATAACATATACTCTAATATACATCTACGTTAGCTTAGCAAGCTTAAAAAGCCTTTCTATAGTTCTATAAGCTATTAATTCTGTTCTTACTACACTATAATATGCATACAATATATATATTTTTTAGTAGTGTTAGCAGTCGCGACTTAAGACTATATGTCGCTGTAGTATCCGCTCTCTATAGGTGGTAGTCTAGAAGCAAATCCCTTAACAACGTAAGTAGATAACAAACTTAACTTTCTTATTAAATACTATAATTTTAAGGGTAGGCTAACACTACTCTCTTCTAGAGACTGCTGTAGCTATCTCACTCTTCTAGACATAGAAGAAGGCTAGCCGTAGGTAATATAGAAACTAAGCAAAAATTTATACTTCTAGCTGTCTAATTATACGTACACTGCTAGTGCTTTAAAATTAACACACTATAGTAGAAGCTATTAAGTTAGCATTTCTATAAATAAAAGTTAAACTTAGAAAGTTGTAGCTTTGTACTATAGAGACTGCCCCTACTAATAGGAGGGTAATCTCTAGGTTTTTTACTTTAAAATTTCTCTAAATATACTAAGTAGACTAACTATCTCAGCCTAAGTTTAGCTAAATTAAAAGTAGAAGTTTTTTATAAACTATGCCTTAGTTTAAATGAGCATAGACTTTAGTAAGAACACTATACTTATAAATTTAAGTAGTAAAGCTAGTTTGATTATATCTATACAGCACTCCCAACTTCTATAAGTAAAGTTTTGATAAAGAGAGAATAATATATGTTAAGTAATTATAATTAAATTTAACTAGCTACAACATTTTAAGTAATACAAGTATTACTAGAAGTTAGTAGAATTATATTCAATATTACTATAGTAGAAAATATGCTTAATACTACAACCATATAAATAAAACTTATAAATATTTATTATTTTAAGAGCACTACGATAAGCTGGATAGTTTAGCTTCTAATGCTTACGATTAGAACGCCGCGCCTAGAATAGAAACTAGCTATTACTCTACAGGCGCTAGCTGCGCTCCTAACGCTAAGCTAAACAACTTAAAGAGCAATAACTTTAAGATTAGCTAGAGTAATGCTTGCGGCATTATTAAGGGGGATAGAAAGTATACTATTTAGAACATTAAGTGTTAAGCCTAGAGCATAGTAGACAGCTAGTTCGTAGCATAGAGATATTGTGCTCTACAAGGACTCTTTAGAGTTTATTAGTAGCTCAAATTACCTTTTAGGCTTAATTGTTAATACATGAACTCTCTTAATATACCTAATTATCTCCTCTAAAACGCTGATAACGCTTTTTATCCTTTTGCAGAGACAATTTACAATACTTTTTATAGTAGTTATTAAACTACCTTTACAGCTGTATTTTTGTAAAGTAAAAATATTGTTAAGTAACTTACTACGCGCTATAGCTTATTACGTATACGTAGCTACTAGTTTAGTTAGGAAGATAGCTTGCAGTGCATATAAATATAAAGTATACACTTTACGCGTAATACGTAGCGCTTGCTTATTATGATTTAACTCTATACTTATAAGCTATTAGCATCTTGTTGCAGCGCTGTAGTGCTCTTAAGTATTACAATCACTTCATATTTAGCTTAACTAGAAGTAGAAATTAAATACGGGCTATTATAGAGCTGCTAGATACAAATATTACTGCAAAAAAATTAATGTGTTACTAAGGAATTGTTTAAGCACAACTACACGCTTTAAAGTTTAGACACAGAATTGTTACGGCTAGACATTAGAAACTATTTTATAAAAATGTTATAGAATTAGAGAGGATCTATAAGTAAGCAGGCTGCTTATAACTATAAAAGAAGAATTTTATAAATGCTATTATTAAGGATAGTAAACTTGCTATAGTACTATCCTTACATAGTATTTCGTTAGATAACTGCAGCCTCTAGTGGCTACAAGACGCTCCTATTTTGCATCTTAATAATATATAATGTCTTAAAAGCATACACTATATTAAAGCAGCATAACACTTCCTAAACAGGAATAATAAATAGTAAATTATAAAACTATTCTTTTATAGTTAGTTACAAGGAGCTATCTCTTTGCTTTTATTAATATAAAAGTAGATACTTCTCAGTTAGTTTAACTTATATTATTAAGGTATATTCTAATAAATAGAAGCCTTTAAACAGCAAGATCTTCTAAAAATTGGATTACATTACTAAGAGAATGACTAAGAAGCTAAAAAAAGATAGTAGTCTCGCCTAGAGAAATCTAAGCCTAAGGATTTGCAGTAGCTTTTTAGGCCCCCTTTACATAGTGCTAATTTTAATGCCTTAATTAACATGCCTAAGTTATACGCTAAAGTGCAGCTTAGAGCGCTTTATAGACTTTTAGTACTAAAGTACAACACAGTACGTATATACTTAGACAAAGTAAGAAGCTTTTTAATTAGTATAGAAAATAACGCTTTACTTAGACTATGTTGCAAAAGCGTAGAAAAGAATCTTACGCCATAGTAACATAATGCTACTTTTTTTTAGCTATTTACGCTGCTACTATACAAAGCCTTAAACTTCTAGCACCTAAGCATTTGAATATTAATTAAAGCCTAGTAATTGATTTTATAAAACATAGAAAGACATTCTCTTCACAGCACAACAGTAAGATACAAAACACTTTACTAGATAATATTTATAAATTTTCTAGAGTAATTTTCTTACTTTAGACTTTTTTTAAAATACTAAAGTATCTAGAGCCTTTTTGTAGAACGCTAAGACACTTGCTAAGCAGATAAATAAAACATACAATACAGTTAATCCTTGCTAGACTCTTTTTCTCTTCTAGCAAGAATATAGTACAGCTTAATAAGACTAAAGAAGTAGAAATTAAGATTAGGCTTAGCAAGTAAGAAACAATAATAGTTACATATACAAAGCTATAAGAATTCTATAGCTATTACTTCAATAGCTTAACAGCGTATATACTAAGAAAAAAACAGAAAGACTAAAACCTTACGTAAAAGAACTGAATCTAGTAGTTTAGCAACACTTTGCAAAGCTTACTATTTTTTAAAGTTTTTTAATAAAATATGCATAAGATTTTGTAGCAAAGGAGAAGCAATGTGATTTATAACTAGCTTTAGAGTATTTTTGTAAAGTAAAGCTAATGTGTCTGAATTTCTCTAAGGACTACATATAAGAAGTCTTAATAGCAGTACAATTATATAAGAGTTCTAAAATAAACAAACACATACTAGAACTTCTACATTCTAGCCTTAAGTAGCAAAGTAGTTGTCCTTTTAAGCTAGACTTTATTAAAGAGAAAGAGCTAATATTCTTTCTACAGCTGTATAGTAATCTTCTATACGGGGACTTAAATCTGAGACTACTGCGTCGCGACCTTTTCTCGTGCATTTTTGTCTCTCTAGAACTTTAGGCATGCTATTATCCATGTAAAACAAGTTCTTGCTGACATGACAATAGAGAGCTCAAATTGGATTACCAACGACCACTTCTGTATTGGCCCAGGACGTTATGGAGATCAACATCCCGCCTGAATCACTAAATCTAGATGCTTAGCACACCGAACTGCAATCACGCTACAAAACGCTTTAGCAGGAGCATAAGAGTATATTAGCTTAGCAAGAGATCCCCGTAAGCAAATGTAGGGCGCAACATAAAAAGATTAATTACCTAGAGAATAAGAATGCAGAAATGAATCGCCTTTTAAAAAACCCAAATTAGAACAACAAGAACTTAACAACGCGTATTGCCGCGCTATAGAGGAATAGGAAGCTAGCTAGAAAGTTAAAGAACAGCTTTGAGATTTAGCCTACTAGTAGAAAGCACAGTTACAGAAGAACATAGAGCTTAACTCTACATGTACTAAGCTTCAACGAGAATTAAATACGGCTTTAGGAGCCGGAACATTGGACAGACCGCTCGCAAGGATAGAACAAGTAGAAGCGCCGCTTCTTATAAAGGCCACAACTAAGGTAGATATAGAATCTAGCGACGACAAGCTAAATTCAGATAATCCGATACCACATACTTAGACAGCAGGGTCTGATAATTAAAACTAGTATAAGATCTTTCTTGTTTATAATGTTACAGTATGATTCGAATTGCCAGGGTATTGCTATAATATTTATTCTTTAAGGTATTAAAGGTGGTGGTTGTTGTTGTAGTTAGAATGGGTTTTCTAAAACACTAAAAAGCAGCTGCTCTCTACTGATCAGTCGCAAAAGTCAGAAAAAGATTATATGTAGTTAACAGAATTTAAACAGTACGTAGATAAGGTCTAAGTGCTAAGTGCTTAAAGTAGAAAAGCTTAGACTATTAAGCAAAATTAGAGTTAAAAAATTTACTAAAAGTACTAAAAAACAACACTAATTAAAACGTGTTTAACAACAATTGCTAGCCTATAGCTAGCAATAAGATTGCGATAGAGGTAGAAGAAGTAGAGAAGGGTAAGGACACGTATGTTACTGCAGCAGGAGCCTATAATACTTTATAAAAGCTCCCTGCCTACTACTTTTTACTTTTAGGATTTCTTACTCTATATAGTACTATATATTAACAACTTATATACAAATAAATAACACTTAGACTATTTTGTTTATTCAATATAAAGACTGATAGCTTATATTAAGTTAAGTTAGACTTTACTAAGTTACTATATAAAAAGCTATAGTAGTAAAATACAAAGCCTGCGTTTACTTTTATCAAGTAGCCTCTCTAGTTAGTTAAAGAGGAGCTGTTAGCAGTAGCTTCTATAGTAATTAAGTAAACGTAGAGGTTAAATTTTATTATCTATTAACACTTTATTACTGCGTCTAGTTTTATATATGTTAAAGTTATAATAAAAGTTTCTAAAAGCTTATTTAGTAGTAAGTCTATTGAATACGTTGCGCATGTTAATAGTCTAGGTGTAGTAATAGTATATTATTTTACTAATTTTCTCCTACGTAAATGTAACCTTAGTAGAGAGATTTTATAGTAGCTTTATAAGAAGCAAGAGCGTGTTAAAACAGCTATTAAGTAGCTAGAACAAACTAACAAGTAAGAAGATTTTAAAAGTTACCTTTAAATATAGAAAAGCTATACTTAAATAGTAATACTGTTGTTGTATGTTAACATCTAAGTATAGGCGTATGCTAGAAACGCTGCAACTGCAACACTGCTAGGATAGTAACAAAGACAATAGAAGTTACAGTTGTTGCGGATTCAATCTCCAAGGCTTATAACCTATTAGAGATTGAGGAGGAGGTGCGGAAGTAGAACGATAAGGATAAGAGAATAAAATAGAGAGACTAGGGGAAGAGAGTAATTTGAGTCTTACTATTGTATTATACAACTGCTCAATTGAATATTGTAATTCTCTTAATTAAACTCTCTTGGTTTCTAAATACAAGCCAAACTACAGTCTATATATACCTGTTACTTGCATTCTAGAAAGATCGATACTTACGCAATAGCTTGCGTAGTAGATTGCGTAATCTATAGTAGATTGCGTAATCCTGAACGTCATTGATCACAACAATCAATTGATAACAATGATAAGTAATACTAGTAGCTTAATAGCTTCTAGTAATCAATTGATTGTAGGTTGATTGTAGATTCCGGGTGTGATTTTGAGCACCTGGATTCTGTGGAGAAACAGCTGAGTAGCTTAATCTCCAACAGCAGTTAGCAGTAAATGTTTTTATTAAATAGTTATTAGTAAATAGTTATTAGTTAAAAGGGTTACTTAGAAGGATATTGTGTATCTTCGTTTCTGATTAAACATATAACACACTAATTGCGTGCTAGCAATGCTAAACAATGGGGCATAAGCCTAGATACTTGTTGTTAGCAATAAATCTTTTTTTACCAAAAAGGTGTCTACAAAATGTGTGGTCACGTCAAAAGGTTGTCTCAAAAGGCCGAAGCCAATCGCTATAATATAAGCTAGAGTATTAAGGGGGCAATACCTTAAATAACCGGTTCTCTACGATAAGCTACAACCGCATTTGGCAGCCATTAGTTTTATTTAGTTACTGTCCTAGGAATTTGTCTTATTAGCACAGAGCCAGCCTATCTTTTTAAGTCCCTTTAGGCGAATTAGACAATATTAATTAGAAGCAAAGCCGCGCCAACAGTATTCGTTCCTACTATAATTGCAGGGGCGTCTTCTCTACAGTCTTATTACTCTATTATAACTATTAAGCAGCCTGCTACCTAAGCTCTAAAAGAAGACACTACTAGAAAGAGTAAGCGAAAGCTAGGGGTAGCTACTAGAGAGATTACGATCAAACGTCGTCACGCGGCTAGGGCTAAAGCAATGCTATCTACCCTAAATACAGAAGTAAAGAAAAGAAAGCCCCTTAGAATCTTACAGTCTAAGAGAGTTAAGGGAAGTTACTAGGCTGCTGCTATTAATTTAACCCTAACGGCAATAGAGCAGCAAACTAACTACATTAATATATTAAGTAGAGATTTCTTTTTTAGCTTTAATAATAATACAACACTAATTTATTATCTCCTTTAATATAACTAAGAGACTAGCTTTAACATATTCTGCTATGCTAATAATACTTAAGATAGGTCTTAGAACTAATAATCTTAAGGTGTTAAAAGTGCTTACTAGAAATATGTCTACTAACTAGACAACATCTAAATTACGCTAAGTATTAAGTTTAGTAGGCAATGTACTCTTATTCTACTAAAATTAGCTTATTAATGCGTGTACATTAGGGTGTCGTTATTCGAAATAATCTAGCATATTCTAATATAATGGCCGCACGGAACATTGTCCTGTAAGACCTAATATTAAATTCGGGATTTAAAGCACTTGTTTCCTGCCAAAATTAGTTTCTTAATATATGCCTTAAACCATTTATTTTTAGTAGCTCTAGAGTATTCTGCAAGGGATTTTAGATGCTGCGGGAAATGTAGGTACAAGGGATTTGTGTTGAAGTCTACATAAACTCTTTAGGCCTAATATAGACTTCTCTAGACCTCTAGGTTTGCAAGTAACATAACGTAGATAGAACTTATATCTACATCTCTAATTAAGTTATTAGCCCTACACGACTACATCCTGTACGGTTTATACCTTTAGGCTTAGCAATTAAGTGTAGTTTTACGAGACACTGCAGAACTATATTATACTTGAATTTTAGATTATTTCTCTGCCTAGATAAGGCTACCTATATAAAGTTACAACGTGCGTCTTTATACTCTCTAAAAGTTCTAATGCAAATCCAACTTAAGATATATCTAGTGATATTCTCTAGGGTTCTAGATAACCTAAGAGATCTAGAAGAGAATAATATGTCTCCCTCGCGGTATAAACGAGCTGTACGTGCCTCCCTTGCGGAGCGCGGCCTTTGTATAGTATTTTAGGTGGTAACTTAGGAACGTCTCCTTATACTAATGCGGACTTATAACGTAAGCATTCATAGAGAAGAATGCAAGAAGAGCCTCTGAACTTAAAAGATATAATAGTAGGATTAAGGATGCATTCCTAGCTAGGGTCGTATAAAGAAGATAATATTATCTATATAGAAAGGGAAGTTTGCAAAACAGTAAGTTTTATGTACAGTACACAATATATAAATAGTAGTAATTAGATAAATTAGAACAATATAATACTAGTTTGATAGTTTACAGACGTTTGCGGACAATGTTATTTTTACTATAATCTAGTATCCTCTAAAGTATAGCTCTAAGCATTACAATTGTTAAGCTAATCTCTCTACTACTCTCTTTAGTTCATTAGAGCATTATCTAGTCTTAATAATTAAGATATTTAAACTCATTTATAATAGATATTAGCACTTATTTATTTTTAAGGTGTCAAAGGTGGTGGTTGTTGTTGTAGGCAAAATGGGTTGTCCAAAAAGTGAAAAGCAGCTACCCTCTACTAATTAGTCGCAAAAGTCAAAAAAAAAGATTGTGTAGGCAACGAAATTCGAACGATAAGTGAATGAGGTCCACGCGCTAAGCGAGCGCTTAGAGCAGAAAAGCTCAGACCACTGAGCGAAATCAGGGTCAAAAAATTTGCTGAAGGTACCAAAAACGACACCAATTGAAACGTGTTCAACGGCGATTGCCAGCCATAGGCTGGCAACAATTAGCACTTATATAAGAAGCGTTAGTGAATAAGTTACTTCTACGTTAAGCGCTATTAATAGACCTTTTCTTTTTAACGCGGCTAAGTAATACTAATACAGCAAGAGTGCTTTAGACATAAAAAACATAAATTAAAGCCTTTTATTCTGCGCTCTAACAGCCGCTACTATATTAAAGTCTGCTTGATATATTCATAGCTAGGTAGCGCTAAGGAGTCCTACGCATATGTCTCCTGCTTGCGTGTCTGCCGCTCTTGCGTCTCGGCTTCGCGTTCTTTAGGTTTGTGTCCCTTAACTTCGCGTGTGTTTAGATCCTTAAGTTATATAAGTTGCGCCTGCGCTTCTTTAATACTTATTTTAAATATTACTATTTATTTTGTAAGGTGTCAAAGGTGGTGGTTGTTGTTGTAGTCAAAATAGGGTTCTAAAAAAGTGAAAAGCAGCTACCCTCTACTAATCAATCGCAAAAGTCGAAAAAAAAGATTGTGTGTAGTTAACAAGATTTAAACGGTAGGTAGATAAGTCCTAGAAGGAAAGCTTAGACTACCAAGCAATAATTAGGGTTAAAAAATTTGCTAAGGTACTAAAAAACAACACTAGTTAAAACGTGTCTAACGGCGATTGCTAGCCTATAGCTAACAACAGGATTACAGTAGGATTACAATAAAATTATAATATAATGCGATAGAGAAAGAAAAGGACACGTACATACTGCAGCAGGAGCCTATAATACTTTATAAAGCTGCTGCTTCTTACCTACTACTTTTTACCTTTTAAACAGCACTGCATATAAACAATTTGCATATAATACACTACAATAGCGTGTAATCTATATAATAAGTATCTCCTTAACCTTAACTTTTATCTAAAGATGAAAAGCTTTCTTATTATACACCTAGCTCTTAAACTAGTCTAGCTTAAGCTAATTATGCAGATACTTAAGTATATTAAGCATTTACAGACTTAGCCTCTCTAGAACTTTATAATTATATTCTTTATACATAACTCTAGAATCTGCAATATTGTTATATACAAAGAAAATATTAAGCCTTAACTTAGCTAGTTGTAGAAAGAATACAAGATCTACAGGGTGTTTAGTAATACTGGTGAAGTACTTAAAATACTTTACTTTGGTATTCTTTTTTTCTTATTAATTATGCATAAGCTGAGTAAAGAAACTATTAATTAGTTAAGCTAGCTGTTGCATAACGTTAAAATAGCAATAGAGAAGAAAAAGGTAAGAAAAAAAGAGTAGATGTTCTATTGTTGTATGTATAGATTAGAAAGTAAGGCAATAATGGTGCTGCTTCTTTAATTTATCTTAGAGTACCTAGAAGTAAAGCCTTAATATAAGTAGGCGGCAAGGGCGGTATAGGTAGAATAGGAGCAAGACAGAGTGCGTTAAGTTAGGAGGCAATTTGCGTCTTTGTCTTGCTTTTCTTTGTTTCTGTCTAAATATGTGACACACTAATTGCGTGCTAGCAATACTAAACAAGGGGGCATAAGCCTAGATACTTGTTGTTAGCAATAAAAAAAAATTTACTAAAAAGGTGTCTACAAAATGTTTAATTACATCAAAAGATTGTCTTAAAAGGCTGAAGCTAAATATTACTATAAGATTAAATTTATAAATCAACTACTTTAAAAATACACTTTTTAGTTATAGCTTACTATAAGCACGTATATTTCAAGCTTCTACTAACTTAGCTTTTTTTAGTTACTAAATAAGCTACTTAGCAGCTACTAGTAACATGTTAATAAACTTACTATAAAAAAGACGTTGTGCTGCTATCATGAAATAGTAAATGTAAGACTTTTTATTTTATACAATAGTATATTTACATAAACGCGTTATTAGCGTGCAATTTATAAGAGCTTATAGTGTAATTATAATTTATATATAAGCTTAGCTTTTACTTCTATTAATTACTTACGTGCAAAACTAAGCAATTAGACTTACTTATTATACTATAACTATAGCTCTTTTATATAAGATATTACACTAACACTACGTAATATTAGTATATAATAGTATTCTCTATATTATTTAAGTTAAGAGCTTTTAAATATATATATTTTATTATTATTATTATTAACTTTCTTAAGTAACGCCTAGCCTAATAGATATCTATAACTAATACATTGTGTAGAATACACAAGCAAACACATCTATCTTTATACTAAGAGCTATTAGTAGACTTGTTTCTCTTAATGCCCTTAAGTAATGCAAACGTAGCCGGAGTGCTTAATAGGATAGCCTAACGCAGATTAACTAATAGCTTGTGTTTATCTGTATTGCGGAAAGTACGGGAACTACCATAGCGAGCTCTAGTTATTAGTCCTGCTCTACAGAGCAATAGACTTGCGTAACAATTCTATAACACATAATAATGTAATGTTAATCTACGCGTGGCGGGACGCCTAGTGTAACAAGACACTTTCTCTTCTAGACTCTTAGATTATTTCTAGTATTCTTAAATATAAATAAGTGTAATATGTATTTACCTTGTAAATCTTCTTCCTCTAGTACATTAATCTCTAACGCTAAAAAGCGCGCTGTTAACTGTGCTGTTGCTCGTTCTGTTAACGCTGTCCCCAACTCTCTACTAACGCTCCCCTGTTTATTTAAGATAATACATATCTACAAGAAGCTTAGTAGGCTAGGAAGCAAGCTAAAATAGCAAAGATCAAGATTATAGCCTTAAAAGGTCAATTTAGAGTAGCATGGATACATTCTGGCAGTTTCTCCGTACAAACAGCAAGATCGTCGAAACGCGTCGAACAGGTCGTGCGCTGTTAGTAGCTCTTAGCACGCAGTAGCGTGCTGAGATATCTAGGTGTTGGCCCCACGCGCTGTGGCTGAGAATGGCGGATCTGAGCACTTTGCCATGAGCTACTCTTATTCCCGACTTTGCAGGCAGCTGTTGGTCCAGTCGTGCATGGGCGTGTTGCAGGCAGATGTCGCCTCGTTCTCCCTCTACTGATTTTTCGCAAAGCGGCTCATCTCTCGTAGAATTCACTGTTGAAGAGCGCCTAACCTAGGCTTATGCTACTTCTGCTATAGAGCAATAAACTCTTTGTTGAGCGTCTACGGAATAGTGCGCAAAATGTGCGCAGCAAGATAGTATCTTTACGCCTACATGACCTATATCGCTACGCACCCTTCCTTATCATCACGAGTCTCGAGAGACGCTACGATGGCAGTCAAAGTCGGACTGCTCTACCTGCTGGCGCCCTGCCCATGTGTGCAGCAGTCTAGCGTGGATTCCCATGACGAACGCTGTCCAACGCAAGTTGTGGGGCGGCGATACCGTGTCTGTGCGCGCAGTGCGCCGGGTCGCGCAACGCGCCACCCTTAAACATTACAACAGCTGTACTTAACCCGCGATAACTCCACCAATATGGATCTAATTCAAGAAGTGATTAAAGAAATAAACTTGCGTAAAGCTGGCAATAATTTTACGTATTACTAAATTACAAAAAAGTATAGGGTTATACAGTCAACGCTGCAACAACGCTATTAAAATTAAATGTAGACTTGCAAACTTTCCTATCTTAAACTCTATCTACAACAAAAGAACAAGCTTGTACAATATATTAAAACGCTTACTAAGAGACGTACACTACCTTTATGTATAATAATACGTAACTTTACGTCATCTTTGCTTAATAAAAAGGTCTTAGAAAGCTAGGTTACGTAGTTCCTTTACAAAAACACCTCTTATTTTATCTCGCGCTAGCAGACAGGGATAGACTAAGATTGCTATAAAGCTAATTCTGTACACAAGTACAGCCTGTACTTTAATCTTTTATATTATAAAATAGTAGAGTATAACGTATTGCCTAGGCAAATATACAATATAGATAAGAAGAGCTTTATAATTAGAGTAAGTGGACGCTATAAAAGAGTATTTAATAAGGCGTTGTATAAGCAAAAGGGGGTAACAGCAGCTATTTAAGATAGTAATAAAGAGTAAGTAATAGTTATAGCTTGCGTTTGTTTAGATAGGACAGCTTTGCCGCTAAGTCTTATATTTAAATTAGCTAACAACACTATATAATTAACTTAGGCAGCCTCTATTAGACAAGACAACTATTTAGTCTTTATTACCTTATCTCTATTAGGCTAGACAAATAATAATATAGAGATAGCTTAGCTTAAGAAGGTGTTTAATCGCGAGACAAGATAGAAAGCCCGCTCTAGTTACTAGTTACTTATTCTTAATAGCTATAAATCTTATATAATAATAAATTTTATTAAGTACTGTAATAATAACAAGATCCTATTAGCTGTGTTTCCCCTTTATTTACCTTATACGCTTTAGCTACTAGATGTGGCGTTGTTTAAGCTTTTATTAGATGCCTACTTATCTTAGCTCTTATCTTATCTCTATACAAGCTAGGGGCTTCTCCTAGTATAAAAAGAAGACTTTTTCTTATTATTCTAGCGTGCTTAGGGCATTGCTTTTACCTTTAAGACTATTAAAAAGTCCTTTAAAGCTACTAGTATTGTACTACTAAACTAGAACGTTATACTCTAAAGATTTTGTAAAGAAGCTTTAAGTTTAGATAAAAGCTTAATGTTAGTACTTAGTAGAGAGAATTAGCTTAAAATAAAGTCTCTTATACGCAAAATAACACAAGATAAAAGCTTAAAAGAGTTTAAAAAGCTTTGTAAATTGCTCTATTACATCTTTGTACAAAATAAGCTCCTCTACTATAAACTTTAGGGGCTAAAGGAGGCTCTCTATGTTAAAAAGAAGTACAAGAAGAAGAGATATACTCTATAACTTAACAACTGAGAGAAGTATTATAGAGGAGCTGTCTTTTAGAGCTCTTGTAAGGTCTATTAGGCTTAGGACAATAAGGTAGTACAGCAATAAGAAAAACAACAACAACAACTATAAAAAGTAGAGAGATTTTATTTAAAAGAGCAAGCTTAACTGTATAAGCTTTAATAGGCTAAAGAGAAGCGTGTTAAGAGAGAGAGGCTTAAGGAGGTGCAGGAGAAGGAGAAAGCTGCTAAAGTAGCTAAAAAGGAAGCCTAGAAAGCCGCCTGCGACGCTAAAAAAGCTATACAACTGTTCTAAAAGGGTAAGCGTAAAGCCTTACAACTCTATTAAGCTACCTAGAAAGCGCTAGAAACGTGTTGTTGTTAATTTATCTTATGTACAAGACGTTAGGGCTGCACTAGCCGTTCTAACAAGGATTACCCGCCACGGCCGCAAAACCTAAGTACTAAGTAAATACAAGTAGCACAAGTTAATTACAAGCATGTAATTAGTACAACTCCATAAAATCTCGTGATAGTAGCTATTGTGGGTGGCTGTACAGCCTCATCTTTTTTAAAATCTCATGTTGTTGGGTGGCGCGTTGCGCGACCCGGCGCACTGCGCGCACAGACACGGTATGCCCAGCATTTGCTCAGCCTAGTCGCATGCACTGCCTCGACAGGCTACCTTCGCAGCAAAGCAGCATAAGCCTCCTCTGCCTGTTTCAATCCGCTGCGATTATGCTACTCCACTCTCAACACTGTGAAGGTCGTTCACACATTATCTTCCCGCAACTAAGCCCAAGCTACAAACGCTATAAGACTTCTCTACTTTAATAAGCTAGGGAAGCTTATCTTAATAGAATTTTGTGGCAAAACAACCCCGCCCTACGCCATTTTGTCACACAGATGGAGTAGTTCTAAGATTCTCTTTAATAACATATAGAGCAATGCTTACAGAAAAAAAAAGGCTATAGAAAGCTTATATTTTACGCTAAACAGGCAGCTTATAATAAGCTATAGTATTTCTAGATAAATACTTGCTGTATTAACAACTAGAATCTCTCTAAGCTCTTAAAGGTAATTAACTTAATATTTTAGTAGTATCAAAATGTAATATAATACTATGTCTTCTTATTAGAAGTCTTAGTATTAACTACAACAGAGCTAGTCTAACGTAGCAACTAAAAGGCGTTGTTCTACAATAGTGTATAGTTTACGCATAAATAGACGCTCTAAGAACTTATTGCGCTAGTGTTAATTAAGTTTTCTTACGTAAAAGACGTTTTATTAGCAATAAAGCGTTACTTAACTAGCTTATTTATAAGATTACTAGCATCCTGCATGCAGTATTACGTAACTACCCCTTAGATTAGTTTACTATATCTAAGCAAGAGAGATAGGCTAAAAATTAAATAATAACTAAAGTAGAGAATACTGTTTATTGTCTACTTAGGGTTATTAGCATCTCTATGCTTACTGTGTATAGCAAAGGAAAAGAAAGTGCACAAAGTAAATTATAGACTAAAATAAAAGTAGCTGTTAGCGTACTATTAATTATTTTGTTTTTACAGAACTACTTTTTTGTAGGCTAAGAGCTATAGCTTGTTAAGTTAGAAAAAAAGTTATTTAGCAATAAAAAAGCTACTACTATAATAGTAATTGTTAGACCTAGTAGAATAGGCAAGTTGTAACTTGCGCTTAAGGTTGTATATAGAATAAAGTAAAATAATAAAAACTACTTAGTTTTTTAAATAGACGTAAGTAACAAAGATAGTCTTTACTAGTTGTGTATAAGTATAGCGCAGAAGCTTAGTATTCTAGGCTAAGATAATAATTAAGCTAACAGAAAGCAGCTTATAAAATACTATATAGTAGAAATTGGTACGTAACAAAGCTTACTAATCTTTAACAACGTAGAGCATACTACTTTATAATCTAGTATGTAGCTTAACTATAATAGAAGCTATAGACTTAGCTAACTATCTACTATAGTTTAAGCTATGCTTTATTATTCTTACAATATATAATAATAATACAGCTTAGGCGCTTGCTTTACAAAACGTTATAGCACTATAAGAGCTAATACTAGATGCAGCGCTAAAGATACTACAAGTCTGCTTAGAGAGGTTACTTGTAAACACTAAGTAGTAAGAAGCTAAGCACTTACTAAAAGAGCTAATATGTCTATCTTTAGTAGTTATGCAAACGGCGGCCTGTATAAAAGCTAGTAGTATAATAGTGTAAGAGTACTAATTATAACTAGATAACTATAAAAGACTTTCTACTAAGTACAGAAGTAAGTTGTCTAAAGCTATACTATAAGATTCTAGCGTAGAAGCCTTTATAGCTAATGCGCTGTTTCTCTCTATAGATCTAATTAGTTGTAAGTATGCATCTACTATAGACTGTCTGTTTCTTGCTATATACGTAGATTAAAAGGATATCTTGCTTAACTTTCTAGAGGCAGCCTTAATGCAAGCAAAAGAGAATACTATTAAAGTGCTTAATAAGTATACGCTTGTTATTAAGCAACCTGCTAAGTCTACGCTTAATATTTACTAGCTTGTCTACTAAGCTCTTTGCAAGCAGCTGCAAGTGTAGAGATAGTTTGTATAGTAGACTTACTGCACTATTATATAGCTGCTGCGTGTGTTTCTAGACACAAGTAATAACAGTAATAAAAGCAAGTAGAGACAACTGCTTTTATATGCCTAGTATGCTTTGTCGCATAGCCTAGCGGATAATAATAACAAAGAAAGATTATAGCTTACATCAAAATATGCTACGTCTCTGTTTAATAATAGACAGTTTAATAAAGCGGAAGAGCTATTAATGCAAATAACGTAGACGTACAAGAGAGTGCTTACTAATAAGCATTCTCTAACCCTAAGAAGCATAGACAGCCTAGCATTAACCTACTAGAACTAAAGGCGATAGAAGGAGTTTAAAAAGCTGCAGGTGCATGTAATGTAAACAAGCAAGAGAGTGCTTACGAGTAAGCATCCTTACACGCTAGATAGTATAGACAACTTAGCGGCGACGTACAAGAGACAAGGTTAATAGAAGGAGGTAGAAGAGCTATTTGTGCACGTGATGCAGACAAGGAAGAGAGTGCTTACTAATAAGCATCTTTAGACTTTAATAACTATAGGTAGCCTAGCAGCAATATACAATAGCTGAGGGCGATAGGAGGAGGAGGCTAAAGAGCTGTTAGTGTAAGTAATGCAGATGCGGAAGAGGATGCTTTCTAATAAGTATCCTAATACGCTGACTAGTATGCACAACCTAGCGATAATGTACAATAGCTAAGGGCGATAGAAGGAGGCTAAAAAGCTGCAGGTGCACGTCTGCATTACATGTAAGAGAGTGCTTGGTGATAAGTATCTCTACACGCTAAACAGCATGAGCAGCCTAGCGACAACGTACAGAAACTAGGGGCGATGGAAGAAGGCTGAACAGCTGCAGGTGCACGTAATGCAGATAAAAAGGAGAGTGCTTAGCGACGAGCATCTTGACACACTGGCTAGTATGACTAACCTAGCGGGGACGTACACGAAACAAGGGCGATAGAAGGAAGCAGAAGAGCTAGGACAGGAAGCGGTGCAAGCGATGAAGAGAGTGCTTACAGACAAGCATCCTGACACGCTGAAGAGTATAGACTACCTGGCGGGGACGTACATAAACTAAGGGCGATAGAAGGAGGCAGAAGAGCTGCAAGTACATGTAATAGAAATAAACAAGAGAATACTTACTAATAAGTATCCTAACACGCTAGCTAGTATGCACAACCTAGCGGCGACGTACAAGAACTAAAGGCGATAGAAGGAGGCAGAAGACCTAGAGGTGCACGTACGGCAGACGAGGAAGAGAGTGCTTAATTACTAAGAAGCATCCTAGCACGCTAACTGGCATGCATAGTCTCGCTTTCACGCTGCAGTCGCAAGCCTGTCACGAAGAGGCTTTTGCATAGATAGAAAGATGCTTTCAGCTGCGTGAGCAGGTTCCTGGCAAGGAACACCCTAATACACAGTTATCGCTTCACATACTTAACAGCTAACGAGCGGAGAGTAAGTAAGTTTATAATTAGGAGATAACTTTATTATTCTACCATGATCTGTAAATCGTAAATTTGGATGCTGCAACCGCTATTCAGAAATAAGAGCTGTTTGAGGTAATAAGCTTCACTTCCTAGCCACAGCACGCGGGGTAGACGCGCAAATATCTCAGCACGCTACTGCAAGTCGCCGTGTACTAATAGCGGCTAAAGACGCACAGCCTTTTGGACGCGTTTTCATGAATTTCTAACCTACGCGGTGAAACCGCCGGAATATATCCTTATTACCCTAAATCAACCTTTAAGACTGCAGTCTCAATCTCTGCTATCCCAGCCTCCTTCCTAGCCCGCCGAGCTCTCCTTGGACATGTGCTGTTACAAATAAACAGGGGAGTGCTAGAGGAGAGTTAGAACACGACGTTTATAGAATGAGCAACAGCACAGTTAATAACACGTTTTTTAGCGTCAGAGACTGACGCGTTTAGAAAACAAGAGCTGCAAGATAGATACGCATCGCGCATGTCTGTATTTAAGAACACTAGTGGCAATGCGAGGGCCCGGAAGAGAAAGCGTCCCGTTACACCGTGCGTCCCGGCACGCTTGGATTGACATTACCGAGGTGGACGGCGTAACGCCCGTCACGGCGTAACGCCCGATTTTAAACACCAAAACTACTACAAAAGTTAAGTAAATTAAGGCTAATAACTTTTCAACTAATACATATTTTAAAAAATATATAATACTAAAGATATACAACTTTTCAAGCTCTATAGATCTAGAATTTTACTTTCTCTAATTTTTTTAATATAAATTTTTTTCCAAAAATACTTAAATTTAACTACATTATCTTACTTTCTTTTAAACTTCTTATAGTAGATATTAAGTTTCTCTTTAACTTTAATATTAGATATTTCTTAAATATATTAGTTAAATAAAAAGTTATAAAGAAAAATAAATTTAAAAGAAAAGTTTAAAATGTTAAAAACTTTTTTTCTATCTAATATATCTAAGAAATCTCTAATACTAAAGTTAAAGAGAAACTTAATATTTACTATAAGAAGTTTAAGAAAAAGTAAATCAAAGTAATTAAATTTTAGTATTTTTAGAAAAAAAATTATATTAAAAACATTAGAGAAAGTAGATCCTGGATCTATAGAGCTTAAAAAGTTGTATATCTTTAGTATTATATATTTTTTAAAATATTTATTAGTTAAAAAGTTATTAGCCTTAATTTACTTAACTTTTGTAGTAGTTTTGGTGTTTAAAATCGGGCGTTACGCCGTCCACCTCGGTAGTACTTTGCTCAGGACACACTCTTCGTATATCTTTCTGTAGCCTAGCTGATTCTTAGATACGTGCGTTAAATCTTTAGCACATCCAAGGCCGCAGTATATGCTGGCAGCGAATTGTAGTATTGCCAGCCAAGTAGGAATTTACAGGCGGCAAGATAAAGTGCAAAGAAAGCTTAGACATTAAGGACTCTATTCTAAGATTCTTTGCGCCTTTAAACTGTAGTTAACCTTGTTGTAGTAAGAAGCACTACTAGTATGCCGCTGCGCAGAGTTTTCCGCTACGCATAAAAAGATAGTAGATTATATCCTAGATGCTAGCAGCAATTATAAGAACTTTTAGAAGACGTAGTTCTATAAACTTTCTTAGTATGTTATTGTAAGTACTTTTTGTCTACTAGCAACACTTTATAAAAATTATAGCTAAGACTCTTGCTACTCTTAATGTTCTCTAAGTGCTTTTGTCTAAAATATTTAGTAAGATTGCCTAAGGTGCTAAAAGAATATATACGCTGTGCTAGCGGCAGTCTTTTGTTGCTAAGGTAAAAAAAACTTATTTTTAGTCTTTCTTTCTTGTACACTAAAACTTTAGCTACTTCTAATGCTTTTTTATTATACCTTAGCTATCTCATAGTAAATAAAGCAATATTCTTACTTTAATCTGCTTTTTAAACTTGGTACATTCCCTCTTTTTTAATTCTATAGTATAAGTTAACTGTAAAAATAGCCTTATTACGCCTATCTATTTTCTATTCTATAGTAGTCTTTAGTTTTAACAAGATTCAGTTAGCTAGCTCTTCTTAAGCTAGGTGTATAACATTATAAATTAGCTCTAAACTATTAATAGCTTCTGAGCTAGCAAGCTGCTGCTTAATATTACGTATAGGCTATTTAAACTTCTAGTATTCCTTAACAGCTTTAAGAAGAGCGTGCTATTAACGCTGTCTCTTTTAGCTAATCTTTAAGATAAGCAAATTATACTTAAGGTATTTAGTTATATTAAGTACTTTACGCTTTAGTTAGTCTTATTAGTTAAGTAGGAAGCAAACAAATAAGTTTTTATTTATAGATATAAACTATTCCTGCGTAAGTTGTTATAGCTAACAAAAATTAATCAAATAGCTTATAGTATAAGCTACTTGTATAAAAGCTGTCTAGAGCTAGATGCCTTGCACGACAGCCTGCGTATTAACTATAGTACAACATAAGAGGTAATGCTTTAAGAATATTAATATACTAGTATAACTGATTATTAGGTTCTGCATAGCCTTACTAATATTACCTATGCACTACATTAATACTATATTATGCACTACATACTGTGTATAAACTAGGTCCTAGGACTTACTATTCTTATTAAACGCCTTCCCTCTAGCATATCTTAAAGAATAAAAACAGGTAACTTAAGCAAACCTTGTAACCTTGCCTAAGGTTTAAACTTATAGCAGCAGAGTAGGGTAGAGAAAAGGCTTGTAAGGAGAGATATTCTAGCCGTGCACAGTTCTTGTTGCTTTCCGGAACACAAGAATATTATCTAATATATAGTTTAGGTGTAATAGTAGCTTATTGCGGCCTTGCGGAATTGTAATCCTGCTAAGCTGCTTTAGAGAGGTTAGATTGTAGGCTGCAAACGCCCGATTGTAGAATAGCAGGCTAAGGAGAAAGACGTATAAACTAAAGAGGAGCGTCTTGTTGTACATAATTTCTAGAAGAAAGAACGTATTTTTTAGGCAATATTTAGTAATTATACAAGTTCTTTTATAGGAAAGATAATTACGTACAAGTCTTTAATACTAAGGAACTTCTTTGTAAACTTAAAGGTAAACTTAAGCAATACCTAATAAGGGCTACCTGTTGCAGATTAAGCTACTCAGCTGTTTCTCTACAGAATCCAGGTGCTTAAATCATACCTGGGATCTACAATCAACCTACAATCAATTGATTACTAGGAGCTATTACGCTACTAGTATTTCTTATCATTATTATCAATTGATTGTTGTGATCAATGACGTTTATGATTACGCAATCTACTATAGATTACGCAATCTACTACGCAAGCTATTGCGTAATACAGATCTTTCTAGAATGCAAGTTACAGGTATATATAGACTGTAGTTTAGCAGATAGTTAGGAATTAAGACAGCAAGACAAAAAAAGAAAGACAAGACAATTAAGACATTAAGATAAGTCTACAATTACTATCTTCTACAACACTGTCTTCCCCTAGTCTCTATTATTTTATTCTTTTATCCTTATTCTTCACCCTGCGCACCTCCTCCTTAATCTCCAATAAGTTATAAGCCTGGATTAGGCTGCCTCTGAGTCTACTACGAACAAGTAGAAGGCAGAAACCTCTACCTCTAAGTCGATAGTAGAACAAGCGACCACATAATCCGCAACAGGTTATATACCTAGAGATCAAATCCGCAACACTACCTTCTAGATCCTGTAAAAGCGTAACTTTTATATGCTAATAGTAGAGACTAAGAAGAGCTTGAGGCTAATTCGCTGTAAATCTACCTAGTTGCAGATAGAGCTAGGCCTATATCCTATAGCGTCTGTGTAGATATCTTTTTTTAGTAGTTACTAGGTTAGTTTGCAGCACTTAGGCCAAGTTCTTAATATATATGTAAGCCTTGTCTTAACCTATTTTCTTTAGCCTATGCTTTTTAGTTAGCTTCTTTAGTACCTGATAGCTAAATTAGACATAGATACTAATATAGACGTGCAACTAAAAAGCTAGCTCTTAGTACCTTATGCATACTTTAGCTAATCTTTTTATCTAGTCTTGCACTAGTTGCTCTCTTATACACTAAGCAGAAAACCTTCTAATATATCTCTAGAGAGCTAGCAGACTTTGTCTTTTAGCATCTTCTTTTTTATTTTCCTTTACGCTGCTTAAGCAGCTAGTTAAAAAAAATATAAATAGGGTAGCAATTAATACAATTTAGTAGGCGCGAAAGTATTATTTCCTTAGTATACTGCCCTAGCATCTATGCTAGAGTTAGGCTATGCGATCTAACGCAAACTACAATAGAAATAGAGAATATACTAATTCTACTAATCTTCTATATAATTTAGTTGACAGGTACTGCTCTTTTTGTAGTCTTCTTTTACGTACTCTTCTTTGTTAAAAGTCTTAAGTTATTAAATATAATACTTAGGCAGATAGTTGTTATTAGAGAAAATATATGGTCTATTCTTATTGTTCTTATTAGCAAATGCATTAGCGTATAATAAATTAATATCTGGATTAACATTATTACTTATAGAATTAGAATATTTACGTTCCTTAAGTAAAGCTCTAAGTTTGAATAAAAATTAGAGAACTACTTAACTAACAAACGTTATTACATGTTGCTATAGTCTTTTAGCTAGTAAAAGTATAATAGAGAAAAAACCTACTAAAAGAAAATGAAACTTAAAAAATATAAGAATAAAGCTTAGAAAGCATAAAGAGAAGATAAAACTAGACGTTCTATTTTTATAACGCTCTAGGAAGTTAAGAGAGGGGACTTAAGTACTTCGCTAGCAAAAGAGCTATAGCTAAAGTTAGTGCTATAGGCTGTAAGCGTAGGTTACAAACATGCTTGCACCTTTATAGCTGTGTCTTAAACAGCAATAGAATTAGAGCTCTTAATACATATGCTAACTAAAGCAGGAAATCTAAAGAGCAAGTTGCCTCTAGCCCCTGTTAGCAAGATTAGAGAGGTTTTGCGGCAAATCGCTCTCTAGAAACAACGTTACAAACCGCCAGAATCGGCTACAAAAACGCCGTTGGATTGTTTAAAAGAGTTTAAAAATTTGCCTGCTAACTAGGTTCTTAAAGTTAGTTTTCATATCTAGATAAATAATTAGCCTGCTTTTACTTAGTTAGAGCACTTGAATACTCATATAAAAAGCTATACTATAAGTAAGTCTTAATTACTTATTATTAATAGCTATAAAAGCTACTATTTTTATAAATTTAGAAATCTTTATTAAAAAAAAATTTGTTCTTTTTAGATACTTGTGCACTTATTTTACTTATTATAGCTGTTTAATTTTTTTTAAAGGTATCAAAGGTGGTGGTTGTTGTTGTAGTTAAAATGGGTTTTCCAAAAAAGTAAAAAGCAGCTGCCCTCTACTAATTAGTCGCAAAAGTTAAAAAAAGATTATATATAGTTAACGAAATTCAAACGGTGAGTAGATAAGTTCTAGGAGGAAAGCTTAGACTACTAAGCGATAATTAGGGTTAAAAAATTTGCTAAGGTACTAAAAAACGATACTAGTTAAAACGTGTCTAACGGCGATTGCTAGCCTATAGCTAACAACAGGATTATAGTAGGATTGCAATAGAATTGCAACATAATGTAATAGAGGAGGGAAAGGACACGTACGTACCGCAGTAGGAGCCTGTAATACTTTATAAAGCTGCTGCTTCTTACTTACTGCTTCTTATCTTTTAAACAGCACTGTATACAAATAATTCGCATATAATACGCTGCACTATAATATAGCGTACAACCTCCGCAATAAGTATCTCCTTAACCTTAACTCTTATCTAAAGATAGGAAGCTTTCCTGTTATACACCTAGCCCCTAAACTAGTCTAGCTTAAGCTAATTATGTAGACACCTAAGTTTATTAAGTATCTATAAACTTAGCCTCTTTAGGACTTTACAATTATATCTCTTATAAATAACTTTAGAATCTGCAATATCTTTATATACAAAAAGAATGTTAAGCCTTAACTTAGCTAGTTATAGAAGGAATACAAGATCTATAGGGTGTTTGCTAATACTAGCAAAGTACTTAAAATGCTCTACTTTAGTATTCCTCTCTTCTTGTTAATTGTGCATAGGCTAAGTAAAGAAACTATTAACTAGTTAGGCTAGCTGTTGCATAACGTTAAAATAGTAATAGAGAAGAAAGAGGTAGGAAAAAAGAAGTAGGCGTTCTATTATTGTATATATAAGTTAGAAAGCAAGACAATAATAGTGCTGCTTCTTTAATTCGTCTAAGAGTACCTAGAAGTAAAGCCTTAATATAAGTAGGCAGCATAGGCAGGATAAGGCGCGTTAAGTTAGCAGGCAATTCGCGTCTTTGTCTTGCTTTTCTTTGTTTCTATCTAAACATGCGACACACTAATTACGTGCCAGTAATGCTAAATAAGGGGGCATAAGCCTAGATACCTGTTGTTAGCAATAAATCTTTTTACTAAAATAGTGTCTACAAAATGTGTGGTTACATCAAAAGGTTGTCTTAAAAGGCCGAAGCCAATAGCTGTTTAATATTGCTTGCTTTTTACTGCTAAAGCGTAAGTATAGTAATACTATTTTAGGCTTAGTACGTAACTATACTTACTATATTAGTAAAAAGACTTTCTTGCTAGCTTTTAAAGCTATTTTGAAGTAGTTTATTATTAAAAAAAAATTAAGCTTGCTTTAAAGGCGCTAGTCTAGTTTTGTATAATTTATAAGCTATATTATCTAAGCTTAACATAGTAGTGCAAACACCATATTAATTACTATAATAGATAGCTATGTAGTAGGCATAAATACTACGTAACGCGTATAAAATTTAAGTTTAAATTAGTTTTATTTAAAAGAGTATAAAAAAGCGCTGTAGGTCTTTTACTAATTTACTTACTATGTAAATTATATTGTTAAATAAAAGGGCTTCGTAAATAGCATATAAGATAGTGCTTTTAATAATAAAAATTACCACTTCTTAAGTAGCTTTTAATAAGTTAAATAAGTGTAAGAGTGATTAGCAGTAATATATATAAAAAAACAAAACTTTTACTATAAGTAAAGTATAAAAAGTATTAGCTAAATAAGTAAATAATAGTTATATTAGTAGTAAGAGTGCATGAAAGAGAGTATAAGAAAAAAGGTAGTATAAGCGTTGCAAATAGACTAGACACAACATTTATACTTATATAGTTAAGATAGATAGTGTAAGTAATAGTAGTAATTTTAATAATCAATTTAGTATATTGCAATAGTTTATTAACTATAATAAAAGTTTGTAATAACGTGTTGACGTTAAAGCGCTAGTGGGGTGCAAGCTATTCGCTTATAAACCACGTTAACTATTTAAAAGTAAAGCTAACTAGTTTCAAGTTATATAGATTGTTAATTAATTCTTTTATTTTTTGCGCTAATTTTCTTGGCTGGCATGCAGAGCTTTATGCTAGCTTAAATATTGCCAATTAAGTAGTTAGACAGTGTCAACTCTTGGCACGACCATGGTCAGTTGGCATGTATGCACGGTTGCAGTCGTCATCAGCGCACCTGGCCAAAGCGCGCCTGAGATGTTGCATGTGCAAGCCCCCGCTCACCACTCAACCCCCTCACCTAAAAGACGGTCTGAACTATCGCTGTCGCATCTAATCTGCATGTTCCACTGTGCAATCGGTCGCAGCAAACATTTGTGGGAGAAACGAAGCAACAGATAGGATGCACTCGTCTGCTCAGATTTTGATTTGGCGTCTGAGCGGCAGGAAGGACAGCACGCTAATTTTCCCGCTCGTCTCCTGCTGCACATCGCATCTGCCATCGAGCACACGACCCACTCCATCATGAGCATCTACAATTCCATCTGCACGACTCTGTCTTTTCTTGGTCTGATATGGGTGCCAGCCACGCTGCTTTGTTGCTTGCCATGGATCCAGAAACGTTAGAAAGCACCTGACCTGACGGTTCAACAAAGCCCCGGCCAACGCTAATCATGTCAGAAATGCTGTATCTCCATAATTTCACCTTCTTCCCAGGCAAATGGCTGACACAGCCCGAAAGAGCGGGATTCCTGAGTACGTCGGCTCCTCTCGTCCTCCATGGAAGAACTTTGCGCCACAAGGGTTCTTGGGCTTACGCGATCAGAAAACCAGGTCATCCCCTTCTGCATCACGTCCAAAGACGGAGAGCGGCTTTTCGCCTGGCTTGTAGCTCCCTTGGGCATTTATGCTAGGCATGCCGACGCTTTTATCAAAGAGAAGACGGGCACCAAGATAGAGGATGCACTGGCGTGGAAACTGCTGCGCGACAACCCAGAAGCCAGACTTCTCATCTACTTCCATGGCAACTCTGCTACATTAGCACAGGAGCGCCGCACAGTGGAGTACCGATCGTACTCTGCTGGAGCATCTGAGAAGATATTTGTTTTGGCGTTCGACTACCGCGGCTTTGGCATCTCAACAGGCGACCCCTCGGAGAGTGGCTTGCTGAACGATGCAGAGGCGGTAGTTGACTGGGCTTTGAACACTTGTCTTATACCACCAGAGCGGATTGTGCTTCTCGGACACTCACTAGGAACGGGTGTTGTATCCGGCATCGCACACCGTTATGCGACCGGTTCCGGCATCGAGTTTGGAGGCCTCATTCTGTGTGCGGCTTTTACAAATGCCGGTAGCGCATTCTCGTCGTATTCGATCGGTGGCCTGATTCCCGTTCTTGCGCCAGTAAAGATGTTCCCTGCCTTCCAAGCCTGGTTTGCCCGTAGAATGGTAGACACCTGGCGAAGCGACGACCGATTGGCGACAATGGCGCGTAAGTTGATGAAGAACCCGTTAGTATTGCGGGGCCATCTCGGGAGTTTTACAAAGTCCAGAATTACTCAGATCTGTCTGTTCTGATACTGATAGATTGAGCAGGAACTTGCTCGAGGTTCAAGTTGGTCCTTGTTCATGCCGAGAGTGACCAGACCATGCCATGGCACGAAACGGAAGCGCTCTTCCAATCGACACTTCGGGCCGCCAAAGACGCGAGTCCTAATGAAGACAATATCAATAGTCCGGATGTCGTGGATCTGGGCGGAGCCGGTAGACAAGAGGTTTGGCAGAGCAGTTCGCGCAGCATCTCAAAGACGATTGCTATGCACGGCGGTACGTACTCGTCCTGGCAGTCTGATCCTTCAAGCTGGGCGCTTGCTTGCAAGTTGCGCGTTTCGCCTATTGTCAGATGAGATCGGGTCGCCCCACACCCGTCTAACGAGGTCGATACACTTTGCCATCCTTCATTTCCTGGCTTCAACGGCTCAATGAAGCACATGGCAGAGAGCATGAAACCAATGGCGCGCTCTCAGGAAGGCCTTGATTTCACACAATGCAGACGTCTACCCCACACGTGGTAATCAGGGTCGGGCTAGCCTTGTACCCATGCGGTCATCGCCGCGCCTTCCGGTCCCGCTAGCTGGAAACAGGGCTAACGCTTGGTGCTAGGACACAACACGTCAATGACATGGTCGCCTGTAGCGCTCACGATCCTTCAGGCTTTTGGGCTCACGGCTGATACGGCATGAGTGTAGGCTTTGTCAAACACATCAGATGCCGCGCCCTGGAGATCAGGGCGAGTCTCAGATGCTTTGACGCCCCAGTGTCAGGCGGGTATATCTGGATAGCTCTAGAATGTTAATGGATTATTCATTCACCATTCACGAACAGCATCGCACGCCCAGGGCATTCAAGCTACAGCATCCGTGAGGAGACCGACTACTGGAGAATCGGCTTCGCACCAAGAGTGTAGCCGAAGTCTAGTGTGCGAACGCGCAAACGCCACGGGTTCCGACTTCTCGGCATGGCTGCCATGTGCGTCAGTTCATTCTCCACTACTCATGACGTCTCCACGGGTGGCTCATCCAGACCCGCATACAAAGCGCTTTACCAGCAACTTTCATCCTTTGTGTTTCAGCACTTATACATTGTTCCAGACACTCTTCCCGTTCAACTGTCGCTTCACAACCCTCCGTCCACCGTTCGCACGAGTCACTTCCAAATCACTTGACTACTTTCAACTAAGACTTCTTCTTAGCATTGACATTATACTATAACACCGAACTCATCGTCGCCATTTCGAACATCGAGCCCTCACCCAACCCACCAAGATCTTACAACAAACATGCCCGCTATTGCCCGCCTCCAACCACGCATCGTGGAAGATTCCGAGGGGAACGGCGGAATCTCAGCAACAGCCATCGCCCTCATCGTATGTCTCGGCCTTGTACCATGTATCATCTTGATCTGGGCAGTTTGCTACCTCTTCTGGGCATACCCTTACGACCGTAACTGCTGCTGCATGAAGCGAAAGCGTCGCCCAGAGCCCCAGAGTGTGCTGAATCAACCACCCATGAGCGAAGAGACGCTGTATGAAAAGCCTGGTGTCCCACCTCCACACGGACCTGTTTCCACTCAGACTAGAACCGATACATGGAGCGAAAACAACACTGGACGTCTGCACAAGCAACAGAGGCCTGACAGTGAGGTCGACGCAAGAGGTACGCGCATGAGCATGAACAGCGTCATCAGTGCCAACACTGTCACCTACGCTCAGGAGCCCAAGCCATTTGTCTGAGGACTGAATGATGGAAAACGACACCGCAAATCCCCTCACCAGCAAATCCTCTCACGAGAATTGTATGACTGGCGGAACCACTACGACGCAGCCGCAGCTAGTCTGACTGGACTGATGGCATCTTGACGTCACATAAAGATGATCTACAACTCAAAGATCAGCTAGCGAGTTTGAGATGATGAATGACAACACGCCCAAGAATCACAGACACAGCAAGGTCAATATCACAAAGACTCAGCAAAGCGGCTGCGAGTTACAATAGCAGCGCTTATAGCACGCTTTACCTTCCGCGATGGGCATGTGAAGACGACGAAGAACGCGCTGTGTCAAGGACCAGGAACAGGGTCGAAACCACATGGACATGAAGATGTCGAGTGTACACTATAATGCTTGCATGCATACGACATATTCGCATCTGGGTTGCAGTTCGTAGCATCTTACTTGACACGAAGTTATGATAAATGATAATGAACCAATCTCATGGTCCGTAACGAACTTGCTATTTCGATGAGCCTAGTGAGAATAGTGGGGATGATGCAGTCGGCGGCTTGAAAATGGCGACATGCAAGTCAGTCTTACAGGTCACAGGACCCAAACGACATCCGCCCAATCGCGGTGTGGCGGGTCTGAAGCGTTTGACAGGTCAAAGGGTCTTACCACACAGGATGCCGGCGGTGGGTGTTGAGGTTCGCTGCCCAGGTGCTCAACATAACCTTTGTAGTGGGGTGGTGGGCAGACATATCAGTCGCGACGTCCCAAATCATGTCCCCTATTTCGGAGGTGAATCTCTACCAAAGTCTTTAATGCTCACATCAAATCAGCTCCCTCCATCCAGCGCATTCGTATTGGAGCGGAGACGGCGAGAGTGCTTGTCCGCCAGGCGCAGCAGACGTCGGCGTTCCTTAACTCCGCGTCGCAATCGCGTTGCCGCCACCGTAAACCCGTCCAGAGGCTACGTCAACATATCGCACCAAAACGAATTCGTCGCAGGCGGCGCCTCCAAGGCGCTCTGCGACACGACACAAATACCGCCACCATTCCACCTTTACAGGACTCTTCGCGTTCCTTCTTTCTGTCTTTCCAAGCATCGTTACTTTCTGCGCGTCTGCGAATGCTCCGAAGTTACCTAGCCCGACCCAGCGCCCGAAGCGTCATACATACAAGTGTGGGATTCGGCGGCGCGAGTTATATCAGCTTGAGTCTGAGCACGCCGATTAGAATTGAGAGTAGAGGGAATACGACCATGGCAGGGCAGGACAGCGAAGAAGGGAGACAGGGCGGTCAGCAGGCCATGCTGGCGAGCCAACGCGCAAAAGAGCAGGGAGAGGCACAGACCAGATTCTCCAAATGGTTCCCTCTGTCAGCCAAGTCGGGGTTTGAGCAGTGGTGGGCGGGATTATCGCCTATGGCGTGAGTGAAGATCCAACGAACTGCACGTGAGATGTATTCTGACTTTGTCTGTCAACCTCCAGAACGGAGCATCGTGTCCTCTCCTTCATTCCGCATCTCCAGAGCCCACCGACACATACGCAGACAGGCTCCGCGCCTGCATCAGCCGTCCCGTCCTCGATAGATCTCCATGCGCCACCAAAGCATCCCGAAGATCAGACCATCACGAACACCACCAACGACCCGTACGGACCGCGAAGATGGAATTCACAAATGGTTCAACTAAGTGGCAAGGATCGTGCGCTGAACGAGTTCTCTGTGGAGCGACTGGGTGAAGAGGTGGAGAATAACCTGGTCATGCTACATGGTTACGGTGCTGGACTAGGCTTCTTCTACCGCAACTTCGAGTCGTTATCGCGCGCCGAAGGCTGGAAAGTCTTTGCGCTGGACCTTCTCGGCATGGGCCGGAGTAGTCGGCCAACCTTCAAGATCCACGCCAAAGACAAGGAGGGAAAGATCTCAGAGACTGAGTCGTGGTTCGTGGATGCGCTCGAGGAGTGGCGGATAAAGAGGGGTCTGGACCGCTTCACGTTGCTGGGACACAGCTTAGGAGGGTATCTGGCTGTTGCTTATGCGCTAAAGTATCCGGGACATCTTAACAAGTTGATCCTTGCATCTCCAGTTGGTTTTCCTGAAGACCCGAACGCCGTCGATGAGGAGATGCCTGATCCGAAAGATTCGAGCATGGCGAACGAGTTTACTCAGGATGCGGCCGAGACGAACCAGAGTGGTGTAAAGCCATCGACAGCGGACAATAATAACTTCATGAACCAGAGGACGAATAATGGTACGTTCAACCTTTAGGGGAGTCGATGGACATGGCTAAATATTTTGGCAGCGGACACTACAAAAGACGCTAAACAGCCACCGAGGAGACGGCTGCCGTGGTGGCTGTCCTCTCTCTGGGAGGCCAACCTAGTCTCACCCTTCACTTTTGTTCGTTGGTCAGGGCCTCTCGGTCCTCGTCTGGTATCAGGCTGGACGTCACGCCGGTTCTCGCAACTACCCGAGGAAGAGGCACAAGCCCTGCACGACTACAGCTACGCTCTGTTTCGCCAACGGGGTAGTTCCGAGTATGCGCTGACCTACCTGCTCGCTCCTGGTGCATTTGCCCGCAGCCCGATGATTCGAAGAATTCAAGGCGTTGGCAGGCAGTGGATCCAAGCGCATGATAGGCCTACCGTGGACGGTGATACCGCTGCTAGTCCTAATGCACAACGCGAGACAGGCTACCCGGTCATTTTCATGTATGGGGAGAACGACTGGATGGATGTCGCTGGTGGCTTCGCGGCTGAAGAGAAGATGAAGCAAGAGCGCGAGCGGATCTTAGCAAATGCGTCTGCGGACGAGCAGAAGAATGACCATGGTGTAGGCAAGGTGGTGATCATCAACAAGGCCGGTCATCATGTGTACCTGGATGGTTGGGAGCAATTCAATCGCGTCATGTTGGAAGAAATGAACGAAGTAAGACGGAGAGAGCAAGGGCGGAGTCGTGCATAGGTGTCTGCGCATTAGATGGGTTGCATGGTTTGGGCGTTTGGTTTATGGATAGTGTTGCGAGTCTGGGCAGCTGGATCATGCTAGCATATCTTAGTATAGAGCCTCTTCAACTAAAGGCATTCTTGTATCAACACTTCCTTGTTCCTCTCACACCGGGACCCACCAGTCTGCTTGATTTGCACCAGTGAATGGACCCCTCACTTCCGCAAGACGATCTCACATGAGCCCCTGCATACTTCACCCCCCGCTCCGTCCCGTCCATGTCGTTCACTACTGCGGGCCCAAGGACGTTGTCACCCGTTGCAGTGAAGGAAGACACGCATGGCCTGCCTATACAATGCTAGGATTGTGGGGTAAGCAGGTCTGCCAGCAATCCATGTCTTCACCGCCCCGGCTAAGCGAGCAGGTGCATCATCGGAGCGACTGACCGACTCCGTGCCGGGTACACAGCATTCGATATAGGCACGGGAATCCCTCGTACGCGACTCGTCTGACGATGGTAGAGAGAAGAAGTCACGCACAAGACAAGCATAGCATATCCGCACTGCCATCTTCATAGTTGGTGGCGCGTTCACATGACATTGCCAAACATACCGACAACAACAACACATTGTTTGAAGGTGGAGGAGGATTGATGGCGCCGCAAACACTCGATCAGATTGTCAAAGGGGCCCCGGCGCCGAGCACAAGCTTGAACAGGGTCGCCGAAAGCGTTGAGAGAGACCCGCCGCCATACTCTGCTTCTATCCTCACCAACGAACCCCACCATGCCAACGACCGCCTACCCACCATCAAGACCCCACGACCGCCCGTCCTTAGCGACCCGACTTCCCTCCTCCCCTCGTCGCCGCCGCAGATATATCTGAATCTCCTTATTCTCGAGGCAAGTCTTCGCAGCCAGTACCTCACCCTACGCGCCCGGCGGCGGCAGAACACTTTTGTCCTCACGCTGTTGGCGGTATGGATAGGCTTCTGCTTTTACCTATTGTGGCTGCGCCCGCGAGAGGATGGCAAAGGCATTGGAGGGTCGCAATACTGGCTCGTTGATATGCTGCAGAAGGTTGGCTTCATAACAGGCGTCGTCACCGCCCTGCTCTTTTGGGCGACTGGCCAGTGGGAAAGGGGAGTAAGATGGCCGCGCAGGTGGATCGGAGTCGCGAACCGAGGGCTGAGGGGCATGAATGCGAAGATTGTCGTGATAAGAGGACCGTGGTGGAGGGAGCTTGTGGAATGGGGTCATTTTGTTGTGCCATTCTCTGGTGGGCTGTGGGGTGGGGAGCAGGGTGGCAGTTCATATCACTTCATCAACGTTGCGCAGGAGAATAAGCACGCGTTGGACGGCGGCCGACCCCGCCATCGCATAGTAGAAGACGGAAAGGAATACGCCGAAGAAGACATTGCACCTGGAGGTGACTACATCAAGCTACTCCTCCTCCCGAAGCCCTTCACACCCGACTTCCGCCAAGAATGGGAAGCCTACAGAAACGAATACTGGGCCACGGAAAACGAGCGACGGGCAGAACTACGAAAACGCGTCCGCGCCCGACAACGCGAAATAGCAAGAGAAGAAGGAGGCTGGCTATGGTGGGCCGGCTGGCGAGGTTGGAAGCGCGCCCGCGGTCTCAGCGGACGAAGCGCCGACGTGGAAAAGAGCGGCCACCACCACCACGGCCGCAGCAATAGCCTCTCACATACCGGCTCCCGGAAACGACGACAAAGCCTGTTACAAAACGCCAGAGGAAGAGACGGATCGCTTTCACGTAGCTCATCGCGAAGCACAACACCCACCCCAGACGTCGACATGGACGGCCGCCTCCGCCCCACGGAAGGCCGCGAGCGCTGCTGGAGCAACACATCGCTTAGCACAACCACAAGTCGCAAGTCTTCGCTCCGCTCTAGCTCGACCATCACACAGGGCAACGCGCAGTCGGCAAGACAACCGCCGCAAAGACCCAGCGGTGGGTCGCGACCCAGTACGCCTATTGAGGGGAGTCTGCCGTGGCAGAGCAAGAGGGCTAGCACGTTGAGTAATGCGTCGAGCCTGAGTGAGATGGAAGAGGATGGCGGTTATGAAGCTGCGACTGAGGGGAAGAGGGACACAAGGCCATCCCCTAGGCCGACGGGCAAGCGGCGGAGTAGTCGTGAGGGTGGGAGTGGAAGGGCGGAGAGCGCCTAACCCTTTGCTTTTGGGGAAGTGGTTTGGATTGTACAAATGGGTTGACGCGCTTATGCATATATGTTTCTGGCTATGTTTTTATGAGAACTTGTGTGGGGGGATTCTTTTTTTTTCTCTCAAGCAGCGAGCGTTTTTTGGTAGCGAAGCGAGTATTTAGCATGATACGGAAGGACTGTTGTATATAGTCACTCACCCGTGCTTTCCATGGACACATACTCCCTTTTAATCGATAGGCCTTTTTGAATAGAATCTGGTTCGGGTTCCCATGTCCGTTGCTATTGAAGTCGTAAACGTGTACTGTTTCTCCACGTTGAGCAAATATTTTTTCTTAAAGACTAGCTTTCTTTCCCTCACTCGAGATCTCGGGCATGAAGAGCGGATGGTTTTTACGGACGGACCGAGTGTCATGTAGTTGGGTGGGTCTTTGCTTGTCGTTCGAGTCGACTGTGCTTGAGTTTTATCGTGTTAGATAAACAAATTCACAATATGAATTAATTAAATTTTGGCTTCTTTAAAAGCAAGCATCCGGCCGGTTGGCGCAATGGTAGCGCGCAGCCCTCCTAAGGCTGAGGCTGTGGGTTCGAGTCCCACATCGGTCGCTCGTATCTTTTTGCTGTTTCTACTGTCATGACGGAAGGAAGCCCTTGTAGTGCTAGGGTGAGTGGGTGGAATGAATGAAGGGTTAGCACTCGCTTTTTGCTGTTTCCCGTGGAAGCTAGAGGTGGGGTAAGTAGGTAAGACTGATTATTACTATCGATACGATGCAAGAACTTCATTTACTGCTTGAGTAACAGGACAGGACATGTGCAAGAAAGGGTATGGTTTCTAGTTGGCAGTTATTTGTTTATTTTTTTAAGGTGTCAAGGGTGGTGGTTGTTGTTGTAGTCAAAATGGGGTTCTAAAAAAAGTGAAAAGCAGCTACCCTCTACTAATCAATCGCAAAAGTCAAAAAAAAATTGTGTGTAGTTAACAAGATTCGAACGGTGGGTAGATGAGTTCTAGGAGGAAAGCTTAGACCACTAAGCAATAATTAGGGTCAAAAAATTTGCTAAGGTACTAAAAAACAACACTAGTTAAAACGTGTCTAACAGCAATTGCTAGCCTATAGCTAACAACAGGATTACAGTAGGATTGCAATAAGATTGCAATATAATATAATAGAGGAGGGAAAGGACACATACGTACTACAGCAGGAGCCTGTAATACTTTATAAAGCTAAAGTTACTACTTCTTACCTACTACTTTTTACTTTTTAAACAGCACTGTATACAAACAATTTGTATATAATACGCTGCAATAGCGTGTAACCTCGATAATAAGTATCTCCTTAACCTTAACTCTTATCTAAAGACAGGAAGCTTTCCTGTTGTACACCTAGCCCTTAAACTAGTCTAGCTTAAGCTAATTATGTAGACACCTAAGTTTATTAAGTATTTATAAACTTAGCCTCTTTAGGACTTTATAATTATATCTCTTATAAACAACTCTAGAATCTGTAATCTCTCTATATATAAAAAGAATGTTAACGTGGTTCACAAGCGAATGACTTACCTAAGCGAATAGCTTACGCCCCACCAGCGCGGCGACTTCGCAACATCATCACAGCTCTTAATTGTAATAAATTAAAAATTATAATAAGCTAATTTACTCCTTAAATCTATTACTATTACTAGCATTATTAATTTTAACTGCATAAGTACAGGCGTTATGTCTAGTCTACTTACAACGCCTGCACTGCCTCTCCCCTTGCACCCTCTTTAACGCGCTCTTACTATTACTACAACTACTACCTGCCTGCTTAGCTAATACTTCTTATACCTCGCCTATAGTAAGGGTCTCTTCTATCTATACATATTGCTACTTGCAGCTCTTATACTTATTTAATTTATCTAGAGTTTCTTAAAGAGTAGTAATTTTCTTTATTAGAAGTATTATCTTATATACTATTTGCTAAGCCCCCTTACTTAACTGTGTAATCTAATTAGTAAGTAAATTAGTAAAAGACCTATAGCGTTTTCTTACGCTCTAATAAATAAAAGAAATTTAAGCCTTAACTTTACGTGCGTTGCGTAGTGTTTATAACTTCTAGGTAGCTACTTATTATAGTAATTATACTAGCGTCTGCAATACTATATTAAGCTTTAATAGCATAGCCTGTAGGTTAATAGGACTAGACTAGCGCCTTTAAAGCTAGCTAGGATATTCTCCTTTATAATAGACTACTTAAAAGTAGTTTTAAAAGCTAGTAGAAAGGCTTCTTTACTAATATAGCAAGTGTAGTTGCGTACTAAGCTTAAAATAATATTACTATACCTACGCTTTAACAGCGCGAAACAGCCTATATTAAGAGGCTATAGTAGGTAAAATAAGTGCGTAAGTATATAAAGAAGAATAATATTCTTCTTCTTATAAAGATCTTAAAAGTTAATACAGCAGTAGCTTTTATAGCTATTGATAATAAGTAGTTAATACCTACCTATAGTACAGCTCTTTGTATAAGTATTAAAGTGCTCTAACTATATAAGAGTAAGCTAATTATTAGTTTAGCTATTAGGACTTACTTTAAGAATCTAGTTAGTAGGTAAATCTTTAAACTAGATGTTAATTAGCACCTTGCTTGTAAAGATAATAAAAGGGGGTAGCTAGTAACTTAACACGCCTACGCCTTAGATTACAGTAACTTACTTATAATTACCTAGCTAAACCTACTTAGTTTTGCTAAAGCTTTCTAATAATATAACAACTAACTGTAATAAAATCTTGCTTATTATAAAGCCTGTCTTATTAACGTTGTAGATATTATTATCTATAATACTCTACTTCTCCTTTATTCTCTTAACTAAATTAAACTAGCGCTAGATAATTGCTAGGTCCTTGCAGGTAGCTTGCTAGTAATTATAAGGATAGCTCTAGTGTATATAGAGCTTTAAAGTTTACTTAATAAAGTTATTAACTTAGTTCTTACTAATACAGTTACTCTCCTGCTCCTATAAAAGTTTATTAGCTATTACTTAAACGTTAGCCTTTATAGGCGCAAATCCTTTTAAAAACTTATTAAGAACATACTTAACTATAGCCTTTTCTTCTAGTTCTTAAAGGCGCTTTAAGTTTAGTTTAATATTGTGTTAGGAGCGCTTTTTAGCACGTTAGTAAGATAAAGTTCTTTAAGGCACGTTGTAGATAGAGGTAGCATATTTTTAGCTTTAAACATGTTGCAATTAGATATTAAAAAGAGCAAGCTAAAGATCTAATTCATAATAAGTTAATAGATAGTTGCGTTGTTAAGACATAACGCGTTGTAGTGTCAACGTCAACGCGACGGTGGGGCATAAGCTATTCGCTTGGGTGAGCCATTCGCTTGTGAACCACATTAAGCCTTAACTTAGCTAGTTGTAGAAGGAATATAAAATCTATAAAATATTTACTAATACTAACAAAATACTTAAAATACTCTACTTTAGTATCCCTCTCTTCTTGTTAATTGTGCATAAGCTAAGTAAAGAAATTATTAACTAGTTAGGCTAGCTGTTGTATAACGTCAAAATAGCAATAGAGAAGAAAAAGGTAGAAAAAAAAGAGTAGGCGTTCTATTGTTGTATGTATAAGTTAGAAAGCAAAGTAATAATAGTGCTACTTCTTTAATTTGTCTAAGAGTACCTAGAAGTAAAGCCTTAATATAAGTAGGTAGCATAGGTAGGATAAGGCGCGTTAAGTTAGAAAGTAATTTATGTCTTTGTCTTGCTTTTCTTTGTTTCTGTCTAAACATGCGACATACTAATTACGTGCTAGTAATGCTAAACAAGAGGGCGTAAGCCTAGATACCTATTATTAGTAATAAATCTTTTTTTTTACTAAAAAGGTATCTATAAAATGTGTAGTCACATTAAAAGGTTGTCTTAAAAAGCTGAAGGGGCAGTTATTTGTTATCAAGGTGGGAGAAATTGGATAGGTTGATTTGTTATGCTTTTTTTCTTTTTCTTCTGGCGTTTTCATGGTGGTGGGTTTACATGTTCTGGAGCTTTCTCTACTTCCTAGAATTACCATGGCACCAACGATCATATACGATCTTGGCTGACTTGTGCAGCATGACAAGCGATATGGTACAGATAGAGGATAATGGCAGAACATGTAGAGGATAGAAAACAGGATTCGTGTCAAAGTCTTCAACTACGGACATTATCGTAATCTCCAAGCTTTTAGATAATCGTCAGTCAGCTAGCTGTCCTCGCAGGCTGATAAGATTAGGTCCACTTCTATAACACTCGCTAGACAGATCAAATTCTGAACTAGTGCTCGTATTCAAGTTTCAAAGAGACGTCGTTGGGAATATGATAGTAAAGGAGAGGAGACACCTTTATCTCAAAATGCTGCTTGGCGTTCTTTCACACTGGTCGCGGAAGTTGTGCTTTGGTGGGTGGGATGAACGTGATAGCTATCATCCAAAAGATACATGGCATCAAGCAGGCTCGCTGTACCGCCGATCTCCAACGTCGTTCCTGTGCTCCTCATCTCCCTGCAACGGCGGGCTCATCAGGAAGGCAGGGGTGACCGGTGTCGGTAACTCTGTCAAGTATATGTTTGTCATCCTGGTTCCAACAAAGGTCGTCCTCGGCGGGCCGCGCGATTCTCATTTGGTGTTGTTGCGATGCGCTGTTAGACATGCTGTTAGTGTACAGCCTCAGCGGCTACAAAAACGCCATCTGCACTCCGCCCCAGGCGCTGCAAGCCCTAAGAAGACAGCGAAGCCTGTTCATAAATAGACGACTGGATGAAGATAATAGATCAGTGAATGTCGAGCGTAGCTGACTGAGAATAGATGTTGCGCGAGCACGTTTATGAACATGAGAGAAAGCCATGAGTATCTAGGGACCGGTACCTAATCGCGGGGTCGGATCGTTTAGTCAGGCAAATAAGCCCTAACCCAAGACGGGGCAACGGATCAACGTCTCTTGTACAACACAACAAGCCTGACTACCAAATGACAAGTCAGCCTACTCGGTAGCATACTCACAGATACTGCGGTCGCTGTCAGCTTAGCGGCTGCAGCACCTCAGAACAGCTGGACCTGTAAGAAGGGAGTAAAACATGAGGGTCCACGTGTTCTCTAGACAAGACATTGTGGTGAGCACGCGTCTCGTGACATAGTACCTGCTCAGGCGTTTCTGTCAAAGCGAGCCTCGTGGGGGCCGGAGAAATGCTTTTGGTCATGCGGCAAAGGAGGGAGGGTACAGGCTGCATCGGTTGCGGAAAAACATTGTGACGCGCATTACGATGAAGGAGCCCGAGTGACATCAACAACGCGCGTCGGCAACAGGAGACGGGCGATCAGAGATGAAGATATTCTTGTGAAAGTCCATGGCAAATGGGCGAATGCGATGGGCTAGGATTAGGGTACCGGCAAAAACGGGCTTGTGCGTGGCCAGAAACACGACCGCCTCGAATCCTTGTTCTGCTCGAACCGTCGTATTCATCCAAGATTGCTCTTCGCCATGGTTTCAGTCTCGGCTGCTCCACTGAATTTCGCCCCCAGTCTCGACGGAGCGTTTTGCGTCCTAGAGATTGCTTGCTAGCCGAAACCGATGAATGACGACATGCTTGTCTCATCGTCTCGTTGGTGCGCAAAACATGCACCCGGCTCTGAGGCCCCCAATCGACGCGACTTGGTTGCCTTGACAGCAGGTGGGTCTTCATGTACAGCAGCGTGGTACACATGTAAAGAGCCGAGCATCGAGACACGAAAACAATGGGCTACAGGGGGTCGTGCTGCTGGTGCTATAGCGGTCCAGTTGATCCTGCACTCCAGGGACTCGAAGTTCCGCCTCGCGTCAAGTCGCTCTGGCAGTCGAAAGCTTGGCCAGACGACAAGTGCTTACTTGTTTCAGCGTGAATCCATCACCGCAACGCTGAAAATAGCGTCTGGGACGCCTTGTCATGGCCCGCAGTGGCGTGTGGGCACTGCAGGACTACTGTAGCAGGCCTTGGAGGCTTGGGTGCTACGCCTCCCGCCCCGGTTAATCTCGTTGCACGGCGCACAAGTGGAAGGGCCATTGGTCGCCAGAAAAGACGTCATCGACTAAGACACGGTAAAAGGCCCTCGGATCAAGCTTCTCTCGAACAAGCAGGAACGGGTGCCGATGACTAGCATGGCCTAGCACGCCCTGTGGTGGGCTTGCCATATGCAGTCAAGCACCAGGCCAGTGCGGGCCATGTGGCGTCACTGGCCAGTTATTTGCCTGCACTACGTGGCTCAAGATTGTGGAGGAGGCGCAACCGAGCAAGGGCGGCGACCGCGGTGTTTGTTGCTGGCTGCTGGGGCTGTGGCGACCTGGACTCACGCTAGCTGTTGTGCACTCGCCTGGTATAAGAGCTCTCAATTCGCCCTGATTCCCACTCCCCTCCCCATCCACCACTTACACCCTCTCCACATCCAAACAATCTACTTTCAACCCTTACCCACCCAAACAACCTCACCCAGCCCACCACCACCAAGATGCGTTTCTCTACCATTGCCACCGCCCTCGTCGCTGCCGGCGTTGCCAACGCTCAGATCGACTCCATCCTCTCCCGCGTCACCTCTGCTGTAGCCGGTGTTCCCTCGGACATCGCCTCCATCGCCAGCTCCATCGGCTCTGAGATCACTTCCGGTGCTGCATCCATCACCGGCGGAGCTGGCTCTGCTATCGAGTCTGCCGCTTCCTCCATCCAGAGCAAGGCCGACTCTGTTATCAGCAGCTTGGCCTCCGAGGGCGCCAGTGCCACAGGCTCGCGCGCATCTGAGATCTCTTCCGCCACCAAGTCCCTTGCCAGCCAAGCTAGCTCTGCTGCCTCCGCTGCCAGCTCCGCTGCTGCCAGCTCTACTGGTGCTGCCGACTACAACAATGTCCCCGCCATGGGTGCCGTCGCTGGTGGTCTCCTGGCCATTGCCGGTCTCTTGTAAGCGGTTTCGACCCTTGAAAGCTTCTTTCAATCATCGGCATCAAAAATCTCTTTCGACAGCTTCTTCGATCGGTTAGCGATATCAGCCACGAGCTGAACACGCTTCGTCTCTTGTGAGACATGTGCGGGAAAGGATTGATTCTCGGCGACATTGGGGATTAACCAGTCGGTCTATACACTTATAATAAGTCATTTCAATGAAATACTCGAATACCCCTGTCGCAGTCCAACACTCTGTGCTGCTCCTTTATTTGCATAATACACCCGTCGTCTGTCCTCTTTGAAATTTTGTGGAAGCAAACCATTCAGCTGTCAGTTTTGTTGTTTGTACTCCACATTCAGCCGCATTCTGTTGTTAGTGTTACACATTGCAGCTGAGATGCATGATGTGAAGTTCTCGCCAATGACGTTGGCCACGCGTCAACCCGAAACTCTCTAATACGCATGCAGTTAGCGCAGTTTTACGTACAATCTGCATCCATGCATGAGCATCCTCTGTCTAAATTCCTCCAACCATGTCGCCGCCGCTGATCAGACAGGACATGCGACAAGCTAGTTGAATGCAATTCTTCGTCTCGTGCATTTCAAAGCTGGGCACTGCTTGTGCAACCTGACCCCACTACAAGGCAGGAATTGTACATACGATGGCGACGCTTGCAACGACACAACGCCTGGCTCTGGGCTCGTGGAACGGCCATGGAGCGATCCCCGACATGCATTCGGCCAGGTGATCTGCATCGCGATACATGTCATGCTGCATGCACCCGCCACACTTTCGGTGCGCCTCCGGGGGTACCTGGTCGATCGGATAATCAGCTGTTTTGAGACTGCGCAGCAAGCAGTTTTGTAATTAACGCGCAATTATCTAATTAGTGCCTAATCTAAATTTGGCCCCTTAGGTCCTTAGGACACGCAAAGCCACTCACCTACGCGCGCAACAGCAACACCATCCTCCCACACCCATGTACCTCATCATACCCATCACACCGGCCGTTAGTGCGCCCACGTTGATCAGCATGCAATACCATCAATGCTATACCCATACGCCTGAGCAACAGCTGTTCACGGCGGCAGCTTCTGTTTATAACGCGGACTGGCGCCGTCTCTCAGCGCTGCAACTGTTGGTGTTTGCATGTCACCCGACAATGGGTTTGTCGTCGGCATTATCAGTGTTAGCCTAGGATAGAAGGACACTGCCACAGCTATAAGTTTTATAGTTGAGTTTACATTTATGTAGACGGTCAATATCTCTAGATTTAAGCTATACAAGGCTAAAGTAAAATTCTGGATTTATAGGGATAGCTCGCTAGATTATAAATCTTTGAATATTATTGAAAACGCGTAACATTTAAACAAGTTTTAAGCGTTTAAAGTTCTTAGTTTTACTGGTAAAAGTGGTTATTGCGCGACTACCCAGGTCATTGCACGCACAGCGACAGTAGCTCGCGAAACATCAACAGATGCGGGGTTTCAGCAATTCCACCGTCGACGGGTACTTCTAAAGCATTTACCTAGATACCTAGCGATGCTGCGACTAGATAGAGCGACGGCAGAGGAAGCCCGCGTTGTAGCTGGGTCTTCAGACCCAGAATGGAGACGTTTTACTGTAAGGCTACAAACCCCTGCTTCCTGCAATGTTCAAGTCTAAATGAATACACACTACACAGGATATTACTATACTACATAACTAATAAGAACTAGGTGTGCTGATAATATAGTCGCTCTCTTCGGGGTTTACAACTTCCTAGGCCTCGTTAGGGCGTTGGAACAGTGGCCTACAAGGATGCGCTTCTGTGATCGCCGCTTTGGCAGCACATGTCAATATGCTTTGTTCCCATAATCCCACTCTCCAAATGTGATTTCCTAACATTCGATAGCATGATCCTGGGAGACGCTGCGCTAGTTTCGCTAGAGAGGAGAACTAAGAACGACCGAGAAAGTGAGGCTTGTTCGCTTTGCAGAGAGTAGACGGGTACCGTAACTCAAAGCATTGACCCATAGTGTCCCCTGCAATGCTACTTGGATATTGTGGCGTGCAACTCGGCAACTACAATTGATGTGCCTAGGTAGCTGCTATAAGGAAGCTATCTCAGGAAAGAGACGTCGCACGTGGTACGAGGGGGACCGTCGCGGCACGCCCCAAGCAAGAGTAAAAGACCTAGAGGCGACAGAACTTTTCCTAGTAATTACTTGATCAGGGGTCGTGAGGCGAGGTCGGAGACGCATGATACCCCGCACTGACCTTGATGGCAGGCCTACTGCTGCCTCAGCCCCTGACCAGGTGCGGACAACCTGAACAACTCGGACAATCTAAACAGACGTCGCAGCATCTGCCTCACACGGCTTAGCGCTGCTACTATTCGACCTCAAGAAAAATGCTACCTCCCTCGAGGCCAAAACCCGTGCTGGGCATAACAAGCCACAATGGGTCAAATTTTATGTACGAAGCAAGAGCTCGATATCAGTAGCAAACTAGCGTTGAATGGTAGCGTTTCACATCCCTCGAAGTGAATCGGCTTCTCAAAGCCCAGCCTGATTTGACATGGCCTTCTGTACCTGCGGACGTTCTGATGGAAATGCACGAGCGTGTAACGGTGGCACCTGTATTGGATTGATTCCGGCATGCGTCAGGGACTGTGGGACAAAGCGTGTTTCCGCGCAAGTACACGCAGCTCGATGAGGAGCGATGAGTATCATCGCTGATCACTCTTACGACGCACCCTCCATGTCGCTTCACATAGCGCTACTATAGTAGTAGGCAAAAAGTTTTTTTCTATAAGCCGCTAGTATGAGGTTATCTAGTGAAGGTAAACATGATATACATTTTTTTAGAAAATCAATTATACAAGGACCTTTCATTAGTGAGGAACTATCGAAAACCATACAAGACTAGTACTTTACTATACAATACTTTTGCCTAATACTATAGGAAGCATACATGAAGGGGTAACAGATTCACGACACTATTCACAGACGACACTGTTCAAGCACACACTGCAGCATATCTGTCTAATCTTAAAGCTTCTTGACTCCACAAACAATCACCAACAGACCAGGCAAACGACTCCAACCCACGCAGTAGGTCAAAGCTTTCCTGCCTTCGCTAACACTCAGTATAAATTATCTGGATTAGAAATCACACCTAACGAACATGGCCAGCATCGCCAGCTTTTCCTGGCCCCATCACGCCAACACAAGGCGTTCTGAACAGTCCGAGCCTACCACTGCCCCTGACAACCGCCTCCTCATGATCAGTATCGGCATAGCAGCTGCAGCTACAGGTATTATCATCATCTCCACTATCTTCTTCTTCGCCCTTAAATATCGCAAGGCTCGTGCAGCCAAGACGCAAAGCAAAGATACTGAAGCTGTAGCTAAGACTATTGAGCTCAAAGACAATGACCTCTCAGCATATGTCAGCGACGTCTATCGAGGCGGTGATATAGGTGATGGTCGTTGTGCGCGCATATCTTCTGAGCTACCTGTGCATTTTGCTCGTATTGTCAAGGATGATGGAGAGCTTGGTCTTGTGGAGGTCGATTTGAGTAGTGAGAACGTCACGGGTTAACAAGTAGACGATAAATAAATGAATAAACGTGGTGTAAACTATCTGAGTTTAATATCCCAAGCAACAACACTTGGATATCGTGAAAGTATATACTACTCCGCACACTGCAGACTATATCATTCGATGTTTTTACAATTTTAAACAGACATGTCTTGAAGCCACACGTACGATTGTACGAAGCTGTCAAAAACAGGTAACACGCCAGTTCCATAGATAACCCGTTATCTTCAGCAAATTCATAGTACCATACCATCGCCCCAAACCTAAGCACCTCTATACCCCCGCTGCAGTCTCCCCCCGCGCCTCTCTCGCGCATCAACCTGCTGCGGCAGTACCAAAGGAAGCGGAACCATTGGCTGATGGCTCACCACGCGCACTGGATGATAAGCCCTATAACCACCACCAGGCTTCAGACTATCTGGATACGAATACGTATCTTCTGACCGCGAAGGCAGGCGATTACGACTCTTCACTTCGTCGTCGTCGTCATTGTAGTGTTTGCCGCAACATCCGCCAAAGCAATTACATACGTTGATGCCATGCGAAGCGGCATACAGCGCGTAGGCTATGAGGCTAAGAATTATGAGGCCTAGTACGCAGCCGACGACTATGCCGGCGATTTTGCCTCTGCTTAGCCATGGGGTTGGGTCGACTTCTGGGTGTGGGGTTTGGGTTGGAAGAGCGGTGGCTGTGGTTGCTGATGGTTTGGTGGGTGGTGCGGTAGATGATGGCGAGGGTTTCCTGGAAGTGGAAGAAGCCAGCGCGGGTGTATTGGTCTTTGTAGGTGGCTGTTCGCTACTCTTCCGCGTTGCTGCTGTAGTCGATGGCGGCGGCGGCGCTGACGGCGCATCTGGTTTTCTGGATGTCGTGGTAACTTTACTGGCCGGTTCAGAAGTTACAGTTGTTATCGAGGTGATGAGCTGAATTGATGTAACCAAAGGGGGTTGTGTGTCATCTTGACGGGCTACCAAGACCGCGGAAGAGGTTGTCAGCGATTTTTCATTCATCAGAAGGTTCGAAACGCTGTATTTGGAGGCAAAAAGAAGGCTAGTGGCCGTGATAGTAGCGTTTATCGGAACGTACATGATGAGTGATGGAGGTGGGGTGTATGCTGTCTGGGAGAACAAAGAGAAACACCAGTTCCACCATGTCAAGTCAGAGAGTTTTGTCGTTTTGTACTTACGTATCACATAGTGTTAATGATTCCAGTAATTTCAGTAATTCGCTAAATTTTGAAAAACGCTGGCATGACAAGCTGTCACATATGATTGAGTGAGTTAGTGGCCATCTCCAGATTGCTGCGCGTTGTCGACTGGCAACATTGGCGGATTCAATACTGATGAAGCAAACAGTGAAGTGTCGCACTGTCTTCAATCATTTGCAATTCCTTTTGTTACTAGAGCATTTGAATATAGAAGGGGATGCCATATTTCGACGTGTTATAGCGCTCACGGGCGGCTCTTTCTTGGTGCTTTCAATCGCGATCCTTTCATGATAGTGAGCTATGATCATCTGTCCACGTCCGTATGATGACTTGAATACGAGATACTCGTAGCAGGCGCTGATCAAGAAATGTTTCTGTAACACTAAATCGCTGAGATAGTAGTCACCCTCCACTATCCTGCTAGCTCATCTCACAGAACACCACCACCTAGCAGTGCCACAGGCTCCTCCAGAACGATTGGGCAAACGTCCAATCCCACACCATATGCCTCGAACGTCATATTCCCATCTTCATCAACCTCGATCCACCTGCGATTAAGCAAATCACCATCCTGCGCTCTATCGAAGAAGTTTTGTGGGGCAAATACGATACTAGAATACGCTTCCGTATTCAAAGTGACAGGTACATCTTCACTCCTGGAAAAGTGATGCATACCAAGATTGAACCAAACAACGAGATCTTCGCCTTCGATTGACTCGCCGTCGAAGAACTTGCTAAAGTCTTGCTGCGGTTTGAAGGGAAGGTTGACGTTCTAGACGCTGTTGGCAAAGGGCTCGTTGTCGTGTTGACGAGTAGCTGCCAAATGTGTCTTGGCAAACTCAGAGTTCTTTACCGACCAGGGAGAATTGAGCGTCGAGAGATGGATGTCGGAACGGCCGGGTATGAGACGGTAGCCGCGCTTCTCACCCCAGGCGTTCGTAGCGTTCGGGTTTAGTACCACATACATGGCTTGGTTGTTAGGTGCCCAGTTGAATTGTTGCTCTTCGGCCATATATGTAATGTTCATCTCCATTTGTTCAAACTCGCAGAGCTCGGGAAACCACCTGGCACATAGGGTCAGTCTTGGAGTGTGTGCAAGCGAAGCTACAAGCAACACTTACGGCTGAGATTGATTGACGGCTACTAAATCCGAGACTTGAAGTGAGTTGGAAGCGCCAACTATATCAAAATCCGCCTTGTAGGTCACAATGTGATCGTGAAGTGAGCCTTGGGTAGCTTGTTGGATTCTTGGTCCGAATTTTGCCTGTGCCGGATAATAGAAGCTAGACTGCAGATAGCCGGAGGCTCGTACAATGACCTCAAGCGAGGCGTCAATGTGGAAGGTGTAGTCAAACATGTAGTCATAGTTGCCAATAGTAGAAATCGCGCGAACGACCAGCGCAGACCCTTTTACGGTACCTAGGTTGCTGAAGCCATACTCGTTGGATGCGCCCGAACTGTGACGTGAAAGCGGAAAGTTCAAGTCGGTTTCGAAGATGCAGATCGCGTTGGTGTTAACAACCGTCGTATTATAAGACGGGTAGGTGATATTCCAGAACGTCGATCCCCGCGGGCAGTCGAAGCCTTCCACTAAGCTGCCCATCAAGGAACCGAGTTGGTAGTAAGTGTCGTGGTATACTGTATTAGCAGCCTTGGGTTGGTTGCCACCTTCGAGTACTTAGTTTCTGTCTAATGTAGAAATAAGGGATTAATTACCGTATTGCGCAGTAGCCTCTTGCATCGATAACTCGTAAAGAATGCGTTCGCCCTTGAACTTGATGTCATAAAACATGATCCCGAGGGTTGTTGAGAATGACATGTAGAATGACCAGCCCATATACTCAATATACTGATTCTCCTTGTCAAGCTTGTATCGCTTCCCACCAATTTCAAGAGTGCTCGGCGCGAGCCTGTCTTCTAGGTCCCTCACGCCTAGCTCAGGTTTGTAATCGACCAAAGTCCAACTTGCGTCAAGAGTCTGGTCGTACTCCATAGCAAGCTCACCCGCCTCGAATACACTCCGGAGGTCTGCGATGGTAGGGTAAAATTTCTCGTTAGTAACAAATCCTTTCAGCGAATAAAGAGAAGCGTCAGTTCCGGTGCAGTCGACCAACAGGTAAAAGTCCAATGGTGTCATGTAGGTTGCAGGACCTGGAAAACGTAACATGATGTTTTGAAATGCGCTAGTACCATCGAAAGACATGGGCGTGCCGGAGGTCAACGAGAGGTTGGACCTTTCGTCGCTTGATCCAAAGTATACACCCCCTTGAAAGAGAGCTGCTGTTATGTCTGAAATACTCGACATAATGGATGCGATAAGCGGTTCCGTCGCCGCCGATCTTGGACCATCAAAATACCTGGCGTTGTAGGGTACTGAACCACCAGCACCACCATTTTAGATGTAATCCAGCTTCTCGATAGTGGTTTCCGCAGACACAGGGAGGGGAGCTATCATATACTCTTGGGAGTCTGGCTCAGCCTTTCCACCCTCGAAGATGATTGCGCGCGCGTATTTGGCAGGAAATACTGCATCTCCGTCTATATAAGGCAGCACTTCGCTCTTGTTGGCGTGTAACGCATCTATCCAGAATCTAGTGCTTGTCAGCGATAATCTCATCGTTCAAACGTAACATACACGTAGTTGTCCGTTAGTACAGCCACAGTGGGGTTAGTAAGATTAAGCCTGGAGGCCGGAGAATGGAGCAAATTCCACACAGCGAGGTTCTCCTCTATGTCAAAGGAGCCCATGGATTATTCTTTGGTGCTACTGTGGTAGTAGCGGCCTCGGCCAAGCAAGAGTATGCCGTTGTATTATAATTTCGTTTGTCAAAGTAATCACGAGCTACTCTTTGGTCATATCCAAGGAAGGGCACAGCGGAAGAGCCGGCTATGCCGAGAAGAACCGTCGAGGTAAGAACACAGCAACGCATGTTAATCAATCGTGTTTCTGGGAATGCCACTGGCAATCTTCCATACTTCTGCTACACTTTATACATGATCACGAGCGTTGTGATCCAGATAAGGCTCAAGTGACTTACGGCAATGACAAAGAATTGAGATGGTATCTCAGGCTAACACAATGATAAGAAGGGAAATAAGAGCTTGTACGGTACCTGTATTGAGAAGATCCACCCAGTCAGACTACTTCCGGTGGAGGGCGCAGCACGGAAATCACCGCGTTTGACGGTCCATGTTCTTCCTATGCTCTCTCCTGGACCTGAATCTGGATCTGGTGTCCACACTTGTATTGTTCATTTCAATAGAGCAAAACGTCTGCTACTCTTCCACAGCTTCAGGGCCATGTTCGGTGCTAAATGGCGTTGAAACAGTTGATGGTCGTTGCAAGACTGCCATATTGTTGGGAATGGCTGGTATGCTCGTTACATGAGGCTATCTAATCTCTAGTCGTCCCACCACTTGGAAAGGTGGGGTAAAGGCTGTGGTAGATCTTATCGCCGCGAGATAGCGCCTTTGTAAGTGCCGAGCCATCCCCCGCACCTATCATTGGAAGCAACGACTACTGCCAAGATCCAGGAATAAGTAACACCGATGAAACAAGTGGTGGCCGGAATAGTCGGATAGATAATAGGGCAATCCCGCTGTAGAACGACTCGATGACGATGTACAGCTTGAATCCGGAGCAGATATCTTTCGGCTTTTCGAGCGCTAACGATCGACATAATTCCTATGGAAAGTCAGAAGTTCTCCAATTCGCTCATGCGCTACTGTATTGGGATGATTGATGTTATCTAAAGATGATAATTAACATCGAGGGACGGTACAAACCCGAAGAGTTCTGGCAATCTGCGGATCATGATGGAAACGAAGATGGCTTCTGAGCATGGGACACGTGACGCCACGCGACATGAATAGATTATGCAGTTTGACGCAGCTTAGCCATGGGGCTGGGGGTTCGGGTTCAGCTTCGGAGTTTCAAGCGGAAGAGGATCGGCAATGACGTCACGGAGTCTCACACTATCTTGCCAACCCTACAATTCTCCGAGTATAAGACGAGTATTGAACTTGAATTTGGCGTAACAATTTCAAGAGGAGAATATTAGCAGTTGAGTGCTGAAATGGGAAGAACAACGCATGTTGACCCTGATGCGTTGTGAGCTGTTGTATAGAGGTTGCGCTTGTCAGAGGCTTGATCCGTGGCAAGGTATTCAACGAGGAAGCCATGAATACTTGTATCGAGAGAAGCCACGTTTGGGTAAAGAGCAAACCAGAGCTTATGAACCCCAGTAAGAATGAAACACTTGACCAAGAACAGATGGAGAGGTTTCTTGATCAAAAAGAGTTTGATCGCCATGTATACGATAAGACGATGGAGTGTGTAGGGCTTATGACTAAGAGGGAAGTGAAGCGAAGAGATAAGCTACTTGTAAATAAGATCAGATGTTTAACGGGAAAGCCCACTTTCTCCTAGCCGCAAGGACTTACGCTCGGTAAATTGGTGATGGCGGTATATCAGCAATTTTAAGCGTTTTGGCGAAGCCATGCCGTTATGTTCCGGGTGTCCTCCGTGTACCGCTTGACTTAAAATTTGAAAGTAGGTAGAAAAGGTGGCTTCGACGCTGCATCCGTAATGATTCAAGGTTTCAAATCAATCTAATGGTGTGGGATAGAAGATGCCAGTCAAAGAGAAAAGAAGTTGAAGTAAGGTCGGAGATGCCGCCCGCTCGCTTTGAAACGGTTGATAGCAGAATCACAAGGTGGTGCAGCAGAACTAAGCTGATCATAACCTAGTGCATTGATTACATAAGCCGGTGTGCACATGCGCACAGACGAATGCTTCGCCCTTTGCTTTCCACAAACTCTTACCTACCAATGTTGTAAAAATGTTGTAAACGCATATCCATCGTGACTATCACCTACACTCTCCAGGATATTTTTCTCTGGGATTACCACTTGGATGGGGCCGGTGCCATGGTCCCGTCCTGGCAAGGATTTCCCTTACCCTGCCCTCTCCCAGCATCTGCAATGAGCGACTGAGACGGTTGTACCGCGTCCTCCATCTCTTTCGCCTTTCGAGCACGGACCGCTGCATCTATGTTACTCTGAGTAGATGCGCCGGGCTTGTTAGCTGAAGCCCGCCCAGTAACTCCGTAGCTAGCTGCAGGGTGATTGTTGGCCGATGCTGGGTGAGCATCACAGTCATCATCAGACTCACTCCCGACCAAAGTTTCAGCTTCAGAATCATACTCGACTTCTTCGTATACGGGTCGTGTACCAGGTAAACTTGTGGCCTTGGAAGTCTGATGTACGCCAGCAAGCGAAGTAGCATGAGCGGTCATGTTAAGAGGTCTCGTGGCGGTATAACTAGAGAAATGTCAAGCTTGCGATTTTCACTGAAAGCCTCGCAGCTATGAGTTTATGCTCAAAGAATTAAGCTGACCAACACAGAGCTTCCGCGAAATGACGAAGAGGGAAACGAAAGTGAGCTCCGAACGCGCGACGCGTCTTACACGATGACACCCAGAACAACACGATAGGCTGCGCCAAACGGAGAAGGCAGGCAACCGTATATCCCAGCCGTTACTATGTGGTCACTGGGCTCAACACGTTGCATTGTATCGTGATTTACGTGCGTATGTAGGAGTGGCTCGAAGGCGATTGTGATTGCTTCAAGCCCAGTTTTACTTGGCCTACAGCGCACGCTTCTATTCCAAACCCACCCGGAATTGCTTTCACAAACCCTTACGCAGCAAAATAAAACCTCCGCCATACAGAACGACGCAGAAGTATGTTACTGAGAACACCTATCGCCAAAACCTGGGACGCCATTGGGCCTATCCTCGCCCCACTCGCGTTCGTGCTGCCAGCAGCAACCCTATGGCGACCGCATCAATCTCACCAAGCACCAGCACGATACTTTGCCAAGTTGAGCATTTGCTCTGCTTCTTTGACTGGAGATGGAGGTATGATTAGTTTGTGCTTTACATGCAGTGCACACGGAGGTTACCTACCTTTCTTCTCGCATTCCTCGTACTTCTTTTTGGCTTCCTCATATTTTTCTTTTGCCTTTTCAAAATTGTTTTGTGCCTCTACATGTGATCGCGTTGCTTGTTCGACTGTACCCGGCAGGTCGTAGTACTGGGTGTCAAAGTCGCCGTTCCATGCTCCGAAGCCACCTACACCACCTAAGCCACCAATACCGCCAAAGTTTGCTAGGTCAAAAGCCCGATAGTTCTCATATATCCGCCCGAAATTTCGTTTGTGTCGTCTGAAAGGAGTCATCTCGTACATCGCTTCAATGTTTTCGCGATGGAAGGGAACACCAACTTTACCAAACCAAGCGATGGATAAGGTTTAAAGTAAATGGGCGGAATTATGTGAGAAGAAGACGGGCAAGCATGAACTGATCTTATACCATACTTGGAACATGCTTCAGGCAGACAGAATGCCCCACGTGTGCCAAAAGCAGGATTGTTAAAAGCGCGGGAGTTGAGTTGGCTTTACGGTCACCAGTGCCACTCAAACGTTTTGCATCGTGAGTCTTGGCCCAGGATGTTAATAGACTCCGTGGGATTCTACTAATGATGCCTAGGCGTTAGCAGCGCGCGCGGTCTACTATCGGAAGCTATTCCTCATTTGCCCAAGTTTCCCCGACAAAGGCGGAAGCTCAGCCACGTCTTTTGACTCTAGCCGACCGCTAACAAAGTTGAGCAAACAATGCGACCGCGTCGCTCATGACGAGAACGAATGCGCGCCTCGACAAGCGACTGTACCAGGGTGCAGTGAGATACTGGCTTGTGTGTGGCATCATGAAGGACTCGAGGTTATATACCAGACACGACACGTATTGCTGTTGGCTCTTACCCACCCCTTTAACAAATGAGACCGCTTACAGTGTTGATAAAGATCGAGCAAACTAAGAATGGACGTGCGCAAACGCTATTGGGACAGCCGATGTGCTGCAGCGACGGTGACTCAAGACGTGGGGATTCGTGGCAATGACGTTGTACGCCACGCTGGCATAGCTAAAGATGCCACGATGTAAATCTAAACGATCCGAACGCTACCAAAGAAAGGTTAATGTTTGGCATGCGGAAGGAATTTCCGCGATTTGCCATCTCAGATACCGTAGCAGCATCGCCGATATCAAAGTTCCGCTTCATTATTCACGTCGCCTTTGTGCGAGTTATCAAAGTCGACTTCTTAGTGACCAGTACTAGCCAAGGCATCTCCGATCACCTCGCACCTGTTCTTCAGCATCTATTTCGACTGCTTTCCTGTTGGCTAAGTGCTCCGTGCGAAAATCCCGATATTTCTACCGTCCCGGAGAAGAACCGCTATACGACCAGTGTTTTGTCTAGTTCAAGATACGCTATATTCTTCGACTTTCTGTTATGGTTCTGGGTGATACTAGTCGCTTTCGAAGCTAATTTCTTTACGTTGATCCCCATTTCCCGGATATACTTTGATCAACTTACCACACAACTAATATCCATGGTTCGCCACTCTCCACAACACCAGAGTCTATTCCAAATCACTGACATCTATGAGGACGTGTCAGTGACGACCATAACATGTGCTCGCGCTCTCTGCTTTTTTGTATTAATATCAAGAGCTTTGGGGAGGAAGGTTGATCCTGTTCGGACTCATGACACAGAATGCGGATGGTCGGCTGATTGCTTGCGTCGTTCTCCCGACATCTTCTCGTTATACCCGTCTGGTACGAACTCATTGCGTAGATCGTTCAGTATTTTTAGGTGCCTGAACTCAGATCTAGCTTCGATACCGGGAAAAACGCTTTTCGCTAGAGACAGACGGCCGCTAAGCTTACACTCTATCTCAAGCCTCTTGCCGTGCCTGAGTTATTCGACGTGATTTTCTCACATAACAAAAGGTGTACCATCTTCTCAAATCATCGCTGCGACGCTTAATGGTAGCGATATATTTTTTGAACGCAATACACGCTACAATACGGAAAGTTTGCGATTTTTCTTGATACGCAGTCCAAATCTTCGCTAGAAAAGCTACCGCAATTCCATTGCTCTGCCGTCCGACACCACAGTCTTCCGCCGTCAAGCATCGCCCTTCTGTCGAGTGTCGCGCATTTCCTCCCTCTCTTCCTGCCACTGCGTCCTTTTCATCTTTATATCTTCCATCATCGCTCGCATATCGTTATGAAGATTGTCGCTCATGTACACCCAGTCATGCGGACTATGTGTCGGCGCCCGTGAGGATGTACTTCGTACATATTGGTGCTGGTATGGCTGAGCATCAAGTGGAAGATAATACGGTGACGCACCGGATCTCTGGTAGAAAGACATTGTTGATGTGTTGCGCGCTTTTCACAATGCGCAATGGGCTACTAGATGTAGATAAGGAGTGTTTTGTTTCCACGGTAGATTCATACGTAGGCGACAACACATCATTGACGGACCATGACCAACAGGCGAGAAAACAGCCAAGCCAGCGGTGCATCAACAATATCGCACTATCTACCAGAAGACAAACGGTCGGCACCAACCGAAAGTGCTCACTTCATGATCTAAGACCTGTAGTGGAATCCATGCAGCAGGCGAAGTCTTTCTCTCAACGCTGCCACGTCTGCCTCAATCCTTCTGCTCATACCAAAGACATCGGCCCACATCTCGAATATCTCCATGGGTTCCTCGCGAAGAGCCAAATCTCTGCTGGCAGAGCGTGATAAGACAAACGGAGATCGTTCGTTCTGTCTGAAATAGTCTCGATTCCTGGTTGGCATGGTTCGGTTAGGACGCATATCATAGTGCAAGCCTTCGGCACCGCGATTGTACCCATCTGAAAAGACGCCTCTGGGGTAACGATCTTCAAAGTATCCGCCGGTGGAGGCAAAGTCTGGTTGATGATAACGTTGGCGAATAGGGTCGAAGTCTCTAGTGGCCCCTCCAAAGAGCTGATACGAAGGCTGAGCTTGAGGCGGAGCTACAGGAGCAGTGTGCGCAACGTTGCGAACAATGATGGCTGGAGGCGGTGGTGCAGGAACTGCGAAGTACTGAAGCGGGGCTGGAGGACGCTGCGATGATTCAACCACAACACGTTGGCGTGACTGGTCTTGTACAATAGTCTCATTCTGGTTCGAAAGCAGCGGGGCCGGCTCATCTTGCCCATTTTGCTCATACCTCTCGGTTGTGGATTGTGAACTATCAGGATCGTCATCGTTTACATATCCTTCTTCCTCGTTGTCCAGGCGCAAGTTATAGATTCCTGAGTGGGCCAAGTGCTCGTTGTAAGCTTCATGACTGATTCCTGCGAAGTAATCGTTTCCGATTGAGGCGGCGTCATCCTCCGCGGAAGGTGCCGGAGGATACGGCTCTTCAGCTTTCTTCATTGTCTTGCGAGGACTTATTATGCTTGAGCGTTCTGAGATATCGGAGGTTTCAATTGTAAGTGCTGATACATCGATGAGACGAGATGCGTAGATCTCAGTTGAACTATACTTGTGCTCTAAAGCTTCCTCGTCATCGTTCACATTTGAACAACAGTCGAATGACGAGAGTATTGGGTTCGCTTTACAATCGGTAGACGTCTGATCATCTTTTGGTGTTGGTACTGCAAGCAAAAGAACGGCGTTCACAGCGATGTTTGCGAGACATTATACAAACGATGTGTCAGCGACGACCCACCCACCTTTACTGACGTGGATACCTGCCAACCAAATGCTTGATCTCATATCCATATCATTATTAAGGGGATATAACACATATCTAAAAATACGGTAAGTTTATGATCATCACTACACTCAAATTCAAGATATTCATGTAGACGCCAATGACGTAGCAGCAATGATCTATGTAACAAAAGGAAACGCAACGACGACTCTCCACAGTCTTTCCTCACGTTCAGCTGTTTCAAAAAATTTCCTTGCAGTCGCAGCTTTCGATGCCTTGTTTTCCATCCTGTCCATTCACCCAAACACCTCCTGAATATGCTTCCTCATCTCCCCCCTGATAGACTCGATTTTCCTTCTCATCCGACCAGTACAATCTCTCAACGCCCCTCGATTCCCTTGCGACACTGAGATGTGTTCCACAGTGTCCCTTATGGCATCTAGTTCCTCCAACTCTGCAAACCAACCTAAGAGTTCGCTACACTTGATTCGAAAGTAACCCTCAGTGTCTGCCTGGTCACCTGCGTTTGAATTCTGCTGAGGTGTTTGCGGCATTAGCTCTTCTCTGTTGTCGGTGCTGCGAGTCGAAAGGTTTTGTGGGCCATGATTGTGTGGACGTGGACCTGATCCCCATCCCAAGTGAAAGTGAGGCATGTTTTTTTATCTGATTGTGTTTGACAGTTTACTTATTCGTAGCTGGTGTGCTGTAACTGTACAATACGGGTAGGTATAAGTAACGAAACATAGTAAGTTTGCTATACACTAACAGTTCCGTACGGACAAGTACTGGACAAAGAAGAACAACGTGGAAGGGGCTGAATATGATGCGGCGCGACTAGAACAGTCTTGAAGCTCTGTAGCCACAAGTTGATGACCGGACTTTGCTAAAGATGGTCTGAACACTCTATGATACGATCGATCTAGCGATGAACTACACTTTTCCTGTTACGAATCGCCAGACTCAAGTCCACTAACAAGCTTCTCATCCGCGATTCGTTCTCATCCCACTCCTCGTCGTCTCTTCTACTTCTAACCAATGCATTGAGAATTAACCTAATATCTGATATATTGGCAGACCAGTTATCTAGCAACGATGTCCTAACTCTGACGGTAGACTCAGATAGACTGTTCTGTACACGTTGAGGGTCTGATCGTCTTGGAGACTCAGGACGTCTTGGAGACCGAGAATATGTGCGAAACTCGTAAGGAGCGCGTGAGTTGTGGCTGACCCTGTCATGTGGATAATACGGATTTATGCACTCAGCGAGTATAATGGCGCCGCGCCTGGGAGACGCCTCATAGAGACGACCATGTTCATCGAATTCGTAGTAGCCCTCTGGGATCTCTTTAGGCCCTATATCAGGCTGACCATAGAATGTACCGCCTGGCCAGTAGCTCATGATGGGTTTTATTTCTAGGTATTCAGAGAATAGGACGTTGAAAATGTGCAAGGTAATGGAAATCGACTGGGCATGAGGCAGTTTAAGTAGTTCAAATTGGTCTTGAAATGCTGGCAGAACAGCTAGAAAGAACACTAAATGACCTAGTGGTCAACTATTATGACTTGTCAGATGCCAACAGTAGGACAGGACACTGTTTACATAGAGAGTAGAGCCAACTGTCGTAGCCTGGCAAGACGTGTTAAGTGAAAATGATACCTCCGTCGATGACAATCGTCTGTCCCGTCATGTAATCGCTGTCTTTGCTACACAGAAAACTCACCGTGCTGCTCACATCTTCAGGCACACTTGTTCGGCCCAATGCTATCAATTCATTTGTGTACTTCTTGATCGTGTCGCCCTTCTTTGCGCCTGTTTTCTCGCCCAGCTTTTCATCGATGAGATCCCACATGTCGGTACCAACAATACCGGGCGCATATGCGTTCACGGTAATCTTATGTTCAGCCATTTCCATGGCAAATGCTTGAGTAAGACCACGGACGGCCCATTTAGAGGCGCTGTAATGGGACAGGAGAGCGAAAGGTTTGAACGCTACAATTGACGCTGCGCCGAGGATCTTACCGCCGTTGCCTTGTGAGATCATATGCTTGGCCGCGGTTGAGTAGCAGTTGTACACGCCATAAACTGGATATGTATCAGTACCCGTTCTTAAGCCCAGACTAATATAGACTAACCGTTCACTTCAAACATGCGCTTGAGATCCTGCTCTGTGAAATCGAGCAATGCCTTCACTTGGGCGATACCGGCATTCGCTACCATGGTGTTCAACGGTCCCAATTCTGATACAGATGCCTGCACCAGGCCTTGGACCTCGCTCAAGTTCGATACATCAGCGGTGTGTGCAAAAGACTTGCGCCCTAGGCCTTGTATCTCTTTTACAACTGCGTCGGCCTCAGACTTGTTGGCCGCGATATCGTTGATGCAGACATCGTATCCGTCGTTAGCTAATCGAAGAGCAATGGCTTTGCCGCTATTACAATTTAGTCAGACCCATCGAGCATGTCTATGGAGTTTGAGGGCCTTACGTCCCGCGGGCAGAGCCCGTTACAATGGCTGTTCGATTTTGATCTGAAGTAACTGCGTAACTGCGCGCCCATTGTGGTGGTTGGAAAGTTGCTCGAGATATAGTCGCAAGGCTCGGGGTAGCTTGCCACAATGCTCTTGCTGGTGGACAAAATGACATGGCGATTACTGTTCTGGAGTAATGGCAAGTTGAGAGTCTTGTGGGAAGTTGAGCTAGATGAATATACCCGAGAGACAGCAAAACAGTGGACGTCCACTGAAGCGGCTACATATCCATATCATTTACCTCCGATCTCCTCATCCACGTTACCGGAAAGCTCACATGGGCAACCCGGACATGCGGAGTACGCGTAGCGTGTGCATAACCCCTCTCGTTACATCGTGCCGGTGGCGCGGCACGAATTTGTGCATCCTGATCGGGTTTAAAAGGTCCGGGAATGACGTCCACAAGCTTGTCAGGAAAGCATGGTTGATGATGGGCACTGTGAACAGAGTTAGTGTTGGGTGAAGGTGCGGGGAACTTCGGGGATGCCAAGAGATCGCGAGCCTTCGTCCCGAACTCTTTGAAGCGCGTCTGTCAACAACCGCGAAGGCATAGCCATTGACGCGAACTGCACCATGTCTCGAATGAGCATGGCGCCGCAGCGCAATCTGTCGCTGACGGAAGAGTTGGAGAAGCTGGAGCAGTCCATTACTCTCACACTGCAAGGTAAACACAACTTCGCCCACCCCACCATCACGATTAACACGAGCAGAAATCGACCAAAACTTCAGTCGGGCACATCGAATCGTTACCACCGGTATTCTGCCGATAGTCGAACAATATGGAAAGCATTCGGAGGCTGTCTGGGAAGGCTCCAAGTTTTGGAAACAGTTCTTCGAGGCCAGCGCAAACGTATCGCTATCGGGTTATGAGGCCCCAGAACAAGACGAATCAGCTGTGCACGAGGAGACTGAACAGTCACAGACATGCGATGATGAGACAGTGGAGGACGAGGATACCGTAACTGGAACGACCACGACACCACCACGACCTTTGTCTGCACAAGGGGACGCCGAATCAACTATGGCTTTCGACTCGCCCTCGCTCGGACACAGCACACCGCGAGCTCCACCTTCGATAAAGAAAGGCAAGGGCAAAGAAGAGCAAGACGAGAGTGAATATGAGGAAGAGCCTCAGTTCGCTGGCATGTCTTCACCCTACGAGGCACTAAAGTCCGAATTCAGACCCAATCTTGGCGGCACGAAGACCCCGAAGCTCGAACCAGTCACGCCAGGCAAGTCACAAGCTCTTCCAGACATGAGCGGCTTCGAGTCCTCGCCATTCATGCAGCCTACGGCTACAAAACAGTCACACGTCAACCATGACCCACTGCTCCACCGTGTCCTCGACAAGACGTACCGCGTACAAGCCACGCCGCTCATCAGTCCGAGGAAGTACAAGCCCACGGGTGCTTTTACCCCTCGCACCGTCCAGCGCGGCGCACCTACACCACGAATTGCAGCTACCAAACTGTTGGATTTCGACTCTTCACCACCCTCCTCACCAGCACCACAACTACGCGCCGACATCTTCTCGCCCATGAAAACGCCGCGGACACCGGGTGTGAGCGTGCAGACGCCGGCAAAAGGGAAGCAGCCAATGAGTATCCACCGGACTGGCGGTACAATCTTCGATGACAGCGACGAAGAGGAGGACGACCTCGACTTTAGCCCTCCAAAGACGATACAGTTCCATATTCCACAGAGCAAGCTGATGCAGACACCGGGTAACTTTTCCTCGTCTAACTACCTGTAACGCAAGCTAACCTGTGGAACAGCTCGAGAAGCCAGTAAGCGCATTGTCGATGACTTGCTCATGACAGCCGGCGGGGACATGACAGACTCAACGGGTGGTATGGACGAGGACAGCCCCAGTGTGATTAGACGGCAGATGGATCTTGACGATAGCTTTTAGATGGTGGAGTCGACGCCTCCAACACTTGAGTAGTCTTTCTTTTTTTGAGCGCCCTGCAGATAGACCTCGATACCCCACAGCATATAGGAAACCCGGTCGATCTAGAATCAGATGCACTGGCATGCTCTGGCCGATTTGCATGTGATGTGATCCACAGTGGAGGCGCTAGCGGCTAGACAACGGCTAGACAACGGCTGGCACTAGCGGCTGAGACTCCCCTGCAACAGCTCCCCGGGCCGTCGTCATTCCACGGAATCGCAGGCATCGACTGACGACCTCAGGAACAGCAAACCACAACCGACCTTCATTCTTTCCTTGTGCCAGATTCACGATGCCGAAATCAAAGCGCCCGCCAACGTCGGGGTACGCCCGAATAGCCCAAGCCGAGGAAGAAGAAGACGAGTCCGGCAGCGACTTTGAGGGTGACCGCCACCAGAATCCCCTATCCAACACGCAATATGCCCCGATACAACCACAGCGCAACTCACACATGCGCATGGACGGCTCGCGGGCGAGCTCACCAAATTACAAAAAAAATTCATCGGGACGGCGACAACGTGCCAATTCAGGTGTCGATATCAAGGCCATCAACGCGCGCTTCGAGCGATGGGCCGACGAGATTGCGCAGAAATTCAAAATCAAGAAGCAAAAAGACTCGGCGGAAGACGAGACGCTCGAGATCCACCACTCCGTCTTCCAAGCGCCAGACTGGGTGCGACCGGCAACGGCAGAGTCTCTTACCTTCGACTACGACGTTCCCTCAGACCGCCTGACGAAGCTCGAATTCGACGATATAGTGGAAAGCGTTAGGACAGCGATCGAGATGGGCGTACACCCCAAGCTGATTACACAGGGCAGTTCAGGCAGCTATTTTGCTCGTACCACACAGGGCAAGGTGGTGGGTGTCTTCAAGCCCAAAGACGAAGAGCCATACGCGTCACGGAACCCCAAATGGACCAAGTGGATACATCGCAATCTGTTTCCCTTCTTCTTCGGTCGCGCCTGCCTTATTCCCAACCTCTCCTACATCTCCGAAGCCGCCGCCTACGTCCTCGATACTCAACTGCGCACCAATCTCGTACCCTACACAGATGTCGTCGGCCTTTCCTCCAAGTCCTTCCACTACGACTTCTGGGATCGGCGGGCATATTACAGGAAGAGGAAGCCATTCCCGGAGAAGCTTGGGAGTTTCCAAGTGTTTCTGACGGGCTTCAAAGATGCGAACATCTTCCTCAAGGAAAACCCATGGCCTGATCAGCACAACACGGGCTACACCGCAGACAGAACGGCACGCAAAAAGAAGAGAAGGTGGGCCGAGGACTGCAGACCGAATGGCTCGCAGTCGGACGGTGAGGATGATGACGAACAACCGGGCAATGGGGACGCGCAACATCAACGGAGAGGCTTCTGGACGCCTGCACTTCAACAGTCATTTAGAGAGCAACTGGAGAAGCTAGTCATTCTCGACTACATTATGCGAAATACCGACAGAGGGCTGGACAATTGGATGATCAAGATTGACCAAAAGACGCAGCAAGCCACCATCGTCGCAGAGCCACCCAAAATGGACGGCCATGTAGGCGATGACCATCAGCCGAGCAATTACACAAGGCAATCGATGGAGGGGCTGGATCCGTATGGGCGAAGGGAGCCCATGACCACGACTAGTCGGTCAAACACACCCATGCAGAGTGGGCCAACGCCTACAGTGACCATCGGCGCCATTGACAACAGCCTGTCGTGGCCCTGGAAGCACCCTGACGCTGTAAATACACACTTTCAATCTCGCCTACGACTATGCTGACAAGACTCTAGTGGCGCAGCTATCCTTTTGGTTGGCTCTTTCTACCTGTCTCGCTCATCGGCCAGCCCTTCTCCGAAGCCACCCGCCGCCACTTCCTTCCGCTCCTCACCTCCAAACAATGGTGGAGCGACACCCAATCAGCACTCCGCAAGTGCTTCTCACAAGATGCCGACTTCAAGGAGCGCATGTACGCCAAACAGATCGCGGTCATGAAGGGACAAGCATGGAATGTGGTGGAGACACTCAAGACGCCTGATCTGGGACCGCTTGAGCTTACAAGAAGGGCACGTGTATGCGTGTGGGATGACATTGTTGAGATACCCATCGCTGTGCCACTGCGGGCTCCGTCCGCGGAGATGCGGAGAAAACAGCTACCAGGCAGACAGCCACGGCTAGAGGAAGAGCATGAAGAGATGGACATCACAGCTGTGTCGACACCGCCGCAGAAGCCTCAGCAAGACCTGCTAATAAATTCGCCACCGTTAGAAACAGCACACGAAAACCGCTTCAATCTCACGCGTGGCTCTTCCTCCCTCGACGTGCGACGTCCTGACCAAGGTCCCGAATCACCAGCCACCGTGAGCGACGTGTACTGGGGCTCGCGGAACCCGAACGGTCACTCGAATGGTCGGCCTGCGCACCAGTCGCGAATGAGTTATGACGCGCCTCGCCGAAACACGCGCGACTCACGACACCAGAGACGATTCTCTTTGACGAATAGAAGAGACGTTGATGATTATGGCTTTGACAACGATGGCGATCTAGGATATGCCGCAAACGAGGACATGGAAGGTAACAGGAAAAAGGTTATTGTAGAACGGTTGGAAATGGTCAAGGGCAGGAATCCGGTCTTCACTTGGTGTTGAGCACTTTGTAGTTCAGTTTGAGTGGTTTTTTTTTCACGTGACATGGAATTGTGAGAGATATGACTGTCTTGCAGCACGGGCGCAAGGTCACTGTTATTATAGCATAGTCATCTGGTTGGGTAGCATGGGAGGCGTTTTGCTGTACAGAATCTACAGATAGCAACATGTATAAACAGCTCCGCTATCCTGCTGGTGCACCCACACTTCCGCGGACGTTGCGCAACAACCCGACGCCTTTTAAGAACCCGAGTGATACGCATATGTGGTGTGCGAGCTGATGACATTCCTTGGTCTGCTCTTTTTGTGCAATACACATCGGTGTCCCCCGATAATCGCGGCCAACAGCCCTTTGCCGAACCCCCCGTGAATAATCGAAGGGTCATCTGACACTCCTGCTAGGCTCTTCTCAGCCACACACGATGTCTTCCCACAACGAACATGAAAAGGCAACAGCGCCATTCCATCCACGCATGGCGATACAAATAAACAGGTTTCCATCGTCTTAATCACGTTCCAATACTAACTGTTGCCTGACAAGCTGAACCGCCGCTGTGCCGCGAAACCGTGCGTCTGTCTACCTTCACTTACCCGGAGACCGGGTATGTACTAAGCGACTACACACCATCACCTCAGCATCCAGGAACCAGACTTTCGCATCCGGAAATCGATTGCAGCCAGGTTTCTAGAGGGTTGCAACACTCCCCACGACTTTGCGGGCGCATCAAGACACCTTTGGAACCGCGGAATTTGTGGCGATCAAAAGGATCGAGGCTTGGCATTCAAACTATCAGATGCGCTCCGGCACCCACGACGTTGGAAGGGTTGGAAAAGCTGGGAATCGCTGAAGGATCCATCTCACTTACTTGAAGCTCTCTTACCTATGAGGTTTGAGTTGCTTTGTTGGTAAACCTGCAATGGACAAGATGAATCCCGCCCTATTACTTGACCCGAGAAGGGTGCGTAGAACAGGTATATCTTCACTCTCTTTCTTGCACCTCGCCCTCTTCATCACTCCCCATCACCACCTACTTGTCCTTGATACATTTTCTGGTGTTCCCACATCTATTCGTCAACGCCTCTTCCCCTTGAGCTCGCTTGTTACAACCTAGCAAGATGGACATTGTCAGTCCGGTGTCGGACTCGTCTGGGAGAGCAGAGTTGGCCGTCCATGAGCCTTCTTCCATCCCTTCGATCCTTGACTCGTTGCCAAACGCTCCTCCTGCTGTGTTCAGTCACCCAGATCCAGACCCTCAGGAGCTAACCGTGCACGTGCCAGGCGACAACGCGACCCATCACAACCATGGACCGTCTGTATCACAACTTCCTCAATTTGACCCTCGCGCGCTTCTCAACCCGGCTTCTTCGAACCCCAAGCGTCCAGCGTCTTCCGGTGCAGACACTGACCGCGGTCGCACGGACCCTACGATTGCTGGCCAGGTCTCACTTGTCGAGCGCCTACATAACGTCCAAGAGCGCACGTCATCGCCTGCCAAGCGCATCAAGACTGAAGGCCCGCGAAGCCAGAAGAACGGTAGCCGATCTAGCTTCGCCGGTGGAAGTGCACTTGAGTTGCAGAACCAGAATGGCCAACCACCTGCTCCATTGCCTCAGAAGGGACCGGCAATCGATCTGACCATGAGCGACGACGAAGACGAAATCCAAGTCATTGGTGACAATGGCAACGACGATGTTTGCATTGGTAAACTCAAGCAGACCTACATTCAGGCGCACCTGGTCCCCTTTCCTGACCCCAAGAAATTCGCAGGCAATCATGGCGGTCAAAGCAGGATCAAGGTGTCTTTCCGCAGGGGCGGTGGCCACAAGGGAAATCAGATCATCATGGTAAGAACTTCGGTTTGCAGGATGCACGTAAGCCGTACGCTGACCAACTTTTAGGTGCTTGACGGTATGGGTAAAGAATTCGGCAGGGTCGACATGAAGACGGCACAAGGTCTTACACCTCTAATCGACAGCGCGAATACCAGCGGCCTCAAGTGGATGTCATGGACTGAACCCCGCCGCAAGTCGCCGAACGAGGGACCGCCTGGAAGTCAAATATCTGTCCTTATCGGTATGACTTTGCAGCTGTATTGCCCGCGTAGGACGGCGGACAACATTGGTCGGTTCCTCAAGAGCAAAAACCTCATTCTGGAAACACCCATTTTCGAGCTAGCACGTCACGACTACTACAACCCGCAGACAAAGGAGACATTTCAAAAGAACCAGGTAGGACAACCCGATTTCCAGCTGTCCACCCAGTACGCTGTTGGTGCTCTCACAAACACCTATGTTCTTCGCAGCGTCGACGATATCCGCGCTGATGTTGAGGACGTCTTCGATACGGTCGTGAGCAGCTCGGAAGAAGTGCCTACCCGAGAGCCATCGTCGCTCATTACCACCGAGTTGTACCCACATCAAAAGCAAGCACTGTACTTCATGGTTGATCATGAAATAGAACACCCTCCTGAGGTATACGATCAGCGTAAAGACTCATTATGGGCACCCAAGTACCGGGACAATGGCCGCAAGTACTACATGCATGTCATCACGAGCGAGAAGGTGGAACAGAAGCCGAGACCAAGCCTTGGTGGTATACTGGCTGATGAAATGGGTCTGGGCAAGACGCTCAGCATCCTTTCTCTCATCTGCGATGAAACGTCGATCGCTGCAGCTCAAAACTTCTGCCGAAACAAGCCATCGCCAAAACCCTACCCAGCCATGTTGCAGCCTACCATCAACAGCAGGGCCACACTCCTCGTCTGTCCTCTTAGCACAATGACAAACTGGAAGGAGCAGATCAAGGAGCACTTCCCGCAAGGTCGAAGCACCTTGAAGTGGGCACGGTACCACGGCGCAGAACGGTTCACCATGACTCCTCAGAAGCTTGCGGATCACGACATCATCTTGACGACGTATCACATCATTGCGAAAGATTTGGCAGACAAGAAACGGGCTCTCCCATACATCAACTGGTTCCGCATTGTCCTGGACGAAGCACATACGATTCGCAATCCGACTAACCAGTCAAAGGCAGCATGCATGATGATGGGTCAGCGTCGTTGGGCGGTAACTGGTACACCTGTTCAGAATCGGCTGGAGGATCTGGGTGCTCTTTTCAACTTCATCAAGTTGAAGCCATTCGATACTTCTGCCGGCTTCAACCAGTTCATCCTTGGCCCTTTCAAGAATGCTGATCCTAACGTTGTAACAAAGCTTCAGTTGCTTGTTAGTACCGTCACGATACGCCGTACTAAAGAGATCATCAAGGAGGAAGTGCCGAAGAAGTTGGACTACGTCGTCAAACTGCAGTTCTCTAAGGAAGAGCGGCAGTTGCATGACTGGTTTGAGAAAGATACTCAACGCAAGGTTGCGGCAGTTACACAGGGCGACAAGATGGGTGGACGATCGTACGCTCGTATTTTGACCGCCATTCTCAACCTTCGCCTGATCTGCGCTCATGGCCGCGACCTTCTTAGCGAAGAAGCCCTCAAGACCACGGACGGCATGACGTACGAGAAGCCTATGGAAATAGATGAAGAAGAGAGTGACAGGCCGCAGCTTACACGTCAACAAGCCTACGAGATGCTTACTCTCCTCGAATCGACAAGTGCGGCTGATTGTCTGTACTGCCCAGACAAGAAGTCTTTACTAGATGCAGACTTTGACGACGAAGATGAAGAGGGCAACGTCCAAGACATTATCGGTTACATGACCACCTGCTACCACCTGGTTTGCCCAACTCATATTAAGAAACTGAAGGATCAGTGGAAAAATAATCTCATGGCCGATGGTTCCGTACGATGCCACATTTGCGACGATGTCAATCGGCCAACGGCACTCAAGCTTGAACGCACAGACTACTACAACTACCTCGAAGAACAGAATCAGATCCGAAAAGATCCGAAGTTGGCAAAGAAGATTGGAAGCTACACTGGACCGCATACGAAGACGCAGGCTCTACTCAATGACCTGCAGGAGTTCCGCGTCTGGAGTGAGCAGCATCCTGATGAGAGGCCGATCAAGAGGTGAGTTGTCACTACTTACGCGAATCTTTTCAGAACCGACTAACATGTTCTGAAAGCATCGTTTTCTCCTCATGGACCACGCACCTCGACCTCATCGAGATCGCGCTCAAGAACGCCGGCCACTCGCTCGTCCGCCTCGACGGTCGCATGACACGCGAGAACCGTGACAAGTCCATGCAAGCACTCCGCGAAAACCCGGCTATCCGCGTCATGCTCGTTTCAATCGGTGCTGGTGGTCTCGGTCTCAACTTGACAACAGCTAACAAGGTCTTCATGATGGAGCCGCAGTTCAACCCTGCAGCCGAGGCACAAGCCGTTGACCGAGTTCATCGACTGGGTCAGGACAGGGAAGTTGTGATCAAGCGTTTTATCATGGAAAATTCCTTCGAGGAGAAGATGCTGGTACTGCAAGGCAAGAAGAAGGCGCTGGCTGATCTTACCATGGCCAAGGAGCGCAAGAGCAAGGAGGAGGCCACGAAGCAGAGGCTGGAGGAGCTGAGGAGTCTTTTCAGGTAGAAAGTGCGTGGCTTTTCTACATGCGGGTTTCGGTGAGAGGAAAGCTTTTAAGGTCGCGAGGCGCTTCAGGCATGACTTCGGACGTAAAAGGCGGCATCTTGCATGGGATCGGTAGCGCTGTAAATCTGGATGGATTCATCAGCGGAGAAGGACTTCGTGGGCGTTTGGCGTATGATGAGTGTGGGACACATCAAATTCACACATAGCATGCTCGGCTTCAGCACTTCACTTTTGGTGCTCCATGTCACTCAGAAAGGCCACGAAATTATGTCATCACAATGTGAGGATTATCTTCCGCAACAATCTGCGCATGATATCCTAGAACCACGCCACAACCTCACTTCACTCCCTTCAACTTTTCCAACAGATCCTCCATACTAGATGCATACAAGTCGAACTTACCAAAAACATCCGTACAAGGATCATGTTCTTCAAAATCCAAATACGCAGTCTTAAACCCAGCCTTCCTCGCCGCAACCAAATCCCAAGCATGCGCCGCAACAAACCACCGTTCCCCTCCTTCCTCCTTCCCCGCCGCCCCTCTCTCCGTCAAATACCTATCCGCAGTCTCATAAACCCTAACATCGGGTTTCGCAACACCAATACTATCACAACTAAGCAAATGCTCCTCATCCAACTCAATCCCCGCATTACGGTAGTAATTCAAGCTCGTTTCTAACCCTCCGTTCGTAACACCATAGACACCCCAGCCTGCTTCCCGCAGCCCGTCGAAACATTCCTTCAGACCGTCTCGCGGTCCCATGGCTTTAAACGCTTTCATCACCTCTTCGACGTCCTCGTCACTGATGGCGGAGAGGGGTAGATCGACGACGGCGCACGCGCGTCGGAAGGTCGACTTGAGGACTTGGGCGATGGGGACGTAGGATCCGGTCATGGAGACGTAGGTGAAGTCGCGTTGGGCGGCGTAGAACCAGGAGAAGAAGAGGGTTTTTGGGTCAATGGCTGCGGTGCTCAGTTTGAGGCCGAGCCGCGATTGGATGGCGGAGATGGGGACAGTGAAGGTGAAGCATGTTCCTATTACGTCGAAGGAGGCGGATTTTGTCATGTTGGGAAGTTGGAGCTGGTATTGAGCTGGGGTCGTATGTAATACCGTAAGATGAGGGGATGGAGGGCGGCTGCTATCTGGATGGGCTGAAGACCCTGTGACGTCGCTCTCCCCCGGGAGTTTTTATCGAAGCATTTTTTTAGCTACCTAGAGAGGGGTATGTAAAGTTGCTGACTCTCCCCCATCCATCTCCCGCGCCGCTACTTCCATCACCAACCATTGGCGATAACTATCAACGAGGCAGAAAAACGTCGGCCTTGGCAGTCAGATATGCTTCGAAGGTCCGCTGGCACCCCAAGTGCGCTGCGCGCGGGGCGCAGGAAGATTTAATTGGGGCTGAAAGAGGGACGCCATGCCGCTTGCAGCTCCGTCAAGCCCTGCTCAGCCGTACCGCCAGGTATCAACATGAGATATAAGATCAACCTTTCCATCGTTCGCAGCTGCTCTTCAGGACCTTTTTTCTCTTGATTATCGCACACACCATGCCGAGCATTGCGACAACCGTATGGTACGCGTTCGTCGTAGGGTGGGGCGCGTCACTCTACCAACTCTACCTCAAGGATCTATTCACGATTACTTTCGGTGCTGGCCGTGTGATACAAAGTATCGAGGAATTCCCAGAGTTTAGTTGTCGCCGTCTTGTGCATCCGAGATTGGAGGCTTGTGAGGACATTTGGCTGGACAATGAGGGGCGAACGCTATATGCGGCTTGTGCTGGTACGGCGGGTAGGTTGGCTTGGAATCAGGCGTAAGCTACTACAAGCATTTGTTTTGCTGCTGCAAGACGATGCGAATTTGGTCTTTTCGTACTGACTGGATTCAGCATGGAGGACGTCAACGTAACTGGACGACGGCCTGGCGGATCAGAACTCATTGCCTTGGATATTGACGAGCCTGGTGTTGACGGCCTTTACAACATTCGTGGCATCCAGCCGATAGGCCATTACAGGGGAGCGACTGGAAACTCTGAACTCGATCTTTTAGGCTTCGATGCTCAGATCTTGGATGACAACACTATTCGTTTCTATTTGGTTAACCAACGACCGCCAGTCGGAGCGTTCAACAACGTCATCGATGCTTCTAAAAGCGGTGCGAATTCGACGGTCGAGGTCTTTGAGATGAGAATAGGTCAGGAGCAGATGCGACATGTTCGTACCATCTTTTCGAATGAGATTTGGACGCCAAACCGTGTTGCGGCGCTTGCTGATGGCTCTGGAGGATTTCTTGTGACAAACGACCATTCAGTTAAAATTGGCATGGTACGGTGACCCTCGATACTACCCAGAGACACAGCCATCTAACGTGAAACAGCGAAGGAAGCTCGACTATTTTCTCGGAGGCGGCAACGTCGCATATTGCGACGGAGCAGGAAATTGCCACGCCGCCTACAACGGCGACGAGGACGACAATGTTGCCCAGCTAACCACCCCTGACGAGCCAAAATACAAAGCCCACCTCAAACAAGCCCTGAGCTACCTTCCAAAGTCGAAGCTCAAATTCCCCAACGGACTAGCCCGCGGCTTAGATGGCCTGTACTACGTACCCAGCACCATAGACGGCCAGATCCGCGTCCTAGCTCTGCAACCCGACAGGACCCTCCGCCTCGTCGATACCATTCACGTCGGCATGCCACTCGACAGCATCTCACCCGACGCCAACGGCGACATGTACGTCGCTGGTTTCCCGGACCTTGTTCAAACAGGCAAGGGCTTCGACGACCCTTACAACGAAACCTCACCTGTGACTATCTGGCGTATCAGAAAGACGGTCGATGTAGGCAAGTCTGAAGTAAGAAGTGTGGATTATAGAGTTGAGAAGGTTATTGAGGACAGGGACAGTAAGGTTTTGAGTGGGAGTACGACAGTTAGGCATGATGTTAAGACTGGGCGGCTGTTTATCAGTGGTAAGTTGAAAGCGATGGGTTGGGGAAACTTGGTGCTAACGTTTGGCTAGCTGCTGTGCATCCGTTCCTTGTGATTTGCGAACCGACGAAATGAAGGGTCACGCCGGAGCTGCGAGTACCCGACGACTTCGACCATGGCGATACGCATATATCATGACTTTGGAAGAGAGGCAAGGGTTTTGGGAAAGTTTTCTGTGCGGTTTTCGTACTTGGTCCAAACTCCTTTTGAAGCACGGTTCGTGTGCTATGTTTATGCCTTGTAAATTGCGATATGTTGTTCATACCGAAGCAATGACCGTTCATTTTGAAATATCGCTCCAGCTTTTCCGCTTCAGGTCCGGGTATTCCCTTGGATATCGATGCATACTTTTGACCACGGCGACATCGCTGTGTTGTAGCGTGAAATTCGATATTCTGGGCCTAGTCCTACTTTGCCGCTCTGTTACAAGAGGCCAGCTGCACGACAACATGACTTTCAGGATCCCGGTGTTTTGGAAAAGGGGCGAAAGTCTGCAAACATGACGTATATAACAGGATTTTTTTCTTCTTCTTTTCAACTCGAGCTTTTGTAGTTATTGGAGGAGGTAATCGTAGATTGGAGAACGGTTGACTTCTTTCCTCGCTTCGACAATCTCGCTACTGGTTTACTGAGGGAGGCATGTTGACAGCTGCCTTTGAAAGATGTGCTCAACACTCGATTTGCGTCGCATATGAACCCAAACAACGCTGCCTTAATCGATGGACAACCTCGTACCACAGCAAACAAGTCTCTTTCAGAACTTACCATGCTCCCTGCGAACCATCTGCTAGTTATTGATGCCCATACTAGGGTCGTGGTTTCCTTTCTAGAGCCCAGCACAAGAATAGAAATATCGAAATGCGGAATAGATTGCAGAAATAGTGTAATAGGGGAAAAGGAAGAAACATATTAATGATATCTACCATGGATATGGGTAACGCACTGCAATGAAGCGTGTTTCAAGAAAAGACACCACCAGTGTAACAGAAATTCTTTCGTCTTCCCTCCCTATTTCCAGCTTAACACCCGTTCTAGCCTCCTTCAACACTTTGGACCTGCCCAACAAGACCCCTCGCGTGCATCCGCCACCGCACTAGCGCTACCAGATTCGCACACGGAGCGCTTCGCTCCCATGCATGTGTCAAGTTCGCGACTACCTCGTTCAACTTCTTCGTGTCATCGTCGTTCAAGCCGGCGGTGAGTTCATCCCAGTCTTTGGCGAGAATGGTGTCGTTGGTTTGGCATTCGCAGAAGATGCTGTAGGTGGCTAGGGTGATGTCGTTGTTGGCGGCGGTGAGGATTTGTTGGCAGCGGTTGTTGGCCATTGCTGTTTTATTTGAGTAGTTTCCGTGATATTTCGAGGTTTGGAAGCTTTGTTTGTATTTGAAACGGCGGGTTTACGAACGTGGTAGATGGAGGAAAGTACAGTCAGTGGTGTGGTGATCAAGTTTTGTGTGCAGCGTGCTACCCAGTGTACGGTTGAATGAAGTGGCACAGTCACATGTCTTGAAGATATCATCAAAACCTAATCGTTGACTAGCTCTTCGACTTGAAGATTCTAAATGATGAGAACAAACGTCCGCCCTGACCGAGAGCATGAGTCTCTTCACGAAGGCTTTGAAGATATTGGTAAAGCACATCATGTGAAAAAGACATGTAAGCGCGAGAGAAGACTGAATTTACACCCTTCTATTGCTACTCAAAATCTGCACAACATCACCCACCAGCATCGCAGAAACGATAGATACCTTGGATGTAGCTAGAAGATCAAATTCTTGTTGAGATATTTTGAATAACGACATAGCAATCACATACCAAATCAGTTCACGCAGTCAGCAATCAGCGCCCACACCCACGCATCCACATTCTCTTCTGACAATATCCCCATCGCCTAATCCCCTACACCATCAAACATGAACATCCCGCGCCATCTCTCCCCACACACACACATACGCTGTTATTCCAGTTCCTCCAGCACCCAGCACCCGCTTCCCGCCCCATCACGCGAATTCCTCCAGCCCGCTCTTTACTCTTAAATCTTAATCTACTTCCAGGTGAACAACAGCAGGTGCAAACAGCGTAATTTCTCACGTCCACATCCGCGCTTTTCTATCATGCAGGTACACGTATGTAGTAACAAAAGTGACAACTGGTATGAGAACAAGCCCCGTGAGCACACAAAGTTTTGCAGATCACCCACTTTTACTATTTCGTGCGGAGGGAGAGAAAAAAAAGGTAAGAAGAGACACACGTCCAGTCGGGAGGTTAAATAAAAAGTCAAGATGTCAATACACACTCCGGCAACAAGTTTTCGAAGCTGTAGCGTTTTTAGAGTGGATGGGGAGAGGTGGTGTGCCACAGGCAATAGTAATGCATTTTTTTTTCTCTGCACCTCGTTTGTTTGTTTCCTGGTGAGGGGATGTATTTCTAAACGAATTCAAGTAAAGCGGGGACGTGCTGCCGGTATAAAAGTGATTGAAAACGGGTATCAGACCAACGACAGTGGCATAACCCAAGTAGCAGCTCGATGCACAACGGACAGCATCACAGCACACCAAACCCAACAGCAAGTCAGCTGAGAGAGAGAGCATCCATTCATCATTCCCTCTAAAATTACTCACTCTACAACCAAAAAATGCTACATGCACACTTCTATCCCCAACAACACAGAACAACATGCATCCTACCGCTTCACCAACCCAGCAGCAGCAGCCTTCATCTCCGCCTCCTCGTTCTTCTTATTCTGCGCCTCAATCTCTGCCCTCGCCTTCCTCTTATTTTCCTGCTCCAACTGATCAGGCCTCCTGACTGCAATATCCTTTGGTTTGTTATCCGAGAAGAATTTCAGGCACTTCTCGATGATGTAACAAGCGACAAAGTCGAAAGCCATGATACTCGTAATCATGATCTTGAAGTCGGTGGTAAAAGGAACGAGCTTGAGTTTCTGATTGAGCTCGGGGATGAATTCGGTAGCGCAGGAAAAGGCAACACCGGAGACGGAAACGAGTCCCCAGTACATGCCCTTGTTCTCGCGGATCGACTCACGGAACGGTCGGCCTTGGTAGTTGATGGCAAAAGTGGAGATTTGTTGGATGAGCTGCAGGAGGTAGATTGCCGAGTTGAGCAGAGATGGCTCAAAGTCCTTCTCCAGATCCGGGTTGGGGTCCTTGGGTTCAACGCGTTGGACATATTGGCTGACGTAGATGAGGGTAATGATGTGGATAGCGAACTGTCCAAGTACGGAACCGATGATGTATGTGTTGAAAATGTTGTGCTGAGGACGTTCTTTCGACAGAGTCTCCACTGTCTTTGCGCGCGAGATGGAAAGGAAACAGACGCTCATCATCATGCCGGAAATGGTGACTTGGCCATCACCAAACTTGATACCATCCAAGTAGAGGACTGACAGACTGTAGGCGGAGATCAAGCAGTTGAGGGCAAGAATCTTGTACATCTGGATTGTAGCGACCAGTGTGCAGCGACCTTGGCGGATGATGTTGGGAATGGCAACAACGTTGGCGAGCTTAGAGGTGAAGGGTGCAGCGACGGAGGCATCGCCAAGCTTGATCGTCGGTGGCTCGCCGGCCATCTCTTCCATCTCTTGTGCCATCATCTTTTCCTGCATTTGCTGGGCGAAGTTGGCGGCGGCCTGAGGAGGCTGGACCTGACCAGGCTGCTGTTGAACAAGAGTACCAGTTGATGTGGATCCGTTGGCAACGCCGTTTGCGGCTGGAAGTAGACCCTTCTTCTTTGCTTGGTTCTCCATAGCCTTCTCGTAGTGAGGGTTGGTGGGGCCGGGTGGGTACAGATGAGCGATCATAATGGGAACAGGTGGCTGGGGCTGGTTGAAGCGTTGCATAAGGTTGCACTGCTTCTCGTAGACGTTCTTCATCTGGGTGTTGCGGAAGTGCTCGCCAATCTTATCGAGATCCTCACGAGTACCATTGAGCAGAGCGACACCAATGTGAGCTTGCTTCAACGCACCAACATCGTTGGTACCGTCACCGGCCATGAGTGTAGTGTAACCGCAGTCCTTAAGACCGAGAAGGATTTCCTCCTTCTGCTTTGGCGACACGCGAGCGTAGACCCAGGTATATCGCAGAATTTGCTTCCATCCAGGTTGACCAGAGTACTTGGAAAGCGCGTATCCAGTAAGACAGATGTCCTTGGTCTTCAAAATCTCGGCGTCCAGAGGCTTAGAAGGGTCAACCGGAATGCTGATCTTGTCGTCAACGCTGCGCCAGACAAGCTTTTCGCCAGTCTCATCGTTCTCGGGTGCATCAAGGATGTAACAATCGCGGTCAACAATTTCGACTTGCTTAGCGACATGGACAGCAGTCAACGGGTTGTCACCAGTGATCATGACAACACGATGGCTGGACTCGTTCAGGGAGCGGACAGCTTCGACAGCATCAGGCTTTAGAGGGCACTGAAGGACGAGGAAACCGGCAAAGTGCAAGTCAGACTCGACTTGCTCACGCTTGAGGTCGTTGATACGGTTCTGGCCCCACTCTCCTTCTTCGGATAGAAACTTGTATGCGAGGGCGAGTACGCGACCACCGTTACGGGTGAAGTGCTTGAACGTCTCCTCGTAGTTGGGCGGGGTGTTGACCAACATGTTGCGAATAGTCTCGGGAGCCCCCTTGACCGCAGCGATTGTGCTCTTGACCTTGCGACCAGTCTTGTTGTTGTTGACCAGGATAGTAGCGACAGAACTCTGGCGTTTCAGAGCGGACGAGAATTGGAAGCGGCGACGGATGTGTACGAGTTCGGCGTGAGATTTGGCGGTAGTCATAGTCGCTTGGAGTGTGTTTTTCGCTCCGAGCTTCCAGCCGAGAGACTGGAGGGTTGCCTTCTCCATAGGCTCTCCAACGGTCTCACCATCGTCGAGTTTTACCAGGGCGTGAGCGGTGGCAAGTACCAGTGTTGTCTCAGTTCCAACATGCGTGACCTTTGCGAGATCAGTGTGCGCACCGTCTGCTGCAACCGTAGCGCCGTCTTGACCCAGTGATAGTCCAGCAATACCGTCCACGACCAAATCTTCACCAGTCAATGTACCTGTCTTATCAAAGCAGGCAACGTCGACCTGGCCAGCAAAAGGAATGCGGAAGGGCTCGGTACAGAAGATGGCGTACTTGCTCAATGCAGCGAGAGAAGTGTTGACGGCCAAGCTAAGCTCCATGGGAAGCTCAGGAGGGACGACGCTGGTAACGATAAGGACACAATCGAGGAGCAGCTTATTGCGCTGGCGGTCTAGCCTGACACCCTCCTGCCAGACGTACCATGATGCAGCGACGGCGAAGACGGTAAGGAAGAGGATGAAGAAGAGGGCTTCTACGTTGTTTGCGGAGACGCGCTCAGTAGCGAAGATCATGGTCCTGACGAGGCTGCCCTGGTTGGTCTCGAAACCAGTCTTGATAACGACAGCAACAGCGCCCTTGTCTGGTGGCGGTGGGACTCCGGACGAAAGCCTAGAGACAGTGCCACCATCCTCCTCGGCATCGTTACCGTGTGAAACCTGGAGCACCTTGGTGCCACCCCAGAGGAACGAGTTCTTATCCACCCCTTCAGGATCGATGCGCGCATCGCCAGGTCGCAGTTGTACCGATTCCTTGAGCACCGGTGTGCTCTCTCCCGAAAGCATGGCCTCGTTGACGATGGCGGAGCCCTCGAGTAGGAGCATGTCGCATGCCACACCCGAGTCCTCCTTGGTCCTGCCGGCGCTGACGACATCGCCGGGTAGCAACTTGTCACTCATAATCTCCTGCCACTTCTTCTGCCTGTAGACCAGAATCTCGTATGGCTTGATGCTCATGCCACGGAATTCGTTCAGCGTCCTCTGTCTCTGCCACACGACAGTGCTCTCAAAAGCGACCAGCATGAACAGCGTAAACAGCGAGTAGTACCAGTATTCGTCCAACATCCACAGTCCGACACAGAAGATCTGGAAGACGAAGAAGGGCGCGACGGCGTGTTCTTTGAATAGCTCGGTGAAGGTCGGGACGGGGATATCGAATGCGTTATCGCCATAGTGCTGTGTGAGGCGCTCAATCTCTGCGGGCGAGGTGAGGCCTTGGGTCTGTTGGAACGTCTTGAGCTGGGGCTTGGGTTCGGTATCGAGAGCGTAGGAGAGCGGGGCGAACGAGGCCTTGTCGGCATCGTAGAGGAAACGTCGCTTCTGGAAGAGAAACGAGAGGTTCGGCTTTCCACCCACGTTGTCGCGCACCAATGGCACAATCTCAGCGGCGCCCGCATTCTTGACCGGCTGCACTTTGATAAGCGATGCAGAACGCACGTCGCTGGCCGAGGTAGTGGTAAAGGCGCTCTTCAGATTAACATTCCAGTGCGTCATGAGCCATAACAGCGACTGGAAGGTGGTAATGGTGGCAACCCAAACGAAGGTCCATTCCGAGGACTGCATGTACTGCTCATAGCGCTGCGGCGAAAAGTATATGGCGGAGAAGGCGGGCCATATTATTAAGAAGGGCCAGATGTAAGTGTGCAGCTGCAGCGGCAGCGGGTTGTGCAGGCTGGCCTGCTTGATCTGGGGGTTGTCGACAAGCGGGGCCATGGTTGTGGTTGTCGTGTCCAGACGAGCGTCGGTCATTGAAGATTGTAGATTGTCCTCGACCCTTTGCCTTGGACGCACGTGTGGTGGAACATTCACGAACAAGGATTGCATGCGGACTAGCGTCGCCCGTGATTGGTCCGTATCCACCAACTACCTAAACTCGAGTTCTCCTAATTTCACCCCCACGCCTCCAATCAATCTCCTCCTCCCATGTATGTGTGGTGAAGATTGCGGGATCGATGGTTTCCGCTGACGTCGGAGCCTGCCATGTAGTGCAGAGCGCAGGTCCTCAACCGCACCACTTCCTCCCAAATACCAGTTACCCTATCATCGAAAAACCAGTCTGTCCATGCAACATGCCGCAGTTCTTGCTCGAGACCATGTCTGCTGTTGATTTCCATTTCTTCACACAGCTCAGATAGCTGCGTTATCCACCACATCCGTCCCACGCCTGTTGGAACAGAACATGCCATGGCCAGAACCCAGAGCAACATCTTGGGATTCTTTTCGCGTTTCCAGACTGCTATTACTGATACTCTTGGTCGATCTATAGCGGTGCGAAGTCGATGTAGAAGAATAGTGAAGATCTTCGTGTTCAAAGGTAGTCCTCGAAGGACCGCGTACACGAAAATGAGAGCTGCTGCAACGAGGGCTTCAACGACACTCGCTGCATCTGCTCTACATTTTTGGTACTCGTAATCATCGCTCCGTTGGTCTTGGATACTCTGATCCAAGTCTAAAAAGTTGCGCGAGCAATCAAGTACTGACAAGATGATGTATTGCGTTTCGTAGAGGAGATTGCTGAGTGTCAGGCGGGGAACACGTCCGTGCCAGTGCGACGATATTGCTAGTGCTAGCCGGTGGAGTCGATGGAAGACATTGAAGCAATCGATAGCAGAGCAAGACAATTGAAGTAGAGAGGTTGGCGATGTGGAGGCTGCTTCCTCTACGAGTTCGTCCGGGAGGGGAGGTGTGTCCGGATCCAGACATATACGCGGGAAAGATGGAGGTGTACGGAAAGCTGCTGCAGTGTGGAAATCCACCCTATCCAATATGTCAGCAAGCAATCGATGCTGAAATAGTCTGAGCTTCTCGTACCATATGATGCCGCGCAACAGGCCATCATTGTGCCCAAAACCAAACACTCCACCTCGTGCATTCACCATGCATTTCAGCGCAGTCATGTGAAGTTGAGCTGCATCATATGCTCCCATCAGATTCTACAACAGTCAGAACTTGTATCCCTGTATTAAAATTTGCCTACCTGATTGAAAGACGTACCTCGAGATTTGCCAGTGTCAATACTGTGCCAACCACTTCATCGGTTACGTTTCCTCCGCACATGGCAAGTTTCCGCTTCACAATTTTGATAGCTTCGTTCTGGTGCTTGAGTTTGAAGAATATCAAGTCGCTGGAGCCATTCGCAAGCACACCATATATCGCCCAGCTTGCCAAAGTGGCGTGTAGCAAGCCGGTGTCATTTAGGATGAAGGGCTTCCATGCGTGTCGGGCGTCGATGGCGATTGAATTGTTCTCGGGTATAGTTTTGTCTACATTCAGTATCAGCCTGCTATTCATTCTACTAGGTAGCTTCCATTCGTTGGAGAACGGTCGTCAGTATTATACATACATAATCGGAAGAGCGCATCCAACTGTGGCGTTCCAGATATTGTCAAAGCGTCAAAGGGATCGATACGATGGGCACATGGGTCGAACTTCAGCGCTGGCCTCTCCACTGCCGGTTCACTTGTGTTTCTTCTGCCGTTGTTAATTCTCTTCCGGCTTGAACGGCTTTCCTTGTTGTTCTCGTCCCTAGTAGCTGACATCGACAGCGTCGGTCCAGACCTAGTTCTCAAAACCTGCGGTCTTCTCTGTCCTTCGTTGCTTTTTGCGCATGTGTCTTCCCTTTTGCTGCTCGAATTTTTTTCCGACTCATTCCCTGGTTCGGACAATCTGAACCGGCTCGTCAGCTGCTTCTTCGCCAAGGCTGTTCTGGCCGAACTGTGTTCAGGAACGTTGAGCTGGGGTCCAGCCATCTTCGTCTCGAAGTGATTGCGCATAACTAATCGACGGATCGTGCCTCGTTCCACTCCGTCTGGCTGATGTGGTTCTTCTGTCGTCACAAAGAACTCGTACTTGCGCTCCGTGGGGGTAGCCATCTCGTCTGGCGGAGCGGGCGTTTTCTGCAAAACTTGAGAAGTGAAAATTGATGTTGTGGAGTCTGAGCCATAGGCAAATCTCTTTAATTTCTTTATAGAGACTACGGCGCTACATCTATCGCTCTTACTCTTTATCGGCCATGCCATAGTTCGGCCTCCATCCATCAAACTTCCGCAAATACGATCAGTTGCCTCATCGGCCGAAGCAGCGGTCTACGTCCGGAACATGGATCTCCCGAGAGAGATCGTGCCCATGAGTACTCATGTGGGTTGTATTATACAAGGTCTGGGTTGATTACAGCAGTGGGGTCGATATGCGAGGCAGTGGACCGTCGGAAAACAGCTGCATGCGTCGTGCACCTAGTGTTAATTAGCCCCGGGCATCTGCCGACGTGTTAAGCCCCGCCATGCAGCTGAATCTGACACACTTGGGGCGGAAACTCGTATTTGAATTAACAATCCGCATGGGGGCAAGACACGGGATATGGTGATGTCGCAATCCGAGACAGGGCCTCGAAAGACCGTTAGTCAGTGCTGCTGTGTCAGCAATTTTCTGCCACGATGGATGTGTGTTTCAACAATCTAATGCTTCAACCCTGATCGGAACGTCATATTCGTGTCTCGGTCATGTAAACCAAGAAGCTCATGCAACCCAACTTTGAATTTCGGGGATATCTCTACTGTATGTCGAACATATTGCGGACCAACGCCTCCACAGCCCCCAACTAGATCTTAGACCTTCAACGCCAACAGTGGAAACCGAAGTCTTTTGCACATCTATTTTCCCTTGTCCTCTCTCAGACTAACGATCTGATTAAGCACAATCTTGTCCTCTGTGGAATCGATATCGACACAGAAGTAAGCAGTGCGCAGCGCCTGGAAGCGCACAAGAGCATCCGACGAACCGCTCAGGTCCAAGGAGGTCTCGCTGATGAGGCCCTTGATGCCTCGTTCGATGACTGCCTTGTCGTGAATAATCTCCGAGTTGGGGTTAAGGTCGTCAGTCCAGCCGCCTGTCTTCCAGTCTAATGTGTTGGGTGACTCGGTCTTGAAGAGGGAATTGTACAGACGTGCTGTAATTGGCACGGCTGTCGCGACATCCACCCATTGAATATAAGCTTTGGGCTTCTCGGTACCTGGCACCTTGGTCGCTTTGATCTCAGTGACATTGCCATTTTCGTCCTTGGAGAAGGATGTCGCACGGATCGCGAATGGGACATTGTACAGACCAACAGCCTTGTTGGGCGCCAGACGGAAGTAGTCGGCGCTGTCCTCCTCTCGGAAGTCGCTGCGATCTATGTAGACTGCACTGCCAACCTTTACTTTTCGCTCACCAGGTATGGTGCCCTTTGGATCGTAGGGCACTGTTATCTCTTGCTCGTCTTCGGTCGCAAAGTCTTCGATGACAACTTTGATTGGGTCTAGAACCAACATCTGGCGCGGCACGGTTCGCTCAAGGTGTTTACGGATGGAGGCTTCAAAACGTGGGGGCTCGATCTCGGAGAGCGCATCTGTAACACCGAGCTCGTCGACGAAGTTGAGCATGGCCTTGGCCGGGATACCGCGACGGCGCAAAGCAACCATGGTGAACAAGCGGGGGTCGTCCCATCCTCGTACCACGCCTGGTACCTTGCACGTCTCTAACGTACCATCCGCGTTCTTCTTTTCGACAGTTGTGCCTTGGACAAGCTGGAGGATGCGGCGCTTCGAGAGGATTGTGCCGCCAACACTTAAACGGCCGAACCTGCGAGCAGTTAGCAGAAGTAAGTACAGACGGGAGTATTTGCGTACTCTCGTTGCATAGGGCCCTTCTCCTCCGACTTGGGCACTTTCAGATCCAACTGCTCTAGCAGCCAGTCGTAAGAGACGCGCGACTGGCGGAACTCAACTGTACAGAGCGAGTGACTGATTCCCTCCAGCGCATCGCAAATGCAGTGTGTAAAGTCGTATGTAGGGTAGATTCTCCACTTGTCGCCAGTTCGGTGGTGGTGGTTCTCCTTGACTACGCGGTATGCGGGCAGATCCCACATCTGCGGGTTGCCCTCGTCGGGGTCAGTCAACTTCTGCTTCATGCGCAGGAAAGCCTCTCCAGCCTGGTATTTTCCATGACGCATCGCTCGGAACTCGGTAATAGACTCTTCGATCGGTCGCGTGCGGTGTGCACAGCCATAGCGCTTGCCTCTATTGTCGGGTCCTCCGCGCTGGTTGTTGATTGTCGGGTCCTCCGCGCTGGTTGTTGATCGGGTCCTCGGTCCGCGCTGGTTGTTGATCTCCTCCCCTGCCTTGGGTCATGGTAGGGAGGCAGCCTTGGGTCGTACGTGAGCAGTGACACAAATTTCATCCTCCTTCTCCGGATTGGTGTCATCGTAACGTAGGTAGCATTTGCCATTGTGATATTTGGCAAACCCAAAGTCGACAGCGATAGCCTTGGCGTGTCCGATATGAAGGAAGCCATTGGGTTCGGGCGGGAATCGGGTTCTGACTTCCTGTACGGGTTTCTCTTCGTAGATGCGCTTCAGCCAGCCTTCGGAGAAGATGCTCGTCGATTCGCTCTTTGCCGTGGGTTTCGCCTGCTCCTTGGGCCGGAGAGCATGTTCGGCCTTCTTTGCCTTTGCCGCTGCTTTCTTTGCGGCTTTCTCAAGCGCACGCTTAGAAGGGCCCTTCTCCTCCTCAGCGGCGGGCGGTGCAGGTGCAGTAGGTTCGGCCATGTCTACGCCATCTTAACATACGTGTGATCAAGATACAAGCCTTGCGGCTGATATAAACACGACTGAATAGAAAATAACGCGTGGGTTCAGTGACTTACTGGAAAAGACACGAGGCTGTAGAGTTCGTGTGCAGCTGGAGGGGCTCTATCAACAACTTTGGAGGGGCATTGAGTCAACCGCGCTCCACCAGCCACAAACGCCACACTTGGCCGGCACCTCTACTTTCCGAAAAGCTGCAACTCATTCACGACACTCGCTGCCTCGTATCTTGCTTTGTTCCTCAAATCTGCAGCTCAATCGGTCACTACCTTGCATCATTTTTAATGTCATCCTAATCTCAATTGACGTGCACTTGACACGGCCTGATACTTCACAGAATCAGCTCTCTGACCCAACCTTACCGCTGTCCAAGCAGTCGACCATGTTTACGACATGGCGAAGGGGAAGCGAATATCCCAGAATTATTGACGGACAGCGAAATACCAGCATTGTTGTATTGAGACATTATGGCACTGCGAAACCAGACCCTCGAGACACAACAAAGCGAAATCAGAGACTGAGAGCTAAAGTCCCCAAATCAATCAACAAAGAGCTCTGTGACACCATAAGAGCAGAACATCGTGGGAAAAATATATTGGGTCCGCTACGTGTACATTCATTCATCTTCTTTCCTGACTGGACCTTTGGCTTGATTTCGAACACAGCATGCATCTTCGCCCCTTCCACAGCATCTTCACGTCTGTGGATCGAACATGCCATCATTCAAGACTCGCAAAGAGTATGGGAAGTAAAGGTGGAGTCAATGTAATTTCAGTATTAACTCATGAAGCTTGCAAGCTATCAAAACTCAACTACCCATACGCCACCACTTCCTCATACCCAATTTTTACCCATTCCCAACATCCTATGCTCAACAAACAAGCGTCTTTATATCGTTCTATACTTCGCACACGCTCTCTTGCTCGGTTTCCGAACCAAGCTTTTTCATCGATGGTAACCACAAGGAATAGAAGCTACACCTATGACGCAGCCCCTCGACATCCAAGCGGGCGGGAGTCAACAATAGAATCGCTCGACGATCGACGCGCCAGATGGGCTCGTCTTCTTCGCTCGCAGCACTATGAACCTATCATCTCCGAAGTACTCGATGAAGAGCTACTTAAATACGATAACAGCACCATCATCGACGCAACAGACCGTGTCTCGCACAAAAGGGAGTGCGCCCAAATCCTCGCTTCAGCACCGTCTGTCCTAATATCGGCAGTCGAAGGCAATCTAGTGCGCGAGATGCAGACTGAGCCTAGCTTGCAACAAGAATACGTCTCCATCTCGGAGCGAGCGTGTAGACAGCCGTCCATATACATACATCTGTTGGCTGATCGCGATGGCACTCCACCTACTCCTAATCAATATCTGACTATCCGCGACTTTGTAACCGACTATCTATCTCTAGGTAACGCTTCGGAGCACGCGAGGCAAATAGACAAGATCTCTCGCTCATCAGTGACACAGCACGAGTCGGCGAAAGACCATCGTAAGTACCTGTACACGCACACGACTAGTCGCTCGGCGAAGCGTGTCGAAACTTTGGAGCTTTTCTGCCAGTGTGTTCAGAAACGTTGCGACGAAACGCCAGCTTCACTTCGCGACACGCCCTTTCGGTATCCTCCTGGTGAGTGCGGATATTCGATAAACTCCCATGTACGCCTAGCAGAGCATCGCGCTCACCGGTCATCAAACTATGTGATGAACCTTATCGAAGACATATGCACCCATCTCCACAATGTCGGCATTTTCGAACAACACTTCACGATGCACCAATACATTATATACCTTATCTTCCGAGAAAAACAGGCAAGGATAGCTGAGATTTTTATCTCTGGGTTACTCAAAGTCTGGGTGAAAGACGGCGGCGGGTTCAACGCGTACCTTGCTGGATGCAGCGTCGCAACGGCGGGGAGAGTAAGTGCTGAAGAATGGGCCTCGCACGAGAGAAAAACCAGGCTCTTCTCTCCCATAGTGGAAAACATATCGCTGCAAAAGGTCAGAGCGGATGAATGGTGCCAAGCGCTAGAGTGGCCTGATGAGAACTTTGTGGATGAGGACACGAGAAAAGAACCTGCAGATAAGGAAGAAGAGTGTATGTAAGTCAAGTCAATCGAGCTGGTCAAGGATTCGTACTGACTTCGCAACTGTAGTGCGCATCTTTCACAACTATCTATGTAACCATATGATCGTTAAGCGTTGCGTCCAGAGCGACGTATCCTTCTTTTCATCATACCCTGTCAACTTCTACGAACACAAAGTCCCTTCTCTTATAAATTACATAATACTTGTTGCATATTGTGCGAAGCGATGTGATTAGTTGAATACCACTCAATTACAGACCCTCTGATCACATATCATAGGCTCCTGGATGGTCACTCCTCCGAGCCAAACTAGAACCAGAGTGGACACAGCCATACTTGCAACGTCGCGCTCCAGTTATTCTCATATTCCTTCTACAATCTCAATCGTAACTTGTATTCTCATCATTTTCATCATCCTTGATCATTCTTCATCATGTCTCTGTAAGTCGTCAACTCCACCTCACTGAGCGATCTCATATTTCTCCAAATTCAGTCTACGCACAACGTATTCTGAAGGTATTCGCAATTTTGCACGTCGAAATTCCAAGAATTGCAAATATTCCAAATACCTCTCGGACACATTAAAGCCACAGGAAAAATGCAAAAAATACTTATGAACACTATGCCTCGTCGCAGTGTCAACACTAATGCACGCAGGTCCATGGAACAACCACAATCCTATCCCGCCACCTTCCTCACGAAGCGCCATCTCATCCCCAACCACCTCCACATCGTTGTAGAACGGCCAAGCGTGCACGACATACGCTCATCAATGGAGTTCAGCTACGATACCCTCAACAGGTCAAGCATCGAAGCGCATTTCCAGCACAACGTCGCGTCCAGCTTCATCTCTCTGTACGAAAACGAAGACACTGCCTCGAAAAAGCGCCCTCACACCGAGCATGTGGGACAAAAACCACGGTCGCATGATGCAGTGAAGGTAGAGGTAGACACAAGCGGGATGACGCCTGCTTGGATAAGCATAGAAAATGGTGTGCATATCCCGGTCTGGTTTGAGGAAGACAGCCGTGATTCAGACGAAGCGCACAACGGAGAGATACTGTGGTTTTGTCTTGAAGAGGTAAAGTTTGTGCTTCCGATAGAAGACAACATCGGAGAGAAGGGCGAGTGGCTTGCCTGCGGGTTCATCCCCCAAACGAGGGTGGCCATTCACAGCAGACCGTCGAACTCGGATCCCCCACAGAGGGTTTTCAACGACGAGGAGAAACACGAAGCTGATAGATGGGCTCGCCGTGAACAAATTGGCATCGAAAATGAGAGGCTTCAGCTCGGCCAGCAAGACTTCGAGCGCATGATCAAGAATGCACAGTCATCGCGCTCTTTCAAAGCCCCACCTCCAATTCCGGCTCGAAAGAGCTCTCTAAATTCGCTGGCTTGTGAAGCGATCAACGAACCCAAGAACGAAGTAAGCAAAGGCTCCAAACTCAGTGTTACAACTCGCACTACGCGAGTCTCGTTGACGAACGCGGATTCACATAACGCGGCGTCGCTGATGAAGTATGCCATATTGATGGCGCATGGAAAGAGGTTGGAAGGGGAGGAATCATGGCTTTCCGAGACGGCCTCATCAGCTGGAGGGTTAGATCGAGCGGGAAGTACGCGTACGATCGAAAATGTGCCTCGTATGAAGAAACAAAACGGCTTCGCAGGTCGTGATGTTGGAATCCTTATGACGCCACCAGAATCGCCAAAGGGCGCGTTCATGCGACAGGATAACCATGAGCGAAGGGGCCGTGAAAGTGGTGATGATCCGACGCTGCGATACGAACTCACTCTGCACGACAATGACCAGTCGTCACAGGAAGAGCGGAGACGTGTACGTCGGTCTGCCGCTCCATCGCCCTCTCAATCAATGTTAGGGTTCAACCTCGAAGGAAGCAACGGGTCTTCGCTTCGTCCTCGTCGCTCGCGCAGCGACTTACTCCTGGAGCTACAATCAGACCAAGACTCCGTACTTCGGGAGTACGCCCGAGTCAGCCTACGACATCCCGCCATCCTCCAACAAGTTGGTAGCCGGTCCCGTCGTGGCAGTACCAACGAGGATGCAGAGAGTCGGATACATCACCACGAGGACAGCCGATCGCTCATCAGCTCCCACGACCATCTCGCAACCTCCACATCGTCTCCTCTGGCCGTTGTACCGGCGCATATCCCACCATCCACTCACGGCGCCCACGATGAAGCCTGCGACCCACCTCATGTCAACCTGCAAGCTCCATCTCTTTACTCCACAATGTCCAGTCTCGCCTCCCTCTCCACTTTCGAGGACGCTTCCGTCGAGGACGCCGTGTGTACCACAGTCGAACCCACGTCCCAAATCAACCAAGTCTACATCGTTCGAAGCAAGACTCCGCCATCAGGGTCAGGTCTGTCTGACAGGGTATCGAGTCTTCAGAGTACTACTAGACCCCAAATCCAAGGACAAGCGGAATCAGAAGCAGTTGTAATCCCTTTCACGGCTTCCAACCTGCAGGTACAGCCAGATCACACGGAGCGGGAAGCACAGCTGCCGCCAAAGACGAAATCAGCTGCTGTTCTTCTTGCTCCAATTACAGCAACACCGACACCACTGCCCTCGAAATCCGAAGCCTTCCTCGCCAAAGCGAAATGTCTGGGCGAAAAGGGGAGAGAGATAACGAGTCGGATTGCGGAAATGAGGGAACGGCAGAAGCCGAAGGCGAAGAAGGAGAAGTGGTAATTGGGGGTGTGGAGGTCGGATGAGAAGAGGGGGAAGGGTGTGAATAGAAAGACAGGCGAGCAAGATGAATGAGAGTGGAAGGTTAGTCTGGACATAGAAAGGATGGATTGTTTGAGTTTGTTGTTGTTTGTAGAAGTGTGAATAGGGAGAGTTTTTGCCATCGCCAACTCTCACAAGCTGCCGATTCTGAAATTTGAAGACGCAAACCTGAGCAGCTATTATAGGTAACGGTTGAATTACATGGCTGGGACATCATCGTTTATATGTAGCAAGCCTGCTGTGTTTTCTAACATCTACGTCTGTCGCCGACCGTCAGCACCCCCAGACACCGCATTCCCTCCCCTCTCCCCTCCATGTCAGTCCGCCGCACCAAGTTAGGCGCGTTGAGTGCACAGACACCGTGACAGCGCAAACATCGTGGCTGAAACCGAGTTGGAACCAACCAACTAACCAACCAACTAACAAACCGCGATTGTGGCGAGGCCTGCTAGCGGAACCAGTGCCAATGTTGCCAAGTCGCAGATTAAGATCTCGACCTTCTCGCACATCTGAAGCTTGAATCGTAGGCGAATTGCAATTTGTCTGGGTCGGCGATCCAATCGGTGCGCTCATCGCCTTGTTCATCGACAATCTAATTCTCAAAAGTCAGAAACCGCCACAGCAGACTACGCATACGACGTGAGACAGTTTTTTGGCAGCTTTGATGTACGGCTGCCCCGCGTGTAACACGATTCTGGATACACTGTGACATCAATGTCGCATGCACCATGGGGACAAACAACCTGCCGAGGCAGATTTAATCACAACTCAGCAACGCATCTCAATCCCGCAAAGTCGCCCTGCCAAGCCGGGCGGTACCTGAATTGAGGCTACGCTTCACCACTCCCGTCCTGGGAGAGAGTTCGATTGGAGCCACATATCGCAGCCTTGCCATTTACAGCATCGTCAAGACAGTACCATTGGACGCACAGCGCCACCCAAAGATTGTTCAAACGCCAGGTCTGGACTGCAGACCTCTATTGGTCGGTAAGATGGAGTAGAAACGGTCCGGGATAGGGGCACGCGACACAATATGAAGTGCTCGCGTGTCGCAACGTTGAGCGCGAAGGGCTGCCAAACTCAACCTTTGACTCTGTCTTCTTTGCAGGGAGACCTTACATTGCGATGGCGGAGAAGATGCAAAGCACGGCTAATGTGTCGAATGGCACGAACGGTGCATCGACTAGGCCGCCACTGACGAAGCAAGATAGCGACAAGGACTTTGACGATTATTTCGTATGTCTGTCTTTACGAAGACCTGTGTAGTCACTAACATGTATCAGATTGGACCGCGCGACCTCGATCACCACTCGAAATGGCCTGTCTTTCTCCGCATGCACGGCAGTGTAACACCAGAAATGGTGCTGCCTCTGCTCTTCGTAGCCGGCTGGTCAAGCATGATTACTCTGATATCGAAGTTTGTACACGACCGTATGCTCCACGTTTGTTCCATTAGCAAGCAATACGTATTGACTGCCTCCAGTAAGCGTCAACCAGCTCCTGCTTACCGTTCTTGGTTTCGTCGTCGGACTCGCACTGAGCTTCAGAAGCTCCACGGCGTACGAGCGCTACAACGACGGCCGCAAATACTGGGCACAACTCAGTTTTGTGTCGCAGAACCTGGCTCGCCTTATCTGGATCCACGTCGATGAACGGCATGAAAAGGACGCTGAGCTCGGCAAACAAGATCTTCTCGCCAAGATCAACTGCCTCAACCTCATCGCCGCGTACGCAGTCGCACTCAAGCACAAGCTCCGATTCGAGCCCCACGTGCATTACGACGACTTGAAGCACCTAGTCGGCCACCTGGACACCTTCGCGCGCGAAGCCGATCATCCAGATACCAAGAAGAAGCCAAACATGTTCAAGACAGCAGGGCAGTTCCTCGGGCTGCCCATGGCCGAGTCGAACCCGCGCAAACTGTTGAAGCGCTCGCGAGTCCCACTGGGCAACCTTCCCCTGGAGCTCCTCAACCACTTGAGCGTCTACATGAAGTCCATCTACGACAACGGCACCTTCAAGGTTTCCATCTACCAAACGCAATCCCTCAACGCGCTCACCAGCTTCAACGATGTGCTCGCGGGGACTGAGCGCATTCTTTCAACCCCCCTCCCCCTGGCATACAGCATCGCTATCAGCCAAATCACATGGGTGTACATCCTCCTCCTGCCCTTCCAGCTGTACAAGCTCCTGGGGTACATTACCATCCCCGCGAGCGTCTTCGCAGCCTACATCATCCTGGGCATCGCGCTGATTGGCCGGGAAATCGAGAACCCCTTCGGCGTTGACGTGAACGACCTGCCGCTCGACGCATTCTGCCTGCAGATCAGAAAGGATGTAGATATCATCATGAGCAAGCCAGCCTCGAGCATCGAGGAAGTAGTGGTGCACCCGGACAATCAACTGCTCTACCCGCTGAGTAACCTAGGCAGTGCAGCGTGGGCGGCAAAAAGCGTGCACGAGATTAGGGAGGCGTTGGCCAGCAAGCCTAACCTGCACTTCCCGCTGGTTGCACACAACGAGCCCCCGAAGCCCGGTCACTCTGTCGGTGCCGGTGTTCGTCGTCGAACGAAGAGTGAAGACCGCGTTGAGCTAGGCGAGGCCGGGCACGCACATAGCAGGCATGGTAGCGGTGCAGGCAATGATGGAGACTAACTGCATACCGAGTGTAGACTGTCGCGCGAGGACCAGAGCACCAAGGTAACTTTAACTGAATTTATCGAATGCCCAATTGACCTGTTTTGTGATATTCCAGTAGGCTTATTACACACGTCAGAAATCCATTCACGTCGTCCAGCTTGAGATTTCCCCCAACCATCACGTGCCCTTCCGATCGATGCCCCCACGCCACGCCAACACCCCCACCCCCAGGCCCCCCCCCCTTGCGCCGCGCCAACACATCTCCCCAAAACCTGTTGGCAGTTGGCACCATCCCACCCCATCCCCTTCCCAATGCAGACATGACCCCTGCCAATCCCAACTCTAACTAACCCGAATCGGGCCTGCGCATGGACTCCACCCTAGCCCTACACTTCCCAATCGAGAAATGACGTGCCGAAAGTAGGTTGGGGGCAAAAGTTGGCAGTGGCGAGTCACAGGTGGAGGGAAGGGAAGGGAAAAAGTTGGCACCGTTTTCGACACCCGTTGTTCAAGGTTGCCTGTTTTGGGCAAGGTTGAATTGTGGGTGTGATGATGAGGATGACGGCAGGGGAGGTGATTTTTTTTCTTCTTGAATTGGGTTTGGGATGGATGGTAGTGGTAGACGGAGATGGCGGATGAAGACGATGATGTGTTGTGTGGTGATTAGGCGGGTGGAAAAAAAATATCATCATCGATATTGTCATGGCATCAACAATTTGCAAAGGGGGAGTGTTGTATAGTTAATGCGTGACAAGTTGTGGATGCAGTTTTGATAGGTTTTGCATTTGTTTTCTGCTCTGTGTACGGTTGTAGATATCCATATGAGACGTGGTGCTCACAAAAGGCCCGACGTGTCCTGCTTGAATCCCTACAACGCCGTCTTCCTGTGAAGACCTGCCGTTTCTGTTACCAACTTGAAAGCCATCGCCTGCAAATGCGCTCAGCATCCAAGGTGTGCGTGCAGGCTGATGACGGGGCAATGATCTTCGGTGGGCGGCAACGTCAGATACTAGCCCCAGCGAGGTGGCTCTTGTGTTGTCGGCTGCGAGGTTGATCGGTCCGTAACGGCGCCATGAGAAATCGATGTTGTGAACCTGCCCTGTAGTGGGACCAGTTGCTGTTCCGGAAGTTCGCACCCTAGGAGCTCTTCATCCAGGTTGTGGACTAGCCATGCCTCCCTGGTACGCACTCGCAAAGTCCAATTGTCCAAGCTGGCCATTGATTTGATCAATCTCTTTATTCAAGTCCTCCAAGTTCTGCGCCAAGCTCGAGACTTCGTCAAACCGCCGGTGTTTAGTGGCACCTGCGACCATTTCAGAGACGATAAACTTCTGTTCCTCAAGCACGATCAATCGTTCTCTGAGCTCCTTCTCTTCCGATTCCATCGCGGAGACTTCACTACTACTTACGACACTACCGGTCGAGTGGTTATTGTACTTGATAGAGGCGAGAGCACTGCCTCCGTTGGATCGACCTTGCGGGGCTGCATGCTTTAGGATTTTCGGCAAGGACCGTAGTGGCAACATGTGTAAGCTCAGGAAGCTATAAGCTTGCTGATACACTGCTTTCTGTAGCTTCAGTTGTGTGGGCGAATCCGTAGGAAGGTCCCGTATTCGTTTCGCAGCTACATCGAACTGTGCAAAGCCGTCCATCAACCGTTTCCGCACCTTGGTCGCGTCAGTCAGTTGCTGCGGCGTAGGCGACTTGTCTGGATCTTGCAGTGCCTGCAGTAGCTTATGAAATCGTGGGAGAAGCAATCGGATGCCTCGTTGGAATTGCGCAAGGTTCTCGTATGCGCGCTGGTCCTTTGGCTTGTCGGCGAGCTCGCGCTCAAAGTCACCTCTAGCGAACAATGTGTGCTGGCAATCCTTGCACATGCGTACGTCGATACTCATCTGGGCAGCATCCTTCTCAGTCTTCTGCGCGGTAGCAGCAACGTTGAGGCCTATTTCAGAAGAGCACCCAGTCTTTGGGTCGCTGCAAACTACGCGTCCGCACATGCGACAGTGAGATCTTCTGAAAGTATACGTGGAGAATTCCTGCTGACAGAAAGGGCAGTTGGATACCTTGGCGTCTTCCTCCCAAGTGATGATGGATTGCTCCAGAGCCTTGCGTTGATTCTTGACACCCGACAGGGAGAACCAGCTGCCTGCGGTCGGGGTTTCTTCCATAGGCGGTGGATTCGCGAGGAGCTGCGTCAGCTTTGTGAGGCGCTTTTCAAGCCTGCTGACCTCCATGCGCTCCCTGTCTACCCGTTTCCGTCTGATATTGGCGAATTCGTCAAAGTGGTCGCGCTCGAAGCCGTGGTGGTCGTTGTAACCGTCTCTTGACTTGTAGCATGTCTCGCACACCCTACACCAGATACCTCTGACGGGGTCGTGCTTGGCCTGCCGCGAGAGCTTCATCTGGTACATGGTGTGTTCCTCGCAGAACAGCCTTCCGCACTGCCTGCAGTTCACTGCGGGCTGATTTCCGCCTAGTGCTATTTGTGATGCCGTGATAGGTCTTACGCAGACGGGATCTGAACATGCATCGCGGTATCCGGGCCTCTGCCAATGTGCTCGCGTGACTTCCTCTTCTGGGTCTCTGCGCACGGGTGCGGGTTCGTAGGCGACGTGGGCGGTCGAACTGCTAGCGGAGTGGGAAACTTGGGGCGGCGTAGGGGCATGGTTGGATTCGAAGACATCGAGTCCTTTCAGCTTCTGGTTGAGTACTGCGAGAGGCTGAAACTTCTTCGCCTTCTGCATCTGCGCCTCGAACCAGTTCTTGACCTCATCCTGCTCCTCCACTACGAGGTTTTGGTGGTTGTCGTCGAGATGTCTAATACTACTAGTCAGGAATAGCATGCTGGGTTGTTCGGGCGGCATAGTACCGGTTCAGCTGTAGTAATGTTACCTGCTACGTCAGATGACTGTACATGGTGCGGCGGGTGCTATGAACCCACCATTTCCTCATTACATATCGGACACACGAGTCTACTTGACGCACTCGCCGCTGCATTCTCACTCGGCCCAATCAGGACTCTGCTGCTGATGTCCTCGCGCGTCTCTGCGGTGCTGGCTGGGCTGATGGACGTCTGCGAGCTCAGCGACACGGAGCTCTCCGAGGGCGATAGCAGGCTCGCATTGCGGCGGTGGACGGCTGCTGGGTGCGGCGGTGCAGCGGCGGGCGACAGGTTCCTCCCGCTCCCTAGTACACGACCGCCGCCCAGGGACCTACGGGAGGCCATATTCGGGAGTGTCTTGTGGAGTCGGGGATGTACATGGGCCGGCATGGGCAGGCTAGGGCGTGGGTCCTGGGCGCGCCGCCGTCGCAAGGGACGCCAAGGATGCGCTGCAGGATCACATGCCGGCATCGTGGAAACGCGTTTCCGCTCCGTGGTCGCACGGCGGAGACAGTGTTAGCTGCAGGCTATGAAGCATTGCGTGGTTTGGCCATTGACGTATAGCCACCCGCCATCAGAAAACTCGACATGCAGGCCAGCCCGGCCGTCTTCTCTTGCACGGCCTTGGCAATGACGCGGAACTGGTGAGATGGCTATCTCGGCGCTGCATGCTCCATCTCCCATCTCCGCAACACGCTACGCACCATGAAAGGACCCTACCCTGAGATTCAAGGCGGCGGCTCTCTGATACTGGCATGGCAGATCCGGAACAAGCGCGTCCTGGTCGTCGGCGGCGGCGAGGTACGTCACAGCCCCTATGGCTCCCTGCAAAGTGTTGACGGTTGACAAAAGTCTAGGTCGCCGCTGGTCGCATCGTGAACGTGCTCAATGCCGACGCCAAAATCACCCTTGTATCCCCGCGCGACGGCCTCAACGACGAAGTCGCCTACCGGATAGAACAGGGCCAGGTCGACTATGTGGATCGCAAGTTTGAGCCGCAAGACCTCGACGGCGTCGACATGGTCCTGACTGCCGTCGACGACCCGGAAGCCTCATCCCAGATATACAAGCTATGCAAGGAGAGGCGGATAGCAGCCAACATTGCCGATGTCCCGCCCGAGTGCGACTTCTACTTTGGCAGCGTGCATCGCGATGGACCGCTGCAGATCATGGTCAGCACAAACGGCAATGGGCCGAAGCTAGCCAACATTGTAAGGCGGCAGATAGCAGCCGGGCTCCCATACAACATCGGCAATGCCGTGCAAAGAGTCGGAATGCTACGGAGGAAGCTGCGGAAGGTCGCTCCGAACATAGAGGAGGGACCGAAGCGGATGCAGTGGTAAGCTCCCTCATACCGCACCCTGAACATACCCGCTGATTCAGAGCCCAATGCAGGATGTCAAAGGTGTGCGAACAATACTCACTTGACGACCTCTGCTCCATGACCGAGGAGGACATGGAGATGCTCCTGGGCTTCTACAAGCCCAACACCGTTCCGACGCTCGAACAAGTACGGCTGCAGGAAGAAGATGGAGCTTACGACGGGCCTTTCTTGATCTGATCGCATACATGGAGTCGGCGTTGATTAGACAGCATACTGTAGGTGTGAGCGGGAGTTGTGGCGACGCTATTTCTGACTTTTTGTAAATCAATTGTACACTTTCCTACGCGCCTTCGTCTTCGTCCTCTCATCTCACGCCAGACTTGTCGTCCAATCAGTGTGAGTTGGCCCGAGCGTCAACTTTGCACTTGTCCGCCCATGTTTCCCTCACCACAACATAGTAACACGACCGTTCCCGACGTCCCAAGCGATTTCAAAATCATGTCAGAGAACGGTATGAATCTCGCGCAGCGCCCGCCGTATGACACCGTCGACTTCAAGGCCCTTGCCAAGAACGACAACGATTTCAAACAACTATGGCAGCGAACGTCGGGCAAACTAGAATTCCAATATCCCGAGACCATTCAGGCCCTATCAAGAGCGATTCTGAGAGTAGACTTCGGACTTCAACTCCATGTACCAAACAATCGCTTGTGCCCGCCAATTCCCAATCGTTGGAATTACGTAGCCTGGCTACAAGGTCTGATCGACTCTACATCACCAGACTACTCCAGCAAATATGATCCAAACCGCCAGGTCCAAGGTTTGGATATTGGTACTGGAGCGTCCGCCATATATACCTTGCTGTGTCTTAGATCACGTCCAAACTGGTCCATGTGCGCTACAGACATCGACAAGAAGAGTTTTGATTCAGCAGCTCGCAACCTCGCTCTCAACAACTTCATGACTCGTACTAAGCTACTCCAAACCACTGAGCTGAGCCCTCTTATCCCAATCGCAGCCTTGGGCGTTGACCGTCTCGACTTCACCATATGCAACCCACCCTTCTTCACCGACATTCCCGATATGCAAGCTAGTTTGAAGGGTGAGGGAAAGAGCTGGAAACCCAATGCTGTATGTACCGGCTCAGAAAATGAAATGCTATGTCCTGGTGGCGATCTTGGCTTCGTGACGAAGATGGTCAACGAAAGTCTTGTCCTGAAGGAGAAGGTGCAGTGGTACACCAGCATGTTCGGTAAGATGGAGAGCGCCAAGGCCATCATAAACCTTTTGAAGCAGCACGGTATCACCAATTGGGCCGTTGGTGACATAGACGTCGGGTCCAGCACTAAGCGATGGATCGTCGCGTGGAGTTTTAGGGACCTCAGGCCAAGAAACGTAAGTGCGATATAAAAACGCTCGCGCTACTGCCGGTTTTGTACTTACCATTGTTCAGAGCCATGCACGCATTGAGAAGATGGCCAACGAGTACTTACCATTCCCTACATCCTACCCTATCGCGCTACCTCCTTCAGTCGAGCCCCAGTCTGCGAAGGATGCTATCAACACTCAACTCTCTTCACTCGACTTGACCTGGACATGGGACACCGTTACCTCGACCGGTATCGGCGAGGCCAGTCAAAATGTATGGAGCCGCTCATACCGCCGCGCATACGAGCGCAAGCAGAAAGAAGGCTTGGTCGACATGAAGCAAGACTCCGAACGCAACATCGAACTCGCATTCCGCATTCGGGTCGTGGACTTGGCGCGCGAGGTTGTAGTCGAGTGGTTAAGAGGCACGGATCAGGTGTTATGGGAGAGTCTTTGCGGGCTTATCCATCGCCACTTCAAGAAGTCTTGAACGCCGTGGTTAGCAGAAGGCGTGTGTTTTGCGTCAAAGTCTGGAAATCCCCCCCATTCGAGTGGAATATGTGAGTGCTGTTGCATTGTACATCAGCATATGTCAGCTTATCCTTGGTGTAACAGTGTTCTCGACCACCCAGATCACGATTCTTGTGAGATTATCCTTTCCATGTCATCCCAAACGCATGTATCTTACGTACAACCAACGTCTGGTCTTAAACAGGTCATACGCCTCCAACAGGCGTACCAAACCCTCCAACAAACCGTGCCTCAATATCATCACATTTCGCCGTTGCAAGGCATGCACTTTGTTGCTTCATCTTGATCAATCTTCCCAATGTTTGCCTTCTCCATCTCCACCTTTCGAATCATCCCTTCCTACATGTTCTTCAAGCATACTAAAACTTCGTGCTGTTTGTCGCGTCGCGAAATTGTGATGGTCTCGCACAGATCTAAGGGTTCGCCTACCTCCGTGATTACGGTAATTGACTTGTAGATAATAGAACGACAGCAGCGAGAAGAGATACTGGTGTAGATTCCAGTCATTTCGATTCGCTCTATACAGAGTCTTGTGTGTTGTGTAGTAGGATATCCCATAAAACGCTCGCCCTCTCTTTCGCGTTATCTACGTTCTAGATCGTACTCTGGCATCTCGATTTCCTTTCCTTGCCTTGCCTTACCTACCGAATTCATTACAACAATCACAGCACAGTACAGCATAGCATAGCATAGCGCGGCTCACCACTACATCAACCATATATTTACGACATCTCTTTCTTCTCCTGCTACCCGCACTCACCACTGCTCTACCCGGCGGTACGCCATTGGGTGTTGTATCACGAAGCGGGTAATCAGCCGAACGTGCGTGTCAGATGATGGGAAAAAAAAGGCAGTGGCTGAAACATCCCATGAGAAAGTGGCTTATGCGTACGTAAGAGATAGAGAGTGATGGATGTTATTTGGATGTGATGAGCGGGATTATGATGGAAGTGGTGGTGGTGAGCGGATGACTACCGGCCGCTTAGGTATGTACCTAGAGGCCTGACGTGAGATCACGTCAAGGGCAAAGATTCCATTATTTCCGTCTCACAAGCTCACAAGTTCTCTACTCAATTCACACTCCAACCGAATCTCTAAAATAACAACATCAAATACCCCAATCTTAACCTCCACAATGCTCTTCCTACCCCTCATCCTCACTCTCCTCACTCTGACTTTCGATTTCGCCATCGCTTCTCCTACCCCCGCTGCGGTCGAATGCGGTTCCGTGGTGTCGGCATCCGCGTGTCGTGCCGGTTGCCCTGGAACCTGCGTGCAAAAGGGCGAGATGGCGGATACGCAGATGACTTGCAAGTGCTAGGGTGGTTGCAGCAAGGAGGAAAAGGAGGTGAGTTTGTAAATATGGTGGATGGTCAAGGGAGTCGGCTAACGAGTGAAGGTGGAAGGGGGGTTGATCAAAGATGAGGGTGCGATTTCTTTATGATAGAGCGGAAACGAGGGGAGGGGTTAGAAAATATGTTGTGAGATGGCGGAATGTCTTGGTTCCTTTGGTCATTTATCACACTCCCTTTGCTTCTCACCAATGTCACATTGTCTCACATTATAATTACCACTGTGTAGCTTCCCACTATTCTCCTCAATACTGTCACCCTCATCATCGCAACGAATGTATTTACTCTACCATGCGATTCCAGTAGCTGAGCAATATGTGCAAAGATTATCACCATTGCTGCGGTGTTGAGTTAAGAATTAAGGCGTCACTGCGGAGTGAAGATGTGGGCCGATATATTGGAGTGTGGAAAAGTGTGAAAAGAAGATAGAGAAGAACTGATGACAGACAAGATGAGGTATTTTCATGCCTGCTTGTCGGGAGACGTTGGCTGGAAAGGCTGACAATACAGTAAGATTATGTTGGGAAATGATACGAGAAAATGAATAGTAAGAAGTGCTAGAGCTGAGTAGGGTACACCAGTAAGTTTATATGACAATAATCTCGGTATAAACAGTTTTGTCTGACATGATACTCATCATCTCAAACACTATATGCAATCCCAGAGGTACTTACAGCGCCAGCCATTGGCATGTAGCGCCAAAGGTCACTGCGTATCCCCACATCACCTTATCCCATCCGCACATCTCCACCTCCGCTCAAACAATAGGTTCATCCCAAAACATACTCTTATCCATCTCCTCCGCCATCCCCTTAGCCATAGGCGGCGCATCAAAATCCGGCTTCCTGCCCGCACACAAGCCCTCCAACAGCCCATCATCTCTACCCGCGCCTGGCCCTGCTCCTCCAGCACGCCCTCCCCTCCCTCCCCTATCCCCCCTTCCTCTACCACCACCACCACCACCATTCATCAGCCCCCCACCCTGCGGATTCGCAGCCGCCCTATTCTCGCGATGCAGCTGCCCGCCATGTAAATCGCCCTTGAGTTCCTCGCGGCCGTCCACCTCATCGGTCGTGTACTGAAAAGTGTTCCACGCGTGGACTTGGCTCTCGAGACCGCGGGGTGCACGGCCGGCGCGGGCAATGACGGGTTGAGAAGCGTGGAGGGCGAAGTCGCGGTCGCCGACTGCGGCTGTGTCTTGGTCGAATCGGGTGATGCCTAGGTCGAAGAGCTCGACTGAGTTGTGGTAGAAGGATGGTTCTTGAGGAGTCGTGCCGTTGCTGGTGCCGTTGCTGGTGCCGTTGGGTTCGGTCATCTTGGGTAGGCTGGTTGTGGTATTGGACAGGTGGATGAGTCGGGTCTTTGGAATTGAGGTTGGCGGGTGGATGGTATGAAGCGCAGGTGAGAGAGAGTGTCCTTACGACGGCGTAGAGACCATAACTCTATGAGCACCGATAACCGAGCCAGTGATGGAGAAACATGTTTCCGACGACGGTGAGGAAGGAGCGCCGTGGAGTTGACGCAGTGACTACCTTCACCTTCACCGCACTACGAAACGCAATGCGTCCACACGTCGCCAAGACGTCAGCCACAGAAGGGTTAAACTTTGTAAAAAAGGCGCGAGACATGGAAAGAATTGGAAGAGTTTTAGTCGTGATGGAAAAACAGGAAAAAGGTGGAGATGGGGATATATCGTGGTTATGATGCGCAACGCAGAAGGTGAGGCTCCTTGATATTTGAACACGGTAGGTGGAGAGATGAACGAATATTTGGAAGAGTGGTTTGTTGGAAAAGCTAGAATCAACACACAGTTGTTCGTACTTTATTTTGGATAGAACTTGGAACAGACACCGGTATATGAAATATTGATGGCGTGATCGACTACTTTCGTGCTTACAGCATTGTATATTTCACTTTCAACGCTTTTTGATATAAGATAATACAAAGCTCGATAAGTTTCGTCCCGACAAGATCATTCGTTGGAACATCCCTTTTGATTAAGTGGCAACAAGGTCACATTCTCATCCTTATAGTATTTGGGAGTGGACTAACTATCGTAGTCGCAGATTAGTAGATTGAAAGTACCATTTGAGATACGCGAAACATGGGTGAACTCTCGGAACGACTTGACGTAGGCGTTCCAGCGGCTTGTATGCCATTGCCCCATGCGGCAATATATTCCGACGATACACGTTGCTCACGTTAGTCCTGGCCAAGCCTAGTAACACTCTGGCGTTCTCACAAGCCAACCAACGTCGCAGTCGTTGTCGTACTATAGTCGTGTCTCACACACGTCGTTTCGGTGAAATTGGCTGAATGCTGGCTGCAGGTACACGTGCCTTGCAGAATTTGCCATAGCCGATAGATCACCGTCCCACCGAAAGTGTCGGCTAGTACGAGAACGTCTCCTCAAAAAGGTCAATGCTTCGTACGCCCAATCTGCGTCTGACAGCTGCCCTAACGCTGTCACTGAAGCCCCTTGGCCCACATACTGAGACGGCCATGGCACCGATCTGTGCAAGCACTTCTTCATCTAGTACACTCTGTACCTCACATCTTCCAAGTCTTACATCGAGGTACGCCGGCAAGGACCGACCTCCGAGTTCGAATGAGATCATCCTGGATACGTACAGTCGTATGCTCACGACTTTTCGAAAATGCTGTATTGCTGCAATCTCGTCGAGCCATGGCCTTACCCACTCCAACGCATCGAGGTTGGCGATGCACCAGATGAGGGTGATCTTCTGTGTAGCAGCAGTGTTACTGTTGTGCGCACTGAGTAAATGTCGGACGAAAGATAGCTGGTGTGTGATTCCTACCCCTCCAGCGAAAAGTAGGGCGGTCCCATAAGAATCGAGCGAGTGATAGCCACCGTATGGCCCCTCAATCGCTCCCCAGAGGTACACCTGAGCGTTCTCGTATTTCGTCGCCAGCTTGTAAAGAGCACCGGTCATTCCTTGGCGCGAGCGGATGATGCACGAGACGGTGCTAGGCCCGCCTTCCAATTTAAGGTCGTCGATGGTGGAGGGCAGCTTTTCCGCCGGGATCTTCGCGTATCCAGATGACTGGGACCAAGCCACTGAAAATGGATGTGACCCCATTAGTGCTATTCTTGGCAGATATATCTGAACGTGTGATCCGGGGTTGGCGTTCCACGACTGGGGAAGAGCAAAGGTGACGCGCGTCGCCTCGCCAGGTAATGTTTCCAGGCTGACAAGAGTCCATGTCTTTTGCTTCCAGGAGAAGTTGTAACGCAGGATGCGAAAGACGCGGAACAGGGGCTCCAGTGATAAGAGAACAATGACCAAGTACATCCAGGGCAGTTGTGGCAGAGCATGCTTGGCCAAATGGAAGTAAACACCGGATATCGCTACTGTAATGCCGATACGGTGCAGTAAGAGGAATATCTCGTAGAAAGAGCGTCGAAGAGGGCCGACGGAATGGACCGTGAGAAACACAAAGGCAACGAAAGCCGCAAGCCCACACTGATACGATAGAGATTGCTGTAGAAGCCAGCCCACACTATGCCAGCCACTCTGCCCGTTGTGGATTGCCCGATACGTGTTGTATAGGAAAGCGGAAACATGAGCTGTGGCCTCGACGACTACAAGTCGCGCCGTCCATCGATGAAAAAGGTTGAAGGTGTCGTAGCTAACTTGGAGTACTGGTATCAGAGGATTATTCCGGAGAGCAAAGAGAACTGAGAATATGAGGTTGAATGCCGCAAGAGTTCCGCAGCGGCCTCGAAACTCGGCTACCATTTGAGGACGTGGGTGTACGGAGATGGCCAAGCAATAGGCCGCGTTGCTGAAAACATAGATGATGATAACAACCGCATGGGCGCGAGTCGGCAGAGAGGCTGAAGCTGTGCCGCCAGTGGAGCCTTTCGCCAGTTGTCGACTTCTGATAGATGCAGCTGGCGCATACAGAAAGTGCCGCTTGAGAGCTCCCCAGCACGCGTAACGATCCTTTGTCCATAGCTCCTGTCCCCTGGATGAAGCAATAGCTGAGATTCGCCGTCGATCGTTTCTAGCGGCAACAAAAATTCGGAGGCATAGAGCGATTATGATCGGTATTAAAGCGGTTGCAATGAGAATGTTGACGAACTGATAGTTTGAGGTTTGATCGACGCCAGCGAGGCCATGGCTGAACTTGAAAGGGTCGGAGATTGTGTTTGGCTTCTCGTTGTGGATGTCGTCAAATGTCGGTATACTGGAGAGGGACGACGGATTGGGAGTTGCTGTGGCGTCCATCTGGTATTGAATGCCGGGTCAATGGCGTTGTTCACTGAGAGTTGGTTGTGAGTGTGATCGTAAAGATGACCGAAGTGTGATGGAACGCTTTATAGCATTTCTTGTCGTTGATAGGCTCCTGATGAGTGTATGATGTTGAAGCCAGGCGTGGTCTGGACCAGTGGGTCTGTTCCCAAAAGCGAAGGATGTTATGACCAGAACTCACTATCGGGTCCTGCATTGATCGGTCCTGTTTAGTGCCGAGTCAGAGATATGGTGAGCTTGGTGGGTAAAAGAGGCGAAGGTTGAGGTCTTGCAGCCATTTATCACAAAGTCTGCACAACCTCGACATGAGCCAATTTAGCAGCTAAGAGCATTAGCGCTGGTAACGCAGCAAGGCTCCAAAGTACCGCCACTGGCTGAGCTGCGATCGCATAATCGGGTTTGGTTCACCGGACGGATCGAGACCTGTGAAAGTGAGAAAAAACGTGATCTTGTCTTTGTGAGAATCTGAGGCTCAAGCTGCTTGCCTTGCATCCATGAGGCTGCACTTGCAAGCCATGGCTTTTAAATCGGCTTGGCTGTACACAACGCGCGAACCGGATCTGGACCATCGTTACTAGCCAAGTACGTCGGATTGGTCTTCGCGTAAAACCGTATAAGACGGAAGGAAGAAACAGTATTACGAAGGGCTCGAGGATAGAAATATAGCGCTGGCACGAGATTCACCGGCCTAAGCCCTGCAGTGGATCCAGGCTACACCTAACCCATTCCAGCAAGAAGTCTTATCCCACTCCAGGTCACCGGTGAAGGAAGAACTCGTCACTGTCGCTATTGTAAAGGTCTTATATAGACCTTCCGACTACCAAGTGTCCGCCGTGACAGCGGGTCAACCGTCGAGAAGAATTGCACGAACTGCGAACCTTAGTACCCAAACTTGGCACCCGAAAGATCGTTCGTCGTATAACCCATATCAAGGTCATAACCCAACAGCCCCCCGTTCTCGATACGCGAGCGGCAATCGAGAAAGCCAGTGAGCTCTTCCACTCAACAGCATCTACCGCCCCGCCGCCAGACCCGCTAATTGGAGGTGTCACGATTCGGCGATTGTATGCGAGATAATGGCTCGGGGTTTTGCATAGCTCATTGTACCATGGCATGGTATCAGGGGAAAGTATTGTACGTTGGGGGAGAAAGGGTGACGCATAGTCTAGCGGGACTCTCCAGAATGCTATACTATCCGCTAATCAGAGGTACTTATATGCATGGTTGGTTGATTTTTGAGTGAGCGTAATGCGTATGTAACGTACTCCTATTGTCAGCCATAGGCTGGCAATCGCAGTTGGACACGTTTCAACTGGTGTCGTTTTTTTTTGTTACCTTAGCAAATTTTTTCGACCCTGATTATCGCTCGGTGGTCTGAGCTTTCCTCCCAGATCTCATCCACCCACCGTTCGAGTCTCGTTGACTACACACAATCTTTTTTTGACTTTTGTGACTGATTAGTAGAGGGGTAGCTGCTTTTTACTTTTTTTTTAGAAAACCCATTTTGACTATACATAACAACAACCACCACCTTCGACACCTTAAAAAAATAAAGTAACGTACTCCTATACCCTGGTCAACACAGTGCCCTTGCTAGCCTAGCCGTCTAGGTAACAAAACTTTTGCCTCCCACTATATACAGTTGAGAATGCATTCGCTACGACAGTTGCGTTAGCCTGATAGACAATTCCATCTGCCTTGTAATCAGTATGGACGCGCGATAGTTGGGGTGAAGAAGGGTGTGAAAGAGAATAGGATAGTAGATCGAGGGCTGATAGTCAGTGTCTGCTTGGCGAGGACCCAGCGACACGTCTTTTTCGGACCATATGTAAACATACATTCTTCTCCGCGTCCTTCAAAAAAATAATATATATTTATATAATTAGTCCAAGTATCTACACAAACTTTTACAATTCCCTCAAACAACAAAAAATGCCCCCTTCCCCTCTCCAAAAACAACAACAACAACAAAGACCAACACCAGTGTCCATGCCCAAACTCAGCTACTCCCCAAAATCCTTTCATACGCCTCCTCAACCTCCCTCGCAATCTCCAACAACGTAACAATAACAATCTGATGTGTAACATTGGGCAATCGATCGCGATGCAAACCGATCCACTCCAACGGCGGCGTCGCCTCACCCATGTCTCTCAACTGCGGAGTCTCGATCAACGGTGGCTCGAGCGGCGTATACTCATAGCGCGACTGCGGAACGTTGACTACGGCCGTAATCTTCTCTTGGCCGTCTGGAGACAAGGAAGGGGCGCGGGGTCGGTTCGAAGGCATTGCAGTCTTGTCGGCAGCAGCGTCGGGTCCTGGCGCAGGGGCATCTGGGTCGTCTTGGAGAGGTTGAGAGGTGCTGATTTTGATGTTGGATTCTGGGAGGGGTTTGCCGAGGCGGGAGGCTAGGGTGCGCGAGTGGTTTGACCACATGTTGCGGATGTAGGAGATGCGTGAGTAGTTCCAGCCAACGTCTACTTTACCCTCGAGCGAGCTGCGGAAGACGTAGTCAATGTGTGTGCCCTTGGGTACTTGCCAGGTATGCATTGTAGCGATGACCTTGGGCACGCGCAAGATCGTGCCGCCGCGTGCGGAGCTGACGCTTGCGGAAACGTCCTCGACTGTGAGCTCGGTCACGGGTTTACTCTTCTTTGGCGTCGGTACCGAGGCTAGCGCAACAGACAGTTGGCCGAGTGTCATGCCGAGACTAGAGTGAATCTTGGTCTTCTTTTCGAGTGCGACAGCAAAGCGCGCTTGCATGTCACCAGCTTCCAGCATCAAGACCTGGTTATCTATGAATGTTGATGGAAAGACACCAAATCTGATTGACCGTAACGTAACAACAACATCGGTATGCAGTGAGATGGGTGCCTTGAAGTTGTCTTTGTCGGGCTTCGCGAGGATCTGGCTGTGCGATCCTGATCGTTCAAAGGGTTCTGGTACCGATGATTTGCGACGCAGAAACTTCTCAATGTCTCTAAGCGATTGCTTGTACGCTTGTTGATTTTCTTGAATCAGTCGTTCGATCGCTTGCCATAGCGCGAGACCCTGTGCAGCGCTCATAGCGTGACAAAAGACGTGCACCTTGCCACCGTCAAGTATAGCAACCAATCGGTCTTGTGCATCGTCACCCTCGGGGCGAACGTTGTACATCAGGAAGCCAAACTCCGCAATATCTGCCATGACAAAAGCTTGGAAGTCGAATCCGGTCCTTACACGTAGCTGACGGAAGGCAACCGATGCTTGGATGAGTGGGGTTTGACGAGTGTCTGGTTCTTGCAATGGCCACCCAATAGACGTGCGGACTTTGATCTCATGTAGCTCGACGAAGCCACTCGTACGACCTGTACTCTCAATGCCAATTTTCTCAACACCAACACATAAATTCTGCTCGGATGTAGTAGTCTTCTTGGACGACGCCCACAGGTTGTGGATGTGGAGCCATGACTTTCCGATTGATTGACCCAGGTCTAGATCAACCTTGACATCTGCAATAGCTACATTGGCATTCCAAGGGAAAGCGGTAGCAGCGGCGACTTGCTGATAGCGTTGTATGAGATACTCTTGTGGCTCGGAGTTGGCGCTTGGCGTGGAAGGTTTGGAAGCCCGACGGATTTCTGGCGGGACCCAAATCTCCCTGAACAACAAGAAGTCTTGCAGTTGACGCGCATTGATCTGGAGAGCAGTCGGGTTAATCTTGAGGATAGCTGAGATACCACTGGTACCACTGAGATGTTTGCTGTTCATCAACGAAACCACGATAGACTCCATATCCAAGCTAAACGTCGACTCACGAGAGTATACATGCTGAACAGTAGTCACAAGTTTCTCAAATGTGGCTGATGCAGCAAAGAAGTGGCCATGCTCTTGAGACTTGACGCTGTTCACCGTGATGTATATATCCTCGATTTTGGCAATTGCTGTGACACGGGCAATGGGCTGACAACTGAGACTGAACTCTTGCTTGCAAATCCTTAGTCCCAGATTCAGTCTCGTCCTACCCAAAATAGCGGTGGGATCTGCAGTGATTATGTTGTCTTCTTCGAGTAGCTTCGCGGTTGGCTTAGACTGATCTTGAGGCTGCTCAGGTGATGCAGACTCATTCTCGTCGTCCTTCTCGCGGACTACAGCTTTGATGCTATCCGATATATCGATAATGATAGGCACAACAGTCGGTAATAACGTGTTGGTTGATCCATCAACACGAAGTTCAGCATTCAGAGAAGGTTCGCTTCCGTCGTCTGTATATTCGACACGTACTGCCACGCCAGGCGCTCGTAACGCCAAACTGCTCTTCGACTCGTCGCCCACAAACTGGCTGTAGCGTCCTTTTTGCTGAGCTCGGCTGGAAGCGCCTTGAACTGGTGCTTTGTCACTACCATGGATGTGCACGACAGCTCCAGCAAAGTTGACATCGGCAGTTAGCGATGCAAGACGTTTATTTCCGAAAGGATTCTTCCGCTGTGCGCCGGTAGTCGTCGGTGTCATATTCCAGTTAGCAGAAGCCTTGCGGAATTTTTTACCAGCAAGGGCAATGGATCGCTCGATGACATTGCTCGGCAATACAAAATGCGAGTCAAGCTGAAGATCGAGCGATTTGCCGGCAGCATAGAAAGCTAGTTTGCGAGTGTCTTTGGTTGACGCATATGCTACGTTGAACACCATCTTGGGCAACAATGCTGAGTTGAGCGACCGCATCTTCTTGCTCGCAGACACCGGTACCATCTGTAAGCGCATGTCCTCCACCATCAAACGCGCGGCATCATCTTTCTGTGTTGAGAGGTCGATCTTTCCAAAAGACAGCACGAGATCATGAATCTCGTTTCGAGGAAATGGAGCGACGGAATTTCCAACAATCCAGCTGACATGAAGATCAAGGAGTTCCAAAGAGTACGTCGACGTGAAGAGAGCTCCGGAGCTGACGCTATCAGAGTCTTGATGCCCATCGCTTTTGAGACTCCGGTCAAGTCGGTGAGAGATCCTGCTCTTTGTGTGGCGCAGACGACGCAGATATTTTTTCTCTTTGGATAGGTCCAGATCTCTGATCTTATCTTGAAGATGATTCACCACGTCCACCACCGCTGACGCTGTGTCCGCGAAGACGTTCACTTCCAGACCCGAGCTGCGAAGACGATATACCCTGCGGGCAGGTTCCGAATCTTTCTCAGTAGTGGCCTGGAAAACAGCGCCGAATGTGAGATTTCCACATCGACGAACCGAATCTTGATCCCTGAGGTTCATGTCGATGGTAACTTCGTGGATCCGCACCACAGCTTCAGGATACAACATGATGCTCTGATCTGACTCGATGTTCGTGGCCTTTAGCTGAACCGTGGATAGCCTGAATGCGAGATTGGCTGTCGGCGAGTCTGGATGTTGGGCAGGGGCACTAGCTGAGATGTGCATTCCATGCAGCGTCATCTGCACACTGAACAAGATATCTGGTGAAGAGGTAGGGGCGTTGACTACTGGTGAGCTTGCTGAAGCCGGGAACAACTCTCCAATGTGCGTCTTGAGGACTCCAACATCGTCCTGGACCGCCTGGAACATGTGAGCCATTTCTGGCTTGTTGATGGTCGCGATGAAAGACTGAATCTCTGAAGCCTGGACATGTACCTTCTCAACGATGCCTGACGCCAGAACCCTAGTCTCTTTCTCGGCCTGCGTAATTGACAGTCTTCCACTGAGAGGAGGTAGCTCAAGCGAGCTGATGACGTGGGAGCCATCCTTCGACGTACTGTACAGCCGATGAAAGTTCGCCTCGAGATCATAATCGACGCGCAAGGTGACATGCTTGCCTAAAGCTGGAATGACAGCAATACGTCCGGACGAGCCTGTTATCGACCATCCAAGTGGCTGAAGCACTGCAAGCTCAATCTGATATGCATCCACGAACAGTGCAAGTGAAATATTGGGCAGCTGAGTGGGTTTTTTGTCAGGCATCTCGTCCTTCGGGGATGTGCTCACAACTTGCCGCAGGGTTGTGGACTGTCGATGAAAGCACACAGCCTCGTCTTTGAGCACGTTATCCGCCACTTCGATAAGACCTAATATGTCCTCTTGCACCTTCACAACAATTCTATGACTTGCAGCTGCTACCTTGATCTCATTGGGTGTTTGTTTCTCACCTCCAGGCTCTACCATGGCAAAGTAGATGCTTGGTCGTTCGAACTGCGTTTTGGCCAAGAGCCGGGATCGGGAAGACAGCTCGCTCCCAGCGACATCGACGTGAAGATGAGCTGACATGATCTCTTCGAGTCCTGATGCTCTACTGTCTGCATCGAGAAAAGAGAATCGCATGTTTCTGCCTGTATTGATGCTTTGAAGATTGATAGTATCCAGCGTAATCTGAACCTTATCAGTGGCGAATACAACCTGAAGATCATGGTCATGGTTGGGTTTTGAACTTCGTCCTGGTTTCAGGCTTATTGACTTCGTCTTCTCTACTGCCCTCAAATTTTCCTTCTGGAACAGTTCTAGTAGGGATTGCGCCAGCTCGCAAACCTCCCACTGAACACGTAATGACGTATCCCTAGAGCTGATTTGCACGATCGTAGACTTTTTCTGGGTACCGGCGTCCACAACCATCATCAGTCCAGCAGGTTGCGCTGGGGGCAACAGGACGATGTTCAAGGTTAGAAGACCTAAAGAAACCTCGCTCTGTCTCGGGCCGGGGTCAATAATGAACCTGATCTCTGCTGACCTAATGTCGACATGCAGAGGTGCGGAGTCAGGAGTTGGGAGCGGCTCTTCGAGATGTCCAAAAAGCAGCCTCATGGCGAGGCTCTTCTTCACATGCGCTAAATCCCACGTACGCCACTGATCCCACATCTCGATGATTTTTTGCTCGGCGTTTTCAGGGCATACCACATCAGACTGCGGGCAGTCGCCAAGAATAGCGTCTTTTTCTACTGATGGAAGACATTGCCAGGTGTAGCGAAAGCGAGAAATAATTTTCCACGAGTCGTGGCTGCGCAGATGGTCTCTAGCTGCCCGAAGGGCGTAAGACGCCTTAGTAAGAAAGGCGGGATCCGGGTATTGGTCCTGTACGCTTGTGAGGTACCAGGCCAAGTAGCGTAGTCGATGCTGTTGTCTTTGCTCGACTTCAGCAAACCTTGTAATCAGTTTCTCAGATAAGAGTGTTGTCCGGTGGATGAGCGCTGCCAGATACTCGACCTTCTTACTTGCGACGGCATTCTCCAATGACCGAAAAGAGACATTCACTGAGGTTTCATTGCTTTGCATCATCCACAATAAGACATCCCTGATTTCAGCCTGGATCGCAACTCCTCCGCCCAGGCCGTAAACATCGCGCTCGGTCACCGAAAGACCGAGTGAACTCAGAGTGGAATGGAATGAAAGCGAGTTCTCACCAGCTCGTTCACCGGGAAACTTCTTGATCCTTGCCGCCATCGTCAGCCTATTGAGGATGACGTCATATTGATCCTGCCCTATTTCATTCGTGGAGTGAGCTTGGAACGTATGTTGGAACCGAACGTGTGTAAAAGGTATGCGAACGCTGCACTCGATTGAGCTGCCCTTTCCTTCAAGTCGGTTCCGGTTCTCGAGGATTTTTGTCATAACATTGACTTGGAAATCATCCAACAGATCTTCGGGACGCCTGGGCTGAACCAGTTCGATAAGGCTCGATAAACATGTAACAAATTCTGGTGTGCAAAAGACGCGTATGCCAGGCTCCGCACTAATCAGTATGCTACTGTGTGTGAAGCTCTCGTCCAAATGTTTTGCTGATACATCATTGAAGACAACGTCATTGATTTCCCTGAAACGATTGCTGGGAGGTATGGGAGGAAAGGACGGAACATCCGATAGATCCGGCTCGACCTGATCAAATGGAAAATTTGGTACACCTAGGCTGCTAGATAATGCAACAGACGATGGTGTCCAGTCTTGCTTGAAACGTTCATCGTTTTTGGATGGCGAATAGGATCGATGCCTCGTGTCCATTGGAATTGGTGATCCACTGAGCAAGGTCCGGCTGTCACTGCTACCTGCAGTCTTGTTGGCTGGCTTATGCCTGACCGCAGATCGGATGCTGCTGGCAAACGACATGACTGAAGATGACCGCTTGCTGCCTAAGCGTATTCGTCGCGCCTTGGATGATGAAGCGTTTGAGGATTGTTTGGATGATGAAGCGTTTGAGGATTGTTTGGATGATGTGAACGAACTGGGACGGTGAGGTGGCTGAAAGAGGAAGATTGGAGGAGGCACATCCGGATATTGCATTGCTGGTGCACGCAAATTCTGTCGGTTTGCGTCATCTTGGAATGGAGACGAGCCTCGTTTGTCAGCAAGCATGAAGCTTGTGCGATTAGTCCGTTTGTCGTGCATTCGCATGTGAGCCTGCTGCTGCGCGCGTTGCTCCGAGAAGTCCAGCTTCCGCGTCAGCAGATTCAACGACACGGTGGTTTGAAGATAGGCCTGGGTAGTGACGGTTTCCTTTTCTTTGGAGCGTGCTCTGTGATGCGACACGGATTTGGACGGAACGGCACTGATGGAGAAATCTGGTATCAAAACGTTGAGTCGCTGAGAGAAGGTACTCCCGGCAAGGTCGTTGAAATTGAGGCTCACTGGACTCGTTTTGAGCAACAATGCTTCTTGGGCGATGTGTACACAGACGCTGATATCGTCGTGTGTCTTTAGTCTCAAAAAGGTCGCATCATGAATCACTGGGATTTCGGTCAGAGGAAGCGTATTCTCATCATCATCGAGAGTGAAAGCAAATGAGCGCGCTGCTCCTGCTGCAGTTTCAACGAACTCTGATGTGCAATCTCCAGAGATCTTTCCTACTTGGAATTCCCAGCTACACAGATAGGTTGGCTCGGTCGGCGGTAGACCAAAAAGGCGATGACCAAAGATGATGGTGGAGTCAATAAAGAGCTCCGTATGCCCGCTTGTGAATTCGTTGGGTATCTCAGCGTCTGGTACCAAGCCTCCGAGAGAAACACTAATGGGACTGAAGTTGACCATCAAATCCATGTAGTAGTTGGTAAACCTAAGATCCGCCGAGGCGAATGGGAGATCGGCTCGAATGCCACGCTCTGCTGCGTATAGGTTGGCGGGTAATAGTACACATGACTCATCTGCAGAAATACACAGTATTACATCCAGATCATTCGAAATATTGGCTGGTTGACCGTCCGTCTGAGTTCCACCTGCTGTTAGAGTAACACTCGGTAGCCCCTGGAACTCCTCCAGCGTCTTGAAGTGCATGTCATCACCAAAGTAGTTGTCTTTGATCTTCATGAAATGATGTATGAGCCAACCGTATAGTTCAATGTTGAACTTGTGGCCTTGGATGTCCATGAAAAGCCTATCGGTATTCATGGGCGATGTGTCAGTCATGAAGGTATGGCTACCACTCAAAGTGAGCCCGCCCAGGTGTGCCACCTTAGGCGACTGGACAAAAGTTCGCAGTGTGTTTTTCTGGTGCATCAGAACCTCGAGACCCAGATTCTGGCCTTTGACATGGAACTTGATTTCATTTTCAAGCGGCCGGAACTTATCCAGTGGTATGGACACTTCTGCTTGCAAGTTGCGTCCGGACAGGATAACGAAGTTGTTGTCTTCCAGATCAGACGGGTTGTTTATTATGTTGGAGTCGTTTGTGTTGAGATACAACTTGAAGTTGGAGAAGTCAACGCTGAGTAGGTACTGAAAAGGCACAAAGAGAAAGTAATCGGGCGGCGGACCCGAGCCCCAGTCGGCCACGAGGTCCATGATCAGAAACATGTGATCTCTGAGCAGGAACAGCTCCAGGTCTTGACATTTGATGTTGAACAGCCATTTCCGCAATGTGTTCCAGCCTAAAGGATTAGAAAGGTCGCAGTCAAGTGCAATAGCACCAGAACGCCATAACAGCCCGTGGTTAACACTGGATGAGATCTCAGTGCTTGCGACATCGACATCCACCTTGCTCTGGTATCCTTGCTTTGAGGCGTACATGTCCATGACATAATTGACGGTGGATTGCTCAGCTATCTTGACATCGATCCATGCAAAAGGACGAACATTTTGTGCACCAGCGTTATCTCGTCGCTTGCCCCTTCTGATGCAAGACTTTGCTTTACCCTTGTTTTTATCCGCCCTAGGCTTATCGTGTGCCGCTAACGTGTGCGCCTTTCCCTTCCACTTCCAATCTTTGGACGACTCGCGAATTGGGATACGTAGGACAGTGTCTTTTTCAATACTGAGGAACAGTTTGAAGATGGATTGTACGCGGAGGTCGCCAGCCTTGAGAGGCGTCGCTGGAACGGCGTCAACACGATTGCCGGGAAAGAAGATGTTTTGGAAGATGCCGCGATGCCGATCCGCCCATGGCCCGTAGTTGATGGTACCTCCGAAGATTTGTATGTCCATGCCATAGTCCGGTGGAATGCTTCGGTTGATGTCGTAGGGGCGTGCAGGGTCGATATGCCTGCTGTGGTCGATATCATTCGGCACTGGCCCAGGGACGTCCCAGTAAAAGGAGACATTGACACAAGGGCAGTCGGCAATCAAGGACATTTTGGCGTATTCGATGCCGTCCCACTCGCCGTGGCCATGGTTGGCGGTGTCGTCGAGGTACCTTGCCAAGCCCCTCCAGCGTTCGCGACTGGGAAAGTGCCATTGTGGGTTCAGAGGCGAGTTGTTGGCCGTACCTGACCTGGCGTGAGTACGCACAGAATCCGAGTCTCTAGAAAAGAGCCCAGTCAGGGTGGGAAGTCTCTTCAACCAGCGCCAATGTCTGCTGTGCGGCGCCTCGTTCCCGATTATCGAGTCTTCTGGGACACCCCCTGCTGCTTCTTGCTTGTACTGCACAGCTGAATCGAGTTGTCCAATCTTGTAATCTGGGTTGGGCTTCATGTGAATGACAGGGTGTGTGAGCTGGAAGTTGAACAGCTGCTGATAAACGTCCAAGGGTCCGCATGTAGACGCATCGATGCTACCGGTAGCTTTCTCGAACTGCGCGGTTACAACAGCCAGGGTGTGCTCATTTCCGACGACGATGGCGCCCTTGACAATGTCGATATGAATGGGGAGGAGTCTGAGGAAGGCTGGAATGTCGGCTTTCTTGGGGTTTGACGAGGTCCATGGGCCCGTGGCGGGGCGAGTGCCGTTGTTGTCGCCTTGGGTATGCGGCTTCTTCAGCTTGTTGTGATGGTGATGCTCGTCCTTGTGCGTCTCCTTGTCCTCGCAGTCGGCCACTGATGGCGGCTCGGGCGATTGCTCATCCTGGGCAGCGCTCTCCGCCTTCTTCTTGACTGCGTCGATGATGGCGTCGTATGCGGGGCTCCGGTTGTACATGAAAGCCTCGAGTCCCGAGATGTTGATGGAGAAGCGACACGGTAGCTCCTTCGGCGTCGGCCTGCCTCCTTTTTCTGCCCTGTCCACATTCCCGCTTCGGCTGTCGGACCGGCTTCTGGGTGTGCTTGGCGCGCGCTGGCTATCAGCCTCGGAGGAAGGGTGGCCGTCGGCATATACGCCCGCGTCCTTGACCCGGCGCAACCAGTAGTTCCAGGTGATGTATCCGCCATGGACCAAGATGGTCTCGTTGTGGCCATGGTACCGGATGTCCTTGAAGAAGATGCGGCCGCCCAGCAGAGAAATCTGGAGCGAGGTGATGTCCATGTAGGCGTGGAAGGTGCGCCAGGTGTAGGCGCGTATGCCGTAGGACACGAGGGTCGCGAAGAGGCGGTTGAAGTAGAAGAGGAAGAAGATGGTCAGGATGCCGCAGATGAGCAGCTCAACCAGGAAGACCCAGTTGAAGCCGTCGCGCGGGTCCAGAGGCTCCGCGACGATTGAACCCGCCATGAGTGCAGCGCGTTGTGTGAAGGAGGCTGTGTTTCTTCATGGCTCGAGGGGGGCGTTGGGCATTGTTGTGGGCGTGCGAAGGGGAACGTTCACTCTTGGTGATGCGTCCATGCACGTGTTTGTCTAGCGCCGTGGTGAAGCTGGAGATGGCGCTACGGGGGCAGGGCCGATTGCTGGGCCTGTTCTGCCTCTCCGCAACCCTACCACAGTGCACAAGACCACACACGCACGACGCCTGGAGGCACACACACACGCACACACACACACACACACACCATGGCTGTCCTCCATCGCTGACACCATCGCCGACACCATCGCCGACACCATCGCCCTCGTTCCATTCTCTTCACCCTCCCCCGGACTGCGACTGCCATCACTCGCTTGCGCCTCCACCATGGCTTCAGCCACCCTCCCGCAAGACCTGTCGCCCGCCGACTTCTCGTCTGGCGGCACCGGGGCTCGGTTTGCCCGTGCCGTCATCATCGTGGCAGGCGTATGCGCCCTTGTCGCGAGTCTGGTTACTTTCGTGTAGGTGGTAGAGCCTCGGTCTCGCATGACTCGAGCTGACGTAGCTGTGTAGTGCTGTCTGGTTACAAACGTGAGAGCGGACCGTCGGACCGTCGATGCCTTCATGTTGAACAAGAAACAGGAAGAACTACCGCAAGCCGGTGCTGCAGCGATATGTCGTCCGCATCCTGCTCATGTGTGTCCTCTCCCCAGCGGTCGCGTGCCATTGCTCACCTTCTCCAGGGTCCCCATCTACGCAGGCGCATCATGGGCCAGCTTGGTGTCGACCATGGCAGCGTCCTATGTGGAGCCCTTCAGAGACGTCTATGAGGTACACACAATCCAGTATTTCCTTCCCGGCGCCAGTGCTGACAATGACTGCTTAGGCCTTCACCATCTACACCTTCCTGCAGCTGCTCGTCAACTTCATCGGCGGCGAACGCGCCCTCATTATCCTCATGACAGGTCGCCCACCCGTGTCCCATCCATGGCCCCTCAGCCTCGTCTGCTCCAAGATCGACATATCCGACCCGCATACCTTCCTCGCCATCAAGCGCGGCATCCTACAATACACGTGGGTCAAGCCGCTTCTGTCTGTGGCCACCATCATCATGAAGGCGACCGGCACGTACCAGGAAGGAACCATAGGCCTGTCGTCTGGTTACTTCTGGAGCGGCATCATCTACAACGTCAGCATCACCATCAGTCTGTACGCCCTCGCCATGTTCTGGGTCTGCATGTCCACCGACCTCAAACCCTTCCGACCCATGCCCAAGTTCTTGTGCATCAAGGGCATCATCTTCGCTTCCTACTGGCAGGGTTTCTTCCTTTCCATCCTCGTCTTCCTGGGTGCCATTCCAGATGACGTGCCTGGCTACAGCTCCGACAATTTGGCCACTGCAATCCAGGATGCGCTCATCTGCTTTGAGATGCCACTCTTCGCACTGGCCCACTGGTATGCCTTTTCCTGGCACGATTATGCCGACGACACCATCTCCGCTGCACGATTGCCTGTCAAATATGCCTTGCGTGACGCCTTCGGCCCTCTGGACCTCATCCAGGATACCAAAGAAACATTTGCTGGCAAGAAGTACGAGTATCGATACTTTGATGCGCGCGACAATGTGCTGGCACACGAGGATTCAGCATCGCGCGCTGCACGTATGGCTGAAGGCATGAGATACGAACGAGGAGGAAAGGGTAAATACTGGATTCCCAAGCCTGGACAGGCATCAGAGCATGAACCACTCCTCAGCAAAGTCACATCAAGTCGCGCCAGGGCCATGAGCCCGGGGCCACACAAGGCTCTCAAGGGCGAGGGTGCCAAATACGGTACTCCCGATACGGTCCAAGAGCCTACCCTGGACGCCGACGAAGAGCGCTTATATGACAACGCTCGTGCGCTCGAATTCGGAGACTGGAACGTGAGTATGCATCTCTTGAAAATGATACCCCATTTGACTCAGCTGCAGTATCCCGTAATCGAAGCCCACCGTCCGTCTCGTGAAGACCGCATGTACGCCGATCCAAACATTCTGACTGCGTCGACCAACCGAAACCTACTGCAACCCACTGAGGAGAACAAGCGGAGAAGGAAGAGTCAAATTCAGGACATACAAGAGTCTGTAGACAAGGGCAAACAACGCGACCAGTCGAGCAATGGAGAGTCCTCTCGCTCCAAGTCATCGCATTCCAAGTCGCGCGCGCCATTCGCCAACCTCCTTCGCCAGAAGTCTTCTTCTTCTTCGTCCAGCTCAGCCAAATCAGACAAGAGTCAGCTCGTCGATCTTGTTGTGGAAGATCATGAGGCAGAAGAAGTCGACCGTGTTAGAGCGCGCAAGGAAGGTGGCCCAGGATGGAATGAAGTTCCCTCTAAGCACTTTGTGTAAGTCTGCTCTTTCATAACCGTGGCAACGTACGAGACTGATAAAACTCGTAGTAAAACATACGAGGCAGGCGAAGAAGAAGAGGTTCGAGAGGGCTTCAACCCGGATGAGGCTGAGCCACAGAACCCAGAAGCTGAGCACAACCTAAATTACCCCTTTACGGAGAACCAGAGTGAAGAGGAGCAGAGGAAACAAGACATCAAGCCGCATATTGCTAGCGAGGCCAACCACTGGGAAACGCGCAATGCCAGCGATCAGAAGACGCAGGACAACGACGACGACGACGACGACGACGACGACGAGGATCACCCCAGTCCGTCTTACGGCAGTTTCAGAGAAGAGCGCAATGCCTGGAACGCCGAGTAATGATGCAGTCGCGATTCCGATTTCCTGGAGGGTTGCTTCGTCAGATTTTGGGCCGTCAATATGTTTTATACCCCAACTCTTGTCACATGTAACACTTTGCGATACATTTCTTGCGGCGTCAGAATGTCAGCGAATTTCCTTGTTCGGCCTGATAGAATCGAGCCATGACCATGAAGATGTTTGTCACCTTCCGAACTAACAAGTGAAGCTTTGACGGTTCGACATGCATACGTTTCCGCTGTCATCTAAAACATGCGCCCATTCATGTCAAGTCGAGACTAAAGTGCCCTTCGCGTTCCCAAACGAGACAGAAACAGGGATATTGTCTCGCGTGCCATACTCCCACAGAGTAAGGCGTCCAGGTCGGCCTTGATGTGCTGGCACCAGCAAAGCTCAGCATAACTACTACGAAAAGGTGCCTTGACAAATACAAACAGTCCGCCTGCTGCTTTTGATTGGAAGAGTGGGCTGTCGACATTTCGAATGCTTGTTTCAGGAAGCTTCCAACTTGCCAATTACAGACTGCTAATCAGAAAGTTTTTTTTTACGAGAAGTCATGAGTAGCTAACTGATTTGCTGTAGCTGGTAGCGTAAATCCTGCCATGCAAGTGCGGGAGGGAACTTGGCAAAAGAGCCTCAGCAACCGATGGATCGGGTCCCATCAATTTCAACACCGCCATCATCTATCGGAATCCGCCTGTGCTTCCATCTCAAACTATTACGCTTGTTGCGTTGCGCATGTTTCAAACGTCGCAAATAGCATCCAATTCCTCCAAGGCATCCCCCGCCTTGTTGCGATGATCCGCTCGAGGACGCGACAACTGTTTCCATGCTCCAACATGTCCGATATGAAGCAGCGACCCTGATGCCAGGTTTGCCAACAAAGGGAAACCCAGCACGCCACATGCCGACAAGGCCTATGGTAGTTTCAAGTCGCAAGCGCTATTGCCTCGTCACTGGTCAACGTTACTGCGAGTCTCCGCTCTGCCTTGAGCGCTTACTATATATGTCCCTAGCCAATCAGACCCCACACCCTCCCATATCAACTCAATGCGCCCAAGCCTCAACACGAACTAACTTGTAAAGTTGATAACCACCATGGTAGGCATGCGCTGCCATTGGGCGCCTACGCAAAGGTAAGGGACAGGGCTCATCTATAACATGCGAGCCATTGTCGTCCTGTGAGTTGCGAGTGGTTTGCTGTTCCTGACGGCCAGATCCTACAGGCTTGCGCATTCCAGAAGCGAACCATCAGTTGCGGGACAAACACATTCGTCGACAGGCTGCGACTTTATCCGAATGGTTCGCGCAGTCAGCCTTTCTCCTCCCACCCTTATCATTTTTTTCCTGCCTTCTTCTTCTTCTTCTTCTTCTTCTTCTTCTACTACACTCTTCTAGTATCTATTGGTCTTTGCTTTTGCCTTCTTCAGGCGCGACTCCTTTACGCTTCTTGTTCGACTGCTCTAGATCGTTTTCGATGATGGGTTATTAGCTGTACTGGTCTACAGCACAAAAGGAAGATGAACTACGGAAGCATGCAAGAGAAGGAACCAAGGTCTCCATGGCTGGCCATCAAATTTGGATGCTGTGCATCGAAAGAGGATCTTGCGTACGACGGAAGTGACGCGCTTAGAGCTACTGGTACGTTAAAGTTTTCCTTTCTTCTTCATTGTCACGTCTGCCTCTCCCCTTTGCGCCCTCTTCTCGCGCAAATACCTTTGCAGTCTTCTCAGTCTATCATCGCGGCCAGCCAACGGTTGATTACCAACACCAACGTTCTTGTTGAGATGCATCATGCAACTCGTTTTACGCTCTCCTTTAATATGGTTCATGCACGACTAGATCCGGGCGATAGTACCAACACCTTTTTAATATATTGGAACCGCATAGGGTAATCCCGATTGACTCAACATGATGCTAACGCGTTTGATATATAGGCGAGACTGATTTGCGAATATGCTACGAACAACCGCGTCCCGTACCCCAACCTTGCGTTGAGCCGATACATCAACGTTCATCAACGAGCCAGTCGATGAGCCGTCATGTTTCGCAATGGGTTTCCAACAGTCGCGAATACGCAGCACGTGCGTCGTCTCGTGCGAGCATTTCCACCCTTGCACGACCAAAGCGCTCACACTCTCGGCCCAGCATCAGCCGTCCCACTGACTTTCGACACTTTGATGGTCTTGATGATGTGCCCTCGATGCTCAATGACGCTTCCATGCCTGTCCGCCGCCGCCGTAGCTTTCGTCCGCTTGAGCTCTCCATCTACCTTCCTGACGGCTGCAGTCATCTATCTCCCTTGCCTGACTTTGACGGTGAAGATGGTTGGGCTAGTCTACCATCGCAGCTGGAGCGTCCTGCTGAGGCACATGTCCGCGTGAAAGACTCACGCACAAGCTCTGTGTCTTCAGATCCTTCTACATCCTCATTCATCATCCAACGTAAACCTGTCGGTGGGCAATCCCGGCGGAGCAGTGTTCAGAGCCAGAAGAGCGCCATTACGCACGAGAGGAGGCTCTCGAGAACCACCATGGGCACGATGGCTACACCTACTCTGGCATACCTCGCAGAGCATTCGCAGATCGCAGTTGGTCAATTACCCGAGAAATCCACCATCCAGCGTTCACGCACATCCGGCACCTTGTCGCCTGCTCGTGCGCTTTCACGTCTTCCATCACCGTCGCGCAATCGTGCCAACACCGCACCATCTTCTCGGTCCGGCAGCCTCCGCCGTACAAAGACCGACGTAGATGATGCCATTCGCGAATTGAACACCATCATCGAGGAACGTCGTGCCAGCGCATATCGCTCGCACGCCCAATCACCCGCACTCATCAACCGTCCTCCACCCTCCCCATCTCACCACGTACCTTACATCGCGCCATCCATGCGTATGCATGTCCGCTCCGAAACACTTTCAGACATTGGCTCTGCGTTCTCCGCCCCGCTTGGCTTCAAGCCACTTCCCATCACCCCAGAAGCCGGCACCTCAACTCGACAAGCCACAATGGGCCTCACGCTCGCCCCGCCATCCTCCTCTCATACCGGCCCCCTAACCTCAAACCCCATCACACCGCCACCACCAGCCACACTCACGACCCCAATCGCCCGTCTCGGAGCCTGGCTCAAACGCTCCACCTCGACCCTAACCTCGACCTCCCGCCCCACGACCCCCAAACCATCCGACTCCTTCTACAAATGCGCTCCCCACCCCGCGCTCCCCACATCCCCCTCGCGCCCTTCAACAGCAGGATCACGCACCTTACACACCCGACAAGAAAGCCAAGATAGCACCGACACAACCACCACCGTAACCCTCTTCTCCACTTCCTCCTCCCGCTCCCCCTCGCCCTCCCACTCCCTCTCCACCGTCGCTACTTCGTCCCCGCCCAGGAAACTACGTCGCGTACCCGCTCCTCTGACGCTGGTCAAGGAAAAGGAAATCGCGGCTGATGCGCGCTTCTTGAGTGCGCGTAGCATGACGGGGAGGAGTCGAGTCGATGGTAAACCTCCTGTGAGTCCGCATTTTGATCTGCTCATGGGGAGGGAGATTAGTGTTAGGGATGTTGGGGGTAATGGGAGGAGGAGCTTGATGGGGTTGAGTCCTGGGGCGGTTGGTGTTGCTTTTTAGATTTTTGGAGCGAGGGGGTTGGGGTTTGGTATGGGGGTGTGTGTGTGTGTGTGTGGGTTGGTGTGGGTATGATGGGGTTTTGGTTATGGGAAAGCGGTTATGAGGTTAGGGTTTGGACTTTGGGGAGATGGATTGTGGATTGTATGTTGTTTTCATTTTCATTTTTGTTGTTGTTTTTTTCCTTTCTTAGCGACTTGGGCATATACCCTCCGATTCCTTTTCCTTCAAGTTGTCTCGCTTGGTTGGGAAGGCGGATGCCTGGGCGCGTTATCTTACCTCTCTATAATATACCCTTTTTTTGCTTCTTTTCGTTTGGAAGGTCGCGGTCGGGCTTGTGATGGGTGGATTATTGGTGGTGGGGGCTTCCGGATGATGATTCTGTTCACTCGTCTTTGTATTTTAAATGTTTTGTGTACTAAGTTATAGGACATGTTAAAGGCGCGCTAGCACTGCTTCTATCGCGATGTGCATCTACCGGGGAAATCTATGCAAACTCGTCAGCAATACGAGGATCTCTCCTTTTCTGGACCACTTGTATTGTGGCGTGCTGGGTCGGATTACCTCTGATTTCATCGCTTTGGGCGTTCAACAAATCATGTGGCGCGCTCGCTAGGCCTCGCCTCAGACCACATTGTGGCCCAATGATCCGAAGAGGGTAATAGATGCTAATGGGTTTACCGACTAGAGATGCTGGGAATAGCAACACTCGTCGGATTAGCGCGATGTGGAGATGAACGACTGTTGATCCTTCGAAATGACCCTTGCTGTGCATCATGAAAGGCGGCCTAATACTCAAAATAATGCACAAGGCCTTCCAGTAGCGCATCTATGGAGCTGAACTTACTGATCTGTCATCTATCAATCGGAACTGCGGCGTCGCTTTTACCATCGACCATAACCTTGACACCTCGACACCTCCAGACGTCTATCGTCACACCCGTAAATTGTCCGCTTTTGCAACCGAATTTCCCAAAACTGAAGATTGAACATTTCCAGCCGATTCACCCGCCCTAAGCAGCCAAAACATCAAAGCCACCGCAATCATCTCTGCGACAACCTCCTCCCACTTTGATCTCGGCGTCCTCAACTCCAGACACACCAAGTACGATGCCTCTCTCAACCGGCGCAATAGCAGGCATAGCAGCAGGCACAGCTTGCACAATAGCCATAATAGCAGGTCTTCTACTTCTCCTACATTGGCGAAACCAAAAGCGGAAAACTATCAAAAGGAATCGTGCCAGTCTGGTGCGGACGTATGGAAATGAGGAGAAGCCGTATGGGGTCAGTGTTGTCGTGGTGGAGCAGTACCCCGAAGCTGAAGCCGGTATAACCCAACTACAGAACTGAGCAAATATACGAAATGCCGGGATTGGACATGTGGCAGCCAAAAGAAAAGCCCCCCGGTGGTGCAGGAGCTACCAGGGTGTTATGGAATTGGGAAGCAGAAATGGTGAGGTTGTTGGAGGAACTCCACGTTCGTGCCCGTTGTCCCGAAGCTCTATCATGTACCTTCCTCTACGGGTGTACCACCCTCGCTTCCTTGCACTCACGATTAGGTATGCACTTTCTTTCGACAACATGAACGGCAACAGGTCTATACAGGTTCTTTCATCTCCTAAATGCCCTAGTGTTTACTCCTACACACTCAACATCTTCATCATCTTCGGCGGCGCAGGGCTGGTGAGCAGACCCTACGGGGTAGAAGTAACACACTAACACGTGTAGGCTATCGTCCAGACAGATATTATTACTACAGCTCTTTGACCAGGCTTCTACCCGTCGCGCATCGAACTAACTTCCAGCATTCGCCGTAGGCATACACGCAAGTATCCAGAGTCATATCGAACCTACCAAGACTTGTTCGTAATCACAATAACATGTCGTCGCTTGCCAGTAGCACCGGCCATGACGATGCGTATTATTCCGAGTCCGAAGATTCCAATGCAGACTTGTACACACGGGATCTTCCCTTGGAGTTCGCCAGTCGACTAACTACACTCAAATTCACAGCCGAGTCGGGCCGCTTGACGGAGCTAACAGGCAGCGAGCTCGAAGACCCTGACACGCTTTCTACAGTCGCGGGCAGTAAAGCAGACCGCAACTCACCGGAGCCTCCATATAGCCCTTCCGTTGCGAGAAAAGCTTCTTGGAGAGCAATCGATGCCGCTACTGCAGAACGGAGGGCCAATATACAAGAGGACATAGCCACACAGGAGTATGATGCTTTGAAGCGTTGTCTTGAACTAAGGGAAGGCATCTACCGTACTGCCGTGAAAGGGCTGAGAAATCCAGAACCACTCATCATTCCTGAGCCCTGGATGATTTCAGAAGCTCCGCTACAGAGATTAGCTGAACACCCCTTCTTGCTCGAACACTACCTGGATTTTGAGCAGGATGTGCTCAAGTTGATCGAGCTTCGAAAAGAGTTCCTTCGATATCAAATTCGCAATTCCTCTCAACTCGTCACATTGCCTCAGTTTCGCAAAGAGATGAAACGTCTCACCCTCACCGAGAAACGACAGAAGGATATTCGGTCATGTCGATTGCTAGTTGATCTTCTGCTAGATGCTTTCCGTAATTTGACGGGGAAACTTCTTATTGAGATGACGGAAGGAGACGAAACCAAGAAGACACCATTATCCGAACTATGCTACCGCCTCTTGACCCACTCGGACCACCCAGATTATGATGGTGAGCTCATGATTGCAGATCAAAACATCGAGGACATGGAACGAGAACATCTACCGTGGCGATGCAACGCTCTGGACTGTTCGTTGTCGACTTCTCCAACGTCCTCGATGTGCCAATCTTCTCCAGTCCCCGCGCGAAGCTCTCCGCCAGCCGTTGAGATACTGCTTCCACCGTCGCCACCTACTCCACCAACACCGACTAAAGACACTCCGCTCAAGGACCCTGCTCGGCCACGTGTCAAATTTGAAGAGTATCTACCAACCCGGATGCCACGTACGTAACATGCATTTCATCCTTTCAGACCAGCATGCATGCTAACACTTCATCACTGCCAGACGCCTGGAGAAAGCTACGAAGGAGCCGACCGAGTATCTCCTCGAGCCACAAGCTACTGAGTAGCCCACCCTCGCAGCACAAACCACGGCGAGCAGCGCGAACAGAAAAAAGGGGACATTGCCGAAACACAAAGATGTCACACTTGACACACCCCATCGTAATGATGGCGATACACCCCCAATACCCGATTGAGTTTCCGCCGCCGCCGCGTCAGCCAACGCAGCCAGGAGAAGAGCAGACACCGCACTCCAGACCATCAATACAATTTAGTCAGATGTCTACACCGAGCGCAGCAGGGGCGACACCAAAACCCGTGGATTCCAAACCGGGGACCAACTCCTTCTCCGTCCCCTTTGGCTCAAGCCCGACACCCACCCAACCGGAAGCTTCCCCTCCACAGGACGCCTGGGCAGCAGCGACAGGGTCCAAACGTCGAGCGAGCGAAGACATCCGCTCTCGATACTACGACGAACCCAAACAGGCCAGGGTATCGAGCGTTTCTCAAACCGAGGCGTACGCCCAGCACACCCCCGCAGAAGACAACGACGCAGCCATCGAGCCGGGTACGCCCACTCTTCTCCCTCGCTCCCCACCTCGGAACGCTAACGAACTGAGCAGCCAAACCAGCGTCTCCGTCACGCAGTAAACCCACTCCCAGAATGGCCGCCGCGCTCGCTAGAGCCATCGCATCGAGGGACGAAAGGCAAAAGAAGGCGCGGGAACAAGGGGTATCGAGACGGGGTCGACGGAGATGGCAGCGTGAGGATGACGACTTGTGACACGGGTTTTTGATGTGCGCCGGTGAGGACTAGGGCATCTTTGTGGGGGTTGGATTGGAAGGGAAACTGGTTTGGCTGTGAGGTGGAAAGCAGGCGGGATTTGGATGGGCACTGGATGGATGGGGAGTTGTTGGGATGGAAGGTTGTGCGAAACATATGTTGTAGAGGCATGGGGAAGTGTGCAAGTGTGTGTAGTGTAGATAGCGTCATTGTTGGCGAATGCGGGCCTTTACAAAAGTTGCCTTGGTGTTGCGTACGCTGCCGCTGTTTCTGGCGCCTTGACAGACTGTAATAACCGCGTGGATATCGGACCTTTCCGAAGAAGCGCATTTTCATCATTGTACCTAATGGCTAATGCCTGCTCTTGAGATTAACAGCATGTCATACCCTGCATTTGTCTTGCTGACACTCGACGCGAATACCTTGCAGGTAATCCTCGGCAATGAGGTAGGTACCGGTACAAGTACGAAAAAAAAAGAAGAAGAAGAAGAACGACAGTCTTCACACCAGTAAGTATATATAATGACACAAGGTCAAACGCCCCATACTCCCACAACTCCGATTCCAAAAATAAAAATAAAAATACACCTCCCTTCCTTGCACCAAAGACCCAGAACCTCACGCCCAGCCCACGTGCACCCCCTCCCATTCGCCCCCATCCTCCCGTTGTTCCACCACCCGTCCCCTCCACCGCCACACTCCTCCCAAGCCCCTCGCCTCCTATCCCACGCATGCAACCCTCAACACACGTGTCTCATCTCTCCGTCATGATTGACGAGCCGAAAAAGTCCAGCATCCCGCATTCGCACCAATCACCGTCCCACCTGCCCAAAGCAGCTACAACCTCGGCCCCCCGCGCCGCGCCCACCAACCAGGGTACGCACGCCGCACGCCTCCCCCACCCATCGACTCAGAAAACGGGACCAATGAGAGGTCGCACGCGGCAGCACGCGTTGAGCCCAAAAAGTACACCCGAGCAAGTTTGAAAACGATTGCCAAGACGTCATCGGAGGCTCGCGGGCGTTGTGCGGCGGGCTTGCACTTGTTTTCTGCTGTGATAGGGCAAGGAGGGAATATGAGTTAGTGAGGAGAATGTGGGGGGGGGGGGGGTTTATCAACGACGGGGCTGGGGCTGGGTAGCGGGTGATACGGCGATAAAAGTCAGGAACAGGTCAAGTGTAGCTGTAGTCGGGTAGTGTAGCGCGATCGACCTTGCTAGAGAGAGAGCACCGAGACCGGGTTCTTGGGACGCTGTCTTGTTTTTTTGGGGGGGGGGGGAGGCATGGTAGCATGGTGGGGGGTGAGGATGGATTATAAGAAGATGGGTAGGGGACCCGGAGCCTCAAGTTGTAGAGATTCAGATACTTCGTTTTTCCCTTCCGTTATGGCGCCCTTGACGCGACTCCTCGCTATTTCGGCATCTGTAGCGGTGTCTACTGCGCTCACGATTGCGGAGATCAATGGGGATAAGTTTTTGTCGCCGTACAAGGACCAGACTGTTTCGAATGTTACTGGTGTTGTTACGGCGAAGGGACCGGATGGGTTGTGGTTGCGATCGACGCAGCCTGACGGCGACGAGCGGACTTCCGAGTCCTTGTATGTTTTCGGTCGCACGTTTGGCGCCAACTTGACCGTCGGCGATGCAGTTGTCGTGGGGGGAAAGGTGCTCGAGTACCGCTCGAACAAGGACTACATCTACCTGACCGAGCTTTCGGCGCCGGTATTACAAACACGGCTCAGCTCCGGAGCTGTCGTGAAGCCGCTGGTTGTTGGGAAAGATACGCGCGACCCGCCAAACGAGCAGTACAGCAGCCTGGACGGCGGAGATGTTTTCGCGGTGCCGAACAACGTTTCGCAGATTAGCGTTGCGAACCCTGAGCTGCAGCCCAAGAAGTACGGCCTCGATTTCTGGGAGAGCTTGTCCGGCGAGTTGGTTACCGTCAAGAAGCCTACTGCGCTCACCAAGCCCAATCAATACGGTGACACTTGGGTTGCTGGAAACTGGAAGGTGTCTGGTCGCAATGGCCGTGGTATATTGACCATGACCGACAAGGACGCCAACCCAGAGGCTATCGTTATTGGCGCTCCTCTTGACGGAACGGCGAACCCCACTGATACCAAGATGGGTGATTCAATCGAGGAGATCACTGGTATCGTCAGTTACGCCTTTGGTTTCTACCGAATCCTCCCGACGACCGCCATCAAGGTTACCAAGAGCCAGAAGCCTACTCTTCCTTCAGCAACGAGGCTTGTATCGAGCGGTAAATGCGACGGTATCACTTTTGGCGCCTACAACGTGGAAAACCTGGCACCCACGTCTGACCACCACTCTGGTCTGGCGAACCATATCGTCAACTACTTGAAGAGCCCAGACATAATCTTCGTTCAGGAAGTACAAGACGACAATGGTCCCACAAACGACGCAGGTAAGCGTTCCAGAAGCTTGTTTAACGTTTGTCTCCCATTGTCCAAGCGTGGTACCCGAAAGCGGACCGCACACAAGTTGTCCTACCTTCCAGGCGTCCCACGCATGCTACGATACAATTCATTGGCTCTTTAATTTGGGTTGATACTGATCTTTTGCAGTTGTGTCCGCAAACCTCACTCTCAGCACTCTTACTGCTGCCATCTCAGCTGCCGGCGGCCCGGACTACACGTTTACAGAAATCGTGCCTGTTGATGATCAAGACGGTGGCCAGTCAGGTGGTAACATTCGTGTTGCCTACCTGTACAAGCCAAACCTGATCCGCCTCTACAAGCCTAATCCAGGCAGCCCGCTCGACGCCAACGAGGTGCTTGCTGGCCCGACGCTCAAGTACAACCCCGGGCGTATTGAACCCGCAAATGCTGCATGGACAGACAGTCGAAAGCCGTTAGCTGCGCAGTGGGAGGTTATCGGAAAGGCCGGCGCGAACAAATCGGACGTGTTCTTCACCGTCAATTTGCACTTTGTCTCAAAAGGAGGAAGCAGCAGCTTGCATGGAGATGCTCGACCACCTGTTAACGGTGGCGTTGGTAAGTTCATCAAACTGAACGAGTTCGTGCGACATTCGTTAACAGCATGCTTCTAGACTCTCGTATCGAACAGGCGCGTCTCACAGCAAACTTTGTCAAGGTACGTTTAGATCTCGGTTGCGGATCCATGCGGCGTGGAGAGGTGTGGCTGCAGCAAGCTTTCCACACCTTTCGTCCCTCGGTGGTACCAAGAACGCCAGATTCGCACAAAAGGAACAAGCTTCTGTACCGATGGAGAGTTCGAATCGATGTAGAGACAAGAAAAAGGCTGACAAGGAGAAACAGGATATCCTTTCCAAGGACAAGAACGCCCGCGTCGTGACTGCAGGTGATTTCAACGACTTCGCCTTTGTGCAGCCCCTGGAAGAGTATGTTAAAATCTCCGGATTGAGGGACCTGGATGCGGTAGTCAGGATTGACGAGACCGAGCGCTATACCTACCTTTTCGACATGAATGCCCAGGAGTTGGATCACATGTTTGTCTCGCCATCTTTGGCAAAGAAGAGCAAGGCAGACTTTGAACACCTTCACGTAAACACATGGCCGGAGTTTGACGCGCAAGTCAGCGACCACGACCCATCCGTTGCCAGACTGGATGTCTGTGCTTAGAATATGCTGCAAAAGATAGTTTGCTGGACGCGCATAGCTGACATGCGCGTCTGACATGAAACATAAATGAATGCCAAGAGATAATGCGATGGTGATTCTGGATGCTTTCGCGAAGTGAAAATAACGATGAACTTGTGTTGGCGATTATCCGCCGTGTGCTTCCAAGTGCCTTGTTGTGTCTGTTGAGGTGTCAATAATGAGCGAGTATGGATACCACGCTTTGTTGCGGCGTGGTTGGTTGCACAGTCCAGCAATCTCTCTTGAAGCGTGCTTACGAAGAGGCGAGTGCACGTTCCCGACGCTGGCAGCTCGTTGCACAGCTAGGGAGCCCTGCAACAGGCTGACACGCATTCGAGTGCGGCGCAACAACGCAACTAGATGATCGTGCAGCACGTAAATTAGGAGATGCAGAGCGTTGACATGTTGGAAGTAATAGGCGAGGGGCACAGCCAACGTTTGCTGATCTGGCTGGCAACCATCTGACGGCCACGCGACGAGCACATGGGCAGTCGGCTTGGTGCGCCCGTTGGCGTTTCTAGGCATGACATGGTATCTTGGTGTTTGGAGTCGGATGCTGTACATACGTCGGGGCAGCGCAACTATTACAAAATGCCTGCGATCCCGCTGCGGGGCCACGTGCGAATGACCCAGATGTTGATGCATGCGAATGCCGTGCCCACATGTCGATTGTAAACCGTGGTCCGGGTTCCGAGACGGTCGCAAGCAACCACAGATCATCGCTGTTACCATCCATAATGCTTATCCTTGCATGATTAGCTGCGTACAAGCAGCTTCCATTGTTCCGCTGGCGCCCTGGGCGTTGGATGGTACTGGCGAATTGCACAAGGCCAGTGCTCCATTTATCCGTCGCACATATCTGGGCTCTCGTCAGCTTTACCCCGGTAACGGACAGCGGGACTCTCCAGAGCTCCAGACGTGTGTTCAACACCTAGAGAGCGGGGCGGCTTATCCAAGTTCGGCCGGCTTTAGCGCTACCAAGCTACTCCACACATCTCCAGATGGCGGGGAAGAAAGAGTCCACCGTTTGATGTGCGCTCCGCTGGAAACTCATTGTTAGGCCGTGGATATCGTGCAACCTTGGACTCTGTAACAGGTCGCGACCCCTAATTACGGAACAAATCACTGCTGAAGGCTTTGTCCTGCCGGCTGAAAAATAGCACCCTGCCGCTGCGTCCTTATCCGTGGCACCGTGCTGGAGGGCGTTGTGCCAAGGTCTTGGATGGCGCTTTTGCAAGGCTTCGAATGGTCACGTCGACGTTGGCCAGAACTTCTGTCTAACGCAAGTCCCGGTCGTTCTTAATCCATGTGCTTGGCCCGGAGCCAGGAGGGGGCTCTGCCTAAGAACCGACATGGTGAAATAATTGCTTTCGCATTGGCCGCAGTGATATCGGACCGCAGTCCTGACAAAGGGATTAGAGTTGGGAGGCTGATACCCAATTTAAGAATACCGCTTTGTTGCTGAGCAGATGTGCAACGTGATCGCTGAAGCTTGGAGTGTTGCGAAATTCGACAGCGAGTCGGTAGGTGACAGATTTGACAAATCCAAAGGCAACGTGGTACCACCGCAACGCTCGGGCGCAGCAATTGATGGGCTAAGTCAGATCCACAATCTTGTCCCATCCAACCGCCCCATGGGGTCCCGGGTCGCGCTAGCAGCCTAGTCCTATCAACCCCAGCAGGATCCGTCTCGTTTCGGGCGACACACCCATGGCGGATGCAGGCCTGAGTACATATAGAGACACTTGACTGCCCCTCCTGGCTGTGTTCCTCAGACTCTTGTACTACGGTCCAACCCCCCCAGGCACCAAGCATCATGGCAGCCGTACAACAGAAATCTAGCCTCGAGGCCAACGAGAAGGGCGAGCAGATCTATGCCAACGATATCAACAGCTCTCAGATCAGTTCTCCGAGTGATCTCGACGCGTATCCCGACCCAGATGCCGGCAAAAGCGATGAGGAGCGCGCCAGACTTGTACGTCTCTCGCCTTCCTCTTGACTGTTTCGCCACGTGTTAACCGTACACAGGACAAGGCGCTCGTCTGGAAGATGGACATTTGGCTGATTCCGTGGCTCTCGCTGCTGTACTTGCTCTCGTTCTTGGACCGGACCAATATCGGAAATGCGCGTGTTGCGAACATGGAAAAAGATCTTGACATGGGAGGCCGCGATTACAATGTTGCCCTGACTATCTTCTTCATCTCCTACGCAGGATTCGAGCCACTCACCAACATCGCAATCAAGAAATGGTCTCCACGTGTCTTTTTCACAGCCATTATTCTAGCTTGGGGCGTTATTATGACGCTCATGGGTGTCGTTCACAACAAGGCTGGTCTTTATGCATGTCGCTTCTTCCTCGGCATTGCCGAGGCGGGACTTTTTCCCGGTGTCAACTACTACCTTTCGTGAGTTAACCCATTTCGAAGGGGAGACCCAATTCTAACAACAATACAGGTGCTGGTACAAGCGTCAGGAACTCGGTTTCCGTGCCGCTCTCTTCTTCTCCGCCGCAGCACTCGCCGGTTCCTTCGGCGGTCTGTTGGCCGCTGCTATTACCCAGATGGACGGAACCGGTGGTTATGAGGGTTGGCGATGGATATGTACGTCCCCACAACACCATGCCATGACCCTGAGCTAACGTGAATAGTCATCATTGAGGGTTTGATGACGGTATTTGTCGGCATGTTCTGTTGGTGGATGGTCTTCGACTTCCCGGACACGGCCCGATTTCTTAGTCCCGACGAGAAGCTACGAGCTGTGCGCCGACTCAAGATGGATGGACAAGCTCGTGCCAAGGTCGGAAGCATTGACCGCCGACACGTGTTCGCCGCTCTCAGCGACTGGAAGACGTGGGGATATTCTGTCATCTACATGGGTTGCTTGTGCCCATTGTACTGTTTCTCGCTCTTCCTCCCGACCATCCTTCTCGGCATGGGACACAAAGGCACCAAGGCACAGCTTCTGTCCGTTCCACCCTACGCTGCCGCTGCCGCTTTAACAGTTGTTATCGGCTGGTACGCCGACAGGACAAAGTTGCGTGGTATCTGCAACATGTTCGTGTCGGTGCTTGGATGCATTGGATTCACCATGTTGCTTGCCACCACGAACCCAGAGGTCCAGTACGCTGGCACTTTTTTCGGTGCCATGGGCATCTACCCTACGGTATCCAACACGCTAACATGGGCTTCCAACAACGTCGAAGGTTCGCTCAAGCGCGGTGTCATGGTTGGCGTCGTTGTGGGCTGGGGCAACATGAATGGTGTCGTGTCGTCCAACATTTACAACTCGTGGGAGAAGCCACACTACCGCACTGGCCACGGTATCGTTCTTGCGTACATGTTCTTGTTCCTGTTTGGCGGGACTGTCTTCATGCATTTCGCGCTCAAGCGTGAGAACAAACTCCGGAAGGAGGGCAAGCGCGACCACTGGGTGCAGGGCAAGACCGAGGACGAGATCGATGACCTGGGCGATATGCGGCCTAACTTCTACTACACCACCTAAGTGTCGGTGGTGGCATCGTGTACTTGCGTCTTTGATATCCGCTTGCGAGTTCGATACGTCAGTTGTTGTTGCAAAATCTTAGAACCGCCATGGTGGGGAATTTGTCGAGTCAACTCTGATTTAATGGTGAGTATTGTGGGATAGAAGGTTGATGACCAAAGCATGATACAAAATGTAGACCTTCAAATTGTACATAGTTTTTTATTTAAACGGCTTACTTGGCTGCGTGAACTATGCCCGAGATGCGTGATACCCAACAGCCCCACGCTGGCCGCAAAGCATCCACCGTGCCGTTCGTCAGAAACGCCTTGGGTAATAGGCCTTATATTGCAAGGAAAGCAACGCCTTTCAAGAGACGCAGCGATGGCAGGCGGTCATTTGTACTGTTCGAAGGACAAGCCGATATGTAGAAAGGGCGAGAGAGTTGCGGCGCTGTCGACTCTGCGGCGAGGTTCGTGGGATGGAAGGCTGTGGCTGTGACGTTGTTAGTGCCGGGTGGGGAGAGGGTGGGCCCATCGCCAAAACACATCAGCCTTGCTCCGTCTCTCAAATCTTCCCATCCTAAGCACCTCTCGACGGCGAATCTCACACAGTATGGTGCGTGCCTTTACTCCCCACAACAGATCCCGTCATCTTGCAGCCAACCGATTCCGCCATCTTGAAACACGGCTCATGCCCTCGTAACAATACTTCGGGACGGCGTCACTCGACCTATAGGCCGATGAATAGGACGATACCTAGGGCTGTAAGCAGATTCAAATTGTTTGGAACTGAGAAAGACGTGGAGATGCGAGCGGCCGGGACAACGAGGACTGCGCACGACATATAAGCCCGCCAGCGCCAGTCTCCCCCGCCTACACGAGAGATTCCAAGCCCATGGCACGTCTTACACCATTGGCCCTAAGAGACAAAACAAGCCGGAGGCGCAAGATGTGCTGAGGGAACATTGCCCCGGCTCTCCGCGGAGCTACTTCCGGCTTATATCCGTGGACGAGCACGTCCAAGAGAACTCAGCCCTTGGGGACCACGTAAGAGAGGGATATCGATTTCGGTTGTCCCGGAAGGCCTTCGCGACGCTTCATGATGTGCTTTCTGGTCCAGTCGTGTCACACTTTGGAGTGGAGATATTGGCAACCGGAACGGGCACAACATGGTGCAAAGTCAGATGAACGGGTGGTTTACGGCCTATGTGTATGCGCTCAAGTGGGACGTAAGGACTGACTCAAGACTTTTCTCTATCGACACACGTGAGATACTACGAGCATTCGGTGACGACAGAATGAGCAGAAGCAGCGACCACAAAGACTAATAATATCTCAACCTAACCTGCTCAGCAGCAGCAATCTCCACATTTTTCTGATATACACTAAGCAAAGAATCCCTTAGCCATGATGGAGCTCTTGTACAAGAAGGCTATATATCCCCCGGAAGCGCTCGGCTGACAGTTGCAAGAGCTGTCGTCCGAAGAGTCAAGTGTACACGTTACACTTCGCCAGAGAAGGACCATTGTCCATCAGCTGCATTTCGAATCCTCTTCTTCAATTCACAGGCTCAGCGTAGCATCCCAAAGTAAGGTTCAATCAGAACTTACCATATATGGTGAGGTAGAAAGGCGAGTCCGTTCAAATATAGGTTACCTCGAGTATGTGGAGTGGGCCCACTTCCACATGACAGCCACCACCACCTTCCCCGCCTTCACACCACACCCCCTCTACTGCTCGCGTCTTCTTTCGTGACAGATGTTGGTGCCATCGCGGACATCGTTACAACTGGGTGAACTCTCGAAGAACTACTGAATGTTCGCCTTCTGGGGGATAGCAGGAGGTGCGATGAATGCCAGAACGAGAATGACTCAATCCAGGAGTTTTCATAGCGAACAAAGTCTCACAGAGATGCCAGGTCAAATAGTAGAGACTTCGGTGTCTAAAAAGAACACACAGGTGCGGCTGCAACATGACTAAAATATGTTGACGTAACTGAGTTCGCGAGCAAGCACATGCTAACCATTCGTGCTGCGGCACAGTACTTGGGGCTACATCAAAGCAATTATAACACCGCATGTCTCCCCACATCAACACCTAGACCTTCTACGATGCCGTCGCGCCGGTCTTGCGGTTTCTGAGCGGACTGGATAATTTCGTCGTGTATGAAAGGGAAAAAGGGCGGGTGCCGCAAAGGTGAGTTACTGTGCTCTTCTTTGACAGCACGGCCCGTTGTGATGAAGATGTTTGAGCCAACAAAACAAAAAAAAAACTGCAGCGAAGTTCGATTATACTTGTATGGCGAAGGTGTCTTCGTAGATTTTTGAAAAGGGTGAAAGGACCGCCAATATATAGTGTCTTGGTTACGGTTTCTAGACCTTCGGATTCATATCGACAAGAAATGTGATTTCCTGTTTTGTTTTGTTTTTGGAAAATAAAAACGAGGGTATGAATGAAGAGGGGAAAGAAAACAAGTACTCCTGGACAGTACTTCGATGTCCGCGGCTAGTCGTACGCCGCCCGGCTTATTGCAGGAAGTACTGCAGCACGCTCATGTACGGAGCACCGGCAATCCGTTTTGCATCGCTGATGGTCCAACGTACTAATGCAACATCCAGGTTAGCCCGCATTGTATACACAATTGGGGACGATCAGACACTTGCATGATGAAGAGTTTCGGTATGAATGCTACAGCTCGCGGCCTTTCGCGCAGCAGGTAATGGAATAGATATTGGGGTATCAAAACTAAGAAAACGCCATGCTACTGCTCAAGATACCAGCTCGGTGACTGCACGCCAAATCGAAGACCAAACTGAGCTCGTCTCGTCGTGCGAGGCCTGACTTTGCTCTGCCAGCAAGCGGCGCGCCTCTTCAAGCTCGGCTTCCCACGCCAACACAGCGTCCTTTTCATCTCGGATCGCGGAATCGGTGGGGGCGAGCGCTGCAGCTTCTTCAATCAGAGTGACGGCTCTGACGCTGTTGGCGGAGTCGCGCATCAGCCTCAAGCACCTCGCGTGCCGGAAGAGCATCTTGGCCGACTGCTGGTTGCTCGGCGTCCAGGTAGCGCCGGTATGCTGCGCAAAACGTACTGCTGCAGTCTCGCACTTGCGCAGATGCTGGATCGCGATGCGACCGTTGCGCTGCACGAGAGGACCCTGAGATTGGTCGTTGGCCATGTCGACCTGTAGGAATTGGGCGTGGAACAGGTTGAGGGTGAAGTAGAGGTCTGCGGTCTTGTTTACAAAATCTTCGCCTCCAGCCTTTTGCAGACCAATCCAGGATGAGCTGTGGCGCATGCGCTCTAGAGTGCGCATCGCATATGCCCAGGATTCGGAAGCAGAGTAGAAGTTGTTTTGCTGCCATTGTCGCTTGCCGACATCTACACCGGTGCCGATCTCCTCGATTGTCGCATCGGGGTTTGTCCAGCGGGGCTGCGCGACCTGGTTCTTCACGCTCTCCGCAAGCGCTGGGTCAACATGACCAGAGATCCTGATGCTGGGCACGCCGCGCAGGGATGTCGCAATAGGCTCTAGGAGGCGCTCCTGGATCTTTGGGGTAAAGCAACGGGTCTGTGCATAGTTGAGCCTGATGGTTGCGTTGATGGAGATGTGCTCGCTTGTGGTCGAGTTCGCATCCGCCATTACGCTCTCAATGTCCAACTGCTCGCACAACTTCGGCAAATCAGATCGGAGCATCATGATCTCGAACTCGGAAAACTGAAATCCAGATGGCGTGAAAGCAGGCTTGGAGAGCGTAATGTGCATGACGTGGCCATCAAATACGCTCACTTTGCGTGCATCGGTTGTGATGACCGGAATTCCTTCGCCAAGGAACAGGTTCCGGGAGTCCAGACCTCGGCAGGTCATGCGGACAAGTTGGTTGCGCTTGATCATGTAGTCTGACGCTTCAGCGTAAATTTGCTTGTTGGTGCGAAGAAGTGATGATGAAGGGTTGCTTGGGCTGCGTCGGCTCAGCTTGCTGCTCATGCTTGGGTCTTGCTCGACTTCATCTTCCCAGGAGCAGAGCAGAAAGTCGTAGACGTTGTTTCTGATCTCTCCGGGCAAGTCCAGGAAGCGGAACGGCTGCGCAGCTTGAGTGTAAGACATTTTGGCGGTTGTTGTTGAAAGTTGGTGGGGGTGAAGAACGCTTTGGAAGATGATGTTGGGGTATGTCGCAAGGAGTTGATGTCGCAGTGGAGCGTCGCAAAGGAGGTGAAGTCGCTGTGGAAGTGTCGCTATGGAATGGTGCTTGTCAGTGGTCAAGGGAAGTTGTCGCAGTGGAAGTTTGTCGCCCGTGAAAGAGTTTGTCGCTAGGCTAGTCGGTTTGCATACATATTTAACCCATTTGATGAGGAAACGTTGAGTGAAAGAAGCGGTAAAAGATTTGATGGTTCCAGAATTCGCCGTTCGCTGGGAACTTTCGCAGTCAGAGCTCAATCGAGCATGGGCTAAGAATGTCGAAAATTGACTTGCGGCTCCCTTTGGGGAAATTCGGAGAGCACCTTCTTATTACTCTTCTAGATCTAAACTGCACGCTAAATTAGCTATACTACTAACTTTATTTAGTATATAACGTAAACCACCACTGTGTAGGTCAATCCACTAAGTGATTTAAAAAGCCTTAGCACGACTAACTCCTTCTTAACGCAATGTGTCTTAACAGCAAAACGCGTATTTATCTAAAAAAAGTAGAACTTAGCTTACTCTTTTTACTTAACGTAAAGCACCATCGAGCTGGCCCCACTATCGAGCCAGCCACTTTGTCTCGGCATCACAAACACCACGTACGAAATACTATGCTATCTTGAAATAACATGAATTTATTGTACAAAGAAAGCAGAATTAAACTTGATCTTTAGGCTTATACGTAACGTTAATTTTAGACCTTGTAACGCGCTGCTACTGCCTTTAGCGTACGACATTAGCACCTTTTTAATTAGCTTTACAGAATTACAAATTAACGCTAAGCACTTTTTAATAAATAAAAGCTTACTTTAGTAAAAGAGTAAACTATTATATAATATATTCATAACCTAAACTTAGAAGAATTTGCCCTCTAACTATGTAAAGTAGCAAATATAGCAGATAAAATGCTAGCTGCTTATAGTAGAACACTTATTAGCTAAAACTAGCTTAAGCAATTTATATCTTATATAAAAGAGCTTAAGATAGTGTACAGGTGTTAGAGTGTATGAAGACATACTGCTATAGACTGGTAAATAGATATAAGCTGGGCACTATACTTTCCGCGCACTATACTTTCCGCGCACCCCACCACAATCGCGATCTCCACACTTAACGCGCGACAACGCAACCACAACGCACTTAATATAGCTAATTGCGGGTTTCTTATACAATCTGCTATTGCTAATTTTAATGCTAGCATTTTTTTAAGCTAGCGACAAGCTTATTAGGCGTATCATATACCTAAATTAACGCTGCGCGGCCGCTAAGCAGGTTAACAACGCCACGCAATAGCTTATTAGCAATAACAGTAACTAAGTCTAGAATAAAAGTAGTTTCTTATTAATTAGATAATAGGTAAGGATCTTTGCGCTTATCTGCTATCTTACGGGCGTATATAAGAGATAGCTACCTAGATTCTCTATATAAACAACAATTACAAGCCTCTTAGCTATCTCTAGGTTATAAACTTTATTTAGTATAATTTATACGTATACTTTATTATAAGTTAGTTAATTAAAGCCTTGCGCGCTAAGGCAGCTACTCTAAAACTAATACGCGACTTTCTAGAGCTGTTTAAGCGCACTAGACTACAGCTTAATATACTACTTAAAGTAATATAAAATATAAATAAGACTAGGCTTACACTAAGTGTATATAACAACAACTAAGTAATTGTATTATTGCACAAGAAGAAGGCTTACAAGAAAATGCTAAAAAATTATAAGTAAGTATTAATTATAAAGTACGTCTTTGTAACTAGCTAGTGTCTTTGTCCTGTAATAATCTTTAAAAGAAAATATTTATAAACAACTTAGTTTCTGCTAGAATTAATACTAGACTAGTTCTATACATTATTAGAGAATAAATAAACGTTTAACAATATTGCAATAGAGTAGCTAAACGGCTGTTTTATCTTAGAATTAGCCTTATCTCTTAGAGTAAACTGCTTACTTCTTCTTAACAGGCATAGATCTTATAGTTAAGACAACTTTATAATAGCTTGCTATATAAGTAAGACTTACGTACTTTATATTTTACTACACTTATTTTATATACTTTAGCTATTAGATCTTGCTCTGTTCTTAGTTGTTAAGTTATCTTATTATAAGCAGATTGCTGCTCTCTTTAGCTTTTTCAACGCCGCTCTAATTAAAAAACAAAGTTTTATTTTACTATATAATAAAGCTTAACGTGCTAGGCTATTACAGTTAGTAATATAAGCTAAATAAAGGGCTATAGGGCTTATGCCTTATAACTTAAAGCAAGTACTTGCATTGTTACAAGTTTAAGGTTGCCTAGTTACTTTACTAGCAGCTATTTAACTAGCTAGTATTCTTAATACAGTTATAATAACTCTACAACGTTCTTAAGACTTGTATAAGTTTTATTAGCAGCTTAAGCGATTAGAGAGTCTATCGCGGAGTACTAGGATGCTAATCGCTAAGGCAGGCAAAGCAATCGCGATGGCAAATACTTGCGCAGCTAAGCTGCAATTGCTTAATACTTAACTTTAATATTAAGTTAATACAACTGCAGTAACAAAGCTAAGAAAACAAATTCCTATTAACTAGAATAAGCGTTTTAAGAATATTGAAGCGATTAAGCTTGCTGTAGAAGCTGCTGCTATACAAACAGCGAAAACAGTACAAGGACTATATACAACGTCTGCTAACACTATAGAAATAGCTTCTCCTATCTCTGTATTTACTTCTATGTGTAATAAGTGGCAAATGTAATCGCTGTTGTTAAGTTATCTAACGTTACGACCGGAGATCGCGATTGTGGTGGGGTGCGCGGAAAGTATTGTGCCCAGCTTAGGTTGGGTTGTGGTTGGGTCAGATCCGCACGGATCAGAACACCAAAATCTCAACCTTTACTTTTAGATAACTCGCTTAATACTACGTATATTCTAATGCAACCTCAATAGAAGGTGCATTAGTATTAGAAGATACTTGCGTTAAATTTTTAAGAAAGTTTAAAGACTATAGCCTTAGATATTGAGCTTTAAATGCTTTGATACTACATAACTAAGTTAAATGCTAACGGAATCTTATAGAAATTTAATATATCTATCTTCTAGTACTAATGCACCCTCTACTAGAATTGCATTAGGAGATACCTGGTATTAAGTAAGTTATTTAGAAGTAAAGGTTGAGGTTTTAGTGTTCTGGTCCGTGCGGATCTGACCCAACCACAACCCAACCTATACCCATTTACTAGCCTATACTGCTACGAGAGCAGGAGATCACTAGTGATTAGATCATGTAAGAACAAGGTTGGTAAGATAATAATCTTATTATAAGTCAAGTATAAAAGACTATTAGTAGAAGATAACGCCTATTTAATAGTATAGTACAAGAGTAAAGTTGTGGAGTAAATAAGCAATAAATATTTAATTAATAGCGCCCTTTTCGGCAATCTACAGAAAGGGTGAACGTGGTTTACAAGCGAGTCGCCTACCTAAGCGAGTTGCCCACTTTGCACCAGCGCGTCGACGTCAACACTATAACGCGTAATAACTTAACAACGCAATAGTTAAACTTTCTATACTAAATTAGACTTTTAGCTTGCTCTTTGTAATATTTAATTACAACGTGTTAAAAGCTAAAGACGTACTACCTCTATCTATAACGTGCCTCAAAAAACTTTGTCTAACTAACGCGCTAGAAAGCGCTTCTAACGCAACTGTGAACTAAATTTAAAGCGCCTAAATAAGCTAAAAAAATAAGCTATAGTTAAGTGTATTTTTAAAGAGTCTGCGCAAGGATTTGCGCCTATAAAAGCTAATGTTTAAGTAATAGCTAACAATCTGTTGCATAAGTAGAAGAGTAACTCTACTAGCAAGAACTAAGTTAATAACCTTATTAAGTAAACTTTTAAGCTCTATACACGCTAGAGCTGTCTCTATAATTACTAGTAAGCCGTCTACAAGGACCTAGCGGCTATCTAGCGCTAGTTTAACTTAGTCTAGGTAATAAAGCAGAAGTAGGGTATTATAGACAATAATATCTATAACTTTAATAAAACTAGCTTTATAATAAGCAAGATTTTATTATAGTTAGTTATTACAGGCTTAAAGAAATATAAAAAAAAGAAGTAAGTATAGCTAGGCAACTATAAGTAGGTTACTGTAATCTAAGGCGTAGGCGCAGTGAGTTACTATCTACTAGTTTTTATTATTTTTATAAGCAAGGTGCTAATTAATATTTAGTTCAAAAACTTGCCTACTAACTAAGTTTTTAAAGTTAGTTCTAATAGCTAGATAAATAATTAGCTTACTCTTGCCTAGTTAAAGCACTTTAATACTTATATAAAGAGCTGTACTGTTAGTAAGTATTAACTACTTATCATTAATAGCTATAAGAGCTACTGCTTTATTAAATTTTAAAATTTTTATAAGAAGAAAAATATTATACTTCTCTATATACCTGCGCACTTATCTTATCTATTATAGCCTTTTAATATTGCCTGCTTTTTGCTATTAAAGCGCAAGTATAGTAATACTGTTTTAGGCTTAGCACGTAACTATACTAACTATATTAGTAAGAAAACTTTCCTGCTAGCCTTTAAGGCTGCTTTTAAGCAGTCTATTACAAAGGACAATATCTAAGCTAGCTTTAAAGGCGCTAGTCTAGTTCTATATAACCTACAGGCTATGCTATTAAAGCTTAATATAGTAGTATAGACACTAGTACAATTACTATAATAAGTAGCTACCTAAAAGTTATAAATACTACGCAACGCGCGCAAAGTTAAAACTTAAATTTTATTTATTTATTAGAGTATAAAAAAACGCTGTAAGTCTTTTACTTATTTACTTACTAATTAGATTACGTAATTAAGTAAGAGGGCTTAGTAAATAGTACATAAAATAACGCTTATAATAAAGGAAATAACTAGCCTTTAAGGGGCTCTAGACAAATTAAATAAGCGTAAGAGCTGTAAGGGGCAATACGTATAAATAGAAAAGACCTTTACTATAAGTAAGGTACAAGAAGTATTAGCTAAACAGGCAGGTAGTAGTTATAGCAACAGTAAAAGTGCGTTAAAGAGGGTGCAAGAAAAGAGGCGATGCAAGTGTTGCAAGTAGACTAGACACAATACTCGTACCTGCGCAGTTAAAATAGATAGTGCAAGTAATAGTAGCAATTCTAGTAATTAATTTAGTATACTATAATAGTTTATTAACTGTGATAAAAGTGCGTGATAACGTCTTGACGTCGACGCGCTAGTGCAAAGTAGGCGACTCGCTTGGGTAGGCGACTCGCTTGTGAACCACGTTTTATATTTAAGATTATGTAGTTAAGCACTAACCTAGCATGTAGTAGGGTATTACCCTATACACTAGCATAAATTTCTTCTTCCTATAAGCTTAGCCCTATTAAGCTCTTTATTCTATAGCAAGAGAGAAAAAAAACATTAAAAAAACATAGCTTAATTACTTATGTTACTACTTAGTATTAATAAAATATATTTCTATATAGTACCTATAGAATCGAAGTGTTTAGAGAGTACCAAGATTTTATAGGCTTAGCAATTTTCTCACTATATACCTATTTTAGCACATTTTTGTTATAAGCTTATTTTTTACTTATTTAATTACTTACTATAACAAGGTTCTTAAGCAGTAGTAGTTAATACACTTAGTCTAGGCGCAGATGTAGTAGTAGTAAGAGTAAGAGTAGCTGACGCTTAAGTTCTAATATTAATTAAGATAGACTATAGCGGGACTGCCTAGTGAAAGTTATAAGTACTAATACGTTATTTCAAATAACTATACCTAATTAAAAACAAATACAAGAAAGACGTTATATAAAAAAGAGTATAATAAGGTTTTTACTTTTTTTCAAAAACTTAATACTTATTAGCCTCTAGGCCTAATTCTTTTTAAAGGCGCTAGAGAGAATTAGGTTAAGAAAATTAGTATTTATACTTATACTTGTTTTTTATTATAAGCGAAGATATCTTTATATCATTGAAGAAAAATAAATAGTTAAAAAAAATTAGACTAGATTAGCACAACAAGTGTTTTTCTCTGATTTCTATACTATAAGCTTTAAGTCAATAATTCATTATAGGATATAGTTACAAAACTCTCTAACATAACTTTAAATTTACTTCTTATTAGTGTTTTATATGATATTGTTTAGTATGGGAGCTGAGAAAGAGCAATTGCTTGATCACCTAAGTGGAAAATGAGTGTATTGATCAACTAAGTGCCACAACAAAGTGTCCAATAACTACTGAAGAGACTTAAGACGATCTGTCCCGTTTATATAGACGCTAGCGGGGCCGTCACGTGTTCAGCTTACCAGGATCACCTGATCAACAGGGTGATCCGCTTGTCAATACTCCAACACACCCCCCAGGTCAGTGAGTAACCATCGATCTGAGCTGTGAGCAAGGAGTTAATCCCTACCAAATCGACGTCGTCGATCAAGAGGTCTTCTCATAATCTTAGTCCCACTACCTAATCTTTTATCTCCGTCGTGATATTGTAATGTTGTTTTGATCGCGTTCAGACCAGCAGTTAGGGTAGCACTCGCTGTAGCGGTTGTTCGTCTCACACATGCTATACTGTCGACAACGATCTTGCTAATCGTTTCATGGCCATGTATAGAGATAAAGAGGTAAGTCTCTAATTCTTTAAGCTTCTTGCTTAGCCTGCTAACTAGTTATTAGAGATAGAACAATAACAGGTACTGTGTTAACAAGCACGAGCTGCTTAGTAACATTATTACTCGCTGTAAAGAGATTAATAGCGGCGTCACGTCTACTAGAAAGCCTATTACGCAGAAGCCTCCTGTTAAGAATTGTCGCGCTTAAGAGATGTTATCTCGTGGTCTTGCTGCTTAGCTCACGCTACCTGCTCCTGCCCCTGCTTTAGTAAGCGTATTTAATCTAGAATATAATACTAAGGATTATTTGCGCCAGACACAGACTGCTTAGCAGGCTATAAGTCTAAATTAAAGTTATTTTTTTAGACAAGAGCCTTTTAATGCGCAGCCTTATACTACTTATGCTTTTAGTTAACCTACGTAGTAGCCTAGTTAATAGTTAGCTTATAATTAATAACAGCTGTAGCAACAGCAGCATTCTTTGCATTAATTAACTTTTTAAGAACAGCATACTTGCAAAATGCTACCTTATTTTAGTTTATATTGCCGCACTCCTACTGCTTGTTGCCCTAATTGCTATACAACTTAATTATATATGCATAAGTATGCTAAGGTAAGCTAACAATTATCTTACAACTCTATATATTGAAGTTATAAATTAAATTTGCGTCTTTGTGCTGCTTACCTCTAGAACTTTGCGATCTAAGCTAGAATAGCTAATAATACGCTTAAGCTTGCTAAAGCTTAAAAAGCTAAGTAAGACCTACTAATAGAGTCTAGCAAGTATAATAATTCTAATACTTACTAGTAAGCTTATTTTTAGTTCTAATTTTTCTATTTGTGTAGCTTTTAATCTCCTGCTTATCCTAAGCAATTAAGAGGAGACTTAGCCTAGTATATAAATGTTGCTACTTAATACAAATTCTTTACTTGTTAATTATTATTTCTTTTAATTAAGTGCTTAACTTGCTAAAAGTTAAGTAACTGCTTAAACTTCTTAAACTATTGTTAGGTAAGCAACTTAGTTAGTTTATTAGCTAGCATAATTGTTGTTTTTAGGTACTTGACTTAAAATAATCTTTTAGCATATTCTTGCTATAGCTATATATTTAATATATTTACATGTCTTAAACACGTGCTAATTTGCTTATTCTTTTTTACTATAAGTCTAATTATTTTTACGTTATTACACTAGACTATTTAGACGTCTCTTGGATTAAGAGACAGCTTATAAAAAAAGCGCTTAAAGGCTATAGCTTCTTTAGTAGTATACTTAAGGGCAAGCAGCTTAGCCTTAGTAGTTAAAGTAGTTACTTTAGTCTGCTGAGCCGCCTTCTAAAATATCAGACTACTATATAAAATAGCTATGTATCTATATGACAATTAATAAGATTTCTAATTATCTATAAAAGAAGCATCGCCTGCAATTATTAAGTCTAGGCTATTGTAGTTCCTATATTAGATTGCGTCCTATCTTGTCTAATAGAGGTACATAATTACTTGCTTAACAGCTTTTATATATTAATTACTAAGGTTTATAAGAAAGTGTAAGAGCTTTAAGATTAAGTAGGCAATATGTAGTCGCAGCATAAGAGCTGTGTACAGCACTAATTTAACTCTTTCTTAGTAGGCCTTAATCTTTTGCTTAGTTGCTTTGCTAGTATACTTAATTAGCTTCTCTAATAGTAGTAGAGTCTTAGGAAAGCTACTTTTCTCTAGCTTAAACTTCTTTACGATCTTATTAATGTACGTATTATGCATAAGCGTAATTGTTTGCTTCTTATAATTTCTAATTACTCAAATACTAAGGAACTATTTAACTAATTTTTATTTCTGTATCTCGTACTTGTCTATAATCTTTAACTAAAGATCTATTGCTCTCTACTTATAATCTTTTGCGAAGAGTAGTAAGATAATATCTATATAGAACAACACTAGGATCCTTCTTTCTTGATTAAAGAATAGGCAGGGCTCCTCTAGTAAGGCAATTAGTTTAATCTCTTTTAGTAATCCTAAGAACTCTTTATACTATAAAAGTAGCAAGTCTTACCATCTAGATAGTGCGCAGTTAAGCTGTAAGCACTTCCTAGGCTTCTTAAAGCTATCTAGCATTTTATTAATTACCAAGTTATCCATTATAATTAATATATCAAAGAATGCTCTTACAACATTATATTGTTTAATCTTTAGATTAATCTTAGCAGCAATAGCTGTTGCTGCTTAAAAGGACTTAGCTGCTAATATAGCAGGATATATTAGGTTGACTAAGTTTTTTTTTAGAGATTACTTTTTACAATAATCTGCGCCTTGTATTTAAGAAAGAAGCCGTCGAAATTAAACATATAAGTCTAGACTTACTTAATAGGTATCAGGTAATTATTTACTTTTTCTTTTAATATCTTAGTCTAAGTCTTATTTTTACTTAACTAATTAAGCTCTTTTCTGTAAGTATTTTTAAACAAGGCCCTTATAAGATGCTAGAGCAATTGGTTCTAAAATTCTAGCAGTTTAGGTAGATTGTCGCGATGTAGTTAAGTATTTCTTACATTTAGTTTATGCTTACTAAGCAAAGCTACTATAACTACGTAATTAAAAGTCTTATAGCTTACTTAGTCTTCCTAGGTTGCTTATAAACCTAGCAGGTAGTGTGCCGGTGCACAGGGTGATACTCTACTGCACACTAGGTCAGTGCCCAACCACCTAATCTTGAGGTATATAACCTCTTCCGTGTGTCGCGGAAAGGGGTACAATTTGTTATCTACTTATTTCACAACTTAACTTCTGAACTATATTATTAAATAGGCGTCTCCTTCTACTAATAGTTTCTATACTAATCTATAATAAGATTGTTATCTTACCAACCTTGTTCTTGCATGATCTAACTACTAGTAATCTCCTGCCCTTATAGCAGTATGTCTTTATACACTCTAACACCTATACAAATAGCAAAGCTTATAAAATCATACTCTACTACTTAGTATATAAAGAAACTAGTACACAATTATTGCAAGAATAGTACAACAATCTTATATAAGTATAGAACTTAGAAGAATACTAAAAAAGCTAGAATTCTAGGGAATATTACTAGATATACTTTTAGGGAGTTAGCACTATCCTCTACTACAGACTATGTTAAGGACTATATTACCTAAGTTAGCAATAACAACTAAAAAATAAAAAATAAAAAACTGCTAATAAAACAAATATGCGTTAATGAATGCTAAGTTAAAGTCTATTTAGTAAAATAAAAGCAGCAAACTATTTAGTAAGATAAAAGTAGTTTTATATATATTTAAACGCTAACTCAAAGTCTACTTAGCAAAATAAAAGTAGTAAACTTATTTTGCAAAAACTAGAATAGAACTAAAAGCTTACAACTAAATGTGTCTAAAACGCCAATTAAAAGTATTTATCTAGTAAAATAGAGAAGTTACTAATAATTAAGATAGTATAAGTATAAATTAGAGCCTACTTAGCAAAATAAGAAGTACTAAGAAAGTAAGAATTTATATAACTACTCCTAAATAAGCAAATACTACAAAAACTGTAAAAATAAATATCTTATTTTTCTTAAAAACTAAACTTTGCTGGTTACTTTACTAACTAACTACTATTAACTATTTATATAAAAAACTCTTATAAGTATAACTGTACTGTAGATGTTAAAAAAGGATTAGAAGTTAAATTGAAGACAGGAAGGCAAAACGCTTTCTTCTACTTGACCTATAGCTGCTAGTCTTAAGTTACTATTAATACTATTAAGCTTAGTTCTTAATACTATAACTACATCTATACACAACTTAGTATTGTATATAATTTAACTAAAATATAGTACATTAGTCTTTACTAGAAAAAATGTTACTAAATTCTTAAAAGACTTTAATAGACACGCTAATAATAGAGATATCTCTAACACTATAAGAGTCTTTATCTTACTAGACTACTTCTTTAACAAAGATTAATTGCTCTTTTATATATTAAAACGCTACCCAGATATATAGAGAGAGATTAGTTTAAGTTACAAGCATATATAAAGGAATAGTAGAAGGATAAAAATACTACTGTTAAAATAGGCAAGTATTTCTACCTTTAAGCTTATATGTATAAATGCATACAAAAGTAGCCTAGGCTAGTAAAGTACTATACTTATTTTACTTCTATTGCTAATGCATGTATTAAGAACAAGCAAATCTCTTAAAAAGAGAAAAGTATTCTCTTTTTCTAAAGTCTACTACAAATACCCAAAGAGGCAGTTATATACTATATACTTACTGCCCTAAATAGTAATAATTAAAATACGTATAAAATGGATTTGATCTATTGTTTTCTTATATCTTACTATAAGAAGATGGCTAGCCTAAATAAGATTTAATAGCTAGAACAAGGAAGCGCAAATACTAAAATACGCTAGATTATGCTATTTAACTAGCGCGCGCCTTTAACTTTTAAAAAAGTAAGAAAGGTAGCAGTTAAGATTAGCAAAGCATATAGAAAGATAAGCATACTAGTAAATGTTAACCTAGAGGTAAAGGACCTTAGTAAGTCTCTAGGCAATCTAAAGCTTAAACTATTAACTATTAATATACTTATAGCTTACTTTATAACTAAAAGACTCTTAAAGAAACTTACTAACCAGCGTACTTTATTATATAGGCAACTAATACTAAACTTTTTAGTAAAAGAAATAATAGTTTCTGTCGCAGTATATGTATCCTCTAGCCGGAGCGCGATCTATCGATCGGTCGGTATTTTGTTTCCGACAGTTATGAGCCCGGTTCGGTCAAAACTGCGCAAGCAATCTCGTTGTGGTCGCTTACTTAGATGGGTGACCACAAGCGAGAAAGCAGCAAAAAAGACAAAAATAAGCCTAGAGGATACGAGAGACAGCCCGTAGTACAAGGTAGCTTCGCTCATCAACACCAACGTCGACTTTTCTAGAGATTGTTCAGAAACTACCGGATTACAAGGAAACAACCCCAAGGAATCGATTGCGACACTTTTTAAAGCCCGCAGCGAGGGCGCTAGCGCGCGAGAGAGGGTAAAAGAGTCGCCTACCCCCCTCTTTAGAGGAGCGAATTTTTTTTCATTTTCCTTAAAGCTTAGGCCACATGCCAAGGCGTCTTAAGCTAATTGAGGTTGAGGAGCTTATTAAAGCTTAACTAAATTAAGAAATTGTATTAACTTAAAAAAATAATAAAAAACAATTTGCTTCTAAGGATCTAGGAGGAGCAAACAAAAAGCAAATGGAGATAGAGGAAGATAATATAACAACGCTGCGCTAAGAAAGGCAAGATATAGAGGAACCCTAAAGGCCGACTTATATTCGAACAATGAGTAATTTTTCTCCTTTTATTAGACCTATTCTGCAATATCCTATTAAGAATAAAACACTAAAAGCCACCTTAGTAGATAAGGGTTTTAATATTGCTAGGAACCTAGTAATTTAAGCAGCTAATTTAGCTAAAAACAACCCTACCTAGCAAACAAGTCTTTTAGACCTAGTAGAGGTCTTTAGGGACTATACAGAAAATAGAAGAGTAAATAAGAAGAATACAGCTATACTAGCTGATTAGATATTAAGCCTCTTAAACTTCTTAAGAGAGTTAAGGGAGGAAATTAGATGTATTAAGAAACTAACAACAAACACGCCTATCTAGAACACCTCTATCTAGAACACGCCTATCTAGAACACGCCTATTGTTACTACAGCGACCTACGCTACTATAGCAGGTAACAATAAAGATTAACTGTGGACAAATACCTAAAAGACGCAAAAACTAAAGGTTACTAGCCTAAAAGATCGCTAGCTAGTGCTAGTTAGCGAGACTCTAGCTGTATTTGATGCCTTTAAACTTAGAAATGATTTTAATAATGCTTTTGCTTCAAAAGGAGGCGTGCAGTTGCCTGTAGTTGCCTTAATCGCATTATTCTCTAAAGGCAACAAAATAATTACAACTACACTAGCCTTTAAGGCTAAATACCTCTTAGAGAATTAGGCTATATAGTAGGATATTACAACTTTTAAAGTCGCCTAACTTATTACGCTGTGGTTTAAAGTTGTTATCTACAAACTACTTATAAACTATAGTCTAGAGGTTGTAAAGGAAGAAATTGAAACTTTTAACAAAGGCCTAAAGGTTATAGGCAATCCTTTTTGGCTTATGCTAGAGGATAAAAGAGAATACTAGAACTTTGGCTCAGCATGCGTAGCATTCGCTATAAAGGAGGAAGCCTAAAAAGCTATTAGAGGCAAACTCTATATCTTAGGGCAAAGCCTTAGAGCAGAGAAACTGTAAGTTATTAATATCTTAAAGCAATGCACTAAATGCTAAGGATTTGGCTACCTTAAGGCTAGGTGCTTAAAATTAGCCTGCTAAATTTGCAGCGAAGCACACTACACTAGCTAATATAAGTGCAAGTCTTATGCTAGTAAAGGAAAACCTTGTATTTACACTATCTTTAAGTGTACTAATTGCAGCAGACCCTATGCAGTAAACAGCCATAAGTGTGATATCCTACAGGCGAGGACAGCTAGGAACAATTAAACTAATTAGTATGATTAAAGTCCTACAAATAAATGTTAATAGAAGTAGCCCTGCTACAGAAAGCGCAATTAACTTTGCTATTATAGCAAACGCTACAATTATTGCAATATAAGAGCCTTAGTTAATAAGAGGACCCTATAAGGATACTAGGTCTATTGCTTATCCAGACTTTACGCAAATACTACTAAATTACTAAGGCCTATGACCTAGAACTCTATTCTATATTTGAAAGGACGTAGAAGTAGAAGTTAATCCTTATATTAGCGACGACAACGACTTTTAAGCTATTTTAATATAACTCAACACAAGAAAGATCTACGTCTATAACATTTATAATAAGAAAAGCCTAAGACAAGAGCTAAATACGACAACAATCTAAAGACGCCTCCTAGGAGAGCTAATTAAATCACATTCAATTATCTTAGGGGATTTTAATTGCCACCACCCTAGATAGAGCCTACAAGATTGCAACCTAAATCAACAAGCAGAGGATTTAGTAAAGTAGGTTAACAACTAAAACCTATCTCTATTAAATACTATAGGAGTTGGTACTTTCTTTAGAGCTCATATGCAAAAAGAAAGTGTACTAGACCTTACTTTTTCAACAAGCAATATAGCTTTTATAATTATAGACTAGCAGGTTATCCCTAAAGTCAGATTAGACTATTACGCTATCCTGTTTAGTATTGTCAACTAAGGGCAGCTACCCAGCCGGCCAAAGAAGTACAACACAAAAAAAACAAATTAGAATCTTTTTAACACTGCATTACGAGAGGAGATAGCCCAAGTAAAGCTAGAAGAGTAATTACTAGCCTTACCACACGCCTTAAACCACCTCTTAAGACAATTACTTCTAGGCCTTAATAATCCTTTAGAGAAGAGGCTAGATAAAATAGCAGAGGATCTTACAACAACAATTTAACAAGCGCTTAGGAGATCTACCCCCCTTACAATTTAAAAACTAAAACCGAAGCCTTAGTGGACTAGCGATCTAGACCTCCTTAAGGCTATCCTAAGCAGGACCTCTCGTGATTACAAACGAGCAGCAAGGAGAGGAGACAATACTCTATACCTATAGAAAAGAGATTACTTACTAGCTAAAAATAAGTACCTTAGAGCTATTAAGAAAGCTAAACTTAACTATTAGGAACAGTTCCTCCAAAACGAATTGCCAAAAGAGATATTTAAAGTAATAGCCTATACAAAAAACAACCTCTTAACAAGAATCCCTACTATTAGAGGCAAAGAATTCTTTAGAGAGAAGTGCTAAACCTTTAGAGAAGAGCTTTTTCCACCTCCTCCTTCTACACCAGCCCTATTACTTAATAACTACTAAGGAAACCTTAAATGGGAGTAGCTAATTCTATCTAAAGAGGAGCTCTACACTGCATGTTAGAAAATAAAAGCTACCTCACTAGGACTAGATAGAATTAGCCAAGAAGTTATCTCAAAAGCATACAAATACCAACTAAGCATCTTTTTTAAGGTGTACTTAGCTCTGTTTAACCTAGGATACTAACTAAGTTGCTAGCGAAAAGCAAAAGGAGTTATCCTTAGAAAGCTAAACAAACTAGATTACTTAATCCTAAAAGCATATAGAGTGATCTCCCTCTTATGCTGCCTAGGGAAAGCGTTAGAAAGGCTATACTCAAAAAGATTAGGGATTCTAGCAGAAATGACAGACCTACTCCACCCTACGCAAATAGGAGGCAGGCTAAAGAAATTAGCTATTGACGCAGGACTCCTCTTCTATAATAATATCTAACAACAAAGAAAGAAGAAAAGAGTTACTTTAACAGCCTTTTTAGACATTAGAGGCGCTTTTAACTATTTATCTAAGAATAGGCTTCTAGAAAATATAAGCAACTAACAGCTTCTTGTATGCCTCCTAGCATAGACAAACTTATTCCTTACAGAAAGGCTTTTAGAGTTATCCTTTAATAGGCAAACAGAGAACCTACAGAAGGTTAATACTAGTACACCTTAAGGGAGCCCAGCCTCTCCTATTCTATTTCTGATCTACACAAAACCGCTATTTTAATTAATTACAACAAACAACAACATATACTCTTTATCCTATATAGACGACCTTTAAATCTTAATATTAACAACATCTATTAGGAAAAACATTAAACTGCTTAAAAAGGAGTTAGTAAACCTCTTTAACTAAGCAAAGAAGTTAGCTATTAAGTTTAATAGCTTAAAAACAGAATTAGCAAACTGGACAAGATTAAGAAAAGATATAAACAGAGTCCTCACACTACCTACTTAAGAGACCTTTTAGCTAAAAAGACTAGTTAGGTGGCTAGGTATTTTCTTTGACAACACCCTGAAGTTTAGAGATCACTGCTATATAAGGATACAACAAGTAAACCAGGCCTTTTTCTGCCTAAGCAGGCTAGCTAATATTAATAAAGGCCTCTTACTAAAGGCAATAAGGCAGCTATACCTAGCGTGTATCACTAGCGTAGCTAATTACAGATGTCAGCTATTTTAGAAAGGCCAACAACACGTTATTAGAAGTAGGCAAAAACTTTAAAACTAGGCCTGTAGAAAGATCCTAGGGACTTTTAGATCTTCCCCTGCAATGCCTAGTAAGGTAGAAGCCGCTCTATTTCCACCTAGAGTTAGGCTAGACAATAGTATAAGGAGATACGCCTTTAGATCTACTTTATTAAATCCAAACCACCCTATAAATGCTACTATTAATAACAACAGAGGAGAGCAACTCAATTAAATACAACTATCTATTACCTTAGCCCTCTTAGACAATACAGAGGAAATACAACACTACGCCTTTACTCTATAGAACGCTAGGACTCCTTACAAGGTCCACATTTTAAATAAGCTAAAAGAGATCAAAGCAGAAAGCTATAGGAAACTATTAGCGGATAACAACCTTCTATTAATATACTTAGATGCCTCGGCTATAAGGGATAGCAAAGGGGTAGGCGTAGGCGTTGCCTTCTACAAAGGAACTACTCTTATTAAGGAACTACAAGCAAATATAGGAAATAACTAGATAGTTTACAACAGTGAACTTAAAGGTATTACCTTAAGGCTAGAGACAGCAGTCAGCCTATTAAACATATGCTAAAACGTTAACATCTACACAGACAATTAGGCAGCCTTATATTAATTAAAGAACACCTTAAACAACCCTAGCTAAGAGTGGCAAATTAGGTGCATTAGAGCAGCAACCTAACTAGAAGAAAAAGGCATCTCCCCTGCGCTATATTGGGTCCTAGGACACCAAGATATACCTAGAAACGATCAAGCAGACCTTCTAGCAAAAGAGGCTACAAAAATAAACTCTTTAACAAATAAGACAAGCTTAGTAGTTGTTAGCACGCAAATTAAACAACTAGCTAATATTAATTAGTTAAGCCTCCTAGAGAACTACTGGAAAAAAGCAATTACTAAGAACCTAAGCACCTACTTAGCAACTTTCAAATGGAAAATAAGGAAACAGATACTTATCCCTCCTACTAGGAGAGATATATCTAGCTCTTTCTTTTAATTAAAACTAGGTTATAGCTACCTAAAGAGCTATCTATTTAAGAGAGGCAAAGTAGAATTTAAAACTTGCCCATGCAATTTTAGAGCTACTCAAGATACAGCTCATATAATCCTTAGGTGCCAACTATATAAAGATAGTAGAGCAATACTTCAGAACTCATGTACAGAGCCAATCTCTCTACAATATCTTTTCTAAACAGAAGCAGGTATTAAGGCTACGACAGCCTTTATTTAAGAAACTAGGGTTAGTACACAGGCCTGGTACAAAGGAAACTCCAACAACTAGATGCAATCGTCTACCTAGGCGATCAAGCTCTAAGCACCCCTCCCCTCTCCTCCTCCTCTCCTCCTTCTCCTCCCCTTTCTCTACCTCTACCCAATAGGCTAAGAGCCTCACCTTTATTCAGATAAACCACCCCTTGTAAATTACTCAGAAGATAAAAACTACATAGATACCTGCAGGCCTCGGCCTGCACGTCTTATATAGCCCTTCAGGCTGAGAAAGGACGTTAAACTAGAATAAAAAAAAAAAAAAAAAGGTAGCTTCGCTAGCCTTATAGGGTCGGTGCGCCTAGAGCGCCAGAGCCAACGAGCCAGTATCCTAGCCTCCTGCTCAAGAGAGCGCCAAAGAAAAAGGGCCATGAAGCTCTTAGGTAGATTGACTATGCTGCTAGTTAATCTAGGGGGTGTGTCGCAGTATATGTATCCTCTAGCCGGAGCGCGATCTATCGATCGGTCGGTATATCGCGCTCCGGCTAGAGGATACATATACTGCGACAGTTTCTTTGTTACAAATACTAAAAAGAAGCTATCTACTAACACAAGTACTGTGTTTTTAAACAATACAGAGACAAATACCTTCTATTATATATGTAGTGTTGTAGGACATATACTTAAAAAGTATAAGCTATACTACGCCCTAAAGCAGATAAGATAGGTGAGTTTCAACTAAAATATTGCGGCTAAAAAAGGAACTTACTACTTTAGGCTACTATATGAACGTCTAGAGGAAATCCTAAAATAGCCACTATTAAACTAAGTCTTGCTATAGTTAAAGGCAAAGATCCAAGAGTTTTCTAATATTACTAACAACGTATTGAATTAACTAGCCTCTAGTAGAATACCCAAAAAGTTTACTAGTAGAGACTCTTGACTAGGCTTAGAGTTTAAGGGGAAAGCCTCTAGTACTATATACGTAGCAACTAGTTCAATAAACTAAAGCTACTATAATAATATTCTTTAGTAGTTTTAATCGTTTTCGAAATAATTATACAATCCTGCTACAGAAAAATACGTTAATAAGCCTAACGATATTAATACTACTAATATTAAACTAGAGGGCGGAGAAAATGCTTTGCATAATATTTTTAAGTTAAATGCTACTACGCGCTCAAAAAAAAGAGCCTTTCCCTCTACTAGGATATTAATTATGTGTAGGATAGAAGAAGAAAAAAATAAGAAATGCTAAGTAAGAATACAAGCACCTAAGGAAGCAATTAGATAATTCAAAGTCATGATATAATTTTTAACTTGTAGCCCATAGATATGCAGTTTCTATAGGAGAAAACATAGAATAATAGACCTTTTATAAGTTAGCCTCATAAGACACTATTTTTAATTATCAAATTGCTACATTTATTTTAGCAAGATAATAGCATGATAGCTTATTTAAAGCACTTATAGCAAGGACAAAAAAAGAAGGCTATAAAGTTTATAAATGCGCTTTCTCATCTTCAGTTAAAAGAAACAATATAAGATTAGCTAAACTGCATTGTAACTACCCTACTTAGATAGGAAGTACATGGAGTCATTGTATTAGACCTTATAAAATAAGACAATATTTAAAAACAACTACGCAATTTTCTTATTAATAATATTAGTATTGTAGATAGCTTAGGTACGATAAACATTATAGTTATTAGATAGATTATAGAATTTAGGTGTACTTTAGCGCACTTAGAATCTATTCTAGCTGCTAATTAGCTAAACTAAAACACAGACCTAGAAAACACTACCAATAAAACTCTACTAAATAAACTGCCTATTAAGAGTGTATATTGCAATATAATAAATATGTATTAATTAAATGCGCAAACCTATAATAAAGTGCATAAAAAAGACGACTCTTAAATAGATAAGCTAGATAATATATCTACTATAGAGGTCTAAAGAGTCTGGCAAAGAAGATAGGCAAGTCTTTACTTAAATAGACTTGCTAGAATAATAAGCTATTATAAGCAGCAGTTCTTTAAAGTATCTAATTAACACTAGAGCATAAATAAATATCTTTAGACTTAGTGCTGCACAAATATTAAAGATCCTATATAAAATAATAAAGCATAGACTAGGATAGCTATTTTCTAGTGTTACTTTAGCTATTAGCACACATAATCCTTTTTTCAGAACCGCGTTTAATATACCTATACAAATAGAGGCAGTTACTATTAGAACTACATTTAGAATTGTGGCTAATATCACTAAATCTACAATTCTAGGAGGACCTTAGTGTGTATACGCAAAAATAGCAATACAGTATAATGCGTTTAGATAGATTACATACTAAGTCTTCTTTCAAAATAGTACTAAGAACGCAGTCTTTGTTGCGTCTAATTTATTTTTAAATTAATTTATACAGATAATTAAGAATAAAGTCTCTAATAAAGACTTAGACAAAAAAACAGTAGATAATATACAGGTGTATGCAATTACTAATATAGTAAACAGCAGATTCTAAGTAGCTACAGTAAAATAAATACAGGAGGTAGCTTAGTTAGATCTAATAGTTAGATCAAGTAACTTTAATATACTATATACAAACAATAATAGAGAAGACTAGATAGCCTAAATAAACTAAGTATTTACTTACGCAGTTAGATAATCTAAAGACTCTACAAGAAATTATAAACTTAAAGATTTTCTAATTATATACAAACTTAATTATTAACTGTTGCAAGAGAAATTGTTTAAATCTACCTAACAACAAAATAATCTCTACAAAATATATAAGATGGCAGATAAGAAAGTTTATCTTGTTAATATTTTCTTAGTAGGAGATAATAATAGAGTTTAGATAAGAAAACTAGAAAAAAAAGGCAACAGAACAACAGCTCTTCTAATAATCATTTACAATGTTAATACAGGACTATATAACTATTTGTTTAAACTAAAATCTACTACTTTTCCTTAAGAAATAAGGCTTACTAAGAATAAATTAACAAACTACATCTTAAAGACTACCTCTAGCTATTAAAAAAAGAGATATTTATATATATACTCCTTAATAGTGAAGGGGCGCTTTTATAGTAATTTAAAGAACTAAGAAGAATCTATCCTAATGTATGCCTACTATATAAAATATAAATAATACAATATATAGCTTAGCAAGTACAAGGCTTTGCTGTCTTGAAGGCTTTAGAATTATAGGTATTAGATATAGTTGATACCCGCCTACATTAAGGAACATAAGAATAATGGAATAGTTAGTATTATAATCTATAGTACTTAGTACTAAAGAAAAACAAAGGCGTTTAATAAATTAGCAATACGTAAAGAATAAATGTGGTTACTTTATAAGATATTAAGTTACTACTAATAATAATTAAGATTTTTAAAAGATTTGCAGAATATAAGATTATTTTACTTAAAAATTTGTTTTAAGAATATAACTAAATTGCATTATACTTAGAAAGTAGAGATATATTAGCATTCTAAACACTTATAGGACTTATAAGGTTATGTATAATAGTTATAAGCGTTACTGACTTGGTAGCAGCATTCTAACAAGTTGTAATAAAAATTCTAAGAGACTACTAGCTTAATAATATGCCCTTTATTAACAATATTACATGTAGAGGACCTAAGACTAACTATTGTAGAGAAGAATCAATGCTAGAGCTACGGCGTTATATTTTTAAGTATATTATGCAATTAGACAGAGTGCTAGCTAATATTAAATAAGCTAAAGGCACAGTATTAAGAAAGAAGTGTTATTTTTTTATAAAACAACTTAACGTTATAGGCTATAAACTTAGCCCTTAAAGTTGTTACTCTAACTAAAAAAAGGTTAAAAAGATTATAAACTAGCCACTATGCAAAAGTAAAAGAGAAGTGTAATTATATACAAGTATATGTATTTATTATTGTATATAAGTTAAAAACTTTACTAAGATTACTAAACCTCTCTTTATACTTCTATAAGACAATACTCCTTTAAAATAAAGAAATACACAAGACACAGTAATATATACGCTGGAATAAGCTATATGTAATGCGCCTATACTTACAAACCTAGACTACACTAAAACTCAAAACTACAAAATATTCCTAATAACTAATACTAGTTAAAACAGTATAGGAGCTCATTCAAAGCAACTTAAGAAAAATGATAATTAACATCTAGTGCAGTTTAAAAGCACACTATAGTTAGTACAAAGAAAATAGTAGTACTTTACTAAGTTAGAATATAAAGCTATACTATAGGCTCTTAAGAAGTTTTATACTTATCTTTATAGTGTTTACTTTACTATAGAAACTAATGCTACAACTCTTATTGCTGAACTAAACTATTTGTTAACTAATAATCTAAGATTAGTTATTAATAAGTAGACATTAATAATCTTTTTATAGGACTTTAATATTAAGCATATACTAAAAAAGAAGAATGCAGTCGCGGATGCACTATTAAGGTATCTAAAAACTAATAACTAAGAGCTACTTCTAGAACTTAAAGAAGACTTAGAAAACCTTATTAATTATATAATTAGAAATGTGAATGTGCCTATACTAGTAGGACAAGCTAGGGTACTCTATTAGGAGTTCTTTAAGGAATTAGAGCAATATGCTTAGTTTCTAGTTAACTTTAAGACTCTTAAAGAAATAGAACTACAAGAACTATAAGCATAAAAGAAATAAGTATTAAACTTCTTTATATAAGATAGTATACTCTTTCGAAAGACATTTAGAAACATTATAATCTAATAAGTTGTAGACAATACTAACTTAAAAGCAGCTGTAATATAAAATGTACACACTTAAATTAGACATAGATAAGTTAACGCAGTGTACTTTATAATTGCACAGCTATACTAGTAGAAAGAAATATATAAGTATATATAAAAAAGACTAGCAACCTGTCTAGACTATTAACTATAATCCTTTAAGAGGAAGGTTAACATGTTTACTAGCACTTATAGTTTCGCTATTTAAAAGACTGTTGCAATTAATATAGTATATATGTCATAATGTTTTAAAAAGAAATTCTTAGTAATTGCAAGAGACTACTTTAGCAGCTAGCTAGAAGCTAAAGCACTCTTAAACAACTAGTCTAAGACAATTGCTAAGTTTATATATAAAGACATAATATATTAATAAAGCCTAGCACGCAAACTTATAGTTAATAGAAGGCCTAATTCTACTAAAGTAGTATTATATTCATTAAAAATGTACAAAATTAACAAAGTCTAATTATTACGGCATAATCCTTAAGCTATAAGAAAAATTAAAAATGAGAATAAACTAATTATGAACACTTTCGCAAAGCTACTAGGACTTTAAGTTAAAAACTTATTTATAGTTCTTTTTATAAAAAGGATTTTTATACAAGAATAGACAAGTTACTTGCTATACTTACTAGTTATAAGACAAAACTTAGTACTTTTTATTAAGCTTACACTACTTACATAGCAAATACTTTTGTTTAAAGAAGTAGAGAACTGTGTATAATTACTAACTATACAAGTAATATAGCTAGATCTTAAAGACTAGTTTACTAAAAATACTGTTGCTTATACTAATTGTATAAGAGCTACTAAGAAAAAATACTAAGACAATACTAAGAAGGTACAACATAAGGATATAAAGCTAGAAGACCTAGTTCTTTTTTAGAACTTAGATTAAGAAATTAATATGTCTTAAGATTACAAACTTAATACAAGGTGGCTAGAACTATGTTATAATTATAACGCTAAGCCTAATAAAGGGACCTACTACTTTAAAGATCTTAATAGTATACGCTTTCTACACACAACACCTAAATAGTAATTAAAGCTTTTTTAGCAAAGGCTTGTGCAGGATATTGTTAAGTAGGATTTAGAAAATATAAAGTTATAAAATTCCAATTATTAAGAGCAAGCTAGCTTTACAGTAAGCATTCCTGTCTTGCTAGACTTACTTAAACTATCTACTAAACTACAATTACTTTTACCTCTTATAATAGGTAATAATCTTTATTCTTAAGTTGTTATTACTAAGTATCTTACAGAGAAAGAGCGTTATGCATATAGACAAGACTTTAGAAGCTTAGACTCTAACTCTAACACTACTATAACTAGTAAATAATAGGCTATAGGACAGCCTATATTTTTAGAAAGAGGAGAAAATACTATACTATTAGTGTTTGCTTTTACCTTTAGCTACCTAATTACTAATTTCCTATGTAAAATTTAAGTATAAGCCGCCTATTCTATAAATTCTAGGTGTGTAGTAAGCACCTAAATTCTTTAGACTTATAATACCTTACTACTATACTAATGCTACACCTAATTTCTTGCATCTGTAATGCAACAGCTAATTATAATAGTTGTTTTTATTACGAAACTTATTTTAGCGCGATATAGACTCTGTTTACTTTTACTTTTACCTACCTACTAGTAGGATACTGCTACTACATATAAAGTTAAACTACAACTCTACTAACTATTTAACTCTTCTTCTATACCAGCACTATTATCTTTTGGTAAAGTATTTACTTTCATACATAATAATTAAGGCAACATTTTTTCTTTACTAATTTAATAAAGGCAAAAAATAATACATAACTTATATTAGTTATTGCAGCACTACATATACTACTAACCAACTTATTTAAGTAATGTCTTAGCCTCTGTTAGACAAGGCTGAAAGCAAGCAGCTATAGTAGCAACTACCTTAAACAATAGGACTATTAAGAGTCTTTAAGGACCTAGAAGTTAGTACTAGAAAGGAAGACTATATTATAGACTACACTCTTAAAGTTGTCTAGTATTAAGATAAGGTACTAGAGCTCGCAAAACTTAGTAACAGAATTAAAGTCACTAGTATCTAAACTCTAGTAGACAAGATCTTTTTAAACACTTTAAGGTAACAGCCTATTATTATAAACTATTAGTTTAACAACGCTTTATACTAACTTAACTTAATATATAAAGTTGTCCTAGGAGTAGGCAATCTTTATACTTAGCTCCTAGAACTTATAAATAAATAAAGTAGTGTTAAAAGATTTTAGAAATACTATTTTATTATTAGTGCAGTATCCTTGCCGCGGGATAAAAAGGCTAAAGAACTAGGCAGCGCTATTTTAGTAGTAAAGAAACTAGCTCTAGAATTTATCTAAGAATGTGTTAGCATTTACATACCTTACATGCTACTTAGCTACTAAGAATTATTAGATATAGCTTTTATGCTAAGGCGTATAGATGTTTAGAACGCTGCTTACTTCCTTAATACTTGAGTAGTACAACAAATTAACTTAAAGAACTAAGATAAAGAATAATATATGTTACTAGCTAACTAAGTATCAGTAAAGCTACTGTGTAAGAATATTTATACGTTTATAGTACAAAACAGCCTTTATAATAAGGAACTGCCTCTAGATATTAATAGGTAAGAAGCAAGGGAACTACTTAAGATTGCTACTAAAGCAAAGGTCTAGAAAAATAATATAATATATAGCGCACAGAAGCTACGCCCTAATGCTAAAGCTAAAGATAATAAAGAAAAAGACAACCTATTTTATACTTTCTAGCAAAAGATCTTTAAGTATATAGCTAAATCTAAGGACTTTAAAACTAGTTAGCACTATTTCTATACAAAACACTTCAAGTAATAAGTTTAGGCCTCTTAGCGGAAAGACGCATCTAATATATAATATACTTATCCTAATTACTACTAAACTAGGAAGGACTTTATATAAGGCTTAATTTATTAATTACTATAGTAACTTTATAGCATCTAAGACTTGCACTCTAGGGAGTCGTAGCCTATTAGTTATAACTTAGAATCTAAGGCAATCTACAGGAATGTCTACTAGCTAAAGACTAGATAAATACGTAATAGTTAAGAAGTATAAGCTTATAAATAGAATAACTATTGTATAATAAAGGCGTAATGCTGTTAACATCTAGTCAGAGCAAGTTAAGGCTAAGGCTAGTAACTAACAAGTTTTTGCTCTACTGCCTTTACTAAGCTCTTGTGCTCTAAAGGTAACACTAGCCTACTAATAGGCAGCTATATAACTAAATACTAAGCTTAATAATGCGTTCTATGTAGACAAAGAGCTAAATACCCGCAACTAGAAATATAAAATTCTCATGACAAGGTGTTATTGTATAAATTCTACTTTTATATTTCTTAAGATACTTGAGTAAGCCTACGCAAAGAAGCTAATTACTAATTCTAATTGTGTTAAGGTTATTATAGAGTAGTATTATAAAGTTTATATTAGATAACTACTTAGTTCTAATAACATATCATATAAGTAAGTATACTTTATTTATAAACGCACTGCTGTGAGCGTTATAGGTTTATTTAAGAGAGCTATACCTTTTAATACACTTAAGAAGTGTCTGCTTTTACTATATATAAAATGGAGCTGTTAGCACAAATTCTAATTAGACCTAGTTATTTCTAAGCTTTTTACTAGCAAGTATTGCTTTACAAAGTAGGATAAGGATCTGCTAAGCTACTAATGTTAGTTCTCTAAAATTAATCTCTACTCTATCCCTACTTAGAATAAAATTATTAATACTATAGAGTTTTAACTACAGGCGGAGGAATTCTAATAAATAAAAAGTATTATTACTAATAGCTGCATAAAGCTGTTTAGAGATAGCTAGATAAAAGATATTATTATAGACACCTTTAAGATATATTGCTTCTATCTACGACATATAGATAAAGAGCTAAATTTTAGGTAGTTGCGCAATATATACTACTTGCTTGTTTGATAGGCTATACGCACTAACTTAGGATACTAGTTACAATACGCAATACTCTGTAAAAAGTATACTTTAATATCTCACTTTTACTATGCTAAGTATGCTAAGAAGAGCGATTAAACTTACTTTAAGTATATTAACCTTAATTTTAAGCGTATAATAAAGGAAGGCCTTAGTACTAAGATAATCTAAGGTAATGTCTTATTGAATAATAAGAATTAGAATAACTGTATAGAAATACTGCTAGGATTTTATAAGCATGTGCTAGAGTACTTACGCTAGCGTAAGGACGCAGGCATTAAATTATTAAACGGTTTTATTGAAGAATAAGAAGACAAGACTAACTAGATAGAAGATACATAAAAAGCAGTTTTTAACTCTTAATAAATAAAGTAAATCAAGAAAAAAAAAGTTAAATTTTATTGCCTCTTCTACTAAATAGATTTGCTAGGCTAACTACTCGAAATTTTTGTACTATTCTCTCCTAGTTCGCTATAGTTTATGATAGTATAATAGAGATGCCTATTGTAAGAACTTATAAAAAGATTTACAAGGCGCACTACAGTCTTACTATTACTTTTCGCACTCCCTCTAATTATTTCAATAAGTTTAGAGAGATTAACTAGCTATTTCTTGCTAATGTTTATATAAAGTACAAGTCCTAGATCTAGAAAGCCCTTATTAGATAAGCTAAGTAGGATAATTCTTTTGTTGATAAGGAACTGCACGACATACTATAAAACGCTAGTAAGAAATAAATCAATAATTATATTAAAAAATATTGCAATTACGTTTTACAACAAATTATTAGCTTGTAGCCTATAGTGTAAGAATTAGAAAGGAACGCTTTTTGTGCTAATCCTTTCTAAGGTGTCTTTAATTCATTATTCTTTTTTACTAATAAAAAGAACCTTCTACTCACCACAAAGAACTAGAATTAATAAAACACTAATTTCTTTTAAGCTAATTCTTTCTAGCGCCTTTAAGAAAAGCTTAGCCTAAAGGTAAATAGGCGCTAAGTCTTTTAAAAGAGCAAGAATCTTATTATACTTTTTTTATATAGCGCTTTTCTTATGCACGCTCTTAATTTAGTACAGTTATTGTAGATAACGTTTTAGTACTTACAACTCTAACTAAGTAGCCTTATTATAGTTGTCTCTAATTAATTTTAAAAACTTAAGCTTCTACTACTCCTACTAATATAGTACCTGCACCTAGACTAAGTATAATAACTACTAGCGCTCTAGAACTTTGTTAAAGTAAGCGTTCAAAGAAGTAAAAGATCAGCCTATAGTAGAGATGTGCTTAGAATAGGCATGTAGTAAGAAAATTACTAAGCTTATAAAATCTAGGTGCTTACTGTACACCTAGATTCTGTAGCTACTATATAGAAATGCGTTCTGTTAACACTAGGCGGCTTTTTAAGTAATTAAGTTAAATTTTTTTGTTCTATTTTTATTGTTTTATTTTTTTTATTTTTTGTTATGCTATTTTTCTTTCCTTTTTCTTCCTGTAAAATAAAGAGCTTAAAAAGGCTAAGCTTGTAGGAAGAGGAGGTTTGTGCTAGTGCACAGGGTGATACTCTACTGCACACTAGGTTAGTGCTCAACTACTTAATCTTAAGGTATATAACCTCTTTCGTGTGTCACGGAAAGGGGTACAATTTATTATCTACTTATTTCACAACTTAACTTCTGCACTGTATTATTAAATAGGTGTCTCTTTCTACTAATAGTTTCTAAACTAACTTACAATAAGATTATTATCTTACCAACCTTGTTCTTGCATGATCTAACCACTAGTGATCTCCTGCCCTCGTAGCAGTATGTCTTCATACACTCCAACACCCGTACAGTAGGTATTATAAAAAACGCTCTATAATAGATTTTTATAATCTGCAATTAATGCGTTAATACTACCTATGCTTCTACTCTCTAGTTAATTATTAGGATCTTAGGTTGCATCTTTACGCTTACGCCTGCTATATAGCTTAGCAGTAGAAAATAACAATTTTTAAGCTAATTTAGCCTTTTACTAGTAATTTAACCACACGTTGTATAAGTAGAGGTTTAGCTTATAATTGCTAACCCTGTCTGCTGTTTAAAGCCTAGGATCTCGCTACGCAAGATAATCTACGCTCCGCAGCTTGCTTATCTAGAATAAAGGTTCTATCTTAATTAGCTAGCGCATTAGAGTCTTTAAGTATAGACTGTTAGACTAGTAATAAGTTGCTAGGCTTATTTCAAAAAAGCTCCCTACCTCTAAGTATTAACAGATTAGCTTTTTTAGGCAAGCGCACTACTGTTTCACTATTAAATACTCTACAATTAATCGCATTGTCGCTCCCTAGAGTCTCTAGTTTAGGAGTTAGTTCTAGGGTAGTAAGACGAGTATTCTGCTACTAATTTAAGCAAATTCCTAATAGTACACTAGCCTTATGCTTTATTTGCTTAGCGTCTTCTAATCTACTCTTTTTTTAATAAGTAGGCCCTTTTTACTACTTAAGATAGTAAATAAATTACCTCTAAGACTTTTAGTAGTTAGCTGCGTGTCCTAATATATTCTTCTTTAAACAAGCAGGACTTCTAAGTCCTCTTTAAGATTAACTAGCTTACTCTTATAAAAGTTTCTATAATCTTAATTACTTCATTTCTTAGTAGCTTTTTCTTGTAATTTCTTTTGTAGAACTAACGTTTATTAAAGGTTACATTACAGGTATTAAATACCTAATTAAGAGTTAGTACCTATATATAGTATCTATTAGAGGCTTAATAACTAACTAAATAACTAATATAGCTGTAAGGATTAACCTTTAATCCTTAATAATTGCGCCTAGCTGCCTTCTCCTTATTTAAAGGGTAGGCTCAGCAGCTGTAGGCATAGATTCCACTCTAGTTTAGGCGTAGATTAGTAGTCTAGCGTCCAATTTTAAGTAGTTAATAGTATCTAAAATATTTCCTAAACTATTCATTAAGCACCTAGTTAGAAGCTTAGTAGCTATAGATCTTAGTTAGGCTTATAATATGCAGGTAAGCTGCCGCATCTATAATAACTAGCTAAAGCTTAGCTAGTAGGTTAGTGCTTATACGCATCTTAATAGCTTTTGTAATTAGCTCTTAGCTAGCTCTCTTTGCTAAGCTATTAGGCTTATAAGTGTATAGCGGTAGCGTTTTAATTATAATTCCTTTTTTTATTGCCTATTCCTAATATCCTAATTGCTCTCTCTAAGGCACTGTAGTAGTATCGTTATCTTAATAGATCTCTACAATCTTCTACTAATATTTCCTCTTTATCCTAATAGCAAAGCCTTTAATTACTAGCATAATATTATTTAATGTCTTTAATTGAATATTGTAAATGTACAGCTTGCCCAGGGAGTCTTTCTTAATAATTAGTGCCTATTTCTTAAGCAGCTAACTAGTTAGGAAATTAAATAGATTTTATAAGATTCTGTAAAAAAGCTATAGTAATCTCTTCTTTAGTTTTTGTAAAATTACTTGCAAAGTATAAGCTGTTGTGTAGTAATTATTTTTGAATAGCTTCTTGCTAGTAATCTTAATGTTTTGCGCCACGTAGACTAGAGCTTTAATAGCTTGTTGTCCTAAATAGCCTAATAATTAATGCTATAGATCCTTATTACTAGTGCGCAACTAAAATTTCCTTAATTGTGCTACAGCGTTCACAAGCAGCAGTTAAGTAGTGTAATAAGTAAGTTACTTATATTTAATAAATAAGAAATTAAGGTAATACTTTAAGTTAATTAAGATAAGATTCTTCTTAATTGTTCTAGATTACATAGTGTAATTATATTTTAAATACTAAATGCCCGCTTGTTTAAGCCGTGCTTCTAAGACGATATTAACGTAGAAACCTAATACAACCTTAATGTTAGTAAGTAAAAAATTAGCTATATTAGGGCTAGCCTTTCTATGCAGGACGTTCTTAAGCAGCTTATTTTCTATTCTAGCAACTAGAATAGATTAAGTGCCTGCCTTAACAGTCTTGTTCTTAACATATATGCTAAAGATACCTAGTACTAGGTAATTTATACTATTAACTAAGTGAACTGCTACTCTACCAGCTGTAATTATATAAGGAGACAAAGTATAAGGCGTAAAAGCTACATTAAACACGTTTAGACTAAAATCCTTAATAAAGTTTATTAAGTTAATTAGTGCTAAAACTAATAAGCTAGGGTATAATCTACTAGACTTATTAGCAGCTAATCTGCTGGTGCTAGCCTTTTAGCCTTCTTTTTTAATCTAAGTGTGCAACGTTGCTTATTTGTTGCTATTCTATTAATTAAGAATCGTCTTTTTATCTTTGTTTATTAGCTTCATTAGTATATTGCTAGTAAAGTATAATCTAGTAACTACAGATTAAAGTTAGAAGTAGTTGCTTAGTGTTTAGAAGTGCTTACTTAGCTTAAAGGGGCAAGAGTGTTATTATTTACTACTCTTGTTTAACTTCAAGTTATCAGCGCTTGTAGATTATCAAGCTGTCTTTGATTTAGATTTAGTTTAGAATACTGCGTGTTCTTTTTCCTTTAAGGAAGTCATTAACTAATTCTACAACAAAATACTAAAGATCTTTCCTAAAATATTAAAAGTTAATTAAGCTTTACGAAGAGCTATTACTTATGCTAGCTTATTATACTTCTTACGCGACTAGTTTAGTGCAATCTTTATGCTTTAAAGCGTTTAAGAAATTAGTAACTGCTAACAGCCTAACAACTTTAGGTAGTAAGTAGATTGTTGCTTGTTAATAAAAGACCTGCTACTTAGTAAACTAACGCTTACAGCCTATTCATCCCTAGTAAGCCTTATCTAGGTAGGATCTATACTACGCTTTAATTAAATATTGTGTATTCTAATCTGTAGGTGCAAGATTCTTCTTTAGGATGTTTACTAAGGCTTAAAGGCTAGTAAGGTTCTAAGTAATTATGCTTATTAATGCATTTAACAGCAGATCTAGATGTGCAGTCTTGTTAATCTAGTCCTTAACATTAGTAATTTTAGTAACCTTATTTATTTATTAAGTAGTGTATACTTTGTACTTATTAACTAGCTTATTGTAATTCTTCTTCTTGTACTTAGCATTAATTGTATAAGCTTTATATATATGTTAAGTAATTTTATAGTCCTTTTGTATTTGTGTGCTAGCGCTAGATAATAGAGCAACTAGTTATTTAACATCTTTAGGTAGCTCTAGATACTATAGCTCCTAGTAATCTATTAAGGGCACGTCTAGGAAATTAGGATTAACCTAATCCTAAATCCTTTTTTAAGCAGTGCAGTCTTAATAGAGTAAACTAGGTTAGCTAGTTTAATTAAGCCTTAAGAATTATTCTTAAGGTGACAAGCAGTGTATTAGTAAGGTCTATCTTTATAAGATGCTTTGTAGGATTACAACGTAGGTAATTGTTAAAGTAAGCGCAGGTTAATTAGTTAGTTAGTAAGTAGCTATATTAACAATAATAGTAGCATGTAGGTTGTAGGATAGATTAGTAGAATATTAATTGTATAATTAAGTAAGTAAGAGGTATAGGAGCCGCAGCGATCTGCTAGCCGTGCTGTAGGAGAAAGAGAGGAGAGTGAAGTAATAATTAAACAGTTAACCTTCTAGCTTACTAACTGCGTAGTAAGAATTAATACTACAATTAAGCGGCCAGGCTTATAACTGTAAGAGCTGAGAAGTAGCAATTGCTTAATTACCTAAGTAGAAAATAAGTGTATTAATTAACTAAGTGCTACAACAAAGTGTCTAATAACTACTAAAAAGACTTAAGACGATCAGTCCCGTTTATATAGACGCTAGCGGGGCCGTCACGTGTTCAGCTTATTAGAATCACCTGATCAACAGGGTGATCCGCTTGTCAATACTCCAACAATAATAAAATTCAGTAAGCAGCTAGTCTGCAAAATAATAAAAGTTAGTTACTACTGCCTATTAATTTGTATGCTTATTATAAGACTTCTAGTAGCTTTACGTAAAGACTAATTAACTTATGTATTAAATTAAGCTTACTGTTAAGCCATTATTTATTTTTCAATCTAAATAAGAGCTTCACTAAGCAATTAACCTAGCGTAAGATCAACGCTTCTTAAAAGCTAAAGTAAGAGTTATAGTAGTTCACTGCTTTAGCAGCAACGCGTAAACAGTAATAAAGTAATAGTAATAAGCTATATACGCCTATTTAGCTTTCTACTAAGCGCAACGCAACATTTTTTTTTAATTCAGTTTAACGTCCTTTCTCATCCTAAAGGCTATATAAGACGTGTAGGTTCAAGACCTACAAGTAGCTACGTAGTTTTATCTAATATATATTATTTACAAGAGGGGTTTGTCTAAATGAAGGTGAGGCTCGTAGCCTAGTGTATGGGTAGTAGGAGGGCTTGCGGAGACAATAGGAAAAGAAATAATATTAACAATACAAAGGAAAGGGCACCTAGTACAACTAAGGCCTAGCTCTTAATAAGATAAACTCGCAGTTGGGGTTGTTTGCAGCGTGGGGCTGGTTACAGTTTACACACTTATATATAGTGTGAATACAAGACTTTCCTTTAGTAGGGCAGCTCTTACACTTATGTTGGCTTGTGTGGTGAGGCTCACTGCAGAGCTAGCAGGCTATTTTAAGGCACCTAGCCTTGTCGTGGCTAAAGCCTTAGCACCTTTCGCATTGTTGCTCTAGAGTTATTCTTCTAATAACTCTAAGCTTTTCTGCTTGAAGGCTTTCTCCTAGAATGTAGAGCTTTCTTCTAATAGCCTTTTGGGCTTCTTCCTCTGTAGCAAAGGCAACACAAATTGATCCAAAGTTTTGGTTTTCTCTTTTAGCCTTAGGAGTAAGCTAGAAAGGGTCTCTTACAACGTTTAAACCTTTATTAAAGGTTTTAATCTCCTCTTTAATAACACTAAGACTATGGTTGGTTAGCAGTTTGTGGATAACTACTTTAAACTATAGTGTAATAGGTTGTGCGGTTTTAAAGGTTGTAATATCCTCCTAAATAGCTTGATTTTCTAGAAGGTATTTGGCGGTAAAGGCAGGTGTAGTTGTTATTACTCTATTGCCTTTAGAGGAGAGCGTAATTGAGGCTACTACATGCGATTGAACTCCTCCTTTAGTAGCAAAGGCTAGGTTAAAAGCGTCTCTAAGCTTTAGGGCGTTAAAGGCTGTCAGCGTCTCATTAACTAGGACTAGTTGTCGATCTTTTAGGCTAGTCCTTTGAGTTGTCTTCTCTTTTTGAACAGTAGTCCAAGGTTAGTTATTGTTACTAGCCACTGTAGCGTAGGTAGCTAGGGCTGGAGGAGGTTGGTTTGTAGTTAGTTGGTTCGTAGTTAGTTGATTTGGAGAAGGCTTTTCTAGGCGTCTAACCTTCTCTCTAAGCTCTCTTAAGACGTTTGAGAGCGAGGAGATTTGATCTCCTAGTATAGCAGTGTTCTTTTTATTAACTCTGCCGTTTTCTGTATAGTCTCTAAAGACTTCTACTAGGTCTAGTAGACTAGTCTACTGAGATGGGTTGTTTTCAGCTAAATTAGCTGCTTAAACTACTAGATTTCTAGCAATTTCAAGGGCCTCTTCTACTGAATTTGCCTTTGGTGTTTTTTGTAGGAGGGGCATCCTTAGTGCTAGTCCAATAAAAGGAGAAAAGTTGCTCCTTGTGCGGTTGTGGGTAGGCCTAATAGGCTCTACTGTATTGTCTTTTAATGGGCAGGGCGTAGAGTCTCCTATCTCAACTTTAATAGGATCCATAGGCGTTTTAAGGCGTCGCTTATCTTCTCCTAGCTCTTTAGAGGCTTGCCTTTTTTTATTGTTTTGTTGTTCTTGATTTTGGAGATCTTGTTAAATTTAAGATTCAAGATTCTTAATTTCTATTGGTCCTTGTTGTCTTGGCATTAGGGTCAATGCTTTTTTTTTGAAAAAATTCTCACAGCTGTAAGATCTGGTAGGAGGGTTTCTCTTGTCCCCCTACAGCACTACAGCGCCCTGGCTGCAGGCTTTAAAGATAGTTGCAATCGATTCCTCGTGGTCGTTTTCCTTAGATCTAGTTGTTTCCAAGCAGTTTCCAGAAAAGTCGATGTTGGTGTTGTTGGCAACGCAACTTTATTTACTTATAAAAAGGCGTTTATCAGCTTTTAAAGGATTGCTACTCATTTATTATTACTTTTCGTTCTGCCTCATAAGCGTTATATAAAAAAGACGTTAAATAGTTTATATGCTAAGTATTGTTTAAATTGCGTTTGGACTAGCAGTAAAAGTAGCTTATGCTACAGCAGCTGCGTGCCTTACACGTACCATATAGTTAATACTAATCTTGCTAATTATTCTATAGCTATATATAAAGATAAAGAGATAAGTCTCTAAACTTTTAAGCTTGTTACTTAGCCTGCTAACTAGTTATTAAAAATAGAATAATAATAAAATCTACTTAGCTTTTAAGTCTTAACTACTAAAGAATATTATTGCTTGCTGCAAAAAGATTAGTAGCAGTATTATATCTACTAAAAAGCCTTTTATGAGGAAGCCTCTTATTATAATTACTGCGCTTAAGAAATGTTATTTTGCAGTCTTGCTACTTAGCTTCTGCTACTTGCTCTTACTTTAGTAAGTGTCTTTAATTTAAGATATAATACTAAGGATTATGTGCGCTAGGCACAGCCTGCTTAGCAGGCTATAAGTCTAAATTAAAGTTATCTTTTTAAATAAAGACCTTATCATGCGCAGCATTATGCTGCTAATGCTTTTAATTAACCTACGTAGTAGCTTACTTGACAGCTAGCTTATAATTAACATTAGCTGCAGTAATAGTAGCCATAGCAATAACAGCAGCAGTATTAGCAGTAATAGCAGCGTTCTTTATATTAATCAACTATTTAAAAACAGCAATCTTATCAAATACTGCTTTTTTTAAGTCTATATAATTGCATTTACATATACCATCTTAATCACTGTACAAATTATTTAGTATATAGTTGCAAAGTGTCACCTATTTTATGCAGTCAATAATTTTATAACTTCATATAAAGGAGTAATAGATTAAATTTTCGCTTTTATAGTTCTTGCCTTAAGAATTTTGCTATTAAAGCTAAGATAGCTAATAATGTGCTTAAGCTTGCTAAGGCTTAGAAAGCTAAGCAAGATCTGCTTATAAAGTCTAGCAAATATAATAAGTTTAATGCTTATTAGTAAGCTTATTTCTAGTTTCAGTCTTAAGTTTTCTACTTATCTAGCTTACGTTATCCTGCTTATTCTAAGCTATTAAGAGGAGACTTAGCTTAGTAAATAAATACTACTACTTAATATTATAATTTACTTGTTATTTATTATTACTTTAAAGTAAGTACTCAACTGAGTAAAGGTTAAGTAACTACTTAAACTTCTTAAATTATTGTTAGGTAAGCAACTTAGTTAGCGTATTAGCCAGCATAATTGCTGTTTCTAGGTACTTAACTTAGAATAATTCTTTAGCATATTCCTACTATAGCTATATGTTCTATATATCTATATATCTTAATTAAGTGCTGATCTACTTATTTTTCTTAACTAAAGTGAGAGGCAAGCGAGCTGCGCAGGCAAGCGAGCTGCGCACTAAATGCAGCCATCTACCCCAACATATTAACAACTCACTACTACAATATTATACTATGGTGCACAGTACGTTAAATTAATCTTTTATTTCTGCTGTATCTCCCTTGCATGTGCGCTTGTTATAATTTACTTTACTACAGTTCTTGCAGCATTAAATACTCCCTGCACTACTATCTATACACACTCCCTTCTAACGCCTTTCTACCTCTAACCAAGCCTTAACATCCTTTTGCTTAACTATATTCTCTGCCTTTGCCTATAGTTAAGTTTCTTTCTTCTAGATCTGCTTTTTCTTGCGCTTTCTACGTTTAGACGCTACTTAGTTTGCCTTTTTATAGCTAGCTATTTTAGCCTTAAGCAGCGTGTGTAAATATACTTTAAAAGTTAATTTCTTTTTAACTTATAGCACTATCTTAATAATAAAGTTAAGTAATAAGCTCTTATAACTTCTTATTTTCTTTCTAATAAGCGTTTTTTAAGCTTCTATCTCTTAAGCGTTGCTAAGTATTTTAAGTTACTAAAAAGTAAGCCTTAATGTAAGTAGCGTTAGCATACAAAGCTTTACTTTAAGCTTAAATAATACTACTTTTAAGTTTTGTAAGACTAAGCTAGTTGCTCTAAGGCTTAATAAAATATTATTTTCCAAAAACACTTTATTAAATACTAGCCTAAAGGTAGCTCAAAAGGCCTTTTTACTAATATAGTAGATACAGCTGTTTACTAACCCTCTTTGTTTCTTCTTGTACGCCTGCTTTAGCAAGGCAAAACAACGTATATTAAGTAGCTATAAAATATATAACAAGTATAAAAGTATATAAAAAGTAATAATTTTGCTTTGCTTATAGAGATTTGAAAAGATAAGTAACTAGTAGCTCTTATAGCTATTAATAATAAGTAAGTAGTAACTACATACTATGCAAGTCTTTGTGTACTACGTAAAGTGCTACAACTAGGTAAAACTAAGCTTATTTATTATTTAGCTATTATCACTAACACTTATAGTGGAGAACAAGGAGCTGGTAACAGTGGTTTAGGAGAACTAGATAGTTGATTCTGCCTTTTTACCTGCGTCTAAGACGCGCTATATATACTATATACAAAAGAAATAGTCCTAGCCTAGAAAGGCTGCTGTAGAACTTAGAGGAATTACCTCTAAGTTTGCTACATGTCTTGTAGAGCTTGGGAGTAAACTCTTAGGCTTAGTGTAAAAACTCTAATATGCGGTTAACTAGCGCGAGCCTAGCGCGTAAGCTAATAGACGCCTAGGCCTAATACTTAAGTGCGCCTTTAGCCTTAAGAAGAGTACGTTATATATACAACACACCTCTTAGGTAACTAAGACTTTAGTTACCTATACAAAGCTCTATATAGTCCTAGCGCACTACGCAACGCGCTGTACACGTGCAGCTTAGCGCAAGGCGTAATAATAATAATAATATATTTTTAAGCCTCTTAAGCTTAGTATCTAATACTATTATAGCTACTATAAGTATTACCTTGTAACTTGCCTAAGTTTTTTAAAAGTAATACTAATTACTTACATAGTTTTAACTATACTTTTATATAGTTTTTTAAGCTATTGCGCGTACTACTTCTTACTTTTATATAGCTTCTAGCTCTATTTTAGCACTTTTTTTATTTAGTTACTAACTTTATACAAAAGTAAAAACTATAAAAAGCTACTACTGCTTATACTACCGCCTGCGCCTTTACGCGCGCTGCCGCCGCTTTTTTGCTCTTGCCCCCGCCGCCCTGGCTGCCGTCGCCAGCCTTACTAGTAGCGCAGCTGCTCTTACCTCGCGCTTTTTGCGTAAAGTTAACTAGTGCTGCTTTAAGTATAGTACTAGCCTACACGTTTAAAAAGCGTGTAAGTAAAGTCAAAATTTTAGTTAAAACTGCTTGTAGAGGTAAAACTCTAGTAGCAACTCTTAGTTACTAAAGCGTACTTAGTGCGCATTGTAATGTGCTTTGTCTTAAGTATATTAAAAACGCTTTGTCTAGTAGCTTTAATAGAGCTTATTAAAACAGGGCCTCTAGCTCTAGAACGCGCTACTAGTAGTACTCTAATAGAAAGACTTGCAAACTCTTGTATATAATTCTTTTTTTAATTTTAAGCTTTTACTAATCATTAAAGCCTTTAAATTACTATCTTTTTAGCTAAAAAGCTTTTTGCTAAGCTCTAGAAAAATTTGCTAGCGTAAGCTCTTCTCTTATTATTTTTTGTTGGAGTATTGACATGCGCACCATGCGGGTCACCCTGTTGAGCAGGTGATCCTGGTAAGCTAAACACGTGACGATCGCGCTAGCGCCTATATATACGGGCTAGATCGTCTTATTCCTCTTAAGTAGTTATTGGACACTTTGTTGTGGCACTTAGTTGATCAATACACTCATTCCACTCCTCCTAATTAAGCAATTGCTCCTTTTCAGCTCCTACATTTTTTAAGTTCCTTATACTAATATATTGTAGAGTAAGTAAGCTAAAAAGTCTATATACTACTGTCTACATTCTTCTAGAGAAAGCGGCTAAAGAGGAGAAGTCTAGAAAAGGCCTTAGTAGTAAGGAGGAAGCTAGTAAAGATAACTAGAAAGAATTCTTTAGTAAGGCTAATAGTTTTTCTACGCATTATTAACGCGTTAGAGAGCTATTACACAAGCTAGTAGACTTTCTAGTTACCTTAATACTTATTAGGAGGGGGTTGTTCTCCTAAAATCTTATAAGTTCTCTAGGATTAGAGGGCTAATCTACTCTAACAATGAAACACTTATCTTTTTCTTTTTTATGCTTTTTTTTATAAATCTCTATAAGCTACACAACTTATATTAAGAAGCTTTTTAAAGTGCTTAAGCTTTTACCTTAATAGATATTTAGTAAGTCTATTAGCTAGCATCTTAGCTATTAGTAAATACTTAATCTTAAATAAGCCTTTAGCGTGCTCTTAGCAGAGCTATATATTGTATATATTAATATGTTAGAGCTTAGTAGTACTCTTCTCTCGCTCTCTAATAACTAGGCGTATTGTTTACTAGTTGTTGTAAAAGATTTTCTAGGCTCCTAAAACTACAAGCTTAAGCTTTTTAAATAGCTTTTTAACCGCTATAAATTCTTTTACTATATACTCTATTACAAGGAGCTTGGCCTCTGTTGTTAAGGATGTTACTGTAGCTTAATAAGCTGCTTTTTAAATAATTAGACTTCTAAAAAGTATAATAATATAGTTTTAAAAAGATAAACAAGTCTTTAAATTATTTATAAAAGAGGCGTCTCTATATATGGTAAGCTTTTTACTATTATTATTACTATATGTAATCCCCTTATGCCTTGTATAGTAGAAGTATTATATAAGATAATCTATAGCTGTTATGTAAGCTTCTAAAGAGTTAGAAAAAAAGCAAAAGAGCTTAAAAACTGCGTAGACAGCATTAGAACGCAGCATAATAGCTGTGTACAGCGCGCTACTAACGCGTTCTTAGTAGGCCTTATTTTAAGGCTTTAGGGCCTCTTTTAGATTTTTAACTAGCTCCTTTAAGAGTAAAAGAGTTTAAAGGAACCTACTAAAGGTGTTTAACTTAAACTTCTTAGCAACTTTCTTAATATAAGTGCTATATAGTAGCAATATTATACGCTTCTTACAATCTTTTGTAATTCTTATTTCTAAAAACTAGCTTGCCTTTTTTTATCTTTAACTTTGTAGGTGTCTTAAATAGACTAAAGGAGCTTCTAGGCTCTAATTTAGAAAGTTTAATAATACATAAAAAGTATATTGTCTATATAGAATATTAAGTGGAGCGCGTGATCTTTAGTAAAGAAAAGGCACAGCTTTTTAGCTAAGGCCTATAGGCTAAGCTTCTTTAGTGTACTTAAAAACTTATTATATTATAATAATAGTAAGTCTTGTACGCTGTATAAGGCTTTTTTAAGCTTAACGCACTTGCCAAAGTGCTTATAATAATTAAGTAGGTTGCACAGAACTGTTATTTTATTACTAATATTAGTATTAAGAAACGCGCCTACTAGGTTAAGCTGCTATGTTTCTATATTAAACTTAGCTGTAATTGTAATTGTAAGCTTAAAGAATCGCGTAGCTACTGTTGCTGCGTATATTAAGTATAGTAAGTCTTTTACTTAAAAGTCTTCTTTTACTACAAGACGTGCTTTACATTTAAGAAAGTAGCTATTCTTATTAAGTTTGTAGGTAAATACCTATTTAGGAGAAAGAGGTTTAGAGTCCTCTAAGATTTTATCTTCTATCTAAGTACTTTTTAAAAGTAGAGTATAAATTTCTTTTTAGCTAGCCTATCTAAATAAAGTCCTATATTAGTAGTTGTAGAGGTTCTTCTATTTATTTAGAAGTTTTATAAGATTGTTAAAATGCGTTTAAGGTTAATTAACCTTTCTAAGAGCTGGTACTATTATAACGTAAACTATAATTAGCTCTTTATTATTCTAAGGCTAAGAGAGTAGTGCCTTAAGCTTAGAAGCTTTTAAGATGTTATATAACAGGCAATATATGCCTATACTCTTTATGTTAAGACTGTATTAGTTTCTATTTTTCAGCCTTAAGGAGCCCCTTGTAGGAGGTCTCTATATCTTCTTTTTATAAAGTTTTTTTGCTAAAGAATTTTAAGGGGCTCTAGTTAGTGTTGTAAAATTCTTAGCACCGCGCTAGGCGTTTCCAGAAGCAATTTCTACTCCCTCTTAAAACTATAAAAGTCTTAGCGCGTCTATTAAGCTTAATCTACTAATTGTTTGTAATTTTTAGGAGCTAAGCGGCTTATTACTACTACTTATAGCTTTTTAAGCTAGGGTGCCTTGCTCTAGCATTTGCGCTCCTAGTAAAGAAGGCGCTAGCGTTGCCTTAGGCGTTAGAAGCTGTTCTAAAGGACCTTTCTGCCCTGCATAAATTCTCTAAAAAGTGTTAACTTAACGCTTCTTACGTGCTATTAGTGTACTACCTATTAGAGACTATAACAGGCTTTCTATAGTCTCTATTACTAGCTCATTACTTATTAGCTGTAAGGCTTTCTGTATTGTTACTTGTGCTTAACTAATATTAGTAAGCTACTTAAGTACTTCTCTAGCCTTACTAATTTTGTTTTCATTTAGGGTGCTTACTATAAGGACTGTATTCTACCTAAGTAGCTTATAAGCTTGTCTTCAGTAGTATAGTGTTTTATCAAATGTAACGTTACGTGTTGTAATAACTTAGTTAAGCACTAAGACCTATATATAGTATATATTATATACTCTATAACCTATTAAGTAACTAATATAGCCTTTAGGAAGAGTCTTAAAGCTTTTTCTATATTGCCTAGCTGCTCTATTCTTGTTTAAAGGATAGGCGCGGCAGCTATAGGCATATATACTACTTTAATTTAGTTTTATATTAGCTGTAAAGCTCTCAAAAGGCTTAGGCTTATAGTACTTAAAGTACCCCCTACTTTATTGCTTAAGAAGCTTGTTTAGTAAGCGTAAGCTATGCGCTTAAGAAAAACTTATATTATAAAGCTATGCTGCAGCTTTAACTATTCTTAGCTAGAGATTCTTAGGTAGGTTTGCGCTTGCTCTTATCTTAATTAACATAGTTATTAGCTTCTAGCCTGCTTGTTTAGCAGCTCTATTTAGTTTATGTGTATTTAGTAAAGAAGGCTTAATAGTGATGCTGTGCTTTTTACACTATGTTTAGTATTGCAACGTCCCTCTTTAAAGGAGCGTTAAGAAGTTATTATTTTATATATTTTTATAATTTAGAGCTTGTAGCGAGCTTTAAGAAGTACTTTAAAGTAGTGAAAAGCTCTTATAATCTCAAAGATAGATTTTGCTTATAAGATGTACATATAGAGCTTGCTACTAAAAGTGTTTTTTATTACTTGTATTTATTGCTTTTCTAAACGTTCTTTTGGCATGTTAAATAAATTCTATAAGGTTTTCTAGTATAGTTAAGGAGAGGGCTTTTTTAGTTTTTATAAGATAACTTATTTTATATAAGTTAGAGCGCAGTACTCGCACTTAACACGTGCTATTTTCTTAATTCTAACTTCTTAAGCTGTATTGACAAGTGCTTTTAGTGCTTTAGGACCTAAGTGCCCTACGCGGGCATACTAAAGGTCCTCTAAGTCGCTCCTTAGATAAGTAGTCTATAAGCTTCTAACAGAAGGTATTACGTTTATAATAAGCTTTAAATAAAAAGATAAAGACTTATATTTAAAAAATAAGAGGTTAAAACAACGTTTAAGCTGTGCTAGTAAAATGTTTTTACCTATTGTACCTTAGCAAAGAGTATTGTCTAAGCCTAAGTACTAGACTTCTTTTCTATGTAGGTAAGCTTCTAAGACTATATTTAAATAAAAACTTTTAACAACTGCTACATTTATAAGTATAAGGTCTTTAGTCATTTTACTACATGTTTTATTTAGAACTTAGCAAAGAATACAAGTGCCTTAGCCGCTAATAAAGAAAACCTAAGTGCTTGCCTTTACTATCTCTACCTCCCTTGCAGGTATAAAAGAGCCTATTACAAGCAGTTCCCTACTATTTACTAAGTGTAACGCAGCTTTACTGTCTAGTATAGTGCTCTTTAATAGTACATAAGCGTTAAAGTCACTTATATAGTATATACTTAGGCTATTATTTGCTTTAAAAAGCGCTAGATTCATTAAGAATGCAATTATACTACCTAAGAAGGTCTTTAACTTGCTTTTTTTTCTAAAAGAGCTTATATTTTACTTTAACTAGCTTTTCTTAGAGTTCTTTGTACTAGCTAGTGTATAAGCGTTTCTAAATCTTTTTAGTTTTTTTTTTTACTAATACTATAGTTAACTTTTATATAGGCCTTAATTGCTGCTAGAAGCATGTAGTATTTTATAGAATTCTAGAAATGCTCACTATTTTTATTATTTTAATATAAGTACTTGTAGCCGCGTTTTCAGCTTACGCTCTTGGTGCCTTGTAGTTTACAAGGTTTTAAGTTTTCTAAAGTAGCGTAGGCTCTTAAAGTGCTTACCCCTAAGCTTAGTAAGTTATTTAAGTGTTAGTAGAGCATCTTTAAAAATACTTAACTAGTTTAGTTAAAGTTTAAATAATTTGTACTAAGTAATTAGTGCTGTTAGTAGAGAGTCTTTGTAGTACTTGCCTAGTTAGGAGCGTATTTAGCTTCTACTACGTCTAGAAAGTTAAATATAGTAAGTGCGCCGTCTACTTTAGGGATCTTTAGCCCTTTAGCTTTTATTTAGCTTGTCTGCTACTTATTATACTAAGCTTGTAGTTCTATAGTACTAAGCTTTGCCTTCTTAAGGCTTACACAGTACTCCTAGCGTATAACTATTTAGTTAATAGCGTCTATTAAAGCTAGTTTAATCTTTAATTATATAATAAGCCTGTTTAGAGTTTAACTAGCACTATCTACAAGTTAAATTATAATTAGAGCTAGTAACTATTTGTTAATAGTTGCGTAGACCTAAATCTAAATATGTTAAAAAAATATAAATTTACTGCCTAGTTTGCGTGCCTCGCATGATATTTGTTAAGCTTTCTATTATAGGCATTAAGTTTTTTCTTAAAGGAGTCCTCTATAGGCGCTAAGAGCCTTAAAGGCGGCCCTGTTAATATATTAACAATTATAATAGCCTCTACGTTTACATATTCTTAGACTTCTTTAGATTTGGCGTTAAACTATAGCTAGGTGTATTAGTAAGTCTAGCTTACGTAGCCTAAAAGGCGCGCTAAGTTAGTAATTTATACTATTACCTAAGGTAACACTAGAAGATAGCTATCCTAGTCTTTACTCTATTATTTTATACAGTATCTTTAATGCTTATATAGCACTAAGTCTTGAATTTTTTTTTATGCTTTAGTGTTAATTAGGGACTTTAAAGAGCTGCTATTGATAATAACTTAGCATTTTACTAGGTCTAGTTAAGGAAAGACTTGCCTATTCCTTTACTAGACTTTTTAAATCTCTTTAGTAGGTATATTATCTAGCTTATCTATCCAAGAGTCTCTTTTTCTATATACTTTGTAATAAGTTTATGGATTTGATTAAAACACATTTATTGCATTATAATATATGTTCTTAATAGGTAGTGTAATGAGTAGGTTTTTATAAGTAATGTATTCTAGGTCCGTGCGTTAGTTTCGCTAATTAGTAGCAAGAATAAATTCTAAGTACGCTAAATTACACTTAAATTTTAAAATTTCTTTACTAATTATATCTTTACGCGTGTTTAAGCTATCTGCAATACTAATATTGTTATTGAAAATGTTATTTAGTTATTTCTTAATATTGTCTTATTCTATATAGTCTAATATAGTGACCCCTTGTACTTTCTGTTTAAGGAGGGTAGTCTTAAGACAGTTTAGCTAACTTTATATTATTTTTTTTAACTTAGAATTCGGAAGCGCATTTATAAACTTTATAGTTTTGTTCTTTTGTCTTTGCTATAGGTGCATTAGATCAGCTAACATTCTGTCGTTTTGCTAAAATAAATATAGCAGCCTAATAATTTAAAATAGTGTATTTTAAAGCTAACTTATAAGAAGTATAATATTTAATATTTCTTCAAAAAGAAACCGCATATATATAAGCCACAAATTAGAGATGAAAAAATTACTTTTAATTATTTAATTGCTTCTTTATGTGCTTATATCTTTGCTTAGCCTTACTTATTTTTTATTACCTTTATCCTAGAAAAAATTAACATTCTAGTAGAGGAAAATTCCTTTTCCCTTTAAGCGCGTAGTAGTATTGAACTTAGAAATGTTGTGCAAAGCGTTTTCTCTGCCTTCTAGTATAATGTTAGCAGTATTAATATCATTAAGATTATTAATGTATTTGTTTATAGTAAGATTGTATAATTATTCTTAGAACTATTAGAACTACTGGAGAACATTATTGTAGTAACCTTAGTTTATTAAACTAGTTGCTATATTTATAGCACTAGAGGTTTTCTCCCTAAATCTTAAGCTTAGTTAAGAGTCTGTACTAGTAAACTTCTTAGGTATTATACTAAAGGCTAGTTAATTAAGTACGTTGTAAGTAGTATTGTAAAACTCTTAGATCTTTGCCTCTAACTATAGCAAGACTTAATTTAATAGTAGCTGTTTTAGGATTTTCCCTAAACGTTTATGTAGTAGCCTAAAGTAGTAAGTTTCTTTCTTAGCTACAATATCCTAGTTAGAACTAACCTATCTTATTTGCTTTAGGGCGTAGTATAGCTTACAATCCTTAAGCATATAGTCTATAACACTATATATAATGTATTCCACCACTAAGTGGATTAACCCACTAAGTGGATTAACCCACTAAGTGGATTAAAAAAGCTTGGCAGCCCCAACTTATGTTACGACTCTTCAATTTCATCGCTATTAAACAAGGAGCCTCTATACGTTGTGCTTAAATCTAATTTAGAAGATGCCTCTGTATTTTTTTTGCACGTTCACGCGTTGTGTCTAGTCTCTCTACAGTTTCTACAGCGCCGTAGAGCTAGTTAGGCTCTTTCTTAATTACTACTACTACAAGCCTTCTTTAACCGCTTAGCAGCTACAGAGGCCTCTACAGTCACCTAGGCTGCCGTAGTTCTATACTCTATAGTGCTACCCTACTAGATCTACTTTCTTTTGCGCAATTTTCGCTTAGTAATTACTGCTAATTACTTTTTAAGCTTATAGATCTAAGTAGCTTAAAGCGCATTTTAGTATAGTATTAGTTTACTACTTTTTATAAGCTAGGAGAATCTAGCCTAAGCTATAATAGGTAATTAAGTAAAAGACTTACGTATCAGCTTTAACTTAGACCTAAACTTATAAGTATTGCTTAAAGTCTTTAACTGCTACGGCGTCTTTAGAAAGAGAGGTTCTAGTAGAGTACGCAGCCGCGCTTTAAGGCAATTTAACACAACTTACGCGTTAAAAGAGACCAGTCTTAATACTTTAAAGACCTTACAACAGTTTTTTATTATAAACATGTTAAAAAACGCATTTTTAAAGGTAGAAAAGAAGCTTTCTTTATTAATATAAAAGACATGCTTACGTGCTAAGTCTTGTACGCACTAAGAGTACTTAAGCTGTAATAGCAAAAAGTAGACTATATTATGCAGCTAGAAGATATGCAATAAGTGAGATAGCATGTAAATAGTAAAAATTATATATTTAAAGCAGTAGTCTTTAAAATTCTGTTTAAAGTAACTCTTATAGCTATCTAAAATAAGTACCTTATATACTTTTACTTAGCGCGCCTTTATATGCGCGTTAAAGTACTTTAACTACTCTCAACTAAGCGCGTTGTTTATTTAGCTATTCTTAGAGACTAAAAGCTTTTAATTACGTAGTATATCTGCCTTCTTGTACTAGGCAGAGATATAAACGCGTTCTTTGTAGATAATAAAAGGCGGGGTATAAGTGTTGGAGATTAAGCTACTCAGCTATTTCTCCACAGAATCCAGGTGCTCAAATCACACCTGGAATCCACAATCAACCTACAATCAATTGATTACTAGGAGCTATTACGCTACTAGTATTCTTATCATTGTTATCAATTGATTGTTATCATCAATGACGTTTAGGATTACGCAATCTACTACGCAAGCTATTGCGTAATACAGATCTTTCTAGAATGCAAGTTACAGGTATATATAAACTGTAGTTTAGAAGAAAGACAGAACATTAAGACAATATAATTGTTATTCTCTACAATACTGTCTTCCCCTAGTCTCTCTTTATTCTCTTATCCTTATCGTTCTACTTCCGCACCTCCTCCTCAATCTCCAACAGGTTATAAGCCTAGATTAGGCTGCCTCTGAGTCTACTACAAACAAGTAGAAGGCAGAGACCTCTACTTCTGAGTTGATAGTAGAACAAGCAACTATACCTGGAGATTGAATCCGCAACACAAACGCTTCTATTTAAAAAAGTAAAGAACTATGTATAATTACTTACTATACAATTAATCCAGTTAGATTTTAAAAACTAGTTTACTAAAGATGCTGTTGCTTGTACTAATTATATAAGAGCTACTAAGAAGGAATACTAGAACAACACTAAAAGAATACAACATTAAGATACAAAGCTAAGAGACCTAGTTATTCTTTAGAACTTAGTTTAAGAAATTAATATATCTTAAAATTGCAAACTTAATACAAGGTAGCTAGGACTATATTTCATTTATAACGTTAAGCCTAATAGAGAGACCTGCCGCCTTAAAAGTCTTAACAGCACACGCCCTTTACACACAACACCTAAAAAGTAATTAAATTCTTTTAAGCAAAGGCTTATGCAGTATATTATCACGTAGAATTAAAGAAATATTAAGTTATGGGATTTCAATTATGAAGGACGAGCTAGCCCTACAGTAAATATTCTTATCTTGCTAAGCTTACCTAAGCTACTAACAAAACTTTAATTACCTTTACCTCCTGTAATTAGTAAGAATTTTTATTCTTAAGTTGTTATTACTAAGCGTCTTACCAAAGAAGAGTATTATATATGTAAATCAAAAGCTTAGACTTTAACTTTAATACTACTACAACTAGCAACTAATAGGCTATAGAACAGCTTATATTCTTATGAAGAAGAGAGGATACTATACTATTATTGCCTGCTTTTACCTATAGCTGCTGATTTACTAATTTTCTATGTAAAACTCAGGTATAAGCCGCCTATCCTACAGATTTTAATTATACAGTAAGTAACTAGATTTTGTAGACCTATAATACCTTACTACGATACTAATATTATACTTAATTCTGCTCATATATAATGCAACAGCTAATGAAAATAGTTGTTTTAATGATAAAACTTACTTATTTTACCGCAATATCGACCCTGTTTACTTTTAGCTTTACCTACCTGCTAGTAGGATACTGCTACTGCACATAAAGGTAAACTACAACTCTATTAACTATCTTACTTTTTTTCTATCCTAATACTACTACTTTTTATTAAGGTATTTACCTTTAAAGACAATAGTTAAGGTAATATCTTTTCTCTCCTAATCTTACAAAGGCTAAGGATAATATATAACTTATATTAGCTGTTACAGCACTATATACACTACTAACTAACCTATTTAAGCAATATCTTAGCCTTTATTAGACAAGGCTTAAAGCAAGCAGCTATAGTAGTAAGTACTTTAGATACTAGGACTATTAAAGGTCTTTAAGGACCTAGAGGTTAGTACTAGAAAAGAAGACTATATTATAGACTACACGACTAAAGTTGTCTAGTATTACAATAAAGTAATAGAGCTTGCGAAACTTAGCAATAGCGTTGGATTTACTACTATTTAAACTTGAGTAAAAATTTTTTTTTTAAACGCTTAAGGCAATAGCACATTATTATAAAACTATTAGTTTAATTACACTTTAGAACAATTTAATTTAATTCTTAATGTTATTTTAGGAGTACGCAATTTTAGCGCTTAGCTCTTAGGACTTATAGACAAATATAGTAGTGTTAAGAGTTTCTAAAAACACTATTTAATTATTAGTATAGCATTCTTGTTGCAGAACTAGAGAGCTAAAAAACTAGGCAGTGCTATTTTAGCAGTAAAGAAGCTATCTTTAAGATTTATCTAAAAATATGTTAGTATTTACATACTATACACGCTACTTAACTAATAAAAATATTAGATGTAGCCTTTGTACTAAGAAGTATAGATTTAAAAAACGCCGTTTACTTCCTTAACGCCGCAGTAGTATATAAAATTAATTTATAGAACTAATGTAAAGAACGCTATATGTTGCTAGCTAACTAAGTAATAGTAAAGCTGCTATATAAAAGTGTTTGCGCTGTTATTATTTATAATAACCCCTACAACTAAGAACTCTACTTAGATATTAATAACTAAAAAGTAACAGAACTTTGTGCTATACATGCTAAACCCTTAGTTTAGAAAAATAACATTGTTTATAGCCTGCAGAAGCTACATCCTAATGCTAGAGCTAAAAATAACTAAGACTAGCCTAACCCTCTCTATGCATTCGAGCAAAAGGTCTTCTAGCTAATAGCTAAATCTAAGAACTTTAAAACTATTTAGCACTATTTTATATAAAACACCTTAAGTAATAAGTTTAAGTCTCTTCACGTAAGAACGCATCTAGTATATAGTATACATATTTTCATTACTACTTAACTAGGAAGAACTTTATATAAGTCTTAATCTATTATTGCTATAGTAACTTTATAGCATCTTAGACTTGCACTCTAAAGAGTTGCAGCCTATTAGTTATAACTAAAAACTTAAAGCAATCTATAGGAATGCCTACTAGCTAAGAATTAAATAAATACGCAATAGTTAGGGAGTATAAGTTTATAAATAAAATAACTACTAAATAATAAAGGCGTAATGCTGCTAACGTCTAAGTAGGGAAAGTTAGAGCTAAAGTTAGTAACTAACAAGTTCCTGCTCTACTGTCTTTACTAAGCTCTTAAGCTTAAAGGCAACACTAGCATACTAATAAGTAGCTATGCAACTAAATACTAAGCTTAATAATACTTCTTATATAAATAAGGAGCTAAATACATTAAAATAAAAAACAAGAGTTCTTAAAGCAGAATGTTATTGCAAAAATCCTACTTAAGTGTTTTTTAACCTACTTAAGCGTGCTTACGCAAAGAAGCTAACTACTAACCCTAATGATACTAAAGTTATTAAAGAGTAGTATTACAAGGTTAACATTAAATAACTACCTAGATCTAACAATGTATTATACAACGAATAATGATTTAATTATCAATATTCTACTACAAGCGTTATAAGTTCATTTCAAAGAGCTATGACTTCTAATTTACTTAATAAGTGTCTGCTCTTACTATATTTAAAATAGAGCTGTTAGCATATATTCTAATTAAACCTAGTTCTTTCTAAGCTTTATACTAGCAAGTATTGCTTAATAAAGTAAGATAAGGATTTGAAAAGCTACTAATATTCATTCTTTAAACTTAATCTTTATTCTATTTCTGCTTAAGACCAGATTATTAATACTATAGAGTTTTGACTACAAGTAAAGAAATTCTAACATATAAAAAGTACTGTTACTATCGCCTACACATAGCTATTTAAGGACAGCTAAATAGAAGATATTATTATAGACACTAATAAGATATATTACTTTTATCTGCAACGTATAAATCAAAAGCTAAACCTTAAGTAGTCACGCAACATATACTACTTGCTTCTTTAATAGGCTATACGCACTAACCTAAAGTACTAGTTATAATACGCCATGCTCTACAAGGAGTACACTTTAATATTTTACCCTCACTAAACTAAGGATGCTAAGAAGAGAAATTAAACTTACTTTAAGCATATTAACCTTAAAGCTAAGCATATAATAAAGGAAGGCCTAAGTACTAAGATAATTTAAGGCAGTATCTTATTTAATAATAAAGATAAGAACAACTGCATAGAGATGCTGCTAGAATTCCATAACTATGTACTAGAGTATCTGCGCTAGCAAAAGAACGCGGGTATTTAATTGTTAAATAGTCTAATTTAAAAATGAGAAGATAAGACTAACTAGACATAAGACGCATAAAAAGTAATTCCTAACTCTTAATTCATAAGGCAAATCTATGAAGAAAGATAAGTTGAAATTTTATTACCTTTTCTACTTTGTAAATTCACTATGCTAACTACTTGTAATTATTATACTCTTCTTCTCTATTTTATTATAATTTAAAATAATATAATAGAGGTGCCTACTATAAGAACGTATAAGGAGATTTGCAAAGCGTACTACAATTTTACTACTACCTTTTATACTTTCTTTAATTATTTTAATAAGTTTAGAGAGATTATCTAGCTATTTTCTGCTAATGTTAATATGAAGTACAAGTTCTAGATCTAGAAGGCCCATGTTAGATAAGCCAAGTAGGACAATCCTTTAGTCTACAATAAACTACACAACATGCTATAAACTAGTAATAAAAAATAAATTAATAATTATATTAAAAAATATTACAATTATGTTTTGCAATAAATTGTAAACTTTTAGCTTATAGTATAAGAATCAAAAAAAATGCTTTTTATGTTAATTTTGTCTAAGGTGTCCTTAACTAATTATTCTTCTCTACTAATAGAAAGAACTCTCCGCACACAACAAAGAACTAAAATAAGTAGAACACTAATTTTTTTTCGGCTAATTCTCTCTAGCGCCTTTAAGAGAAGCTTAGCCTAAAAGTAGATAAGCGCTAAGTCTTTTAAAAAAGTAAAGATTGTATTATAGTTTTTTCTACCTAGCGCCTTTTCTGTGTACGCTTTCGATTTAGTATAGTTATTTTAAATAACATTTTAGTACTTACAACTCTATTTCAGCAGCCTTATTATAGTTGCCTTTAATTAATTTCAAAAACTTAAGCTCCTGCTACTTTGACTAGTACAGTACCTGCGCCTAAAATAAGTTCTACAACTACTAGCGCTCTATAACCTTATTAAAGTAAGCTTTTAAAGAAGTAAAAGATAAGCCTATAGTAAAGAGGTGCTTAGGATAAGTATGTAGTAAGAAAATTGCTACTCTTACAGAATCGAGGTACTCTCTAGATACTTAAATTCTAATACTACTATATAGAAATGCGTTTTAATAATACTAGGCAGCAACTTACGTAACTTCGATATATTTTCTTTTTTTGCAGTTTAATGTCCTTTCTCAGCCTAAGGCTATATGAGACGTGCAGGCCAAAGCCTGCAGGTATTTACGTAGGTTTGTCTTTTAAGTTATATACATAGAGAGGGTTATTCTAATACAGGTAAGGCTCTTGGCCTGTTAGTGGGGGAGGAGGAGGAGGAGGAGGGGAAGGAGGAGAAAGAGGCTATATATAGAGCTCGGTCGTCTAAATAGGCGATTGCATCTAGTTTTTAGTGTTTTCTTTGTACTAAGACTATGTGTCAACCTTAGTTTCCTAAATCAAGGCTATAGTAGCCTTAATACCTAAGTCTGTTTAAAAAAGATATTGCAGAGAGATTAGCTTTGGGTAGGAGTCTTAAAGTATTGCCGTACTATTTTTCTATAGTTAGCACCTTAGGAGTATATAGGCTGTATCTTGTGTAGCTCTGTAGTTGTATAGGCAAACTTTAGAGTCTACCAAATTTCTCTTAAAGAGATAGCTCTTTAAGTAGCAGTAACCTAATTTAAGTTAAAAGAAAGCACTAGATATATTTCTTTAAGTTGTAGGAGTAGGTATCTACTTTCCTACTTTCTACTTAAAAGTTGCTAAGTAAGTATTTAGGTTCTTGCTAATTGCTTTTCTTCTTTATTTCTTATATAGAATTAACTAGTTCGCACTAGCTAGTTGTTTTATTAAAGTGCTAACAACTGCTAGGCTTATTTATTTTGTTTAGGGGGTTATTTTTGTAGCCTCTTTTGCAAGAGAGTCTGCTTTTTAATTCCTTAGTATATTCTAGTAGCCTAGGACTCATTATAGCGTAGGAGTAACGCCTTTTTCTTGAATTTAAGTTGCTGCTTTGAAACACTTTATTTGCTACTCTTAGCTAGAGTTATTTAAAGTGATTTTGATTTAAAATGAAGCCGCCTAGTTCTATGCATATATTGTAACGCTTTCGTAGTGATCTATAAGGCTAACTGCTTTCTCTAGCTCGAAGGTAATATCTTCTAGTTTACTGTTGTAAACTAACTAGTTATTTCCTATATTATTTTATAGTTTTTGTATAAGCGTAGCTTCTTTGTAGAAAGCAACGCCTATGCTAATTTCTTTGCCATTCTTTGTTGCTATGGCGTCTAACTTTACTAAAAGAAGGCTGTTATTAACTAAAAGCTTCTTGTAGAAGTCTACTATTAGATTTTTTAGCTTGTTTAATATAAAAACTTTGTATAGAGTTCTAGCGTTCTATAGCTTATAAACGTACTGTTGTAGTTTGTCTGTATTAGAGATAGCTAAGGAGATAGACTAAGTTACTTAGTTAAGTTGGTCGCCTTTACTGCTGGTAATAGCAGTCTTTATAAGGTGGTTAAGATCTAGTAAAGTAGATCTAAAGGCATATTGTCTAATAGAGTTGTTAAGCCTAACTTTAGGTAGGTATAGAGCAGCTTCTAATTTGGTTAGCATTGTAGGTAATAATTTAAAAGTCTTTAGAACTTTTCTATAGGCCTAGTTTTAAAGTTTCTGCCTACCATTAAGAACATGTTGTTATTTTTTCTAAAATAGTGAGCATCTATAATCTGCTACACTTGTAATGTAAGCTATATATAATTGCCTTATTGCTTTAGGTAAGAGGCCCCTATTAATGTTAGCTAGTCTGCTTAGGCAGAAAAAAGCTTAAGTTACTTATTATGTCCTTGTTTAGCAGTAATCCTTGAACTTTAAAGTATTATCAAAGAGAATGCTAAGCTATCTAACTAGTCTCTTTAGTTAAAAGGTCTCCTTAGTCGGTAGCGTAAGAAATCTGCTAGTGTTCTTTCTTAATTTTGTCTAATTAGCTAATTATATTTTTAAGCTGTTAAACTTAATAGCTAACTTCTTTGCTTAGATAAAGAGATTTACTAGCTCTCTTTCTAGAAGTTTAATGTTTTTCCTAATAGATGTTGTTAATATAAAGATCTAGAGGTCGTCTATGTGAGAAAAGGAGTAATAATTGTTATTTGCTAAATTAATCTGAATAGCGGTTTTGCATATAAAAAAAGTAGGATAGGCGATGCTAGGCTTCCTTGTTGCGTACTAGTATTAACTTCCTATAGTTTCTCTATTTACCTAACAAAGGATAGCTCTAGGAGTCTTCTAGAAAGAAATAAACTAGTCTACAATATAAAGCAGGGTAGTAATTGTTAGTTGCTTATATTCTCTAGTAGCTTGTTTCTAGACAAGTAGTTAGAAGCGCCTCTAATATCTAGAAAAGCTGTTAAGGTAACTCTTTTCTTTTGTCTCTGTTGTTAAATATTGTTGTAGAATAGTAGTGCAGCGTTAATAGCTGATTTTTTAAGCCTGTCCTCTATTTGTAAAGAGTAGAGTAAGTCTGTTGTTTTAGCTAGTACACCTAGTCTCTTTGCGTAAAGTCTCTTAAGTGCCTTCCCTAGACAGCACAAAAGAGAACTACCTCTATATACCTTAGGGATTAGGTAATTAGATTTGTTTAGTTCCTTTGAGATAATTCCTTTAGCTTTTCTCTAGCACTTTAGTAAGTATCCTAGGTTAAATAGCGTTAATTAGACCTTATAAAAGGTGTTTAGTTAGTATTTGTACGCTATTAAGATAACTTCTTAGCTAATTCTATTAGGTCCTAGTAAGGTGGCTTTTATCTTTTTGCAGGCAGTGTAGAGCTCCTCTCTAGTTAATATTAGCTACTTCTATTTGTTGTTTCTATAGTAGTTGTTAAGCCCTAGTGCTGGTATGGTAGGAGGTAGTACAAATAGTTTCTTTCTAAAGATTGAGCATTTCTCCTTTAAAGATTCCTTACTTCTAATAGCTAGATTTCTTGTTAGGGGGTTAGTTTTTGTTTAAGCTATAGCTTTTAATATCTCTCTAAGTAATTTATTTTAGAGGAACTGTTCCTATAGTTAAGTTTAGCCTTTCTAGTAGCTTTAAGGTAATTATTCTTAGCGAGTAAGTAGTTATATTTCTATAAGTATAGAGTACTATCTTCTCTACCTACTATTTGTTTGTAATCTTAATAGGCTCTGTTTAGGCTAGCCTTAAGGATACCTGGATTCAAAGACCACTAAGGCATTAGTTTTAGTTTTTAGTTTGCGAGCGGAGTAGATCTTTTAAGCGCTTTTTAAATAGCTGTTGTAAGATTCTTTGCTATTTTGTCTAACTATTTTTCTAAAGGTTTATTACGTTCTATAAAAAGTTGCCTTAAGAGCTTGTTAGATACTTATAGTATAGCTAGTAATTGCTCTTCTAGCTTTGCTTCTAGTATTTTCTCTTATAGAGTAGTTTTAAAAAGGTTCTATTTTGTTTTTTTTTGTGTTGTATTTTTTTAGTTGGCTATGTAGCTAACCTTAGTTAATAATGCTAAAGAGGATGGCGTAATTATGTAATCTAATTTCTAGGATAGCTTGCTCGTCTATTATAGTAGACGCTATATTGTTTATTAAGAAAGTAAGGTTAAGTATGCTTTCTTTCTATATATAGCCTTTAAAGAAGGTTCTAACTCTTATAGTATTTAATAGAGTGATGTTCTAGTTGTCTATCTACTCTACTAAATATGTTACTTCTTGATTTAGGTTGCATTCTTATATGCTCTATTTAGAGTAGTGGCAGTTGAAATCCCCTAGGGTAATTAAATAAAATTAGGGCCTATTTGTCCCTAGCAAGCCTTATCTAGGTAGGATTAGTACTACGCCCTAATTAAATACTAAGTATTCTAATTAGTAGGTGCAAGATCTTCCTTTAGGATCTTTACTAAGGCTTTAAGGCTAGTAAGGTTCTAAGTAATTATACTTATTAAGGCGTTTAAGAGCAGGTCTAGATAGACGGTCTTGCTAATCTAGTTCTTAATATTAGTAATCTTAGCGACTTTCCTTGTTTATTAAGCAGTCTATACTTTGTACCTATTAACTAGCTTACTATAATTATCTTTCTTATACTTAGCATTAAGGACTTAAGCCTTGTATTTGTGTTAAGTAATTTTATAATTTTCTTGTTCTTGTGCGCTTGCGTTAGGTAGTAGAGCGACTAGTCGCTTAATATCCTTAGGCAATCTAGGATACTGTGGCTTCTAGTAGTCTATTAAGGGCACGTCTAGGAGATTAGGATTAACCTAATCCTAGATGCCCTTCTCTAAGTAGTGCAGTCTTAACAGAGCAAACTAGGTTAGCTAGTCTAATTAGGCCTTTAGGATCACCCTTAAGGCAACAAGCGGTGTGTTAGTAAGGTCTATATTAGTAAGATACTTCTGTAGGATTACAATGTAGGTTATTGTTAAGGTAATAATAGATTAATTAGTTAGTTGGTAGGTAGGTTGTATAATAGGTCAGAAAGAGGTTAATCGTATGATTAATAAGTAAGAGAGGTACAGCAGCAGCAGCGATCTGCTAGCTAGTGCTGTAGGAGAAAAGAGGAGAGTAAAATCTAATTAAACAAATAATCTTCCAGCTTGCTAATTGCGCAGTAGGAATTAATACTACAATTAAGCGGCTGGGCTCATAATTGTAGGAGCTAAGAAGGAGTAATTAAATAATCAGTGGAAGGGAATGAGTGTATTGATCAACTAAGTGCCACAACAAAGTGTCCAATCACTACTAAAAAGACTTCGGACGATCTGGCTCGTTTATATGCGCGCTGCTAGCGCCGTCACGTGATATCCCACTAGGATCACCTAATAACGCGGGCGATCCGGAGTGATCCGGAGTGATCCGTATGTCAGTACTCCAACACTAAACTACTCTATGATTTTTAATAGTTAATACTAGTAATATGCTATAGTGCCTTTATATCTAGCTAGATATAAGCACGAACTAAGCCTCTATTACAATAGCGTTATTTAGTATTTAAGGCTACTAAATAGTAAGCTTTAGTAGTAGTAGTAATAGCATATAAAGCTTAACTTTAAGCTTTAATCATACTACTTTTCAGTCATATAGTACCAAGCTAGTTGCTTAGAAGCTAAATATAATATTCTTTTTCAAAACCCGCTACTAAATACTGAAATAACAGTAGTTCAAAAGACTTTTATGTTAATATATTTAATATAGCTATTTACCATAATATTAATTCTCTTTTTATACGCCTACCTGTAAAGGGCTAAAGCCTTGATGTTCTCTAGTACTCGGCCTGCGGCCTTTGTTAGCCTTTCTTACCTCAGCGCTAGTAGCCTCACTATTTGTGTTAGCTCCTAAGCTAAACTAGTAGCTTCTGCTAGTAACTACACTACCAGCTGCACTAGTTACGCTAGCTGTCAGCTGACCTAGTAACCTCCGTTAGCTTCTTACCAACCCGGCAACCTCTGTTAGTTTCCAACTATCAGGGTTAGATATAAAAACCTCTATATAGTCTCTATAGCTCTTTATCTAATTTATTACAGTTGACCTTGCATCTTTAGTCAACCTAACGCACCCTTACAATTAAATTAGATCCTTATTTAGCTACTTGCGTAGCTACGTTGTACTTAGAAGCCTGCTAGAGCTTTTTCTACGCCTGAGATCCTCATTAATTAGACTGCTGATTAATTAGTTGAGACTGTTTAAATCTACTAAAGGATTAACAGAAGGAGCACTAGAAAGTGCTAAGGGATACTTAGTTATATAAGTCTCTACCTAGGACGTTTAAACCCGTTGGATAAGCCTACTATAAAGTAGCCCTAGAAAACAGACGTAGGATAAGCCTACTAAGCGTAGTAGCCCCTAGAACGACCCCTGCCGACGATATAGAGTACTAGCGAGTACCTACATATACAATAGCAGAACCCTCAGCAGCTTTTTTAGTTGTAAGGATAGCAGAACTACACTAAGATAGTGTTAGCAGACCTAAAGTAGAGACTACTTTAGAAAAACTTTGTAGAGCAGAAGGCCTAGACGAAATAGCTACCTCTACAAGGATACAAGAAGCTTTTTAAGCTTAAGAAGCTATAGGCACAACCTTACAACAAGAAAAGAGGGAGTCTAGGATAAAGCAACAACCTTAACCTCTACCTTAGTTACCTACTTTACTAGCTGCCCTAGGGCAAAGCAGCTAATCAGCTTAAACGCATAGGCGTTTTAAACAACTAGATCTGGATACCCTCAATAGCAACACAAAGGTGTACTAAATTTTTCAACAACAACTTACTGCTAAGGTTAAAAACAACAAAGAGGACTTTAATACAGATAAAAGAACCTGCAATTACGCCTTCAGTTGATTAAAAGGCTCAGCTGCAACTCTTACCCCGCCTTTCTTTAACTAAATAGGACTCTCTAACTTATAAAATTTAAAAAAATTATAAAACTTCTTTAATTAAATGTTGAGCAACCCCTATAGCGCAGAGAGAGCTAAGAACAAGCTCTAGTCTATAAGCTAAGGCAAGAAAAGCATCTGTAAATATATTATAGAATTCTAGAAGCAGCTACTATTATCTAATAGTAGCGTATACAAGGATACAAGGATAATGCTTTTCTAAAAAAGCTTTATTTAGTGCAAGGTGTGGCTTCAGGCAATAGTACTTGCTTTACACTATAGAAGATAGTGAGAGATAGCTTAGAACAATAATATGTATATATTTTAAAAAATAATACTGTATGGGTATTGGAGTGTATAAAGACATACTACTACGAGGGCAAGAGATCACTAGTGGTCAGGTCATGCGAGAACAAGGGTGGTAAGATAACGATCTTATTATAGGTTGTATATCAAAGAGCAGCAAGAGTTAAGTTGTAGAGTGGAGGATAATGTTCTTCTTTGCTTGTTTTGATCCCCGAAACAAGCTAAATACCTCTAGATTAGGTGGTTGCGCACTAACCTAGTGAGCAGCAGGGTATTACCCTGTGTACCGGCACATACCTTCTCTTCCTGCGAGCTTGGCCTTATTAAGCGACCTACTCTGCAGAAGGAAAAAACAGCAAAACAAAGGAAATAAAACAAAGAAAATATAACTTAATTACCTTATATTTAACCTAGACACTTTCCTTTACTTCTTGAAGCGTTTACTTTAACGAGGTTCTTAAGCGGTAGTTAAAGCACGTGGCCTAGGCGCAGGTGCTGTGTGTAAGGGGTGGCTTCAGGCAATAGTACTTGCTTCACACCACAGATAGAATAATAACATGTATATTTCAAGCAATAATACCTGCAGGAATCCTCGCAGGCGAAGAGCAGCTTATAAGCAGAATTATAGGTATGCACGCTAACAATAAGCGAGACTTAGTAGATTCTATGCGCCGCGCAACTATCCGTGACAGAACCTCCCCCTCTAGGCTGACGTCCTAACAGCCTTTAGTAAGGTGCAAATTATATATATTAAGGAAATAGCAGGTTTGCGTTCTAAGTGCAGCTAAGGTGCGCTCTAGCTACGTCTCTTGCGCGGGTTGAATGCACTGCGTATTATAGTGTGTCTAGTTTTAGATTCTAGCAATGTTGTTGTAGTAACTCCTAAATTTGTTGTTTATTTGTTAAAAAAGTTTTTAAGGTAAAAGTAAGAGTGCGTAATTATTATAGGTAGTTTATACAAGGTAATATTTACTATAGTAATAAAGGATTTTTAAGTATATCTTTCTTTTAGTTCTCTTTCTTAATCTCCTTATCTAATACGTATCTAGAACGCAATTAACACGTACTTAAACTTTAAGCTTTAATTTTTAATATAGTTTACTACTTAAATTCTAAGTATATTAAGAAGTTACACCTCTATAGTGCCTGTCTATCCACGTTTAGTGCGCTTAAAAAGGCTACTAATCTTATTACTTTATATACAACATGCCTGCGTTACACCTAAAACATTACTAAGCAGAAAAAGATCTATAAAAAGACTAAATATTATTGCTGTAACTACTGTGCTAAGGGTAACTATAGTAATTATAATAAGGTAAGTCTTCCACCTTATTTACTACGCCTTAGCTAATCTAAACAGGTGCCTGTAGCACCTAATAAGAAAATAAATCGCCTATACTAACTCTGTAGTTATTATAACGTAGTAGTTACTAATGCTACTATTTCTTAGACTAATGCTATAGTTATTGTTACAGGCGTTAAGCTTATGCGTTACTAGCGCTAATTTAACCTTAAGCTCGCTAACTACTGTCACGTTGCAGCCTATACAGGTCCTCTCTTAGGAGTTCTTACTTAGCTGCCAACAACCTTACTCTACTTTCTAAGCTTAATTTTAGTAAAGTAGCGTTGTATAGCAACTGCTCTTAAGTAGCTTATTAGCTATGCGGCTAAGATAGCTAGTCTTGTTATTGATAATAACGAGGATGATAAAAGCTTAGGTAACAAGGGTGTAGCACCTATGAGGCCTACCTAGGGCGCAGGTGGCGCTTATAGTAATAGTATAGAAGATTTAGGTAATAGCAAGATAAAGAGTAGTAAAGAGATTAGTTATAATAAGTAGTAGTTAGTAATTTTATACTTATAATATGTTCCTCCTAGATACTAGGGTTTACGCTCCTTATACGCCTTAAAAATGTTTATTATCTTCTCTCTGTGCGCCTTTTACGTGATGCGCTTTGCTCCTATTTAAATTTCTTAACTAGTTCTTCTATATTCTTAAACTGTGATGCTAGGGTCTAGGTATCTTATAACTTATTATAGCCTTTCTATCGCAACTAATACTCTAGCTAGCTATTCTTAATCTATCTTCTTAATATCTTTTTAACTTCTTAAATCTTTTTGCTTTTAAAGCTAATCTTTAGTGCTTAAGTATTGTCTTCTTAACTATTACGCGACTCCTACTACTCTAGTAGAGATATATAGAAGACGTTGTAAATGCGATAATATAATAGTAATTGTAGATAGTAAGCCTGCGCTCTAACTACTCCTTGCACTTAGAATAGCCTTATAAACTTACTAGAAAGCTTCTTGCTAAGTTAGTAAGCTATATTAATATTCTTCGTGCTAAGGCGCACTAGGTCTCCTTAGCAGAAAGTCTTTAGTTTATATTTTTGTTGTAGTAGCAGTATTAATATTCTTATACTACTTATAAGTGCTCTTTTGCTGTTGCATGTGCGCTGTGCATCCGCTGTACTCTATTTACAGCGTCTAGCACCTCCTCTTCTAGCCTCCTCTCCTTAGGAGGCAAGGTGAATAGCAGGTGCTTGCTGTATACTGCGTAAAAAGGTGTTGTTTTTGTTAACTTATAGATAGAGTTGTTGTATACAAATTAAGCTGTTAGTAAAAGCAAGACTTAATTAATTTGTTGTTTAGAGGCAAAAGTTCTTAAATCTTGTTCTATTATTTAATTTTAACGTTTAGTTTGCCTGTTTGTCTAGAAATAAAAAGCTGTGCTTAACCTGCGCTTTATTTATAGTTAGTAGCATATTTCTGTCTAAAACGCTAAAGTAAAGATTAAACTATAATCTAACACAATGCCTTTCTAAATCCTATATTTTAAGATAATATGTTTGAAATAGAATTCCGCGAATTGCTTTGCATTTTACGTTTTTAACGTAGGTATATAAATTGCTATTTTTAAAAAGCAGTTAATAATAATAAAGATTATATTAAACACGCATCCTAAATTATTCTTTGCTAGTAGTAGCTTAGTAACAAAATTAAGGCTTACTTCCTTAAATATCTTAGTAGAGACTAGAAGAGGTAACAGCTTACTATATTTGCTGTGTCTAGGAGCTTTGCTCTTTTAGTATACTGCACACGTTCTTATATAATCCTAAACATTATAGCTTAGCTCTAGCTAGTAATATAGCCTGCTAATAAGCTTATACGTTCTATGTGCGCTAAAATAACCCGCTATGCGCGTGTTATAATTCTACAATAGAATCTCCTGCCTAATAGCTTGTTCTAGTAGAATATAAATTCTACTTTAGTATCTTAGGACTTCTTTATTACTAACGCGCTACACTTGTACGCTGCTACTGTTTTAAGTGCGTGTATCTTGCTTAGATTCTGCAACCTGCTGCTAGGTAAAAGCGTCTCTTTGCTATAACTAGCACAGTTTATCTATTAAAGCTTCTAACTCTACTATTGCAGGTTTGCTACTAACTAATACTCTAGCTAGAGAGCGTAGTACGCATAGTATGCACTCTATAGCACTAGTAGTACAGATACCTTCTATTTTGTAAACGCTAGCTACATGCGTCTTATATGCGCTTTTCTAGCTATACTAAGTTGTAGATCTATCTATTCTACTACGCTCTACTCTTGCTATAAGTTTGTTCTACAAGGTAGGCAATAGTTAAGTTAGTACCAGGTTCTCTTGTTTATAATCTGCTCTTCTTAATAGTCTATCTGCAGAGTTTATGTGCCCTAAGCAGTACTTAACTTTAAAGTTAAAAGCTCCTAAATACAGAGCCTAGCGTGCTTACTACTAGTTTAGCTTTTATACTGCGCGTATAGAGCGCAGGTTATTATAATTAGTTAATACCTCAATAGTGTATTAAGCGCCTTCTAAGTAGTGTTGCTATTTCTTAAAGCTCTGTACAATAGCTAAGAGTTCTGGGTTGTATACTTTATAGTTTAATTTAGCGTTTTGCGACTTCTGTAAGTAGAATATAATAGAGTGCTATTTCTTATCTTTAAATAGTTTAGACAATATGCCTAAAATAGCAAAAGTAGAGGTATTTGTCTTAATGTGAATTACGCGTGTATTGTTAAAGTAGCGCAGGATAAGCGTATATATAAAGCGTTGCTTTAGCCTTGTAAATGCAGCATGTATGTCTTCGTTCTAATAGAATGCCTGTTTCTCTTTTAAGATATCTGTAAGAGGGGCTGTTTCTGTAGCGTAATTCTTAATGAAACGCTAGTAGAAATTTGTAAATCTTAAGAAAGACTATAGCTCCTTAATATTAGTTATTGTAGGCTATTACTTAATAGTAGTAATGCGCGCTAGGTCTTCGCAGATACTACTCCTTATAATTAAAAATTTAAGGAAATACACTTTGCTAGAAGTAAATATACATTTCTTAAGATTTACGTAAAGCTCTACTTTCTGTAATAAGTTAAGAAAAGCGTGTATAGCACGCTAGTATAGCGCAATATTTTTATTATAGGTATAAATAAGGATATTATTTAGGTAAATTATACATATGTAATCTAAGTGCCCTTGTAAAGCCCTATTAATATAGGCTTAAAAACTTGCTAGGGCGTTTGTAAGCCTAAAAAGCATAACTAGATACTTAAAGTGTTTATATTGTGTCCTAAAAGCAGTCTTTTACTTATCTCCTGCCTTTATCCTTAGATAATAGTAGGCGTCTTTTAGATCTAAGGTCGTATAGTAACATACGCCTAATAGGCAGTCTAGTGTCTCTTTAATGAAAGAGAGCAGGCAACAATTCTTAATTGTAAGAGCGTTAAGGCCCTTAAAATCTATATATAGGCGTAAGGTTCTATCCTTCTTTAGTACAAATAATATAGGAGCGCTAGTAGAACTAGTGCTGTAGCGAATCTATCTTTTCTTTAGGGCCTCCTTAATGTATTTACAAAGCACTTAGAGCTTATAAAAAGAGGAAGTATAAAGAGGCTTATAAGGAGGCTCTTTGCCTAGTTAAATAGAGATTATATAATCTAAACTTTTAAGTTGTAGAAAAGTCTCTGCAGTGTTATTGTTAAAGATATTAGTATAGTCTTATAATATATTAGGAATGCGCAGTACCTGCGCTGTAGATACGTTTAACACATATGCCTTAGGCTTAATACACGCGCTATAAGATTAAAGCACTCTCAAGAAGTAAGTTTTTAAGTCTATAAGTCTTACGTCTTTTAGAAATGCCTTAGTAGCTACTAAGTTAATGTTTGCCCTTGTATATTCTTAGCGCTACATCTGTCGTCTATAGTTAATACAGATGCCCTCTTAGCTTAAGAAGAAGTTGCTAAGTAGTAATAGTGCGCCCTCTTTATTTACTCTATACGCAGTAACTTTTGTTATGCGCTCTGCGCTATTATTATTTATAAGGCGTATCTAAAGCTTGTATACTGCGTATGTGTTCTGCCTTTAAGATCTAATCTAACTAAGGCAGGGAAGTTCTGCATCCTTAATAGGTTTAAGATCTATTTCTATAGCTATTTTCTAACTAATAAGGCTAACATCTGCTTATAAGTCTAAAATAACTTAGAGTTCTTTTTCTGCACTAGTTGCTAAACGTATGTAATATATACGCTTTATTTCTAGTAAAATATCTATTAGCATGCGCCTTACTAATCCTAGGTTTACAGCAAGGCTTAACCTTTTCTTGTCTAGTTTATATTAACTAGGACTTTATTAGGATTGCCGCTTTAGCACTTATTTGCGTAGTGCTCCTTCTTCTAGCACTTAAAGCAAGTAACATAGTTATTATTATTCTTACGCCTTTTAGGTGAGTCTAGTGTACTAGTATTAAGGGAGTGCTTTTTTTTTTTTTGTAAAGGTGTGCTAGTTAGGCTACTTATGCGCTATAGGTGCTCTGCGCAGATTCTGCTTAAGAGTAGAGCTAAGTACAATAAGGTCTTCTCTAGTTGCTAGGATCTAGTAGTAGTTTGTAATTACGTGTTATAACTTAAGTTTTAGCTTTATAAATAGGTGCTAGACCCTTTATGCCTTAGTGTACGTTGTAAATTAGTCTTTAAGAATATCTAAGTAGGTTGCAAATAATTAGATAGTCTAATCTTTTTACTACATAGCCTGCGTATACGTAGTAGCTGCTTTAAAGCTGTAGTTAATAAGGTTTAAGAGTAAGTTAAGCAAGTATTGCTTAAAATAGTCTTATATTAGTACTTCCTTTTTTGCCTTAAAAGAGAGCTTGTAGTAAGCATACTAAAGCTCTTAAGAGTCTACCCTAAGATATTACATCGCCTAAATTACTTTATTAGTGTCCCTTTTAAATTCTTATAGTAATAGCTAAAATACTACTTTGTAAGAGCAAATAAACTTGCAATGTTCTTTAAAGGTTTTGTCTTAGTATTTAGCTAGGTCTTTAGGTTTTAGCGCGCGTTGCACATGTATAATTATTATTGCTTTAGGTACGTTCTGCGCGTAGGGAGTTGTAGTAGGTGCTGTTTATGTAGTTAAGGTCTCTCCTTCTCTAATCTCTTTAAGTTGTGTAACTTCTTCTTCTAGATCGCGTAGTTATTATAAGGATTAAAGTTTATTACGTTACTTCTAAGCTGCTTTAATGCGCTGCTTAAGCGTTAGGGGTGCGTCTTAGGTGTGCCCTCTAGGCTCTTTAGGTGTGGTATGCCTTAATAGAATTAGAGGAGGGTTAGAGAGTTCTAATAGTATAGGGCTCTAGCTTCCTTAGTTGCCACGAGTGTTGGATCGCGTTAAGCGAGCCATTTCTAGACTATTAGCCCGTAGGTAGAGGTATTATTCTGTAAGGGGTGGCTTCAGGTAACAGTACTTACTTCAGACCACAGAAGATAGTGAGAGATAGCTTAAAATAATAACATGTATATTTTAAGCAATAATACCTGCAGGAATCCTCGCAGGCGAAGAGTAGCTTATAAGCAGAATTACAGGTGTGCACGCTAACAATAAGCGAGACTTGGCAGATTCTGTGCGCCGCGCAACTATCCGTGACACTGTGGTAGGAGCAGGGACAAGAGCGGCAGGCGCTTAAGATTCTAATATTAATTAAAGACAACTATAATAAGACTGCCTATTTAGAGTCGTAGGTACTAAGACGTTATTAGAGATAACCGTACCTAATTAAGAATGTACACTAGGGAGGCGTTGCGTGGAGGAAAGCATAGCTAGATCTTCGCTTTCTTAGAAAACTTAGCGCTTATTAGCTTCTAGGCCTAGCTCCTCTTAGAGACGTTGTAGAGAATTTGCTTAAGAGAAATTAGTATTTTACTTATCCTAGTCTTTTGTTGTATAAGGAGGGTTCTGTCTATAGTTAGCAAAATATAAATAGTTAGGGTATTCTTAAACTAGATTAGCGCAAAAAGCGTCCTCCTCTAACTCTTGTACTATAGGCTATAGGTTAACAATTTGTTGTAGAACATAGTTACAGTGTTCTTTAATATAGTTGTTAATCTACACCTTATTAGCGTTTTATAGCATATCGTTTAGCTTCTTATAAATAAGAGGATCGTCCTACTTAGCTTGTCTAATAAGGGCCTTCTAGATCTAAGACTTATACTTAATATAAATATCTGCTAAAAATAACCAATTAATTCTTCTAAACTTGTTAGAATAACTAGAAAGAGTATAAGGAGTAGCAGTAAGGTTGCAATAAGCCTTGCAGATCTTATTATAAGTTCTTATAGCAAGCACCTCTATTACACTATTACAGACTATAACGAACTAAGGGAGAATAGTGTGGCGATTGCGAGTAGTTAGCCTAGTAGATCTATAAGGTAGTAGAGGCGACAAAATTTAAACTTGCCTTTTCTTATAGATTTGCTTTGTCTAGTAGGTGTTAGGAGCTAGTTTCTGTGTATCTTCTAGCTAGTTAGTCTTATCTTCTTATCCTTTAATAAGACTATTTAAGAATTTAACGCCTGCGTTTTTGCGCTACTTGAAGTATACTAGCACATAGTTGTAAAATCCTAGTAACATCTCTATATAGTTGTTGTAAGGGTGCGTTGGGTTGACCAAAGATGCAAGGTAACAGTGAAGGTGAATAAATTAGATATCGAACTACAGAGAGACTACGTAGGTTTATATATCTAATCTGGATGATTAGGACTTAACCTAGGTTAGGACTAACTGAGGTTATTAGAGGTTTGTTAGGTCAGCTGACAGTTAGCGTAACTAGTGCGGCTAATAGTTAGCTGCTAGTGCTGAGGTTAATAGTGCGGCTAATAGTCAGCTGCTAGTGCTGAGGTAAGAAAAGCCAACGAAGGCTATAGGTCGAGTACTAGGGAACATCAAGGCTTCAGCCCTTTACAGTTGTTCTTATTCTTATTGTTAAACAAGACACTGCCTTAGATTATATTAGCACTAAGGCCATTAGTTATTGCTTGTTTAAGGTTAAGATTAATGTGCTTAAAGTAAGTTTAATTACTCTTCTTAGCGTACTTAGCGTAGTAGGGGTAAGAAATTAGAGTGTGCTCTTTACTGAGTATAGCGTATTGCAACTAGTGTTCTAGGTTAGTGCGTATAGCCTGTTAGATAAGTAAGTAGTACATGCTACGCAGCTATTTAAAGTTCAGCTTCCTGTCTATGCGCTGCAAATACAAGTAATACATCTTATAAGTTTAAATAATAATATCCTAAACCTAGCTGTCCTTAAACAGCTAGGTGCAGACGTTAGTAATGATGCTGCTAGTGCGTTAGAACTCCTTTGCTTGTAGTTGAAACTCTATAATATTAATAACTTTATCCTAAGTAGGGAGGGGGTAGAGATTAAGTTTAGAAGGTTAATATTAGTAGCTTAATAGGCCCTTATCCTGTTTTACTAAGCAATACTTGCTAGTACAAAGCTTTAAAATAACTAGATCTAATTAGAATTCTTGCTAGCGGCTCTGTCCTATGTATAGTAGGAGCAGACACTTATTAAGTATATTAGACAGCATAGCTCTCTTAAACAAACTTATAACACTCGCAGTAGTAAGATTATAAATAAAGTATACTTGCTTATAAAAAAGGTTATTAGAACTAGGCTGTAGTCTAATGTTTACCTTACAGTACTATTCCTTAATAACCTTAACGTAGTTAGGATTAGTAATTAGCTTTTTTGCGTAAGCTTGCTTAAGTAGCTTAAAGAAAGCTAAGGTAAGATTTTTGCAATAACACTCTGCCTAGAGGATTTCTTGTTCCTAATTAAGGGTATCTAGCTCCTCGTCTATAGAGGAAGCGTTGTCAAGCTTAGTATCTAATTAAGTAGCTGCCTATTAGTAGGCTAGTGTTGCTTTTAGAGCACGATAGCTTAGTAGAGGTAGTAGTATAAAGACTTATTAGCTACTAGCCTTAGTCCTAACTTAACCTGCCTAGATGTTAGCAGCATCGCGCCTTTATTGTACAACTATTAATCTATTCTAAAACTTATAAAACTTAATTGCTAAGTATTAGTCTAGTCCTTAACTAGCTAATATTTCTGTAGACTGCCTTAAATTTATAGTTATAACTAACAGGCTGCAACTCCCTAGAGAGCGAGTCTTAGATGTTATAAGATTACTATAGCGATTAAGAGCTTAAGCCTTATTTAGGGTCCTTCCTAGCTCTACAGTTATAAAAATAACTACACTATATATTAAATGCGTCTTTACTCAAAGTGGCCTGTATTTATTGCTTAAAATGTTTCGTGTAGAGTAGACTAGGCTAGTTTTAGAGTCCTTAGATTTAGCTATAAGTTAAAAAACCTTTTGCTAGAATATATAAAGAGGATTAGGCTTACCTTGCTTATTCTTAGCCTTAGTATTAGGACGTAGCTTTTGTAGGTTAAATATAATATCTTCTTTTTAGACTTGTAGCTTAGGACAAATATTACAAAGCTCCTTTGCCTCTTGCTTATTAATGTCTAAGGAGGGCGCTTAGTTGTAAGAGTTGTTCTAATTAATAAAAGCGCAAATATCCTTACATAGTAGTTTTACTATTGCCTAGTTAGCTAGTAACATATATTGTTCTTTACTTTAGTTTTTAGAGGTAATACATTGTGCTACTACAGCGTTTAGGAAATAAGCAGCATTTTTAAGATCTTTATGCCTTAACACAAAGGCTATGTTATTACTTTTTAGTAACTAAGTAGTGTACAAGGCATGTAGATGCTAACGTATTTTTTAACAAATTCTAGAGCTAGGTTCTTTACTATTGTAATAGCTTTACTTAATTTTTTAGCCCTCTTGTCCCGCGTTAAGGATGCTGCACTAATAATAGAATAGTGTTTCTAGAAACCTTTAACAAAACTATATTTGTCTATAAGTCTAGGGAGCTAAGCACAAAGGTTATCTGCTTCTAAGACAACCTTAAGGATTAAGTTAAATTAGTAGAAGGCGTTGTTAAACTAATAATCTACAATAATACGTTGCTGTCATAGAGTGTTTAAATGAATCTTGTCCACTAAAGTCTAGATGTTAATAACTTTAATATTGTTACTAAGCTTTACAAGCTCTAGTACCTTGTCTTAATACTATCCAACTTTAGGGATTTAGTCTACAACGTAGTCTTTCTTTTTAGCGCTAACTCTAAAGTTGTTAAAAACCCTTAATAGTATTAGTGTTTGTGGCAGTTACTGCTGTAGCTGCTTGCCCTTAGCCTTGTCTAACAATGCTAGAATTATTGTTTAAATAGGTTAGCTAATATAAGTTCAATCTTGTCTTTAGCCGCTGCTAGGTTAAGAGGTTGGGAGATATTATTATGACTATTAACTTAGAAGGTAATTACTTTAATAAAAGGGAGTGTAGTTGTATAAAAAGAGAGTTGGATAGTTAGCAGGGTTATAGTTCTAGTTTATGCGTAGTAGCGGTATCCTGCCGGCTAGTAGGTAGAGGTAGAGGTTAATAGGGTCTAAATCGCGCTAAAATAAGTAGGTTTTACAATTAAAATAGTTGTTGTAATTAGCTGTTGCTTTAAGAATGCAAGAAATTAAGTATACTATTAGTGTTGGCTTCGGCCTTTTGAGACAACCTTTCGATGTGACCACACATTTTGTAGACACCTTTTTAGTAAAAAAAGATTTATTGCTAACAACAGGTATCCAGGCTCACGCCCCCTTGTTCGGCATTGCCGGCACGCAATTGGTGTGTCGCTCCAGCATGTTTAGACGGAAACAAAGAAAACCAAGACAAAGACGCGAATCGCCTCCTAACTTAACACGCCCTATCTCGCCTATTCTTATTGCTTTACTACTAGGCGCTCTTAGATAAAGTAAAGCAGTAACACTATTATCACCTTGCTTGCTAACTTATAGACGCGACGGTAGAAAGCCTACTCCTCCTTTTCTACCTCTTTCTTCTCTATTGCTAATTTAACATCTTATAATAGCTATTTAAGCTAGGTTCTAGTCTCTATACTTAGCTCTTGCACGACAAATAAGAAGAGGGGGATACTAAAGCAATAGATCTTAAGTACTGCGCTAGTATTAGCAAAAATCCTAGAGATTGCGGATTTCTTACACAACTAGCTAAATTAAGGCTTCATAATCTTTTTGTATATAAAGATATTGCTAATAAAAAACTTGTTTATAATTTTTATAAACTTAGAAGTCTAGCTAAGTAGTTAAGTTTTAAGATACTTAATAAATTTAGGTATCTACATAAGCAGTTTAAGTTAGACTAAATTAGGTGCTAAATAGACAGTAGCAAAAGATGCTTTTTTTAAAAAAAGAGCCTGGAATAAGGAGATGCTCGCTGTAGAGGTTACACGCTATATTGCAGTGTAGTATATTATATGCAAATTGTTTATATGCAGTGCTGTTTAAAAGGTAAGAAGTAGTAGGTAAGTAGCAGCGGCTTTATAAAGTATTGCAGGCTCACGCTGCAGTACGTACGTGTCCTTTCCCTCCTCTATCGCATTATGTTATAATCCTATTGCAATCCTACTGTAATTCTGTTGTTAGCCATAGGCTAGCAATCGCCGTTAGACACGTTTTAACTAGTATTGTTTTTTAGTACCTTAGCAAATTTTTTTAACCCTAATTATCGCTTAATAGTCTAAGCTTTCCTCCTAGAACTTATCCACCTACTGTTTAAATCTCGTTAACTACACATAATCTTTTTTTTTAACTTTTGCGATTAATTAGTAGAGGGTAGCTGCTTTTCACTTTTTTGGAACCTTATTTTGACTACAACAGCAACCACCACCTTTGACACCTTAAAAAAATAAATACTATTAGTGTAGCAGTGAGGCTTAACGCGTCTAAAGATTCTAGGTGCTTACCGCATACCTAAAATCTGTAAGATAGGCGGCTTGTACCCAAATTTTATATAGGAAATTAGTAAACAAGTAGCTAAAGGTACAGGCAGGTACTACTAGCATAGTATCCTCTTCTCTTCTTAAAAATGTAGGCCGTCCTATAGCCTATTAGTTGTCTAGTGTAGTAGTATCTAAGTTAGAGTCTAAGCTTTTAAAGTCTTGTCTGTATACACAACGCTCTTCTTTTATAAGACGTTTAGGAATAACAACTTAAGGATAAAGATTATTACTTATTGTAGGAGGTAAAGGTAGTTGTAGTTCTGTATGTAGCTTAGGTAAGTCTGGCGAGATAAGAATGTCTACTATAGGGCTAGTTCGTCCCTAATAATTAAGATCTTATAACTTTATGTATTCTTAATCTTCTTTAATAATATCCTAAATAAGTCTTTGTCTAAACAGCTTTGATTGCTATCTAGATGTCGTGTAGGGGAAGCGTGTACTATTAAGGTCCTTAAGACAATAAGTTCCTCTATTAGGTCTAGCTTTATAAATACAATATAGACCTAACTATTTTATATCTAGTTTGTAGTCTTGCAACATATTAATTTCCTAAACAGAGTTCTAAAGAAGAACTAAGTCTTCTAGCTTTATATCCTTATGTTGTATTTTTTTAGTATTATCTTAGTATTCCTTCTTCGCAGCTCTTGTTTAGTTAGTACAAGTAATAGCATCTTTTATAAACTAATTTTCAAGATCTAGCTGTATTGCTTAAATTACAAGTAGTTGTGCACAGTTATTTACTTCTCTAAATAGAAGTGTTTGCTATGTAGGTAGCGCAAGTTGAATAGGAAGCACTAGGTTCTACCCTATAACTAACTAATACAGCGAGTAACTTATCTGTTCCTGTATAGAGATCCTGTTTGCAAGGAGAACTATTAGTAAGTTTTTAACTTAAGGTTCTAGCAGCTTTGCTAAGGCGTTTACAATAGGTTTATGCTCTTCTTTAATCTTTTTTATAGCTTAAGAGTTGTGTCTTAACAACTAAACTTAGTTAATTCCATACATTTTTAATAGATGTAAGACTACTTTAGCAAGATTAAGTTCTATATTAACTATAAGTTTGCGTGCTGTACTCTTGTAATATATAATGTCTTTATATATAAACTCTGTAATTATTTTAGACTAGTTGTTTAACAGGGCTTTTGCTTTAGGCTAACTACTAAAGTAGTCTCTTACAATTACTAAAAACTTCTTCTTAAAATACTAAGGCATGTATACTACATTACTCGCAACAGTCTCCTAGATAGCGAAACTATAAGTGTTAGTAAGCATATTAACCTTTCTCTTAGAGGATTGTAGTTAATAGTCTAGATAAGTTGCTAGTTTCTTCTGCACGTGCTTGTATATTCCTTTCTACTACTATTGCTATATAAGTATAGAGTATACTGCATTAACTCTTCTATGTCTAATTTAAGTGTGTACGTTCTATACTATAGCTATTTTTAGGTTAGTATTATCTACAACTTATTAGATTATAATATTCTTAAATATTTTTTCAAAGAGTAACCTGTCTTGTATAAAGAAATTTAAAGCTAGCTTTTTTTATGCTTATAGTTCTTGTAGTTCTATACCTTTAAGAGTCTTAAAGTTAACTAAAAATTAAGCGTATTATTCTAATTCTGTTAAGGATTCCTAACTGAGTATCCTTGCCTGTCCTGCTAGTATTAGTACATTTACATTTCTAATTATATAATTAATAAGCTCCTCTAAATCCTCCTTAAGTTCTAAAGGTAGTTTCTGACTATTAGCTTTTAAATACCTTAATAGCGCATCCGCAACTATATTCTTCTGTCCTAGTATTTACTTAATGTTAAACTCTTATAACAGAATTATTAATATCTACCTATTTATAACAGATCCTAGATTATTAGTAGATAAGTAATTTAGTTAAGCGATAAGGGTTGCAGCGTAAGTTTCTATAGTAAAGTAAAAAACGATAGAGGTAAGTATAAAACTTCTTAAGAGCCTATAGCACGGCCTTATATTCTAACTTAGTATAGTGCTATTGCCTCTCTTGCGCTAACTATAGTATACTTTCAAACTGCACTAGGTGTTGCTTATTATCTTCTTTAAGTTGTTTAATATATGCTCCTACACTATCTTAACTAATATTAGTTATTAAGAATATCTTGTAATCTTTAGTGTTAGTGTAGTCTAGGTTCGTAAGTGTAAGTATGTTATATATAGCCTATTTAAGTTTGTATATTGCTGCGTCTTAAGTATTTCTTTATTTAGAAGTAATATTATCTCGTAAGAGTATAAACAAGGGTTCAGCAATCTTAGTAAAGTCCTTTACCTATATATAGTAGTAGACGGATATATCTACAAAGGATTATATCTCTCTTTTATTCTTACATGATAGCTAGTTTATAATCTGTTTAACTTTCTTCTAGTTAGAGTGACAGCCTTAAGAGCTAACCTTATAACCTACAACCTTAAGTCTTTCTATAAGAAAACAATACTTCTTTCTTAATATAGTGCCTCTAGCTTGTTTAGTATTAGCTAGCACTCTATCTAGTTACTAGATATGCTTAAGAACATAATATTAAACTTCTAGCATTAATTCTTCTCTGCTATAATTAGTTTTTATCCCTCTACATGTAATGTTGTTAATAAAAGGCATAGTATTAGGCTAGTAGTTTTATAGAATCTTTATTATTACTTGTTAAAATACTGCTATAGACTTAGTAGTACTTATAACTATTATGTATATTTATATAAGCCCTACCAGTGTTTAAAACGCTATTATGTCCTTACTTTCTAGATATAGCGTAATTTAATTATACTCTAAGAATAAATTTATAAGTAAGATAATCTTGCATTCTACAAATCTCTTAGAAAACTTATGTACTATTAGTAGTAAGTTTATATCCTGTATAGTAAATATATTTATCAATTACATATTGCTAATATATTAAACGCATTCGTCTTTCTTAGGTACTAGGTGCTATAGATTGTAAAATCAACTATTACACCTTTCCTACGTCCCTTAATTTAGGCAGACGTTAATTATATCTACTACTTACAGCTTTAAGGCTTTTAGAATAGCAAAACCTTGCACCTCCTAAGCTTTATAAAGTATTATTTATATCTTATATAGTAGACATATATTAGGATAAATCTTTCCTAATTTCTTAACTTGCTAGGAGAGCGCTCTCTCTCTATTAAGAAGTATATGTATAAACATCTCCTTTTCTAATAGCTGTAGGTAATCTTTAGTATATAGCTTATTAACTTGTTTTTTAGTAAACCTTATCTCCTACAGGAAAGCAGCATATCTTAGTTTAAATAAATAATTATACAGCCTCTTACAAAGATTACGAACGCTTATTCTAAAGAGTTATTATTTTTTTACTCTTTTTTTCTAGTTTTTTTGTTTAAATTCTATAGGCATCTCTTGCTAAGAGATATGAATAGGTTAAACTCTCTTGTTTACTACTTTATATATTGTATACAGATTATTTTGTTGTTAAGTATACTTAAGTAGTCTTTCTTATATCTACTAACAATTAAGCTTATACATAATTAAAAAGTTATTAAGTCTATAGTTTCTTGTAGAGTCTTTAGACTGCCTAACTACGTGCGTGAACACTTAGTTTATTTAAGCTATCTAATCCTCTCTGCTGTCTTCTAAATACAGTATGTTAAAGTCGCTAAATCTAGCTATTGGATCTAACTATGTAGCTTCTTGTATATATTTTACTGCAGCTACTGTAAGGGTATTGGAGTGTATGAAGACATACTACTACGAGGGCAAGAGATCACTAGTGGTCAGGTCATGCGAGAACGAGGGTAGTAAGATAAAGATCTTATTCTAGGTTGTATCTAGAAGAGAAGTACAAGAGTTGAGTTGTGAGGTAGAAAATTAATAATCTCCCTTGTTTTAATCCCTGAAACGAGCTATATACCTTTAGATTAGGTGGTTGAGCACTAACCTAGTAAGTAGCAGGGTATCACCCCGTGCACTAGCACATACCTCCCCTTCCTGCGAGCTTAGCCTTATTAAGTAATCTACTTAGCAGAAAGAAAAACAGCAAAACAAAAAAATAAAACAAAGGAAATAAAATAAAAGAAATATAACTAAATTACTTTATATATATCCTAGATCTCTTCCCTTACTTCTTTAAATATTCACTTTAGCGAGGTTCTTAAGTAGTAGTTGCAGCACGTAGTCTAGGCGCAGGTGCAGTAGTAGGAGCAGGAATAGGAGTAGCAGGCGCTTAAAATTCTAATATTAATTAAAGGCAACTATAATAAGGCTGTTTAGTTAAAGTTATTAACACTAAGACGTTATCTAAGATAATAGTACTTAATTAAGAACAAATGCTAGAAAGGCGTTGCGTAAATATGAACATTACAGAATCTTTACTTATCTAAAAAACTTAGCGCTTATTAGCTTCTAGGCTAAGTTCCTCTTAGAGATGTTGTAGAGAATTAGCTTAAGAGAAATTAGTATCTTACTTATTTTAGTCTTTTATTATATAAAAGAGGTTTTGTCTAAAGTAAGTAAAGTATAAACAGTCTAGGAATCCTTAAACTAGATTAGTATAAAAAGCGTCCCTCTCTAACTCTTATATTATAAGCTATAAGTTAATAATTTGTTATAGTATATAGTTATAGTATTTCTTAATATAGTTGTTAATTTACTCCTTGTTAGCGTTCTATAGCATGTTGTTTAGCTTTTTATAGACAAGAAGATTATCCTACTTAGCTTATTTAATAAGGGACTTCTTGATCTAAGACCTATACTTAATATAAACATTAGTAGATAATAGCGAATTAATTTCTCTAAACTTGTTAGAATAGCCTAAAAGAGTATAAGGAGTAGTAGTAAAGTTGTAATAAGCCTTATAATTTTCCTTATAGGTTCTTATAACAGGTACCTCTATTACTCTATTACAGACTATAACAAACTAAAAGAGGATAGTACGGCAGTTGCAAGTAGTTAGGCTAGTAGATTTATGAAGTAGTAGAGGCAATAAGATTTAAACTTGCCTTTTCTTATAGATTTGCTTTGCCTAGTAAGTGTTAAGAGCTAGTTTCTATTAATTCTCCAGCTAGTCTGTCTTATCTTCTTATCTTTTAATAAGACTATTTAATAATTTAACGCTTACGTCTTTGCGCTACCTTAAGTACTCTAGCATATAGTTATAAAAGCCTAAGAATATCTCTATGTAGTTGTTCTTATCTTTATTATTAAATAATATACTGCCTTAGATTATATCCATACTAAGGCCTTTAGTTATTGCTTACTTAAGGTTAAAGTTAATATACTTAAAGTAAGTTTAATTACCCTTCTTAGCGTATTTAGCGTAGTTAAGGTAAGAGATTAAAGTATGTTCTTTATAAAGCATAGCATATCATAACTAGTATTCTAGATTAGTGCCTATAGCTTATTAGACAAGTAAGTAGTACATATTGCGTAGCTATTTAAAGTTTAGCTTCCTGTTTATACGTTATGGATAGAAGTAGTACATCTTAAAAGTTTTAATAATAATATCCTTAACTTAACTGTCCTTAAACAGCTAGGTGTAGGCGTTAGTAACAGTGCTTCTAGTACATTAGAACTCCTTAGCTTATAGTTAAAACTCTATAGTATTGATAAACTTGCCTTAAGTAGGGAGTAGGTAGAGATCGAGTCGAGAAGGTTAATAGTAGTAGCTTAGTAGGTTTTTATCCTGCTTTACTAGGCAATACTTACTTGTAAAAAGCTTTAAAATAACTAGATTAGATTAGAATTCTTGCTAGCGGCTCTGTCCTACGTATAGTAAGAGCGGACACTTCTTAAGTATATTAGACAGCATAGCCCTCTTAAACAAACTTATAACACTTATAGTAGTTATCGAACACCAACTTTTCGAGGCGAGAAAAAGGTCTGGCGTAGCCTTTTTCTCGTCTCAACTATCTTAAACGCCTTCCTAAAATCAGTTTCTAACACCTGTTTTCCTAGTGCCGGTGTTGTAGCGCGCGCGCTAGCTGTTTGCAGAAAAACAGAGTGGTTAACGTGGTTCACAAGCGAATTGCTCACCTAAGCGAATTGCTTACGCCCTACTAGCGAGGCGACTTCGCAACATTATCACAGCTTTCAACTACAGTATATTAGAAATTCTAATAAGCTAATTACTCCACAGATCCATTACTATTACTAGCAATATTAATTTTAACCGCACAGGTACGGGCGTTGTGTCTAGTCTACTTGCAACGCCTATACCGCCTCTCCCCTTACACCCTCTTTAACGCGCTCTTACTATTACTACAACTGCTACCTGCCTATTTAGCTAATACTTCTTGTACCTTGCCTACAGTAAGAGTCTCTTCTATTTATATATATTGCTGCTTATAGCTTTTACGCTTGTTTGCTATATCTAGAGCTTTTTAAAAAGTAGCTACTTCTTTTCTTATAAGCGTTATCTTATATGCTATTTACTAAGCCCTCTTACTTAACTGCGTAACCTTCTTGTTAAAAGAACTTATAGAAGACCTAGAGCAGTTTCTTACTCTTTATTAAATAAAAGTACTTTAAGCCTTAACTTCGCGCGCGTTGCGTAGTATCTGCACCTTCTAGGCGTCTACTTGTCGCGGTAATTAATGTAGTGTCTGCACTACTATATTAAGCTTTAATAACACAGCCTGTAAGCTATATAAGACTAGACTAGCGCCTTTAAAGCTAGCTTAGATATTCTCTTTTATAATAGACTGCTTAAAAGTAGCCTTAAAGGCTAGCAGAAAGGTCTCTTTGCTAATATAGTTAGTGTAGTTACGTGCTAAGCCTAAAACAGCGTTGCTATACTGACGCTTTAATAGCAAAAAGCAAGCAATATTAAAAAGCTATAATAGGTAAAATAAGTGCGTAAGTATATAAGAAAGAACAATATTCTTTTTCTTATAAAAAATTAAAAAATTTAATAAAGTAGTAGCTTTTATAGCTATTAATAATAAGTAGTTAATACTTACTTATAGTGCAGCGCTTTATATAAGTATTAAAGTGCTCTAGCTACACAAAAGTAAGCTAATTATTAGTTTAGCTATTAAGACTAACTTTAAGAACTTAGTTAGCAGGTAGATTCTTAAACTAAACATTAATTAGCAGCTTACTTACAAAGATGATAAAAAGCAGTAGATAGCAACTTAACGCGCTTACGCCTTAGATTACAGTAACTTACTTATAGATACCTAGCTATACCTACTGTTTTTTTAATATATTTCTAAGCCTGTAATAACTAACTATAATAAATTTTTGCCTATTATAAAGCCAGTTTTGTTAAAGTTGTAAATATTATTATTTATAATACCCTACTTCTCCTTTGTCGCGTTAACTAAATTAAACTAGCGCTAAATAGCTGCTAGGTCCTTACAAACAGCTTACTAGTAATTATAAAAATAGCCTTAGCGCGTATAGAGCTTAGAAGTTTACTTAATAAAAGTATTAACTTAGTTCTTACTAAGAAGGTTGCTAGCACGCTTAAATAATAGTTTATTAGCTATTACTTAAATATTAGCCTTTGTAGGCGCAAATTCTTGCGCAGACTCTTTAAGAGTACGCTTAACTATAGCCTCCTCTTTTAGCTTATTTAGGCAATTTAAATTTGCTTTACAGTTGTGTTAGGGGCGCTTTCTAGCGTATTAGTAAGATAAAGTTCTTTAAGGCACGTTATAAATAGAAGCAGCACGTTTTTAGCTTTAAACACGTTGCAATTAGATATTAGAAAGAGCTAGCTAAAGATCTAATTTAAGAAAAGTTAATAGATAATGGCGTCGTTAAGACATGGCGCGTTGGGGTGTTGACGTCGACGCGCTAGTAGGGCGTGAGCAATTCGCTTAGGTGAGCAATTCGCTTGTGAACTACGTTAACTATTAAAAACTTTGCAAGTAGTCTGTGCGTAAGCTGATTCTAGAGTTTAATTGAAGGCTATTCGACTCCTACTTAACAAAGCAACGGCTTTCTACTTAGGTAGATAGATTTATTAGCGTAGTGAACTAATAGATTTATCTACCTAGCTATCTATTACTCGAAATCCCTATACTGACTCGATATACCGACCTCCTATATCGACCTACACATCCGAAATCTATCCTGACTTGATATACTGACCTCCTATACTGACCTACACATTAGAACTAATAGCTAGTGCTCCTAGCTATCTACCTACACTGAAATCCCTATACCGACTTAATATACTGACCTCCTATATTGACTAATACATCTGAAATCTATCCTAACTCAATATACCGACCACCTATACTGACCTACACATTAGAACTAATAGCTAGTGCTCCTAGCTATCTACCTACACTGAATTCCCCCATACCAACTTGATATACTGACCTAATAGACCGACCTATACATCAGAATTAATAGCTAGACCTCTAGCTATCTACCTACACCGAATTCCCCCATACCAACTCGATATACTGACCTAATATATCGACCCTATACTGAACTGCTTAGCGTACCTATATAAGCAACACAAGAGGGCAGCTAGCATAGCCTATAACAACAACAACAAATAAGAAGTAAAGGAGATAACTAGACTAGCATACTAGCTCTATATACTTCCTACAAAACAAAGGACTGAGAAAGCTACTTGTTAAAACTACCTTAGGCTACGAGCCTCACCTTCTTTTAGACGAAGCCCTCCTTGTAAATAAATTATATATTAGAAAACACTACGTAGATACCTGTAGGTCCTAAACCTACACGTCTTATATAGCCTTTTAGGCTGAGAAAGGACGTTAAACTACAATAATAATGAAAAAGCACTCACTGTAGTATGCTTATAGATAAAGTATACTTACTTGTACAATAAGTTATTAGAGTTAAGCTATTATCTAATGTTAGCCTTACAGTACTACTCCTTAATAACCTTAATATAGTCTAGATTAGTAATTAGCTTTTTTACGTAGGCTCGCTTGAGCAGCTTAAGGAAAGCTAAGGTAAGATTCTTATAATAACACCCTGCCTAAAAGATCTCTTATTCTTAATTAAGGGTATCTGGCTCCTCGTCTACATAGAAAGCGTCGTCAAGGTTAGTATCTAATTAGGTAGCTGCCTGTTAGTAGGCTAGTGTCGCTTTTGAAGCACAAGAGCTTAGTAGAGGTAGTAGTGCAGAGACTTGTTAGCTACTAGCCTTAGTCCTAACTTGTCCTGCCTAGATATTAGTAGCGTTACGTCTCTATTATACTACAGTTATTCTATTCTAAAACTTATATAACTTAATTATTAAGTATCAGTTAGGTCTTTAACTAGCTAACATTCCTATAAATTGCCTTAGATTCTTTGTTATAACTAACAGACTACAAGTCCTTAGAGAGTAAGTCTTAGATATTATAAGATCTCTATAGCAATTAATAGCTTAAGCCTTATTTAAGGTCCTTTCTAGCTCTACAGTTATAAAGATAACTATACTATATATTAGATGCGTCTTTACACTAAGCAGCCTATACTTATTACTTAAAACATTTTGTGTAGAGTAGACTAGGCTAGTTTTAAGGTCTTTAGCTTTAGCTATAAGTTAAAAAACCTTTTGCTAGAACGTATAGAGAGGATTAGGCTTACTTTACTTATCTTTTGCCCTAGTATTCTGCTGTAGCTTTTGTAGGTTAAACTTAATATCTTCTTTCTAGACTTGCGGCTTAGCGCAGATATTATAAAGCTCCTTTACCTCTTACTTATTAATATTTAAGTAAGGTGCTTAGTCGTAAAAGTTGTTCTAATTAATATCAGCACAAATATCCTTATATAGCAGTTTTACTATTACTTAGTTAGCTATTAATATATATTATTCTTTACCTTAGTTCTTAGAGTTAATGCAGTGCGCTGCTACAGAATTAAAGAACTAAGTAGTATCTTTAAGATCTATATGCCTTAACATAAAGGCTATATTAGTTCATTTTTAGTAACTAAGTAGTGTATAAAGTATATAGATACTAGCGCATTTTTAGATAAATCTCAGAGCTAGCTTCTTTATAGTTGTAATAGCTTTACTTAGTTCTTTAGCCTTCTTGTCTTGCGTTAAAGATGCTGCACTAATAATAAGATAGTATTTCTAGAAACCTTTAACACTACTATATTCGTCTATAAGTCTAGGGAGCTAAGCATAAAGGTTACTTACTCCTAAGACAACCTTAAAGATTATGTTAAATTAGTAGAAGGCGTTGTTAAACTAATAATTGATAATAATGCGTTGTTGTCTTAGAGCGTTTAAAAGGATCTTAACTACTAAAGTCTAGATATTAATAACTCTAGTATTGTTGCTAAGCATTGCAAGCTCTAGTACCCTGTCTTAATACTATACAACTTTAGAGATTTAGTCTACAACATAGTCTTCCTTCTTAGTAAGAACTCTAAGGTTATTAATAACTCTTAATAGTCCTAGTGTTTGTAGTAATTGCTGCTGTGGCTGCTTACTCTAGGGCTTGTCTAACAGCGCTAGAAGTATTATTTAAGTAGGTTAGCTAATGTAAGTCAAATGTTGTCTTTAGCTGCTGCTAGTTTAAGAGGGGGGGAGATATTATTGTAATTGTCGTCTTAAAAAGTAACTGCCTTAATAAAAAGTAGTATAGTTTGTATAGAAGGAGAGTTGAATAGTTAGTAGGGTTGTAGTTCTAGTTTATGCGTAGTGGCGGTATCCTGCTAGCTAGCAGGTAGAGGTAGAGGTAAACAGGGTCTAAATTGCGCTAAAATAAGCAGGTTTTGCAATCAAAATAGTCATTATGATTAGCTGTTGCCTTAAGAGTGCGTGAAATTAAGTATAGTATTAGTATAGCAGTAAGCACTTAGAATTAGTGGGATAGGTAGCTCGTACCTAAATTCAACAAAAGAAATTAGTAAACGAGTAAATAAAGGTAAAAGCAGGTACTACTAGCATACTATCTCCTCCTCTTCCTAGAATTATAGGCTGTTTTATAGCCTATTAGTTGTCTAATATAGTAGTATTAGAGTTAGAGTCTAAGCTTTTCAAGTCTTGTCTATATACACAACGCTCTTCTTTTATAAAACGTTTAGTAATAACAACTTAAGGACGAAATTTATTACCTATTGCAGGAGGTAAAGGTAGTTGTAGTTCTATATGTAGCTTAGGCAAGTCTAGCAAGATAAGAATATCTACTATAATGCTAGTTTGTTCCTAATAATCAGTATCTTATAACTTTATGTTTCTTCGATCTTTCTTAATAATATCCTAAACAAGTCTTTGTCTAAACAGCTTTAATTACTATCTAGGTATTGTGTAGAGGAAGCGTGTACTATTAAGGTTCTTAAGACAATAAGTTCCTCTATTAGGCCTAGCTTTATAAATATAGTATAGACCTAACTATCTTGTATCAAGCTTATAGTCTCGCGATATATTAATTTCCTAAATAGAGTTCTAAAGAAGAACTAAGTCTGCTAGCTTTATATCCTTATATTGTATTTCTTTAGTGTTATCTTAGTATTTCTTGTTAGTAGCTCTTATCTAGTTAGTACAGGTAACAGCATCTTTTGTAAGCTGATTTCTAAAATCTAGCTGTATTACTTAAATTGTAAGCAGCTGTGCACAGTCTTTTACTTCTCTAAATAGAAGCGTTTACTATATTAGTAACGCAAGTTTAATAGAAAGCACTATGTTCTGCCCTATGACTAACTAGTATAGCGAGTAACCTGTCTATTCCTGTATTAAGATGCTGTCTATAAAAGAACTATTAGCAAGTTCTTAACCTAAGGTCCTAGGTGCTTTGCGAGGGCGTTTACAATAGGTTTATATCCTCCTTTAATCTTTCTTATACGTATTTAATAGATGTAATACTACCTTAGCAAAATTAGGCCTTCTATTAACTATAAGTTTGCGCGCTATGCTCTATTAATATATAATATCTTTATATACAAACTCTGCAATTGTTTTTAACTAGTTATTTCATAGGGCTTTTACTTTAGGCTAGCTACTAAAGTAGTCTTTTGCAATAACTAAAAACATCTTCCTAAAACACTAAGGCATATATACTATATTAATTACAACAGTCTCCTAAATAGCGAAACTATAAGTGTTAGTAAGCATATTAACTTTTCTTTTAGAGGATCACAGTTAACAGTCTAGACAAGTTACTAGCTTTTAATACACGTGCTTTTATTTTCCTTTCTACTAGTATTACTAAGTAAGTATAAAGTACACTGCGTTAACTCCTCTATGTCTAATCTAAGTGTGTACGTTCTATACTACAGCTATTCTTAAGTTAGTATTATCTTCAACCCTCTAAATTGTAATATTCCTAGATGTTTTCCTAAAGAGTATCCTGTCTTATATAGAAAAGTTTAGAGCTTGCTTTTTCTATACTTATAGTTCTTGTAGTTCCTTATTCTTAAAAGTCTTAAAGTTAACTAGAAATTAAGCATATTATTCTAACTCTGTTAGGAATTCCTAACAGAGTATCCTTGCCTATCTTATTAGTATTAGTTCATTTACATTTTTAATTATATAATTTATAAACTCTTCTAAATCCTTCTTAGATTCTAGAGGTCGTTCTTAATTATAAAGTTTTTAATACCTTAATAGTGTATCTATAACTACATTCTTCTGTCTTAGTATATGCTTAATGTTAAAGTCTTATAAAAGAATTGTTAATATTTTCCTATTTATCATAGATCCTAGATTATTAGTAGATAAGCAATTTAGTTAAGTAATAAGAGTTGCTACGTTAGTTTCTATAGTAAAGTAAACACTATAGAGGTAGGTACAAAACTTCTTAAGAGCCTATAGCACAGCCTTATATTCTAACTTAGTAGAGTGCTATTACCTCTCTTGCGCTAACTATAGTATGCTTTTAAACTACGCTAAGTGTTGCTTGTTATCCTTCTTAAGTTGTTTAATATTTGCTCCTGCACTGTCTTAACTTATATTAGTTATTAGGAATATCTTGTAATTCTTAGTTTTAGTATATTTAAGGTTTGCAAGTGTAAGTGCGTTGTATATAGCTTATTTTAGCTTATTTATTACTACGTCTTATACATTTCTTTATTTAAAAAGGACATCGTCTTGTAAGAGTATAAATAGAGGTTTAGAAATCTTAGTAAACTCCTTTACTTATATATAGTAGTAGACGCATATGCCTATAAAGAATTATATCTCCTTTTTATTCTTGCACAGTAGCTAGTTTATAATCTTTTTAACTTTCTTCTAGTTAGGATAATATCCTTGCAGGCTAACTTTATAGCCTACAACTTTAAGTCTTTCTATAAGAAAATAACACTCCTTTCCTAACACAGTGCCTCTAGCTTTTTTAATATTAGCTAGCACTCTATCTAGTTGCAAGATATGCTTAAGAACATAACATTAAACTCTTAGTATTAATTCTTCTCTACTATAATTAGTTTTTAGCCCTCTACATGTGATGTTGTTAATAAAGAGTATAGTATTAGGCTAGTAGTCTCTTAGAATCTTTATTATTACAGGTTAAAATGCTGCTATAAAGTTAGTAGCACCTATAACTATTGTGTATAATTTTATAAGCCTAACTAGTGTTTAAAACGCTGTTTTGTCTCTACTTTCTAGATGTAGTGTTATTTAGTTATATCCTAAGAACAAGTCTATAAGTAAGATAATCTTGCATCTTGTAAACCTCTTAGAAAACTTGTTTACTATTAGTAGTAGGTTTACATCTTGTATAGTAACTGCATTTATTTGCTACGCATTGCTGATTTATTAAACACCTTTGTTTTTCTTAGGTACTAGGTGCTATAAGTTATAATATTAACTATTACACCTTTCTTATGTTCCTTAATTTAGGCAGACTTTAACTATATCTACTACTTATAGCTTTAAAGCTTTTAGGACAGCAAAACCTTATGCTTACTAAGCTTTATATAGTATTATTTATATCTTATATAGCAAATATATATTAGGGTAAACCTTTCTAATTCTTTAAATTACTAGAAGAGTATTTCTTCTCTATTAAGAAGCATATGTATATATATCTCCTTTTCTAATAGCTACAGGTAGTCTCTAGTATATAGCCTATTAAGTTATTCTTTAGTAAGCCTTGTCCCTTGCAAGAAAGCAGCATATCTTAGTTTAAATAAATAATTGCATAGTCTCTTATCAAGATCGCGAATGCTTATTACAAAGAGTTACTATTCTTTTACTCTTTTCTTCTAGTCTTGTTATCCAAATTCTATAGGCATCTCCTGCTGCAGGATATTAATAGGACAAACTTTCTTTTTTACTGTCTTATAAAGTGTGTAAAGATTACTGCGTTATTAGGTATATTTAAGTAGCCTTTCTTGCATCTACTATTAATTAAGCTTATATATAATAGAAAATTTATTAAGTTTACAGTTTCTTATAGAGTCTTTAGACTATCTAACTACGTGCGTAAACACTTAGTTTATCTAGACTATCTAATTCTACCTGCTGCCTTTTGTATACAGCATGTTGAAGTTACTAAATCTAGCTACTAGATTAGACTATGCAGCTTCCTGTATGTATTTTACTACAGCTGCTTATAGTATATTACTTAATCTATTAGTAATTACATAAAACTATATATTACCTGCTGTTTCTCTATATAAGTTGTTGTTAAAGGCTTTGTTTCTAATCGTCTGCGTAGGGTAATTTAGAGATAAGTTAAACGCAACAAAGACTATATTCCTTATACTATCTTTAGATAGGACTTAGCACGTAATTTACTTAAATGCATTATATAAAATTAATTTCTTAGTGCTTACATACTAAGGTCCTCCTAAAATTATAGATCTAGTATTATTAGTAATAATCCTAAACGTAGTCCTAATAGTAACTGTCTTTATTTATATAAGTATATTAAATATTGTCCTAACAAATAAGTTATGTGTGGTATTAGCTAAAGTAACACTAAGAGGAGGTTGCCCTAGCTAGTGCTCTATTATTTTATTTAGTATCTTTAATGCTCGCGTAGCACTTAGTCTTAGCATATTTATTTATGCTCTATTGTTAATTAAGCACTTTAGAAAGCTGCTGTTTATAGTACCTTAGCATTTTAGTAAGTTAGTCTAAGCAAAAGTCTACCTATTTCCTTACTAAACTTTGTAGACATCCTTTGTAAGTATATTATCTAATTTATCTATCTAGAAATCTCTTCTTCTGCTTACCTTATAGCGAGTTTACGCATTAGATTAATCCAAATTTATTGCATTATAATACGCGCTCTTAGTAGGTAGTATATTAAGTAAAATTCTATAGGTAGGGCCTGTGCGTTTATTTAGCTTATTAGAGACTAAAACAGATCTTAGGTATAATTTAGCGCACCTAGTATCTGTTAGCTTAGCGTTTTTTATATACGTTATAATATTAAGCGCGCCTAAACTATCTACAATATCAACACTATTAGTATAAAAATCGCATAGCTGTTTTTAAATGCTAGCTTGCCTTATAAAGTCTAATACTATAACTCCTTATACTTTCTATCTAAGTAAGGCAGTTGTAATACAGTTTAGCTGTCCTTATGCTATCTTTTTAAGTTCTAGATTAGGAAGAGCGTTAATAAACTTTACAGCTTTCTTCTTCCTTATTTACTTTAAGTGCTTTAGATCTGCTAATATCTTGTTGTCTTAATAAACTAATTAAAGTAGTTTAATAATTTAAAATAGCATATTATAAGGCTAACTTGCCAAAGATATATTGCTTTATATTTCTTTCTAAGATACTATATATTTATAGGCTGTAAGTTAGTTAAAAAAGAGTTACTTTATATTATTTAATTACTTCCTTATATGCTAAAATACTTGCTTAGCCTTCCTTTCTTCTTTACTCCTCCCTCTTAGACATAATTAATATCTTAGTAGAGGGCAGGGCCTTTGCCTTTTAAGCGCGTAGCAGCATTTAACTTAGAGATACTATATAAAGTATTGTCTTTACCTCTTAGTATAATGTTAGCTATATCTATATTATTAAGCTTCTTAACATATTCTTTAGCAGAAAGAGTATATAGTTATTTCTAGAATTGCTAGAACTACTAAAGGACGTTACTATAGTAGCTTTAGCTTGTTAAACTAGTTGCTATATTTATAGAATTAGAGTTTTTCCTCTTATATCTTAAACTTAGTTAAAAGTCTCTTCTAGTAAACTTCTCTAGTAGCATACTAAAGGCTAGCTAATTAAGCATATTATTAGAAATGTTGTAGAACTTTTAGATCTTTGCCTTTAACTACAGCAAGACTTAGTTTAATAGTAGTTACTCTAAAATTTCTCTTAAACGCTTATGTAGTAGAACAAAGTAGTATATTCTTTTCTTACTAGAAATATCCTAGTTAGAACTAAACTATTCTATCTGCTTTAGGACATTGTATTACTTACACTCCTTAAGCATGTGTCCTACTATATTATATATACAGCAGAGAGGGTGTGTCTCTATATATACTATACTTGTCTTGTCAAATAACCCCTTTAGGGCCTAAGTAATAAGGAACTATTGTTCCTCTTACTAGAGAATTCTGCATTAGTTGCTTATACAACAAAGTACGTATAGTTAGAGGGTTTCTTTAAGAGTCTTTTAGTTGTAGAATAAGCTATAAGCATATTAAAAGTTAATAGTCTAAGCTTTAGATTGCCTAAAGACTTAAAAAGGTCCTTAACCTCTAGGTTAACATCTACTAATATGCTTGTCTTCTTATGTGCTTTACTTATCTTAACCTCAGCATCTCTTACTTTCTTTAGAGTAAAGGTTGCTTACTAGTTAAATAGCATAATCTAGTGCATTTTAGCATTAGCGCCTCCTTAATCTAGCTAATAAGTCTTATATAGGCTATTTATCTTCTTGTAGTAAAATTCTAGAAAAGAATAAATCCTTTCTAGTTTATACGTATCCTAATTATTTTTATTTAAAGTAGAAAGTATATAGTATATAACTGCCTCTTTATTAGTTTATAGTAAGCTTTAGAAGAAGAAAATACTTTCCTCTTCTTCAAGGATTTGCCTGTTCTTAATATATATATTAGCGACAGAAGTAAAGTATAGATAGTACTCTACTAGACTAGGCTAGTTTTGTACATATTTATAGATATAGGCTTAAGAATATAAGCGTTTAGCTATCTTAAAAGCTATATTTTTATCTTTCTACTGTTCCTTTATGTATGTCTGTAACTTAGACTAATCTTTCTTAGTATATTTAAGTAAGCGCTTTAGGATACAAGAAAGATATTAATCTTTATTAGAAAAGTTGTTAAATAGAATAAAGGCTCTCATAGTATTATAAATACTTTTATTATTAGCTTATTAGTTAAAGTTCTCTAAGAATTCTATAATATTCTTCCTAGTAAAAACTAATGTACTGTGTTTTAGTTACATTATAGTTAACACTAAGTTATGCGTAGGTGTAGCTATAGTGTTAATAACAGAGCTTAATAAGGTTAATAGTAGATTAGGGCTAGTAGTAGCAGGTCTAGAGGGAGAAAGCGTTGCGTCTTCCTGCCTTTAACCTGTCTTCTAATCTCTTTTTAACATCTAGAGTATTGTAGAACTTATATAAGTTCTTTATATAAAAAGTTAATAAGTATTAATAAAGAAACAGACAGGGTATAGTCTTTAAAAGAAAAATATCTCTTCTTTAAGTTTAAATAGTGTATGTTTACTTAAGTGTAAGTGTATTAATCTTTACCTCTTAGGTACCCCTTTTTTTGCTAGGTAGGCTTAGATTTATACTTAAAGCTAGTACTTATATGTAAGCTTTTAGTGCTACCTCTATTTTGCTAAATAATACTTTAGCTTAGTATTTCTTTGAGCATGTATTACTATCTCTATTTTGCTAAATAAGTTGCTACTTCTATTTTACTAAGTAAACTTTAAATTAGCGTTTAGAATATATGTAAAACTGCCTCTATTTTACCAGACAGTTTGGTACCTCTACTTTGCTAGACAGACTTTGAATTAGCATTTGATAACGTATTCTATATTTTTATTAGTAGATTTTGTTTTTCCTCATTGTTGTTATTAGTGCTAACTTAGGTAACATTATTCTCAACGTAGTCTTTAATAGAGTATAGTGCTAACCTTCTAAAAGTATATCTAGTAATAATCTTAAGAATTCTATGCTTACGTAAGATTGTTATATTATTCTTGCAATAATTATGCACTAGTTCTTTTATGTACTAAGTAGTAGAGTATGTCCTTATAGGCTTCGCTATTTGTACAGGTGTTAGAGTGTATAAAGACATACTAGTACAAGGGTATAAGATTACTAGTGGTTAGATTATACAAGAACAAGGGTAGTAAGATAAAGATCTTATTATAGGTTGTATCTAGAAGAGAAGTACAAGAGTTGAGTTGTAAGGTGGAGGATCGATGGATAAATACGCTTGTTTCGATCCCCGAAACGAGCTATATACCTCTAGATCAGGTGGTTGAGCACTGACCTGGTGAGCAGCAGGGTATCACCATGTGCACCGGCACATTATAAGTACAAGGCGTTTACAATAATAGATAATGTGAAGCGCAGCAAGCGTAAACTACAGTAACTTAATCTTAAGGCATAGATTAGATACTAAGTTAGATATTAATCTACGAACATTTACTGTGTATAGGTACTAATAATAGCTAAGGCAATTACTACACGCGATGTAGTATTTAAAAAAGAATTAATCCTTACTAAAGATAAAAAGAATGTTATAAATAACCTAATGCATAGCACCCTTAAAGAGATTAAGGCATAGATTAAGACTGTAGAACTTCCTTTAGAGATTACAAATAACTAAGAGAAGACACAATCTTTTCTTAAGGATAACTCCTTTAATAAAAGACTTATATATAAAGAATTACTTAATAAATATGATCAGCGCAGAAGAAAGGTTTAAGTAGATTATCCCTTACCCTTGCTAACGCCTCTATTAGTAGCCCTCCTAACTAATTTTATAATAGCAGAGAGCATTAGGCGTATAGATAATCCTCTTAATATTAAGTGTTAGAACGTCGCCTTTGCGCAGCTATTAACCCTAGGCATAATTACCTCTTAAGTACTAGCTGCAGCAAGTGTCCTAATCTACGCAGTGCTAATATAGGATTAAGTTCTATTAGTAAGACCCTCTAAAAACTAGATAGGCTTATAGGCTTTAGCGTTTATAGTAAGTGTAAGAGCAAGAGAAGTTTAACAATTAAACAATAAGAAATTTAATAGTACAGCAGTTAATTAATTGCTTAAGAGTTGAAGTTATAAGTAGATACTTTTTCCAAGTAGGCTTCTACTAGCGCTAAGTCTAAACTAACTAAAGGAGAATTATATATTCTACTAGTTGTTTCAAGAAGCTAAAGAGGATTACCTTGCGAGCTACAAGTAATTAAACTTATAGTTAGAATTCTTAATACAAGAAGCACGACTAACAGACACCTAGAAACTAGAATCTATTTATTTTTTAAGGTGTCAAAGGTGGTGGTTGTTGTTGTAGTCAAAATGGGGTTCTAAAAAAGTGAAAAGCAGCTACCCTCTACTAATCAATCGCGAAAGTCAAAAAAAATATTGTGTGTAGTCAACGAGATTCGAACGGTAGGTAGATGAGTTCCTAGGAGGAAAGCTCAGACTACTGAGCGATAATTAGGGTCAAAAAAATTTGCTAAGGTACTAAAAAACAACACTAGTTAAAACGTGTCTAACAGCGATTGCCAGCCTATAGCTAACAACAGGATTACAGTAGGATTGTAATAGAATTGCAACATAATACAATAGAGGAGGGAAAAACACGTACGTACTACAGCAGGAGCCTGGAATACTTTATAAAGCTAAAGCTGCTGCTGTTTACCTACTACTTCTTACCTTTTGAACAGCACTGCATACGAACAATTTGCATACAATATACTACAATAGCGTACAACCTCTGCGGCGAGCATCTCCTTATTTTAGGCTCTCTTCTAAGAAAAGCATCCTTTGCTACTATCTACTTCGCACTTAATTTAGTCTAACTCAAACTGCTTATGCAGATACCTAAATTTATTAAGTATCTTAAAACTTAACTACCTAGCTAGACTTCTAAGTTAATAAAAATCTTAAATAAGTCCCTTATCTATAATATCTCTATATACAAAAAGATCGTTAAGCTCTAATTTAGCTAGTTGTGCAAGGAATACAAAATCTCTGGAGTATTTACTAATACTAGCGCGGTACTTAAAATCTATTACTTTAGCATCCCTCTCTTCCTGTTTGTCGTGTAAGAGCTAAGTATAGAGACTAGAACTTAGCTTAAACAGCTATTGCAAGACGTTAAATTGGCGATAGAGAAAAAAAAGGCAGAAAATAAAAGGTAAGCTTTCTATTATTGCGTCTATAGGTTAGCAAGCAAGGCGATAATAGTGTTACTGCTTTACTTTATCTAGGAGCGCCTACTAGTAAAGCAACATAAATAGGCAAGATAGAGCCCGTTAAGTTAGAAGGCGATTTACGTTTTTGTCTTGCTTTTCTTTGTTTTTGTCTAAATATGCGACACACTAATTGCGTGCTAGCAATGCTGAACAAGGGGGCATGAGCCTGGATACCTGTTGTTAGCAATAAATCTTTTTTTTTACCAAAAAGGTGTCTACAAAATGTGTGGTCACATCAAAAGGTTGTCTCAAAAGGCCGAAGCCACTAGAATCTATATAAATATATAGTTATAAAATTAATAAAGATTATTAGTTTATTAAGTGTAAAGCGCGCTTAGTTGTACAAGGTAATTAACAGCGCAATGTTACTACTTAGGAGACCTACGCTGCTACGTTAGTAGGTTAATTCTTCTAAATAGCTCTTGTAATTTCTACCTAATTTAACCTTAAGCTTAAGAAGTATAATGTTACTAATGCCTTCACATATGCACTAATTAATCAAGTTATATATATAAGAGTGCCGCGTAGATATACAAAGAAAGAGATAATCTTTAAGCTTAATAAAGCTCTTTACAGCTTCTAGATATCCCTACTACTCTAGTAAAGAGACTTTACTACTTATCTCTAAAGATGTAGATTTACTGCTGTCTTATTTAAGCTATATGACATAATCTGTTAAGAGATCTTTGTATTCTTCTACATTAATAATATTATTACAATGTATAGTAAGGACTATTTATTAGATACGTAAGCAGCTATTAAGGATATAAAGAAAAAGTACTGTAAAACTAAAAGAGATAATTAACACTAGTTTTTAGGCATAGAGTTAATTAAAGATTAATTACAGCGCAAGATCTAGATCTCCTCATTAGCATATTTTAAGAAAATTAACGGACTAGTAAGTAACTACTTAATTAAGAATAATACCTTAATAATTAAGGCTAAACTACTGCCTTAAGAAGGCAACGCAACTTCTAGGGAAATTAACCTCTAATAACAAAATATTAGATCACTCTTATTTGCAGTAGTTAATATAAGACCTGATAAAGCTTTTACAGTATCACGCCTAGCTTAGTTCCTTACTAACCCTAGTCCTAATTATTAGCTAGTAGCTAATTGTGTACTCTTATACTTTAACTATACACAAACGCTCACACTACAATATAGTGGACATAATTACTTAATTATTATAAGTAACGCCTTTTTTGCTAACAATACAATTAATCGCAAAAGCTTACAAGAATATATAATTAAGCTATTTAGTAAACTAATTGCTTAGAGGGCAAATAAGCAAGATATAGTTACAACCTTAATAACTAAAGCTAAACTTCTTACACTTTTACAAGTTGTAAAATAAGCTATATTTATTTCGATACTGCTTACTAAGCTCTAAGTGTAGATAGTTAACTAAACAAATACTATATAGTGCAATAACTTATAAACAATCTAATTAATCTTAGAAGAGATTTCCTAGTTAACTACAAAGCTACGGCATGTTAATTTCTATAACTACTAGCTTAGGCAAGAAGTATAGAACAAGTTAATTAAAGTAAACTACGTAGAATTAAGTAAGATGCTTGCTAATAGACTTACTAAATTATTACTAGCTAATTAATAGCTAAGGTTCCTATAATAGATAGGACTGATTGATCTAGGCATACGACTAAGACTAGAAGCTAATCTAGTATTAATAATGACTTAGCTTAACACCTTAGACCTATAATTAACTACCTTACAAAAGAAACTAGTAAAGGAGGTCTTTAGCTTAATTTGCACGTTTAAGCTAAAAGGGTGTGTTAAATTTAGGGCATTAGCGCAGGTTAATCTTAAGGCTAGGAAGACTAGCGAAGGGTCCTGCAAGGGTTATTAGGGGGTGGCCCTAACAGTCGTTAGCGCCGCCAAGGCCTACACAGAATCTAGGTTATAAAAAGGGCACTTAGGATCTGCACAAACAAGACACAGAACACGACTAGATCAATCATCAATACAATCAACTTATTATCCCTTATATTATCATTATCTTATCAGTACTACTTAACCTATAATATCTAACACTATTATATAGGGTGGCAGTTTCAGCAGAATAATGCCAAGATCCATAAAACTCCAGAGGTTTTATCTTGGTTTTCTAGAAATAAGGTAGCTGTGATGGGCTAGGCCCAGGGTGGATCCTCAGTGGTACCTCGGTGGTACACCTCACATTACAGGTCGCGCGGCGGCGGCCTATAAGTATCAACTACGCAAGACAATCAGACGCTCTATTGTTTTGTGCCAGCCTTTTGGCTGAGTGGTCGGCGTGTGTAGTTGCATGCAAGGCCTGGTAGGCCCGCCCGCTACAGCAGCTCTTTTTGAGCATCCTCCTTATAGTCCGGATTTAAATCCTATTGAAAACGTTTGGGCTTTGTTAAATAATGCTTTAACTAAAAGGCCTACTTCCTCATTAGGCGTAGGTAATAACAAAAAAAGTATAGCAAAGTTTACAGAGGCTATATTTGAAGAGTAGGATCCGATACCTCAACAAGCGATAGATAACTGTATTTTATCTTTATCTAGGCGTTATCAAGACGTAAGAGAAGCTAAAGGCTGGTACACTAAGTATTAGTAATCAATATTAGCTTTTATAATGAAAAAAAAATAAAAAATAACGCTTTCCTTCATAACTTATTATGTCATAATTCAAAAATTACTAAACTAAAAGATATTAATAGTTAACACTATTTATTTAACATGAGAAACATGTAGCTATTTTGATACTGTCAATAAAATGATATCATTGATTATAATTGTCGTTTTTTGGGTACCCAGTCTCACTTCAATAAATCGCCAATAAGATGCCGACTAAGCTGCTTACTAAGTAGCCTTACCTCAAGAGGAAGTTATTGGCTTTGTAAACCACTAACTCTTTTCAAACTAGCTTATCTGGTTAACTGGTTATCAGCAATTGAAAACTATAACTTTGTTCATTCGTTTTTCTTTTTGTCACCCCTCTGTATTTTATATTGCAACCTATAGCACCTAGTACTAAAGAAGAATAAAGGCGTTTGTGAGATTAGCAATACGCAAAAGATAAATGCAGTTATAATATAGTATATAAATCTACTACTAATAGTAAATAAGTTTTTTAAAAGGTTTGCAGGATACAAGATTATCTTGCTTATAAACTTATTCTTAGGATAAAACTAAATTACGCTGTATTCTAAAAGCAGGGACATGGAACCTCACCAACGTCGACTTTTCGGGAGATTGATTAGAAACAACCGGATCTAAAGGATACAACCCTGAGGAATCGATTGCGATACTTTTCAAAGCTTGCAGCGAGGGCGCCAGCGCGCGAGAGAGGGTGAAAGAGTCGCCCGCCCCCTCCCTAGAGGAAAGAAAAAGTTTTCATTTTTCTTAAAAGCTTGGGCCACATGCTAAGGCGTCTTAAGCTAATTAAAATTGAGGAGCTTATTGAAGCTTAACTAATTTAAGAAATTACAGCAACTTAAAAAAACAAAAAAAAACAATTTGCTTTAAGAGATCTAGAAGGATTGAACAAAAGGCAAATAGAGATAGCAGAAAACAATATAACAACGCCTCGCTAAGAAAGGCAAAATACAGAAGAACCTTAAAGGCCTACACACATTTGAACAAGGAGCAATTTTTCTTCTTTTATTAGACTTATACCTTAATACCTTATTAGGAATAAAACACTAAAAGCTACCTTAGTAGAAGAGGCACTTGAGATTGCTAGGAACCTAGTAATTTAAGCAGCTAATTTAGCTGAAAACAACCCTACCTAGCAAACAAGTCTTTTGGACCTAGTAGAAGTCTTTAGAGACTATACAGAAAATAAAAGAGTAAATAAGAAGAATACAGCTATATTAGCAGACTAGATATCGAGCCTCTCTAACGTCTTAAGAGAGTTAAGGGAGAAAATCCGACGTATTAAGAAACCAACAACAAACACGCCTAATGCTACTGCAGCTACATTTGCCACTATTGCAGGTAACAACAAAGATTAACTATAGACAAATATCTAAAAGACATAAAAACTAAAGGTTACTAGCCTAAAAGATCGCCAGCTAGTTCTAGTTAGTGAGATCCTAGCTATATTTAATGCCTTTAAACTTAGAAATGCCTTCAACGACGTCTTTGTAACAAAAGGAGGCGTACAATTGCCTATAGTTGCCTTAATCGCATTATTCTCTAAGGGAAATAAAATAGTTACAACTACACCTGCCTTTAAGGCAAAATACTTCTTAGAGAATTAGGCTATATAGCAAGATATTACAACCTTTAAAGCTGCCTAGCTTTTCACGCCGTAGTTTAAGGTTGTTTTCCACAAGCTTTCTACAAACTACAGTCTAGAGGTTGTAAAAGAAGAAATTAAAACCTTTAACAAAGGCCTAAAAGTTATTAGCAATCCTTTTTAGCTTACGCATAAGGATAAAAGAGAAAACTAGAACTTTAGCTCAGCATACGTAGCCCTTGCTATAGAGGAGGAAGCCTAAAAAGCTATTAGAAGAAAACTCTATATCTTAGAGCAAAGCCTTAGAGTAGAGAAACTGCAAGTTGTTAATATTACAAAGCAATACACTAAATACTAAAAATTTAGCTACCTAGAGATTAAGTACTTAAAATTAGACTGCTAAATTTGCAGCAAAGCACACTACACTAGTTAACACAAGTACAAGTCTTGTGCTAGTAAAGAAAAACCCTATATCTACACTATATTTAAGTGTACTGACTACAGCAGACTCTATACAGCAAACAGCCAAGAATGTAAAATCCTATAGGCTAGGACAGCTAGGAATAATCAAACTAATTAGTATAATTAAAGTCCTACAAATAAAAATTATTAGAAGAAGCTCTACTATGAAAAGCGCTATTAATCTAGCTATAACAGTAAACGCTAAGATTATTGCAATACAAGAGCCTTAATTGATTAGAAAACCTTATAAAGATACTAGGTCAATTGCTTATCTAGACTTTACGCAAATACTACTAAATTATTAAGGCCTATAACCTCAAACTCTATTCTATATTTAAAAGGATTTAGTAGTAGAAGTTAATCCTTATATTAGCAACGACAACGACTTTCAAGCTATTTTAATACAACTTAACACAAGAAAGATCTACGTCTATAACATTTACAACAAAAAGAGCCTAAGACAAGGGCTAAACACAACAACAATCTAAAGACGCCTCCTAAGAGAGCTAATTAAATTAGATTTCATTATCTTAGGGGATTTCAATTGCTACTACCCTAAATAGAGCCTATAAGAATGCAACACAAATTAACAAGTAAAGGATTTAGTAGAGTAAGTTCATAACTATAACCTATCTCTATTAAATACTATAGGAGTTAGCACTTTCTTTAGAGCTTATATGCAAAAAGAGAGCGTACTTAACCTTACTTTTTTAATAAGTAATATAGCTTCTATAATTACAGACTAGCAGGTTATCTCTAAAGTTAGATTAGACTATCACGCTATCCTGTTTAGTATTATTAACTAAGGGCAGCTACCTAGCTAGCCAAAAGAATACAACACAAAAAAAACAAATGAGAATCTTTTCAATACTGCCTTACAGGAGGAGATAGCCTAAGTAAAGCTAGAGAATTAATTACTATCCTTACCACACGCCTTAAACTACCTCTTAAGACAATTACTTCTAGGCCTTAATAATCCCTTAGAGGAGAGGCTAGATAAAATAGCAGAGGATCTTACAACAACAATTTAACAAGCGCTTAAGAGATCTACCCCCCTTACAAACTAAAAACTAAAATTAAAGCCTTAGTAGACTAGCGATCTAGATCTCTGTAAGGCTATTCTAAGCAGGACTTCTTAAGATTACAGACGAGCAGCAAGGAGAGGAGACAATACGCTATACCTATAGAAAAGGGATTACCTGCTAGCTAAAAACAAGTACGTTAGAGCTATTAAGAAAGCTAAACTTAACTATTAAGGGTAATTCCTCTAAAACAAATTGCCTAAAAAGATATTTAAAGTAATAGCTTCTACAAAAAACAACCTCTCTACTAAAATCTCTACGATTAGGGGTAAAGAATCCTTTAGAGAGAAGTGCTAAACCTTGAAAGAGAAGCTATTTCTGCCCCCTTCTTTTACTCCTCCTTAATTACTTAACAATTACTAAGGAAACCTCAAATAGGAGTAGCTAATTCTATCTATAGAGGAGCTCTACACTGCCTATTAGAAAATAAAAGCTACCTTACTAGGACTAAATAAAATCAGCCAAGAAGTTATCTTAAAAGCATACAATTACTAACTAGGTATCTTCTTTAAGGTGTACTTAGCCTTGCTTAACCTACAATACTAACTAAGATGCTAGCAAAAAGCAAGAGAAGTTATCCTTAAAAAGCCTAATAAACTAAACTACTTAATCCTAAAAGCATATAAAGTTATGTCTCTCTTAGACTGCCTTAAGAAGGCACTATAAAGGCTTTATTTAAAAAGATTAGGTATCCTAGCAGAAACAACCAACCTACTCTACTTCTCCTAAATAGGAGGTAGATTAAAGAAATTAGCTATTAACGCAGGACTCCTTTTCTATAACAATATATAACAACAGAGAAAGAAAAACAGAGTTAATTTAATAGCCTTTTTAGACATTAAAGGCGCTTTTAACTATTTATTTAAGAACAAGCTTTTAGAAAATATAAGCAACTAGCAGCTACCTATATACGTTCTATTATAGACAAACTTGTTTCTTACAGAAAGGCTTTTAAAGTTATCTTTTAATAGACAAACAGAGAACCTACAGAAGGTCAATACTAGTACAACTTAAGGGAGCCTAGCCTCTTCTATTCTTTTTCTAATTTACACGAAACTGCTATTTTAATTAATTATAGCAAACGACAATATATACTCCTTTTCCTATATAGACAACCTTTAAATCTTAATATTAGTAACATCTATTAGGAAAAACATTAAACTGCTTAAAAAGGAGTTAGCAAACCTCTTTAACTAAGCAAAAAAGTTAGCTATTAAGTTTAATAGCTTAAAAACAGAATTAGCAAACTGGACAAGATTAAGAAAAAATACAAATAGAGTCCTTACGCTACCTACTTAAGAGACCTTTCAGCTAAAAGGACTAGTTAGGTAACTAGGTATCTTCTTTAACAATACTCTTAAGTTTAGAGACTACGGCTATATAACGATATAACAAGCAAACTAGGCCTTTTTCCGCCTAAGAGGGCTAGCTAATATTAATAAAGGCCTCTTACTAAAGGCAATGAGGCAGTTATACCTAGCGTGCATTACTAGCGTAGCTAATTACAGATGCTAGCTATTTTAGAAAGGCTAATAACACGTTCTTAACAGTAGGCAAAAACTTTAAAACTAGGCCTATAGAAAGATTCTAGGGACTTTTAGATCTTCCCCTGCAATGCCTAGTAAGGTAGAAGCTGCTTTATTTCAACCTAAAGTTAGGCTAGACAACAGTATAAGGAGATATACCTTTAGATCTACTTTATTAGATCTAAGCTACCTGCTAAATGCGGCTTTTAACAATAACAGAGGAGAGCAACTTAATTAAATACAACTATCTATTACCTTAGCCCTCTTAGACAATATAGAGGAAATACAACACTACGCTTTTACGCTATAGAACGCTAGGACTCCTTTTAAAGTCTACATATCTAACAAGCTAAAAGAGATTAAAGTAGAAAGCTATAGAAAACTATTAGCAGACAACAACCTTCTATTAATATACTTAGATGCCTTAGCTATAAGGGATAGCAAAAGAATAGGCGTAGGCGTTGTCTTCTACAAAGAAGCTACTCTTATTAAAGAACTACAAGCAAATATAGAAAATAACTAGCTAGTTTATAACAGTAAACTCAAAGGTATTATCTTAGGGCTAGAGATAGCAATTAGCTTATAAAATATCTGCTAAGACGTCAATATCTATGCAGAAAATTAAGCCGCTTTACTTTAATTAAAAAACACCTTAAACATCCCTGGCTAAGAGTAGCAAATTATCTACCTCAACACACAACACCAACGTCGACTTTTCTGGAGATTAATCAGAAACAACCGGATCTAAAGGAAACAACCCCGAGGAATCAATTGCGACACTTTTTAAGACCTACAGCAAGGGCGCTGTTGCGCTATAGAGGGTAGTAAAGCCACTTGCCCTTCCCTTTTAGAGGAAAATTCTCGTTTTCTCATAAAAAAAGCTTAGACTACATGCTAAGGCATCTAGAGCTAATTAAGATTAAAGAGCTTATTAAAGCTTAATTTAACTAAGAAATTACAACTACTTAAATAAACAAAAAACAAATTGCTTCTAAAAACTTAGGAAAAATAAACAAAAAACAAATAAAAATAAATAAAAATAATGAAGACAGTAGCTAAGGTACAGCACCTTGCCTAGAAAGGCAAACCCTAAAAGAACCTTAAAAGCCTACCTATATTTAAACTAAGAGTAACTTTTCTCCTTTTTTAGTTCTATCCCTTAATACCTAATTAGAAATGAAACACTAAAAGCTACTTTAGTAGAAGAAGCACTTAAAATTGCTAGAAATTTTGTAATCTAAGCAGCTAATTTAGCTAAAAACAATTCTACCTAGCAAACAAGTCTCCTAGACTTAGTAGAAGTCTTTAGAGACTATACAGAAAATAGTAGAGTAAACAAGAAGAATACTGCTATCTTAGCAGACTAGATATTAAGCCTCTTAAACGTCTTAAGAAAGTTAATAGAGAAAATTAAACGTATTAAGAAACTAACAACAAACACGCCTATCTAGCCTATCTAAAACACGCCTTACACTACTGCAGCTACTTTTGCTACTAAAGCAGGCAACAACAACAATTAACTATAGACTAATATCTAAAATACAAAAAAACTAAAGGCTACTAGCCTAAAAGAGCGCTAGCTAGTTTTAGTTAGCGAGACTCTTACTGCATTTAATGCCTTTAAGCTCAGAAATGCCTTCAACAACGCCTTTGCAACAAAAGGAGGTGTACAATTGCCTGTAGTTGCCTTAATTATAATATCCTCTAAGGGAAACAAAAAAGTCACAACTATACTAGCTTTTAAAGCAACCTCCTAGAGAATTAGGCTATATAGCAAGATATTACAACCTTTAAGGCTGCCTAACTTATTACGCCTTAGTTTAAGGTTGTTATCCACAAGCTTTCTACAAACTACAGCCTAGAGGTAGTAAAAGAAGAAATTAAAACATTTGATAAAGGCTAAAAAGTTATTAGCAATCCTTTTTAGCTTATACCTAAGGATAAAAGAGAAAACTAAAATTTTAGTTTAGCATGTGTAGCCTTTGCAATAAAGGAAGAAGCCTAAAGGGCTATTAGAGGAAAGCTCTATATTTTAGGAGAAAGCCTTTAAGCAGAAAAGCTTAGAGTTATAAGAAAAATAACTTTAGAATAACAATGCGAAAGGTGCTAAAGCTTTAGTTACAACAAGGCTAAGTGCCTTAAAATAGCCTGCTAGCTTTGTAGTAAGCCTTACTACACAAGCCAACACAAGTGTAAGACTTGTTATACTAAAGGAGAGTCTTGTGTCTACACTATATATAAGTGTGTAAACTGCAACTAACCTTACGCAGCAAACAACCCTATCTGCGACTTTATCTTAGCAAGAGCTAGGCCTTAGCTTACACTAGGTGCTCTCTCCTTTTTATTATTTACTTTTCCTTTCGTCTCCGCAAGCCCTCTTACTACCTATACACTAGGCCACGAGCCTTACATTCATTTAGATGGCCCCCTCTTTGTAATTAAATAAATCTCAGATAAAAACTACGTAGATACTTCTAGGTCCTAAACCTACACGTCTTATATAGCCCTCTAGGCTGAGAAAGGACGTTAAACTACATAAAAAAAATACAGGAAGTCTACTAAAAGCCAGATAATATTATTAATAAACTACAGCAAAGTATTAAGCTCGCACAAGCTACAAAAAGAGGAAGTAAAAAGGAACAAAAAAAACAGGCAAAGAAGAAAAGGCAATAATTACTTTAGCTTAAATTAGATAATTGGGTATAGTTAAAACTAGGCAACTACTACAAAACAAAGAGGCCTAGCAGAAAACTAGACTAGAAGTACCTTAAGTATATAGTACTTAAGGTTATTAGACTAAACGCAGTTAAATTAAATACTCCTAGCTAGATTTACCTAGTATTTAGTGTTTATAACCTTAGACTAGTGTCCTTAAACCTCCTACCTAGCTAGCTAATAGACAACAATAAACCTCTACTAATTAAGGCAGAGGATAGAGAGGAATAATTAGTAGAGACCCTATGAGAAGAACAAGGAACAGGAAGGAAAAAGCAGTACTTAGTTAAATAGCTGGGATATCTAGATCTAACCTAGGAACTAGCTATTAACTTAGAGAATACAGAAGCCTTAGAAGAGTAGAACTCTAGGTAATAAGACTACTACACCTACTCTATTTTTCTAGAGAAAGGGGGTATTGTAAAGGGCTAAAGCCTTAATGTTCCTTAGTACTCAGCCTGCAGCCTTTGTTAGCCTTTCTTACCTTAGCACTAGTAGCCTTACTATTTGTGTTAGCTCCTAAGCTAAACTAGTAGCTTCTGCTAGTAACTACACTACTGGCTGCACTAGTTACGCTAGCTGTCAGCTAACCCGGCAACCTCTGTTAGCTTCTAACTAACCCGGCAACCTCTGTTAGTTTCTAACTATTTAGGTTAGATATAAAAACCTCTACGTAGTCTCCATAGCTCTTTATCTAATTTATTACTGTTTACCTTGCATCTTTAGTCAACCCAACGCACTCTTACACTACCTTAAGAGAGCAAAACACTTTATACTCAAAAGCTATAAAATATAAAAAGCGTGCACGCGTAGATAAAAAATAATATTCTTTTAAGTATAAATTTAAAAAAATGAGTAGGTTGGCGCTTTTATAGCTATTAAAAATAAGTATCTAGTAATTACCTACTATATAAGCTTTTGTATGCGAAATGAAATACTATAGCTAGGCAATTATAAGTTCATTTACTATCTTACTATTAATACTAATACTTATTCTCTTATTCTAAATGTTATAGTACTAGGCTTAGTTATAGTGCTTTACTTGAAATTTGAAAAGAGCAAAGTAACTTAGCTTTTAGCATTATTTATAGCAATCTATATTTCTTCCTTATAATTACTATACTAATCTTTTAAAAGTTTAAGGCGATTTTTAATCGCTATTGTGCCGGTGCACAGGGTGATACCCTACTGCTTACTAGATTAGTGCTCAACTATCTAATCTAGAGGTATATAACCTGCTCTGTGGATCGAGCTATAGAGCTACTATCTATCCTTCACCACTCTTCTTGTACTGTGCCGGTGCACAGGGTGATACCCTGCTGCTCACTAGGTCAGTGCGCAACCACCTGATCTGGAGGTATATAGCTCGTTTCGGGGATCGAAACGAGCGAGGAACATCATCCTCTACTCTACAACTCAACTCTTGTACTGCTCTTTAATATATAACCTATAATAAGATCTTTATCTTACCACCCTCGTTCTCGCATAACCTAACCACTAGTAGTCTCTTGGCCTTTTTTTATTATTGTAGTTTAACGTCCTTTCTCAGCCTAAAGAGCTATATAAGACGTGCAGGCCGAGGCCTGCAGGTATCTATGTGGTTTTTTCTATCTTTTAAGTAATTTACAAGGAGTGGTTTATCTAAATAAAGGTGAGGCTCTTAGCCTATTGGGTAGAGGTAGAGAAAGGGGAGGAGAAGGGGGAGAGAGGAGGGGTGCTTAGAGCTTGATCGCCTGTGTATGCGATTACATCTAGTTGTCGGAGTTTCCTTTGTACTAGGCCTGTGTACCAACCCTAGTTTCTTAAATAAAGGCTATTATAGCCTTAATACCTGCTTCTGTTTAGAAAAGATATTGTAGAGAGATTAGTTCTGTACAGGAGTTTTAAAGTATAGCTCTGCTCTCCTTATATAGTTAGCACCTAAAAATTATATAAGCAGTGTTTTGAGTAGCTCTAAAATTACATAAGCAAGTTTTAGATTCTACTTTGCCTCTTTTTAATAGATAGCTCTTTAGGTAGCTATAACCTAGTTTTAACTAAAAAAAGAGCTAGATATATCTCTCCTAGTAGAAGGGATAGGTATTTGTTTCCTTATTTTCTACTCAAAGGTTGCTAAATAAGTGCTTAGGTTCTTAGTAGTAGCTTTTTTCCTGTAGTTCTTAAAGAGGTTTAACTAATTAACATTAGCTTGTTGTTTAATTTCTAAGCTAACAACTGCTAGGCTTGTTTTATTTGTTAAAAGGTTTAATTTTGTAGCCTTTTTTACAAGGAGGTCTGCTTAATCGTTTCCTAGTATATTTTGGTGTCTTAGAACCTAATGTAGTAAAGAGGTAATGCCTTTTTCTTCTAGTTAAGTTGCTGCTTTATTATACCTAATTTGCTACTTTTAGCTAGGGTTGTTTAAGGTGTTTTTTTATTAAAATAAAGCTGCCTAATTGTCTGCGTAAATATTGACGTTTTAGCAGTTGTTTAATAGGCTAACTGCTTTCTCTAGCCCTAAGGTAATACCTTTAAGTTTACTGTTGTAAACTAGCTAGTTATTTCCTATATTTGCTTGTAGTTCCTTAATAAAAGTAGCTCTATTGTAGAAGGCAACGCCTACGTCTATTCCTTTGCTATCCCTTGTAGCTAAGGCATCTAAGTATATTAATAGAAGGTTGTTGTCCACTAAAAGTTTCCTATAGCTTTCTGCTTTAATTCCTTTTAGCTTGTTTAATATAAGGACCTTGTAAGGAGTCCTAGCGTTCTATAGCGTAAAGGCGTAGTGTTGTATTTTCTCTATACTGTCTAAGAGGGCTAAGGTAATAGATAGTTGTATTTAATTGTGTTGCTCTCCTCTGTTGTTATTAATAGCCGCATTTAGCAGGTAGCTTAGATCTAATAAAGTAGATCTAAAGGTATATCTTCTTATACTGTTGTCTAGCCTAATTCTAGGTGGAAATAGAGCAGCTTCTACCTTACTAGGCATTGCAGGGGATAATCTAAAGGTCCCTAAGATCTTTCTATAGGCCTAGTTTTAAAGTTTTTGCCTGCTTTCAAGGACGTGTTGTTGGCCTTTCTAAGATAGCTGGCATCTGTAATCAGCTACGCTAGTAATGCACGCTAGGTATAACTGCCTTATTGCCTTTAGTAAGAGGCCTTTATTGATGTTAGCTAGCCTGCTTAGGCAGAAAAAGGCCTAGTTTGCTTGTTGTACCCTTATATAGCAGTAGTCTCTAAAATTTAGGGTGTTGTCAAAAAAAATACCTAGCCACCTAACTATTTCTTTTAGCTAAAAAGTCTCTTAAGTAGGTAGCGTAAAGACTCTATTTGTATCTTTTCTTAATCTTGTCTAGTTTGCTAATTCTGTTTTTAAGCTATTAAACTTAATAGCTAACTCCTTTGCTTAGTTAAAGAGGTTTGCTAACTCCTTTTCAAGCAGTTTAATGTTATTCCTATTAAATATTATTAATATTAAGATTTAGAGGTCATCTATATAAGATAAGGAGTATATGTTGTCGTTTGCTGTAATTAATTGAAAAAGCGGTTTCGTGTAAATTAGAAATAGGATAGGTAAGGCTAGGCTCCCTTGAGGTGTACCAGTATTAACCTTCTATAGGTTCTCTGTTTGCCTATTAAAAGATAACTCTAACAGCCTTTCTGTAAGGAACAAGTTTGTCCATAATAGGAGGCATATAGGTAGCTGCTAGTTGCTTATAATTTCTAGAAGCTTGTTCTTAGATAAATAGTTAAAAGCGCCTCTAATGTCTAAAAAGGCTGTTAAAGTAACTCTGTTTTTCTTTCTCTGTTGTTGTATATTGTTATAGAAAAGGAGTCCTACGTCAAAAGCTGATTTCTTTAATCTGCCTCCTATTTAGGAGGAGTAGAGTAGGTTAGTTGTTTCCGCTAGGACACCTAATCTTTTTAAATAGAGCCTTTCTAGTGCCTTCCTAAGGCAGCATAAGAGGGAGATAACTCTATATGCTTTTGGGATTGAGTAGTCTAGTTTATTAGGCTTTCTAAGGATAACCCCTCTTGCTTTTCGCTAGCATCTTAGTTAGTATCCTAGGTTAAACAAAGCTGAGTACACCTTAAAGAAGATACCTAGTTAGTAATTGTATGCTTTTAATATAACTTCTTAGATAATTCTATCTAGTCCTAGTAAGGTAGCTTTTATTTTCTAACAGGCGGTGTAGAGCTCCTCTATAGATAGAATTAGCCACTCCTATTTGAGGTTTCCTTAGTAATTATTAAGCAATTAAGGAGGAGTAGAAGGAGGCGGCAGAAATAGCTCCTCTCTAAAGGTTTATCACTTCTCTCTAAAGGATTCTTTGCCCCTAATAGCAGGAATTCTAGTAGAGAGGTTGTTTTTTGTATAAGCTATTGCTTTAAATATCTCCTTAGGCAATTTGTTTTAGAGAAATTGCTCCTAATAGTTAAGTTTAGCTTTCTTGATAGCTCTAAGGTACTTGTTTTTAGCTAGCAGGTAATCCCTTTTCTATAGGTATAGTGTGTTATCTCCTCTCCTTGCTGCTCGCCTGTAATCTTAAGAGGTCCTGCTTAGGATAGCCTTACAGAGATCTAGATCGCTAGTCTACTAAGGCTTTAATTTTAGTTTTTAGTTTGTAAGGGGGGTAGATCTCTTAAGCGCTTGTTAAATTGTTGTTGTAAGATCCTCTGCTATTTTATCTAGCCTCTCCTCTAAGGGATTATTAAGGCCTAGAAGTAATTGTCTTAAGAGGTAGTTTAAGGCGTGTGGTAAGGATAGTAATTAATTCTCTAGCTTTACTTAGGCTATCTCCTCCTGTAAGGCAGTATTGAAAAGATTCTCATTTGTTTTTTTTTGTGTTGTATTCTTTTGGCTAGCTAGGTAGCTGCCCTTAGTTAATAATACTAAACAGGATAGCGTGATAGTCTAATCTAACTTTAGAGATAACCTGCTAGTTTGTAATTGTAGAAACTATATTGCCTGTTAAAAAAGTAAGGTTAAGTACGCTCTCTTTTTGCATATTAGCTCTAAAGAAAGTGCCAACTTCTATAGTATTTAATAGAGATAGGTTTTAGGTATTAACCTACTCTACTAAATCCTCTGCTTGTTAATTCGTGTTGCATTCTTGTAGGCTTTATCTAGGGTAGTGGCAGTTAAAATCCCCTTAGATAATTAAATGTAATTTAATTAGCTCTTCTAGTAGGCGTCTTTGGATTATTGTTGTATTTGGCCCTTATCTTAGGCTCTTTTTGTTGTAAATGTTATAGACGTAGATCTTTCTTGTGTTAAGTTGTATTAAAATAGCTTGAAAGTCGTTGTCGTTGCTAATATAAGGATTAACTTCCACTTCTAAATCCTTTTAAATATAGAATAGAGTTCTAGGTTGTAGGCCTTGATAATTTAGTAGTATTTGCATAAAGTCTAGATAAGAAATTGACTTAGTATCTTTGTAAGGTTCTCTTATTAACTAAGGCTCTTCTATTACAATAATTGTAGCGTTTGCTGTAATAGCGAAGTTAATCGCGCTTTCTGTAGTAGGGCTACTTCTATTAATATTTATTTGTAGGACTTTAATTATACTAATTAGTTTAATTGTTCCTAGCTGTCCTCGCCTGTAGGATATTACACTCTTAGCTGTTTGCTGCATAGGGTCTGCTGCAATTAGTACACTTAAAGATAATGTAGATGCAAGGTTTTTCTTTACTAGCACAAGACTTGCACTTGTGTTAGCTAGTGTAGTATACTTCGCTGCAAATTTAGCAGGCTAATTTTAAGCACCTAGCCTTAAGGTAGCTAAATCCTTAGCATTTAGTGCATTACTTTAAGATATTATCAACTTGCAGTTTCTCTGCTCTAAGGCTTTGCCCTAAGATATATAGTTTGCCTCTAATAGCTTTTTAAGCTTCCTCCTCTGTAGCAAATGCTACGCATGCTAAGCCAAAGTTCTAGTGTTCTCTTTTATCCTCTAGCGTAAGCCATAAAGGATTGCCTATAACCTTTAGGCCTTTGTTAAAAGTTTCAATTTCTTCCTTTACAACCTCTAGACTATAGTTTGTAGGTAGTTTGTAGATAACAACCTTAAACTACGGCGTAATAAGTTGGGCAGCTTTAAAGGTTGTAATATCCTACTATATAGCCTAATTCTTTAAGAGGTATTTTGCTTTAAAGGCTAGTGTAGTTGTAATAATTTTGTTGCCTTTAGAGGATAGTGTAATTAAGGCAACTACAGGTAATTGTATGCCTCCTTTTATTATAAAAGCGTTGTTAAAATTATTTCTAAGTTTAAAGGCATTAAATGCAGCTAGAGTCTTGCTAACTGGAACTAGCTAGCGATCTTTTAGGCTAGTAACTTTTAGTTTTTGAGTTTTTTGGATATTTGTCTACGGTTAATCTTTGTTGTTACCTGCTATAGTAGCGAAGGTTGCTGTAGTAGCAATAGGCGTGTTCTAGATAGGTGTATTCTGGATAGAGGTGTTCTAGATAGGCGTGATTGTTGTTAGTTTCTTCATACGTCTAATTTTCTCTCTTAACTCTCTTAAGACGTTTGAGAGACTTAATATTTAGTCTGCTAAGATAGCAGTATTCTTCTTGTTTATTTTACTATTTTCTGTATAGTCTCTAAAGACTTCTACTAAGTCTAGGAGACTTATTTACCAGGTAGGATTATTTTTAGCTAGATTAGCTGCTTAGATTACTAGGTTCCTAGCTATCTTAAGAGCCTCTTCCACTAAGGTGGCTTTTAGTGTTTTATTTCCAATAGGATATTAAGGAATAGGTCTAATAAAAGGAGAAAAGTTACTCCTTGTTTAAATATGAGTCGGCCTTTGAGGCTCTTCTGTATTTTGCCTTTCCTAGTGCGGCGTTGTTATGTTGTCTTCCTCTATCTCTATTTGCCTTTTGTTTACTCCTCCTAGATCTTTAGAAGCAGATTGTTTTTTGTAATTTTAAGTTAATGCAATTTCTTGGTTTAGTTGAGCGTTGATAAGCTCCTTAATCTCAATTGGCTCAAGATGCCTCGGCATGTGGCCTAAGCTTTTGAGGAAAATGAGAATTTTTTCTCTCCTCCAAAGAGGTGGTAGGCGACTCTTTCACCCTCTCTCCCGCGCTAGCGCCCTCGCTGCAGGCTTTGAAAATTGTCGCAATCGATTCCTTAGGGTTGTTTCCTTTAGATCCGGTTGTTTCTGATCAATCTCTAGAAAAGTCGACGTTGGTGTTGTTATAGGGTGTTTGCTAATACTAGCAAAGTACTTAAAAGATCGAACACCAACTTTTCGAGGCGAGAAAAAGGTCTGGCTTTGCCTTTTTTTCGCCTCAACTATCTTAAACGCCTTCCTAAAATTAGTTTCCAACACCTGTTTTCTTGGTGCAGGTGTTGTAGCGCGCGCGCTGGCCCTTCGCAGAAAAACAGAGTGGTTAACTGTTGAAAACTCTGCAAGTGGTCTGTGCGTAAGCTGATTTTGGAGTTCGATCGAAGGCTATATTGACTCCTACTCGACAGAGCAACGGCTCTCTACTTAGATTAATAGATTTATTGGCGTAGTGAACTAGTAAATCTATTTATCTAGCTATCTATTATTTGAAATCTATCCTAACTCGATATACCGACCTCCTATATCGACACACACATTAGAATGGATAGCTAGTGCTCCTAGCTATTTACTTACACCGAAATCCCTCCATACCAACTCGATATACCGACCCATTATACCGACCTACACATTAGAATGGATAGCTAGTGCTCCTAGCTATCTACCCACACCGAAATCCTTATACCAACTCAATATACCGACCTAATATATCGACCCTATACCGAACTGCTTAGCGTACCCATATAAGCAATACAAGAGGGCAGCTAGCATAGCCTACAACAACAACATAGAAGAAGTAAAGGAGATAACTAGACTAGCATACTAGCTCTATATACTTTCTACAAAAAACAAATGACTGAGAGAGATACTCGTTAAAACTACTCTAGGCTTTAAGCCTAACAAAGGACTGAGAAAGCTACTCATTAAAACTACCCTAGGCTACGAGCCTCACCTTTATTTAGATAAACCCCTCCTTGTAAATAAAACATATATTAGAAAACACTACGTCGATACCTGTAGGTCCTAAGCCTGCACGTCTTATTTATTTTTAAGGTATCAAAGGTGGTGGTTGTTGTTGTAGTCAAAATGGGTTTTCTAAAAAAGTAAAAAGCAGCTGCCCTCTACTAATCAGTCGCAAAAGTTAAAAAAAGATTGTGTGTAGTCAACGAAATTTAAAACAGTAAGTAGATAAGGTCTACGCGCTAAGCGCTTAGAGCAGAAAAGCTTAGACTACTAAGCAAAATCAGTGTTAAAAAATTTGCTAAAGGTACTAAAAAACAACACTAATTAAAACATGTTCAACAGCAATTGCTAGCCTATAGCTAGCAACAAGATTGCGATAAGGGTAGAGGAGGTAGAGGTAGAGGAGGGTAAGGACACGTACATTACTGCAGCAGGAGCCTACAATACTTTATAAAAGCTTCTTACTTACTACTTCTTACCTTTAGGATTTCCTACACTACACAGTACTGTATACAATTAATATAATGCTTAGACTATTCTTCTCTTTGTTTAATAGGAAGACTAATAGCTTACATTAAGAGAAGTTAGACCTTACTAGGTTACTATATAAAAAGCTATAGTAGTAGATCACGAAGCCCGCATTCACCTTTGTTAAGCAGCCTTCTTAGTTAGTTAAAGAGGAGCTGCTAGTTGTAGCTCTTATAGTAATTAGGTAGACGTAGAGGTTAAATTGTATTATTTATTAACACCTTATTAATGCGTCTAGTATTATAAATATTAAGGTTACAATAGAGGTTGTAAGAAGCTTATTTAGTAGCAAGTCTAGAAAATACGTTGCGTATGTTAATAGTCTAAGTGCAGTAATAGTATGTTATTTTACTAATCTCCTCTTATGTAAATATAACTTTAGTAGAGAGATCTTGCAGTAGCTCTATAAGGAGCAAGAGCGTATTAAAATCGCTATTAAGTAGCTAAAATCAACTAACAAGTAGGAGGATTTTGTGAGTTGCCTCTAGAGATAGGAGAACTATGTTTAGATAGTAACGCTGTTGTCGTATATTCACATCTAAGTATAGACGCCAGAAGCGCCGCGACTGCAACACTGCTAGGATAGCGACAGAGACGGCAGAAGTTGCGGTTAGCAGTAAATAGTTATTAGTAAATAGTTATTAGTTAAGAGAGTTAGTTGGAGGGATATTGCGCATTTTCGTTTCTGTCTAAACATGCAACATACTAATTGCGTGCTAGCAATGCCGAACAAGGGGGCATAAGCCCTAATACCTATTGTTAGCAATAAAACTTTTTTTTTACAAAAAAGGTGTCTACAAAATGTGTGGTTACATTAAAAGGTTGTCTTAAAAGACCGAAGCCACTACACGTCTTATATAGCCTTTTAGGCTGAGAAAGGACGTTAAACTACAATAGAAAAAAAAAAAAATTTTAGCAAGCCTAGATAGCTTAGCGAGAAATAAATAAGATAGGCCCAATTTCTAGGGAAGTTTCCTAATATAGAAATTTCCTATAGGGCTAGAGTTAATGTCTCTAGGGCTAATGCCTTATCTAGGAGACAAACAGATATGCTAGCAAACAACTAGGATACAAGGATTTCTAGGAGGTTTCTACGAGTATTTAAACCTACAACTGCAGCTACTAACAAAGAACTAGAGGAAGAAGAAGTGCTTAGAACCTTTAACTACAACAGCTATCTAGTAGTAGTACAAGAGCAGTTAGATCTAGAGAATCTATAGGATAAAGCTAAAAAAGAGGACAAAACCTACTTAATAGCTTAGAAAGCTGTAAAGGATAGTAAACAATAATTTCCTACTGCTTTAGACATTAAACTTTCTATTTCTAGATACCAACTAGATAATTCTAGAAACCTTCTATACAAAGATTGAAAATAGTTACCTAATAATGAACCTCTAATAACTAGAATTATCTACGAAATTCACAGTTCTAGAGCTTTAGGCTATTTAGGAAGGAATATTACCTATTAAGCTATTACAAGAGAATACTTTTAGCCCTCTATTAGCAAAAGTATTAGAAGGTACATAAAGAACTGCTTAGTGTATAGAAGAACAAAACTCTAGAGAGACAGCTTACAGGGTTTATTAAAACCCTTGCCTATACTTTAGAAAATATAGAAAGAAATTTCTATAGATTTTATTACAAGGTTACTAGAAAGCGAAGGCTGTACAAACCTTATAGTAGTTATAGATAGGCTTAGCAAGGACGTTGTCCTAATAAGCTTTAAAGATATTACTACAGAAAGTGTTACTAAAGCTTTTATTAACTCTGTTATAGCTTACTATTAGTTACAAAATCATAGTATTTTAAATAGAGGTATATAGTTTGTTAACTTTTTTTAGATTAAGCTTTGCGAGTTATTAGAAATTAAGCAACACTTATCTTCTAGATACTATCCTAAAACTAACAGGTCTATAGAAAGAATAAACTCTATAGTACAGGCTTATTTGCAAGCCTTCTATTATTAGGATTAAACAAATTAGAAAAGCAACTTAGAGATAACTAAGATTGTAGTTATAGCAAGGCAAGCTTAGTCTACTAAGATGTCTCCTTTTTTTCTACAACACGGCTATAAGGTAGATCCTCTATAAATTGCAACTAAGCACAGCCCTTAACAATAACTTCTAAAGAGAATATAAGAAGACTATTAAAAAGGCAGAAACTATTATTAATAGACTACAGCAATGTATTAAGCTTGCACAGGCTGTGATAGGAGAAAGTTAATAAGATTAAGAAAAGTAGGCAAATAAGAAAAGGCACTAATCACCTTAGCTTAAAATAAGCAATGAAGTATAGTTAAAACTAGGCGACTACTACAAAACAAAAAGGCCTAGCAAAAAACTTAACTTAAAAAATCTTAAGTATACAGTACTTGATGTTATTAGACTAAACGCAGTTAAATTAAATACTTCTAGCTAGATTTACCTAGTATTTAATGTTAATAACCTTAGACTAGCGTCCTTAGACCCTCTACTAAGCTAGCCAATTAACAACAATGAACCTCTACTAATTGAGACAGAGGATAGAGAAGAATACCTAGTAGAGACCCTATTAGAGGAAAGAGGAAAAGGAAGAAAAAAGCAGTACTTAGTTAAATAGTTAGGATATCTAGATCTAACCTAGGAACTAGCTATTAATCTAGAGGATATAGAAGCCCTAGAAGAGTAGAACTCTAGGTAACAAGATTACTACTCCTAATATTTAGGAGGGGGGTATTGTAAAGGGCTAAAGCCTTGATGTCCTCGGCCTGTGGCCTTCTTTGACTTTTCTTACCTCAGCACTAGCACCTCAGCACTAGCTACTGACTATCGGCCGCACTAGTTACGCTAACTGTCAGCTGACCCGGCGACCTCTGATAACCTCAGTTAGTCCTAACCTTAGTTAGTCCTAACTCTCCGGGTTGGATATAAAAAACTCACGTAGTCTCTCTATAGTTCTATATATAATTCTTTTACCTTCTCCGTTACCTTGCATCTTTGGTTAACCCAACGCACCCTTACACCTAGTAATCCAAGCAGCTAATTTAGCTGAAAACAACCCTACCCAGCAAACAAGCCTTTTAGACCTAGTAGAAGTCTTTAGAGACTATATAGAAAATAAATAAGTAAATAAGAAGAATATAGCTATTTTAGCTAATCAGATATCAAGCCTCTCAAACGTCTCAAGGGAGTTAAGGGAGAAAATTAGACGCATTGAGAAACCTACAAACACGCTTATCCAGAATACACCTATCTAGAACACGCCTATCTAGAACACGCCTATCTAAAACACGACCTACACTACTGCAGCAACTTTTGCTACTATAGCAGGCAACAACAAAGATCAACTATAGACAAATAGCTAAAAAACACAAAAACTAAAGGCTACTAGCCTAAAAGACCGCTAGCTAGTGCTAGTTAGCGAGACCCTAGCTGCATTTAATGCCTTTAAACTTAGAAATGCCTTCAACGCCTTTGCAACAGAAGGAGGTGTATAATTACCTGTAGTTGCCTTAATTACAACATCCTCTAAGAGAAACATAAAAGTCACAACTACACTAGCTTTTAAAGCAAAATACCTCTTAGAGAATTAGGCTATATAGTAGGATATTACAACCTTCAAGGCTGCCTAACTTATTACGCCTTATTTTAAGGTTAATATCTACGAGCTTCCTATAAACTACAGCCTAGAGGTAGTAAAAGAAGAAATTAAAACCTTTAACAAAGGCTTAAAGGTTATCAGCATTCCCTTTAAGCTAACGCCTAAGGATAAAAGAGAAAACTAAAACTTTAGTCTAGCATGCGTAGCATTTGCAACAGAGGAAGAAGCCTAAAAGGTTATTAGAGGAAAGCTCGATATCCTAGGGCAATCTATATCATAGGGCAAAGCCTCAGAGTAGAGAAACTACGAGTTATTAATACCTTAAAACGATGCACTAAATGCCAAGGATTTAGCCACCTAGAGGTTAGGTGCTTAGAAGTAGCCTGCTAAATTTGCAGCAGAACACACTATACTAGCTATTATAAGTATAAGTTTTGTGCTAGTAAAGGTAAACCCTGCATTTACACTATATTTATGTATATCAACTGCAATAAACCTTATACAGCAAACAGCTAAGAATGCGAAATCTTACAAGCTAGGACAGCTAGGACCAATCAAACTAATTAGTATAATTAAAGTCTTATAGATAAATGTTAATAGGAGTAGCCCTGCTACAAAAAGGCGCGATCAACCTAGCTATTACAGCATACGCTAAGATTATTGCAATACAAGAGCTTTAGTTAGTAAGAGGTCTATACAAGGACACTAGGTTAATCGCCTATCTAGACTTTACGTAAATACTACTAATCTATTAAGGCCTACGACTTAGAACTCTATTTTATATTTGAAAGGATTTAGAAGTAGAAGTTAATCCTTATATTAGCGACGACAACGACTTTCTAGCAATTTCAATAGAACTTAACACAAGAAAGATCTACGTCTATAACATTTACAACATAAAAAGCCTAAGATAAGGGCTAAATACAACAACAATCTCAAGACGCCTTCTAGGAGAGTCTATAGAATTATGTTTAATTATTTTAGGGGATTTTAATTGCTACTACCCTAGATAGAGCCTACAAGAGTGCAACCAAAACTAACAAGCAGAGGATTTAGTACAGTAGATTAATAACTAAAACCTATCTCTATTAAATACTATAGGAGTTGGTACTTTCTTTAGAGCTTACATGTAAAAAGAGAGCATATTTGAGCTTACTTTTTCTATAAATAATATAGCTTCTAGTATTCGAAACTAGCAAGCTATCCCTAAAGTCAGATTAGACCACCACGCTATCCTATTTAGTATTGTTAACCAAGGGCAGCTACCTAGCTAGCCAAGAAAATTCAACTCAAAAAAAGCAAATTGGCACCTTTTCAACACTACCCTATAGGAGGAGATATCTTGAGTAAAGCTAGAGGACTAATTACTAGCTCTACCACATGCCTTAAATTACCTCTTAAGACAACTCCTTTTAGGCCTTAAACCCTTAGAGGAGAAACTAGATAAAATAGCAGAGGACTTCACAACATCAATTTAATAAGCACTTAAGAGATCTACTCCTCTTGTAAACTAGAAACTAAAGCTAAAGCCTTGGTAGACGAGTGATTTAGATCTCCTTAACGTTATCCTAAACAGGACCTTTTAAGATTACAAGCGAGTAGCAAGAAGAGGAGACAACACTCTATACCTATAGAAAAGGGATTACCTAATAGCTAAAAATAAGTACCTTAGATCTATCAAGAAAGCTAAACTCAACTATTAGGAATAGTTTCTCTAAAACAAATTGCCTAAAGAGATATTTAAGCAATAGCCTATACAAAAAACAACCTCTCAAGAAAAATCTCTACTGTTAGAAGCAAAGAATCCTTTAGAGAGAAGTGCTTAACCTTTAGAGAGAAGCTATTTCTACTACCTCCTTTTAAACTATCCCCTTTACTTAATAACTACTAAGGAAACCATTAATAGGAGTAGCTAATTCTATCTAAAGAGGAGCTTTACACTGCCTGTTAGAAAATACAAGCTACCTTACTAGGCCTAGATAGAATTAGCTAAGAAGTTATCTCAAAGGCATACAAATACTGACTAGGCATTTTCTTTAAAGTTTACTTAGCTCTGTTTAACCTAGGATACTAACTAAGGTGCTAGCGAAAAGCAAAAGAGGTTATCCTTAGAAAACTAAACAAACTAGACTACTTAATCCTAAAAGCATATAGAGTTATCTCTCTCTTATGCTGCCTAGGGAAGGCACTAGAAAGGCTCTACTTAAAAAGATTAAGTATCTTAGCAGAAACAACTAGCCGGTTACTCTCTACACAAATAGGAGGTAGGCTAAAGAAATTAGCTATTAACGCTACACTCCTCTTCTACAACAATATTTAACAATAGAAAAAGAAGAATAGAGTTACCTTAACAGCCTTTCTAGACATTAGAGGAGCTTTTAACTATGTATCTAAGAACAAGCTTCTAGAAAACATAAGTAACTAACAGCTACTTACCTACCTCTTATTATAGACAAATTCCTTCCTTACAGAGAGGCTCTTAGAGCTATCTTTTAAAAGGCAAACAGAAGAACTATAGAAAGTTAATACTAGTACACCTTAAGGAAGCGTAGCCTCGCCTATCCTATTTCTAATTTACACGAAACCGCTATTCTAGTTAATTACATTAAACAGCAACATATACTCCTTATCCTACATAGACGATATTTAGATCTTATGATTAACAATATCTATTAGGAAAAACATGAAACTACTTAAAAAGGAGTTAGCAAACCTTTTTATACAGGCAAAAGAGTTAGCTATTAAGTTTAATAGCTTAAAAACAGAATTAGCAAACTAGACAAGGTTTAAGAAAGATACAAACAGATTTCTTACGCTACTTACCTAAGAGACCTTCTAGCTAAAAGGACTAGTTACATAGCTAGGCATCTTCTTTAACAATACTCTTAAATTTAGAGAACACTGCTACATAAGAATACAACAAGCAAACTAAGCCTCTTTCTGCCTAAGTAGGCTAGCTAATACTAATAAAAGCCTCTTACTAAAGGCAATAAGGCAATTATACTTAGCTTGCATTACTAGTATAGCTAACTACAGATGTTAGCTATTCTAAAAAAGCTAACAACATGTCCTTAATAGCAGGCAGAAACTATAAAACTAGGCCTATAGAAAGATCTTAGAAACTTTTAGATCCTCCTCTGCAATGCCTAGTAAGGTAGAAGCCACTGTATTTCTATCTAGAGTTAAGCTAGACAACAATATAAGAAGATACGCCTTTAGATCTACTTTACTAGATCTAAATCACCCTCTAAGAGCTGCTATCAACAACAACAGAAGAAATCAACTCAATCAAATTTAAGAATTTATTACCTCAGCCCTCTTAGATAATATAGAGAAAATACAACACTTGTCAAATTTGGGGCATCAGCGCGGTTGATCAGAAGGTCGGTGAGACTGGGGGGGTCTGCAAGGGTGATCAAGGGGTGGCGCTCAAGGAAGCTAAACGCGCTAGCGCCGCCAAGGGCCACACAGAATCCTGATTATAAAATGGGCACACAGAAGACAATTAACTGATTATTACATATATTATCATTATCTTATCAGTATTGCTTAACCTATAATATCTGACAATTAAGAGTCTTACTGCCTTAACTAAACGAGGTTTAACAAACTACCAAATCATACAAGCTATTAAAAGAATGTCTACCCTACCTCTTCAAGACTCCTCCGTGATCCTTACTAATTACACAAACTGGATTAAATAGATCCGCTAGATTATCACGCGCGCTAACTCCCTACGCGTGTGGGAAAAGATTGATCTAAACCTTACAATTAAACTTATCACCAAACTAGAGGTACCCTAAATGCCTTATCTAAGCAACTATTAAGCGTTGCAATAAGCGATTACTGCACATGCGGCAATATACTAAGGTAATTACAGCAATAGCGCACCTATACTACTTTTTATACCTACACAGCCTGTAGATCTATTAACGAACGCAAGAGCTTTATACAAAGAGGATTGAAAGATTTACAAGTTAGAGCTAGATTAATACAAGACAGAAAATAAGAAGTACACAAGAGAGCAAGTAGCTTTAGATAAAATTAGGCGGGAGATATAGTGTACAGTTAACAACTACTTATATATAAACTGCTATTAAGTAAGATAATTATATTATTAGTAGGATTGCTAATCTAATAGCTACTATAGGCATTAACACTAAAAATAAAATTAAGGAAGCTTAAGAGCGGTACAAAACAGCGATAAAGCCACTTAAGTTCATTAACTTATAGAAGATATAGCTTACTAAAGTTAACTATGCTACAACTAAGAGTAAAGCCATTAGAATATATAAGTGCTAACTAGACGTGTAAGTGAAGGAGAACTTTACCTAAGCTATAGCAAAGCACTTAAAATAATAGACTATATTATTTATATCTTATAACGTGTTTCATAAGCGAGTGGCCAACCCAAGCGAGTGGCTAACGCCAAACCAGCGCACCACCTGCGCCGCATCGTCGCGTAATGTCTCAACCACAATATAGCTAAAAGACTTATACTAAAGCTAATATACAGCTTGCTATCTCTAATATTAAAGCGCAACGCGTTCAAGGCGTAAATTAAGCTATAGACATATATAATGTACTTTAAAAGACTATTAGTAACTAACGCGCTAGAAAGCGCATGCGACGCAACTGTAAAGCAAACTTAAAGCGCCTAACAAAACTAGAAGAGGAGGCTATAGTCTAAAAGGTCCTTAAGCAGTCTGCACAAGGTCTTGCGCCTTTAAGGTCTATTATACAAGAAATAGCAGATAGACTTTTTAGATTATAAGGCAGCAACTCTATTAGCAAGAACTAAGTTAACAACTTTATAAAGCAGACTTCTAAGCTCTGCAAGCGCTAAAGCTGTCTATATAACTATTAGCAAGCTGCCTACAAGAATCCTGCAGCTATCTAGCGCTAGTTTAACTTAATACAAGAGACAAAATAGAAATAAAAGATTATAGACAGCAACATCTACAACTTTAATAAGACTAGGTTTATAATAGGCAAAATTTTAGCTTAGATAGTTATTACTAGTTTAGAAGCAGCTAGAAAAAAGAAGGTTATCTAGCCTAGCACTTGTAAGTAAGTTACTATTATCTAAGGCGTAGAAGCTGTAGGCTACTTACTTCTACCCTTTTTTGTCTTTGCGGGCAACGTGCTTATTAACACCTAGTTTAAAGACCTACTACGCAATTAAATCTTTAAAGTAAGCCCTAATAGCGAAATAAATAATTAGCTTGCTGTTGCTTATTTAAAGCACTTTAACAAGCATACAATGTTAAGCGCTATAGGTACGCACTAGCTACTTATAATTAATAGCTATAAGAGCCATAGCTCGCTTAAATTCTAGAATCTTTGTAAGGAGAAGAATATTATCTTTTGCTATATACCTCTACATTTATCGCACCTGCTGCAGCTTCTTAATATTAGTTGCTTCGCGCTGTTAAAGCGCAGGTACAGTAACTAGATCTTGGCCCTAGCACGTAACTGCATACATTTTGTTAGCAAGGAAACCTTTCTTTAAGCCTTTAAGCTAGCTTTGAAACAGTCTTTAATAGTAAAGAATATTAAGGTAGGCTTTAGAGGTGCTAGGCTAGTTCTATATAACCTAGACGCTGTTCTATTAAAGCTTAACGTAAGGTTGCAGACTCTAGCACTATTATTACTAGTGCAGGGCGTATAGAAGGCGCAGACACTGCGCAATACGCGTAAGATTAAGGCGCAGTCTATGCTTATTTAATAGAGGAAGCAAAATTATTATAGGTCTTCTATAAGCTTATTAGATAAAAAGATTAGGCAGCTAAGTAAAGGCGCGTAGCAGATTACACATAATATAGTGTTGTTGCAAGAAGAACAAGCGCGTATATAAAGCGTAATTGATAAGCTTACAAAGCGTTAGTTAAGAAAGCAAAAGTACATCTAGATAGAGGATACCTTAATAGTAGGGGAAGTACAAGACTTAATTGCTAAGAGGGCGGGTAAAGAGCGTGATGCTGGCGAAGGGCCTGCGCGCAAGGTACGCGGCGCAAAGCACTATAGACGTTGTAGTGAAAAAGGACACAACTCCCGCACCTGTAAAGTAGAAATAGATAATGCTAAAGATAGCGATAAGTCTAAAGAATAAATTAGCTTACTACAATTTCTAATAAGTGTGTTGCACGTTGCGCGATTGTTGCGCGCAGGTGGTGCGCTGGTTTGGCGTTGGCCACTCGCTTAGGTTGGCCACTCGCTTATGAAACACGTTACATTAAAGAGTCTTTTCATTACAGTTAAGAATATAATCTACAACTATTAAGATTAAATGCAGCTCTTTTACCTATCTAAAGCAAAGTTAACTAAGGCGTCTTTTAGAATAGTTACAGGAGCTAGATTACTAATGCTTAATAAGGACAAATTAGACAATTCTAGGCAGAAGCGTAAATAGCTCTAAAATTAGAAGCTTATTAAATATACTAAGTTAAACAATATTTCATACACTCTAAGTAAATGTAAAGCTTGCAATATAAGACATACGCTTAAGAATTACTAGTACGCCTACTCTAGCAACGCGCTAGACTAGTGGCAACCCTAATAAAATAGGATAGATTAAGTCTAATTGCGTATTAACAATAGCCTAGCTATACAAGAAACAATTTGGCTCTTAAAGCAGTAATTATAATTTTAAAAACTTGCAATTAAGAAATTACATACAGCAACGCCTATAGTTAAGCATAATAACTAACTATATAGTTAGAAAATTAGAGAGATTAACTAGACGTTTATTAAGGCCTTATTTAAAGTAATCTAGAATACATATTTTTTGTGACTATTATAGATTCTTAACTCTAGATTAACCTATTACGTCTCTAACAATACTAGTTGATTTACCAAAACACAATTAGTAAGGCAAGAAGACTTTTTATAGGCAGGTAACTTATAAGTTTAGATTAAGGCATATAGATTAGTTACTTTAACAGTAGCTAGTAGCAGAACGCGAAGCTAACTACACCTAAAAGACGTAGTATACTGCCCTAATCTACTCTGCAATCTTGTCTTGTTTAGGATACTCTGCTTATAGGGCTTATAGTAGGATACTAAATATAATTTAACAGTTCTTTAACAATTGCTTACTAATAATCTAATTACTAACCTTATTAAGTTACATAGATAGTAGGTACTTAAAGCAAACCTAATTACTAATTACGTAATAATAGCCTCTAGGATAGTTAAACTATAATACAATTAAAGACAGCGCGCACAAGCGCTTATATAGTATAAAAAAATAAGTTATTTAAAACTAAGTGCGCTAGAGCATCTTGTACAACAATTTAAGGGAGTATGAATTACTAAAGTGCTTATAGTAGCATGCGACGCCTGTAAGAAAGTGAAAGCTAAAAGGCTAATCTGCTGTATACTGCGCAGGATTAATAAGTCTCTTAGAGAACGTATCTCTTTTAACTTTTATAATTTTAAAGTTAATAGCTTAATAAAGGAAAGAAGCTAAATACTAGTTATAAATTAATTTACTAAATATATGTAGAACTACTACTTTAAGGACAATTAAACAGCGCAAGTAATTATTAAGTTTTTAGAATTCTTTGTTATCTTTATACAGACCTGGTTCAATATTACAATAAAGGTTATTAAAACTAATAACAAGATTTTTTAGTTAAACTAGAAGTTGCTTAGTAAGTAGAGTCCTGAGGCATACAGTTTAAGCCTTCCGCTTCTAATACCTAAGTACAGAACAGTAGAGCAGAACGCTTAAGAGGTATAATTAAGAATAAAGTATAAGCAATGCAACTTAACGCTAACCTGCTGTAGCTACTATAGCCTAAGATTACTGAATTAGCAGTATATCTTTATAATTAAACGCCCTAATACGCAAATTAATAGAGATTACTGTATTAAGAGCTCTTTACGCATAACGTATATAAAAATAGAATTGTTACCTTACTACGTAAGCTATACTAAGGACACCTACAAGTATACAGGTGCAAGGCGTTTATAATAATAAATAATATAAAGCGCGGCAAGCGCAAACTACAGTAGCTTAACCTTAAAGCATAGATTAGATACTTAGTTAAATATTAATTTTTAAACATGTACTGTGTATAAGTGCTAATAATAGCTAAGGTAATTACTGCACGCGATGTAGTATTTAATAAAAAATTAATCTTTACTAGAAATAAAAAGAATGTTATTGATAACCTAATACATAGCACTCTTGAAGAAATTACGGTATAGATTAAGACTATAGAACTTCCCCTAAGAATTATAAATAACTAAGAAGAGATGTAATTTTTTCTTAAAAATAAGTCTTTTAATAAAGGACCTATACATAAAGAAACACATAATTAATATAATTAGCGCAGAAAAAAAGTTTACGTAGATTATTCTTTACTCCTGCTAACGCCTCTACTAGTAGCCCTCTTAACTAATTTTATAACAGTAGAGAGCATTAGGCGTGTAGATAAGCTTCTTAATATTAAGAGTTAGAACGTTGCCCTTGCGCAGCTATTAAACCCTAGGCCTAATTACCTCTTAAGTACTAGCAGCAGCGTGTGTCCTAATCTACGCAGTGCTAATATAGGATTAAGTTCTATTAGTAAGTTCTTCTAGAAAAACTAGACAAACTTATAGGCTTTAGTGTTTATAGTAGGTGCAAAAGCAGAAAAAGTTTAACAATTAAATAATAAGAAAATTAATAGCGTAGCAGTTAATAAATTACTTAAGAGTTAAAGTTATAACTAAATGCCTTATCTAAGCAAGCTCCTGCTAGCGCTAAGTCTAAACTAACTAAAAAAGAATTACATATTCTATTAGTTATTTAAAAAGGCTAAAGAGGATTACCTCGCAAGCTATAAGCAATTGAACTTAATATTAGAAGTCCTAACACAAAAAGCACGACTAATAAACACCTAAATACTAAAGTCTATATAGGTATATACTTACAAAATTAACAAGAATTGTTAGTTTATTAAGTATAAAGCGCGCTTAGTTATATAAGGTAGTTAATAACGCAATATTACTGCTTAAGAAACCTACGCCGCTACATTAGTAGGTTAATTGTTTTAAATAGCACTTGCAATTGCTGCCTAATTTAACTTTAAGCTTAAGTAGTATAACGTTACTAACGCCTTTACACACGCACTGATTAATTAAGTTATATAAATAAGAATGCCGCGTAGATACGCAAGGAAGAAAATAATCCTAAAGCTTAATAAAGCTTTATATAGCTTACAAATATTGCTACTGCTCTAGCAAAGAGACTTTACTACCTATCTCTAAGGATGTAAATTTACTGCTATTCTATATAAGATATGCTATATAATCTGCTAAGAGATCTTTATGTTCTTCTATGTTAACAATATTATTATAATGTATAGCAAGAACTATAGATTAGATACGCAAGCAGCTATTAAAGATATTAGAAAGAAGTACTGTATAACTAGAGGAGACTATCTGCATTAGTTTTTAGGCATAGAGTTAATTAGAGATTAATTACAGCGCAAGATCTAAATGTCCTAATTAGCATATATTTAGAAGATTAACTAACTAGTAAGTAACTACTTAATTAAGAGTAATACCCTAATAATTAAGGCTAAACTGCTGCCCTAAGAAGGCAACGCAACCTCTAAAGAAATTAACTTCTACTAACAAAAGATTAAATTACTCTTATTTAAAGTAGTTAACATAAGACCTAATACAGCCTTTATAGTATTACGCCTAGTATAATTTCTTATAAACCCTAGCCCTAATTATTAGCTAGCAGCTAATTACGTACTTCTCTACCTTAACTATATATAAACGCTTGCACTATAATTTAGTAAAGATAATTACCTAGTTATCATAAGTAACGCCTCTTTTACTAATAATATACTTAGTTGCAAGAGCTTACAAAGATACATAATGAGACTATTTAGTAAACTAATAGCTTAGAAGTTAAATAAGCCAGATATAGTTATAACTTTAATAACTAAAGTAAAACTACTTGCGCTTTTACAAGTAGTAAAGAAAGCTATATTTATTTAAATGCTGCTTACTAAGCTTTAGGTTTAGATGGTTAACTTAATAATTACTATATAGTGCAATAACCTACAGACAATCTAATTAATCTTAGAAGAGATTTCCTAGTTAACTACGAAGCTACAGTACGTTAATATCTATAACTATTAGCTTAGGCAAGAAGTTTAAAACAAGTTAATTAAGGTAATCTACGTAGAATTAAGCAAAATGCTTGCTAACAGACTTACTAAGCTATTACTAGCTAAATAATAGCTAAGGTTCCTATAACAGATAGAACTGATTGATCTAGGCATATGACCAAGACTAGAGGCTAATCTAGTATTAATAACTAATTTACTCAACACCTTAGACCTATAATTAACTACCTTACAGAAAAAACAATAAAGGAGGCATTTAGCTTGATCTGTACGCTTAAGCTAAGGGGGTGTGTTAAATTTAGGGCAACAGCGCGGTTGATCAGAAGGTTAGTAAGACTAGAGAAGGGGTCTGCAAGGGTGATCAAGGGGTGGCGCTTAAGGAAGCTAAACGCTCTAGCGCCGCCAAGGGCCACACAGAATCCTGATTATAAAAAGGGCACACAGAAGACGATCAACTGATCATCACATATATTATGATTATCTTATCAGTATTGCTTAACCTATAATATCTGACAACACTACGCCTTTACACTATAGAATGCTAGAACTCCCTACAAGGTCTATATTTTAAACATGCTAAAAGATATAGAAGCTAAAAGCTATAAAAAACTACTAGCAGACAACAACCTCCTATTAATATACTCAGATGCCTTAGCTACAAGAGACAGCAAAGGAATTAGCATAGGCGTTGCCTTCTACAAAGCAGCTACTCTCATTAAAGAATTACAAGCAAATATAAGAAATGACAAGCTAGTTTACAACAGTAAACTAGAGGGTATTACCTAAGGTCTAGAGAAAGCAGTCAGCCTATCAAATAACTGCTAAAACGTCGATATTTAGGCAGATAATTAGGCTACCCTATTTTGATTAAAAAACACCTCAAATAACCCTAGCTAAGAGTAGTTAATTAGGTGCATAAAAGCAGCAACTCAACTAGAAAGAAAAAGCATTACGCCTACGCTACATTAGGTCCTAGGACACCAAGATATACTAGGAAACAATCAAGCAGACTGCCTAGCAAAAAGGGCTACTATAATAAACCCCTCAACAAACAAGACAAGCCTAGCAGTTATTAGTTCTTAAATCAAACAACAGGCAAATATTAAGTAGTTAAGCCTTCTAGAGAATTACAGGAAAAAAGCTACTACTAAGAACCCTAGCACCTACTCAGCAACCTTCAAATAGAAAATAAGGAAACAGATACTTATCCCCTCTACTAGAAGAGATATATCTAGCTCCTTCTTTCAATTAAAACTAGGGCATAGCTATCTAAAGAGCTATCTATTTAAGAGAGGACAAGTAGAATCTAAAACTTGCCTATGCAATTTTAGAGCTACACAAGACACAGCTCATATAATTCTTAGATGCTAACTATATAAGGATAGTAGAACTATACTCTAGAACTTATGTATAGAGCTAATCTCTCTACAATATCCTTTTTAAATAAAAGTAGGCATTAAGGCTACTTTAGCCTTTATTTAAGAAACTAGGGTTGGTACACAGGCCTAGTACAAAGGAAACTCTGATTACTAGATGTAATCGCCTAGCTAGGCGACTAAGCTCTAAGCATCCCTCCCCCCTCCTCCTCCTCCTCCTCCCCCCCCCCTCGACCTTACACAATAGGCTAAGAGCCTCACCTTTAATTAGATAAACCACCCATCGTAAACTATCTAGTAGATAGAAAAACTACATAGATACCTACAGGCCTCAGCCTGCACGTCGTATATAGCCCTTCAGGCTGAGAAAGGACGTTAAACTACAATAAAAAAAAAAAAAAAAGGACGTGTTTTTAGCCTTTTTAAAACAGCTAGCACTAACGAACACTAAGGTCGACTTTTCTAGAGATTGATCAGAAACAATCGGATCTAAAGGAAACAACCCTAAGGAATCAATTGCGACACTTTTCAAAGCCTGCAGCAAGGGCGCCAGCGCGGGAGAAAGGGTGAAAGAGTCGCCTCCCCCCTCTTTAAAGGAGAGAAAAAATTCTTATTTTCCTCAAAGCTTAGCCACATGCTGAGGCGTCTTAAGCTAATTAAGATTAAGAAGCTTATAGAAGCTTAACTAAACTAAGAAATCGCATTAACTTAAAAAAAATGACAAAAAAAATCTGCTACTAAAGATCTAAGAGGAGTAAGCAAAAGGCAAATAGAGATAGAGGAAGTTAACATAACAACGCTACGCTAAGAAAGGCAAAATATAGAAGAACTTTAAAGGCTAACTTATATTTGAACAAGAAGTAATTTTTCTCCTTTTATTAGACCTATTCCTTAATATCCTATTAGAAATAAAACACGAAAAGCTACTTTAGTAGAAGAGGCTCTTATGATAGCTAGGAACCTAGTAATCTAAGCAGCTAATCTAGCTAAAAATAATCCTACCTGGTAAATAAGTCTCCTAGACTTAGTAGAAGTCTTTAGAGACTATACTAAAAATAGAAGAATAAATGAGAAGGATACTGCTATCTTAGTAGACTATATATTAAGTCCCTTAAACCTCTTAAGAGAGTTAAGAGAGAAAATTAGACGTATTAAGAAACTAACAACAAACACGCCTATCTAGAACACCTCTATCCAGAATACACCTATCCAGAACACGCCTATTGCTACTACAGCGACCTTTGCTACTATAGCAGGTAACAACAAAGATTAATTATAGATAAATATCTAAAAAACATAAAAACTAAAAGTTACTAGCCTAAAAGATTGCTAGCTAGTTCTAGTTAGCGAGACTCTAGCTACATTTAATGCCTTTTAACTGAGAAAGAATTTTAACAACGCTTTTGCAATAAAGGGAGGCGTACAATTGCCTATAGTTGCCTTAATTACATTATCCTCTAAAGGTAACAAAATAATTACAACTACACTAGCCTTTAAGGCTAAATACCTCTTAAAGAATTAGGCTATATAGTAGGATATCACAACCTCCAAAGCTGCCTAACTTATTACGCAGTAGTTTAAGGTTGTTATTTACAAGCTACCTACAAACTATAACGTGGTTCACAAGCGAGGCAGCTCACCCAAGCGAGCGGCTCACGCAAAACCTCACCAAAATTTCAAACTAGCAGGGGTCTATATCTTCAGAACCACCAACTAAAATTATCTAAGATCTTAGTATGAGAGCTGCATCTATATAGAGAGTAAGCAAGTCAAATATTAAGATATTCTATCATCTAATTATAAAAATAGACTACAAATACCCTGTAAAACACTAAAACTAGGTATATCTTATTGACTATCGAAGCTGTAGTTCTTATTTTCTCATAGCTTACTCTCTTTATAGGTGCAGCTCCTATATTAAAATTTTAAACAATTTCAGTTGGTGGGACTGAAGATATAGACCCCTGCTAGTTTGGAATTTTGGTGAGGTTTTGCGTGAGCCGCTCGCTTGGGTGAGCTGCTCGCTTGTGAACCACGTTAGTCTAGAGGTTATAAAAGAAGAAATTAAAACTTTTAATAAAGGCCTCAAAGTTATAAGTAATCCCTTTTAGCTTACGCCTAAGGATAAAAAAAATACTAGAACTTTAGCTTAGCATGCATGGTATTCGCTACAGAGGAGGAAGCCTAAAAAGCTATTAGAGGCAAACTATATATCTTAGGGCAAAGCCTTAGAGCAGAGAAACTGTAAGTTGTTAATATCTTAAAGCAATGCACTAATTGCTAAGGATTTAGCTACCTTAAGGTTAGATACTTAAAATTAGCCTACTTAATTAGCAGCAAAGCACACTATACTAGCTAATATAAGTGCAAGTCTTATGCTAGTAAAGAAAAACCTTGTATTTACACTATATTTAAGTGTACTAATTGCAGCAGACTTTATATAGCAAACAGCTAAGAGTGTGAAATCCTACAGGCTAGGACAGCTAGGAACAATTAAACTAATTAGTATGATTAAAGCCTTATAAATAAATGTTAACAGATGTAGCCCTGCTACAGAAAGCGCGATTAAATTCGCTATTACAGCAAACGCCACAATTATTGTAATACAAGAGCCTTAGATAATAAGAGAACCTTACAAAGATACTAGGTCAATTTCTTATCTAGACTTTACGCAAATACTACTAAATTATTAAAGCATATAACCTAGAACTCTATTCTATATTTAAAAAGATTTAGAAAGAGAAGTTAATCCTTATATTAGCAACAACAACGACTTTCAAGCTATTTTAATACAACTTAACATAAGAACGATTTACGACTATAATATTTACAACAAAAAGAGCCTAAGATAAGGGCTAAACATAACAAAAATTGAAAGACGCCTCCTAGGAGAGCTAATTATATTACATATAATTATCCTAGGGGATTTTAACTGCCACCACCCTAGATAAAGCCTACAAGAATGCAACACAAATTAATAAGAATAGGATTTAGTAGAGTAAGTTAATAACTAAAACTTATTTCTATTAGATACTATAGAAGTTAGCACTTTCTTTAGAGCTTATATGCAAAAAAATGCGTGCTTAACCTTACTTTTTTAATAAGCAATATAGCTTCTATAATTACAGACTAGCAGGTTATCTCTAAAGTTAGATTAGACTATCACGCTATCCTGTTTAGTATTATTAACTAAGGGCAGCTACCTAGCTAGCCAAAAGAATACAACACAAAAAAAACAAATGAGAATCTTTTCAATACTGCCTTACAGGAGGAGATAGCCTAAGTAAAGCTAGAGAATTAATTACTAGAATTACTACACGCCTTAAACCACCTTTTAAGACAATTACTTCTAGGCCTTATAAAATCTTCTAGAGGAGAGGCTAGATAAAATAGTAGAAGATTTTACAACAACAATTTAAAAGCGCTTGAGAAATCGACCCTTGTTATAAACTAAAAACTTAAACTAAAGCCTTAGTAGACTAGTTATCTAGATCTTTATAAGGCTATCCTAAGCAGGACCTCTTAAGATTACAGGCGAGCAGCAAGGAGAGGAGACAACACGCTATACCTATAGAAAAGGGATTACCTACTAGCTAAAAACAAGTACCTTAGAGCTATTAAAAAAGCTAAACTTAACTATTAGGGGCAATTTCTCTAAAACGAATTGCCTAAGGAGATATTTAAAGTAATAGCTTTTATAAAAAACAACCTCTCTACTAAAATCCTACCTATTAGGGGCAAAGAATCCTTTAGAGAGAAGTGCTAAACCTTTAGAGAGGAGCTATTTCCGCCCTCTTCTTCTACTCCTCCTTAATTGCTCAACAATTACTAAGGAAACCTTAAATAGGAGTAGCTGATTCTATTTATCGAGGAGCTCTACACCGCCTATTAGAAAATAAAACCTACCTTACTAGGACTAAATAAAATAAGCTAAGAAGTTATCTTAAAAGCATATAATTACTAACTAAGTATCTTTTTTAAGGTGTACTTAGCCTTGTTTAACCTAGGATACTAACTAAGATGCTAGTAAAAAGCAAGAGAGGTTTTTCTTAGAAAGCTTAACAAACTAGACTACTAAATCCTAAAAGTATATAGAGTTATCTCCCTCTTGTGCTGCCTTAGGAAGGCACTAGTAAGGCTCTATTTAAAAAAATTAGGTATCTTAGTAGAAACAACTAACCTACTCTACCCCTCCTAAATAGGAGGCAGATTAAAGAAATTACCTATTAACGCAGGATTCCTTTTCTATAATATTATAAAACAACAGAGAAAGAAAAACAGAGTTACTTTAATAACCTTTTTAGATATTAGAGGCGCTTTTAACTATTTATCTAAGAACAAGCTTTTAGAAAATATAAGCAACTAGCAGCTACCTATATGCTTTTTATTATAGACCAACTTGTTCCTTACAGAAAGGCTTTTAGAGTTATTCTTTAATAGGTAAATAGAGAACTTATAGAGGGTTAATACTAGTACACCTTAAGGGAGCCTAGCCTCTCCTATCCTATTTCTGATTTACACGAAACCGCTATTTTAATTACTTACAGCAAACAACAATATATATTTTTATTTTATATAGACGACCTTTAAATCTTAATATTAACAACATCTATTAGGAAAAACATTAAACTACTTAAAAAAGTAAGCAAACCTCTTTATTCAGGCAAAAAGTTAGCTATTAAGTTTAATAGCTTAAAAATAGAATTAGCAAATTAGACAAGATTAAGAAGAGATATAAATAGAGTTCTTATGCTACCTACTTAAAAGACCTTTTAGCTAAAAGGACTAGTTAGGTAGCTAGGTATCTTTTTTAACAATACCCTGAAGTTCAGAGACTACTGCTATATAAAGGTACAATAAGTAAACTAGGCATTTTTCCGCCTAAGCAGGCTAGCTAACATTAATAAAGGCCTCTTACTAAAGATAATAAGGCAGTTATACCTAGCGTGTATTACTAGCGTAGCTAATTACAGATGCTAGCTAATTTAGAAAGGCTAACAACACGTTTTTAGCAGCAAGCAAAAACTTTAAAACTTGGCTTATAGAAAGATTCTAGGGACTTTGAGATCTTCCCTTGCAATGCCTAGTAAGGTAGAAGCTGCTCTATTTCTACCTAGAGTTAGGCTAGACAACAGTATAAGAAGATATGCCTTTAGATCTACTTTATTAGATCTAAACTACCCTCTAAATGCGGCTATTTACAACAACAGAGGAGAGCAACTCAATTAAATACAACTATCTATTACCTTAGCCTTCTTAGACAATACAGAGTAAATACTATACTATGTCTTTATGCTATAGAACGCTAGGACTTCTTACAATGTCCTTATATTAAACAAGCTAAAAGAGATTAAAGTAGAAAGCTATAGGAAACTATTAGTAGACAATAACTTTCTATTAATATACTTAGATGCCTCGGCTTTAAGGGATAGTAAAGGAATAGGCGTAGGCGTTGCCCTTTACAAGGGAGCTACTCTTATTAAGGAACTATAAGCAAATATAAGAAATAACTAGCTAGTTTATAATAGTAAACTTAAAGGTATTACCCTAGGGCTGGACAAAGCAGTTAGCCTATTAAAAAACTGCTAAAACGTTAATTTCTACGCAGACAATTAGGCAGCTTTATTTCAATTAAAGAATACCTTAAATAACCTTAGCTAAAAGTAGCAAATTAAGTATATTAAAGTAGCAACTTAACTAGAAGAAAAAGGCATTACCCCTACACTATATTAGGTCTTAGAACACTAAGATATACTAAGAAATAATTAAGCAGACCTCCTTGCAAAAGAGGCTACAAAATTAAACCTTTTAACAAATAAAATAAGCTTAGCAGTTATTAGCTTGCAAATTAAACAACTAGCTAATATTAATTAGTTAAGCCTCTTTAAGAACTATAGGAAAAAAGCTACTACTAAGAACCTAAGCACCTACTTAGCAACCTTTAAGTATAAAATAAAGAAATAGATACCTAGCTCTTCTACTAGAGGAGATATATCTAGCTCTTTCTTTTAATTAAAACTAGGTTATAGCTACCTAAAGAGCTATCTATTAAAGAGAGGTAAAGTAGAACCTAAAACTTGCTAATACAATTTTTGGGCTACTTAAGACACAGCTTATATAATCCTTAGGTGCTAGCTATATAAGGATAGCAGAGCTACACTTTAAAACTCCTGCACAGAGCTATTCTCTCTATAATATCTTTTCTAAACAGAAGCAGGTATTAAGGCTATAATAGCCTTTATTTAAGAAACTAGGGTTAGTACACAGGCCTGGTACAAAGGAAACTCTGATTACTAGATGTAATCGCCTAGCTAGGCGACTAAGCTCTAAGCATCCCTCCCCCCTCCTCCTCCTCCTCCTCCCCCCCCCCTCGACCTTACACAATAGGCTAAGAGCCTCACCTTTAATTAGATAAACCACCCATCGTAAACTATCTAGTAGATAGAAAAACTACATAGATACCTACAGGCCTCAGCCTGCACGTCGTATATAGCCCTTCAGGCTGAGAAAGGACGTTAAACTACAATAAAAAAAAAAAAAAAGGACGTGTTTTTAGCCTTTTTAAAACAGCTAGCACTAACGAACACTAAGGTCGACTTTTCTAGAGATTGATCAGAAACAATCGGATCTAAAGGAAACAACCCTAAGGAATCAATTGCGACACTTTTCAAAGCCTGCAGCAAGGGCGCCAGCGCGGGAGAAAGGGTGAAAGAGTCGCCTCCCCCCTCTTTAAAGGAGAGAAAAAATTCTTATTTTCCTCAAAGCTTAGCCACATGCTGAGGCGTCTTAAGCTAATTAAGATTAAGAAGCTTATAGAAGCTTAACTAAACTAAGAAATCGCATTAACTTAAAAAAAATGACAAAAAAAATCTGCTACTAAAGATCTAAGAGGAGTAAGCAAAAGGCAAATAGAGATAGAGGAAGTTAACATAACAACGCTACGCTAAGAAAGGCAAAATATAGAAGAACTTTAAAGGCTAACTTATATTTGAACAAGAAGTAATTTTTCTCCTTTTATTAGACCTATTCCTTAATATCCTATTAGAAATAAAACACGAAAAGCTACTTTAGTAGAAGAGGCTCTTATGATAGCTAGGAACCTAGTAATCTAAGCAGCTAATCTAGCTAAAAATAATCCTACCTGGTAAATAAGTCTCCTAGACTTAGTAGAAGTCTTTAGAGACTATACTAAAAATAGAAGAATAAATGAGAAGGATACTGCTATCTTAGTAGACTATATATTAAGTCCCTTAAACCTCTTAAGAGAGTTAAGAGAGAAAATTAGACGTATTAAGAAACTAACAACAAACACGCCTATCTAGAACACCTCTATCCAGAATACACCTATCCAGAACACGCCTATTGCTACTACAGCGACCTTTGCTACTATAGCAGGTAACAACAAAGATTAATTATAGATAAATATCTAAAAAACATAAAAACTAAAAGTTACTAGCCTAAAAGATTGCTAGCTAGTTCTAGTTAGCGAGACTCTAGCTACATTTAATGCCTTTTAACTGAGAAAGAATTTTAACAACGCTTTTGCAATAAAGGGAGGCGTACAATTGCCTATAGTTGCCTTAATTACATTATCCTCTAAAGGTAACAAAATAATTACAACTACACTAGCCTTTAAGGCTAAATACCTCTTAAAGAATTAGGCTATATAGTAGGATATCACAACCTCCAAAGCTGCCTAACTTATTACGCAGTAGTTTAAGGTTGTTATTTACAAGCTACCTACAAACTATAACGTGGTTCACAAGCAGGCAGCTCACCCAAGCGAGCGGCTCACGCAAAACCTCACCAAAATTTCAAACTAGCAGGGTCTATATCTTCAGAACCACCAACTAAAATTATCTAAGATCTTAGTATGAGAGCTGCATCTATATAGAGAGTAAGCAAGTCAAATATTAAGATATTCTATCATCTAATTATAAAAATAGACTACAAATACCCCTGTAAAACACTAAAACTAGGTATATCTTATTGACTATCGAAGCTGTAGTTCTTATTTTCTCATAGCTTACTCTCTTTATAGGTGCAGCTCCTATATTAAAATTTTAAACAATTTCAGTTGGTGGGACTGAAGATATAGACCCCTGCTAGTTTGGAATTTTGGTGAGGTTTTGCGTGAGCCGCTCGCTTGGGTGAGCCGCTCGCTTGTGAACCACGTTAGTCTAGAGGTTATAAAAGAAGAAATTAAAACTTTTAATAAAGGCCTCAAAGTTATAAGTAATCCCTTTTAGCTTACGCCTAAGGATAAAAAAAATACTAGAACTTTAGCTTAGCATGCATGGTATTCGCTACAGAGGAGGAAGCCTAAAAAGCTATTAGAGGCAAACTATATATCTTAGGGCAAAGCCTTAGAGCAGAGAAACTGTAAGTTGTTAATATCTTAAAGCAATGCACTAATTGCTAAGGATTTAGCTACCTTAAGGTTAGATACTTAAAATTAGCCTACTTAATTAGCAGCAAAGCACACTATACTAGCTAATATAAGTGCAAGTCTTATGCTAGTAAAGAAAAACCTTGTATTTACACTATATTTAAGTGTACTAATTGCAGCAGACTTTATATAGCAAACAGCTAAGAGTGTGAAATCCTACAGGCTAGGACAGCTAGGAACAATTAAACTAATTAGTATGATTAAAGCCTTATAAATAAATGTTAACAGATGTAGCCCTGCTACAGAAAGCGCGATTAAATTCGCTATTACAGCAAACGCCACAATTATTGTAATACAAGAGCCTTAGATAATAAGAGAACCTTACAAAGATACTAGGTCAATTTCTTATCTAGACTTTACGCAAATACTACTAAATTATTAAAGCATATAACCTAGAACTCTATTCTATATTTAAAAGATTTAGAAAGAGAAGTTAATCCTTATATTAGCAACAACAACGACTTTCAAGCTATTTTAATACAACTTAACATAAGAACGATTTACGACTATAATATTTACAACAAAAAGAGCCTAAGATAAGGGCTAAACATAACAAAAATTGAAAGACGCCTCCTAGGAGAGCTAATTATATTACATATAATTATCCTAGGGGATTTTAACTGCCACCACCCTAGATAAAGCCTACAAGAATGCAACACAAATTAATAAGAATAGGATTTAGTAGAGTAAGTTAATAACTAAAACTTATTTCTATTAGATACTATAGAAGTTAGCACTTTCTTTAGAGCTTATATGCAAAAAAATGCGTGCTTAACCTTACTTTTTTAATAAGCAATATAGCTTCTATAATTACAGACTAGCAGGTTATCTCTAAAGTTAGATTAGACTATCACGCTATCCTGTTTAGTATTATTAACTAAGGGCAGCTACCTAGCTAGCCAAAAGAATACAACACAAAAAAAACAAATGAGAATCTTTTCAATACTGCCTTACAGGAGGAGATAGCCTAAGTAAAGCTAGAGAATTAATTACTAGAATTACTACACGCCTTAAACCACCTTTTAAGACAATTACTTCTAGGCCTTATAAAATCTTCTAGAGGAGAGGCTAGATAAAATAGTAGAAGATTTTACAACAACAATTTAAAAAGCGCTTGAGAAATCGACCCTTGTTATAAACTAAAAACTTAAACTAAAGCCTTAGTAGACTAGTTATCTAGATCTTTATAAGGCTATCCTAAGCAGGACCTCTTAAGATTACAGGCGAGCAGCAAGGAGAGGAGACAACACGCTATACCTATAGAAAAGGGATTACCTACTAGCTAAAAACAAGTACCTTAGAGCTATTAAAAAGCTAAACTTAACTATTAGGGCAATTTCTCTAAAACGAATTGCCTAAGGAGATATTTAAAGTAATAGCTTTTATAAAAAACAACCTCTCTACTAAAATCCTACCTATTAGGGGCAAAGAATCCTTTAGAGAGAAGTGCTAAACCTTTAGAGAGGAGCTATTTCCGCCCTCTTCTTCTACTCCTCCTTAATTGCTCAACAATTACTAAGGAAACCTTAAATAGGAGTAGCTGATTCTATTTATCGAGGAGCTCTACACCGCCTATTAGAAAATAAAACCTACCTTACTAGGACTAAATAAAATAAGCTAAGAAGTTATCTTAAAAGCATATAATTACTAACTAAGTATCTTTTTTAAGGTGTACTTAGCCTTGTTTAACCTAGGATACTAACTAAGATGCTAGTAAAAAGCAAGAGAGGTTTTTCTTAGAAAGCTTAACAAACTAGACTACTAAATCCTAAAAGTATATAGAGTTATCTCCCTCTTGTGCTGCCTTAGGAAGGCACTAGTAAGGCTCTATTTAAAAAAATTAGGTATCTTAGTAGAAACAACTAACCTACTCTACCCCTCCTAAATAGGAGGCAGATTAAAGAAATTACCTATTAACGCAGGATTCCTTTTCTATAATATTATAAAACAACAGAGAAAGAAAAACAGAGTTACTTTAATAACCTTTTTAGATATTAGAGGCGCTTTTAACTATTTATCTAAGAACAAGCTTTTAGAAAATATAAGCAACTAGCAGCTACCTATATGCTTTTTATTATAGACCAACTTGTTCCTTACAGAAAGGCTTTTAGAGTTATTCTTTAATAGGTAAATAGAGAACTTATAGAGGGTTAATACTAGTACACCTTAAGGAGCCTAGCCTCTCCTATCCTATTTCTGATTTACACGAAACCGCTATTTTAATTACTTACAGCAAACAACAATATATATTTTTATTTTATATAGACGACCTTTAAATCTTAATATTAACAACATCTATTAGGAAAAACATTAAACTACTTAAAAAAAAGTAAGCAAACCTCTTTATTCAGGCAAAAAAGTTAGCTATTAAGTTTAATAGCTTAAAAATAGAATTAGCAAATTAGACAAGATTAAGAAGAGATATAAATAGAGTTCTTATGCTACCTACTTAAAAGACCTTTTAGCTAAAAGGACTAGTTAGGTAGCTAGGTATCTTTTTTAACAATACCCTGAAGTTCAGAGACTACTGCTATATAAAGGTACAATAAGTAAACTAGGCATTTTTCCGCCTAAGCAGGCTAGCTAACATTAATAAAGGCCTCTTACTAAAGATAATAAGGCAGTTATACCTAGCGTGTATTACTAGCGTAGCTAATTACAGATGCTAGCTAATTTAGAAAGGCTAACAACACGTTTTTAGCAGCAAGCAAAAACTTTAAAACTTGGCTTATAGAAAGATTCTAGGGACTTTGAGATCTTCCCTTGCAATGCCTAGTAAGGTAGAAGCTGCTCTATTTCTACCTAGAGTTAGGCTAGACAACAGTATAAGAAGATATGCCTTTAGATCTACTTTATTAGATCTAAACTACCCTCTAAATGCGGCTATTTACAACAACAGAGGAGAGCAACTCAATTAAATACAACTATCTATTACCTTAGCCTTCTTAGACAATACAGAGTAAATACTATACTATGTCTTTATGCTATAGAACGCTAGGACTTCTTACAATGTCCTTATATTAAACAAGCTAAAAGAGATTAAAGTAGAAAGCTATAGGAAACTATTAGTAGACAATAACTTTCTATTAATATACTTAGATGCCTCGGCTTTAAGGGATAGTAAAGGAATAGGCGTAGGCGTTGCCCTTTACAAGGGAGCTACTCTTATTAAGGAACTATAAGCAAATATAAGAAATAACTAGCTAGTTTATAATAGTAAACTTAAAGGTATTACCCTAGGGCTGGACAAAGCAGTTAGCCTATTAAAAACTGCTAAAACGTTAATTTCTACGCAGACAATTAGGCAGCTTTATTTCAATTAAAGAATACCTTAAATAACCTTAGCTAAAAGTAGCAAATTAAGTATATTAAAGTAGCAACTTAACTAGAAGAAAAGGCATTACCCTACACTATATTAGGTCTTAGAACACTAAGATATACTAAGAAATAATTAAGCAGACCTCCTTGCAAAAGAGGCTACAAAATTAAACCTTTTAACAAATAAAATAAGCTTAGCAGTTATTAGCTTGCAAATTAAACAACTAGCTAATATTAATTAGTTAAGCCTCTTTAAGAACTATAGGAAAAAAGCTACTACTAAGAACCTAAGCACCTACTTAGCAACCTTTAAGTATAAAATAAAGAAATAGATACCTAGCTCTTCTACTAGAGGAGATATATCTAGCTCTTTCTTTTAATTAAAACTAGGTTATAGCTACCTAAAGAGCTATCTATTAAAGAGAGGTAAAGTAGAACCTAAAACTTGCTAATACAATTTTTGGGCTACTTAAGACACAGCTTATATAATCCTTAGGTGCTAGCTATATAAGGATAGCAGAGCTACACTTTAAAACTCCTGCACAGAGCTATTCTCTCTATAATATCTTTTCTAAACAGAAGCAGGTATTAAGGCTATAATAGCCTTTATTTAAGAAACTAGGGTTAGTACACAGGCCTGGTACAAAGGAAACTCTGATTACTAGATGTAATCGCCTAGCTAGGCGACTAAGCTCTAAGCATCCCTCCCCCTCCTCCTCCTCCTCCTCCCCTCGACCTTACACAATAGGCTAAGAGCCTCACCTTTAATTAGATAAACCACCCATCGTAAACTATCTAGTAGATAGAAAAACTACATAGATACCTACAGGCCTCAGCCTGCACGTCGTATATAGCCCTTCAGGCTGAGAAAGGACGTTAAACTACAATAAAAAAAAAAAAAAAAAAGGACGTGTTTTTAGCCTTTTAAAACAGCTAGCACTAACGAACACTAAGGTCGACTTTTCTAGAGATTGATCAGAAACAATCGGATCTAAAGGAAACAACCCTAAGGAATCAATTGCGACACTTTTCAAAGCCTGCAGCAAGGGCGCCAGCGCGGGAGAAAGGGTGAAAGAGTCGCCTCCCCCCTCTTTAAAGGAGAGAAAAAATTCTTATTTTCCTCAAAGCTTAGCCACATGCTGAGGCGTCTTAAGCTAATTAAGATTAAGAAGCTTATAGAAGCTTAACTAAACTAAGAAATCGCATTAACTTAAAAAAAATGACAAAAAAAATCTGCTACTAAAGATCTAAGAGGAGTAAGCAAAAGGCAAATAGAGATAGAGGAAGTTAACATAACAACGCTACGCTAAGAAAGGCAAAATATAGAAGAACTTTAAAGGCTAACTTATATTTGAACAAGAAGTAATTTTTCTCCTTTTATTAGACCTATTCCTTAATATCCTATTAGAAATAAAACACGAAAAGCTACTTTAGTAGAAGAGGCTCTTATGATAGCTAGGAACCTAGTAATCTAAGCAGCTAATCTAGCTAAAAATAATCCTACCTGGTAAATAAGTCTCCTAGACTTAGTAGAAGTCTTTAGAGACTATACTAAAAATAGAAGAATAAATGAGAAGGATACTGCTATCTTAGTAGACTATATATTAAGTCCCTTAAACCTCTTAAGAGAGTTAAGAGAGAAAATTAGACGTATTAAGAAACTAACAACAAACACGCCTATCTAGAACACCTCTATCCAGAATACACCTATCCAGAACACGCCTATTGCTACTACAGCGACCTTTGCTACTATAGCAGGTAACAACAAAGATTAATTATAGATAAATATCTAAAAAACATAAAAACTAAAAGTTACTAGCCTAAAAGATTGCTAGCTAGTTCTAGTTAGCGAGACTCTAGCTACATTTAATGCCTTTTAACTGAGAAAGAATTTTAACAACGCTTTTGCAATAAAGGGAGGCGTACAATTGCCTATAGTTGCCTTAATTACATTATCCTCTAAAGGTAACAAAATAATTACAACTACACTAGCCTTTAAGGCTAAATACCTCTTAAAGAATTAGGCTATATAGTAGGATATCACAACCTCCAAAGCTGCCTAACTTATTACGCAGTAGTTTAAGGTTGTTATTTACAAGCTACCTACAAACTATAACGTGGTTCACAAGCGAGCGGCTCACCCAAGCGAGCGGCTCACGCAAAACCTCACCAAAATTTCAAACTAGCAGGGGTCTATATCTTCAGAACCACCAACTAAAATTATCTAAGATCTTAGTATGAGAGCTGCATCTATATAGAGAGTAAGCAAGTCAAATATTAAGATATTCTATCATCTAATTATAAAAATAGACTACAAATACCCCTGTAAAACACTAAAACTAGGTATATCTTATTGACTATCGAAGCTGTAGTTCTTATTTTCTCATAGCTTACTCTCTTTATAGGTGCAGCTCCTATATTAAAATTTTAAACAATTTCAGTTGGTGGGACTGAAGATATAGACCCCTGCTAGTTTGGAATTTTGGTGAGGTTTTGCGTGAGCCGCTCGCTTGGGTGAGCTGCTCGCTTGTGAACCACGTTAGTCTAGAGGTTATAAAAGAAGAAATTAAAACTTTTAATAAAGGCCTCAAAGTTATAAGTAATCCCTTTAGCTTACGCCTAAGGATAAAAAAATACTAGAACTTTAGCTTAGCATGCATGGTATTCGCTACAGAGGAGGAAGCCTAAAAAGCTATTAGAGGCAAACTATATATCTTAGGGCAAAGCCTTAGAGCAGAGAAACTGTAAGTTGTTAATATCTTAAAGCAATGCACTAATTGCTAAGGATTTAGCTACCTTAAGGTTAGATACTTAAAATTAGCCTACTTAATTAGCAGCAAAGCACACTATACTAGCTAATATAAGTGCAAGTCTTATGCTAGTAAAGAAAAACCTTGTATTTACACTATATTTAAGTGTACTAATTGCAGCAGACTTTATATAGCAAACAGCTAAGAGTGTGAAATCCTACAGGCTAGGACAGCTAGGAACAATTAAACTAATTAGTATGATTAAAGCCTTATAAATAAATGTTAACAGATGTAGCCCTGCTACAGAAAGCGCGATTAAATTCGCTATTACAGCAAACGCCACAATTATTGTAATACAAGAGCCTTAGATAATAAGAGAACCTTACAAAGATACTAGGTCAATTTCTTATCTAGACTTTACGCAAATACTACTAAATTATTAAAGCATATAACCTAGAACTCTATTCTATATTTAAAAAGATTTAGAAAGAGAAGTTAATCCTTATATTAGCAACAACAACGACTTTCAAGCTATTTTAATACAACTTAACATAAGAACGATTTACGACTATAATATTTACAACAAAAAGAGCCTAAGATAAGGGCTAAACATAACAAAAATTGAAAGACGCCTCCTAGGAGAGCTAATTATATTACATATAATTATCCTAGGGGATTTTAACTGCCACCACCCTAGATAAAGCCTACAAGAATGCAACACAAATTAATAAGAATAGGATTTAGTAGAGTAAGTTAATAACTAAAACTTATTTCTATTAGATACTATAGAAGTTAGCACTTTCTTTAGAGCTTATATGCAAAAAAATGCGTGCTTAACCTTACTTTTTTAATAAGCAATATAGCTTCTATAATTACAGACTAGCAGGTTATCTCTAAAGTTAGATTAGACTATCACGCTATCCTGTTTAGTATTATTAACTAAGGGCAGCTACCTAGCTAGCCAAAAGAATACAACACAAAAAAAACAAATGAGAATCTTTTCAATACTGCCTTACAGGAGGAGATAGCCTAAGTAAAGCTAGAGAATTAATTACTAGAATTACTACACGCCTTAAACCACCTTTTAAGACAATTACTTCTAGGCCTTATAAAATCTTCTAGAGGAGAGGCTAGATAAAATAGTAGAAGATTTTACAACAACAATTTAAAAAGCGCTTGAGAAATCGACCCTTGTTATAAACTAAAAACTTAAACTAAAGCCTTAGTAGACTAGTTATCTAGATCTTTATAAGGCTATCCTAAGCAGGACCTCTTAAGATTACAGGCGAGCAGCAAGGAGAGGAGACAACACGCTATACCTATAGAAAAGGGATTACCTACTAGCTAAAAACAAGTACCTTAGAGCTATTAAAAAAGCTAAACTTAACTATTAGGGGCAATTTCTCTAAAACGAATTGCCTAAGGAGATATTTAAAGTAATAGCTTTTATAAAAAACAACCTCTCTACTAAAATCCTACCTATTAGGGGCAAAGAATCCTTTAGAGAGAAGTGCTAAACCTTTAGAGAGGAGCTATTTCCGCCCTCTTCTTCTACTCCTCCTTAATTGCTCAACAATTACTAAGGAAACCTTAAATAGGAGTAGCTGATTCTATTTATCGAGGAGCTCTACACCGCCTATTAGAAAATAAAACCTACCTTACTAGGACTAAATAAAATAAGCTAAGAAGTTATCTTAAAAGCATATAATTACTAACTAAGTATCTTTTTTAAGGTGTACTTAGCCTTGTTTAACCTAGGATACTAACTAAGATGCTAGTAAAAAGCAAGAGAGGTTTTTCTTAGAAAGCTTAACAAACTAGACTACTAAATCCTAAAAGTATATAGAGTTATCTCCCTCTTGTGCTGCCTTAGGAAGGCACTAGTAAGGCTCTATTTAAAAAAATTAGGTATCTTAGTAGAAACAACTAACCTACTCTACCCCTCCTAAATAGGAGGCAGATTAAAGAAATTACCTATTAACGCAGGATTCCTTTTCTATAATATTATAAAACAACAGAGAAAGAAAAACAGAGTTACTTTAATAACCTTTTTAGATATTAGAGGCGCTTTTAACTATTTATCTAAGAACAAGCTTTTAGAAAATATAAGCAACTAGCAGCTACCTATATGCTTTTATTATAGACCAACTTGTTCCTTACAGAAAGGCTTTTAGAGTTATTCTTTAATAGGTAAATAGAGAACTTATAGAGGGTTAATACTAGTACACCTTAAGGGAGCCTAGCCTCTCCTATCCTATTTCTGATTTACACGAAACCGCTATTTTAATTACTTACAGCAAACAACAATATATATTTTTATTTTATATAGACGACCTTTAAATCTTAATATTAACAACATCTATTAGGAAAAACATTAAACTACTTAAAAAAAAGTAAGCAAACCTCTTTATTCAGGCAAAAAGTTAGCTATTAAGTTTAATAGCTTAAAAATAGAATTAGCAAATTAGACAAGATTAAGAAGAGATATAAATAGAGTTCTTATGCTACCTACTTAAAAGACCTTTTAGCTAAAAGGACTAGTTAGGTAGCTAGGTATCTTTTTTAACAATACCCTGAAGTTCAGAGACTACTGCTATATAAAGGTACAATAAGTAAACTAGGCATTTTTCCGCCTAAGCAGGCTAGCTAACATTAATAAAGGCCTCTTACTAAAGATAATAAGGCAGTTATACCTAGCGTGTATTACTAGCGTAGCTAATTACAGATGCTAGCTAATTTAGAAAGGCTAACAACACGTTTTTAGCAGCAAGCAAAAACTTTAAAACTTGGCTTATAGAAAGATTCTAGGGACTTTGAGATCTTCCCTTGCAATGCCTAGTAAGGTAGAAGCTGCTCTATTTCTACCTAGAGTTAGGCTAGACAACAGTATAAGAAGATATGCCTTTAGATCTACTTTATTAGATCTAAACTACCCTCTAAATGCGGCTATTTACAACAACAGAGGAGAGCAACTCAATTAAATACAACTATCTATTACCTTAGCCTTCTTAGACAATACAGAGTAAATACTATACTATGTCTTTATGCTATAGAACGCTAGGACTTCTTACAATGTCCTTATATTAAACAAGCTAAAAGAGATTAAAGTAGAAAGCTATAGGAAACTATTAGTAGACAATAACTTTCTATTAATATACTTAGATGCCTCGGCTTTAAGGGATAGTAAAGGAATAGGCGTAGGCGTTGCCCTTTACAAGGGAGCTACTCTTATTAAGGAACTATAAGCAAATATAAGAAATAACTAGCTAGTTTATAATAGTAAACTTAAAGGTATTACCCTAGGGCTGGACAAAGCAGTTAGCCTATTAAAAACTGCTAAAACGTTAATTTCTACGCAGACAATTAGGCAGCTTTATTTCAATTAAAGAATACCTTAAATAACCTTAGCTAAAAGTAGCAAATTAAGTATATTAAAGTAGCAACTTAACTAGAAGAAAAGGCATTACCCCTACACTATATTAGGTCTTAGAACACTAAGATATACTAAGAAATAATTAAGCAGACCTCCTTGCAAAAGAGGCTACAAAATTAAACCTTTTAACAAATAAAATAAGCTTAGCAGTTATTAGCTTGCAAATTAAACAACTAGCTAATATTAATTAGTTAAGCCTCTTTAAGAACTATAGGAAAAAGCTACTACTAAGAACCTAAGCACCTACTTAGCAACCTTTAAGTATAAAATAAAGAAATAGATACCTAGCTCTTCTACTAGAGGAGATATATCTAGCTCTTTCTTTTAATTAAAACTAGGTTATAGCTACCTAAAGAGCTATCTATTAAAGAGAGGTAAAGTAGAACCTAAAACTTGCTAATACAATTTTTGGGCTACTTAAGACACAGCTTATATAATCCTTAGGTGCTAGCTATATAAGGATAGCAGAGCTACACTTTAAAACTCCTGCACAGAGCTATTCTCTCTATAATATCTTTTCTAAACAGAAGCAGGTATTAAGGCTATAATAGCCTTTATTTAAGAAACTAGGGTTAGTACACAGGCCTGGTACAAAGGAAACTCTAACATCTAGATGTAATCGCCTACATAGGCGATCAAGCTCTAAGCACCCCTCCCCTCTCCTCCTTCTCCTCCCCTTTCTCTACCTCTATCTAATAGGCTAAGAGCCTTACCTTTATTTAGATAAACTACCCCTTGTAAATTACTCAAAAGATGGAAAAACTATATAGATACCTGCAGGCCTCGGCCTGCACGTCTTATATAGCCCTTCTAGCTGAGAAAGGACGTTAAACTACACGAAAAAAAGAAAAAAAGAAAAACAAACCTAATAATATTATAACATTGTGTGTTATTAAATACTAATTCAAAGTCTACTTAGTAAAAATAAAGGTAGCAACCTGGTTAGTAAAATAGAGATAGGCTTATAAATATTTTAACGCTGACTTAAAGTCTAATTAGCAAAAATAAGAGTAGTAACCTATCTAGTAAAATAGAGACAGTAATTTATGCGTAAAGAAATGCTAAGCTAAAGTGCCATCTAGTAAAAATAAAAAGAGCACTAAAAGCTAATAACTAAATATAAAATACTAAATAAGGACTAGTTTTAAATATAAATTTAAGCCTATTTAGCAAAATAAAAAGTACTTAAGAGGCTGGGAATTATATACTTATACCTTAATAAGTATACACTACAAAGACTTAAAGGGAGATTTTTGATTTCTTCTGAAGACTATTCCTTGTCTATTACTTTACTAACTATTGTTAACTATCTATATAAAGAACTTTTATAAATCCTACTAAGCCCTAGATGTTAAAGAAAGATTAGAAGTTAGGTTAAAAGAAGAAAAGTGTAATACTTTCTTCTTTAAAACCTACTACTCCTAGTTATAAGTTAATATTAATTTTATTCAGGTTTATTATTAATACTATAACTATACTGACGTACAACTTAGTGTTGTTTATGGTTTAACTAAGACATCGTATATAAGTTTTTACTAAGAAAGATATTATAGAATTTCTAGAAGACTTAAACTAATAAGTTAATAATACAGATATCTATAATACTATAAGGGTCTCTATTCTACTAGACTACCTTACTAATAAGAATTAATTACTTTACTATATTCTCAAGTTTTGACCTAAATATATAGAAAGAGATTAGTCTAGGTTATAGACGCACATAAAGAAACAATAGAAAAATAAGATTACAACTATTAAAAAAAGTAAATAATCCTATTTTTAAGCTTACATTTATAAATACATATAAAACTAACCTAGGCTAGTAGAGTAATATACATACTTTACGTCTGTTTCTAATATATATACTCAGAATAAGCAAATCTTTTAATAGGAAAAAGGTATTCTTTTCTTCTCAGGTCTACTATAAATTAATAAAGAGATAGCTATGTACTATGTATTTTCTGCCTTAAATAAAGTCAATTAGAATACATATAAGCTAGAAGAGAATTATTCTTTTCTTAAGTTTTACTACAAGAAGATAACTAGCCTGAATAAGATTTATTAGCTAGAACAAGGAGTTGCTAATGCTAAAATACACTAAAGTATACTGTCTAACTAGTATGTAACTTTTACCCCTAAGACAGTAACCAATGTAGTAGTTAAGATTAGTAAAGCACATAAAAAGACAAGTACGCTAGTAGATATTAACTTAAAAGTAGAAAACCTTATTAAATTTATAGCGGATCTAAAGCTTAGACGATTAACTATTAATGTACTTTTAGCTTATCCTACAACTCAGAAACTCTTAAATAAACTTACTAACTATGTATACTTTATTACATAAGCAACTAATGCTTAATTCTTTAGTAAAAGAAAAAATAGTTTCTTTATTACTAAAACTTTAGATAGACTATTAAATAAGATAAGTACAGTATACGTAGATAATATAGAATTAAATACTCTTTATTATATATATAGTACTGTATGATATATACTTAAGAATTAAAAGCTATACTATGCCTTAAAGCAGAAAGAATAAGTTAGTTTTGATTAGGATATTGTAGCTAAAAAAAGAACTTACTACTTTAGGCTACTTTCTAAACGTTCAAGCAAGATTTTAAGATAACTTTTATTAAACTAAGTTTTAGTATAGTTAAAGGCATAGATCTATGAATTCTATAACATTACTGATAACGTGCTTAATTAACTAGCCTCTAGTGTAATACTAAATAAGTTTATGTTAGAGTATTAATATGCGCAACATGCGGGTTATCCTGTTAAGCAGGTAATCCTAGTAAGCTGAACACGTGACGATCGCGCTAGCGCCTATATATACAGGCTAGATCGTCTTATTCTTCTTAAGTAGTTATTGTCTACTTTATTTGTAACACTTAGTTAAGTAATACACTTATTCTACTCCTCCTTATTAAGCAATTGCTCCTTTTCAACTCCTACAGTTATGAGCCTAGCTACTTGATTATAAGTTTTATTCCTACTCCGCAATCCGCAAGCTGTAAGGTTAACTATTTAATTATTGATTACTTTTTCTCTCATCTATTCTCCTAGAGCACAGCTAGCAGATCACTGCTACTGCTATACCTCTCTTACCTATTAATTATACAATTAACCTCTTACTAATCTATATTATAGCCTACTGTTATTAATAACATAGCTACCTACTAATTAATCTGTTGTTACTTTAATAATAACTTACGTCGTGATACTACAAAGCATCTTACTAAGATAGACCTTACTAATATTGTACGGGTGTTGGAGTGTATAAAGACATACTACTACGAGGGCATGAGATCACTAGTGGTCAGATCATGCGAGAACGAGGGTGGTAAGATAAAGATCTTATTATAGATTATATCTAGAAGAGAAGTATAAGAGTTGAGTTGTAAGGTAGAGGGTTAATAGATTATTATGCTCATTTTGATTCCCTAAAACAAGCTATATATTTCTAGATTAGGTGGTTGAGCACTAACCTAGTGAGCAGCAGGGTATTACTATGTGTACTAGCACATACCTCCCCTTCCTGCGAGCTTAGCCTTATTAAGCGACCTACTTAGCAGAAGGGAAAACAGCAAAACAAATAAAATAAAATAAAGGAAATAAAGTAAAAAAAACATAACTTAATTACTTTATATCTATATTAGACACCTCTTCTTACTTTTTTAAACGTTTACTTTAACAAGGTTCTTAAGTAGTAGTTAAAGCACGTGGTCTAGGCGCAGGTGCAGTAGTAGCAGCAGGAATAGGAGTAGCGGGCGCTTAAGATTCTAATATTAATTAAAGGCAACTATAATGAAGCTGCCTAGTTAGAGTAGTTAGTACTAGACATTATCTAAGATAACAGTACCTAATTAAGAACAAACGCTAAAAAGGTATTGCGTAGAAGAGAGTATTATAAGATTTTTGCTCTCTTAAAAAACTTAGTGCTTATTAGTCTTTAGGCTAAGTTCCTTTTAGAGGCGTTGTAGAGAATTAGCTTAAAAGAAATTAGTATCTTATCTATTTTAGTTTTTTGTTGTATAAGAAGAATTCTGTCTAAGGTTAGTAAAATACAAATAGTCTAGAAATTCTTAAACTAGATTAGTATAAAAAGCGTCCTTCTTTGACTTTTGTACTATAGGCTATAGGTTAATAATTCGTTGTAGTATATAGTTGCAGTGTTTTTTAAAATAGTTGTTAATCTACTTTTTGTTAGCGTTTTATAGCATATTACTTAGCTCTTTATAGACAAGAGAATTGTCCTACTTAGCTTGTCTAATAAGAGCCTTTTAGATCTAAGACTTATAATTAATAAAAATATTAGCAGAGAATACCTTATTAATTTTTTTAAACTTGTTAGGATAGCTTAAAAAAGTATAAGAAGTAGTAGTAAGGTTATAATAAGCTTTGTATATTCCCTTATAAGTTCCTATAGTAGGCATCTCTATTACTTTATTACGGACTATAACAAACTAAAGAAGAATAGTACAGCAGTTGTAAGTAGTTAGACTAGTAGATCTATAAGGTAGTAGAGACAATAAAATTTAAACTTGCCTTTTTTTGTAAATTTACTTTGCTTAGTAAGTATTAAGAGCTAGTTTCTGTGTATCCTTTAGCTAGTCTATCTGGTCTTCTTATTCTTTAATAAGACAATTCAATAATTTAACGCTTACGTCTTTACGCTACTTTAAGTACTCTAGCATATAGTTGTAAAAGCTTAAGAGCATCTCTGTGTAGTTATTCTTATCCTTATTATTAAATAATACGCTGCCTTAAATTATATTTATACTAAGGCCTTTAGTTATTGCTTGCTTAAGGTTAAAGTTAATGTGCTTAAAGTAAGTTTAATTACTCTTCTTAGCGTACTTAGCGTAGTAGGGGTAAGAAATTAAAGTATATTTCTTATAGAGTATAGCATATTACAACTAGTATTTTAGGTTAGTACGTACAGCCTATTAGATAAGTAAGTAGTACATGTTACGCAGCTATCTAAGGTTTAGCTTCCTTTCTATGTGTTATAGATAGAAGTAGTAAATCTTCAAAGTTTTGATAATAATATTCTTAACCTAACTATCTTTAAACAGCTAGGTATAGGCATTAGTAACAATGCTTCTAGTGCGTTAGAACTCCTTAGCTTGTAGTTAAAACTCTATAGTATTAATAACCTCGTCCTAAGTAGGGAGAGGATAGAGATTAAGCTTAGAAGGTTAATAGCAGTAGCTTAGCAGGTCCTTATCCTACTTAACTAGACAATACTTGCTAGTAAAAAGCTTTAAAATAATAAGGTTTAATTAGAATTCTTGCTAGCAGCTTCATCCTATATATAGCAAGAGCAGACACTTGTTAAGTATATTAGACAGTATAGCTCTTTTAAACAAATCTATAACGCTTACAGCAGTTTGCTTATAAATAAAGTATAATTACTTATATAACAAGTTATTAGAGCTAGGCTGTTGTCTAATGTTAACATTACAGTACTATTCCTTAATAACCTTAACGCAGTTAGGATTAGTAATTAGTTTCTTTGCGTAGGCTTACTTAAGTAGAATTCTCGTAATAACACTCTGCCTAAAAGATCTTCTGTTTCTAATTAAGGGTATCCGGCTCCTCGTCTACATAAGAAGCGTTGTTAAGGTTAGTATCTAATTAAGTAGCTACCTGTTAATAGGCTAGTGTTGCTTTAGAGCATAAGAGCTTAGTAGAGGCAGTAGTGTAGGGACTTGTTAGCTACCAGCCTTAGTTCTAACTTGTCCTGCCTAAATATTAGCAGCGTTATGCCTCTATTATACTATAGTTATTCTATTCTAAAACTTATGCAACTTAATTGCTAAGTATTAGTTAGGTCCTTAACTAGCTAATATTCCTGTAGATTGCCTTAGATTCTTAGTTATAACTAATAAACTACAAGTCCCTAGAGAGCAACTCTTAGATGTTATAAAATCTCTATAGCAATTAATAGCTCGCGCCATATTTAGGGTCCTTCCTAGCTCTACAGTTATAAAGATAACTACACTATATATTAGATGCGTCTTTACACTAAGCGGCCTAAACTTATTGCTTAAAACGTTTTATGTAGAGTAGACTAAGCTAGTTTTAGGGTCCTTAGCTTTAGCTAGAAGTTAAAAACATTTTGCTAGAACGTATAGAGAGAATTAGGCTTGCCTTGCTTATCTTTTGCCTTAGTATTAGGCCGTAGCTTCTGTAGGTTAAACTTAATATCTTCTTTCTAGACTTGCAGCTTAACGCAGATAATACAAAGCTTCTTTACTTCTTGCTTATTAATATCTAGGTAAGGTGCTTAGTTGTAAGGGTTATTCTAATTAATAAAAGCATAGATGGCTTTGCATAGCAGTTATACTGTTGCCTAGTTAGCTATTAATACATATTGTTCTTTACCTTAGTTCTTAGAGTTAATGCGGTAAGCTGCTACAGCGTTAAGGAACTAAGCAGCATTATTAAGATCTATACGCCTTAACACAAAGGCTATATTAGTTAATCTTTAGTAATTAAGTAGCGTATAAAGTATGTAAATGCTGACGCATTTTTAGACAAATCCTAGAGCAAGCTTCTTTATAGTTGCGATAGCTCTACCTAGTTCTTTAGCCCTCTTGTCTTGCGCTGAGGATGCTGCACTAATAATAGGATAGTGTTCCTAGAAAACTTTGACACTACTATATTTGTCTATAAGTCTAGGGAGCTGAGCACAAAAGTTACCTACACCTAGGACAACCTTAAAAATTAGGTTAAATTAGTAAGAGGCGTTGTTAAACTAACAATTTATTTATTTTTCAAGGTGTCAAGGGTGGTGGTTGTTGTTGTAGTTAAATTGGGTTTCCAAAAAAGTGAAAAGCAGCTACCCTCTACTAATTAATCGCAAAAGTCAAAAAAAAAGATAGTGTGTAGTTAACGAGATTCGAACAGTAGGTGGATAAGTTCTAGGAGGAAAGCTTAGACTACTAAGCGATAGTCAGGGTCAAAAAATTTGCTAAAGTGCTAAAAAACGACACTAGTTAAAACGTGTCTAACGGCGATTGCTAGCCTATAGCTGACAACAGGATTACAGTAGGATGGCAATAGGATTACAACATAATGCAATAGAGGAGAGAAAAAATACGTACGTACTGTAGTAGGAGCCTGCAATACTTTATAAAGCTACTACTTCTTACTTACTACTTCTTACCTTTTCAACAGCACTATATACAAACAATTTATATACAATATGCTGTAATAGCGTGTAACCTTTACAACAAGTATCCTTTTTACCTTGATTCTTATCTAAAGACAGAAGGCTTTCCTGTCGTACACCTAGTCTCTAAACTAGTCTAGCTTAAGCTAATTATGCAGACACCTAAGTTTATTAAGTATCTACAAACTTAGCCTCTTTAGGACTTTACAATTATATTCTTTATAAACAACTCTAGAATCTGCGATATCTTTATATACATAAAAAATATTAAGCCTTAACTTAGCTAGTTGTAGAAATAATACACAATCTATAAGGTGTTTACTAATACTAGCAAAGTACTTAAAATGCTTTACTTTAGTATTCTTCTCTTCTTGTTAATTATGTATAGGCTAAGTAAAGAAATTATTAACTAGTTAGGCTAGCTGTTGCATGACGTCGAAATGGCGATAGAGAAGAAAGAGGCAGGAAAGAAGAAGTAGGCGTTCTATTGTCGTATGTATAGGTTAAAAAGCAAGGTAATAATAGTGCTGCTTCTTTAATTCGTCTGAGAGTACCTGGAAGTGAAGCCGCAACATAAGTAGGCAGCATAGGCGGGATAGGGCGCGTTAAGTTAGGAGGCGATTCGCGTCTTTGTCTTTCTTTTCTTCGTTTCCGTCCGAACATGCTGGAGCAACACACCATAACAATTTATAATAATATGTTGTTGTCTTAGAGTGTTTAAAAGGATCTCGTGTACTAGAGTCTAGATGTTAATAACTCTCATGTTGTTGCTAAGCTTTACAAGCTCTAGTACCTTGTCTTAATATTATACGACCTTAGGTTTTAGTGCACAACGTAGTCTTCCTTTTTAGCAATAACTTTAAGGTTGTTAAAAACCCTTAATACTCCTAGTATTTGTGGCAGTTGCAGCAATAGCTACTTGTCCTAGGCCTTGTCTGACCGCGCTAGAAGTATTATTTAAGTAAGTTAGCTGATGTGAGTTGAATGTTGTCTTTAGCCGCTGCTAGTTTGAGAGGGGGGGATACTATTATTATCATTGTCTTAGAAGGTAACTACCTTAATAAAAGGAATTAAAGTTTATGTAGCAGGAGAGTTAGATATTTAGCGGGGTTGTAGTTCTAGTTCATGCGTAGTGGCGGTATCCTGCTAGCTAGCAGGTAGAGGTAAACAGGGTCTAAATCGCGCTAAAATAAGTAGGTTTTGCAATTAAAATAGTTGTTGTAATTAGCTATTGCCTGAGGAGTACGTAAAATTAAGTATAGTATTAGTGTAGCAGTAAGCACCTAGAATTAGCAGGATAGGTGGCTTGTACCTAAATTTTATATAGGATATTAGTAAACGAGTAGCTAAAGGTAAAAGCAGGTACTACTAGCATAGTATCCTCTCCCCTTCCTAAAATTATACGCTGTTTTATAGCCTATTAGTTGTCCAATGTAGTAGTATTAGAGTTAGAGTTTAAGCTTTTAAAGTCTTATTTGTAAACATAATACTCTTTTTCTGCAAGACGTTTAGTAATAATAACTTAAAGACAAAGCTTATTACTCATTACAGGAGGTAAAGGTAGTTGTATTTCTATATATAGCTTAGGCAAGCCTAGCGAGATAGGAATGTCTACTATAGGGCTAGTTTATGGCTTCGGCCTTTTGAGACAACCTTTTGATGTGACCACACATTTTGTAGACACCATTTTGGTAAAAAAGATTTATTGCTAACAACAGGTATCCGGGCTTATGCCCCCTTGTTCGGCATTGCCGGCACGCAATTGGTGTGTCGCATGTTCGGACGGAAACGAAGATGCGCGATATCCCTCCAACTAACCCTCTTGACCAATGACTATTTACTGCTGACCGCAACTTGCGCCTATACTCGGATGTGAACATACGACAACAGCGTCACTATCTAAGCACGGCTCTCCTATCCCTAGAGGCGACTCACAAAATCCTCCTGCTTGTTAGTTTGTCCTAGCTGCTTAACAGCTGTTTTAACACGCTCTTGCTTCTCGTAGAGCTACTGTAAGGTCTCTCTACTAAGGTTGTATTTGCGCAGGAGGAGATTTGTAAGATAACACACTGTTACCGCACCTAGACTATTAACATGCGCAACGTATTTAATGGACTCGCTGCTAAACAAGCCTTTTACAACCTCTATTGTGACATTAACATCTATAATACTAGACGCATTAATAAGGTATTAATAAATAACAGAATTTGACCTCTGCGTCCACCTAATTACTATAGGAGCTACTGCCGACAGCTCCTCTTCAACTAACTAGGGAGGCCGCTTAATAAAGGTGAACGCGGGCTTTGTAATCTACTACTATAGCTTCTTGTATAGTAACTTAGTAAGGTCTAACTTTACTTAATGTAAGCCATCAGTCTTCGTGTTGAACGGGAAGAAGAATAGTCCAAGCATTGTATCGTTCGTATGCGGTACCGTGTGGTGTAGGAAATCCTAAAGGTAAGAAGCAGCAGGTAGGGAGCTTTTATAAAGTATTGCAGGCTCCTGCTGCGGTAACGTACGTGTCCTTACCCTCCTCTACCTCTACCTCCTCCACCTCCATCGCAATCTTGTTGCTAGCTATAGGCTAGCAATCGCCGTTGAACACGTTTTAATTAGTGTCGTTTTTTGGTACCTTCAGCAAATTTTTTGACCCTAATTTTGCTTAGTAGTCTAAGCTTTTCTGCTCTAAGCGCTTAGCGCGTAGACCTTATCCACTCACTATTCGAATTTCGTTAACTACACATAATCTTTTTTTGACTTTTGCGACTAATTAGTAGAGGGCAGCTGCTTTTCACTTTTTTGGAAAACCCATTTTGACTACAACAACAACCACCACCTTTGATACCTTAAAAATAAATAGGGCTAGTTTATTCCTAATAATTAGGATCTTATAACTTTATGTTTCTTTAATTTTCCTTAATAATATCATAAATAAGTCTTTGTCTAAATAGTTGTAATCGCTATCCAGGTGTTGTGTAGGGGGAGCGTGTACTATTAAGGTCCTTAAGACAATAGGTTCCTCTATTAGGTCTAGCTTTATAAATATAGTGTAGACCTAACTATCTTATATCTAGCTTGCAGTCGCGCAACATATTAATTTCCTAAACAGGGTTCTAGAGAAGAACTAAGTCTCCTAGCTTTATATCCTTATGTTGTATTTCTTTAGTGTTATCCTAGTATTCCTTTTTAGCAGCTCTTATCTAGTTAGTACAGGCAACAGCATCCTTTGTAAACTAATCTTTAAGCTCTAGCTGCATTGCTTAAATCACGAGTAGCTGTGCACAGTCCTTTACTTCCCTAAATAGAAGCGTTTACTATGTAGGTAGTGCGAGTTTAATAAGAAGCACTAGGTTCTGCCTTGTAACTAACTAGTATAGTAAGTAACCTATCTATTCTTGTATTAAGATCCTGTCTGCATGAAGAACTGTTAGCAAGTTCTTAACTTCAGGTTCTAGCAGCTTTGTAATGGCGTTTTCAATAGGCTTATTCTCTCTTTTAATTTTTTTTATGGCTTAAGGGTTGTGTTCTAAAAACTAGACTTAGTTAATCCTGTACATATTTGATAGATGGAATACCACCTTAGGGAAATTAGGCTCTTTATTAACTATAAGTTTGCGCGCTGTGATCTATTAATATATAATATCTTTATATACGAACTCTATAATTGTCTTTAACTAGTTATATAATAGAGCTTTCGTTTTAGGCTAGCTGCTAAGGTAGTCTCTTGCAATAACTAAAAACTTCTTCCTAAAACACTAAGGCATGTATACTACATTAATTGCAACAGTCTCCTAGATAGCGAAATTATAGGTGTTAGTAAGCATATTAACTTTCCTCTTAAAGGATTATAGTTAATAGTCTAGACAAGTTACTAGCTTTTGTTATACGTACTTTACATTCTTTTCTACTAGTATCACTAAGTAAGTATAGAGTATACCGCGTTAACTTCTCTATGTCTAATCTAAGTGTGTACGTTCTATACTGCAGCTGTTCTTAGGTTAGTATTATCTACAACTTTCTAGATCGCAATGTTCCTAGACGTTTTCTTAAAAAGTATCTTATTCTATACAAAGAAGTTTAGAGCTTATTTCTTCTATACTTATAGTTCTTATAGCTTTATATCCCTAAGAGTCTTGAACTTAACTAAAAATAAGCGTATTATTCTAACTCTATTAAGAATTTCTAACAGAGTATCCTTGTCTATCTTATTAGTATTAGCGCATTTACATTTCTAATTATATAATTAATAAACTCCTCTAAATCCTCCTTAGGTTCTAGAGGTATCTGCTATAAGTTAAGTTTTAGATACCTTAATAGTGCATCCGCAACTACATTTTTTAGTCCTAGTATATTCTTAATGTTGAAGTTTTATAAAAGAATTATTAATATCTACCTATTTATAACAGATCCTAGATTGTTAGTAGATAAGCAATTTAGTTAAGCAATAAGAGTTGCTATGTTAGTTTCTATAGTAAAGTAAATACTATAGAGATAGGTATAAATATTCTTAAGAGCCTATAGCACAGCCTTGTATTCTAACTTAGTAGAGTGCTATTGCCTCTCTTACGCTAACTATAGTGTGCTTTTATACTGCACTAAGTATCGCTTATTATCTTCTTTACGTTGTTTAATATATACTCCTGCACTATCTTAACTTATAATAGTTATTAGGAATATCTTGTAATCTTTAGTATTAGTGTAGTTAAGGTTCTCAAGTGCAGGTACATTATATATAGCCTATTTTAGCTTATATATTGCTACGTCTTGTGCATCTCTTTATTGAAAAGGGACTTTATCTTGTAAGAGTGTAAAAAGAAGTTTAGTAATCTTAGTAAAGTTCTTTACTTATATTTAGTAGTAGACGCATATACTTACAAAAAATTATACCTTTCTTTTATTCTTGCATAGTAGCTAGTTTATAATCTTCTTAACTTTCTTTAAGTTAGGATAACGTTCTTACAAGCTAACTTTATAGCCTACAACCTTAAGTCTTTCTATAAGAAAACAATACTTCTTTCCTAACATAGTGCCTCTAGCTTATTTAATATTAGCTAGCACTCTATCTAGTTGCAAGATATGCTTAAGAACATAATATTAAACTCTTAGCATTAATTCTTCTCTGCTATAATTAGTTTTTATCCCTCTACATGTAATGTTGTTAATAAAAGGCATAGTATTAGGCTAGTAGTCTTTTAGAATCTTTATTATTACACGTTGAAATGCTGCTACAAAGTTAGTAGCACTTATAACTATTATGCATAATTATATAAGCCTAACTAGTGTTTAAAACGCTGTTATGTCTCTGCTTTCTAGATGTAGTGTAATTTAGTTATATCTTAAGAATAAGTCTATAAGCAAGATAATTTTACATCTTATAAACTTCTTAGAAAACTTGTCTACTATTAGTAGTAGGTTCACATCTTGTATAGTAACTGCATTTTTTTACTGCGTATTGCTAATCTATTAAACGCCTTTGTTCTTCTTAGGTACTAGGTGCTATAGGTTGTAATATTAACTATCACACCTTTTATATGTTCCTTAGTTTAGGCGGACGTTAACTATATCTACTACTTGCAGTTCTAAAGCTTTTAGGACAGCAAAACCTTATACTTGCTAAGCTTTATATAGTATTGTTTGTATCTTGTATAGTAGACATACATTAGTATAAATCCTTCCTAATTTCTTAAATTACTAGGAGAGCGATTTTTCTCTGTTAACAAGCATATGTATAAAGATCTCCTTTTCTAATTGCTGTAGGTAGTCTTTAGTATATAGCTTATTAAGTTATTCTTTAGTAAGCCTTGTCTCTTGTAGGAAAGCAGTATATCTAAATTTAAATAGGTAACTGTATAGCCCCTTCTTAAAATCACAAATGCTTATTCTAAAGAGTTGCTGTTCTTTTGCCTTTTTTTTCTAGTCTTCTTGTCTAAATTCTATAGGCATCTCTTGCTATAAGATATTAATAGGTTAAACTTTCTTATCTACTATCTTGTATAGTGTGTAAAGATTATTATAGTGTTAGGTATATTTAAGTAGCCTTTGTTACATCTGCTAATAATTAAGCTTATATATAATTCAAAATTTACTAAGTTTGCAGTTTTTTATAAAGTCTTTAGACTGTCTAACTACGTGCATAAATACTTAGTTTATCTAGACTATCTAATCTTTCCTTTTACCTTCTATATACAGCATGTTAAAGTTGCTAAATCTAGCTGCTAGATTAGACTATGTAGCTTCCTGCATGTATTTTACTGTAGCTGCTTAGAGTTTATTACCTAATTTGTTAGTAATTACATACAACTTTATATTACTTGCTGTTTTTTTATCTAAGTTGTTATTCAAGGCTTTTTTTCTAATTATCTGCGAAGGGTGATTTAGAGATAAGTTAGATATAACAAATAATGTATTTCTTGTACTATCTTTAGATTAGACTTAGCACGTAATTTGCCTAAACGTATTATACTAAATTAATATCTTAGCGCTTGTACACTAAGGTCCTCCTAGAATTGCAGAATTAGTAACATTAGCAACAATTCTAAATGTAGTCCTAATAGTAACTGTCCTTATTTATATAGGTATATTAAATGCGGTTCTAACAAACAGGTTATGTATGCTATTAGCTAAAGTAATACTAGAAGGAGGTTGCCCTAGCTAGTGCTCTATTATTTTATACAGTAACTTTAATGCTCACGCAGCACTTAGTCTTAGAATATTTATTTGTGCTCTAGTGCTAATTAAGCACTTTAGAAAGCTGCCGTTTACAGTAACATAGTATTTTAGTAAGTTAATTTAAGTAAAAGCCTACCTATTCCTTTACTAAACCTCTTAGATATCTTTTGTAGGTATATTGTCTAATTATCTTTTTAGGAATCTTTTCTTCTGCTCACCTTATAGTAAGTTTACGTATTATAATAATACAAATTTATCGCATTGCAATGCGCGCTCCTAGTAGGTAGTATATTTAGTAAAATTTTATAGGTAGGGTCCGTGCGCTAGTTTAGCTAATTAGAAACTAGAACAGATCCTAGGTGTAATTTAGTGCACTTAGCTTCTGTTAGCTTAGCATTTTTTATACACGTTATAATATTAAGCGTACCTAAACTATCTATAATATTAACACTATTATTAAGAAGATTGCGTAGATGTTTTTGAATGCTAACTTGCCTTATAAGGTTTAATACTGTGACTCCTTATACTTCCTGTCTAATTAGGGCAGTTATAATATAGTTTAGCTATCCTTACACTATCTCTTTAAGTTCTAAATTAGGAAGAGCGTTAATAGACTTTATAGTCTTCTTCTTTCTTCTCTACTGTAAGTGCTTTAGATCTGCTAACATATTGTGGCCAAATACGCTAATTAAAGTAGTTTAATAATTAAAAATAGCCTATTATAAGGCTAACTTGCAAAAGGTATATTACTTTATGTTTCTTTCTGCAGATGTTGTATATCTATAGGCTGTAAGTTAGGAATAAGAGAGTTACTTTATATTATTTAATTGCTTCCTTATGTGCTTAAATCCTTGCTTAGCATTCCTTACTACTTTACTCCTCCCTCCTAGACATAATTAATATCCTAGTAGAGGGCAGAGCCTTTGCCTTTTAAGCGCATAGTAGTATTTAACTTAAAAATGCTATATAAAGCGTTTTCTTTGCCTCCTAGTATAATGTTAGCTGCATTTATATTGTTAAGCTTCTTAATATATTCCTTAATAGAAAGAGTATATAGTTGTTTTGAGAATTGCTAGAACTGCTAAAGAAAGTTACTATAGTAGCCATAGCTTGTTAAACTAGTTGCTATATTTGCAAAATTAGAGTTTTTCTTCTTAAACTTTAAACCTAGTTAAGAGTCTCCTCTAGAAAACCTCTCTAGTAGCACGCTAGAGGCTAGTTAATTAAGCACGTTATTAGTAATGTTGTAGAACTCTTATATCTTTGCCTTTAACTATAGTAAGACTTAGTTTAATAGTAGTTGCCTTAGGATTTCTTTTATACGCTTATGTAGTAGACCAAAGTAGTACGTTCTTTTCTTGCTAGAAATATCCTAGTTTAAACTAACCTATCTTATCCGCTTTAGAGCGTAGTATTATTTGTACTCCTTAAGCATGTGTGCTACTATATTACATATATAGCAGAGAGGGTGTGTTTCTATATTGTCTATATATACTGTACCTGTCCTGTTAGATAACCCCTTTAGGGCTTTAGTAATAAAGGAACTATTATTTCTCTTACTAGAGAATTCTGTATTAGTTACTTATATAACAAAGTACGTATAGTTAGAGAGTTTTTTTAAAAGTCTCTTAGTTATAGAATAAGCTATAAGCATAATATTAGTTAATAATTTAAGCTTTAGGTTGCCTAAAGACTAAATAAGGTCTTTAACTTCTAGGTTAATATCTACTAGTATGCTTATCTTCTTATGTGCTTTACTAATCTTGATCTGTGCTTTCTTTACTTCCTCTAGAGTATAAGTTACTTACTAGTTAGACAGCATAATCTAGCGTATTTTAGCATTAGCGCCTCCTTGCTCTAGCTAATAAATCTTGTTCAGGTTAGTTATTTTCTTGTAGTAGTATTTTAGAAAAGAATAAATCCCTTCTAGTTTATACGTATCCTAATTATTTCTATTTAAAGTAGAAAGTATATAATATATATCTGCCTCTTTGTTAGTTTATAGTAGGCCTTAGAAGAAGAGAATACCTTCCTCTTCTTAAGGGATTTGCCTGTTCTTAATGCATATATTAGTAACAGAAGAAAAGTGCGTGTAGTACTCTACTAGACTAGGCTAGTTTCATACGCCTTTATAAAGGTAGGCTTAAAGGTATAAGCGTTTGCCTATTTCAATAGCTGTATCTTTATCCTTCTACTATTCCTTTATGTGTGTCTGTAACTTAGACTAATCCTTTTTAGTATATATAGGTAAGCGCTTTAGGATATAAGAGAGAGATTAATCTTTGTTACAAAAGTAGTCTAGTAGAATAGAGACTCTTATAGTATTAAAAATACCTCTATTATTAGCTTATTAGTTAAAGTCTACTAGGAATTCTGTAATATTCTATTTAGTAAAAACTAATAAACTATGTCTTAATTAAATTATAGTTAATACTAAGTTGTGTATAGGTGTAGCTATAGTGTTAATAACAGAGCTTAATATAGTTAATAGTAGATTAGGGATAGTAGTAGTAGGTCTAGCTAAAGAAAGTGTTGCGCCTTCCTGCCCTTAACCTGTCTTCTAATCTCTTTTTAACATTTAGAGAACAGTAAGACTTATATAAGTTCTTTATATAAATAGTTCATAAGTGTTAGTAAGGAAATAGACAAAGTATAGTCTCTAGAAGAAAGAATATCTCTTTTTAAGTCTTTGTAGTATGTGTTTACTTAAGTGTAAATATATTAATCCTTGCCTCTTAAGTGCCCTTTATTTTGCTAGATAGGCTTAAATTTATACTTAAAGCTGGTACTTATATGTAAGCTTTTAGTGATATCTCTATTTTGCTAGACAGCACCTTAGCTTAGTATTTCTTAACACATGTATTACTGTCTTTATTTTGCTAGACAAGTTACTACCTCTATTTTGCTAAGTAGACTTTAAATCCGCGCTTAGAACATATATAAAACTACTTCTATTTTACTAAATAGTTTGCTGTTTCTATTTTGCTAGACAGACTTCATATTAGCATTTAATAACATATTCTATTTTTATTAGTAGATTCTGTTCTTCCTTATTGTTGCTGTTAGTGCTAACTTAGGTAACATCGTCCTCAACGTGGTCTATAATAGAGGATAGTGCTAACCCTCTAAAAGTAAATCTAGTAATAATCCTAAGGATTCTATACTTATATAAAATTATTATATTATTTTTGTAATAACTATACACTAGTTCCTTTGTATACTAAGTAGTAGAGTATATCCTTATAGGCGTTGCTATTTGTACAGGTGTTAGAGTGTATAAAGACATACTACTACAAGGGCATAAGATTACTAGTAGTTAAATTATGCGAGAACGAGGGTAGTAAGATAAAGATCTTATTATAGATTATATCTAGAAGGGAAGTACAAAAGTTAAGTTGTGAGGTGGAGGGTTGATAGATCGATGTGCTCGTTTCGATTCCCCGAAACGAGCTGTATACCTCTAGATCAGGTGGTTGAGCACTAACCTAGTGAGCAGCAGGGTATTACTATGTGCATCGGCATAATATACTACTTATTACCTTAGAGGTAATCCTTAAGGCTTAATTAGACTAGCTAACCTAGTTTGCTCTATTAAGACTACACTGCTTAGAGAAAGGTATCTAGGATTAAGTTAACTCTAATCTCCTAGACGTACCCTTAATAGATTACTAAGAGCTATAGTATGTATCTAGAACTGCCTAAAGATATTAAGCAGCTAGTTACTCTATTACCTAGCTCTAGCGCATAAATACGAGAGGACTATAAAATTACTTAATACAAATACAAGGCTTAAATACTTAATACTAAGTATAAGAAAGATAATTATAATAAGCTAGTTAATAGGTATAAAGTACAAACTACTTAGTAGACAAGGAAGGTTACAAAGATTACTAATGTTAAGAACTAGATTAGAAAGATAGTCTATCTCGACCTGCTTTTAAACGCCTCTATAAGCATAATTACTTCGAACTTTACTAGCCTTTAAGCTTTAGTAAAGATCCTAAAGGAGGATCTTACACATACTAATTAGAATACTTAGTATTTAATAAGGGCGCAGTACTAATCCTACCTTAACAAGGCTCGCTAGAGACGAATAAGCCCTGAGCAATAGTTTACTAAGTAGCAACTCCTATATTAACAAGCGACAATTTACTTACTTCTTAAGGTTGTGAGGCTATTAGCAGTTACTAATTTCTTAGACGCCTTAGGCACTAAGATTGCACTAGACTAGTTGCGCAAGGGGCGCAATGAGCTAGTATAAGTGATAATACTTAGAAAAGCTTAATTAACTCTTAATAATCTAGGAAAGATCTTTAGTGTTTTGTTACAAAATTAGTTAATTACTTCCTTAAAAGGAAAAGGACACACAGTATTTTAAACTAGATCTATATTAGTGTTAGCTTAATAGTCTACTAGCACTAAAAAGTTAAACAAGAGTAGTAAGCAATTACACCTTTACCTCTGCAAGGCTAGTAAAGGGCTTATAAGCAAGCACTTCTAGATACTACGCAACTACTATTAACTTTAAAATACAGTTACTAGATTAAGAGTTCCTAGCAGTATACTAATCAAGCTGTTAGACAACGACAAAAAGAAGATCCTTAAGTAATAGAACAGCAATTAATAAGTAACCTTACGCACCTAGATTAAGAAAGAAAGTTAGAAGGCTAGCACTAGCGGATTAGCTATTAACAAAACTAGTAGATTGTAGCCTAGGTTATTAGTTTCAGCATTAATTAATTTTAAGGACCTTATTAAGGAAATTAGCTTGAATATATTTAGTATAGCTTTTACCCTTTATGCTTTGACTCTTTACATGATTATAGATAGTAGATTAGCAGTCTACCTAGTTAATACTATAGATTATATAGTACTAGGCACCTTTAGCAAATACGCTGAGGACAAGATAGTTAAGGTAGGCACTTAGATTATACTAGTTACTAGTGTAGAAAACAGGCTACTTAAGAACGTCCTGCATAGCTATGCTAGCCCTAAGACAGCTAATCTTCTGCTTACTAATGTTAAGGTTGTACTAAGTTTTTATATTAATATTATATTTGAAGCACGGCTTAAACAGGCAGGCATTTAGTATTTAGGATATAATTACACTTTAAGATTAAAAACAATTAACAAAGATATTGTGTTAATTAACCTTAAGCTATACTTTAATCTCTTATTTTTTTAATAGAAGTAACTTACTTGTTACATTGCTTGACTACTGCTTGTGAACGCTGTAGCGCGATTAAGGAAACCTTAGTTGCGTACTAGCGATAAGGACCTATAGTATTTATAACTAGGACACCTAGGACAGTAAGCTATCAAAGTCTTAGTCTACTTAGTATAGAACGTTAAGATTACTAGCAAGAAGCTATTAGAATATTAACACTACGCAATAGCTTATGCCTTACAAGTAATCTTATAGCGACTAGAAGAGAGATTACTACAACTTTTTTTTAAGTTCTTATAGGATCTATTTGATTTCTTGACTAGTTAGCTACTTAAGAAAAAGTCGTTAATGATTAAGGAGTATTATTTAGGCAAGCTGTACAATTATAATATCTAGTTATAGACACTATACAATATTATACCTATAATTATAGGCTTGGCTGCAAGAATGAAGAGAAAATATTAGTAGAAGATTATAGAAATCTATTAGGATAATAATACTGCTACACTACCTTAAAGAGAGTAATCAAGATAAAAGGAATAGATAATAAAGAAAGAGATTATAATTAAAACGCTACTACTATTTACCTATAAGCTTAATAGCTTAGCAGAGAGAGCTAGACAAGAGCTAATTACAAAAGCTATTAAGATGCGCATAAGCGCTAATCTACTAGCTAAGCTTTAGCTAGTAATTATAGATACAGTAGCTTACCTATATAAAATAAGCCTTACTAAGATCTATAGTTCTTAATCTCCTAACTAGGTGCGTAAAGAATAGTTTGAGAAATATTTTTGATATTATTAACTACTTAAGATTAGACACTAGACTGCTAATTTACGCTAAGACTAGAGTAGAATCTATGTCTATAGCTGCTAAGCTTATCTTTTAAATAAGGAGAAGGCAGCTAAGCGTAATTATTAAAGTTTCAAGGTTAATCCTCGCGGCTATATTAGTTATATAGTTAGTTATTAAGCTTCTAATGTATACTATATACAGGTACTAACACTTAATTAAGTAATTACATCCTGTAATATAACTTTTAAAAAACATTAGTTCTACAAAAGAGATTATAAGAAAGAGCTACTAAGAGATTAAGTAATTAAAATTGTAGAGATCTTTTATAATAGCAAGCTGGTAATCTAGGAGAGAACTTAGACCTCTTACCTATGTAAGGAAGGGCAGATTGAGATACCCAGCTAACATCAGAAAGCCTTAAGAATAATTTATTTATAATCTTAATTAGTAAGGAAGGCCTACCTACTAAGGACAAAAATAAATGAAATAACGCGAAGTAAATAGAGCACAGGGCTAGTACACTATAAAGAACTTATTTAGATTAGCAGCAAAATACTAGTCTTACTACTCTAGAACTAACTCCTAAACTAGAGACCTTCGGGAGCGACGACGTATTAACTATAGAGTTATTAACAGTTAAATAGTAGTGTAATTGCTAAAAAGAGCTAATCTATTAATATCTAGAGATAGGGAGCCTCTTTTTTATCAGCTTAATAACTTGTTACTAGTCTAATAATTTGTGCCTAAAGACTCTAACGCGCTGGCTTATTATAATAGAATACCTGTTTAAGTAAGCAGGATAGTAGAGCGTAAATTATCTTAAGATTTAAGATCTTAGGCCTTAGATAGCAGATAAAGTAAGTAATTACAAGCTTAACTTCTACTTACAAGATATAGTACTAGAATTATAGTTAAAAGTCTAGATTAGCCTATAAATTATTATCTTCTACTACGTAAGCTAGGTAGCAAACGTAATTATCAAGACGCAACTTAAGATCCTAATATTAACTAAGGAGTGGAAGTATAAGTAGTATTAATATATTAATTGTAGATTATAAGGATCTATTATAGAATAATCTTTGTAATACCTACCTGTTAAGTTTACAAGTCACCTAGAAAGACTAAGTAAGCTATAAGACTCTTAATTACGTAGTTATAACAGCTTTGCTTACTAAGTATAAGCTAAGTAGAAATACTTAATAGTATCACAACAATCTACCTAAACTGCTAAGATTGTAGAAGCAGCTACTTTAGTATCTTATAAGGGCCTTGTTTAAGGATGCCTGCAGGAAGGAGATTAATTAGTTAAGTAAGAATAGAACTTAGACTAGAATATTAATAGAAAAAGCAAATAATTACTTAATACTTATAAAGTAAGTTTGTATCTATAAGTTTAATTAGGACAGCTTCTTTCTTAAATGTAAGGCGCAGATTATTGTAAGAGGTAATCTCTAAGAGAAGGACTTAATTTACTTAATATACGCTGCTATATTAGCAGCTAAGTCTTTCTAAGTAGTAATAGCTATCGCTGCTAAGAATAACTTAGAGATTGAGTAATATAATATTATAGGAGTATTCCTTAGTACGTTAATTATAGTAGATAACTTAGTAATCTGTAAGATTCTAGATAGCTTTAAGAAGCCTAGAAAGTATATATAGCTCAACTGCGCACTTTATAGATTATAAGACTCGCTACTATTATAGTACAAGGAGTTCTTAAGATTACTAAGAGAGATTAGACTAATCGCCTTACTAGAGGAGCTCTGCCTATTCTTTGATTAAGATAGGAGGATCCTAGTTTTGTTTTATATAGATAATATCCTAAAGCTCTTCGCGGAAGATTATAAGTAAAAAGTAATAGATCTTTAGTTAAAGATTATAGAAAAGTATAAGATATAAGAACAAGGATTAGTTAAGTAGTTCTTTAGTATCTAAGTAATTAGAGATTGTAAGAAGCAAATAATTACGCTTATATATAATATGTATATTAACAAGATTGTAAGGAAGTTTAAGCTAGAGGATAGCAGCTTTTTTAAGACTCTATTACTATTAGAAGAGCTAATTAAGAACACTAGCGAAGCAACTAAGCAAGAGATTAAGGCCTACTAAGAAAAAGTTAGATTAGTGCTATATACAGCTATTATGCTATAACTAGATATTACTTACTTAATCTCAAAGCTCTTATACTTCCTTACAAACTCTAGCAAGTAGTATATAAAAGCTATTAAATAAGAAATTATATACCTCTATTAGATAAGATAAGATGCGATCTAGTATAGGAACTACAATAGCCTAGATCTAATAATTACAGGTAGCGCTTTCTTTGCAGATAATTAAGAAACTTGTTAACTAATTTATAGTTACATAGCTATCTTATATACTAGTCTAATATTTTAGAAGGTAGCTTAGTAGACTATAGTAACTACGTTAACTACTAAGGCTAAGCTACTCGCTCTTAAGCACACTATAAAGGAGGCTATAGCTCTTAAGCGCTTCTTCTGTAAGCTGTCTCTTAATCTAGAAGACGTCTAGATAGTTTAGTATAATAATTAATACATAATTAGACTTGTAGTTAAGAAGAACAAGCAGATTAGCACTTAATTAAGACATAGATATATAAAATATTTAGCTATAGTAAGAATTTGCTCAAAGATTATTTTAAGTTTAGTTCCTTAGAATAAGAATTATGCTAGCTAATAGACTAACTATGTTACTTACATAATAATAGTTTAAGAAGTTTAGGCAGTAGCTTAACCTTTAGTAAATTAAGCACTCAATTAAAGGTAATAATAATTAATAAATAAAGGATTTAGATTAAGTAGTAATATTTATATACTAGGCTAAGTCTCTGCTTAATTGCTTGGAATAAGCAGGAGAACGTGAGCTAGACGAACAGAAAACGAAGAACTAGGACAAAGCTTACTAAAAAGCATTAGGCTTATTATACTTGCTTAATTCTATTATAAGATTATGCTTAGCTTTCTTAGCTTTAGCTAGCTTAAGCAGCAAGAGTCTAGAAGTAAGCAGCATAGCAGCGTAAGTTTAACTCATTACTTCTATATATAGAGTTATAAGATAATTGCCTACGTACCCTAGCATTATAATCACGCCTATATAAATAGGTTATATAGTAATTAGGAGAGCGTTGCATGCAAAGACAATTATATAGAGCAGGTAAAAGTAGTATTCTTTAAGCATGTTATTCTCAAAGAGATAATTACTAGAGAGACTATTATTGCTGCTGCTACTGCTATTATTAATAATATACTGACTTTTAAGTCAGTTACTAAGCAGGAGTAAGAGCAGGCAGCAAGGACTAAGTAGTAAAACTACAAGACAATATCTCTTAAGCACAGTAATTATTGATAGGAGGCTTATAAATAGAAGACTTTTTAGTAGATATAACGCTGCTATTAATCTCTTTACAGCAAGTAATAATATCTTTAAGTAGTTAAGCTTTCAAAGCTTAATACACTTTATTATTCTTTTATTCTTAAAAACTAGTTAGTAAGCTGAGTAGGAGGCTTAATAGATGAAAGACTTACTTCTTCATCTTTATACATAGCTAAAAATTAGTTAGCAAGATTGATATTAACTATATAGTAGTTGTAAGATAAGCAACTACTACAGCGTAAGCTACTCTGACTACTAGTCTAAATGTAATTAAAGTAGTGTTTAGCGTACACAATATCTAGTATCTTTTTTATACAGCACTTACACAGTAGAACGTAAAAGTATAATAGATTAGCAGTAATCTTTAAAAAGCTAGTAGGTGCCTTCTTCTAAGTAGAGAGGGGCGCGGTGCGCTTAGTAGACAGATTAATAAGTATTTTTTAGTTTATTACTGTCGCTATATTACTGTTTACACGTCGCTACTTAAGTAGTTATCTATTATAACTTTCACTTTAGCTCTTTAAGGGCCTTGCTTTTACGCTAGCTTGTTTGCTTAGTTAGACTCTTATATAGATTAAAATATAAATAAGAACTTAATAGCAAGCTTAATTTAGTAGTTAAAGAAATTAGCTTCTGAGTAGAGCTACTAGATATCTTATAGTAAGCATATAGATCAATAGGTAGAGGCAACTAACTCTTATTATTTTAGAGATTAGCTACTTACTTAATCCTACTGTTAAATAAGCTTTAGCGCGCGTAATACTAATACTAAGCACTATTCTTACGTTGTTAGTGAAGGCTTTCTAAGCGTTAATTACGTTATTAACAATAGCTCTCTAAGCTGCGCTTATTATTGCTAGAGGTAGACTATACTAGAAAGATTAGCAGTTAATCAGTAAGAGTACAAAGGAGCAATACTTACTATATTAGTAATAGTAGTTAAGACAGTCCTAAAAAGCTTAGTAATTTAAATCAGAGTAAGGTTAAAGACAAAATAAATAGAGAAGTAGTAGACACAATTAAACTATTGTAGAGGCTGCGCACAAACTAATCACGCAATATTTAAAGTCTATTTAATGTTTTAGTATTAGGACTGCTGAGATTAATTAAAACTTTAATAAGCAATATTACTACAAAAATAGAGGATTAGCTAGAAAAAGCTATAATTATAGATTACCTTCTGAATTAACGACCTTAATTTATACAATTGTCTAGTTACTTACAGCTTAGATTAATAGTATCTTACTAACCTTAGAGGTGTGTTAGAGTATTAATATGCGCAACATGCAGGTTATTCTGTTAAGCAGGTAATCTTAGTAAGCTAAATACGTAACGATCACGCTAGCGTCTATATATACAGGCTAGATTATCTTATTCTTTTTAAGTAGTTATTGTCTGATTTAATTTTAATCCTTAGTTAAGCAATACACTTATTCTACTCCTTCTAATTAAGCAATTGCTCTTTTTCAGCTCTTATAGTTTACTAGAGGAGATTCTTAACCTAGTTTAAAGCATAGAAGGAAAGCCCCTAGTTCTATAAACATAGCAACCAGTTTAATAAAATAAAATGATTACAATAATTTTCTCTGGTAAACTTAGTATTTCTAGGAAACCTTATACAATCCTGCTACACAAAAATATATTAATATACTTAATAATATTAACTCTGCTAATATTATACTAAGAGGTAGAGAGAATAATTTATACAGTATCTTTAAGTCTAATGCTACTACACGCTTAAAAGGCAAGAGCTCTACTCGCTACTAGGATGTTAATTATGTCTAAGAAAGAGGAATAAAGAAGAGATAAAGGCTAAGCAAGAATATAAGTACTAAAGAAAGCAATTAAAAAATATAGAGTAACACTCTTATCCCTAACTTGTAGCTTATAGACATGTAGTATCTATAAGAGAAAATATAAAGTAATATACTTTTTATTAGTTAGCTTTATAATATACTATATTTAATTATAAGACTACTGCAATTATCTAAGTAAAATAACAACTTATTAGTAGATTTAAAGCACTTACTATAAAGATAAAAGAAGAAAGTTGTAAAGTATATAAAGCCCTTCCCTATCTAGAACTAAAGAAGATAATATAAAGGTAGCTAAGTTATATTGCAACTGCCCTACTTAAATAAGAGGTATAAAGGGTCACTTTATTAGACTTTATAATACGAGATAATATTTTAAAAAAGCTACGCAATTTCCTTTATGATAGTAGAAAGAGAGTAGATAGTTTAGGTATAATGAACTTTATAATTAGTAGAAAAATCACTACCTTATAGATTCTAGGTGCGCTAGTTACACCTAGAATCTGTGCTAGCTGTTAATTAGCTAGAACTAATGCTTAGGCCTATAGTACCTTACTAACAAGATTTTACTAAATGCACTACCTACTAAGGATTTACATTATAATATAATAAATGCGTATTAATTAAATGCTTAAACTTAACATAAAGTGCATAAAAATAGTAACTTATAAGTAGATAATTTGGATAATATACTTACTAAGGAGGTATAAGGTGTTTGATATAGAAATAGGCAAGTCTTTACTTAAATAAGCCTACTAGAATACAAAGTTATTATAAACAGCAGCTTCTTAAAGTACTTAATTAACACTAGAGTACAAATAACTTTTTTAGACTTAGTATAGCACAAGCACTAAAAAAACTATGTAAAATAATAGAACAGCAACTAGTATAGCTATCTCTAAGTATAACTATACCTAATAGTATATATAATCTGTTTATTAGAACTATGTTTAATATATCTATATAAATAGAGACAGTTAGTATTAAAACTACGTTTAGAATTATTGCTAACGTTACTAAATAAGTATTTCTAGGAGGACCTTATTGTGTATATACAAGGATAGCAATATAGTATAATAGGTTTAGATAGATTATGTACTAAGTCCTTCTGATAGATAGTAGTAGAAACGTAGTTTTTGTTGTATCTAATTCTTTCTAATCTACTCTTCTTAGACAATTAAGAATAAAATCTCTAACAACAATTTACATAGAGAAACAGTAGGTAATATACAAGTTCATATAATTACCAACAAATTAAGTAATGAATTACGTGTAGCTGTAGTAAATTATGTATAGAAAGCTGCATAGATAGATATAATAATAAGATTTAGTAATTTTAACATGTTATATATAAGAGGTAATAGAAACAACTAGATAGTTTAGATAAACTAGATGTTTACTTACGTAGAGAGGCAGTCTAAAGATCTTATAAGAAACTATAAACTTAGTAAATTTTTAATTATATACAAGCTTAACTATTAACTATATTAAGAAAAACTGCTTAAATCTACTTAATAACATGATAATCTCTACATAATATATAAAATGGTGTGCCGGTGCACAGGGTGATACCCTGCTGCTTACTAGATTAGTGCTCAACCACCTGATCTGAGGGTATATAGCTCGTTTTGGGGATTAAAACGAGCAGGAATTATCTATTAACTCTCTATCTCACAACTCAACTCTTGTACTTCCCTTCTAGATACAATCTATAATAAGATCTTTATCTTACTACCCTCGTTCTTGCATGATCTGACTACTAGTAATCTCATGCCCTTGTAGCAGTATGTCTTCATTCACTCCAACACCCGTACAATAGTAGACAAGAAAGTTTAACTTATTAATATCTCTTAACAAGAAATACTTATAGAATTTAAATAAGAAGACTAGAAGAAAAGAGTAAAAAAATAACAGCTCTTCTAAAGAAGTATTTACAATTCTGATATGGAACTATATAATTACTTATTCAAGCTAAGATATGCTGTATGTTTTTAAAGGACAAGACTTATTAAAGAAAGAATTAAAAAACTATACATTAGAGACTACTTCAAGCTATTAGAAAAGGAGATACTTATTTAGATGCTGTTTTACTAGGAAGAGGCACTCCTATAGAATTCCAAACAAGCAGGAATGATTTATCTTAATATATATTTACTTTATAAGATACAAATAATACTATATTAAGCTTAGTAGATGTGAAGTTTTGCTATCTTACAAGCATTAGAATTATAAGTAGTGGATATAGTTAACGTCTACCTAAATTAAAGAATATAAAAAAGGTGTAATAGTTAATGTTGTAACTTAAAGCACTTAGTACTAAAGAAGAATAAAGGTGTTCGCTAGATTAGTAATGCGTAAAAGATAAATATAGTTACTATTTAAGATACAAATTTACTACTAACAGTAAATTCATTATTAGAAAGGTTTTTAAAATACAAGATTATCATACTTTTAAACTTATTTTTAAGATATAACTAAATTATACTACACTTAAGAAGTAGAGAAATAATAGTATTCTAAATACTAGTAGAGCTAATATATTTATGTATAGTATTTATAGAGGCTACTAACTCTGTAGTACGATTTTAGCAAGTAATAATAAAGATTTTTAGAGACTATAAGGAAAATATTATACTCTTAATTTATAATATTACTTGCAGATGGCTGAACACTGACTATAGCAGGGAGGAGTTAATGCTAGGTGTCTCACACTATGTTCTAGAGCACATTATGCAACTAGACTAAGTGCTAGCAGATATTAAATAAGCTAGAAGTACTATATTAGAAAAGAAATGTTATTTTCTTATAGAAAGACTTAAAGTAGTAAGCTATAAAGTTAGCTTTTAAGGCTGTTATCCTAACTAAATAAAAGTTAAGAAGATACTACATAGTTAGTTATCAATATAATACAATAACGTTAACTTTGTTAGAAATAAATCAGAAATAACTAGATCCTAAGGAAAAAACTCTAAGGAATTAATTGTAATACTTTTTAGAGCTTGTAGCAAGAGCGCTAGCGCGCTAAAGAGGGTGAAAAGGTTACCTGCTCTCTTCTTTTTAGAGAAAGAATTTATATTTACTTTTAAAAGCTTAGACTACATGCTAAGGCATCTGGAGCTAATTAAGACTAAGAAGCTTAATTATGCTTAACTATACTGAAACTAAACAACATTAAAAAATAATAGTGAAAAATAAACTACCTCTAGAGACCTAAGATGTTTATATAAAAGATAAATAAAAATATAAGAAGAAAACATATTAACGCCGCGCTATGAAAAGTAAACTCTAGAAGAACTATAAAGGTTTACCTACACTTAAACTAAGAGCAACTTTTCTCTTTTTATTAGATCTATTCTTTAGTACCTAATTAGAAATAAAACACTAAAAGCTATTTCTATTAAAGAGGCACTTAAGATTGTAAGCAACCTAGTAATTTATGAAACTAACTTAGCTAAAATCAACTTTACTTAATAAACAAGTTAGTCAGACTGAGTAAAAGTTTTCAGAGACTACATAGAAAATAGTAAAGTAGATAAAAAGAATACTATTATTGTAGTAGACTAGATATTAAGCCTTTCAAACGTTTTAAGAGAGTTAAGAGAGAAAGTTTAACATATCAAGAAACTAATAATAAATACGCCTATTTTGAATACGCTTGTATAGAATACACCTTAAGCTACTACAGCTACTTTCACCACTATAGTAGGTAGCAATAAAGATTGACTATAGACAAATATTTAAAAAAACATAAAAACTAAAGGCTACTAGCCTAAAAGATTCTTATCTAGTTTTAGTTAGTAAAACCCTAGCTGCGTTTTATACTTTTAAACTTAGAAACGCCTTTAACAACGCCTTAGTAACAAAAGAAGGTATATAATCTTTTATTATTACTTTAAGTATGATATTTTCTAAAGAGAATAAAATAGTTACAACTACACTAGCTTTTAAAGCAAAATACTTATTAGAGAATTAGGCTATATAGCAAAATATTACAAATTTTAAGGCTACCTAGCTTATTACGCCCTAGTTTAAGGTTGTTATTTATAAGCTTCTTATAAACTGTAGCCTAGAGGTTGTTAAAGAAAAAATTAAAACTTTTAATCAAGGCCTTAAGGTTATAAGTAACTCCTTCTAGCTTATACTTAAAGATAAAAAAGAAAACTAAAACTTTAGTTTAATATGCATAGCATTTGCTATAGAAGAAGAAGTTTAAAAAGCTATTAGAAGAAAACTCTACATCCTAGGATAAAGCCTTAGAGTAGAGAAACTATAGTTTGTTAATATCCTAAAGTAATACACTAAATACTAAAGTCTTAGTTGCTTAGATGCGAGATGCTTAGAAGTAGCTTACTAAATTTGTAGCGAAGTATACTATACTAGCTAATATAAGTGCAAGTCTAATGCAAGTAAAAGAAAACTTTGTATCTATACAATATTTAAGTGTATTAACTATAGTAGACTTTATGCAGTAAATAGCTAGGAATGCAAAATGCTATAGGCTAGGACAGCTAGAACAAACTAATTTAATAAGTATAATTAAAGTCCTAAAAATAAATATTAATAAAAGTAAGCCTACTATAGAAAGCGTAATGAACTTGGCTATTACAGCAAATGCTAAGATTATTGTAATATAAGAGCCTTAGTTAGTAAGAAAACTTTTTAAAGAAACTAGATTAATTGCCTATCTAGACTTTACGCGAATTCTACTAACCTACTAAGGCATTTAACTTAGAACTCTATTCTATATTCAAAAAGACTTAGGAGTAGAAGTTAATCCTTATTTTCGTAACAACAACAACTTTTAAGCTATTACGTTACTACTTAACACAAATAAAATCTATATCTATAATATTTGAATTAAAGGATCTTAAGATAAGGGCTAAAGATAATAATAAATTTATAATGCCTATTAAGAGAGTCTATAGAATTGCATTAAATTATCTTAGAGGATTTTAATTACTACTACTCTCGATAGAGCCTACAGGAGTACAATCTAAACTAAGAAGCAGAGGATTTAGTAGAGTAAGTTAATAGCTAAAACCTATCTTTAGTTAATACTAAAAGAGTTAGTACTTTCTTTAGAGCCTATATGTAGAAAGAGAGTGTACTTAACTTTGCTTTTTTAATAAAGAATATAGCTTCTAGTGTTCTAGACTAGCAAGCTATCTCTAAAGTTAGATTAGACTACTACGCTATCTTATTTAGTATTGTTAACTAAAGGTAGCTACCTAGCTAACTAAAGAAATCTAACACAAACGTGCTTCTTTACCGCAAACTAACATTAATATCTAGAATATACTAATGTTAACTTTTCTAAAGATTAATTAGATTCAACTAGATCTAAAGGAAACAACCTTAAGGAATTAAATGCGACACTTTTTAAGACCTGCAGTAAGGGCGCTGTTGCGCTATAGAGGGTAGTAAAGCCACCTACCCCTCCCTTTTAGAGGAAAACTTTCGTTTTCTTTTAAAAAAGCTTAGACTATATGCTAAGGCATCTAGAGTGAATTAATATTTAAGAACTTACTAAAGCTTAATTTAACTAAGAAATTACAACTACTTAATAAAATAAAAAATAAATCGCTTCTAGAGACTTAGGAGAAATAAATAAAAAATAAATAGAAATAAACAAGAATAATAGAGACAGTAACTAAGCTACAACACCCTACCTAGAAAGGCAAACCCTAGAGGAACTTTAAAGGCCTACCTATAATTAAACTAGGAGCAACTTTTCTTCTATTATTAATCTTATCCTTTAATACCCAATTAGAAATAAAACGCTAAAAGCTACCTTAGTAGAAAAAGCACTTATGATTACTAGAAATTTAGTAATCTAAGCAACTAATTTAGCTAAAAACAATTCTACTTAGCAAATATGTCTCCTAGACTTAGTAGAAGTCTTTAGAGACTATATAGAAAATAATAGAGTAAATAAGAAGAATTCTATGATCTTAGCAGACTAGATATTAAGCTTCTTAAACGTCTTAAGAGAGTTAAGTAAGAAAATTAGACGTATTAAGAAACTAACAACAAACAAGCCTATTTAGCCTATTTAAAACACGCCTATCTAGCCTAACTAAAACACGCCTTATAGTACTACAGCTACTTTTGCTACTATAGCAGGCAACAACAACAAATAGACAGATATCTAAAATATAAAAAAACTAAAGGCTACTAGCCTAAAAGAGCGCTAGCTAGTTCTAGTTAGTAAGACCTTAGCTGCATTTAATGCCTTTAAGCTTAGAAATACCTTAAACAACGTCTTTACAATAAAAGGAGGTGTACAATCGCCTATAGTTGCCTTAATTATAATATCCTCTAAGGGAAACAAAATAGTCACAACTATACTAGCTTTCAAAGCAACTTCTTAGAGAATTAGGCTATATAGCAAGATATTACAACCTTTAAGGCTGCCTAACTTATTACGCCTTAGTTTAAGGTTGTTATCTACAAGCTTTCTACAAACTACAGCCTAGAGGTAGTAAAAGAAGAAATTAAAACCTTTAATAAAGGCTTAAAAGTGATTAGCAATCCTTTTTAGCTTACGCCTAAGGATAAAAGAGAAAACTAAAATTTTAGTTTAGCATACGTGGCATTTGCAACAAAGGAAGAAGCCTAAAGGGCTATTAGAGGAAAGCTCTATATTTTAGGAGAAAGATTTTAAGCAGAAAAGCTTAGAGTTATAAAAAAAATAACTCTCGAACAATATGGCGAAAAGTGCTAAGGCTTTAGTCACAACAAGGCTAGGTGCTTAAAAATAGCCTGCTAGCTCTGTAGTAAGCCTTACTACACAAGCTAACATAAGTGTAAGACTTATTATACTAAAGAAGAGTCTTTTGTCTACACTATGTAAATATATGTAAACTGCAACTAACTTTATGCAGAAAACAACCCTATCTATAACTTTATTTTAGCTAGAGCTAGGCCTTAGCTTACACTAGGTGCTTTTATTTTTTTATTTTTCCTATCGTCTCCGCAAGCCCTCTTACTACCTATACACTAGGCCACAAGCTTTACCTTTTTTTAGATGGCCCCCTCCTTATAAATTAAATAAATCTTAGATAAAAGCTACATAGATACTTGTAGGTCCTAGACCTACACGTCTTATATAGCCCTCTAGGCTAAGAAAGGACGTTAAACTACAATAAAAAAAATTCCACACAAAGAGATTAAATTAGAACTTTTTTATTACTACCTTATAGAAGGAATTTGTTTAAGTAAAGCTAGAAGATTAATTACTAGCTTTACTACACGCCTTAAAAGATTTCTTAAGACAACAATTTTGAAGCCTTACAACCTTAGAGGAGAAACTAAATAAAATAGCAGAGGACTTTATAATAGCAATCTAATAAGTGCTTAAAAATTTTACTTTCCTGGTAAACCAGTAACTAAAACTAAAGCTTTAGTAGACTAGAAATTAATATCTTCTTAAGACTATCCTAAATAGGACTTTTTAAGACTACAAGCGAGTAGCAAGAAGAGAAGACAAAACGCTATACTTATAGAAAAGAAATTACCTACATGCTAAAAATAAGTACTTGAGAGCGATTAAACAAGCAAAACTTAACAATTAAAGATAGTTTCTCTAAAACAAATTGCTTAAAGAAATATTTCAAGTAATAGCTTATATAAAAAACAACTTCTCTACAAGAATCCTAATATTAGAGGTAAAGATTTTTTTAAAGAGAAGTACTAAACCTTTAAAGAGAAGTTATTTCTACTACCTTCTTCTACACTACTCTTATTACTTAATAACAACTAAAAAAACTATAAATAAGAGTAGCTGATTCTACTGTCAGAGGATCTTTACACTACTTATTAGAAAATAAAAGCTACCTTACTAGGCCTAGATAGAATTAGTTAAGAAGTTATCCTAAAATCATATAAATACTAACTAGGCATCTTCCTTAAAGTTTACTTAATAATATTTAAGTTAGGATACTAACCAAGGTGCTTGTAAAGAGTAAAAGAGGTTATCCTTAGAAAACTAAATTAACTAAACTACTTAATTCTAAACGTATACAGAGTTATCTCCCTTTTATACTACTTAAGGAAGGTACTAGAAAGGCTCTACTTAGAAGGATTAGGTATCTTAGCAGAAATAACTAACCTACTTCACTTTACATAAATAGGAGGTAGGCTAAAGAAATTAGCTATTAACCCTGTACTCCTCTTTTACAACAACATTTAACAAAATAAAAAGAAGAATAGAGTTACCTTAATAGCCTTTTTAGATATTAGAGGCGCTTTTAACTATTTATCTAAAAATAAGCTTCTAGAAAATATAAGTAACTAATAGCTACCTACCTACTTTTTATTGTAGACAAACTCCCTTCCTATAGAGTGGCTCTTAAAGTTATCTTTTAATAGGCAAACAGAAGAACTATAGAAGGTTAATACTAGTATATGTAAAGGTGCGTTAGATTAACTAAAGGTGCAAGGGAAAATAGTAATATATTAATAAAAAAACTATAAAGATAGTGTAGTAAGTTTATCTACTTTCATATAAGGCCTAAGCTTAGCGCTAGTTAATACGTATAAGTAACTGCGCAGTAACTGCTAACATAGTAAAAGAAAATTGCGTAAAGTATAAAAGAAAGGCTAAGTAGGCTGGGAGGGGCAAGTAGGATAGAAAAGCTAAGTAGAGTAGAAAAGTTAAGTAGTGTAGAAAGCCTAAGCGCGCTAAGCCTACAGATCCTAGGTGTATACCTAGAATCTATAAGATTGCAACATAAGGTATCTTGCTAAGTACTAAAAATGTTAGAGCTTTAGCTCTTTATATTACTCTCCTCTTTAATAAAAGTTCTGAAGTCTTATTAGTCTTATAATACTTCTGTATATTCTAAGTTTAAAGCTAGTTTTTAAGTTAGTTTTAGGTATCTTACCTATTTAACTAAGTATTCTTTTTTTCTTCTTGTACTTCTTTCCTCTAATAGGAGCTCTACTAGGTACTTATCTTTACTATCCACTTTAATTAGTAAAGGTTTGCTGTCGTCTTATAGTTAGCTTAGTAAAATATCTAAGAAAGCTAGTTAGAAGTTATTAATATCAAATACTAGGTATATCCTTCTAGGAGTATCTAGCTTTATAGCGTTTAGTCTAACAGTTTTAAGTACTATATACTTAAGATTCTTCTAATTAAGTTTTTAGCTAGGTATTTTTATTTTATAGTAGTCATCTAGCTTCAACTAAATCTTATTACATATTTAAAGCTAAAGTCACTGTCTTCTTCTCTTATTTGCTTGTTGTTCTTATTCCTATTAAGATTCTGCTATTATAGCTTAAGCTAACTTAATATTGTGCTAGAGTTTGCTAGCTATATTTTCTGCTTTCTAATAGTCTTTCTGTATTCTTCTTTCTTAAAGTAAATTCTAAAGTCTATGTTTTAATGCTATTTAAAGAGAATTTACCATATATATATATTACAGAAAGAAAGGCAACATTTTAGTAGATTGTGCTTGCCTTACTATAATTACAATCTTAGCTATTTCTAACTTACTTTTCTAGTTTGTTTAATCTTAATCATAGAAGGCTTGTAAGTAGGCCTATACTATAGAACTTATTCTTTCTATAGAGCTATTAGTTTTAAGATAATATCTAGAAGATAAACGTTATTTAATCTCTAGCAGCTTGTAAAGCTAAGTCTAAAAGTAACTTATAAACTATACCCCTTAATTAGAAGTAATATAGTCTAGTAGCTAGTAGTAAGCTACTACTAAGTTCATAACGCTTTAGTAATGCTTTCTTTATTAATATGTTTAAAGCCTATTAAAATTACATTCTTACTTAGTCTATTAATTACTACTATTAAGTTTGAATAACCTTTACTTTCTAGTAATCCTATAAAAGAGTTAATTAATATCTTCTTCTAGATGTGCTAAAAAATTAGTAGAGGTTTTAACATTTCTTACAGGCTGTCTTTTTATAGTTTTGTTCTTCTATATACTAAGAAGTGGCTTCGGCCTTTTAAGACAACCTTTTGATGTAACCACACATTTTGTAGACACCTTTTTAGTAAAAAAAAGATTCATTGCTAACAATAGGTATTAGAGCTTATGCCCCCTTGTTTAGCATTGCTAGCACGCAATTAGTGTGTCGCATGTTTAGACAGAAACAAAGAAAAGCAAGATAAAGACGCAAATCGCCTTTTAACTTAACGCGCTTTATCCTGCCTATACTACCTACTTATGTTAAGGCTTTACTTCTAGGTACTCTTAGACAAACTAAAGAAGTAGCACTATTATTGCCTTACTTTCTAACCTATACATACAGAAATAGAACGCCTACTCCTCCTTTTCTGCCTTTTTTTTCTCTATTACTATTTTAACGTTATGTAATAGCTAGCCTAACTAGTTAATAATTTCTTTACTTAGCTTATACACGATTAACAAGAAGAAAGAGATAGTAAAGTAGAGCATTTTAAGTACTTTGCTAGTCTTAGCAAACATCCTGTAGATGTTGTATTCCTTCTATAACTAGCTAAGTTAAGGCTTAACATTTTTTATATATATAAAGATAATACAGATTCTAGAGTTATTTATAAAAGATATAATTATAAAGTTCTAAAGAGGCTAAGTTTATAGATATTTAATAAACTTAGGTGTCTGCATAATTAGCTCTAGCTAGACTAGTTTAGGGGCTAGGTGTACAACAGGAAAGCTTCCTGTCTTTAAATAAGAGTTAAGGTTAAGAAAATACTTATTGCAGAGGTTATACGCTATTACAGCGTATTGTATGCGAATTGTTTGTATATAGTGCTGTTTAAAAGGTAAAAAGTAGTAGGTAAGAAGTAGTAGCTTTAGCTTTACAAAGTATTGCAGGCTCCTGCTGCAGTACGTATGTGTTCTTTCCCTCCTCTATTGCATTATGTTGCAATCCTATTGTAATCTTACTATAATCTTGTTGTTAGCTATAGGCTGGCAATTGCTGTTGGACAAGTTTCAACTAGTGTTGTTTTTTAGTACTTTAGCAAATTTTTTTAACCCTGATTATCGCTTAGTAGTCTAAGCTTTCCTCCTAGGAACTCATCTACCTACTGTTTAAATCTCGTTAAATACATATAATCTCTTTTTTGACTTTTGCGATTGATTAGTAGAGGGTAGCTGCTTTTTACTTTTTTAGAACCCCATTTTGACTACAACAACAACCACCACCTTTGACACCTTAAAAAATCAGTATTAGCTAAATGCTAGCTTAACTAAGTAGTATTACACAGAGAACTTTATACAAAGGAGAATAAATTGCTAGAAGGTATAGTAGGCATAATTGGAGTACTAGAGTTAAGCTAAGTTAAGGGCACATTAAAAGAAGATAAAAAATATTAGTAGCAAAAAAGTCGTTTTTATCACCTAACGCCTTAATACAACAATAAATAGGACAGTTAACTAAAAGATATAAAGTTAATAAGGATTTCAACTTCTATAAATAGAAAACATTAAAATAACACTAAGAAACTTATTCATTTTTTAAGCTGCCAAAGATGGTAGTTGTTGTTGTAGTTAAAATAGGGTTCTAAAAAAGTGAAAAGCAGCTACTCTCTACTAATTAATCACGAAAGTCAAAAAAAAAGATTGTGTGTAGTTAACGAGATTCGAACAGTAGGTAGATGAGTTTAAGGAGGAAAGCTTAGACTACTAAGTAATAATCAGGGTCAAAAAATTTGCTAAGGTACTAAAAAACGACACTAGTTAAAACGTGTCTAACGGCGATTGCCAGCCTATAGCTAACAACAGGATTACAGTAGGATTATAATAGGATTACAACATAATGTAACAGAGAAGGGAAAGAACACGTACGAACTGCAGTAGGAGCCTATAATACTTTATAAAGCTAAAGCTACTACTTCTTACTTACTACTTTTTACCTTTTAAATAGCACTACATATAAATAATTTACATATGATATACTACACTGCATCATAGCGTGCAACCTCTACAACAAGTATCTTCTTAACCTTAACTCTTATTTAAAGATAAAAAGCTTTCCTCTTATACACCTAGCCTCTAAACTAGCCTAGCTTAAGCTAACTGTGCAGACACCTAAGTTTATTAAGCATCTACAAACTTAGCCTTATTAAGACTTTATGATTATATTTCTTATAAATAACTTCAGAATCTACAATATCTTTATATACAAAAAGAATATTAAGCCTTAACTTAGCTAGTCATAAAAGGAATATAAGTTCTACAAAGTATTTGCTAATACTAGCAAAGTACTTAAAATACTCTACTTTAGTATCCCTCTCTTCTTATTAATTATGCATAGGCTAAGTAAAAAAACTATTAACTAGTTAGGCTAGCTGTTGCATAACGTTAAAATAGCGATAAAGAAGAAAGAGGCAGGAAAGAAGAAGTAAGCGTTCTATTTTCGCATGTATAGTTTAGAAAGCAAGGTAATAATAGTGCTGCTTCTTCAATTCGTCTAAAAGTACCTAGAAGTAAAGCCTTAACATAAGTAAGCAGTATAGGCAGGATAGAGCGCGTTAAGTTAAAAGGTAATTCGCGTCTTTGTCTTGCTTTTCTTCGTTTCTGTCTATATATGCTAGAGCGACACACTAATTGCGTGTCGGCAATACTAAATAAGAGAGCGTGAGCCCAGAAACCTATTGTTAGCAATAAATCTTTTTTTTTACCAAAAAGTGTTTACAAAATGTGAAGTTACATCAAAAGGTTGTCTTAAAAGGCCGAAGCTATTAGAAACTTATAACAAAATAAATAAGCCTAAGGCTTACTAGTGCAGAGGCAATTAGTATAGATACTACTCTTTAATAGCTTGCCTTTTAAGTACAAAACAGAATAAGTACTATAGTATTTGCTATAACAGCAAGACACGCAATAACTATAAATCTACCTAGTATTACTTTTAGAATCCTCTTTAGGCAGATAATCTTTAATATAAGCTCTGCTAATGTAAAGAGTAGAAGAACCTTATTATTAGTATAAAATAGCTTATGCTTGCTTTCGCTGTCTAAATAAAAGTATTAGCTAACTATTGTATAGTAATTGAAAAGGTCTATTTTTTGATTAAGCTTAATATGCATATTAGAAGCATTAGAATTAGAACTAACAGCAAGTAGCAATATACTAGGACTAAGCAATATTCGGTAAGCTTTAACGCTACAGAGAAATTACTAAAGAGTAGTAAGCTAAGAAATATTTATTATAATTGTAGTATAATTGCAAATTGAAAAAAGAAGATGTTAAAGAAATATTTAGATACTAGTAGAGTAAAATATAAGAACTTAGAATAAGCAATAAGCTGCAGCTGCCCTAACGTAGAGGTAGATTACTAATATAAGCAGACACCTTAGTACCTTATACTACTAGAAATAAGCCTCTTAACAGGAGACAAAGACAGAGTACTAGAAGAATCTAGCTAGTATAAAGCAGGAGTTAAAGGAGCAATAGCTGTAGCCTAAAAAATAGTTAGCTTATCATCAGACTTAGCGCATAACTCCTTACCTAAAGCTATAGTAGTGTTATTAGTATTAGGTGAAACTATGCCTAGGCCTGCTCTAGAAGCAATAAGGGAGCTGCTAGCGCTAAATATTATGCTAACTATGTAGTAATAGATAGCTAACTAAGCTATCTTAGTAGTATTTTTAGAAGAGAACTAAGTTAAAAAGGCAGCAGATGTAGGTATACGCAGAGGGCTATAGGAAGTAGTTAAAGCAGGATTCTTATTATTAAATCTATGCTTAATAGAACAAGGGCTAAAAGAGATAAGCAATAGAGTAGTCTCTAAAGCAACATTATACAGCGCCTTAAGGACTTAAGTAATAGACAAAAATCAAGAAGGAAGCCTATAACAGCAGAAAAGAGTAGGCAATAATACTAACAGCCTTTTAAGTAAGGAGAATGACGATATATTAAAGTAGCAGCAAAGCACACAATACAAGAAAAAAGACAATTAAATATAAAACTAATATAAGCAAAAAGCAGGTGTGATGACACAAATAAGAAAGTAGTTAAAAACAGAAGAAAGTAGTGTTAATAAAAAAATAAAAGCAGCAGGAGCAGTATAAGATTATAGTAAATAGAGAACTAGTTGTTAGGCACTTAAGACTGTTTAGCAAGTAAGGAAGTGTAAAATAAAAGGTCTAGCTGTAAACTTAACTAGCTATTATAACAATATGCAGGTAGAATGTCTTTTAGAAAGTTTAAAGTAAGAGCAACGAACTTTAGATATTAAAGGCTATATACTGTAGATTAGATAGCACGTTAGTAGTGCGCCTTTACACAGAACTAAAGGATAGTTAAAAAAATTAACCTTAAGAGTTAAAGAAAAGGGTGTTAAAAGCTAGGAATAGAGCAGCTAGCTAAAAGAAGAAGAGAAAATTGCTAAAGAGTGGCAAACAAGAAAAAAAAAAGGGAGAAGTTTACAGGCGCATAAAAGGAGTTTGTACTAATTAGCTTTTTAAAAAAAGTTTACTATAGTTATAGAAGTAACTAATGTCCTGCAAAGAAGTTAAAGTCTAATAGTAAGGCCTAAGAAGTAGTATAAGAAGAAGAGCAGGCCTTCTTCTTAAGTAGGAGAAAGATGTAGTAGAGCAACTAGTGCATATTAGGCTAAAGGGCTATTAGACTCAGGGAAACATAAGAAAGGGTAATAAACTGCCTAAAGAGTCATTAGAGAACTGACATACACACTTATACTAATAATAATATATTTAACTTTAACTAACTTCGTTAAGTACCTGTTCTGATAGGGTGTACACAGAAATCTCCACGACACTATTATATAAAGATAAGCTACGTAAGGTAGGAGAAGCTTTGAAAGACTTTTATAAGTAACTTAGAATTGCATCAGGTAAGCTGCAAAGAACTAGAGCAAATAAAGAACCTATCTAGAAGATAGGAGGTAATAAGTTACAAGCTCTACTAGAGCAGGCTAGCCGGCCTACTTAGATGAGAGCGAATAATTTATCTCCTACATAGGTAAAAAGCACAGCGAGCAATCTACTAGGAAATTATGCACGCTCTTATAAGTAAACAGGACTTTTTACTCTAAAGCAAACACTAGAGTCTAAAGTATACTAGCAACGCGCTAGTCTAGAATATAATAGTGGTGCCCAAAATGTACATCTAACTAGAAAAAAGCGCCCGCCGGTATTGATAGATAAAGAGCAAACTAATGAAGAGTGCTTTTATTAGAGTAAGCAATACCTAGCTTATTAACTAGAACTACAGAGTGCTCTAAATATTTTTCTTATTTTTTTCTGCGCTTTCTACTGAAGGAAATAAGTAGAAAGTACCAGCAGGTCTGCAACCTTAAAGAGTAAGAAAGGATTATAGGCTATTAACCTACTTAAGTACTTGATTAATAGAAAAAGAGAGCAGTAACAAAGCTAGAAGCTTAAGAGCACATGCACTCTATAAAATAAGTATAGCTTTAGAAAGTAATTACCTACTAAGTCGTTTTTTCTAAACTATATTTAAAGCAGGAGAAGACAGAAAAGAGAATATAATAATACATGCTGTAATTTGTAAGGGTGCGTTGGGTTAACCAAAGATGCAAGGTAAACAGTTAATAAATTAGATATCGAACTACGAAGAGAGAGTACGTAGGTTTATATATCCAACCCGGATGATTAGGACTTAACCCAGGTTAGGACTAACCGAGGTTATCGGAGGTTGTCGGATCAGCTAATCAGTTAGCGTGACTAGTGCGGCTGGTAGTGTAGTTACTAGCAGAAGCCACTAGATCAGCTAGAAGCTATCACAAATAGTGCGGCCGATAGTCAGCTACTAGTGTGCCGGTGCACGGGGTGATACCCTGCTGCTTACTAGGTCAGTGCTCAACCACCTGATCTGAGGGTATATAGCTCGTTTCGGGGATCGAAACGAGCGGGATTTATCTATCAATCCTCTACCTCACAACTTAACTCTTATACTTCTCTTTAGTAGCCAACCTATAATAAGATCTTTATCTTACTACTCTCGCTCTCGCATAATCTAACTACTAGTAATCTCTTGCCTTTGTAGCAGTATATCTTTATACACTCTAACACCTGTATAAATAGCAAAGCCTATAGGGACATACTCTACTACTTAGTATATAAAGGAACTAGTATATAATTATTGTAAGAACAATATAACAATCTTACGCAAGCATAGAATTCTTAAGATTATTGCTAGACTTACTTTTAGGGGGTTAGCACTATCTCTTAATATAGACTACGTTGAGGACGAAGGTACCTAAGTTAGCACTAAGAGCAACAATAAGGAAGAATTAAACTTACTAATAAAAATAGAATATGTTATTAAATGCTAAATTAAAGTCTGTCTAGCAAAATAGAGGTAGTAAACTGTCTAGCAAAATAGAGGCAGTTATACATGTGTTATTAAACGCTAATTTAAAGTCTACCTAGCGAAATAGAGGTAGCAACCTGTCTAGCAAAATAGAAATAGTAATATATACATAAAGAAATACTAAGCTAAGGTGCTATTTAGTAAAATAGAGATAGCACTAAAAGCTTATATATAAGTACTAGCTCTAAGTATAAATCTAAGCCTACCTAGCGAAATAAGAGGTACTTAAGAAGTAAGGATTAATATGCCTACACTCAAGAAAATATATACTATAAAGATCTAAAGAGAGATAATTTTTCTCTTAAAGACTATACCTTGTTTATTTCTTTACTAATACTTGTTAACTCTCTATACAAAGAACTTATCTAAGTTTTACTATACTTTAGATGTTAAAAAGGGATTAGAAGATAGGTTAAGGGCAGGAAGGCGTAACACTTCCTCCCTCTAGACCTACTACTGCTAGCCCTAATCTACTATTAACTCTATTAAGCTCTATTATCAACACTATAGCTACGCCTACGCACAACTTAGTGTTAACTATAATTTAACTAAAATGAAGTATATTAGTTTTTACTAAGAAGGATGATACAGAATTCTTAGAGGACTTTAACTAACAAGCTAATAATAAAAGTATTTATAATGCTATAAGGGTCTCTATTCTACTAAACTACTTTTTTAACAAGAACTAATCTCTCTCTTATATACTAAAATGCTTACTAAGATATACTAAGAAGAATTAGTCTAAATTATAGACACATATAAAAGAACAGTAGAAAGATAAAGATATAGCTATTAAAATAGGTAAACACTTATACTTTTAAGCTTACATCTATAAATACGTATAAAATTAGCCTAGTCTAGTAGAGTACTATACGTACTTTACCTCTGTCGCTAATGTATATATTAAGAACAGGCAAATCCCTTAAGAAGAGGAAGGTATTCTCCTCTTCTAAGGCCTACTACAAACTAACAAAGAGGTAGTTATGTACTATATACTTTCTACCTTAAATAAAAATAATTAGGATACGGATAAATAAGAAAAGATCTAATTTTTTTTAAATTTTACTACAAGAAGATAACTAGCCTATATAAGATTTATTAGCTAGAGCAAGGAGATGCTAATGCTAAAATACGCTAGATTATGCTATCTAACTAGTAAGCAACCTTTACTCTAGAGAAAGTAAAAGAAGTAGAGATTAAGATTAGCAAAGCACATTAGAAGACAAGCACGCTAGTAGATACTAACTTAGAGGTTAAGAACTTTATTAAGTCTCTAGGCAACCTAAAGCTTAGACTATTAACTATTAATATACTTATAGCTTATTTTATAACTAAGAGACTTTTAGAGAAACTCTCTAACTATACGTAATTTGTTATATAAGTAACTAATATAGAGTTCTCTAGTAAGAGAAATAATAGTTCTTTTATTGCTAAACTCCTAAAGGGGGTATCTAAAAAGATAAGTATAGTATATATAAGTAATATAGAGATATACTCTCTCTACTGTATGTGTAATATAGTAGAACACATGCTAAAAGAGTGTAAATAATATTACGCTTTAAAGTAGATAGGATATGTTAGTTTTAACTATGATATTTTTAGTAAAAAGGGAACGTACTACTTTAGTCTACTATATAAGCGTTTAGAAGAGATCTTAAAGTAACTACTATTCAACTAAGTCTTGCTGTAGTTAAAGGCGAAAATTTAAGAGTTCTACAACATTACTAATAACGTGTTTAATTAGCTAGCCTTTAGTGTACTACTAGAGAAGTTTACTAAAGGAGACTCTTAACTAGGTTTAAGGTATAAAAAGAAAAACTCCAATTCTACAAATGTAGTAACTAGATTAACAAGCTAAGGCTACTATAATAACATCTTTTAGCAGTTCTAGCAATTCTAGGAACAGCTATATACTCTTTCTGCTAAGGAATACGTTAAGAAGCTTAATAATATAGATGCAGCTAATATTATACTAAGAGGCAAAGAAAACGCTTTATATAGTATTTTTAAGTTAAATGCTACTACGCGCTTAAAAAGTAAAGGCCTTACCTTTTACTAGGATATTAATCTTGTCTAAGAGGGAGGAGTAAAGAAGCAAGGAAGGCTAAGTAAGGATTTAAGTATACAAGGAAATAATTAAATAATATAAAGTAACTCTTCTATCTATAATTTACAGCCTATAGATATCTAGCATCTGCAGAAAGAAATATAGAGTAATATACTTTTTACAAGCTAGCCTTATGATACGCTATTTTTGATTATTAAACTACTTTAATTAGCTTATTAAGATAACAACATGTTAGCAGATCTAAAGCACTTATAGTAATGTAGAAAGAAGAAGGCTATAAAGTTTATTAACGCTCTTTTAAATCTAGAGCTTAAAGAGATAGTGTAAGGACAGCTGAACTATATTACAACTGCTCTACTTAGATAAGAAGTATAAGAGTTACAGTATTAGACTTTATAGAGTAAGCTAGCATTTAAAAACAGCTGCGTAGTCTTTTTAATAATAGTGTTAATGTTATAGATAGTTTAAGTGCGCTTAATGTTATAATGTGTGTAAAGAACGCTAAGCTAACAAATACTAGGTGTGCTAAATTATACCTAAGATCTATTCTAGTCTCTAATTAGCTGAACAAGCGCATAGGATCTACTTATAAAATCTTACTAAATATACTACCTACTAAGAGCGCGCATTGCAATGCAATAAATTAGTATTAATTTAATATATAAACTTACTATAAGGTAAGTAGAAGAAGAGATTCCTAAATAGATAAGTTAGATAATATACCTACAAAGGATGTCTAAGAAGTTTAGCAAAAAAGTAAGTAGGCTTTTGCTTAAACTTAATAAAATACTAGGTTACTGTAAATAGTAGCTTTCTAAAGTAGTTTAATTAACACTAAAGTATAAATAAATATTCTAAGACTAAGTACTATATAAGCATTAAAGATACTGTATAAAATAATAGAGCACTAGCTAAGGCAGCCTCCTTCTAGTGTTACTTTAGCTAATAGCACACATAACCTGTTTATTAGAACTATATTTAATATACTTATACAAATAAGGATAGTTACTATTAGGACTACGTTTAGGATTATTGCTAATATTACTAGATCTGCAATTCTAGGAGGACCTTAGTGTACAAGCGCTAAGATATTAATTTAGTATAATACGTTTAGGTAAATTACGTGCTAAGTCTTATCTAAAGATAGTATAAGAAACACAGTTTTTGTTACGTCTAACTTATCTCTAAATTATTCTGCGCAGACAATTAGAAACGAAGCCTCTAATAACAACTTAGATTAAGAAATAGTAGGTAATGTATAGCTACATGTAATTGCTAATAGATTAGACAACAAACTATAAGTAGCTACAGTAAAATATATATAAAAAGCTCTATAGTTTAATCTAGTAGCTAGATTTAGCAACTTTAACATGCTGTATACATAAGGTAGTAGGAAGAATTAGATAGTCTAGATAAACTAAGGTTTTACGCACGTAGTTAGATAGTCTAAAAACTTTACAAAAAACTGTAAACTTAGTAAATTTTTAATTATATATAAGCTTAATTATTAGTAGATATAAGAAAGGCTACTTAAATATACCTAATAACGCAATAATCTTTACACATTATACAAGATAGTAGACAAGAAGGTTTAATCTATTAATATCCTGCAGCAGGAGATTCCTATAGAATTTAGACAAGAAGACTAGAAAGAAAAGGCGAATAAATAGCAACTCTTTAGAATAAGCATTTGTAATCTAAATAAGGGGCTGTGTAATTATTTATTGAAACTAAGATATATTACTTTCCTGCAAAGGACATAGCTTACTAAAGAAAAACTTTATAAGCTATATACTAGAGACTACCTACAGCTATTAGAAAAGGAGATATTTATACATATACTTCTTAACAGAGAAGGCATGTTCTCCTAGTAATTTAAGAAATTAGGAAAGATTTACTCTAATATATATCTGCTATACAAGATACAAATAATACTATACAAAGCTTAGTAAGTATAAAAATTTACTATCCTAAAAGCTTTAGAGCTATAAGTAGTAAATATAGTTAACGTCTGCCTAAATTAAGGAACATAGGAAAAGTGTAATAGTTAATATTGCAACCTATAGCACCTAGTACCTAAGAAGAATAAAGGCGTCTAATAGATTAGCAATGCGCAGTAAATAAATATAGTTACTATACAAGATGCAAACCTACTACTAACAGTAGACAAGTTATAAGAGGTTTACAAAATGCAAAATTATCTTGCTTACAAAATTATTCTTAAAATATAACTAAATTACACTACATCTAGAAAGCAGAGACAGAACAGCGTTTTAAACACTAGTTAGGCTTATACAATTATGCATAATAGTTATAAGTGCTACTCACTTTGTAGCAGCATTTCAACGTGTAATAATAAAGATTCTAAAAGACTACTAGCCTAATACTATGCCTTTTATTAACAACATTACATGTAGAGGGCCAAAAACTAATTATAGCAAAGAAGAATTAATGCTAAGAGTTTAATATTATGTTCTTAAGCATATCTTGCAACTAGATAGAGTGCTAGCTAATATTAAATAAGCTAAAGGCACTATGTTAGGAAAGAAGTATTGTTTTCTTATAGAAAGACTTAAGGTTGTAGGCTATAAAGTTAGCTTGTAAAAACGTTATCCTAACTTAAAGAAAGTTAAGAAGATTATAAACTAGCTACTATGCAAGAATAAAAGAAAGGTATAATTCTTTGTAAGTATATGCGTCTACTCCTACATATAAGTAAAAAACTTTACTAAGATTACTAAACTTCTTTTTACACTCTTACAAGATAATGTCCCTTTTAAATAAAGAGATGCACAAGACGTAGCAATATATAAGCTAAAATAGGCTATATATAATTTACCTGCACTTGCGAACCTTAACTACACTAGTACTAAAGCTTACAAGATATTCCTAATAACTATTATAAGTTAAGATAGTGCAGGAGTATATATTAAACGACGTAAAGAAGATAATAAGCGATACTTAGTGCAGTATAAAAGCACACTATAGTTAGCGTAAGAGAGGCAATAGCACTCTACTAAGTTAGAATGCAAGGCTGTGCTATAGGCTCTTAAGAATTTTTATATCTATCTCTATAGTATTTACTTTACTATAGAAACTAACGCAGCAACTCTTATTGCTTAACTAAACTGCTTATTTACTAACAATCTAGGATTTGTTATAAATAGGTAGATATTACCAATTCTTTTATAAAACTTCAACATTAAGTATATACTAGGACTAAAAAATGTAGTTGCGGATGCACTATTAAGGTATCTAAACCTAATAATTTGGAACTACCTCTAGAACTTATAGAGGATTTAGAGGAGTTTATTAATTATATAATTAGAAATGTAAATCTACTGATACTAATAGGACAAGTAAGGATACTCTGTTAAGAATTCTCGCTAGAGTTAAAACAATACGCTTAATTTTTAGTTAACTTTAAGACTTCTAAGGATATAGAACTACAAGAACTATAAGTATAGAAGAAGCAAGCTCTAAACTTCCTTGTATAAAATAAGATACTCTTTAAGAAAATATCTAGGAATATTACAATCTAGAAGGTTGTAGATAATGCTAACTTAAGAACAGCTGTAGTATAGAACGTACACACTTAGATTAGACATAGAGGAGTTAACGCAGTATACTCTATACTCGCATAGCAATACTAGTAGAAAGGAATATAAAAGCACGTGCAGTAAAAGCTAGTAACCTATCTAGACTATTAACTGCGATCCTCTAAGAGGAAAGTTAATATACTTACTAACACCTATAGTTTCGCTATTTAGGACACAGTTACAATTAATGTAGTATACATGCCTTAGTGTTTTAAGAAGAAGCTTTTAGTTATCGCAAGAGACTACTTTAGTAGCTAGCCTAAAGCAAAAGCTCTGTTAAATAACTAGTTAAAGACAATTGCAGAGTTTGTATATAAGGACATTATATATAAATAGAGCACAGCGCGTAAACTTACAGTTAATAAAGAGGCTCATTTCGCTAAGATATTATCACCTCTATTAAATATGTACAGGATTAACTAAGTCTAGTCTTTAGGACACAACTCTTAAGCTATAAGAAAAATTAATAGAGAGTATAAGCCTATTATAAACGCCTTTGTAAAGCTGCTAGGACTTTAGATTAAGAACTTACTAACAGTTCTCTTTGCAGACAGGATCTTGACATAAGTATAGATAGGTTACTCGCCGTACTAGTTAGTTACAGGGCAGAACTTAGTGCTTCCTATTAAACTCGCACTACTTATATAGCAAACGCTTCTATTTAAGGAAGTAAAGGACTGTGCACAGCTGCTTGCGATGTAAGCAATACAGCTCGATCTTAGAGATTAGTTTACTTTTATTTTTTAAGGTGTCAAAGGTGGTGGTTGTTGTTATAGTCAAAATGGGTTTTCCAAAAAAGTGAAAAGCAGCTACCCTCTACTAATTAGTCGCAAAAGTCAAAAAAAAGATTGTGTGTAGTTAACGAGATTTAAATAGTAAGTGGATAAGGTCCACGCGCTAAGCGCTTAAAGCAGAAAAGCTTAGACTACTAAGTAAAAATTAAGGTTAAAGAAATTTGCTAAAAGTACTAAAAACGACACTAATTGAAACGTGTTTAACAGCAATTGCTAGGCTATAGCTAGCAACAAGATTGCGATAGAGATAGAGGAGGAGGGTAAGGACACGTACGTTACTGCAGCAGGAGCCTATAATACTTCTTTATAAAAGCTCCCTGCCTGCTACTTCTTACTTTTGAGATTTCTTATACTACACGGTGCTGCATATAAACAACTTGTATATCAACAATACTATGCTTAGACTATTCTTCTCCCTATTTAACACCAAAACTAATAGCTTATATTAAGTAAAGTTAGACCTTACTAAGTTACTATACTAGAAGCTATAGTGGTAAATTACAAAGCTGGCGTTTACTGTTGTTAAGCGGCTGCCTCTGTTAGTTAAAAAGGAGCTAGTAGCAAAAGTTTTTATAGTAGTTAAGTAAGTGTAGAGGTTAGAATATAACTATGTTTAAGAAATCTTTAATGCGTTTAGTGTTATAAATGTTAAGGTTACAATAAGGACTATAAAAGGCTAGTTTAGCTAGTATACTATACACACTACGTATATTAATAGTATAGGTATAGTAAAAGTATATTACTTTAGCAATCTCCTCTTGCGCGTATACAACCTTAGCAAAGAGACTTAAGAGTAGCTTAGTAAAAATTAAAGGCGTGTTAAGACAGCTATTAAGTATCTAGAACAAACTAAAAAGCAGGAGAATTTTGTAAGTTGCCTCTAGAAATAGGAGAGCTATGCATAAATAGTAATGCTGTTATCGTTTATTTACATCTAAGAATAGGCACTAAACGCAGCAACTGCAACACTGCTAGGATAGCGACAGGACAATAGAAGTTGCAGTTAGTAGTAAATAGTTATTAGTTAAGAGGGTTAGTTAGAGAGATATCGCGCATCTTTATTTTTGTCTAAACATACGACACACTAATTGCGTGCCAGCCGAACAAGGGGGCGTGAGCCCGGATACCTATTGTTAGCAATAAATCTTTTTTTACTAAAAAGGTGTCTACAAAATGTGTGGGAACATCAAAAGGTTGTCTTAGAAGGCTGAAGCCAAGAGATTAGTTTACAAAGGATGCTGTTGCCTGTACTAACCAGATAAGAGCTACTAAAAAGGAATACTAGGATAACACTAAGAAAATACAACATAAAGATATAAAGCTAAAAGACTTAGATGTTCTCTAGAACTCTATTTAGGAAATTAATATGTCGCGAGACTGCAAGCTAGAAACAAGATAGTTAGGCCTATACTGTATTTATAAAGCTAGACCTAATAGAGGAACTTATTGACTTAAGGACCTTAATAGTACACGCTTCCTCTACACGACACCTAGATAGCAATTAAAGCTGTTTAGACAAAGACTTATTTAGGATATTATTAAGGAAGATTAAAGAAACATAAAGTTATAGGATCCTAATTATTAGGAATAAACTAGCCCTATAGTAGATATTCCTATCTCGCTAGACTTACTTAAGCTACATACAGAACTACAACTACCTTTACCTCTTATAATAAGTAATAAGCTTTATTGTTAAGTTGTTATTACTAAACGTCTTATAGAAGAAGAGCGTTGTATATACAAACAAGACTTTAAAAGCTTAGACTCTAACTTAAATACTACTACATTAGACAACTGATAGGCTATAGGACAGCTTATAATTTTAGGAAAGGGAGAGGATACTATGCTAGTAGTACCTAATTCTACCTTTAGCTACTCGTTTACTAATTTCCTATGTAAAATTTAGGTACAAGCTACTTATCCTACTAATTCCTAGTGCTTACTGCTATACTAATATTATACTTAATTTCACGCACTCTTAAGGCAATAGCTAATTATAAAAACTATTTTAATTGCAAAACCTGCTTATTTTAGCACAATTTAGACCCTGTTTACCTCTACCTACTAGCTAGCAGGATACCGCCACTACGTATAAACTAGAACTACAACCTTACTAACTATCTAACTCTCCTGCTATTCAAAATTTAATACATTTAATTAGGGTAGTTACCTTCTAAGATAATAATAATAATAATAATATCTCCCCTCCTCTTAAACTAGTAGTAGCTAAAGACAACATTTAACTTACATTAGCTAACCTGCTTAAAAAAATGCTTCTAGCGCTGTTAGACAAGGCCTAAGGCAAGCAGCTATAGCAGTAACTGCTGTAAACACTAGAACAATTAAGAGTTTTTAACAACCTTAGAGTTATCGCTAAGAAGGAAGACTACGTTATAGACTAAATCCCTAAGGTTGTATAGTATTAAGACAGAGGGTACTAGAGCTTGCGAAGCTTAGCAACAATATTAGAGTTATTTTTATTTAGACTCTAGTAAACGAGATTCTTTTAAAAGCTCTTAGAGAACAACTTATTATTATAGACTGTTAGTTTAATAACGGTTTCTACTAATTTAACTTAATCCTTAAGATTGTTTTAGAAGTAGGTAACCTTTGTGCTTAGCTCCCTAGACTTCTAGACGAATATAGTAGTGTTAAAGGGTTCTAGGAACACTATTTTATTATGAGTACATTATCCTTAACGCAAGATAAGAAGGCTAAAGAACTAAGTTAAGCTATTATAACTATAAAGAAGCTAGCTCTAGGATTTGTCTAAGAATGCGTTAATATCTACATGCCTTATACGCTACTTAGTTACTAAGGATTAACTCATATAGCCTTCGTGTTAAGGCGTATAGATCTTAAAGATACTACTTAGTTCTTTAATGCTACAACAGCGCACCGCATCAACTCTAAGAACTAAAGTAAGAAATAATATATATGAATAGCTAACTAGGCAATAGTATAACTGCTATATAAGGACATCTGTACTTTCATTAATTAGAATAACTCTTCTAACTAAGCACTTTACCTAGATATTAATAAGTAAGAGGCAAAAGAGCTTTGTAATATCTGCGCTAAGCTGCGAGTTTAGAAAGAAGATATTAATTTTAACCTACAGAAGCTACAGCCTAATACTAGAGCAAAGGATAAGCAAGGTAAGCCTAATCCTCTTTATACGTTCTAGCAAAAGGTTTTTTTAACTTATAGCTAAAGCTAAGAACTCTCTAAACAGCCTAGTCTACTCTGCACGAAACGTTGTAAGTAATAAGTATAGGCCGCTTAGTGTAAAGACGCATCTAATATATAGTATAGTTATCTCTATAACTACAAACCTAGGAAGGACTTTAAATAAAGCTTAAGTTATTAACTACGATAAATATCTTATAATATCAAAGACTTGCTCTCTAAAGACTTATAGTCTGTTAGTTATAACTAAGAATTTAAGGCAATCTACAGGAATGTTAGCTAGTTATGGACTTAACTAATACTTAGCAATTAAGTTACATAAGTTTTAGAATAGAATAATTATAGTATAATAGAGGCGTGACGCTGCTAATATTTAGGCAAAACGAGTTAGGACTAAAGCTAGTAGCTAATAAGTTTCTATACTACTACCTCTACTAAGCTCTTGTGCTTTAAAAGCAACACTAGCCTACTTACAGGCAGCTACCTTATTAGATACTTACTTTAATAACGCTTTCTTTGTAGATGAGGAGCTAGATACCTTTAATTGGGAATAAGAGATCTTTTAGGCAGGGTATTTTGCAAGAATTTTACCTTAGCTTTCCTTAAGCTACTTAAGCGAGTCTACGTAATAAAGCTAATTACTAATCTAGACTACGTTAAAGTTATTAAGGAGTAGTACTGTAAGGTTATTATTAGACGATAGCCTAGCTCTAATAACTTATTATACAAGCGAGTATGCTTTATCTATAACTGCACTACTGTAGGTGTTATAGGTTTACTTAACAGGGCTATACTATCTAATATACTTAACAAGTATCCACTTTTACTATACATAGAACAGAGCTGCTAGCAAGAAGTCTAATCTAATTTAGTTATTTTAATGCTTTTTATATGCAAGTATTGCCAAGCAAAGTAAGATAAAGACTTACTAAGCTACTAATATTAACCTTCTAAACTTAATCTCTACCTACTCCCTACTTAAGATAAGGTTATTAATATTATAGAGTTTTAACTACAAGCTAAGGAGTTCTGACACACTAGAAGCATTGTTACTAACACTTACACCTAGCTGTTTAAGGACAGTTAAGTTAAGGATATTATTATTAAAACTTTTAAGATGTACTGCTTCTATCTATAACACATAGATAAGAAGCTAAACCTTAGATAGCTATGCAACATATACTACTCATTTATCTAATAAGCTATACGCACTAATTTAGGATACTAGTTATAATATGCTATGCTTTGTAAGGAGTATACTTTAATTTCCTACTTTTACTACGCTAAATACGCTAAGAAGGGTAATTAAACTTACTTTAAGCACTTTAACTTTAACCTTAAGCAAGTAATAACTAAAAGCATTAGTATAGATATAATCTAAGGCAGCGTATTATTAAATATAAAGATAAGAATAAATGTATAAAGATATTTTTAGGCTTTTACAACTATGTGCTAGAGTACTTAAAATAGGGTAAAGATGTAGGCGTTAAATTGTTAAATAGTCTTATTTAAGGATAGGAAGACAAGATAACCTAGCTAGAGGATATATAGAAACTAGCTCTTAACACTTACTAGGTGAAGCAAATCTGCAAGGAAGAGCAAGTTTAAGTTTTATTACTTTTACTACTTTCTAGATCTACTAGCCTAACTACTTATAACTATTGCATTATCCTCCCTTAGTTTGTTATAGTCTATAATAGAGTGATAGAGGTGCCTACTGTAAGAACTTATAAGGAAATTTGCAAAGCTTATCATAACCTTACTACCACTTCTTATTCTTTCTTAAGCTATCTTAATAAGTTAAGAGGAATTAATTAGCTATTCCTAACTAATATTTATATTAAGTATAAGTCATAGATCTAGAAGGCCTTTGTTAGATAGGCTAAGTAGGACAATCTTCTTATCTATAAAGAGCTAAACAACATGCTATAGAACGCGAACAAGGAGTAGATTAACAACTATATTAAAGAATACCGCAACTATGTGCTGTAATAAATTATTAATTATAGCTTATAGTACAAGAGTTAAAGAGAAACGCTTTTTATACTAATTGAGTTTAAGAATTCTTAAACTATTTATACTTTACTAACTTTAGATAGAACTCTTCTTATACAACAAAAGACTAGGATAAGTAGAATACTAATTTCTTTTAAGCTATTTCTCTATAACGTCTCTAAGAGGAACTTAGCCTAAAAGCTAATAGGCGCTAAGTTTTTTAAGAGAGTAAAGATCTTATAATGCTCTTTTTTATGTAACGCTTTCTTAGCGTTTATTCTTAATTAAGTGCTGTTATCTTAGATAATGTCTTAGGTCTAACAACTCTAACTAAGTAGCCTTGTTATAGTTGCCTTTAACTAATATTAGAATCTTAAGCGCCTGCTACTCTTGTCTCTACTCCTACTACTGCACCTGCGCTTAGACTACGTGCTGCAACTACTACTTTAGAACCTTGCTAAAGTAAACGTTTAAAAAAGTAAGAGAAGGTGTCTAGAATAAATATAGAGTAATCAAGTTATTATTTTTTATTTTTTATTTGTATTTCTTTTGTTTTGCTGTTCTTCTTTCTGCTAAGTAGGTCGCTTAATAGGGCTAAGCTCGCAGGAAGAGGAGGTATGTGCTAGTACACAGGGTGATACCCTGCTGCTTACTTGGTTTGTGCTTAACTACCTAATCTAAAGGTATATAGCTTGTTTTAGAGATTAAAACAAGCAAGATTATTAATCCTCTACCTTACAACTTAACTCTTGTACTTCTCTTCTAGATACAACCTAGAATAAGATCTTTATCTTACCACCCTCGTTCTCGCATGACTTGACCACTAGTGATCTCTTGCCCTCGTAGTAGTATGTCTTTATACACTCCAACACCCTTACAATACCTTAGACAATTATAATAAAGGGAAGGCCTTTGTCTTCTAATAGATGACGCCACCCTGCAGGACACGCGATCCTACAGTCTTAGCAGAAAGCCTTTTTAAGACTAGTTACGTGCGTTCTACAAAGTCTTACAGAATCCCATAATATACTAACCCTAGGACATTATAGAACTATAGGATTTATAGAACAACCCCAAGTATATAGATTATAGACAATATACCCTTATAGTTATTGTATTAAACTTAAGTATTAATTTAAGAATTACAACTTAATTCTTTACCCCTTGTGTTATTACATTGTTCTACTAAATATGCTAACACAAACCAGTAATACCGTAATATCACATTAATCTTCTAATCGTGCTAGTACACTAACCGACCATTGCACTCACTTATTCCCGAGGACTAACCCTAGATCATCTTCAAACAATCTTCACATGCATGCACAGCGCGCGTACAACAGTAAAGGGGTACCTATTAGTAGCACATGAATATTAACGCTGCTACTATAACAAAAAATATAAACTAGAGATTTTGTGCTAAAAATAATTAGTGCGCCTTAGCATAAAGAACATTAACCTAGCTTACTAACCTAGCAAGAAGCTTTTTAGTAAATTTATTGGACTATTCTGAGTGCAAGGAGCGGTTTTTTTTTTGTAGTTTAACGTCCTTTCTCAGCCTAAAGGGCTATATAAGACGTGCAGGCCGAGGCCTGCAGGTATCTATATAGGTTTGGTCTTTTTGAAGGTTATTTACAGGGGGGGGGGGTTGTCTATATAAAGGTAAGGCTCTTAGCCTGTTGTGCAGGGGTAGAGAGAAAGGGTAGGAGGAGAAGAGGGGGTGCGTAGAGCTAGGTCGCCTAGAAAGGCGTTTGCATCTAGTTTTCTAGGATTCCTTTGTACTAAGCTTGTATACCAACCCTAGGTTCTTAAATAAAGGCTATAGTAGCCTTAATACCTGCTTCTGTTTAGAAGAGATACTGTAGAGACATTAGCTCTGTACAGAAGCTCTATAGTATAGCTCTACTATCCTTATAGGGTTAGCATTCGCTCGGTGGTCTGAGCTTTTCTGCTCCGAGCGCTTAGCGCGTGGACCTCATCCACTCACCGTTCGAATTTCGTCGACTACACACAATCTTTTTTTGACTTTTGCGACTGATTAGTAGAGGGCAGCTGCTTTTCACTTTTTTGGAAAACCCATTTTGACTACAACAACAACCACCACCTTTGATACCCTAAAAAATAAATAGGGTTAGCATTTAAAAATTATATAAGCTGTGTCTTACTTAACTCTCAAATTGCATAGGCAAGTTTTAGATTCTACTTTTCTTCTCTTAAATAGGTAGCTCTTTAGATAGCTATGACCTAGTTTTAGTAAAAATTAGGAGCTAGATATATCTTGCCTAGTAGGGGTGATAGGTATCGGTTTCCTTATTCTCTAATTACAAGTTACTAAGTAGGTACTTAAGTTTTCTGTAGTAACCTTTCTTCTATATTTCTTTAGAAGGCTTAACTATCTGGTATTTACTTGTTGTTTTAACTAGGAACTTATAACAGCTAGACTTGTTTTATTTATTAAGAAGTTTATTTCTGCAGTCTTTCTTACTATAATGTCTACTGAGTTATTTTCTACTATATCCTAGTGTCCTAGAATTTATTGTAGTATAAGAGTAATGCCTTGTTCTTTAAGTAAAGTTGCTGTCCTAATATACCTTATTTGCTACTTTTAACTAAAGTTGTTTAAGGTGTATTTTAGTTAATATAGGGCTGCCCAATTGTCTGCATAGACATTAACATATTATTAGTTATCTAATAGCCTAACTGCTTTCTCTTACTTGAAAGTAATACCTTCTAGTTCCTTATTATAAATTAGCTAGTTATTTTCTATATTTGCTTAAAGCTCTTTAACTAAAGTGCCTCTATTGTAAAAGGCAACGTCTACACTAACATCTTTTTTGTCTCTTATAGCTAAGGCATCTAAATATATTAATAGGAAATTGTTGTCTACTAGCAGTTTCTTGTAGTTTCTAACTTCAATATCTCTTAACTTGTTTAGTTCATAGACATTATAAAGTGTTTTAGCCTTCTATAGCATAAAAGCGTAGTGTTGTATCTCCTCTATATTGTCTAAGAGGGCTAAAGTAATAGACTTTTAAATTTAATTAGGTTGCTCTCCTTTCTTATTACTGATAGCGTCTCTAAGAAGGTAGTTTAGATCTAGTTATGTAAATCTAAAGGCGTATCTTTTGATAGCGTTGTCTAGTCTAACTCTAGGTAGAATTAGGGCAGCCTCTACCTTACTAGGCATTGCAGGAGACAATCTTAAAGTACCTAGAATCTTTCTACAGGCCTAGTTTTGTAGTTTTTGCCTACTGTTAAAAACGTGTTGTTAGCTTTTCTAAGAAAGTTAGCAACTGTAGTTAGCTATAATAGTAATACATGCTAAGTATAATTGCTTCAATGCCTTCGGTAAGAGGCCTTTATTGAATTTAGCTAGCATACTTAGGCAGAAAAAGGCTTAGTTTGCTTATTGTATCCTTATGTAGCAGTAATCTCTAAATTTAAGAGTATTATTAAAGTAAATACCTTGCTATCTAACGAACTTTTTTAGCTGGAAGGTCTCTTAAGTAGGTAGCATAAGAGGTCTATCTGTATTCTTTCTAAATCTTGTCTAACATGCTAATTTAGTTCTTACGCTATTAAACATAATAGCAAACTTTTTTGCTTAAATAAAAAGGTTTGCTAGGCCTTTTTTAAGTAGTTTAATATTCTTTCTAATAGATGTTGTTAATATTGAGATTTTATTATTGTCTATGTAGAATAAGGATCAGATGTAGTTGTTTAGTATAAATAGCTAAAATAGCAGTTATGTAATAAGAAGAAAAAGAATAAAAGAGGCTAGGCTTCCTTAAGGTGGACTAGTATACACTTCCTAATATTAGGTCAGTATATCGAGTTGGTATAAGGATTTCGGTGTAGGTAGATAGCTAGGAGCACTAGCTATCCATTCTAATGTGTAGGTCAGTATATTAGGTCGGTATATCGAGTTGGTATAGAGGGATTTCGGTGTAGGTAGATAGCTAGGAGCACTAGCTATCCATTCTAATGTGTAGGTTGATATAGGAGGTCGGTATATCGAGTTAGTATAGGGATTTCGAGTAATAGATAGCTAGGTAGATAAATCTATTAGTTCACTACGCCAATAAATCTATCTACCTATGTAGAAAGCCGTTGCTTTGTTGAGTAGGAGTTGAATAGCCTTTAATCAAATTCCAAACTTAGCTTACGCACAGACCACTTGCAGAGTTTTCAACAGTTAACCACTCTGTTTTTCTACAAACGGCCAGCGCGCGCGCTACAACACCTGCACCAAGAAAACAGGTGTTGGAAACTAATTTTAGGAAGGCGTTTAAGATAGTTGAGACGAGAAAAAGGCTACGTCAGACCTTTTTCTCGCCTCGAAAAGTTGGTGTTCGATGTTAAAGTCGCCTTTAATATCTAAGAAAGCTGTTGTTGTAACTCTATTCTTGTTTCTTTGTTGTTAGATATTATTGTAAAAGAGCAGCCCAACTTGAATAGCTAATTTCTTTAGCCTGCCTTCTAATGACGTAGGGTAAAACAGGTTAGTTGTTTCTGCTAGGGTCTTTAGCCTCTCTAAGTAAACTCACTTAAGTGCCTTCTCTAGGCAGTATAAAAGAGAAATAACTCTATATACTTTTAGAATTAAGTAGTCTAGTTTGTTAGAATTTTTAAGGATAATACCTTTTGCTTTGCACTAGCACTTTAGTTAATATTCTTAGTTAAACAGGGCTAAGTGGACTTTATAGATAATACCTAGTTAGTAATTGTATATTATTGTAGTAGAAACAGCTTCTTTCTAAAAGTTTAGTATTTCTTTTTAAAAATTCTTTTTCTTTAATACTAGAGATTCTAGTTAAGAGGTTGTTTTTGGTGTAGGCTCTTGCTTTAACTATCTCTTTAGAAGATTCCTTTTAGAGAAACTATTTCTAATAGTTAAGCTGAGCTATTTGAATAGCTTTGAGGTATTTGTTTTAAGCAAACAAGTACTCATTTTTTTTTAATATAGTGGGTTATCTTTGCTTCTAGCTACTCTCTTAAAATCTTAAAAGGCTCTGTTAAGGTTGGTCTTAAGAAGATCTAAATTGCTTATTTACTAAGGCTTTAGTTTTAGTTTTTAGTTAATAACAAAATTAAATCTCCTAAGTGCCTGTTGTATTACTCTAGTAAGGTCTTCTAATATTTTGTCTAGACTTTCTTCTAAAGGTTTGCTGTTGCCTAGAAGTAGTTATTTTAAGAAGTAGTTTAAGGCGCATAGTAACACTGTTAATTAATTCTTTACCTTTGCTTAAATGATCCCCTTCTATAAAGTAGTATTAAAAAGGTTCTAATCTAATTTGATTCTGTTGTATCTTTTTATTTAACTGGGTGGTTGCCTTTAGTTGGCGATACTAAACTGGATAGCGTACTAGTCTAATCTAACTACTAGGATAGCTTACTAGTCTAGAATACTAGAAGCTATATTATTTATTACAAAAATAAGTTCTAGTATGCTCTTTCTTTGCATGTAAGCTCCAAAAAAGGTGCTAACTCCTATAGTATTTAATAAAGATTGGTCCTAGTTGTTAACCTACTCTACTAGATCTTCTGCTTGTTAGTTTAGGTTGCATTTTTGTTAGCTTTATCTAAGGTAGTGGCAATTAAAATCCACTAAGATAATTAAATAAGATTCTATAAGCCTTTCTAAGAGGCGTCTTTAGATTTTTGTTGTATTTGTTTCTTGTTTTAGGCTATTTTTATTATAAATGTTATAAATATAGATTTTCTTTGTATTAAGGAGTATGGTAATAGCTTAAAAGTTATTGTTGTTGCTAATATAAGGATTAACTTCAACATCAAAGTCCTTTCAGATCTAAAATAAAGTTTTTCAGTCATAGTCCTTTATAAGTTATTAGTGGCTTTGGCCTTTTGAGACAACCTTTTGATGTGACCACACATTTTGTAGACACCTTTTTGGTAAAAAAAGATTTATTGCTAACAACAAGTATCTAGGCTCACGCCCCCTTATTCGGCATTGCTGGCACGCGATTAGTGTGTCGCATGTTTAGACAGAAACAAAAAAAAGCAAGATAAAGACGCAAATCGCCTCCTAACTTAACGCGCCCTATCCTGCTTATTCTTGTTGCTTTACTGCTAGGCGCTCCTAAATAAAGTAAAGTAGTAATACTATTATTGCCTTGCTTGCTAACTTATAGACGCGACAATAGAAAGCCTACTCTTTCTTTCCTACTTCTTTCTTCTGTATCGCTAATTTAACGTCTTGCAATAGCTGTTTAAGCTAGATTCTAGTCTCTGTACTTAGCTCTTACACAACAAATAAGAAAAGAAAATTGCTAAAGTAATAGATTTCAAGTACTGTACTAGTATTAGTAAATACTCTAGAGATTGTGTATTCCTTGCACAACTAGCTAAATTAGGGCTTAATAATCTTTTTGTATATAAAAATATTATAAATAAGAGACTTTTTTAAGATTCTTATAAACTTAGAAGTCTAGCTAAGTAGTTAAGTTTTAAGATACTTAATAAATTTAGGTGTTTATATAAGTAGTTTAAGTTAGACTAAATTAGGTGCTAGGTAAATAGTAGCAAAGGATGCTTTTTTTAAAAGAGAGCCTAGAATAAGAAGATGCTTGCTGTAGAGGTTGTACGCTATATCACAATCTTTTTTTTGACTTTTGCGATTAATTAGTAGAGGGTAGCTGCTTTTCACTTTTTTAGAACCCCTTTTTGACTACAACAACAACCACCACCTTTGACACCTTAAAAAATAAATAAGTTAGTAAAATTTGTATAAAGTTTTAGTAGGCAATTAACCTAGTATCCTTGTAAGCACCATTTATTAACTAGGGCTCCTATATTACAATATTCTTGGCGTTTGCTGTAATAGCTAGGTTAATCGCGGTTTTTATAGTAGGGCTACTTCTATCAACATTAATTTGTAAGAGTTTAATTATACTAAATAGTTTAATTAGACTTAGCTGTCCTAGCCGGTAGGATTTTGCATTCTTAGCTGTTGACTGTATAAGGTTTACTGCAGTTAGTATATTTAATTATAGTGTAGATACAAAGATTTTCTTTACTAGCACAAGACATATATGTATATTAGCTAGTACAGTGCAGTCTGCTGCAAATCTAGCAAGTGATTTTCAAGTATATAATTTTTAAGTACCTAAACTTTTAGCATTTAGTGCATTGTTTAGATATGTTAACAACTTGTAGTTTTTCTGCTCTAAGGCTCTGCCCTCGAATCTAGTGTTTCCCTCTAATATCCTTTTAGGCTTTCTTTTCTGTAGTAAACGCTATGCATACTAGATTCAAGTTTTAGTACTCTTTTTGTCTTTAGGCGTAAGCTAAAATACGTTGGTTATAATATTTAGGCATTTATTAAAAGTTTTAATTTTATCTTCTATAACTTCTAAGTTGCAGCTTATAAGTAGCTTATTAATAACTACTTTAAACTAGGGTATAATAAACTAGGTAGCCGTAAAAGTTGTAATATCCTGCTCTATAGCCTAATTCTCTAAGAGGTATCTTGCTTTAAAAGCTAGCGTAGTTGTAACTATTTTATTGCTATTTAAGGATAGTGCAATTAAGGCAACTATAAGAGATTCAACTTCTTTTTTTGTAGCAATGGCTTTATTAAAGGCATTTCTAAGTTAAATGTGTTAAAAGCAGCTAGGGTCTTACTATCTAGGACTAGCTAGCAGTGTTTTAAGCTAGTAGTAGCTTTTAGTTTATATATTTTTTAAGTGTTTATCTGTAGTTAGTCTTTATTAGTACTTACTATAGTAGCAAAGGTAGCTGCAGAAGCTTAAGGCGTGTTTAAAAAAGTATATTTAGGATAGATGTATTTGTGATTAGTTTCTTAATTTGTCTAATCTTCTCTTTTAATTTATTTAAGACACTTTAGAGGCTTAATATTCAATCTTATAAAACAGCAGTATTTTTTTATTTACTTTACTATTTTCTATATGATCGCTCAAGACTTCTACTAAGTCTAGAAGACTTATTTACTAGGGAAAGTTATTTTTTAGCTTAGTTTACTGCTTAGATCAGTAAGTTTCTAACAATTTTTAGCACTTCTTCTACTAAAATAACTTTTAGTGTTTTGTTTCTAATTAGGTCACAAAGAATAGGTCTAATAAAAAGAAAAAAGTTACTTTTAGTTCTAGAATAGGTAGGCCTTTATAGCTTTTCTAGGGTTTGCCTTTTTTAGCGCAGGGTTGTATTAACCTTCTCTATTACTATTTATTTATTGCTTAGTCCCCTATGTCCTTAGAAACAATTTTTTTGGTTATTTTCTTAATTTGTTGAAATATCTTAGTATAGTTAGGCTTTCATAAGCTCCTTAATCTTAATTAGTTCTAAATACCTTAGCATGTAGAGTAAGCTTTTAAAGAAAACAAAGACTTTTTACTCTACTAAAAAGAAAGTGGGCGACTTTTACACCTTCTTTGCGCACTAGCGCCCTGGCTGCAGGCTTTAAAAAGTATTGCTATTAATTCCTTAGGGTTGTTTGCTTAGGATCTGGTTGTTTCTAATTAGTTTCTAGAAAATTCGACGTTGGTAATGATTAAGCAAAGAGCAGTTAGAACGCAGGCTTACTAACTCTAATTACTACCTTGTTATTTCATTTACAATTTATTCTATGTTTCCCTACAAGAGCAATAGAATTTGCGCAATAGCTAAGAAGATAATACTTAAGCACTAGAGATTAGCCTTACGGGCGAAGAGATTTAGGAAATTAAAAGGAAATTAGGAAAATAGATTAAAAATCGCTAGCTAGATTATTAGTTGCAATAAAAAGGCTATAACAAATTATGGGATACTTAAACCTTATGATTACAGTTCAAGAACATAGAAGAACTAATTAAAAAAATTGTTTATAAGCAAAGCTTATTACGTTCTAAGGACGCGAAAAAAAGTTATAAAACATGATTTTGGCGCATGTGAGGCGCAAGACTAAGTATTTAGAAAGAAAATTTAGAAGTATAAAATCATTAACCCCTACTTATTATTACTAATCTTCTAACCGCCCTCTATCTCACTATCGTCGCTACTTTCTATACCACCGCTATGAGCGCCACCTGCACTCTAGGTAGGCTAAACAGGAGGCACTCCCTCGTTACCTAGGCTCTTATTATCCTTATTACTATTAGCAACAGGAGTAGCTATCCTAGCTGCATAGCTAACAAGCTGCTTAAGAGCAGTTACTACGCAATATAAAGGGCTGAAGCCTTGATGTTCCCTAGTACTCGACCTGTGGCCTTCGTCAGCTCTTCTTACCTCAGCACTAGCACCTATCGGCCGTACTATATTACACTAACTGTCAGCTGACCCGGCAAACCTCGGTTAGTCCTAACCATCCGAGTTGGATATAAAAACCTACGTAGTCTCTCTATAGTTCCTTATCTAATTCATTCACCTTCACTGTTACCTTGTATCTTTGGTCAACCCAACGCACCCTTACACGCAACAATACTCTACTAAAATTAAGCTTACAAAATAGGGCAAGGTTGTTAGCAGCTAGTTAGGAACTCGTAAACAAGTACCTGTATAGGCTGTAACACGGCGGTAGTTAGTAAGCTTATCGTGTCTGTGCGCGCAATGCCCATGTTCGTGCAATGCCTACCCCAACAACATCAAATATATACAACACCAACGTCGACTTTTCTAGAAACTAATTAGAAACAACTAGATCTTAAGGAAACAATCCTAAGCAATTTATTGCAATACTTTTTAAAGCCTGCAGCAAGGGCGCTAGTGCGCAAAAATATTGTAAAAGTCGTCTACTTTCTTTTAAGCAGAGTAAAAACTCTTTGTTTTCTTTAAAAGCTTACTCTACATGCTAAGGTATCTAGAACTAATTAAGATTAAGGAGCTTATTGAAGCCTACTTATACTAAGATATTACAATAAATTGAAAAAATAACTAAAAACAAATTACTTCTAAAGACATAAAAGAACTAAATAAGAAAGAAAGAAAAACAAAGGAGGTAAATATAACTCTGCACTAAGAAAGGTAAACCCTAAAAGATCTATTAAGGCTTATCTACACTAGAACTAAGAGCATCTTTTCTGTTTATTTAGACTTATTCTTTGTTACTTAATTAGAAACAAAACACTCAAAGTAATTTTAGTTAAAGAAGTGCTGGAAATTGCTAGAAACTTAGTAATTTAAGTAGCAAACTTAGCTAAAAATAACCTTACTTAGTAAATATGTATTTTATACTTAGTAGAAGTCTTTAGAGATTACATAGAAAATAGCAGAGTAAATAAAAAGAATACTGATATTCTTGTAAATTAGATATTAAGCCTCTTAAACCTCTTAAAAGAGTCAAGAGAGGAGACAAGACGTATTAGGAAACTAATAATAAATATACTTATATAGAAGTCTTTAGAGCATGCCTACTATAGAACCTTTGCTAATAGCAGAGTAAAGCCTTTAACAAAGCCTTTACTACACAAAAAGAAGTTTAATTTTCTGTAGTTGCCTTAATTACACTATCCTTAAATAGCAACAAAATAGTTACAACTATGCTAGCCTTTAAGGCAAAATACTTCTTAAAAAATTAAGCTATATAGAAGGACATTATAACTTCTAAGGCTGCCTAGCTTATTACGCCCTTGTTTAAAGTTGTAATTTATAAGCTTCCTACTAACTATTACTTATAAGTTGTAAAAGATAAAATGAAAACTCTTAATAAGGGCCTAAAAGTTATTAGCAACTTGTTTTAGGTTAAGCCTAAAGACAAAAAAAAGTTTTAAAACTTTAGTTTAGCATGCGTAGCCTTTGCTACAAAGGAGAAAGCTTAAAAAGCTATTAGAGAGAAACTCTATATTCTAGGGCAAAGCCTTAGAGTAGAGAGACTATAAGCTGTTAACATCTCTAAACAATAAACTAAATATAAAAGATTTAAGCACTTTAAAATTCAATGTTTAAATACTGCCTGCTAAACTTGCAGCAAACTGCACAACCCTAGCTAATATAAGTATAAGTCTTATGCTAGTAAAAGAAAACCTTATATCTACACTGTATTTAAGTATACTTACTGCAGTGAACTTTATACAGCAAACAGCTAAGAATAAAAAATCCTATAAGCTAGGACAGCTAGAACTCATTAAACTTTTTAGTATAATAAAAATCTTACATATAAATGTTAATAGAAGTAACCTTGCTACAAAAAGCGCGGTTGACCTAGCTATTACAGCATACACTAAGATTATTGCAATACAGAAGCCTTAGTTAGTAAGAGGAGCCTTCAGTAATACTAAGTTAATTTCCTACTAAGACTTTATACAAATCCTACTAACTTGTAAAGAACTATAACTTAGAACTTTATTCTATATCTAGAAGGACTTAGAAGTTAAAGTTGATTCATATATTAGCGACAACAACAACTTTTAAGCTATTGCAATATTCCTTAACACAAAGAAAATCTACATTTATAATATTCATTATACAAAGAGCCAAAAACAAAGAATAAGCAAAACAATCATCTAAATATACCTCTTAGAATGGTCTATAAAATCTTATTTAATTATTCGAAGGGATTTAATTGCCACTACCCTAGATAGAGCCTACAGGAACACAACCTAAACTAACAAGCAGAGGATTTAGTAAAGTATGTTAATAACTAGGACTTATTTTTATTAAATACTAGAGGAGTTAGCACCTTTTTTAGAGCTTACATGCAAACAGAAAGTGTACTAGATCTTACTTTTATAACAAACAATATAGCTTCTAATATTCTAGACTAGCAAGCTATCTCGGAAGATAGATTAGACTAGCAAGCTATCTCGGAAGATAGATTAGACTACTACACTATCTTGTTTAGTATTACGAACTAAGGGCAACTACCTAGTTAACTAAGAAAATACAACACAAACAGATTAGACT